>JAPYXD010000723.1:20000000-21402500 GCA_030998225.1 Diplolepis rosae | reverse complement strand
AATGGCTATTTAATTAACTCGTCCTTTCTTATTAAGCCTTCAAGAGATGTAGCAAATTTCAATCCAATTCGATAATTCTTTCAAATGTCTCGAATGCCGAGATTTTATGAAAAATTTGAAAGTAATTTTTTATATAATATAAAACCATTACCCCTTCATATAATGAGAATATAAAAATTAAAATTGGATAATCGTAGAATCTTGCAATTCGTTGTAGATAGCATTTTTCACGAGAAGAATGGAATTGGGGAGCTGAATTTTGGAATTTGCGTGAAATAGAATTCTTTTGTACAGTTTGGGTCACCTCGATCATGTAAGCTTGCAGAATCCATAAATCAGATAAATCGCACCAGCGAGGAATTCAAGAAATCTGTAGACCAGTCCACCAGCATTAACCGAACAGGCTCAGCTATTGCAAAATCAATATCCATCAAAGCATGGCGAATAATGTCGCCGTAATTCGACTCCACTTCCTTGCAACTGCGATAATTATTCTGTAGAGTTCAGGAGAGAAGCAATTAAAAGATAAGTGATCACGAACTGCCCCTTCTAGTATGGTTATACGCCCTACTCTAAAGCGCTCTCACACAGAAATTAAATTCCCTTTGTTATGGAGCAAATGTATTACCGATCTATCCTTATTACCTATACGCATTAAATTATTACTATATAACTTTTCGAAAACTTTTGAGGTATCTCATTACCTAAACCGGGATATTTTGGCTTACTTCGTGTTTGAAGAACGGCTGATATTTCCATTTAATTAAACACAAAATGTAATTTAATAGTGTTGTATGTAAATCTATGTTCCAAAACTGTTTGAAATTTCTAAATTCAGTTGGTTTATACATTCCCCGGTGGCAATGGGAATGGGTCTTTAGAAATAATATGAAATAAATTACAATAGATGAAAATTGTTTGAGAATTGTAATTTTGTACTCAAACTGGTGATTACTTGCTAAATTTTGTAAAATGATTTGAGCTGTAGGAAAAAATCTAGCGCCTTGAAAATCTTACTGAAATATTTTTTAGAACTTTTCACTACATGGGGTAAAGCTGTTTTTTTAATCAAAATTTTAAATAGGACTTTGAATTGCATTGAATGTTAATAAAATTAATAAAAAGATATATTTATTTTATGATATCATATTTCTATCAGACTCCCATCTGAAAATATATTTGCATTATGGAAATGCGCCCGAATAATTTCCGAATATTAGTTCTGAATTGCGTATATTTATTATCCATTATTATCATTGATAAAATATTGTGTGATAGAAAAAAGATTGCTCTTCGTGTATGAAATTCTAAATACAGTAGGACCCCCATAAAACGTTCCTCATAAAGGTAACAAGAAACCGGTATCAACATGTATATGGGGCATAATTTCTCAAGTGATACCACTCCAAAAAACGAAGTCATCCGATTATGCTTAAAGTTTGGCTGATTAGAGTCGTAATTGATGGTACTTACTACAAAAAAATTTTTTCGTTTCGACAAATATTTGCTGAAATAGGGGGGCTGCAATTTTCAGACTTTTGATGGGAAGCCTCTTCTTCAAACGAATATAACTTATTTCTTATTTCATAAAGCAAAATTTTACTTCATATGTTTTCTTCAGTCTTTTTCGTGATATTTCAACTGGTGGTAATCATTTTTGAAGACAATCAAAATTTAACCTCCATTTTCGAAAATCAAAAATAAATTAGACTTTTTCTCGAATTTGAACCCATTTTATTTTTTAATCATCTAGTTAAAAAGCTGAGATTTTTTCCAATAAAATAGCAAAATTTGAGGATGGCATATTTTTTTGTTTTCGAGCAATTGTGCGATGCATAACCGGATGCTCCGCCGGAGCTGAGGCCGCGCGACCGTTCGCTACCGTCTTCACGCCGGGGAACCCGTATAACACCCTCAAACTAATTTTTTACATTACATAATATCATACGGGGTTAGTGTAACTGTTCTCTGCGTTTACAGAGTTGGGACTGTCATTGTTAAGTTACTCGTTACAATGCCTGAATTACAGTTAGTGTGAGATTAATTTAGAATATGTTTTGAAAATTAAATCTATTGAATTTATATCTAGTTATTGAATGTGTAGAAAAGTGATGTTTCTGTTTATCTGGGTGAATTATATGAATGTGAGTTTGATGGATTTTGTTTTTTTGGAACCTTCTGTCTTTTCATACATAGCTTATTTCGTAGAATTGTGTAGCAAACGTTCACGCGGCTTCAGTTCCGGCTGAGGAAAATATCTCAGCTTTTTAACTAGATGATTTAAAAAAACATAAACTTGGTCCAAACTTGCGAAAAAGGCAAATTTATTTTTTATTTTCGAAAATGGAGGTCAAATTTTGATTTTTAAAAAAAATGGTTACAACCAGTTGAAAGATCACGAAAAAGACTGAAGAAAACATATAAAGTAAAATTTTGCTTTATGCAAAAAGAAATAAGTTATATTTGTTTGAAGAAGAGGCTTCCCATCAAAAGTCTGAAAATTGCAGCCCCCCTATTTCAGCAAATATTTGTCGAAACGAAAAAAATTTTTTTGTAGGAAGTACCATCAAATAGGACTCCAATCAGCCAAACTTTAAGCACAATCGGATAACTTCGTTTTTTGGAGTGGTATCACTTGAGAAATTATGCCCTATACATGCCTCGTAATTTTGACTCTTGAGGGACAGCCCCCGCCACGCCACCTTTCCATTGAGTCAGTGGGAAGGTGGCATGATGGGGGCTGTCCCTCGAAAGTCAAAATGCCGAAGCTTGCATGTATAGCAGCGTTGCCAGATCCACGGAGCGAAATTATGGAATTGGCATGCTAAAATTTTGGTACACTATGGTACATGTTTACAAGACGCATGCTCGGCGCGAAATTCAAATTAATATGTCTTTAAATACTTCAAAGTTTAATACTTTTCATAAATAAAATGTTAATAACATTTTGTTAATAAATTTAATAATTTAAATTTAAGAATTTGAAATCCTTCTGTGAAAAAAAGACTGCGCTGAGATTCGAGCCTTCATTTAAAAAACTGATTGATTGATCAAACATGCTTCATATAGGGCAGAAAACAATTCTCATTGGATAATGGCTATTCTGATTTTGTCTTCATTTTATTTCAGTTAAATGAAAAATAAAAAATATAAATATTTTTAAATTATGGTACATTTAAGAGGTATGGTACACGAGGGATGGTACATGGTATATAGTAAAAGAGTTAAAATTATGGTACGATTACATAATTATGGTACGGTCTGGCAACGCTGATGTATAGTGATAAACGAAAAGGCGCCAGATTGTATAGATAGTAACGCTGCCAACGGCGTATCTTGAAACTACTTTTACTGACATCTGCCGGATGTATAGTTCATGTGCAGCGTGTCTTTGTTTACAAAGCTATTTTTGAGTTCGACGGATTTTGTGATTGTTAAAAATGACTGAAAAACGAGATCAACGAATTTGCATCAAATTTTGTTTTCAACTCGGAAAAACGAGTTTGGATACTATTCAGATGATGCAGAAGGCCTTTGGGAATAAGTGTATGAGCAAAACACGAATAAAAGAGTGGTAAAATCGTTTCAAAGGAGGCCGCACTTCTGTTGATAGTGATTCTCGTTCTAGCCGACCTTCGACGACAAAAACATTGGATAATATTGAGCGGGTGCGACTTGCGATTGAAGGTGATCGTCGATTAACTGTTCGTGAACTAGAAAATGATCTCGGAATACCGAAAACTACTGTTTGAGAAATTTTGAACAAGATTTTAGGAATGACTCGCGTGTGTGCGGTAAATGGCTTCTTCAACACGATAACGCGCCAGCGCATTCATCGAATCTTGTGCAGCAGTTACTGAGTAAACACAGTATCGCATTCCTTCGAAAACCCCCGTACAGTCCCGACATAGCCCCCTGTGACTTTTGGCTGTTTCCAAAGCTCAAAAAACCACTCAAAGGAATCGTTATTCGATGACAAAACGACGTTTGAAAATAATGCGACGAGCGTACTCAAGGCCATCCCTAAAAGTGAGTTCCAGGACTGTTTCGAGAAGTGGAAACATCGCTGGAACTGTGTTATTCAATCAAGTGGGGATTACTTTGAAGGATGCCACCCGCCCGATCATGAAGAATAACGCCAGCGCGGAGATATAAAGGTAGGCCCGATACTTTCCGGACAGACCTCGTATATATATCAAAAAATTGTCGACTCTACTGGTACAAAATCACTGGAAAACCTTAAAAAATCACCTGTCTCAATCAACTGAAGTAGCAGTTTTTTTAAACAAGTGATACATTCATATTTTCGGTCATTTTTGCCAAAGCATAAAATAAATATTTCCTAAAAGCGCTCAACACGCTGATTAAAACATAGTATAGTACATGACATTTATAACATGGAAACCTTGTGAGTTAATACATTTTGAATACCTGGGACTGAAAAACGTTTATATCCTGATAGGTCAATTAAAAACACGTAATTTTAATAGGTCATAAATTTGAATTATATCACAAAATTATTAGTCATAAAGTGTACCTTGTAATTACCAAATAGTAACAACCATAGACCTTGAAGCCTCATAAAGTGATCTCCATATGCATAAATTTAGCACCAGTGTTCGCCGGAAATCCTTCGTGCATTAGGAGAATTACGAAAGACTTTGTTACTCATTAACCTACTAATGACTTCAAGTTTTGGCTTCCTTCTATGTAGTTGATTCTCCGAAATAGGAGAATTTTTCGCAAAGAACTACATTTTTTCGTCAATTTTTGAAAAATTGCTTCTTCTAGTATAAATTGAATCCATTAATTATTAAAAAAAAAATATCTTCAGTGATTTTTGAAAAATTATCAGACAGTTAAAGTTTGAACCTGCAAATTGTAAATTTGATGCAGAGCGGCGCCACCATTAGTTGTGAGACTACAATATATTATGTATTGTAAAATTACATTACGTTTTGATAATAAACTTCCATTACAGTATTATGAAATTACAACAAAAATTTTCCAAAGTGTACTTGCGATTCACATTATGTATGGAGTACTTGCGTTCATGTATTAACTTTCAGAAATGCAGTGCATTTAATCAAGTTATATCATATTCTTTTATGTGACAACATGAATGAATTCAAATTCAGTCGCAAATTGAACCTAAAATTTTAGTTTATCGCCATAAATGGTGTGAAGTGAATATACTCTCACGCTTTAAGAAGTCTTAAGAGTTGTGCTATATCTTAACGAAAAAAGATTGGATGTGGACGAGCCACAAAAGGATTCAGGAGAGTAATAATAGTACTTCATTGCGAAATTGGTGCGAATTCTCGAAACCAATTGCTGTCGAGTTTATAGATGATCAAAAATGTCCAAAATCAGCATTTTTGGCACCTTTAGGTTAGAATATCTTGAAATGCTGACGTGATAGAAAAATGTCGTTGGCAGATTCGGATTGAACGTTTTAAATTCCATGGGAAATACCAGATATTAAAAAAATAGAAAATAAATTTAATAAAAAACAAATTCAAAAATGAGAAAAGATTTTTTAACGTATTATTCCATGATTGTAGTTATGAATTAAAAATAAGGCAGAAATATAATTGCAGAAAATGATTTAAGTAATGATAAAATAGTCATCACCCAGGTGCGAATTTCAGTCGGCTGCCAGAGTTGGACCATCGGGCCACGGTTGGCCCTACTCTGGCGACCAAGATTTGGTGACCATAGTTGAGCCAACTGTAGTATCTTCGGTTTTACCAACTCTGGCAGCCAACATCGGCAACCAAAGATGTGCCCGACCGTCGGCTCAACTATGGCTCAGACTCAAACCGACCTGTCGGGCCAACCTTGGCGAATTACTTTAGATGACCATGACAGCTCAGTCGGCCCACCTCTGGGCCATGGTTGAACCAATCGTTGGCATATTATTAACTAGAGTCCGTGGCCATTGCATGACCAACTGTCGGCCCAACTATGGCCCAGACTCAAACCGACCTGTCGGGCCAGCCTTGGCGAATTACCATAGATGACCGTGATAGTTTGGTCGGCCCACCTCTGGGCCATGGTTGAACCAATCGTCGGCATATTATCAACTAGATTATAACCGTGCGGACATTGCCCTATTAAAAAAAAAATCTTGACATTAAAATGTAAAAAGTTGTATACTATGTAAATTATTACTAAACACTGTAAGAATGTGTACTTCTAAAGTATACAACTTCTTATAAGATAATGTTTTTGATAAAAAAGTTTTTTCCAAGTTTCATACAAAAATACTGTGTTATATAGAAATTTAATTCAGTCATTGAAAGTGTAAAAATTTTAAACCCATAACTGATTAAAATACTTGAAACAAAAACATTTCTCATTAACAGGGTACAGACCCATCTTATACGGCCTTTGCAGCAGTAGCTTATAAGCGAGATTTTATTCGGAATATGGCAAGCGAGAATAGCCGAGAGGCTTTAGGCGTTAGGAATGCGTTTAGTTATGTAGATAATATAGGTAGGTTAGAGGGTTCGAATCCAAAAGCAAATATGAAATTTTTAATTCAAGCGTGCGATTACAAATAATGTATCAATAACGTACTAATAATGTAGTAATCAAATAATGTACCTTGTCAGGGCCTGATACTGCCCTGATTTCATTTTCTACACGGGTACAAGCATATTTTGACCTAGGACGGCCCATCTCCGGCACCCACCGTCGGGCCAACTGTTCACGCCAATGGACGGATAGCGTTATCATTTCACTAGTTGGCCCGACCTCTGGCCAAGAAGGTTGGACCAACTTTAACAAGGTTGGCCCAACCGTGGGACGACGGTCAATTCGCACCTGGGCAATAATTCAACAATTAACAATTTCACAAACAAAAATTCAATGTTTCTGATTAAATAAAAAATTTGTCTTTCAGAAAAATAGATAAATTGAGTATTTGATCAATGAATCGTTAATCAAAATCTCTTTTGTGATTTTTTGAAAGGTTTTTATCACTTTTCATCATTATTTGAATCAGTTTTAGAAATTTAAATTTAAAAAAAAATGTTTTTTTAAAATAAACTCCACATTTGAGTATTTGTTTATACCATTTATTAGTAATAATTAAATTCAACATTAAACGAACAATATATGTTTTCCAAATAAATCTACTTTAAATATTTTACATAATAGTCATATTTTGTTAATTTCTTGGTGAATGAAAAATAATTTCGAAGGAAGTGATCATTTCATAACAATGGATGTTACATCAATAAAAAAACTACACAAAAAGTGTTCCTAAAGTTTCAAAGAAAAAGGGATTTTTGAGAGTTACGCCAAAAATTTACTAATAAAATTACGCAAAGTTTTCATGGACAGTTTTAATTCGTGAAAGGGTACTTAATTTTGCGAATCAAAGCATAGGAGGAATGAGTAGTAAGGTATTGTTTCCGTAATCCTACGCTATAATCGTTATGTTCATTACATCAAGGAGAAAAAGGGTCTGTTTAAAAAGAAACTTAAATTTCTATGTAGAAAATTTAACCCAGAAAGGCACACAAAAAGATATGCCCACGCCGAAAATTTTTTTTTTCCGAGAGTCAACTATCACCCATAGTTAGTTACCAATATAAACCTTGTTACAGAGATCAATTAATATTGCTATGCTGTTATTACAAAACTCCGCTGTAAAAAGAATATCTTCTGTATTTATTACTTTTTCACAGTGTAAACAAAAATTTATTTTTGTCAATAATTCTTCAAAACCCACTTTTATCAATATAAATTTTGCTCTAGTAGATCATAAACGGAAAGTTGTTTTTTGGTTATGTTTAATACATGCGCCTGAAAGGATCTGTCCGTCAAATCAACTTGCTTTCTTTGTTTTTCTTACTAAACTTGAACTTTGTCATTTCAACTAGGATTGCAAAGTTGGCGCCTGTCCTAACTAGGCAAAATAGTTGATTCCTTGTACAAGGGTACAAAGAATTTTTTTCGGTGCACTTTGCGGGGACATTCCTATTGCACGCTTCATGCTCGGTGTTTTGTCTTTTACACACAAATTACTAAATGTGCTCGATTTTTATTGTATATCCATTAGAGCCACACTTGCATTTAATAATAATATTTTTCATTTACATATAAACATAAGATATAACTCCTATAAAAAAATGTCCGAATCCAAAGTTGTAGATCTTTATGAGAAAAACAATTTCTTTAACGCTTTTCCCGTATCTCGTATAGTTTGGCGAAAGAATTAAATTTTTGATTTTTATAAAAACGTTTTTGATAAATAAAAGAAAAGATGTAATTCCTATGAAAAAATAGTTAATAACAAATTTGGAGATATTTTTGAAATTAACAATTTTTTTTCTCAACATTTTTTCCACATTCCGCATAGATTTGGTGCAAAATGGAATTTTTCATTTTTGATAACGTTTTCTACGATTAAGGTAGTTGATCCACGAAAATTAGACCTTAGGCGAAAATAGATACTTTTGCTTTCAAGAATAGCAATATTATTATTGAATGGCTATTTTGAAAGAGAAAAGATTAATTTCCATGAAAAAAATTTGAAATACAGAAAAATAATTTTATTAATAAATTTTATTTCTGCCCCAACTTTTTTTCTTATCGCTTTTTACCAAATTTTAAAAAATTATGCGATTTTAATAAATTACAAATCACTTTTTCAAGAAAAAGATTTCCTACAACTTAACCATTTCCAATTTTCAAAAATGAAAAAATTATTATCAAGTTCAGCAATTTGTTAATAAAAATTTTGTTTTGGAAAATGTTTTTTTAATGGTTTCAGCCATTAAAGGATTTATTTCTAAAAATCAGAAACGGTGAAGTTGTGAGAAATCTTTTCTCTGAAAAAATAAATCATGATTTATCAGAATCGCATATTTTTTTTAAATTTGGTAAGAAGCAATAAGAAAAAAAGTTGGGTAAAAATAAAATTTATCAATAAAATTATTGGATCTATAACTTAATTCGTGCGGTTTTTTTTCAAAATTTGAACGTTTATTCAAGAAAAACATGTACAATAGTATTATCCAAAGTATTGTCCATCTGAAGCTATAACTTTTTCCCATCTTTCTGGCAATTTGTGGATTCCATCCCAAAAAACTGCGCCGGCTTGGCGGCCAAGAATGAATTGATACCCTGTTCTGATGTGAACCGTATTCCAGTGAGGGCGTTCTGCATCGACCGGAACAAATGGTAGTCAGAAGGAACAAGGTCTGGGCTACAAGGCAGGTGGGGTAAATTTCCCCATCCACTGTTTTCCAAATAGTTCTTAACTGGAATAACAACATGGGGCCGAGCGTTGTCATGATGGGAAATTATTGCCTCGTGTCTGGTCGCATATTCCGGGCGTTTTTCGGCTATTGCTCTCTTCAAACGGATTAATTGTGTTCAGTGGCGTTCTCCATTAATGGTTTCACCCGGTTTTAGCAGCTCATAATACAGCACACACTTCTGATCCCACCAAATACAGAGCTTTGCCGGTTTTGCCGTTGATTTGGCTGGTTGGCCGGGTTTCACATATGATTTTTTGCGCTTGGGGTTGTCGTAATGGATCCTTTTTTCATCACCAGTAACAATCTGATGCAAAAATGACTTCTTTTAGTGGCGTTCTAGCAGCATTTCGGACATGCAAAACCGCCTTTCAACGTCTCTCTGCTTGAGTTCATGTGGAACCCAATTTCCTTGCTTTTGAATATATCCGGCTGCTTTTAAACGTTTTGAAATGGCTGCTTGAGTGACTCCCAAAGATTCTGCGAGCTCTTCTTGTGTTTGGCAACAATCTTCATTGAGTAATGCTTCCAGTTCTTCATCTTCAAACTTTTTGGCTGCCCAGGACGTTCTTCGTCTTCCAAGCCAAAATCACCACTTTTAAATCGTGCAAACCACTTTTGGCACGTTCGCTCAGCTAGAGCATGTTCACCATAAACTTTCACCAAAATACGATGACTTTCGGTAGCAGTTTTCTTCATATTAAAGTAATGAAGAAGAACTCCCCGCAAAAACACTTTTTCAGGCACAAAGTTCGACATATTTGAGTGAGATAGAATTATTGTTGTTTACGCTTCAAATGAATGACATATATTGCAAAAGACGCACAATGACAGTAGCTTTCCAACGCATGTTCGAAATATTGGGACGATGGAAAAATAATCAAGTTACGCCATCTCTTAGCAAACCGCACGAATTAAGGTATAGATCCAATATTTTTCTGTGTTTCAAATTTTTTTTCATGTAAAATAATCTTTTCTCTTTCAAAATAGCCCTTCAATAATAATATTGCTATTCTTGAAAGTAAAATTATCTATTTTTTCCTGAGGTCTAATTTTCGTGAATGAAAACTACCTTAAAACGAAAAACACGTGTCTGATAAAAAAATGGTCTTCAGTGAATTCGTATATCTTCTTGAGATGAACAATTTTGCTCCTAACACTTTTTTTGTATCTGATATTGTATTTTTTTTTTTTTTTTTTGAAACCAAAAGTTTTTATTTTTAATAATATCTGTTATTAATAAACAAAAGATATAACTCCATTAAAAAAATATCAACACCAAATTTGTGGATCTCTCTGAAATAAGCAATTCTGTTCCTTAAGGTTTTTCCCGCATCTTGTATATTTTGGCGGGAAAATTTAATTTTTGATCTTTGCAAAAATGTTTTTTATGGATAAAGCCAGAACTATTGGCAAAAAATGTCTGGGTCACAAATTGGTCATTTCTTTTTCAGCCTTCTGAGAGTGTGAAAAAGCTACGTACTCTTCAGAATATTCGATAAAAATTACTTTAATTGAATTTTGAACTTGATTGGATAAAAAATGTGCAAGTTACAAATCCCACCAATTTCAAAAATGTCGTTTCTAGAAATATGCATTTGAAGTTTTACTTTGTGATATCTTGTACTTGAATCAAACAAATCTTAATCGTCGATGCCTATACATGAAATACACATGAAATCATTTATCTAGAGAAAAATACGGCCTGCACTTTTTTTCATAACCTTCTTTTACGTATCGTTATTATTTTCGAGTTTATTGACGATGATAGTCAACAATTTGGGGGATGATTTGCTGAAAGCGGGGACAGCGTGAGAAGGGTTGGTTTTTCGACAAAATTCGCCGAATACTTTCTGTAGAGAACTACTCAAGCTACAAAAAAGCGTTTCATAACATTCACTAAAACACGAATATTTATCGCTGTTTAAGCTTTTCTAATAACCCTCTAAGCAATGGAATTAAAAAATTCTACTCACCTCAAAAACCACTAGATAGGGTATTTTTTAAGCCCTATTGACTGGACTATATATAAGCGTTCTGAATAACCTTCAATATGTATACAATAATATTCTAGACACTCCGAAGAAACCGTTTGGCTCAAGAAAGCAAAATCGATCTTCTGAAACGTTAAAAATGATCTTCCCTCTTGAAACTGAAATAATAAGCACAAGAATTTTATTTTTTTGTTCTAGTTTTGAGATTCGTGAACATATACTTTCTAGCAGCTAATTTCTTATTTCTTACATTTATAACTTACGAGGGTACTAAATTATAGATCTTTACCAAGTTTTACTATCATACATTCATTAGCTTTGATAACTTAACGGATAAACATAAAAGTTGCATGTTTGTATGGAATTACCCATATACGTTACGTCGTCTTTTTATACATTCCCAACCGTTTTCAATTTAATACAGAGGACAATTTTTTCTAACAAAAAAAAGAACCCTTTTTTGGAATAAGTATTATGTTATCCCATGGCATTTTCATCAAATCTTTACGTTTTGAGACCCCCTGAGTCAGAAAAAATGGTTTTTACGAAAGTGTCTGTCTGTCTGTCTGTAGTAGGTCGTGTGCGGCATAACTCTCGATAGAATTATCAGATTGAATTGAGCTTTGGCACACTTTATCGGAGCCGAAAAAGTAAGGACAAGTTCGTTAACCACCCACATCCAATCAAAATTGAGGGTTTGAGCACTACTTTTGTGTTTTTGAAAATAACTTTTTGAAAAAGTAAAAAATTTCAATACAAATTCTCATTAAGACATTTCGGGACAGGATGTATATTTTATGTTTTGATTTTTAATATTAAAAAAATTCGATTTTTTTCACCAAAATATGTGAGATACGAAATATGCGTTGTTTTGCAAAATCGTTTCCTTAAATAAAGTCTACGATTGTTTTTTCTTTTTGAGAGATTTGGAAAGAAAATAAATTATTTTAATCATGTAATTTATTAAAAAGTTACTGAAATGTATACAGAAAATCGAGCGCAAAGCGCGAGCGCCATGATGAGAATGTGTTCCTTAAGGCGCGCTCAAACTTGCAGGAGTAAAAGTAATGGTGGAAATGTAACATACATTTCCGTTATTGTCTTTACTCCTTAGGGACTGTTTTAGTCCCGCTATTCGACACTGGATAAAAAAACAGCGATTTTTGCCCCATCTTACAAGCATAAAAAAGAGCAGTTCTGTTTGACGTAAAAATATCTTTTTCATTAAATTAAAGAAAATTTCTTTCAATCATATGAACACAAACAAAATTAAATTTTCTGTTTACAACCCCTCATGAAGCTGGAACAGATATTTTTTTCTCTTTTAATGTTCATGGATTAATTTTAAAGCTGAATTTCTACAAAAGCGAACCAAATTCTTAGAATCAATGTATACTTTTTTTCTTACATACTGCTCGAGGTTAAACTTCAAATAAAAAAGTTGGGAAAATTCCAATATTGCTTTTGCTGAGAAAAACATTTTTATAAGATATTTAAAACATATAATAATGAATTTTGTATTGGATTCCTTCAAAATATATATTCATATGATCTTTATTATGATTTACCTACAGATTAAATGTTTTCGAAATTCCCCTACATTTTTCGTTGGAATTTCAACTCATTGCATTATGCAAGAAAAAAATTATCGATTTATAATGACAATTTACTGAAATTCTGTAGAATCTCAGCTTTAAAATGAGCCTAAGGACATCAGAAAATGTTGATTGTTTCGAAAGTTATTTAAAATTTAAGAAAACATTGAAATTTGGATTTTTTTTTTGCAATAACTTCTTCAAAATTTAACTAAACGACTTTATTCCAGACTAATATTAAAGATAATTTTGATTGCTCTCACATTATTCATTTTGTTTTATTTTTTTAACTACTTCAAATAATCCTAGTAAGGGTTTATTGTATTTAGCCGGGTGCCTGAAACTGTGTCTGGCTTCAAGCAAACTCAAGATTGATGTATAACACATCACTCAATAAGTTCGTAGGATGACTAGTAAAAAAACAACTTTTAGGAAAAATTCGACTTTATTCATCAACATAGTCTCCTTCAAGAGTGATAAGTTCATCCCAACGATTTTCTAACATTTCGATACCTTTTTTGTAAAATTATTCGCCTTTGCTCTCAAAATAGGCCTCAGTTTCGGCAATCAATTCTTCATTGGAGCCAAATCTCCTTCCCTGGAGCATTCTTTTTAGTTCTGCAAACAGGTAGTAGTCGCTGGGAGCCAGATCCGAAGATGTACCGCACCAGTACCGATGGATCACTACCAGCCAAGTTACCTTACGGAGCCGCGCCGGTAATAGGTCGTGTTTATGCAAGCACTATATCATTACCGCGCCAGTACTGCAAATCCTTATGGGGCTTTTGCGCGGTACCAAGCCGGTTGTAAATTTCCACCTGGGAAACCTTACCAGCTGACATTTGCGTTTTTGGTCGCTTTGGACGGTTTTCACCCTATGCTGTCCACTCAGCTGACTGCCGATTTGACACTGGAGTGTAGTAATGGATCCATGTTTCATCCATTGTCACATTCTGCATGGAAAAATCTTTTTTATTGCTTTAAAAGAACTCCAAACAGCGCTCTGAATCGTCGACGCGTTGTTGTTTATGATCGACTATGAGCAAACACGGTTCCCATTTCGAATAGAGCTTTCTCATGTTCAAATTTCCATGCAAGATGGTAAATACACTACCCTTCTGATATCTTCCAGGTCTCAACCATCTCGCGTAACTTCAATTTATGGTCGGTCAAAACCATTTTGTGGCCCTTTTTTATGTTTTCTGAAACAACTGCCGAATTAAAACTTAAAATTTGAACTGCGTTTAAAATCAGCAAACCACTTTTCTATCGTATGTCTGGATGGAGCAGAATCCGAATAACACTTGTCAAGCCATTGCTTTGCTTAAAAGGTATTTTTCCCCATTGATCACGACATTCAGATTTTTCCATTTTTTTGAAAATTACAAAACTAGCGTCACTAAAACCACTGTAAGTTGTGAACTAAACGTCAGATTGTCATGAAATGTTGACACGTATCGTTTAAAGGTTGGTACTTCCTAAAACTCTTACGGATATGTCAATAGTGGCGCCATCTATATGTGATCCTACGGAGTTATTGAGTGATGTGTTAAGTATTGTCAAACAAGAGACTTAAATTTTCCGACCCTTGACCCTAACGAATTACAATTTACAAATAATAATTTTTTCTTCAAAAAAAAAAGAAACTAGCGACTAAAGTCAAAAATTGATATTCTATACATTTTTATGATTACACGTATCTGAAATGTATCTGAAATATTCCTCACACTGTTTCAAATTAGAACAAGTCTAATTTTGTGAGGTATTCTAATATTTTTACTTGTAAGTCAATGGTTTCATAACTGGAGAATATTGCATTCGCAAACTTTAATCTCATTTACCTGTCACGACCTGGCAATTTTTTTATTGCAAAGTTCAATTGGTTGTTTGAAATAAATTTTAGCAACGGGACTTTGAATATAACAACACAAGGAAAACTATGTATTCACCTGTGGCACCAAATTTGAACGTCGCCAATTTATTAAGTGTAATTGATTCTAAAATAATGTTATATATAAACGAAAAAAAACATTGTAATACTTTTATATGTGAATCCATGCTTTTCATCTACCACAAAACAATTTAAATTTCAGTTACTTAGAAAAATTTGAATGTATGGAAGAAATAGCTCTAATAAGAGCTGATTTACTTTTTAAAACGCAAAGACATTGTAGTTGTTTGCGGCGCTAGTCATTACACTTGATATGTCACGCCTAGTCCCGGACATTTTGATTTTATCGAACTTGTGTAGTAGTAATGGATTTCAATAGACGCATGCGCAGTTCAAATGTACAAGGCTTTGCCAGTACGGTGCCAACGCTTTACGAAGAAGAAGAAGAAGAAGAAGAATATTGTGCTTTGTTCCATGGCTATAGGAGCATGCGCAGTTCAATTTTTACATTTCATTCCTCTGTAGCGCAATATAATACATTGCGCTACTGTGAACTGTAGCGAAAAAACGAGTTTGCGCGCCCGTGGCACATAAAAAATTATACAGTCGATTCTCGTTTATTTCAAGTACCCCGAAACGAGAGAGTCTTGTTTATTTCAAGTCGTGAGGGGTTCCCACCACTGCCTCAGTTGCCATAGCGACTGGATGCACCTCGTCCCCACTCTTCTCACTTTTCCCGAGCGCTCCTCAGAGCGTCACGTGACAGTGAAATAAACGAGACGCTCGACTTGAAATGAACGAGACTCGACTGTAATAGACTGTTAAGAATAATATACACAAGGGCAAAACATATTTAGAAATTTATCCTCAACAGTTTATTATAATTTTCTAAATATTTTTTCCCTCTGTGTATTTTACTCTTATTATTCTATTTTAATTTTCGAAATATTTCTTCTCTTCGTCTATTAAGAATATAACCCTGCGAAGTTTAAATTTTGTACTATTGATAAATGCGTACTTTTTCTTATATTGACTGCCTTGCTTGCCATGACTTGCGTTAAATCTAAAGTTTTTAGGCCAGATGAAAAGAATAAAAAATTACGAATAAAATTTGCTCCACGTCATAAATTATTGTTTTGAATTAATCAAATTAAAATCTATTTGTTCTGACGAAAATAAATATTTAGAAATTTAGGAAACTTGAGAATTAGAAATTTCATTAAACATTCTGTACACGGAGAAAAATGGAGTGTCAAACTTAGAGTGTCAAAATTTAGGTAGTCAGTTTTATATTACAGATAGTACCACGTACTATCTTTCATTTTTTCTTGATAGTCAAGGAGACCATAATTTTATAGTCTGTTTGAATATCGACAGAATGTCAGGTTTACATTCTGAAATAATTAACCTGTCAACAGTGTCAACACTTACACTCCGAGATAATCGAGCTAACGCTCCTGAGATACTCAGGTTTACATTCCAGGATTCTCATACACTCTGGGAAAGTCAAGCTGAACATCTAGTTATTACACTTCACAGATAGTACTTTACACAATGTATAATGTCATCCCATAGTTAAAACTCCAATATAATCAGTTTGACACTCCAGATGTTCAATTTGACAGTTCATTTTTTTCCGTGTAAGCAGTAAAAAATATGTGAATAAAAATAACATTTTCAGATTTCTTAACGTAAAAATGTAATAAAAACTTCATTCTTATGGGATTATAAATATGTATTCGGATACATGAATACAGTATATATTCAGAACCACATAATATAAATAATTTCAAAAATGTAACAGAAGGATTATAGTTACCCTCTGAGATTTTATGACAGTCGGGCCCATAAATCCAATCCCTCAATACATTTCAAGAATATTTTACGGTGGAACATACGAGTAAATCATTAATAACAGGTCCTATTGACCGACGTGGTAATAAAAGAATCGTATCGTTTTTAAAAACTCAGTAAAAAGCAATGTGAGAGAAAAATCTCACCTGAACATACAAGTACAATATATAAATAAATAGTACTTAAAAGTTTGAAATTTATTTCCAAAATTAAGTAATTTCTTTCTCAAAAAATATAATCGGAAATGATGAAAATTTAATAAAAATAAATAAAAGCACTGAATAATCAGTCAGTTAAAAATCATTACTGATTTTTTTTAATGACCTATTAGTCCTTTTGTACAATTTTTGATTTAAAATCGACAATTCTATTCCTTTTTTTGGAGTGCAAGTCTCAATTTTTTCCTTTTAAGATAAAAGCTCACCCTTCATAATGATAATTCAATTTCAATAATATACCGTGAGTTAAGTAATACAATAGAAAACACTGAAGAACATCTGTCAACTTCGTTTTAGTTAACGTTTTTCAAAGAATTTTACTGTTGACTCCAATTGTCGATAACTCTACTCGTTTTATTTTCTTTAAGAGACGTTTTTCATTATCTTTTATTATATGAAATTATTCCATCGCAAAACTCATTCGTGACACACGTCAACGATACAATTTTTTCATTCTACAGAACTATTTAATTAATGTGTAAACATGTATAAAAATTACAAATACTAAAAGCCATTGGTTAATTCTACCAAGCCAACTAGATCAAGTCCCCAATGGATCATTCACGTTAAGGAAGTCTTTTCTGTATCTCATGGGACATGAATAGTTCCCTTTTTATTATAATCTTCGAGAACCAGGTCAGACGATTACTGTGGATCGATGCTGCCGACAATTAAACTGTTTCAGTGGTAAAATCGACAAAAAAGGCCATCTACGAGACGTGCAAGATGGAAAGTCATTCCCCTACACGATAACGCTCAACCACATGTTGCTGCGCTACTCAAAACACAATGTTAAACTTGGACTCGGAAGTTTTCCCTCATTCTGCTTATCTACGAGACCTTGCTCTTTCTGACAATTACTTGCTCCGGTCTACGAGACGTCACTTAGCAGACAACCACTTCCAGAGATTCGAAGCTGTCAATAAATTCATCCATGACTTTATCGCCTCGAACCCAGCCAGCTTCTTTTGTAATGGAATCAGAATGTTGTCAAGTCGAATATCGCAAAGTGATCGGCAATAATGAAGAATATTTCTTAAATTAAATTTTGTCTTGTGATTAAGTTGTCATCACATGTGAGAAGGTATTAGATTTGTGTAAAATTTGAAATCTACCTTTTTCAACAAATGTCCATTCTTCATGACCTTCTGAATCCGAAAAAGGGGATTTTACAGTCCTGCCTGTTTGTCGTTGTCTGTGATCCTGATAACCTTCAGAAAAATGATTAGATTGTGATAAGCCCCAAAAGAAAGGATGAGTTCATTTACCAGCATTTTTGGAGTTTTTGATACCTGGTTTTTTGAAAGGATGACAGATTTTAATATTAGTTTCTGATAGTGCTCAAAAATATCTACAAATTATCCTCATGGCATTTTCTTTATAATATGCGTAAAGTACGTTTTTTTTGCATCGTTTTTAGTGCGTAAAGTTAATTTTTACACATAGCGTGTGTAAAGAAAAAATTAATTTTAAAAAATAATAATTAATTATCTATCAAAATAAAAAGGTATTATAAAGCTATGTTGCTGAAAATGTGACAAGATATGAAACTTCTTAAGAATAATTTCTCAAATAAATAAAATTGTAATGTTTGTTCTATCGTTTAACAAATGTTCGATACATTTGTATATGTTTATTATTACAACTTTATATATTATTTATACTCATAATCTTTTTAGTATCGAACTTTTTGCCATTTTCTCGAATACATTTTTTAAAATTTAGTTGCGTGCTTTACGCATATTATAAACAAAATATTCGAGACATAAAAAAAGTTAAAATAAACAATTGTTAATTTGAAAGCGATTTATAAATTTTATAAAAACATTTGTTGATAAGATATACATTTTTCATTTTAATTTAAAACATATCAAAAACTTCATTTTTTAGTCAAACTATGCTAAATACGAAAAAAAACACTAGGATTAAAAATTATTTACGTAAAAAACTCTACAAACTCACATCTATAAATTTTTTTTATACATTTTTTTCTGCTAAAAACTTCCTAGCCATGAAAATGTGTCCGCGCCCCCAAGGGGTATATAAAAAGTGAAAAATTTGGTTACTATCGATAAATATAAATAAGTTTCTTTGCTCATTTTCAAGTTATTCTCTAATAAACACTCACATTTGTTATGTAAAAATTACTTAAAAAGTCTGTGTGTTTATTGGGTCTTCATCCGATAAAATAAAACTGTCTTTTAAAGCCACAATAGCTCCTTTGCAAAAGAAAACTCCTCTTATTGAATTCTTTACTCAGAGTGCTCCTCTCAGAGTTTAGTAAATGATCTTGAATTTAGAACATCTTTTTTTGTTCGGACTACGAATCATGAAGAGTATTTGCATGTTTTAAATTCGTAAGCGCGTCCAAGATTCGAAACTTTGAAAGCTATGCAAATAGTTATAAAGCATGAACTTCCATGAGTGGTTTTTATCAAACTGAAGCCTTAAGGGGGGAAGTCCAAGTAAATCGATAAAAAGAACTGATTTCTAAGATTTTTTATGAGATAATAGTTTGACGAAACTTTCTAAAATTTCGATGTATATTTATTAAAATTTCAAAGCACAATTAATTATTTTATGAGTTTCTAAATTTTTTTTGCGGGTTTGCATATGGTTATGTCTGCGGGGGCTAATCAGCGGGCACTGAGACTTTTTCCTTATTGACCTTGTACAATAAATCAAAGAGATTTATTTTAACAATAAAATTAAAATTCGGATGAAACTAAGACTGCTAAAAACATTACAAAATGAAAAAAAATATTGTCAATTCCAGACCCATATAACTGTCCTTATGTTTCTTCGAAAAACTCATTTTGCTTGATTTGTTACAGTCTGCGTGCTGTACACTGATAGAAATGGTTCGGGAGTTTTAGACATTGAGTTGTAGGTTGGGAATTTACAATTGTCTTTATAATATAATATCTCTCTAAGCAATACAGCATGTTGAAAACAGCAATCGTAATATTGTCAAAAAACTCATCCCATATTGGTGTATCTATGTCAGCAATAAATTAAGACCTGGCATCGACGACTCTGTGTGAGTATAAAAGAATTATCGAGTTTTATTTTGAATTTTTTAGTACTTCTTCACATAATTCACCAGGTGTCACTGGGAGCTTTTTTGTTTTATTTTGTAATAATTATTAATTTTACAATAACAAATTTGCTGATTTTTTTTTAGCGAAAATCGTTTTTTTGGCTACAAGTGCTACAAAAAGTTGAAAAATCGGAAAAAAAACCTCCCAGGGTTACCTCGAGAAACATCTCCTTTAACAAATGCATTTTGATACTTTTGTTTCAGATGATTCTGTTGTGAATTAAGATGTAGACAGCAAAACAACTTTTTTTCGAGGCGCCTCCGGAAATTCACTGTCACTCGCTCAATTTTCAATATTTTGAAATGAAAATGTAGGAATATATTATTCAAATGTTGCATTATTATATGCGAATTGACCGAATAAACTAATCATAAATATGGTTTTAACTGCCATTCCTTTATATCAGTGTACAAGCCTCTTTCGTCGTGTTCAATCTGCAATGCTTCTGCCTGGTCAATTGCGCGTTCTTATATGCATCAGCGTAGAGTTTGCACTGCTGGTTCACTTTTGCCCCCAACATCTTCATAATCCTTAAAACTGCAGAGTATCTTTCGTTAAACATTCCAGCAGCTACACGGATAGAAATTTGATGGTTGAAAGTACTATTTTTAACGGTAAACCAAAACCATTAGGAATTTCTGTCAGTTAGTCCCAAAAATATGCCATCCAATTGCCAATCCCAATTGATATGCCAATATGTACGAATCTTAGGACACGTTGTGAGACCAGCCTGAAATTCTCTTTCGGCGCATTCGGGCACTCTCTTGGTGGCACGTCACATATGTCTACTTTCGTTGTGTTCGTGTTTTAAAACTTGTGGATTATATTCTTGACATATCAAATCATTGATTTATGCAATAAAAAGAAAGATTTTTTTGAAAAATTTTGATAAAATTATCGTATTATTCTCATCAAAGTATTTCGAATCTGCTTATATTAGACATTAAACAAAAGCTACTTTAATCACTTTTTTCTCCTTTTTCATACAATTTTTATCTTCTATTCCCTTTCCTTTTGATTCCGAAAATTCAAAAGCTCTGTTAGTCTATCAAGGTACTTCAGGTACTCTAATATCAGCCAAAAGTTTAGACTCAGCCTGATCCGAAACACTATTACGTTTCTCGTATCCAGTCCTCAGTACTTTTGGTTAGGTTTGTACAATTTCAAACTCTATAAAAAGAAATCTCTTACATATATTAGGTGCGCAACTAAGTTCCCGATGTTTTTTTGATGAAAATCCAACTTTATTGTGAAAAAATGATCATAAACGAATCACTCAAAGTATTGCCCATCGTTAGCTACAACTTTTTCCCATCTTTCTGGTAGAGCTCGAATACCGTTACGGTAAAAGTGTTCATCTTTTGAGGCTATCCACGAATCAAGCCATTTTTCAATGTTCTCAGTGATCAGCTCAAACGCATCAATTGCGTTCGATACCGTTCCCCAGTGATGTTTTCGTTCGGTTTCAACAGCTCATGATAAATGACATCAGCGTCTTCGAAGGTTTTTGGCCTTCCTTCACGTGGACGGTCGTCAACATCAAAATCACCGTCTTTGAAGCGACGGAACCAATCACGACGTTGTTTCACTTAGAGCAGCATCTCCGTAAACTTTTGGTAGCTCTCGATGCGCTTCAGCCACCGTTTTCTTCGAATGGAATTAGAAAATCAACACTTTCCGCAAATAACGATTATTTGGTCCAAAATTAGACATTTTCACACAACCAAAAGTACGAGATCTGTCCGGAAAGTATCGGGCCTACCTTTATATCTCCGCGCTGGCGTTATTCTTCATGATCGGGCGGGTGGCATCCTTCAAAGTAATCCCCACTTGATTGAATAACATGGTTCCAGCGATGTTTCTACTTGTCGAAACAGTTCTGGAACTCACTTTTAGGGATGGCCTTGAGTACGCTCGTCGCATTATTTTCAACCGTCGTTTTGTCATCGAATCGCATGAACTATACGTCCGGAAGATGTCAACAAGCAACCGATAGGTTCGTAAGGCTTTACTGTTGACGTTCATGCCCCGCAGAGGTCGCTCGAACACTATGGCGCGGAGATATAAATGTAGGCACGATACTTTCCGGACAGATCTCGTATATGACGGCAAAACAAAATCACTAATGTGCCAAAACGGTTTTTTTGGTTTACCGTCGAAAATTGTGCGCACGGTGCTTGTGAGCGCTATTAAAAATAATTGCTGACTTCGAACCATGTTATCTCGGTGAAGAAAAGAGATAGGGCACTTTTGAAAAACTGTTGGAAAGCTTATGACATTCCACGCCTAGTGATGCTCAACAAATATTTTTTTGACCTCATAAAACTAATGCAGGACGTGAGGAGTTAAAAAAAAAATTCAAGATTTTCTCAATTTATCTACTTCAACTTCTAGCCTGACCTAGGGATAATTTTTCCAAAATCTGAAAATTATACGACATAGAGTCTAAAATCTTATATTTAATTTAAGCCAAGAAAACTTAACAAATATTTATGGGTACGGTTCTCTGCCGGTTTGTTGCTCGCCTCCTTCGTTGAGGCAGGACCGAATAGGCCACGCTCAAAGGTGGCGCTTAAGTGGAGCTCTCTTATATGTTCTTTGATCCAAGAACGTGATTCCTTTATTTTCTTTCCTTTCATTCTTAGTTTATATTTACAATGACTATTAAAATTTTTATTAATGTTCTAGTTTATAAGAATTTTGAGAAATAAAAAATGTTCACATATCATTTCTATTCGTTAATATGGGGATAGTATTGGATTTGAATAATTGTTAATAATCACAAATAGCAATAAATATTTTTTTAAATTTTGAATAATTAGGAATGAAAATTGTTAATGAACAGAATCAAAAATACATATAAGAGGTCCCCACTTAAGCGCCACCTTTGTGCGTGTCCTATTCGGTCCTGCCTCAACGAAGGAGGCGAGCAACAAACCGGTCGAGAACCGTGATCGTCGATTAAAATTTAACTCAGATACGATTGAACATTTTTAATCGTATCTCGGGTAGCCATGAATATTTTTGAAGTTTTCTTGGCTTAAATTAAAGATAAGATTTTAGACTCTATGTCGTATAATTTGTTGAGCATCACTAGGCGAGGAATTTCGTAAGCGTTCCAACTGTTTTTTAAAAGTGCCCTATCTCTTTTTTTTACCGAGATACCGTGGTTCGAAGTCAGCAGTGATTTTTAATAGCGCTCACAAGCACCGTGCGCACAATTTCCGACGGTAGTGTATATCTAAGCTTGGTTCATGACGTTTTGGATATGTCAAAATCGACCAGCACTTACTGCTGGAGCCATCTTTTCACAAAAAGCGGGAACTTAGTTGCACACCTAATACGTACACATCAATGTGCGCTTGAAACTGTCAAGCAAGATCAAGTGTATCTTCTAGACTAAACTTAAGGAAAAATGTATTTTCTATTCTGCTATACCTCTGTAGTTTTTTATCACTTTAGTGAGAACCGTTATTATGTTCAAATAAGAAATGTGGCAATTTCACTCGTTTTCTGTAGGGATACATGCAAATGGTACTATTTTCAAATAACAATATTTGCTTTCACAGACTCAAAATTGAGTTATAGTAAAAATTACAAGATTATTGCATAGCAATTTCCTAAATATATAGTGAAAAATACATGATGTTTGAAATTCACGCGAAGAAGCATCCCATATTTTCTAAATAAATGGAAATACTCTTTTCTGTCCGAGGGTCTCTCATGCCCCAATTGGGAAAGAGGTAAAAAGCTTTTGCACAATATCGAGCTTGTCACTTTTCGTTCTTTTCAGTCTACTTCCAATTCACCCAAACCCTTTCCAGTCACTCCAGCCAGAACTCAATGAGTCATGAACGAATTCGTTTTATGATCAACTCGTTTCTATGATTTCTTAGTTTCAATTAAAACCATTCATCCGTCGCAAAATCCTTTGATTGAAAATTTCGTACGTTACTGTGAACGAATAAAATGCAGGACATCAAATCGATAAACCATTTTATATTCAATATCGTAAAATTTTTCTACCACGTAAAAAAGATATGTTATCAGCTACTTTTATTGCTTTGTATAAATAATTCAAGCCACGCTGGAAATTGTAATATTAAAAAATTGACTGAGTTATCTGTATTTATGTTTACTTCAATAACCAATAGTCTGATTGAATTGGAATTGGCATGAATACAAGGGAAAAGTTGACTGACAAAACGAATCTCTAAGTTATACTGATAAAACAGGTCCGAGGTAAGGGCATCAAAAAACCAATTAAATTTTTTCGCCTATGAATGTCCAAAATTATCATTATGAAGGTAGAAGAAATTTATATTTTTCAGAAACATGCAAATTCAATGACTCGGAGCTATTTTCAATTGTTTCTATAAACAAAATAACCCAAACTTTTATAGTTTACCACACGGATGTGTGGAAAGTGTACAAATGTGCAATAATGGTGAAATATACTTTCCTGCACCAACTTGAGATCGGTAATTTTCAGCACGCTCTTCATACGCAGAAAGTGGCACATTAAGAGGTCTACCCACATCACCAATTCCAAAGAGGCCAGAACTCAACGGAGACAGACTATTTTGGATGAAAATGAGTATTATGAAGCAACAGAAGGCGTACTGTACGCTGCAGGTATCGCTGAATTGTGAACTAATGAACTGATCCTTATGAAATTTTTACCACATAAACTAAATAACTAAATCTAAAACTGTTTGATTTTTTTGTTTCAGACAATCCGTCTCCGAGATTTCATCAACACCGCATACCTATCTACTTTTTGAGGACCTATGATTCACCACCATTTTTATCTATAAAAAGTGTCTAAAATAAATTTAAAAAAATTTATTTATGTATTGTAAGAGTGTATTTACTTATCCTCACAATTTCCATATCAATATCTATAATATAAACCTGTCAAGAAAAATTCTTGAAAATACCCCTTTTTTCAGCGTCTAATGTGCGTTTGAAAATTTAATTTTCTGACGTTTGGCATCAATAGTTTCTGAATTTAGAATAAAAAAATTTCTATGAATCTGAGGGAAAGAGCATTTCATATGAGCAATGCTTTACTGATGAAAAAATATCATTCTTTATTTGAGTAATGTTAAAAACACTGTAAAAGTAGTGCTTCAATAATGCTCCGAAGGATTTTCAACCAGAGTTCGATAACAATCTCTGAAAAATAGGTTATTGAGATAAATCGCCAAGCAATCTTAGAGGTTTTAACCTTTTAAAGGCTTCAAACAGAAGATGCTTCTAACATGAGTATCAGATAGTACAGGATTTTCCAATTAGAGGTTTCATTTTGATTTATAAAAAAAACGCGTGTTTTTGTGAAAAATCATTTGATTTTTATTTTATTTAATAGCGGTAGGTTTGCCATTAATAATGAAAAACAATATCATTCATATGGCCTCCACGGCTACGTTTGCAGGACTATGCTCTTTTCATGAAATTTTCCATTACATTTTCACAAATTTGGAGCTCTATTTTGTCGATAATGGCACGAATCTTCTCTTTGAGTTCTTGAATTGACTGAGAAGCATCAGCATAAACTTTATCTTTCATGTAACCCCAAAGAAAGAAGTCTAGAGGTGTTAAATCGCATGATCTCGGCGGCCAATTGTAATCGCCGTTTCGAGAAATCACTGGGCCTGGAAACTTTTCACGCAAAAGACAGATGATTTCGCCATTTGTGTGACACGTAGCGTCATCTTGTTAGAAATAAACATCGTCCACACCCATATCTTCCAATTTTGGCCATAAAAATTCATTAATCATGGTTCGATAGCGCAAGTCATTCACCAAAACAGCTGCTCCAGTTTCATGTTCAAAAAAATGAGACCCAATGATCCCTCCTGCCCAAAAACCGCGCCAAACAGTTACACGTTGCGAATAGAGAGGCTTTTCAATAATCATATTTGGTTTTTCCGAGCCCCAAATGCGAAAATTCGGCTTATTAACGTAGCCTCCAAGATGAAAATGATCCTCATCGCTCATAATGATTTTTCGGTGAAATTCAGGTTAATTTTCATACATTTTTGTAGTGAGTTTTAACAATTTCAGGAGCCTTAAAACTTTTGCAAATTTTTTATTTCCTTGCGATATCAGTTAAGAAGGGTCGAGCCATAGGTCCAACGCCAAGAAACTTTGGATACTGAAACTCAAGTCAATTTTATAATATTGTAAATGTGAATTACATTATCTCAAAGTTACTGAATTTACTTTTGATTTTAAATGAAGAATGAAATTCAATTTACTTAATGCTCTATCGTCCTTAAGATACACATTTTTATCATGATACTCGCGCTTTGCGCTCAATTGTTTTTTCTTTATATCCATTAGAGCTAAATTTGCATAAAAAAAAAATTATATAATCAAAATAATTCATTTTCTTCGAAATATCTCAAGAAAGATAAAAAAATCGTAGACTTTATTTAAGCAGACGATTTTAAATTTTAACGCTTATTTCCTTACTCTCATATCTTTGTTGAAAATGGAGTACTTGATTTTCAAAAGTGTTTTTAAAACCAAAACATAAAATATATTGTACATTTCGTTAAAAAATCTCCTAATGAGAATTTATAAACCTTATTTCGGCAAATAATTTCCTATAGAAACGTTTTTTTCGAATCCCATATATTTTGTTTAAAAAATGGAGTTTTTGAATTTTAGTCGTATTTTCTGAAATTGAATTGAAAAATATACATTTTATCAGAAACTGTGTAAGACAAAATTTTTATATCTTATTGAAGCAATCAATTTGGCATTCTTACATTTTTTTCATATGTCACACATTCTGATTAAAAAGTTGAATAAAAACATGTTGCGATTCAAATTTGTAGGTCTTTTTGCACTAAACAATTTAATATCATAATTTTTTTTTGGTATCTTCTATAGTTTAACTGGAAAAAGGAGTTTTGATTTTTGTCGGATGTGGCTGGTTAACAAATTTGTTCTGACTTTTTCGGCTCTGATGAAGTATGCCAAAGCTTAATTCAATTTCATAATTCTGTCAAGAGTTATCGTGTCTACAAACGCCGAACAAGAGACAGAGAGACATTTTCGTAAAAACCGTTTTTCTGGCTCAGAGGGTTTTATAACGTCGAGATTTGATAAAAATTTGAAAAGTTATTTTCCACATAAAATTTATCCCTTCTTTTATGATAAGAATGTAACAAAAAGTGTGATCAGTACAGGTATATTATATTCAAACCTACTAAAAATTATTAATTCGAGTAAGGGAATAAGTTCTGCCGTCCAAAAAAAGGAACCGTTAAGGCCAGGGATCAATCGGACCACGTGACTAAATTATACATCTATACGTTCATGTATGTTAAGATAAGTTTTCTAATTTACAAAGTATCTTTCTGAAAATTTGGGAAACGTAACAAAAGAAAATAAAGCACGTCTGCTAACTTCTTTTTGGTAAAAATTTTGAAAAAAATTCGAAAACTTATCAACAATTACAGTTAACTATAATATTTTTTGCAAAATTTCCACTTAAACGAAATTGTCTTGCAGAAGAAATTTTATTTCCAAGTATAGTATTTAGGCGCGATCGAGAATTATAGTTCACAGTAATCAATATATGTTATAGTTAGACGCATGTCAAAATTAATATTTTTTTTCCAATTAAACACATCGAAGTATAGAAATAATACAGAAAATGTATAGAAACTTCTATATACTTGATATCGTGTGCATTAACAAGCAGTCACGACGAGTTGATGATTTTCAAATTAATGCCGTCAATATATTCTCACGTCCCACGACTCTACCGCCTCGAGTAACAAACAAAGTAAGGAACCAATGAAGGAATCAAAGCAACATTACCGCGTGCGTGATTTTATCGATGCAAGTTATAGAAAGATCTACAGATCAACAGAATGATGAATATGGAATTACCATGTGTCGTTATAATACCCACACATGGTAGCAAATCGACTGACCCAGAGAGAAGGTGAATGAAGCCCTACAGTACCAACGCACTACTACATGCACTTATCACACACTTACAGTCACAGCATGTATCTTGTAATAACATGTAACTGGTCATAGCATGTAGCTCGTCATAGTTGACCTTTCAAAGTTCTATAAAAAGCGAAAGTTCCAATAGAAGTCAGTCCAGTCTAGTCCAGTCTCATCAGATTGTTCACCGCCAGTTGGTCCAGTTCTAATTCGACGCCGAGTTCAACGACAGTAAAAGGTCAAGGGGAATCGCCTTAGAAAATCTTCTCTAAAACCTGGGATAAGAGAATCGACCATCCCAACCGGCTGGACCATAAATATCCGATCTGACTAAATTTATCTCAACGTCTACAAGTGAGGACTCTAGTTACCACATTCAATCTACTGGACTCAATTCATCACCGACTTATCTCCAATCCAGGGTAAATGCGAAGTACTTCAAATCTTTTATATGCATTTTCATTTTTCCATGGTGCTTACTTAAGATAATTTTTATGTTAATAAATATATTTTATATGATCTACCCTTCTTATTCACTGCACGGAGAAAAATGGAGGGTCAGCCTGAATATCTAGAGGGTCAGGTCGACCAAATATGATGATCGACTATAGGACAGCCTTCTAGATAATCAAACTGATCATCTGTAGAGGGTCAGAAAAAAATAATCGATTTGATTATTGTAGAAGGTCGATTTGATCATCCTTGAGGGTCGAAATGAAAATTTAAAACAAGATATTCAACTTGATCATCCCCGAGGATCGATTTGATTATCTTGATAGTGTGACTGTTTCTCTGTGGTAATCAAGCTGATCATAAATCGAGAGTCTCCCTGATTATGTCCATAAAATTATGGAAGGACTATTTGATAATCTAGAGGGTCGGTCTAACTCTCAAAATTTTGAACCTCTAACTTCGACCCTCCGTTTTTCTCCGTGTGACTATTCCTCATCCCTTAGAGATGATCCTTCCGATCCTTACATGAAACGAGAAAATCTTTAAAGAGAAGTGTTACGTTTCTGACGTAAAAATATGTTGAGAATATAAAAAATGAATCAGCGATGTAAGAATTTTTTTTTAAAGTAGGAACTTACAGCGTAATAATAAATAAGATAAAAAATAAGATGCTTGCATATTAATCGCTCTAATCACATAAGAAGATTTCAAATTCTTTAAAAGTAATTTTTCCAAATTTATAACTGATTTTATATTTTGCGTTGAAATTTTAAACATTATAAAAACCTTGTCAAAGCAAAAGCAAATCAAATTAACAATTGAACTTTTCATTTTATTTTTGTGTTTGTTTAAAACTTGGATTCAAACTGCCATTCATATCTCCGTATTTCCTCCAATCAAAAAATTAAACATGACGTTTCGATTTGATTGAATTTGATTTTTATTGAAAAATCTATAAATTGGGCAAACAGCTGGCTATTTCTGAAAAAAATATTAGTTTATCCGAATATATTTTAGTTTTGTTGATTTGATATTTGAGTACTCTTCAGCTTTAACTATAAATTTCCGTTTAAATGTAGAGATTACATATTATACACTGAACAAAATAGTTAGTTGATCCAGCTACTTCAGCTTACTGCTACTTTGTCAGTTAGCACAACTACTTTTCTTCCAAAAACTTGGAGAGGAAAATCAACCAGAAAAGTAATTATGCTAACTAATAAAGTAGCAATAGTTTACTCTTTAAATCTAAATCAGTCAAATTTTCACTGATTAAATCAGTACTTTTCCTTTTCACAGTTTCATCATCGAAAAAAATATTTTTCACTGGTAAATCAGTTAATTTCCACTGATTCAACCGTGAACAAATATTTTTCACTGTTAAATCAGTTAATTTTCACTGAAGTAATTAGTGAAATTTGATTGATTCACAGTAATCTCTTTTTAGCAATTTGAATCAGTCAATTTTCACTGATAATCAGTAGATTTTGACTGATTCAGATTTAGAGAGTAGTTTAAAAACATAAGTTGTAGGTCCGAGTATCTTTTTTTCAGTGATATGTTAGCACAATTTAGAGCCAGTAACATATTTTGAATTAGCTCTTTTGAAAAAAATTCCAATTCGAAAAGAGGTATTCTGCAGTCAGACCTTCTCTAGAAAAAGGATAATTGCCCGCATACTTTACGTTTTCGAGATCATCTAAACTATCAAGTAAAAAGTGAATATTTTAATTAACCTGTATATAATTGAGATCGGTGACAGCCCAATATCTGTCAACTGCGATAGCTACTAGATGCAATATTGAAGCTGTACAACAGAGGACGTCACTGCTGGTCCACATGTCACAGAGCTTCGGGCCCAGAGACCATCCTGAGTTGATCTGCAATAAACATAATAGTCTGTTACAGATGTAATACATGCAAAAAAGTCATAGGTCTAATTTGATGTTTTATTTAAATTATTATAATATTTATTTAATGATTGAGAGGGATCAATTATTAATTTAAGAAATCACTCGATTCGAGAAATTATTAATTTAATTTACTAACTAATTTAATTGATCAATTATCATGTTATTAAAAATTGAAATGCTTTTATGATGACTCACACTCAGTAAATGTTTTGATATCGATGCATTAAAACGATTGGCCTTATTTTTTTTTATAGAACTATTGTCGCTACGGGATGTGATCATAAGCTTCTTAAATAACATATAATCTTTTCATTTATCATCAGCCAAATACTCATTCACACCATTTGGAAATATCAGCAAGTCACATTTAACGTAAAATACGATTCAGTTCCTATCCAACAATTCAGGTGAATCACTCGAATCTGTCAGTTACAGAGTGCAACTTGTTGGAGCATCGAAAATGGAGAATTAAATCATTGAATACATTTACAACTGTCATTTGGGATATCAACAAGCTTAATGATATTTCGTTTTTAAAATTAGAAATATAATTTTTAGGCTATGACATAGTGACGCTGAATGGAAAAATGAGGTTCTAAGTAATTTTTAAAACACAATTCTTTACTCATTTTGGACTTTTTGTTTCGGGAAAATCAGTTTGGAAGATCATTAAGTGTCTTTAAAGAAGGATTTTATAGACTACAATAATGCAATAATATAATATTTCTGTTAATGCAAATAGCAAGAAATGTTGATTTTAAATTCCACGAAAATCCCATTTTTTATCATATTGTTGCAAAATAAACTAAAAAAAATCTGTCCGCTTGGCGGGCACATTCTCATCGTGCGCAGCTTGCTTCGCTCGCATGTTTGAGCGCGCCTAGGGCGCGCGATTTAATCGTCGCGCTTCGCGCTCCGTTCTTTCTGGACCTCGCGCTTCGCGCTCGGTCTTGTGCTCTTTGCATACATTTAAGTTTATTCATTATAATTTGATACTGAAGCTCAAAACCATTTTATAATAATATTACAGATGATGTGAATTACACATTTTCTCAAAGTCACTCAATTTCTTTTTGAATTTAAGTGAAACAGGAAAATCAATTTACTTAAGGCTCTATCGGCCTTAAGGAACACATTCTCATCATGACACTCGCGCTTCGCGCTCGATTTTCTGTATGCATTTTTGTAACTTTTTAATAAATTACATGATTATTGATAAATTTATTTTCTTCCAAATATCTCAAAAAGCAAAAACAATCGTAGACTTTAATTTAAGGAAAGGATTTTGCAGAACAACGCCTATTTCATATCTCACATATTTTGGTGAAAAAAATCGAATTTTTTCAATATTAAAAATCAAAACATAAAATATACATCCTGTCGAGAAATTTCTTAATAAGAATGTGTAGACCTCATTTAGGCAAATAATTTTTTATCTAAACGTTTTTTATGTATCTCATATATTTTGTCTAAAAAATGGAATTCTTGAATTTTAATCGTATTTTTTGGAATTAAAACGAAAAATATATGTTTGTTCAGAGATTGTGTGAGACAAAATTTGTAGATCTTTTTGAAACGAACAACTTTGTATTCTTACGTTTTTTTCGTATTTCACATATTATTGTTAAAAAATTGAATTTTGGATTTTCAATAGTTTTTTTTTTAATTAAAAAGAAAAATATGCATCTTATGAAAAAATGTTATAATTCAAATTTGTAGGACTTTATGTAGAAAATAATATTGTATCATAACGTTTTTTCGTATCTCGTATAATTTAACTGGAAAATGGAATTTTGATATTGACTTTTTTCGAATTTGAATATGCTGTAATAATTCTAATTTTGATTTAATCAAAAAATGTTATCAGGATAATTTGTAGAGAATTATGAGCACTATCAAAAAACAGTATTGAAATTTTTAATTTTCAAAAAATTATTTTCAAAAACACAAAAGTAGTGCTCCATCCCTCAATTTTGATTGGGTGTGGCTGGTTAACGAACTTGTCCTTACTTTTTCGGCTCCGATAAAGTGTACCAAAACTCAATTCAATCTGATAATTCTATCGAGAGTTATGCCGCACACGACCTACTACAGACAGACAGACACTTTCGTAAAAACCCTTTTTTCTGACTCAGGGGGTCTCAAAACGTTAAGATTTGATGAAAATTTCGAAAGTCATTTTTCACATAAAACCAATACCTTCTCATCCATGATGAGAATGTAAAAATACAAATTTCTGGTCACTTTGTTTTTTATTGTATATTTCAAAAGTCTTATCGCACTATTTCTCAACTATAAAGTGCAGAAATCGTGTCCTCGATGCACTTCTGAAATGTATACATGGTTTTTTCTCTCTCGAGAGTTATGTCTGCAAAATAACAACAAAATTACTAACAAATTTTTTCAACTTTTAGACTATTCAAATTTTGTGAATGAAACGTGTTTTCTGCAGTTTCGAGTGTATGCTTTTTATATTTTCCTCGGTCAGAGGTACTCAGATACTGTTTGGTGATTTTAAAAACAAAGTCTTTAGTTCCTAATTTTTTTTACTTTCATTGGCTAAATTGCATAACACCGTATAACACGTATAACAAGGTACAACAATGTTAGAAATTTCTACTGTAATTTCCCGAAACACGCGAATGGAGTTTTATTCAGTTAGAGTTTCCTGAAAGGCCGTAGCAGGATAAGCATGGTCTGGGTCCCCCGCTCGGATTTGATCCATATTGCGAGGGTAAGTGGCTCCCATTACACGATAAATTCACCCCAAGTATCAACTCAAAAAAATTTTTTTTACAAAGTTATGAACGAATTTTGAAAAACCAAAAAATCTAATTTTCTCGAAAACGGCTCAACCGATCTTGATGACTAAAATATATGATATATAGGGTACTAAAGAGGTTCTGAAAAAAATTCAAGTTCAATTGAAAATCAGGTGCTTTTTGCGAACGAACTCGTGCGGCATTCGAAGCCTGCGCACTAGTACTCTCAGGAAGGGCAAAACGTAGGTCATGGGTACAAGCTTCGAGAAGGAGATATATTGGGGAATTTATAATCTGAATTTTGTGACTGAAAGAAAAAGCTTGTTGACAGGTGGATAAAGTGTATTGAAAACAAGGCGATCATGTAGAGAGTGTGTTTTTTTTTTAAATTGATAACGACCAATTCCACAGACACAGCATTAATATAAAGTGTACTATGTCGTCAACTATGCATCAAATACGTAAAAATAAATGAGATATTGTACGTGATCAACGTAAAACTTTCATGAATATAGAAACAATTGCTTCAATGAGTCATAGGGTATCAATTGTTCCATACATTGTAGGGGCCATAGTGTAAAATTCTTGATCAGCGCCTCAAAAAACTTCGGAAACCATATACAATTTACATATTGACCATGAAAAACTCGTTTCAGACAGAAAATTTGATTGATCTAAAAGTTGAAATTTATAGGTTAGTAAACAATCTAAGATAATTTTTTCATAAAGTATATCTATTAATATTTATCTGGTATTATTTTATGGTTTCATAAATAAATGACACAAAGAAATGGACAGTGTTGGCATTTATGGGTAAAATATAGTCGTATATTCTTTTCAGTGATATCAAATTATTATTTAGGTATCTTCAGCGCGATTTTGTTGAAAGCCTTTTGGTATTATATATAATGATATTATTTTTTAAACACGTTGTACAAACAAATGCACCATATTGACATTCAGAAGTAGAAAAATATTGCTTTTTTTCAAATTATCTTCAAATTATATTATCAGTGATGTTCATTGATAAAAGTTTATTTCCCGACAATGAGTGTGCACTTATTGCGTATTATATGAAGTTATCTGATGGTGGCATATGTCATTTATAATATGACGGCTGATATTGAATTCCAAGACCGCAGCCACCCCAGTATATATATATATATATATATATGAAGAAATGTGGGAGAAAATGAAACTGATTTTGCACGTAGATGAGAATACTAATATAACATTGTGCATCTTTTAAAAAATTTTAGTAAAAAGTTAACAAATAACATCAAATGACAAAAATGTATTCGTAATCACCCTTATAGATATTATATGAAAAATGATATATACTATCCAAAAAATACTTTTTGTTTATATAACATAGTTTGCTCATTTTAATTAGTTTCACAAGAGTTATTTTCTATATACACTACTACTCATCAAATCTAGATAATACTAAGCTTAGAAAAAACGCGTATAAGAAGATAATAAAAAAAGCGGAAGATATCAATATTTATTTCTTCTTCGACTTATATAAAATTTTAAACAGCAATTCATGAATTTTAATTGTTTATACATTTAAAATTTGAAAAATTTATGATTAGTAAAACTTATCATTATTATTTAATAACTTTTAGTGCATATTTTTAACTCAAAGATTGGACTTGGAATTTATGACAAAATTTTTTATAACATCTCTGTCCTATTTTCTGTAAAATATGCGGTTAATAAACCGATGATAGAAAAGCTATTTTGTCCATTCTATAGCAATATAACCTTTGATGGCACATTCATTTATTGGCCTTTTTTAACTAGGCCGTCGGGTTTAGAATTTTTTGTGTGGCAAAAAATAAAGTGGTAAATATGTAGACCCCCGCAAGAGCTGAGAGAGATATTTGTGCACTAATGGCCTGTGTAGGGCCTATAAGGAGCCAATAGTTGAAAAGGCCTAAACAAAGAAACTTGTGAATAATAATACGGCCAATAAAAAATGTGTTCAATTTGAAAATTTGTGTTTGTGTCTCTTCCTGGAAAGAGGAGGTTTCAGCCGCTTTGGTGGAGCTCGGAGTGCGATGCGGCTATTGCCAGAAGGCGTGATGCGCTCAAGAAATATATGGCCTGTCAGACCAGGGAAGAGAGGGCTTCCTGCAGGAGGGTTGATGAGGAGGTTAAAAGATTTCTCAAGAGGCAGAAACACTTCTCCTCTGAGTTCTTGCAATGCGTGCTCTACTCCTGGTTCCTGGTTTGGACGGTATTGGCTATGGAGTCCTTCTGGGTTTGTTCGAGCGGGCCAGGGGATTCCTTTTGTCTCTTTTCAATCGGATGTTTGTTGATTCCAGCTTCCCCCCTACCTGGGGGGACACCCTAGTAACTTTCGTTCCGAATGCTGGCTCTGCTAAATTTCGCCCCATCTCGTTGACCTTTACCGTCTACAAGACCTTTGAAAGACTCATCCAAAAGCGTCTTGAATTTCTTGTAGAGAGTAATATGTGAACTCCTGTCAAACATTTTGGATTCAGGAGGAGTCGCTCATCTATGGACTGCGTTGTCTCTATGGTCACGAACATTCTGCAGGGCTTCGGTCGGGCAGAGGGTACTTTGGCTCTCAAGGGAGCATTCAATGCGGTCCTTCCCGGCGTACTCATCCGTCAGCTTATTAGGATGGGTGCGCCTAGAATGATTGTCAATCTTGTGAACTGTCTCACCACGAAAAGAATGCTATACTTCTCGCCCAGTGATGACTCCTCTAGTCTCTGTGGGGCGGGCATCCTCTCTACTTTTTTATTCAACATACACCTTAGGAAGCTGAATGAAATCCTACCTGCAGATGTTAGGGCGGCTATGTACGCTGATGATCTCTTTTTATACTCTAGACACAGTGACCCCCGTCGGGCTCTTGTGCAACTTGAGTGGGCGGTGAGATTGCTGACTCCATGGCTCCGGGAAGTGTGGATTATCTATCTCGATCACCAAATGTCAGCTGTGCCTCATTACCAGGGCCTGCTCCAATTTTTTGGATGGCGTGATGGAGTTTGACGGCATCGAGATCCACTGCTAGGAATCCCTTAAATCCCTGGGTGTTTTTCTTGACTCACGCCTTTCTTGGTCACCGCATATCAAATTTATAGCTGGCAGGGCTCTACATGCGGTTGGTGTACTCAGGGCCATATCTAAAGTCACCTGAGGCGTCTCCCCCTCCCTGCTTCTACTCGTTTATCGGGGACTGGTTAGGGCCTACCTGGAGTGGAGTGCCCCACTGTTTCTGGGTGCCAGTAAAACGGATTTTGGTGTTCTCGATGAGGCTTTGCGCGTGACCTTAGAATGTATGCTCTCGACCACCGTGGCTGTACTACTCTCTGTGGCGAACGAGCCACCGCTTGCGCTGCGCCACACTCTGTTGGCAAATCGATTCATCCTTCGGAATGTGTCCTGGCGAGGCAGCCCCTTGATCCCCAGATTACGCTTGTTATCGGAGAGGTCTAATCGCAGGGGCTTCAGGATCAATCCATCGAGATGTGGCCTATTGATTGCTTATGAAGGTGTCCGTGGTGTCTCGAGTGTGTGTTTCCGTATCCAAATGTTCATGCAAAATGGTGAATACACTGCCTTCTAATATCTTTAAGGTGTCTCTCATCTGACGCAACTTTAATTTACGATCAGTCAAAACCATTTTCTGATTTTTTTTTTATGTTTTCTGGAACAACTGCCGAATTTTGGGCAACCAGAGCGTTCAGCATCATTGTTGTTTGTACGGCCACCTTAAAAATCAGCATACCACTTCTCTACCATTTGTTTCGATGGAGCAGAGTCCAGATAACATATATGAAGCTATTGCTTTACTTGAATGGTATTATTTCCCATTAAAAAACAATGCTTTATCAATATACGAAATTTATATTTTCCCATTGTTTTGGAAATTATAAAAGTAGCGTCACTTTTCCAAAAGTGGCGCCGTCTATATTTCATCATACGAACTTATTAAATGATGTGTTAGCTTATCATAAAAGGTAATTTATCGTTCTGCAGGCTAGACTGAGTGTAACACATAAAGGCTAATTGGAGCTACGAAAAGACTAATTAGTAAATTAACTTAGGTGTCATCAATTTAGCTACGAATATAGCACTGTTTCTAAGATACACACTGAGTCCACTCATATAGGAGAAAAGGGAAACGAATTATAGTGTTTGCTATCAACAAGTGGTAGTGCTATTGTAGCTACCGATGCCTGTGTGGAAAAATTTCATGGGAGTCTATTGTTCTATTGTTTTGGTCTGGCTTAGATCTGGAGCTGGTTATAATTCCATGAAAAAAAATCTGCCCGCTTCGCGGGCACATTCTCATCACGCGCTTCGCTCGCAAGTTTGAGCGCGCCTAGGGCGCGCGATTCGATCGTCGCGCTTCGCGCTCCGTTCTTTCTGGACCTCGCGCTACGCGCTCGGTCTTGTGCTCTTCGCATACATTTAAGTTTATTTCTTTTAATTTAATACTGAAGCTCAAACCAATTTTATAATAATATTACAGATGATGTGAATTACACATTTTCTCAAAGTCACTGAATTTCTTTTTGAATTTAAGTGAAAAAGGAAATTCAATTTACTTAAGGCTCTATCAGCCTTAAGGAACACATTCTCATCATGGCGCTCGCGCTTCGCGCTCGATTTTCTGTATACATTTCAGTAACTTTTTAATAAATTACATGATTAAAATAATTCATTTTCTTCCAAATCTCTCAAAAAGAAAAAGCAATCGTAGATTTTATTTAAGGAAACGATTTTGCAGAACAACGCTTATTTCGTATCTCACATATTTTGGTGAAAAAAATGGAATTTTTTTAATATTAAAAATCAAAACATAAAATATACATCCTGTCCCGAAATGTCTCAATGAGAATTTGTAGACCTTATTTAGGCAAACAATTTTCCATCTAAACGTTTTTTTTGTATTTCACATATTTTGTCTAAAAAATGGAATTTTTAATTTTAATCGTATTTTTTGGAATTGAAACGAAAAATATATGTTTTATCAGAAACTGTGTCGAACAAAATTTGTAGATCTTTTTGAAACGAATAACTTTGTATTCTTACGTTTTTTTGGTATTTCGAATATTATTGTTAAAAAATTGAATTTTGGATTTTCAATCGTTGTTTTTTTAATTAAAAAGAAAAATATGCCTCTTATGAAAAAATGTTATAATTCAAATTTGTAGGACTTTATGTAGAAAATAATATTGTATCATAACGTTTTTTCGTATCTCGTATAATTTAACTGGAAAATGGAATTTTGATATTGACTTTTTTCGAATTTGAATATGCTGTAACATTTCTAATTTTGATTTAATCAAAAAATGTTAGTAGGATAATTTGTAGAGATTTATGAGCATTATCAAAAACCAGTATTGAAATTTTTGATTTTTTCAAAGTTATTTTCAAAAACCCAAAAGTAGTGCTCCATCCCTCAATTTTGATTGGATGTGGCTGGTTAACGAACTTGTCCTTACTTTTTCGGCTCCGATAAAGTGTACCAAAGCTCAATTCAATCTAATAATTCTATCGAGAGTTATGCCGCACACGACCTACAGACAGACAGACAGACAGACACTTTCGTAAAAACCATTTTTTCTGACTCAGGGGGTCTCAAAACGTAAAGATTTGATGAAAATTCCGAAAGTCATTTTTCACATAAAACCAATACCTTCTCATCCATGATGAGAATGTAAAAAGTTTGTATGTGGCGAACAAAAATTTTTCTTACAACTTTCGAAAAATTCATAGGTTAGTAACATGTTTTTAGAAACATTTATTACGTGACTGGAAACAAGTATTTCCTTTTTGCAAATATTGCTACTACATATTTTTTGATTCCAAAAATTGCGAAAATTAAGTTGTGGCTTTACGCGTCATATTGCTAGTCTTTATCGCTCAAACGTGTTGACAAATCGAATAAAATGTCAACACTTTCTGAGCAAGAGCTTAACTGCATTTTTGACGAATAAAAAGTGGAATGTTTCTTGTCAAACGGTGATCTATTTCTTAATTAAAAGGTCAGTACAAACCCCGTGTATCTAATAAAGAAGAATATAAGAAAAGATTGAATTACTTTGAGAGGTTAGGATTTTCAATCGAAATCGATAAATGTTCAATTAAAATGGTTTTTCAACCAAAACTTTATTAACTGATCACCAATTAGTGGCTAATCAGCCGCGAATTAGTAGCTGACTGGCCGCAGGCTTGTGGATGGCTAGCCGCTGACCAGCGGCTGATCGAACAAAAACGTCACAGTTCTGGCCAGCCCCAGACCAGGCCTTATAGTCAACGCCATAACTGGAAACCAGATAGTCTGGTCTGGCGCTGGCCAGCGCCATGAAATTTTTCCACACGGGTGTTCTTTTTAACCTATTGTAACCATAGCAACCATAGTTTGATATGCTTTTGATAAAATCAGATGGTATAAAACATTGGTTCATGTTTAAAAAATTTCCGCTCTTTAGAATATATCTAGTAAGAAGATGGACATTGAATGGCATTGAAATGTCAAAATCTGGAATGAAATGGAATCGATGAAAAAACTTTTGAATGCATTTTAATTCCTAGGCATTAAAAGGTATTCAAAAGTTTCATTCTCGATTCCGTTTTTTTTCCAGATTTTGAGATTTCAATGTCATTTAATGCCCATCTTCTTAATGGGTGTTGGTTTGCGGGGTACGGGGGTTTCGTTTGCATTGATATTAGTTCTTGCTATCATAACTTGGCAGCGCTGATGCTTATTCTCACTTTTTTAAGTACCCTCCTAAAATACATGGTAGTGGACGTACTGTGCTAAGATATTTAACAAATTCCGAATAGCGATCAGAGCCACTTGGTCACCTATGCGAGAGTGACTTTATTTATGTTTAAGCTAGAATCATCTACGCGCACTTGCTGCACGTACTAGTTTTTGCACCATCTACATGGGAAGTGAGACTTGGAAAAGTCGGAAAAAAACTAACCTAGTACAACGGCGTAACAAAACACCTGATGATCGATTTGATAATGGATTCATTACGTATTGCTTTTAGTTACCATGAGCACATGCAGGAATGTCCAAAGTATGCGAGAATCCGAATATCAGCCCCCTTTACTCGCACGGTTTGTACTACTGTGGGCACAAACTAAGGTGAATTTTTAATTTAAACTTCGCGGGCTAACCGATTCGGGCAAACTCTTTTATTTTTATGTTGGTCCTACATTTACTCAAATCTGTGCCAAATTTCATGTCAATTTCATCATTTGTTACATAGTTACGCTTGGTTTTTCTAAACGACTAAAAGTGATTTTCTCGATTTTTACAATGTCTGAATTTGTTGAGCAAAGAAGTGCCATTAAATTATTTAATAATAATAATAATAATTAAATTCAAAAGATATTTTGGGCAGAATACTCGTGGTTTTTGCATCACGATAATGCGCCGTCTCACACTGCACTCGTTCTTCGTGACCATTTCTCCAAAAACTCAGCGCATATCGTTCCACAACCACCATATTCGCTTGATTTGGCTCCGTGTGACTTTTTGATATTCCCCAAAATCAAAAGACCACTCCGAGGACACCGTTTTGACACGATTGAAGAGATGCAAGCCGAATCGAAGAAGGTTTTGAAGGCAATTCCGGAAATCAAATTTAACAAGAGTTTCGGCGGTTGGAAAAAACATTGGCATAAATGCATTATATCGGAAGGGGATTACTTTGAAGGGGATGAAATTGATTTGGATAAATAAATAAAGATTCTTCATTTTATTACAAAATTCACCTTAGTTATTGCTCACAGTAGTATGATTCTCGCATGATTCGATAATCAGTTTCGCGCAAATTTGAGATATTAAATGATTTGAATAAGTTAGTAGCGAACTCTATAAATTTCGAAGGGAACTTTATTCCATAATTTGCGCTGTGAATGGAAGAAAAAGAATATTGTACACTGATAGAAAGGAATGGCTGTTGCAACGATATTTATGATTAATTTAACCTTACCGTATTGCTGGGATAGATACAGCAATATGAGATTTGTATTTTAACCATCCGATTATAACTGAATAAATATGAACGAATGAACCATATTATTGGTTGCTATGGAAAAATGTATTGTTCGCCTTCCCATATTATATTTCTGATTCGACCAGTTTCACTTACAATATTTTGATTTCTGTATTCAACACCCTGCGTTGTTTAGAGAGACATATTATTTTATAAATACAATTATAAATTCCCAACCTACAACCGAATGGCTAAAACTCCCGAACCATTTCTATCAGTGTAAAAGCAGAAGAATATTTCATTCTAGCTTCCTCAATAAATAATCAATGCATTCAGTATTCCTATACAGATATTTATATATAGGTATGCCTTGTAATATCTACTTTATCATGATGAGAAATCAACTTCGTTCTGAAAGATAAAGATAAAAGATTTTCTGATTTTCTACTTAAAAGCAAAGAATTTATGAGAATTGCGATATTTTTGCGATAAGGAATCTATTCTCCATAATTTGGTCATCAAATGCAAAATGCCTTTCTTTATTCCCCAATCACTCAATTTATTTTTGAACAATTAGTTTTAGGTGCTTATGACAGAAAAACGAACAGAAATACATCAATTCACTTCCGTTTCTTTTCTAACAATAAATGGAACGTTTAAATTCAAAAGTCTATGATTATAAATCAGAATTAGTCAACAGTTTACTCATTTGAAGTGAAAAATGCATTACTGATTTCAAATTAGCCAAATTTTGATCGATTCAGGTTTGAATGGAAAAAAAATATGTTTCCAGAAATTAGCAGTTAACTGAAAATCAAAGACATTAAAATTTATAGCTATAGGTTTAATGAATTTAATATACTTTAAATTTCATTCTTTTACCTTTGCACTCGTTTTAAAATTATTGTTTTTACCAGTTTGTGTTACTAGAAAGTTTATATGGCCTAACACTGAACCTACCGACAATTTATGTATACCCATTTTCACCGTAATCATTCAAATAACCAATCTTTAAAATTGCGGTAAATGATACAGGCTACATATATTTCCCAGAAAAAAAGAAATAAGAAGATAGGTGAATAGCGAAAAATATATTGAATATACATGTTTCGAGAAAAGTCGTGAAGATAAATGCCAATGTGATAACAACAATGTGATGTAGAGAACTTTAAACAAAATTTAAGAAACGGCCATTTAGCCAGTCGTGGTTGTTTTGGTGTTAAGAATTTTCTAAAAGATTCCTAAATGCTTTTTTCACGCTTCGCATTGCACCCAGGGTAATTCATTAAAGCAAGGAGTCTTAAAATTTAGACAGTGATTGCACAAGGGTGCAGGATTTTAATCCCACTCGCAATAAATCTCTTGACGCGGTTAGCTTCGTTAGAGCCCTTAAGATCGGGCTTGATGAGACATCTTGGGTTAAGAACCGACAATGCCATTATTCTGTTTAATTGTAAATATCATCTGCACCTACGTTTTCTAATTTTCTAGCAACGCTGAGAATGAATTCCTTCTTTCAAGTGCTACCCTACAAGGGAATCACAGATTCAAGTTAGTAAACAAATTACTATGTGAAAATAAGTCTGTAGCTTATATCTTCAATTTCTATTGAGTTTTCAATATAACATTAATCGAAAATGCGGATATTTTTGCGTGTATTTAATATCAGAATATATGCACAATAGATACAAAGAATGTGTGCGAAAACTAGAAATAACTTAGTTTTTTCAAAAGAGAGTTCTAATATTCAGAACTTTTATTCTAATTTATAGGAATTTCTAGTCATTTGAGTAAAATTATTACAATTTAGAAAATATACATTGGTGGCTAGAAAATTTCGAGCTACATTTTAGCACATTAGGTTCTAAATTAAGCTTTCTAAATATTAGTATAGGATGTTATAAATATTAGAAAACTTAAATACTTATTTTTGAAATAGAGATAATCTATAAATTACTATAATTACCAATGATTATACCATAAAAGGACAGTTTATTTTGGACATTTATTTATTAATTGAAACAATTTGAATTTCGAGATTATATAACAATCAATACAAAACAAGTTTAAATATCAATACATTATTACATTACTAGTATTTTAATGGATCTTTATGTAAAATCAATGTAATAATTATTCAATATCCAGAGTAACAGCTAAAATTTGTTTTCTAATCCTATTAGCTGAAATCCGATGTATTCCTATAAATCAAACACCTGATTCAGGAACGTAATCTTGAAAATTATCAAACTTCACAAAAGAAATTAACTCTTGAATTGAAGAATAGAAATCATCAATCGAAGAAGCTGGCTACCAAAACATCAAGAAAATAATCCGATTGAGATGGAACTCAAGAACATCAATCTATCGATACGGGCCTGGCTTCTACCGGCAATAGAAGATTCATAACGTATAACTTGAAAATAATGACAAAACCTTCCAAGAATATGGGATCCTGAATTTCACGCCAAGTGGAGAAGTCATTTTGTACCAAAGCACCAGCAAATGTAAAAATGGCATTTTAAAAGCTACCAATTACTCATTGGGCATGTAAGTTTGTCGTTTGCGTAGGTTGTAGCCTGCACGGAAAAAATTTGTCGCTTAAAATTTAACAGACTATTCGAAGAGTCGTGGACAGAAAGTAAAATCGGAGAAAGTCTTGTAAGGTTTCAATGACTTTTAGGAAATAGTAGAAAAAAGTCGACTAACTTTTAGAAAACCAGGTCGAAGAAAAAAAGTCGCGTATTTATTATTATAGAAGTATTTTAAACACTAACTGATCTTTTCTAAAAAGTAATGAAAAGTTTCATAATCTTTGGATTCATTTGTCATAGATTTTAAAAGACTATCGAATAATTTGAAATGAAAGTAATTCAAACAAATAGTTTTGTAAATTGTATTCTAAAGTCCATCAGATTTTATATGCCGTCTTCTAAAATTTCTTCGACAGTCGCAAAAAGCGATGCGCAGAAACGTAATTCGTAGCATCGCACAGCAGACAATGCAGCTCAGCTTTATGTTTTTGTAATAATTTTGGTTAGATTTTGAGATTACGTGTCGTTTGGTTTCGTTTGAATCTGGATTGAAGCGTACATTGAAGAATTAGTTCCGAGTAAGTATATGTTTACCTTGATAAAGTGTATTACGTCAAATTTGAAATTTATCTATTATTTTAGATTTGCCTTCAAACTCTGAATGTGATCCAAATATTTTACACAAGTCTCCATGACATGTAACGGATATGCGGGTTAAGGCGTGCGATTAGAATTAGGTTAGGATGCGTGCGTGCGTGCGAGCGTTCGATTCTCGGTGCTGCGAAGTGTTTATAAAAAATTGCGTTTCTGTAATGTGCAGTGTTAAATATAATGGTAAGTTCATATTAGGAGTATATAGGTAATGTAAAAGTGAAAAATAATTAACTATATAAGTGCAGGATCATATCACAGAAAATAATATTTTCCTTTTTACACTGTTCAAAATTTTCTTCGACTGTCACTTAGACTTTCGATGCCTGGTTTAGAGACAATGGAACCCAACCCACGGTGTTTTAAATTTTCCGCGACTGTCACTTAAACTTTCGAATTTACGTTTTACATTTTCAGCGACTATCTATCATATTCTTCAATAAAGAGGCTCATAATGTTTAGTCGACTTTCTAACCTATCCACGAGTATTATACAAAGTCGATGACTTTTTAAGCGACAAATTTTTTCCGTGTGGCAGGAGTCTCCTCGGATCTTGCTGGGCCTTGGTTCAGAGGTTGTCGGTATACCTGGGTGGTTACTGTACACCCTGTGAATTTTTCTTCGAGCCCTGTGCGTTTAGCATGAATTCGGCGTGACCCGTTCTTAACTCCGTCGTCGGATTGGTGATCGCTAGAGTTATCCAAAACATCAAATCAAAAATAGAAATAATTAGATTATAGAATAAAGTAGACGCAAGAAATTCTACGAATTAATTCTAATTAAGGCAGAAAATAGAAATAGTTAAATTATAAAAATAGGAAGTACACAATGAGAAAATTCTAGAAAGTAATTCTAATCGTCTAACTACGTGGTATCCTCTAAATACTTCGGACCTCCGTTAGAGGTGGGCGGAGCACTTGGTTCTGGCACGTCATACCGCTATACCTAGAGCGTATCTGAGCGAACCCTAGGTTTGCATTCTCACAACCTTTACACATTATCTACCCTTAATGTCTTTTATGTGCCTCCGGCGCATAAATGCGTTTTTATGCTACAGTATAGAGTAGCGTAATATTGTGCATTACGATACAGAGGAGCATAATGTAAAAATGGAACTACGCACGCGCCTATTACGATACAACGGAGCATAATCTTCTTCTTCTTCGTATAGCGTTGGCACCGTATTGACAAAGCCTTGTACATTTGAACTGCGCATGCGTCTATTACAATACGCTACTACTACACAAGATCGAGAAAATCAAAATGGCCGGAAGTATTCGCGAAATGTCAAGTGAGATGGACGCTAATCACGGCAACTTCGACCTTTTCAGATTGGATTCGAGTGTACGCAGAAAAACTCGTAAATACGCCGAAGTCACATAAAATAGAATATGTGCCAATGCGCATAATTCGGGTAATTACGAGACTCGCTTAAAATGCTCTCAGGACTGATCGCGCCTCGGCTTCGATCACCTGCAAGCATTGTCGCTCGTCGCGTAATACCCTCATTATGCGTCTAGGCACATAATATACTATTAAATGGCTAAGCACGGATCGTTTTTGCGAAAAACAAAGGGCTTTGGTAAGACCACAATTTAAATTTCGTGTATAGAATATTAAGTGCTCCTTCGTTTGTTTTTATCTAGTAAATTTTAAAAGAACAAATTGATGGATCATTTTCAGAATGCATACCCTATTGTATTTTTGTCCCCTCTTTCCGATTTCATTGTCTATTTTATGCTGCCGCTCGCCATTTTTTCAATATGGTAACAAAAATATAAAAGTCACAAAAATGTCAATTTTTTTGTCATTATATCGTATTTTTGAACATGAATTCAAAATGGCGGATAGAACATGGTGGCGTTTTTACAAAACATCTTATGTTTTTCGCCATTTTTTTTTCTAATTAGCTTAATTATGCATGATTCATACAGTAATGAATTTCATGATAACTATTTAGTCTATATATCCACACACTGCAACAAATTCAATATGGTGGATGTTGTTACTTTGATTTCAAGGCAAATTTCGTTTCTTCCATTCTTGGATGTAATAGTTGTGGCTATGGTGCTAATTTTTTTCAATGAAAAAATTGAATTTGAATAAAAATAATAAAATTTGAATACAAATTGAATTTTTATATTGTATGAATAAATGTCCTAGGAGGAAACTATGTTGGAAAAACGACTCCTCTTCTGAGGCTATCCGCGAATCGACAATTTCTTGGTATCTTCATAAAAAGTGATGCGTTGCTCAGACAGGCCATGAGTCATCGATCAAACCAAATTTTAATCAGAAGGAGCAATGTCTGGAGAATACGGCGGGTGGGGTAGGACTTCCTATTTAAGCGTTTCCAAGTAGGTTTTCACCGGTTTTGCAACATTGGGCCGACCGTTGACATCCTGAAAAATCGACGTTTCTCGGCTTCAACTCGTACGGCACCCGATTTCCTTGCTTTTGAATCATTCCCAGCGCATGCAAGCGTCTAGAAATGGTTGAACAATCAACTCCCAATGATTCTGACAATTCATATTGCGTTTGACACGGGTCTTTATTGAGTAATGTCTCTAATTCCTCATCTTCGATCATTTTCGGATGACCTAGACGTTCTTTGTCCTCCGTGTCCAAATCATCATTTTGAAAGCGTCTAAACCAATACTCACACGTTTTAGTCGATCGAGTATAATCACCGTAAGTTTCAGAAAGCAATCGATGACTTTTTGCATCACTTTTCTTCGAATTGGAAAAGAAAAGTAAAACCTCCCGCCGATGGTGTTTTTTTGATATGTAATTCGACATATTCCAAAAAACTATGTTGTTTACACTTCGGCAAAATGACACATACTGAAAACTGAAGCCACATGATGGCGCTTCGATATGCATATAGTAACAATATACCTAGATGCGATACACGGAAAGAAATTTGATGGCTAAATATACTACGTTTCGTGAGAAGAAGTACCACTTTAGAAAGTAAACCAGAACTATTGGAAAAAGTTGTGAAAAAGTCCTATCATAATGGTAAAGTTTATTATGTCAATCCTTACTCGCTGTCTGTCGTGAAAATGGAAACATGGAGGCAAATTTTTACCATCTATGATGGGTACGTTTCACTTTCGAGCATTTTCTTATTTCGACTACAGTTGGGCTTAGAAACTCTAATCAATAAAAGTGGATTTTACCTTCTCTGATGGTATAATTCCAAATTGAAGAAAAAACATTTTTTTCATTGCATCATTTCGTAGTGCCACTGTTGATCTTCACTGCTTCTTGTCGATTCCCTTTATTCATTTGTCAAGCGGCAAACACTTTAGCTGAATAGAACCTACCTAAATGGGTCCGACCGAGCGAGAATTGAACCTACGATCTACGTCCTAGAACTAACGCATTAGACTACTCTAGCAATTGCGGTTCGAACTTTTGGAACTTGCATTAGAAGACTGCTTTATTAGAACTATTTTAAGGTGGAGAAAAAGTACCATCTATAGTTCCAACGTTTGAACTCTGATGGGAAACGTTTTAGAACGTCATGATTATAATATTCTGTAAATGCGTAAAAGGATATTTCAACCTATTGAATGTCTTATAATGTATACGCAAAAGATATGCATACACATTTTTAAAAATATATTTTCTCAAAAAAATAATTGGTATAATGGTATATAATAATATTCATAAAATACTATGTTTTAGAACTTAAAGATTCATAAGCTTGATGCACACTGCGAGCTACATTATATTAAACAGATTTCTATACATAAGAACCTTATGCTCGAAGACAATGTTTAGTAGGCGAAGTTCTAAATGGAAGGATATATTTACTATATTTCAAAACTCTTTTTTAGCGCCTAGTTACTCGTCGTGTGAAATTAAATATTGCGAAAAAAAAACTAGGAATGTATGGGCAGCACAAAAAAGTAAACATGTTTTTTGGAACTTTTTATTTTTTTAAATCCTTTTATCTCCTACACTGAGTAAACAGTTTGGTAGTGCCAACAAAAATTTGGTTGTCGCAACAAAATAATTTGTTTGATATACAGCTGACAAAATGTTTTGTTGGAGCAACAAAATTTTTTTGTTGAATTTTTAGTTTCACTCAACCAAATAATTTTGTAGTGATAACAAAAGTGTTTTGTTAGTATGACAAAACTTATTGTTGATTCAACAAAATTATTTTGTTCCAAGAAAAAAATTATTTTGTTAGGAAAGCATACTTTTTTTTAGTAGAAAAAAATCGTTTTGTTGAAGGAAATTCATAATTTTGTTAAATTAGCAATATTTTTTGCACAGATAAAACATATTTCTATGCACGGAAAGAGAAATATGAATTTCCGAGGTTATTCGAATCTACAAATCATAAAAGTAAAAAAAAAGTCAACTACACGTATCATTATTTACATTATTAAAATTTTCTGAACACTTTCTGGTAAGATTTTAGAAAATCACTTTGCGAGCCTCTGCCATATTGATTTTAATCCCAAAATAAAAGTGAAAAATGATAAATGATAAATGAATATTTTTGATTAAATGCACTATTAGAGTTAGATTAGGGTTAGATTTACCTTTGAAGGTATTTATCAGGCCTGGTAAGCCCCATTCCTCCAAGAGTTGCTGCATTTTTAAGTCAGACATCAATAAATATGAAGTCGCGAATTCGATTAAATTAAATTTCGGTGAACGGCGAAAATGAAGACATGTGGTTTCTCGGTAAAGTTTGCTACATCGAATCAAACAAAAGAGCCGCGTGACCAGACCTGTGTATCGAGGAATTGAAATATGTCACCAGAGTTCAGGTGTCGCTAGTAGTAACTTTGCACTGTCAAAGCACGTAACACATGGAAAATAACACAATAATATGAAAATAGTTTAACTACTAGTTTAAAATAATTTTTACTCTGTAACATGGTTTGTTTAGAGATTAATTTGCCAATTTTTCGTATTTTTTCTGTGCATTATGTGGTCTAGCAGAACATAATTAATACTAGCGCCACCTTAAGCCCTAGTTTAACTCTCATAACATATTTTATGAAGAGGAAAGATAGGATGATGTGCCGGTTGCGTGCGACGCGAACGAAATACTGATATAAACAAAACAATACACATGAGTGGTAATACATTTTGTCGGGACAACCAAATTATTTAGGTGGTTTAACCAAGGCATTCAATCAAATTACTTGTTCGAACCAAATACATTTTTTGGTAACATTAACCATTCTTTTTGTAATGCCAACCAAATTTTAGTATTGACAACAAAATCTGTTTAACAAAACTATTTTGTTGCGGTGACATTATTTTTTCTCTCAGTGTAGAGCAAAAATATTTAAAAAATATTTTAAAAATAATTCACTTCTTTTCTGTCGAAAATTACTATCTCCTTTCCAATGAAATGAAATTCAGATTTTATATAAATACTTTTATGGAACAGAATGTTCCTCTTTTATTTATTTTCTTTTGTTTTTCCTAACTGATAGTGTTGGGAATAAAGAATAACAAACCAGTGCGTATTTTGACTTCAGCGAGATGTAACATGTGTGTCTTCTACACTTTTATAGGGATATTTCATCAAATCCTGATTGAGTTCCTTTGCCCAGAGCAACGATCGATTGAGTCAGCAAGGCTTTCAAAACCTTTGGCCACAGAATTTGTGTCGAGCAACAATTGCAATTCAAGGCGATTTGTAAAGATGCTTCATTCGGAAATTACTGACAACAAAATTCCCTTTAGAAAAAAAAGAAGTTAACGACTGCATAAAAAAAATTCACCTCCGTATCATTTTTCATCTGAAAAGTTTATAAGTTAGTTTCCTTTCTCATCATATTAGTTTTGCTTATATAGTACCCTGAGAAGACACTTATTCTCACTATCAAAATATAATATAATATCAGTGAAAAGTTTGATTTTCGAGGAAAATAACGTATCACGAAAACTGCTTTTCCTTAGAAGAATATTCTTTTATATTATCAGGATCAGCCTATTATGAAATAATCAATTTTATCTACTATATTCTTCTCAACCTGACATATTTCACGTAATTTCATTTCCCTCTATAATATCCATTTTTAAAATTTTATTTTATCTTGTTATTTCATAATTTTATTGTATATATAAAGAATTTAGAACTATATGCTGTGTGAGGAAATAGCATGGGAACCCTAAATTATCTTGAAAGGAAAATATTTCTGAAAAAAATGTCTCATACAATAGTTTTTGGGAGGTTTCTCCAGTGGTGACATCGATCTTGCCATAAAGGACTTTTTTCTAGGTCATTCCAAGATCAAATTTGGTTTTTCAAATTCAATCACCTACTTTTGATTCCGGAAATCGATAATACAGTAAATTTCACGTTAGGAACATGGGGTCATTTGTGGAATTTGATTGACTCCAAAGGTCAATTGAAGGATACATTAGACTAGATCAGCCATCTTTACACAGAGAAAAGTGGATGTTTAGAATTAACATCTAGATGTTTAACTATGGGACAGCCATCTTATATATTCAGTTGTAATATCTAGATATTCAGCTGTAATATCTAAGATGTTAAAATATGCAGAGATTAATATCTTAGATATTACAGTTGAACATCTAGATAATACAATTGAACATATAAGATGGCTGTCCCAAAGTTGAACATCCATTTTTCTCCGTGTATGGTTAGTAATATAGTTGGAATAGTGATATGTTTCTTTGTACCAGCACACATTTTTTCCGCGTAGTTATTGTCAAACTAGCCAAGATCTGGGCATAACTCGATCAATTAATTCCAGATCAGGAAATCGCCCAGTCAATCAAGGCCAAATCTGGACAAAATTCTGTTAATCAAATCACAATTGAGAAGAGTTCTAGCCATTTTCCTAAACTTAAATTAATTGACTAAATTACATATACACAAATTTCGCCTGATTCAACAAAAACAGTCAATCTTCAAATGGCCCTTTAGGACATTTCTTAAAATCCAAAAACTTTTGTGTAAGACATTTTTTCCGAAAATACTGCTATTTAGAGATATTTCAGGATTTTCATACTTTTTCTTTATCTTCTATAATTTGTATATTATATTGATGAATTGTTATATTTATATTTTAATTATATTATATCATTATACATATTAAAATATTTTGTATTGAAACTGTATTGAAACTTGTATTGAAAAAATATATATAGTTATCGCTAATGACAACGAAAGATAACTTTTTCATGTGGAAGGGATATTGCATGGGAGATTTTATTAAAGTCAAATACAGGAATGTCTGTGCCTCACATTCGCAATCTTCAATGCAATTTATTATATAGTTATCGTTCGATCTCGGATGGCCGAGCAAAATCGAAAACGAATTTAGCAGCAGCCCAGCATCCGTGCCAATCTTTTCAACGTGCCTTCTGTATCATTCCCTGCAATGGCTCTCTTTCGTTTGGCATTACTTCATTTCCAGAAGATGATATCGACGGCAGGTGGGACTACAGATGCGTAGTATAAGTCGTAAATATATAAATATAACGAAATTTCGGTAGGGAAACATGAGAGCAGTGGATAGTCAAGCTGTGATAGTCAACGGATGTTTGAAACATAATCAGGAAATAGGAAATATATTCGAAGCGAAATGTCATTTCCTTCAGCACCTCTTCACCTTCATAAATAGTATTCTTATATTCGTAAATATAAAAAATGTTCAAATTTACGAGTTTTTTTCCGTGCACTCAAAAAATAAAAGGACAACTTTCAATACTAGAGAATGGAATATAAATCATGATATTCACTGTCTTGAATGGAAATCTAAGTTTTATTTGTTTTTATCAAGTAATTAAATTTTTTATTTGATTGATAATAATTTAAATACATAACTGAATGAATTAAGTCAACGAAATCTATCGCTTTCAAAAGTTTCAATTTTCATGTTCTTGCATTTTTATATTTATTATTTTTTTAAGGGTTTAGTAATCAAGTTCTTATATTTTTAAATCATGAAACTTCCCTAGTAACTGGAAATTTAGGTAATTTCTAAACGTAAAAATTTAGGAATGGAAAATTTATATTTATAATACTATTTTAGAATGTTTGCTCACTTAGAAAAAAAATTTTTAAACTCAAAAAATCGTTTTTTCAGTATAAGTTTTTAATTGTAAAACGAAAATACTTTTAAAATAAAGAAAAATTAACTTATCTTTAAAAATCACCCAATTTATATTTTTTGATTCGAAAAAATTATTTGTTGAATCGATTATCTTTAACTTAATAGATATTTTTTCTCATGAAGAAATCACTTTAAAAAATGATAAATGTAATTATATCGTGACATGTTTCCGTACATGTTCAATGTTTTATTGACCCACAATAATAATTTTGTAATAGTTAATTTGGCATGGGGTCAGTTTTGATACGGATTTATTTTTTTAATTAAGTGATAGAACACATAAAAAATACAACAGGCAAACGTTTCGGCCACAAATGGGGGCCCTCTTCAGTGCCAATTAGCTTAATAGTAACCTTTAAATATTTATTAACTAAGACATGCAACTTAATAATTATTGTATTTTTTGTTTTTTTCTTTTTTTCCTTTGCTTATTGATATTAGAAAAAGATAGAGTAAACATGCGGAAAGACTTATGGGTAAGCGAGTTCCTAGGTGTGAAGGAACCAGACCGTTCCAAAAACTGTTCCAACGAGTAATCCTCTCCCACAGGAACCGTGAAAAATGCGACCGCGGAACGCACTCTCTCAAGGGCACATATATAAACACAATTATTACACCAAAGAAAGAAACAACACGATGGAGAATATAACGTGGATCCTTGGTAAAGCACGCACAGCAAACCACACACATTCACGAGCACCAGAAGTAAAGGACACTGAAGTTATTATTATATTCTCCATCGTGTTGTTTCTTTCTTTGGTGAAATAATTGTGTTTATATATGTGCCCTTGAGAGAGTGCGTTCCGCGGTCGCATTTTTCACGGTTCCTGTGGGAGAGGATTACTCGTTGGAACAGTTTTTGGAACGGTCTGGTTCCTTCACACCTAGGAACTCGCTTACCCATAAGTCTTTCCGCATGTTTATTCTATCTTTTTCTAATATCAATAAGCAAAGGAAAAAAAGAAAAAAACAAAAAATACAATAATTATTAAGTTGCATGTCTTAGTTAATAAATATTTAAAGGTTACTATTAAGCTAATTGGCACTGAAGAGGGCCCCCATTTGTGGCCGAAACGTTTGCCTGTTGTATTTTTTATGTGTTCTATCACTTAATTAAAAAATAAATCCGTATCAAAACTGACCCCATGCCAAATTAACTATTACAAAAAAGATAAATGTAATATATTTGCATAATTTTAAATCAAATTTTTATTACTGAAATTTGATTATTATTACATAAAATAATTGATGGGACAAAAAAAGTTTGCTTAACAGGTAAAATTATTTTTTCAAATGCTTTAGTTAAATCATCCAAATAATATTACTGTTCTAACAATAGTATATTATGTGCCTAGGCGCATAATGAGGGTTATTACGCGACGAGCTACAATGCTCGCAGGAGATCGAACCCTAGGCATAGTCGAGGTGTAGCCGAGACGAAGCCGAGACGAAGCCGAGACCAAGCCGAGACGAATCCGAGGCGCGATCAGTCCTGCGAGCATTGCATTGTCGTGGGTCTCGTAATTCTATTTTATGTGACTTCGGCGCGTATACGAGTTTTTATGCGTATAGTCGAATCAAATCTAGTATTCATCATGATTCTCGTCCATTGCACTTGATATTTCGCGACTAGTTCCGGCTATTTCGATTTTCTCGATCTTATGTCGTAGTAGCGTATTGTAATAAAGCATGCGCATTTCAAATGTACTAGGCTTTGTCAGTACGATGCCAACGCTGTACGAAGAAGAAGAAAAATAAGAAGATGATTACGCTCCGCTGTACGGTTATAGGCACATGCGCAGTTCAATTTTTACATTACTTTCCTCTGTATCGCAATACACAACATTGCAGTACTCTCGACTGTAGCGTAAAAACGAGTTTACGCGCCGGAGGCACATAAAATATATTATAACGCATGTACTGAATCCCAACAAGAAATTTTAGTCTAAAAAAATGACACGAGCACTATGAAATCCCAACCAAAGTTTCTAGTTTAGAAATAATCTTTCTCGAAAAATGATATTTAATGTTTCTCATAATACTTGTAGAACATCTTTGCATTCGTTTAACTCGTAAACTTTATTCACTTTCGAAAAAAATTAGGAGTTGGTTTGAAAAATCTGTGATTTTTTTAATATTAAAAATCAAAACATAAATATACATCCTGTCCCGAAATGTCTTAATAAGAATTTGTAGATATCATTTAGGCAAACAATTTTCCCTCTAAACGTTTTTTTTATCACATATATTTTGTCTAAAAAATGGAATTCTTGAATTTAAATCGTATTTTTTGGAATTGAAACGAAACACGGAATTTTGATATTGACTTTTTTCAAGTTTTAATATGCTGTAACATTTCTAATTTTGATTTAATCAAAAAATATTATCAGGATAATTTGTCGAGATTTATGAGCACTATCAAAAACCGGTATTGAAATTTTTGATTTTTTCAAAAATTTATTTTCAAAAACACAAAAGTAGTACTCAATCCCTCAATATTGATTGGATGTGGCTGGTTAACGAACTTGTCCTTACTTTTTCGGCTCCGATAAAGTATGCCAAAGCTCAATTCAATCTGATAATTCTATCGAGAGTTATGACGCACACGACCTACTATAGACAGACAGACAGACGGACAGACAGACAGACACTTTCGTAAAAACCGTTTTTTCTGACTCAGGGGTTCTCAAAACGTAAAGATTTGATGAAAATTTCGAAAGTCATTTTTCACATAAAACCAATACCTTCTCATATGATGAGAATGTAAAAATGTAACAAGTAGAGCATGCCATCATAAATTAGCAAATCCATATTACAGTTATTCAGAAAAAGAAAAGAGAATCAGTACACCAAGAGAAAAGTTTCTTTGATTAAAAAAAAATTTCTTTAAATTAAACAAATTTGTGCATTGCTATATTTTGAAAGAATAGTTTCTTTGATTAAAATAAGGTTCTTGATTATTTTTCACATTCTCATCATATGAGAAGGTATTGGTTTTATGTGAAAAATGACTTTCCAAATTTTCATCAAATCTTTACGTTTTGAGAACCCCTGAGTCAGAAAAAATGGTTTTTACGAAAGTGTCTGTCTGTTTGTCTGTCTGTCTGTAGTACGTCGTGTGCGGCATAACTCTCGATAGAATTATCAGATTGAATTGAGCTTTGGCACACTTTATCGGAGTCGAAAAAGTAAGGACAAGTTCGTTAACCAGCCACATCCAATCAAAATTGAGGAATTGAGCATTACTTTTGTGTTTTTGAAAATAACTTTTTGAAAAAATCAAAAATTTCAATACTGGTTTTTGATAATGCTCATAAATCTCTACAAATTACCCTGATAAAATTTTTTGATTAAATCAAAATTAGAAATGTTACAGCATATTCAAATTCGAAAAAAGTCAATATCACAATTCCATTTTCCAGTTAAATTATACGAGATACGAAAAACGTTATGATAAAATATTATTTTCTACATAAAGACCTACAAATTTTAATTGTAACATTTTTTCATAAGATGCATATTTTTCTTTTTAATTTAAAAAAAACTATTGATAACCTCAAATTCAATTTTTTAACAATAATATGTGAAATACGAAAAAAACGTAAAAATACAAAGTTGTTTGTTTCAAAAAGATCTACAAATTTTGTCTCACACAGTTTCTGGAAAAACATATTTTTTTCGTTTCAATTCCAAAAAATACGATTTAAATTCAAGAATTCCATTTTTTAGACAAAATATGTGAGATACAAAAAAAACGTTTAGATGGAAAATTATTTGCCTGAATGAGGTCTAAAAATTCTCATTGAGACATTTCGGGACAGGATGTATATTTTATGTTTTGAGTTTTAATATTAAAAAAATTCCATTTTTTTCACCAAAATATGTGAGATACGAAATAAGCGTTGTTCTGTAAAATCGTTTCCTTAAATAAGGTCTACGATTGTTTTTCCTTTTTGAGATATTTGGAAGAAAATAAATTATTTTAATCATGTAATTTATTAAAAAGTTACTGAAATGTATACAGAAAATGGAGCGCGAAGCGCGAGCGTCATGATGAGAATGTGTTCCTTAAGGCTGATAGAGCCTTAAGTAAATTGAATCTCCTGTTTCACTTAAATTCAAAAAGAAATAGAGTGACTTTGAGAAAATGTGTAATTCATATCATCTGCAATATTATTATAAAATTGGTTTGAGCTTCAGTATCAAATTATAAGAAATAAACTTAAATGTATGCGAAGAGCACAAGACCGAGCGCGAAGCGCGAGGTCCAGAAAGAACTCGCGTCACATGTGTCACTCGTGTTCACACCTATTTTTTCAAATCAAATAAACAATGTTAAAACAATAATTTCCTTTATTTTAAAAATGCTTAAGTGTGATTCATTATAAAGTCAAATAAATTTATATTTGTTCTAAAGGTATTTTTACTTCCAATTGAAGAAGTCATGTTAAAAAAACGATTTCTTGAATTTAAAAAAAACCTTTTTTTTTGGGTATAGATAAAATATTTAATAGTTGACATTTCCTTGGAAAAATTAAAGAAGATATCTATAGTAATTGTAGTATTCATAATTTCACTTGTAATCATATGATTTTTGAAAACAATTCAAATAAATGATTAAATTAATCAAGTGATGGAATTTCTCAAAAATATATCTACTTTACAAAAGTGAAATTTCGAAATGAAAATATCGTGGAAACCGAGTCCTCAAAACTTAAGTTTCTTGAATAGGTTCGTAAGAGAAAATTAGAAGCTGAAGTCAGAAGTTTAGATGCGCACTCAGCATGCAGTAGAGAACTAAATACTAGGCCACTCTCGATTAATTTAAAACTCAAAGATCTTCTAACTCTTGGTTGGTAAACGAACTCTACGCCCAACTCTAGTATATGTATTTCTAACAGACGCAGTAAGTTCCAAGAGGACTTGGAAGCAAAAACTTCTTGAGGACATCTGATTTCTGTTATAGGATGCCGGGATTAATCCGATCCCTTATTTGGTTCGATTCAATTCTAATTATCGCTTGAACACTATTCGCTCTCTACATAGTAGGCTCAATTTCTTACTGCAATTTGCCCTGCAGGAGACAGCAACCTTGCTGTAAATCAGCTCTATTGTCAGCTTCTCGCAAACCATGCTCTGGCAAACTATTGCAATTAACTTATACTTGCACGCTAATCAAGTACGTTTCCTCGCGATCAATTTTATTTTATAACTACAAATAAAACTTCAAATTCAGACCAGTATCTTTAATGAAAATTTACTTTTACAATAGAATAAACCACAATAATGCGGAAATCGTAATTTGTATGTAAAGCAGTAACTACTCTCTAAATAGGTATCAGTCAAATTTTCACTGATTGAATCAGTGATTTGCCTTTACACTGATCCACCAGTGAAAAATATTTTCACTGTAAAATCAATTAATTTTCACTAATGGGACCAGTGCAATATATTATATACTGGTGAATCTGTTAATTTTCGCTGAAGTAATCAGTGAAATTGGACTGATTTACAGTAACCTCTTCTTAGCTATTTGAATCATTTAAATTTCACTGATAATTAGTAGATTTTGACTAATTCAGATTTAGAGAGTAGTTTGATGCTGCAGAACTGTTCAATTCGATAAAGAAATTCGATACAAATTATAGTTTGTTGTACATTTTGTTATAACTTACATGAAAATATAATTTTTAGATAGCATTTAAATATTTACACCCGGAAAAAAATTTCTTTGAATCAAATCAATTTGTGCATTGCTATACGGTCAAAGAAAAGTTTCTTTGATTTAAAGAAATTTCTTAATTTTTTTAAAATTTGGATTAGAGAAATTGATGTCTGCACAGTTGGATGGATCATACGTAATGTAACTCACAGAAATATATTTCTTAAATTAAAGAAAAAATTGTCTTTGTTCAAAGATAATAAATTTAAATAAATTATTTTCTAAGTTTTCCTAATACGGCATTAAATTAAAAAAATATTTTTTAAAATCAAATAAAGAATGTTATAAAAATAATGTCTTTTATTTTAAAAAAGCCAAAAACTTGATTTCTTAAAATCAAATAAATTTATATTTATTCTAAAAGTGTTTTTACTCAAAATTGATGAAATGACGTTAAGAAAACGATTTCTTAAAATTGAATAAAACTTTTTTCTGGGTGTAACAATTCTTATATTTTCCAGGGGTGAAACTGATTGCATTTTTGTTATAATTTAATGTATAGAATAAATTTTCACCACAGATGCTAATTAATGTGAAATGTATAAATTATTTTTGTCGTAATAAACCATTTCAAAATAAAATTAATATGAATTTTCAGTTGATAAAGTAGTTCCTCAATAAATTATAATTGGTTATGATATTATTATCACAGTACAATACATTTTAATAAATGTTCGTTGTGTTATTATTATTCTTAAATTGTTTATTTTATGCAATTTTTATGCCTGGCATGTTTATCTTCTTCAAAATAAATATGTGAACATTACTACCCACTGGTTTTGGAATGTTTACATTTTGTGGACAATAAAGCAGTAGTAGACATTGAAATAAACGTTTGGAGAGATGGAATCGTTTTAAATAGAAGTTTGAAATGGTTCAACATTCTAATATTTGAATATTTGCAAGTTTTGAAACATTCATGATATGCAATGAGGAAAGTTTTAATCCTAGAATGTTCACGAATGCATTAATTGTTTATAACGTTCTTCGAAACGTGAATCGTTAGAAAATGTAGAAAATTAGAATACATGTGTAGTTTTTAAAATATATCAGCTTTATCACATTTTACACTATTAAGAGGGCAAATAATAATTAAGAACGACAGTTTCTCAATTTTTATTTGGCAGTTTAATTGATAATTAATATTAAAATGCATCTCAAATTAATCTGATTAATATCACCTCATCATTCTCTTATATTTTACGTTGTGTAATTTTTTTCACATTTCTAAACTGAATTCTGTAATATGCGTTAATATCCATAATGAGCCTGGTCGTAACTTTCCTTTATTACTTGGTCAATTTTGCTTCACGGAAAAACAAATTTGGAGAAAAAATATTTTATTATATGTTTGGAGATTGCAATATTATGATTTTACTACATGAAATAAAAATAATTCTATCAACTTAAATGAATATTGAAGTTAAAATCTGAATATATAAATTGCTACAAATATTAAAAACTGTATTTTGACACACCAAATTCTAATTTAAAGTACTTTTTTGTTATGATTCTTTTATTATTTTTTTCCTTACAATGTGTAGCAACTTTTTTAGTATGAAAAGGAGTTAACATGACTGAAAACAAAGTTACAAATAAAATAGAATAATAAATAAAAATATTCCAAAATATAGAAAACAAATTTTGTAGTATTTTTTTTACCTAGAGTGCTTTCCATACCCAAAAATATTGATAATATAACAAAGAATAAGTGGTAAAAATTTCAAAGGTCTGAGTCTAATACTTTAGATTTTATTCAAACATAGGTTGCAACAAACACGGAAAATCACAACTTGCGGAAAACGGGATTTGAAAGAAAGTCTTGTTAATCACTATTAAAACTGCCCTGCTCCATACATGGTTCCTTCTTCAGCAATTTTGTTCGCTTCCTCTGCAAACTCTTGTATACTATTTTCCATATAATTCAGAAATATTAGTAAAGAAATGAATAAACTATTTTATGTAAAAAGCTAATTTTCGCTAGAAACGCGTTATTCGTAAATCGTAGTAATCTTTAATTTTATTTATTTTCCAAAAAAAGAATCAGATTGCCCTAAATACACATAGTCAGAAAATTATAAATAATAAAAAAATAACATTTTTGGAAAATTTAAAAAAAATCAAAAATATACTAATTAAAGGCGGCGGATCTCCTCAATAGATGCAAATAATTTTCTCTCTTTACAAAAACCGGTTAATGAAAAAATATTTAGAGAATGAAATTATTTATCAGAAAAAAATGCAGTCAAGACTCGTGTGTTGCAAGGCCCGAGCGTTCCCCTAACCCCTAACTTTGCTTTATATACAACACTGCGGTTGGGGCGACAACCAATCCACTGGTTGCTCTGAAAACCAACCTTACCGATAATTGCGGTGGTGGGAGCTCCCTTCGTCTTGCAATAAACGAGTCTTGACTGTATATAAAATTGTCCTATAGTTCTATTATATCTTATCACTATTTTCCAAATGTTTAAAGAAATATGGAGCATTGAAAAAAAGTATCTTTTCAACACGTTGTGTTGGCGAAACGCCGGAACTAAATAACGAGCCCCCATAAATCAAATATATACAAATACTTCCGATTTCGAGAAATCAATTAGTTTCATAAAAAATAAGGGTTGACGACTTCAATCAAATAAAAATTGCGAGAAAAGTACAGAATATAAAAGTTGCCTCAAGGTGAAACTAATCAATTTTTACAATCGCTTTTTTCTGGTAATGTCACGGGCGGTCCAAAGTGTGAAATATTCTTTGGGAAATGTTTTGATTAATGTACAAAATATAATTTGTGCAATATCAATTGCTTTTAGAAGTGAATCAAATGTACACTTTTGAGCGTTCATAACCTGATTGCATTCCAATGACTAATGCAACTCAGCATTTCTAGTCATGCGAGCTGGTCTTGAGACGTAGAGTAATTATTAAATTAACCTTCCAAGTTACTTAAATACATTTAATTAATTATTATATAATTATCAGCATTTGTGCAAATTCCTAAATTTATAAATAAATTCCTTAATCATCAAAAAACCTGGTACTAACCAGAACTACTCGAACAGTACGGAATATACTTTTTCTACTAGCGGGCCATAAAGTGGACTTTATTGCCCCGTGCGGGGCAAACAAATCCACTTTCTGATCCGCTAGTAGAAAAAAAATCGTGTGCAACACGGGAAAAACATTTATTTTACTCGTGTGGTTGTTACCCTCGCTTTGCTCGGGCATCAAACTCCACACTCGCAAAATAAATTTTTTTTTCCCTAGTTGCACAATGTACTATTTCTAGACTTTTGCCCGTCCGCGGTTCGAAATAATCAATCTTCGATTACTAGTTAACGCTGTCTTTTAAAATTGCCGAGTAATACCGGTTTCGGGAAGTTGCATCGGGCGGACGTAAATAATAAAAGTCTCTATTTGTCAAGAGCAAAATATAAAAAATATATTAAATTATATAAAAATATATTTCTAATATATCTTTCTTCAGCGGACCATTTTAAGGTAGTACTGTCGGTACATAGCTAATCAAATGAGTACTTTTTCTCATTTGCTTCACGTAGTATCTAAATTTGTCAACATCGCATAAGAAAGCGACTATACATGTGTGTATAGCAGATGACTTTTTACGATACGTGAATGGCGCGCGCTTTCACTTACTCTGTGACGTTGCCACATCTATTTAATCGCCGTCGGTTACTGGAGAAAAATTATATTTATGCTGACATTCTTGGATTTCGCTACGCTTATACGTATCCAATTGAGATGTTTTAACTTGCAAAATGATGCTTATATTATCAATCAATGCACCAGTCATTTTTATTGAAATCTGAACGGTTGTCTCAAAATGCAATTACTAATTACTGCCCTCCAGTATACCCTAGGTCCTCAAAAATTTAACTGAGTCATTTCTGGCTTCATGTTTACCAGTGATTACAATTTTATCAATATCTGAACGGTATTTCCATTTACGACAGTACTACCTTAACGGCCCAATTCGTTGATCGCTAACGGCCGATTACCTATTTCACTAGTTGAGGATAATAACTCGTAAAAGACCATCTAGTGATAAATTCTCGGGAATCGCATCAAACGTGGGTCAACGAAAATCTTCGGCGGACTACCTAAAGTCCAATTGGGAATTTGCATGCAAAAAAATTATGCAATTTTATATATGCAATCTAAAGTTCATATTAAATAAAAAATATTTACAATAGCGTTTTTTTTTACTCATTAATTATTGATTTGCGATGGATTCAAAGATAATGAGCGTTTGAAACGGACCGCTTTAGCGGTCAAGCGTCTCTGATTGGTTCCTTGAAAGTGTGACGTCAAACCGTTGTATTTTCGTATCGGCAAGATGCAAACCAAGTGCAAGTAAAGTTCTAAATAATAAATAAACTGGTTTGTTTAGTTTAAAATGCCTCCTAAGGTGGATAGTGGCTTCGTAAAAGCAGACTCGGGAAATCTTCCAAAAATTTCTGTTTATGGTGTTGGAATATTTTACATCTATCCCTAAATATGCCGCACCAGAAATCCGTGGTGTCAAAGCCACTTTGTAAGTAAAGTTTACAAATTATAATTATTCTACTCTGTCAATTTAAATAAAAGAAAAAACTACTAATTGATGATAATGAAAAATCACTCATGTATAAGTTAATGTATCTAGTACATAGTTAAATTATTATTACGTTATTAAAGAAGATGTGTATATTATTGGTAAAACGTATGATATAAATATTAATTTATTATTATAAAATTTGTTTCGAAGCCAGAACTTGAAAATTTTTTAATGCAAAAATCCGAGAAAAGTAATAACAGCAAGTTCAATGTTTAACATTCGAGAAATTGAGGTTTGAATTTGTTTTGAGCGCTATAAATATAAATAAATCTATATTTTTTTTCAATTACAGTTCATTTACAGATAATAATATTATGAACAAGAAGAAACTATATTTACGTCAAAATGATCTTGACAGCAAAACATGTTACTATTTCCTGGCATATCTCGCCGTTGTGCACTTTCAAACCATTTATTTTGCACAATCGGATTTACCGAAACCGGAAAAAAAATTTTATCGAGTGTCTTGGTTGTCGAATTATGACACTCATTGACAAAACACCATTTATATGCCGTTTTTTTCGACATTTTATACAATTTTCAATTGGTTTTCTATACAAAGATGTGACACAGAGCGATCGTATACAACGATGTGACATCACCGTATCATCGGAAACATTCGGCTGTTTCCGGAACGTTTTCGGAAAATTTAAAATTTACACTTTTCAAACGCTCATTTATAAATTATTATTAACTATAAACTTCAGAAAACATTTTGTATGCAAAAGTGACCCCAAAATTTCATTTTTTCATCACAAAAAAATGTGCAAACTCCCAATTCCAGTTTTTCGCAGTTTTCCTTAAACAAAAAAAGCGGCACAAAGCAGCGAGAAATCGCAGAAAAATTAATGCTACCGAATCTCAAAAAGGTAGTGTGCGTGTACTTATATGCGGATTGCAACCCAAAAAGACTAGAGTTGCCCTTTTGGGCAACGATCACAACAAGAACTATCATCCGCCCATTCCCATTCCCTTGTTAAAATTCTCTTTTGGCGCGTTCAGGCACTTTCTTGGTGGCGTTTAATCACGCTTAATTATTCCATACATGATACTCATATTTTTTCTAAATGATATATGCTATTAAGAAGATGACACACGCTTAATCTGCAAAGAGCTTTCATATTGATAAGATAGTACTTTAGGACCTTATAATTTAACCTTACATCCGAAGCCATTTATATGGAATCTTGGAAGATCCTTGAGAAGGGTTTCTCAATAACAATAAGAAATAACTGACCTTTCAATTAATGTCATTCGAATTTCCGATACTTCTTCTAGTAAAATAAATTTATGTTCTCAGGAGACCTTAATCCTATAATTCCGATCCTCATGAAACCAATCGCACCTTCAATTTTATTATTCTTCCAATCTACTTTCATCCTTAAAAACTGCAAGCTGATAAGCAAAGAAAATCCATGTATCAAAACTCCAATGGGAGTTTTTCTACATATTTTCTCATAAATTTTTCTAAAATGGATCTTTTATTGAGAACAAATTAGAGGAATAAATAATCTTGCAGATTAAAGAATGAATTTGTATTCATACTTCTTTTGGACGAGTAACCATTTACATTTCCAAAGATCAAGGCAAGTACAGGCATAGGATAGGAGTTAGTGGATGCTGGTGTAGTAGAACATTCTATGATCAGTAAGGAGATCACCTCAAAGATAGAATCGTGTGGTAGATATTCTCTTGGGGAGAATGGGACTGGTACAAGGCAGGGAAAGTCCAATACCATGAATGGACTTTCAAGCAGGCATACATCAGCAACCTCCACCTCGAACTTTTACCTTTTCTTCTTATTGCTGGAATCTACTCTCTCCTCTTTTTCTATCATTTTCCTTCTCCCTTCATCGTTCTCCATCTTGCCTGGCTGCCTGCCTAGCTTTCCTCTTCAACGTCCTGCTCATTTGCACGGCCTCTGGAAATTCGCAAATATCTATGCGCAATCTTTAACACTAATCAGAATTCCCGGAGTGTTTTCGAGTAAATTAAATGGAACGGAATGGAGTCGCCAAACGATCTCAATCTCGCCCAAGAAACCCCAAACGCAATTATTAAGAGCTAAATTAATCATCTTTATGGATTCTGCAGCATTTATTTATTCAAATATGCTCGCATTTACTTTGTCCTTAAAATTTATAAAGTACCGTTCAAACAATACGTAACGCTTTTTTGGGGCTTTTTAAATACGTTTTTCCATATATATTAAATGACTGTTTTTGGAAATATAAATCATTATACACTGAGAAAAAAATGCTAGACGGAGAAAAATAGTTCGAGTAATTTTACTCTACTTTCGATCAAAGTTGGGACATATCGATGGTCCCGAGCGACTTTCATTTAACTCGCAAACAAGTAAACAAACTCTCCTAACTGAAAATCTCCATTCCATTTTGACTCAACTGAAAATGTCAGTTCTATTCTGATTTAACTGAAATCGGTTGCGAAATTTTGATGTAACTCTTATTTGACAGTTTTAGAGAACAAGCTGTATCAAGTTTGCGAGTCATTTTAAAAATATTACGCTTTTAAATTTTCCTTATTTTAATATAATTATAAAAAAGCAATACATCACAAATTGTGACAAAACAAAAATGACTTCAATACACAGAAGTGAAGAGTTAAAAATCAAATATTAAAAATCGAATGCCAATTCGTCATTTACATTTAAAACCAAAATTCGTGAAAATTGAATTTTTTTCGTTACTTACCCAAAATTATTTTATATTTTTTCTTGTTGTAATCATTACTAAAGATAAATAGATTATTATGTCAAACTAGAATATTGATGTGTATATGAGTACAGAAAAAAAATCAAAAACAAATACCAAAAAGTTACTTCGTGATGCAACATTACAATGAAACATTTAAAAAACTTATAATTGATGTAAATTTCAGTATAGATTTTAAAATTTTTGTTAATTTCTTATTATTTTGATCAAGCATGTCACTTTAAAATAGATTTTAAACTTTGTTCAAAAAGGAATTGTAAGGATATTTCAGATAAGTTTTTGTTGACAGTACGAATTTATACGTACCTTTGGAAATATTTTGATTAAAATCACTTTCTTCGATTACCTCCATTTTGAAGCTTGAAAAAAATTTCTGTCAAAATCCACTGATTGTCTTTTTTTTAGTAAATAAGACAAAAAACATTCTACGCCGATCGAGTTGAGGCAAAGTAGAATAGAAAAAATATGGTAATTTGCACTTACAATAAAAGGGAATATGCCCTTTTCTGAATGAAAAATCGAAATACATCTTTGATTCATTATCATTTTATTACAAATTTCAAAAAACCACAAAAAAACAGTTACAACAAAATATCACGAGTCATTTCAGTTAAGTCAAAATGGAATTGACATTTTCAGCTGAGTCAAAATGGAACGGAGATTTTCAATTAAGACAGTTTGTTCACTTGTTTGCGAGTTAAGTCAAAGTCGCTCTGGACCATCGATATGGACAAGTTAGAAGTTATTTAGTATCACTGTATTTATTTGTGATGTACTAAATGTTCAAGAATGAATCACAGATGAGTAAAATTCAGAAGTTTAGAGTAAAGTAGGAAAGTGTGCATTCAAAATTTCTAAAAATATATATTATTGTTCGTAGTTTAATTATGAAAAACCAATCTTTTATTCAGTCATAAAAATACTAGAACCTTCCGTTTATTCTACTCCTGGATTCACTCGAGAGTTCGGTAAACCGTGAGTCGCAAGACTCGTTCCTCCAGCTATATCTATTAACGCAGGAACGAATAAAAGTAATCTGCGTCTTAAGCACATATTATATTTAATAATTGAAACCAATTCAATTCCCGGATCGAATAAGGGGACGTGACACTTAAACTTGACAGTACTTTCCCGATATCAATAAAAAGTCGAAATGCATAAAAATTCGAAATAAAAAATATATGATTGCTCTTCGCGTCGTAGTGCATCTTTTTCTTATTTGAAATTTTTTTATTTGACAAATAGTTTTCGAGATAAAAATTAAAAAACGCCGTTTTTGAATATATCAAAAATCAATGTTTATTCAAATATAACTCGCGATTACTCCCTCAATTCACAATAAAATGGTTTGAAACATTCACTATTGTATTTCGCTGACTCTAGCGGAGCCGTCGAGTCTTAAAAAACAATTAAAATCACTATTGTTTATAAAATATTTAATAATATTTTTGTATTTTAATACTCAGTAATGACACTCCTGTTTTATTATTTCCAGTAATAACATTTATATTATTCATATGAGTTTTACTCTCTTCACATTATATTTAACACGAATTCCGTTGCTTCGATATCTTTCTTAATAGTAAACAGGACTTATATCGACCCTTAGTTATAATATTTGAATATTTTGGTGTACTTAGAAAGATCCTAAACTCACAAATTTTTGGCATAATGAATTAAACAATTGTTTAATTTAATTAAGTGTCGTCGTTATTACTGAAAATAATAAAACAGGAGTATCATTACTGAATATTAAAATACAAAAACATGGCTAATGGCTGCATTCATGTAAATTATGTATAGATTATTATACGAAATACAAGTAAGATTTGTGTGAATAAATTCATTTTTATATTTAAACAATAAAATGTTTCGGAGGCCCTGAGTTTGTTATTAAATATTTTATAAACAATAGTGATTTTAATTGTTTTTTAAGACTCGACGGATCCACTAGAGTCAATGAAATAAAATGGTAAATGTTTCGAATCATTTCATTGTGAACTGAGCAAAAAATCTATGCAAAAACGACGTTTTTTAATTTTTATCTCGAAAACTATTTGTCCAATAAAAAAATTTAAAATAAGAAAAAGATGCACCTCGACGCGAAGAGCAATCACATATTTTTTATTTCGAAATTTTATGCATTTTGACTTTTTATTGATTATTGGGAAAGTACTGCCCAGTTCAAGCGTCGCGTCCCCTTATTCGATCTGGGCATTGAATTATAAACATACAAAATAACAATTACAGTTTAGTTTAGTGAACTTTCTCTGTCATCGACTTTTGGATATGACTAGTGAATGAGAATTTCAACAACTTTTTTAGAAGCTTTCATTGAAAGGTGTACGGATTATTGAAATCGTTAATGAATTTTTTACAATTTCAGTCCTATCCAAAAGTTAATGAAAGTGACTACAATAAAAATTTGTATCCCCATTCCGTCTGAATCTTTCGTTAATTTTAAGGTCTAAAAAACTATTATCAATTTAGTGAAAAAAAGTAATTTTTCTCATTTAACATTTTCATAACAAATTGTGTTTTAGTCTCACAGTTTATATAATTTATTCAAAAGTTTCATATAATCTAGTTATATAGATTCTTTAAATTTGATAAATACTTGATTCATAATTTTCTCTTAACCCCTCTGCGTGAGAGTTTTTCCTGAATTGAACGTTATCAAAATGCATTAGTGTTAAGAGTGTGAATTGCGTATCTAGGTTTCTAATAAACTTTCATTTGTAATTGTACGCGATTATTCATCTCCGAACATTCTTTACAATAAGCGTAAAGTGTGTACACACATTAGGTAAATTCTCTTTGTTTTTCAAAATTTATGATTCTTTAACAACTTCCAGGAACAAATTTTAGACTATTGTAAACTTACTATTACAAGTCATGTGCCCGTCGTGTGCATGCCGAATTCACAACGATGGATCATCATTGTTTTCCGAATTTGTAAGAAAGGTCTAGACGATTGTAAAATGTGTTTAGTATATTCAGCATGTTTAGACAGGATTTCACTGAGGACGGGAAAAGCCCAGTCTTCTCTCTGTCGCTATTCTATTACGGGGTTAGTGCAAACAATTTGTCCTACGTTGGTTCGTTTCATTATTGTATTGTAAATTACGGTTTAAGATGAGCTCCTTTATTGAGACGGTCGAGACCGTCTTCGGGCGCATGCAATACGACTTCAGGTAGAATCGTAACGGTTCGTTGAGACGACCGAGCGGGCGAAATGCACCAAGTTGGGCCTCTCATCCCCTCTCTGGTGAAAACGCGTGTACTCTCAACGAGAGAGTGAAAATGCGGACTAGCAAGGGTCTTCGAAACCTAGGTTAAGGTAGATATAATCGAACGGTCAAACAGAGCGGTAGTCCTCCGTCTTCGTGTACTTTTATATAAATAAGTTTTGAATAAATTATACGCATCCAGCTTTGTCAAAACACACTTCGGAGTTTCATTTCAGCAATCTGAAGGTGTATCCGATTAACTTCGCGTGCACAGCATATCACCAAACTCACCATTACATGAGCCTCTGCGCGATATGCCAATTCGCTTCAAAACAATTAGTTTTTCAAGAATTAGTGGCAAAGTAAACGTGGCCATTTCTAAGGCTTTTGGGGGGTGTAGATTATGAATCTGAAGTCAGAATCTCAAAATTCAATATGGTGATCTCGTTTCACCAAAAAATCCTGTACTTGATTGCTATATTGGATCCGCCATTTTGAATTTTAAAATTCTGACTTTAGATTCGTAATCAGCGACCCCGAAAACCCCTACTTAAGAGTTTCAATGCCGATTTAAGTACTTTTAGGACACTCTTTTAAGAATGAAAAATTGAAAAATTATTACATGAATTTTCTCTTTTTTCTTCAATTTTTATGACAATATATGCAAAATTTGATACCGCGACTCAGTCCATCTTAAAGTATTAGTCTCAAGCTTTTATTTTGCGAGATCGCAGGCCTCTTTAAGTGATTTCGTTCAAAAGTTAGAAAAGAAAATATTGCGACGAGCATATTCGTCATTCCGACTACGGTAACATCTCCGCTCGGAAGAGTATACTCGGTATATGACGCTGAAGGGTTAATTCATTTATAATTACTTCTTTATTTCCCACTTAAGTTCTTTAAATTAAATTGATTTTATGAAAATCTAAACAGCAAAAGTTTTGATAACTGTATTACATAAAATATAAAAAATCTACTCAGAATTTGGAAATCACATAAATTTATTAGTCATAATAATAATTTAGAATTCAGAATTGTAAAATACATCTTTTGAAAATATACAAAATAGAAAATAAAAGAATCTTTTTATAAATGTTTTTACATAAGGTACTTTTTGATAATAATGCAATTTTTTAATGCATTCTTCAAAATTTAGTTTCATGAAACTTCATACGTAGTTATAATAAAAATATATGGTAAATATTAATTAATAAATATAATTATAATAATTAATTAATTATTTTAATTGAAAAAAATATTTTATGAAAATGATTTATTTGAGATGATTTGCTTGATTTAAACAAGTGATTTTTTGAAATTGGTTAAAAGAGTTGGATTAATAATAATTTATTACAAACAATAAGATAATTTGTTTAATTCAAACAAATAAACTTGCCAAAGAAGTATGCAATGCATCCACGCTAAGGCGCTGGCAGGACTTCTTGATTTTCTAACTTCGCGTTATGTGTCCCGGGTTCCGGTTTCGATCTATCATTCGGAAATCCAGTGCAATCGAGAATGAAAATATTTCTTGATAAAAATATATTTGTATTTTATATATTTTACACAGAGAAAAAAAATTACTTGAATCAAAGAAATGTAGTACTGAATACGTCCCATCAAATATGTTTTCGATTCAAAGAAATTTTCCTTGCATAAAAAAAAAGTGCATTTCAAATGAAAAAATGATTTTGGTTCTAAGAAAAAGTTCTTTTGACTTAAAAAATATTTGATAGGACGAATTCAATACAAACAAATGTGGACAAACAAACAATAATCCAAATAAGAATTTTAGTGCTTTCAAACAAAATATTTGTTCATATCAAACAATTTTGGTCAAAGAAACAATAACTTAAACAAGAAGCTATCCAGTTTTGAATAAAATATTTGTTCCAATGAAACAGTTGTTTAACCGTACAATAAAGGAATAATTTTTTTTGAATCAAACAAATATTTTTCTCAGTGTGGATTCAAATCAATATGCCATATAATTAGAACATATTTATTGCTTCTTGTAATATATTCTGATGAATTAATAGTATAATTTATTACTTTTATATTAGTTTATAAAGTATACTAATTTATTTTTATATTAATTATACAGGGTGAGATTTTTATCTTGAGGCATTGGAATATCTTAAGAATTTTTGTGTCCGCCCAAACGGGCGGAAAAAGTCGCATTGCATGCGTGTGCGTAGAGCGGCATGCAGTCAATTGTGCCTCGGCGTCAAAATCGGGCGAAATGTTCATACCGCCCGCTTCAACGGGCAAAATGTTCATACTGCACGAAACTTGACTGCCCGCGGCTAACTACGCACTCGCACGCAACGCGACTTTTTCCACCAATTTGGACACAAAACGTCGTGTGTACCTCGAGCGACATGGTAGCGATGTGACTCGTGCGAATACCGCCCTCGCTACGTTCGGGCGGGTATACTTCGCACTCGTCACAATCGCCACCATGCCGCCCTTGGTACACAATCTACTATTGTCGTAAATCGAAAAAAACATTTCGAATGAAACTTAGGTAATTTTAAATGGAGCATTCGAATTTTCGATAAAAAATAAAGGTTTCCATTTGAAATTTGAAAGTTTAAAAGAGTCGCTTTCCCCTCTCAAAAATAAAAAGTTTTTATTGTGGAAATTTTTTTCGTACATGCCCAGACTGCCGAGAATTCACAATTCAAACTCCTGATGGGGATTTCCTGAATGTGGGTCGAGAACTGACCAAAAAAATGTATATCAATCAACATTTTCCTTTTGTTATAACCAATTTAGTAAACAAATGTGGTTTTTGGGAACTGGCTACTTTCTGTTGCTTCAAACTGACATTCTGTGGAGGAAATATAAGTGTGATACAGTTTTATTAGAAACTGAATGGAAATTAACAACATAATAATCACTATTTAAACAATTTGTCTGAACAAATGAACATTCAGACCATTATATAATAAATATAATGCATTTAAAATTCAGGTGTGAGTACGAATATCTTGTCAATCGTTCTCTTGAGTGATAATTTGATATTAGCCAACAATTGTTAATTTTTTAAACAACCTTGATTAACAAATGCATAAAGGGCCTAGCCGGCTTTCTATGTAAAAACGGCCCCCAACCCAAATGAGATCTAATATCAAGTATTCGAAGGCATTTGCCTTAGGATTGTTTTGTGCAAATTTTCAACCGGATAGCCGCCATATTGGATGAGTTATCGCTGATGATGCAAATTTCGTTTTTTGCATTTTTTACCTCAACTAATAGTTGGGAAAATCTGAATAAATTCACAAGTTTTTCTTGAAGTATAGACAATAAAAGTTTCATTGAAATAATGAATTTTTTGTGTGATAACATAGAATAATTTAATTCCAACGTAATTATTTTATTTGCTATGCAAGGTAATATGAAATGTAATAAGAATGTTGTAATAAATGTGACAAAGTAATGAAATGGTGTACTTTACTGTCTACATTGTTGGAGAATCTGAATAAATTAGATTATATGATTTTTTGGAAGACTTATTTTTCGCTGGCAAAATCGACTTCGGTCATTGATTTTTATTTATAAAGAAATCGCATGCGGAAGTTTTTGCTATCTTATCCAACACGAATCGCGGGTAGAAGGGTTCGCGAAAAAATGAACGTAGATGTCTCTAAATAAATCGGAGTTCAATCTTCCACATTTCTCCAATTACCAGTTGCACTAAAACATGCGAAAAACAGAATTTGCATAACCAGCTAATACTGTCTCAATATAGCGATAATAGAATACAAAAATTATCAAGAGAATTATTATGAATGCGAGTATATCACCGATTAAACAAATTACGTGTACAACAAAAACCAGCAATGATACATTTCCAACGACGAGTTCCATCGAAACCACCGATTTGGGACATTATCGCTTTTTAAAGTGTCGTCTACATTTTTTTTATATCTGAAAAAATTATAACATACGCGTCTTTAGTAGACATATTATTGACGAAAAACTCAACTTTGTTCTCGAATTTTTTCATGGAAAAAATTGCATGCAAAAATTTTTGCAATTTTACGCGAAAAACTTACAGAAGTTTCTCTTGATAAGACCAAATGCTGTAAATTTTTCCAGATTTTCCCAACTATTAGTTGAGGTAAAAAATGCAAAAAACGAAATTTGCATCATCAGCGATAACTCATCCAATATGGCGGCTATCCGGTTGAAAATTTGCACAAAACAATCCTAAGGCAAATGCCTTCGAATACTTGATACTAGATCTCATTTGGGTTAGGGGCCGTTTTTACATGGAAACCTGGCTAGGTCCTTAGTCAGTTTTTACATCAAATTCGGATTCAGCGACTGTCTCAACACATTTTTTTATTTATCACGTGATTTCTAATATAATTGGCATTTGAAGGAAGTGTGTATTGAAGTAAAAAGGGTGGTTTTTTTCTTGTCAAGGTGGATTAAAAAGGTAAGATGTATTGACAGTCTAAGAAAACTCCTCTTTGCATTTCAATGAATATTTTCTTGAATTAAAACTGAGTGTTAGTACAGGGTTTTCCAATTAGAGGTTTAATTTCGAAAAGCCCAGTATTTTGGCACCTGTCATAATAATAGGTGTCATTTTTTGACAGATGACAACTAAAAACTATACCATTAATAAAATTGGAACGATACACGCTTCAACAACGCATTGAAATTGTTAAAATTCACTACAAAAATGCATGAAAATAAACCTGAATTTCACCGAAAACTCATTATGAGCGATGAGGCTTATTTTCACTTTGGAGGCTATGTTAATAGGCAGGATTGTCTGTTCCGGTAAATGGATTGCGCTATTGAACCATGATTAATGAATTTTTATGGCCAGAATTGGAAGATATGGATGTGAACAATGTTTATTTGCAACAAGACGGCGCTACGTGCCACACAAAAGGCGAAACCATCGGTCTTTAGCGTGAGAAGTTTCCAGGCCGAGTGATTACTCGAAACGGCGATTACAATTGGCCTTTTTTCTTTGGGGTTACGTGAAAGATAAGGTTTATGCTGATGCTTCTCAGCCAATTCAAGAACTCAAAGAGAAGATTCGTGCCGTTATCGATGAAACAGAGCCCCAAATGTGCGAAAATGAAATGAAAAATTTCATGAAAAGAGCATATGGTCCTGCAAACGTAGCCGTGAATGCCATATGAATGATATTGTTTTTCCTTATTGATGGCAAACCTTTCTCAATTGAATAAAATAAAAATCAAATAATTTTTCACAAAAAACACGCGTTTTTCTTATAAATCAAATTGAAAGCACTAATTGGAAAACCCTGTAAATATAATAAAACAATGAGTAAACGACTTTTCTCCACTAGGGGTAATTTTTCTGAATTTCAGGGGTTGCAACTGCATACTAATTTTTTTAAGATATCTATGTGCCTCAACATACTTTTTTATCCATCCTATGGGGTGTACAGTTATAGGAATTCGGAAGAAGGGCTTAATAGAGTAAAGTATTTCGTGGCAAAGTTTTTCAAAAAATGAGGAAAAACGCGGCTTTTGAGCAGCCATATTAATTTTTAGACACAAAAAATTGTTGAACCGACTATGGAATCGTGATCAGCTTATCAAAAAATATATAGAAATGCTCTTATTTGTTAATTAAAATACCTGCAGACTTAAATACACTAAAATATTTCATAGCAAAGATTTGTTTTTTTCCAGTAGTCTGGGAAAAGTCCTAAATGGCAAAGATCTTTATATAATATATTATATTTTAGGGGGAAAATTGAATTTTTGATTTTTATAAAAACGTTTTTGATGAATAAAAGAAAATATATGACTCGTACAAATGAATAGTCAATAGAAAATTTGTATATCTCTTTAAAATGAACAATTTTATTCACAACATTTTTTTCGCATCTCGTACAGTTTTTTTGGAAACCAAACATTTTCATTTTTAATAACATTTTTTATTAATAAACAAAATATATAATTCCTATTAAAAAATGATCATCTGAAAAGTTCTGGATCTCTTTGAAATTAAGAATATGGCCCTAAGTAAGAATTCAAAAGTTAAAAGTGAGAAAAAATTACTAAATAATTATATGAATAATTAATGCTGGTAATAATATTTTGTATTGAGTTGAAGAATCTGTAAATGATAATCGGACATTATTAGTCTGAATTCAAATATTTTTAAACGTATTTTAAGATGAGTCCCTGAAGTTTCATGTCCACTCGGTAATCCTTATATTTAAGATTATAACTTAAAGGAAGTCGCTTCAAAAGTTCTAGAAAAATTGAAAAATTTCCGATTTTCTTCCTGCTTAACTGTCTATATAAGCTCAAAAGTGTTAATTGTTTGAAAGTTACTAAATTTTTGCAATTTTTTTATCGCATGATTTTTTCAAATGGCCAAGATATGTAATATTGATTCAATGATGTCAAGAATGTATTTCTATTATAGTCTTAAAATTTTTTATGGCTACTCTAGATATTTTGAAAATAATTTCGAAATTAGCTTTCTTGTTTATTTAATGTACGCTCGGTAACTTTCCTAGCGTGTTGACTATTGATTTCCAGTATAAAAATGACTATTGATCTCTTGAATAGTTATATGCGTTATGTTTCATATTACAAATAATAGGAAAAAACTACTCCAGCTGATTATGAAATTATTATTTCTTCAATTGATAGTCCAAATTTCACAACTTTTTGACAACGACCCATGAATAATTTTATAAGTTTTATTCTTAGTATTTTTTAATTAAATAATTATAGGTAATATTCAAATACGAAAAGGTAATTGTGCAAAAAAATTGAAATACAAGATGAAACGCAAAGAGAAGAAAATCCTTGGAAGCGAGTACCATTGTAGAAAAACAAATTGTTAAAGTGAGAAGAAGCTCGATCTATTCTTTCAATTTAATTATCTTTTACGACGTTTCTGTTCGGTACATAGTACAATTGGTACAACTTGAATTGAAAAGTACCTCCTTTAACACTATTGTGAACTTGCCCATCCCTGAATACGCGATCGTAACACGTGATCGAGGACCGACTGAGAATGTCAATAGAAACAGTTGTCGTTTTAACATATAGCGAAAAATCAGCAGTTATTCAAACAACGTTTACACGACTGGAATTCTAATAAAGACGGAAGTTTGAGTAAAAGTTCTAGGACGAAAAAAATAGCAACTTTCCACATTCATAACAACAGAACAAGAGATTTTACTCCATCTTGTAGCTCACGCACACTGTCCAATAATTCTGACATTCTATAATGTGTATAACTCAAACACTTCCACACGAAGAAATTCTTCATTGTAAAATCTAGTATTATTATGGTTTTCACAACTTACATCTATTTGGAAATTTTCTACAGGAATTACAATATATCCATTACTTATAGGAATAAAAGTTTCCTTATGTAGTAAATACGGTGAAAAATTACATTTTACCTTCGCGTATCTTTTGAGAAATGTTGCCTCACATGTATCGCTGTCACGTAGTTTGATATTCGGCTGGTTTCGTTTACAAATTTCGTAGCTACTTATTTGTTTACATGAATCTATTGATTCCTTGTCAGTTGGTACGTAAGAATTTCGATATTTGATTACCAGTTCGTGGTCAAGTATGATTGCTAAGTGTATGTTATTGACCTTGTGAAGGATTGGGATAATGCGTTGGAGGGATCCTTCTTCTTTTTCCAAAATTTGTATTTGAAGAATATACGTGAAGAGTCCTTGGAGGACCGCTACTGATAGCGAACTTATGTCCGTGATGTGTTGGTAATTTTCCTCGTCATTATCGAAGTGGTATCGAGTTCTGTGTATCTTCTCAAATTATTCTATTGTATTTTTCAGAATGGTTGGTGTTAAAATTTTGAGATGCACAATACCATGTTTACAATTGTTTATGGCATTAATTTCCATATCTAAATCTTCGGCTGTTTCATCGCTCATAAAGGCTGCTAAGACGAGTTTACTGTTTACGAAACTATCACAAGATAGGGCATTGAGACTGGTACTTAAGTTTCTTGCTATTTGTCTCTCTTCATTTTCTGTTCCCAGTAAAAGCTTATGATTCGTAGACGAAAAGTCCAGCAGCATTTTGAGGATTCTAGTGGGGTTGGTGATGACTGTTGACAAGTTTTTATTATCCATATATAAGTGATCGAACTCCGCGTTTATATCTTTTAAATCTGTTTCGCTTAGGGTTCCAAACAGTGGTTTGGATATGTTCCCAACAAAGTTAGCTAGTCCTCTTTTACTCCGTACCTGTTTTTCAAGCAGTTTGGTGAGAATGTTATTTCTTAAAACGAGCCGATCATACATGCTTCTCACTAGTTGAACTTCGTCTTTGGGTGTACACTCCCTGTTGCAAGCTGTCTTAGTTTGTTGTATTGTAGTGTCAACAGTTCTTAGTCGTTGTTCATTGCTTGTCGTGTTAATACCAATAATAAGATGCCAGTTGTCATCAAATAAATATACTTTAGATATCTCTTCAACATAGATGTTTCCAGCTACTTCTTCGACAGTGTAGTTGGCTCTAGTTGTTGTGGCGATGGCTAGTAGAAGGAGCATGAATATCGTAGCTAGTGACGTCATCTTGTTTATCTGAAAAGTATGGCATAGTGTTATCTATGTGCACCATTATTATTTGTTCTTTATTATGAATTCTCAAGTTATTATTATCGGCGTAATCAATGATTACGTATGGCTCTTTCCTGGCTTGTATACAGAATGTTTTCGACTATGCTCTCATCTCAATGTTACCATTGGATTGCTGGTGAAATGTAGTTGTTTTGACATGTTTTATATTAAGAGCTTCCTCGAATTGCTGCATAAGTTCCGAAAGGAAATTTTTCCCTTGGTCCGATAAAATGGTTTTTGGTGCTCCGAAGATGTAGATACAATGTTCTATGAGTCCTTCAAGTATTGATTGTGTTTTCTCATTCACCATTGGTACCAGTACAGTATATCTAGTTAGACGATCTTGTAAACTCAAAATATACTTATTTCCCCGTGATGTTTCGGGTAGTGGTCCAAAATATCTAGAGCGATCTTGTCGTGCGGTTTTAAAGGGATGTCTGGTATAATAGCTTCTGCTTTATTTTTTATTCGTGTTGTCTTTTGCAGTTGACAGATTGGGCATTTTTGACGAATTCTTTAATATTTGAATCCATATTATTCCAATGTTCAATTTTACGCGCTCTTTCTATGGTATTCTTTTCTTCTAGATGGTTTCGGAATTGTTTACCCCGGAGAAGATATTCAAGGATTTTTAACGCCGCCATGAAGGGCGAGTTTATTTTACGATTTGTCCCGGAGTTAGGAGACGTGATACGGGTAGCGTAAGTGGTTTTACCTCATTTTCTCTTGGCAAGTGGTCCGGAAATACCTGACATCGTATAACTGTCATATTCGCGAGTGTTCTTTTCTCGAGTTATATTTTTATTTAGTTGCTTCATTCTCTCCCGTGTGAATTAAAATTTAATTGTTAGATTCAATTTGGGTTCGTGTTCTCTCTGGTGGTGACGCGATAGTTTAGTTTAAATTCGCTATATTGTCGCAGGTGATTCGGAAAGTTCCGAGGCATGTACAATTTTAATTTATTTCTTTCAGTCTTTCTGGCAATTTTCTTGGTGTAACCTTGAATTGTATAGAGTCTATTTATTCTAATCAATTCTGTGATACCAAATTTCCTTATTAATTAAATTCTGGTTTCTTTTATTCTTTACCCATTAACTGTTGTGACCTTTTATTGACCCTGCCTTGTACTGCTTGGTACTAGTGTTTCGAGTCTCGTTATCTTGTATTTTGAATTGGCTTTGTCACTTCAAGCAAAGTGACTGGCGTCCAACAAAGCTTTAATTTAAATAGTTTCATTTTCAGGTATTTTCGTATTAATAAAATTAGTTGGGCTCACAGAAAGGGTTGACAGGTTCCGGGTAAGAACCTGCATCTCAGTATTCAAAGTGACCTTGAGATGTAAAAAATGCTGTGTATTTTTTGCATTTTTCCTTCATTGGGATCTGGTGGAAACCGGCACTCAAATCAAAGGCTGAGAAGAACTTCGCTCTCCCGAGTTGATCTAGAATATCGTCTATTACGGGGAGGGGGTTCCAGCGCTTTAACGTTTTGTATTTCTTCTTTATTTCGATTAAGCAATATTAAAGGCTGTATACTTTGTTGTTTTCTTCTGAGTGTTTCTTCATTTCCTTGTTTCTGTCTGGCGATTGCTTCTTTTTCCTCTTCGTCGGAGTGGTCTTCGGTAACTTCCGGCTCATCCTTATCTGTTACTACTTCAGTTTCCGGGTCGTGTTTCCTAGCTAACTTTTGAATTTCCTCTTTTCTATTCTCATTTTCTTTTATTAAAATCTCTTGATTGAGTCTTATTTGATCAAGTACCGCGCTGAGTTGGTTAATAGACTCTTGGATGGAGAAAAGGGTGATTCTGGTGGGGAAGCCATATCGGTGAGGAAAGGATTTAATATGCGTTTGTGAGCGTCACTAATTTCGGTTTCAGTGTCTATTGTTGTGCAGAAAGTTTTATTCCTGAAATCCCTCAACGCCAGTGTATTTAATATTCTATATTGCAGTTCCTCGTGCTACAACAATTAACTAATTATAGAATAGTGAAATTTGTTTATTGAGGAAAAATACCGCTGTGTTTTACCCGGAATTCCAAACCTTGCTCTGCCAAACGAGAAACTAACTGTGGTTTATTGTTTGTCTCTTTCCTCAGACAGTAACAGAGACTTATTTTCTTGGAGATTTCCGTTTTTCCCTTCACTAAAATTTCATATCTTATATTTTACTACCTTACAGTGGAATTCGTCTTTCAACAATGATGGGTCGATGGCCGTAGATTTCGTTCCGCCTTGTCTCGATCCCCATTCCGGATTTTCCGTGGATAAATCCGGAGTTCTTTTCTCCTTCGTAGTTATACATTGATACACTTCGTGCAGGCTTGAATTCCCTTGGTTCCTGTGAAGTTCCAGTTCGCCTTTGATGGGGTTGTAGAAAAAAACGTGATTTTCGTAAAAATATTTTCTTAAATACCACTATCCTGGCAGGACCGCCAATTGGTCTTTTGAATAATATAACTTGCAAAATAGTTTAGAGAAATTACCATTGTCAATAGTAATGAACAATGAAGACCCTCGTGGACCTGGTTGAGAGAAAAGTCAGAGAATACTCTGACCGTTCTCTGAACTCGCATTATTATGGCTAAGAACGATAAAAAAACATTTAAAACAATGCAATTATGATTCCGTAGCAATATTTGGAATAGAAGGCGTAGGAATAAATACAATAATTTTATTTTTCAGCGATAAAAACTAGGAAAACATCATGTACCTGTCATTGAAGGCAGTGCAGTGGTTCACCATTTGCAAAAGTGAGATGAAAGTAGTTGTGTCTCGCTCCAACCAATAGTCAACTTTGATGGTGGAGATGTTCCGCCAATTGTGAACCACTGCACTGCCTTCAATGACAAGTACATGATGTTTTCCTAGTTTTTATCGCTGAAAAATAAAATTATTGTATTTATTCCTACACCTTCTGTTCCAAATTTCGCCACAGAATTATAATTGCAATGTTTTAAATGTTTTTTTATCGTTCTTAGCTATAATAATGCGAGGTCAGAGAACGGTCAGAGTATTCTCTGACCGTTCTCTCAACGTAAAAGTAAGTAAACAAAGTAAATGTACTGCCGAATGACGTCAGATTCGTCGAATGTTTATGATATTACCCGAGAATAGCTCCTTGTGCCCGTTATGATTATTTGTTGGTATCCGATATAGTAATATATTTTTTTAAATTTGAATGTAGCGGCTTTCTAACTTACGGTTTTTGCTGGCAGAGGAACTACTGAGCTTCTTCTCACAAATCGTATAAGTGTTCACAGTTCAGTATATAATGAAGTTGCTTCATTGTGATTGTCATATTCACAGTACGCCCACTAAAATGTATTTTACAAGGGTACTTAAAAAAGTGAAAATGAACATCAGCGCCGCCAAGTTATGACATCAAGAACTAATATCAATGCAAACAAAACTCCCGTACCCCGCAACCCGATACCCAGTAGTAAGAAGGTGGGCATTGAATGGCATTAAAATGTTAAAATCTGGAAACAAATGGAATCGAGAATAAAACTGTTGAATGCCTTTTAATGCCTAGGAATTAAAATGCATTCAAAAGTTACATTCTCGATTCCGTTTCTTTCAAGATCTTGACATTTCAATGCCATTCAATGTCCACCTTCTTACTGGGATATTCTACAGAGCGGAAAATTTTGAAATATATTGTATGAAATTTTTTTTCTAAACATAAATCACAATGATGTATACCATCAGATTTCATCAAAAGAATATCAAACTCTGGTTGCTATGGTTACAACAGGTATCACTAGTAGTCCAAGCAACAGGCAATTTGTTATGAATGATTTAGGACATTATTTATTTTAGAAAACGGACTGCGTCATCAGAAGAAAGGTTGGTCATAGAGTAATTGTATCATTTTTTGGACAACGAAATATGATGTATAAATTTTTTATCAACATTTAAGACCAAAAAATCGCACGTTTTTAGTTTTTTGTTTATAACATTAAAGGTAATTATCCAATCTTAATAACACCCATTGAGAAGTTTTAGACAATTGAATTGTGGACAAAATAAGCCGTCGCTTGATCTGATGGGATAATTAGAAGCGGAGAAAATATGGAAAAACCGGAAAATTTAGCTTTTGGGTGTTATTAAGATTGGATAATTACCTTTAATGTTATAAAAAAAAACTAAAAAGTGCGATTTTTTGGTCTTGAATGTTGATAAAAATTTATACATCATATTTCGTTGTCCAAAAAATGATACAATTACTCTATGACCAACCTTTCTTCTGATGGCGCAGTCCGTTTTCTGAAATAAATAATGTCATAACAAATCCCCTGTTGCTTGGACTATAGTAAAACATTGATACAATTGTATCTTCACTTATTCATACAGTTGTTATAAATAATATGTTCAAAAGTACTGAATTAGTGATTTTTATATGTAGATATGGTATATACAAGTATGTACCTGTTTCAAAATTTAACGAATGGTCTAAATTATCTAAACCCAGAAAAATTTTTATTTGCTTCAAACAAAATTTCTTTGAAACAAACAAATTTGTTTGTTCAAAGAAAAGTTTCTTTGATTTCAAGAAATTTCTTGATTGTTTTTTTTTTTTCTTTGAATTAAAAGAGAAAATGTCTGCGCAGTCGCATACTACATACGTAACGTAACTCACAGAAATATTTTCTTTAATCTAAAGATAAAATTGTCTTCGTTCAAAGATAATAGAATTAAATAAATTATTTCTAAAGTTTTTGCCAGTAGTGTATTTGAATCGAAAAAACACGATGTTTTCATACCCGTGAACATAATATGTCTTTTGCACGACGTTTTCTATCCATTTTAATATAAGGATATTCTGTATTCAGAAAATTAAAAAATATAAATAGGAAATTAGAATAGCTTGAAATCATAAAATTGTTAAATTATGAAGTTGTAAATTTTATCAGCTTTATGAACTTGATCATCTAGATCCTAATTTGGTAGAGTGATAGAAAATAATACTTTCTCTGCCCAAGTAGTGTAATAATCTTCTAGTTGAACACATTACTTTTATTATTCTATTTTAATTATTAGTAAACTTCGAAATTATGAATTTGAAAAACTATATATTTTTCAGTAAATTTTCTAAAGAATATGTTTCCAATTTGAAAAATCATAAATATTCATGAATACTTAAATAAATATTTTGATTCTAAAAGGTTCGAAAGTTTGGTTTACCTGTAGAATTGTTTCTTTTTCGAAACTAAAATTAATGTCTTGCCAATGCACATTTTCTCTACTTAAATAGAACGATTGATTATACTTTCCAATGAGCCCAAGTAGTGAGAGTAAATATTTGTTCGGACGCGTCGTGTATATTTTTCATTTGAGTAGATACAATTATGTGGACAAAAATTTAATAACTTTTATTCCCTAAAGATTTTCATTTCAAAGGGAATAGAATCCTTAATTACTAATTAAAAATCTCGTTATCGTAAATTGAAAAAATAGTTCCTCTGCTTTTTCATATAATTTCAAATAACTTGTGACCAGCGGAATGACTTTTTCAGAGAAAGCATAAAACTTTATTTACCACGACAAGACCCTGGGGTTCCATAAAGAATATTCATGCGTCAAACACAAGTTTAATTATCATCATTTCCGAGTTACGCGACGGGTATGTAATCCCCAAGAGAATAGAGTCGCAGAAAAGTTGTGGCCTTTATCGCCTCAGAGGTATGAAAGACAGAAACATGCAATTAACGAACGAATCTTTGGATCTACTTGAAAGTGGCAAAATTTATAGAAAGTCAGAGACCTATTCAGCCCGCTAGCCAAGCGTTCTTTTCACTCTGAACAGTGAATCCAGATTGAAAACGCGAGCAAAATCGCGGCAGCAATGACCCTATAGATATAAAAAGTTTAGCAAAGTCTCCATCGTCGATTCATTCTGAATGCAAGTTGTAGAGACGAATACATGCAATGAAAGATACATTTTGTTATTCTATCAATAAACCAACTTGTTCTCTCAATCTGTTTTCAAAATTGCGTTTTAAAAACTTGAGAAAATTTAATGTGACTGATATGAAAATTGATGATATCCCAACTCCGATTATTGACGCTTTTTTCTTATTTTATATGGAAGATTGAAGAATATCATGTTTATTGACATTTGGATAATTTTAATTTTATACTCATGTGGATTTTCCATATACTGTTAGAAATTTCTACTGGGATTTTCCGAAATGCAAAATAAAGTTTTATATAATTAAAAGTTCGTGGAATTAAAATAAATTTGAGAATATTCAATTACTTTTAGAACATTCAATAGACAATTTTTTGATTTTTAGTACTAAATTACTTAATACTTAAATTAAAAAAAAATAGTTTCAGAAATTTCTGTGGTAAAATAATTTAAATTTCTGTTACTTTCGTAACTTATAAATTTCGTAAATTTCAAAAAATGTCAAACAGTACATGATCAAAAATACAAAATAGTTGAAAATGGTCATAAATTTGAGTTTACAGAACATTCATTGAGATAAGTTTGCAATGTCTCAAATCTCAGTTATCAAAAGCCCACTGACTACTCTATATTTATAGTGGAATAAATTATGCAGATTATAAAATACTTCGAGAGTAATGCTTGACCATTAAAAACTAATAATTAGATGTCATGTACTTGACTTTACAATTTACATGCAACTCTCTCTCTCTTTCTCTATTTGATAATTCTATGAGCAAAATTAATGATGCATGAAATTTAGTTTTAATTACTTCTATAATAACAATAAAACTTATTAATACATTCACAACAAATTAAAATCGAAGTTCTATTTACTGATGAAGCTTGACGAAATAACTTTTTTAGTGATTATAAGTACAACTAAATTTGATTAAATAAACTAGCTGAACAGCTGGAGAAGAGTCACTAAATGAAATAAGTAAAGAAAACTATTGATTAAAATTGAGAAAGAGGATATAGAAAAATTCTAATAATATAGAATTTGTCTTTCATAAATTGTGACACAAATCATTTATTTTAGTATTTCGATAAGATCAAATTGAAATGCACGCTATAACATAATAAATTACTCGTGTACAGTTTTATGTATAGAGTTTATAATAACGTGTAGGGTTTAACGTGCAAAGTTTAATGAACAGAATTTAACGAGCAGAGCTTAACGTTATGTTTTAAGGTTTAGAGTTAAACGTTCAAATATTAACAAATAGACACCGGTATCAAGAATGTAAAATCTGGACCCTGCCTTGTAGAATTTTATGTGCAGAGTTTGACGTACAAAGTGTACCTTTTATGTAGATTTTAAGGACCAAATTTATCATCCAATTGAACAAAATTAAACATGCAAACGACTGACTGAAATTATGAGTCAAACAGGCAGATACAACTGATTATTGCTTCAATTAAACTTATTAACATAGCTGGAATTTAATTACTAATAAACAGTAGAAATAGGAAGCGCGACCTTGAATCTTTTTTCTTCCAGTATGGCGCGAAAATTTGAATGTAACGTATATCTGCTAAAGCAAGACCACATAAGTAAATTTGAGCACAAAAACTAGATGGAGAATCAACTTTGAAACTGTTATTATTTCTATGAATAGGTATAATGATTATATCCTATTTAATAAAAATATATTTGATTAGATGTATCATTTGCTTGATACACTGATTTACATTTTTCTTAAAAATATATTACGTTTTTTATGGATCTGAATCAGTTAAAATTCAACTGAATTGAAAGCAGTAATTCGAGAATTCAAAATAGTTTCTTTTTATAATAATGCGAACAAATTAATAAAGCAATGTTGAAAAATAAATTTTTTAAACTACCAAATAAGTTCAGATTTTCATTTATTATTCTTCGAGAAAATGGCAAATCATTTCGCGTTAATATATGACAACATATGCTGAAGTGATATAAAAAGAATCTTTTTCATATGTGAAAAACCCTAAAATTTTTGTTTTTCTCATTTCGAACCATGGCGTCATAGTGTGTTTAAGCGAGATGATTTGCCATTTCCGTAAAAAAGTATAAGACCACTTTTACAGATTCTCCTCTCTATCAATTCACACTTGACGTAAAGATCGCAAAATTATTTCTTCCGGAAGTAGACAGATGGCGCAAACCGCTTTTTCCTGACCGTTTTACACACATACGATTCCGATTGTATTATAAAATATGGTATATTATTATATCCATTTCAATTTTAATTAAAGGGATCCGCCACCTTTAATATTTTAATTTTTTGAGTTTAGACTTTCCATATAATTTTTTTTATGTTTAGTACCTTTATTTAGAAAGGTTTTGGGTTTTTTACAGAATTCCAGCACCTTTATGTATTTTCAAACGAAAAATTTTGAGTTTTTTGGGCATTTCTTTGACATTTTTTTACTTTAAATAACTTTTTTGTTTTTAATCCAATTGTCATGATTCGTTTTTTATTTTGTTTCTTATAATGTGTAGCAACGTTCTGGGTGTGAAAAATAAGGTAACATAACAGAAGAAAGTTACAAATAAAATAAATAAAAATATCCCAAAATATTTTTTAAAAATTTTTTAGTTATTTTTTTAGCTACAGTGCTTTCCATACCCAAAAATATTGATAATATAACAAAGAATAAGTGATGATGGAAATTTCAAAGGCCTGTGTCTAATACTTTATATTTTATTCAAACATACGTTGCAAGGAACACGGAAAATCACAAATTGCGGAAAACGGAGTTTAAAGTAAAGTTTTAGAGGCAGGCAGGCAACATTGTGTTACTAAATTATATGTCTATATACATAAAAGCAATATATATATATATATATTGTGTTCTTATAGGAATACCTGTTATATACTATTTTCTATATAATTAAAAAATATTAGTAAATAAATAAACAAACTATTTTGTGTAAAAAGATAATTTTTGCTAAAAACACGTCATTTGTAAATCGAAATACCTTTTAATTTTATTTACTTTTCCAAGAAAGGAAAAGTAGATTGTCCCGAAAATTTACACACATATTACGAAAAGTATTAAAAGTGAAAAAATAACATTTTTGGAAAATGCCAAAAAAATCAAAGGTGGCGGATCCCCTTAAATATGTCATAGCCCTTAATAACTAATTTCGATTTGGTGATATTTTTACTGGTACAGATTGAGAGAGGAATGTTACTAGAAACTAGTTAATATTTACTTTGACTAATATGAAAAAATGAGTAGAGAAGCCAACTATTTGCAGAAAGCAGTAAAGCAACTTTTTTCAGATCTGATTTGATAAAAGTTGCCTCTAGTTATGAGGAACACGATTTACTGAATTGAAATTATTGCGGGCATCGGTTTATCTAATTTCAAGCCATTAAAGGGAATTACACGTAGAGTCGATTATACTCGAAATTGGAACTAGTTATCTAATCTACATGCGTACATGGAAATCATAGTTTTGCTTGTACATAGTCTTTGTAATCAATCTCTATTTGCCTCATTTCAACTTAGATGTAATTCAAGGTCATTGAACACGAAAAAAAAAATTAATTTCTGTGCTTTTTGTGAGTTCTTAAATTATCGAAAATTCAAGTCCAAGTAATATACAATAATTTTCACAATAATACATCAAAGTAAATGTCCCAAACATAAACTATAATTTTGCAGATAAAGGTTTACTACATAACCAGAATATGATTAAAATATCAAAAGACAATTTCATATCACAGTATTAATTCATTTTGATTGTTTAACATAATTAATAAGCCAAAATAACAAAATTCTCATAAATTCTAAAAGAATTCATCCGACGGTAATTGGGAACCGCAGAGCTGCGAGACGCCGTCTATAATTTCAATGCGGTTAAAATTTGGACTAACGCAAGGGGGTAGAATTTTTAAAATGAATTTTAATTTGGGTATGAAGGTGATTTTACGATTGTTCTTCGCAGTTCGGAACAATAAGTGAATGATAAAAATAAATATTTATAGCACACAAAGTGTTTCAGATTGGATCTTCATAGTATACACAGAAAAAATACGTTATCTGTTTAAACTGTTTTATATAAAAAAGAACAATTATTTCACTATATTATGTAAGTTTCAAGAAATTAAAAGCTTACATGGACTTATTTTAAGGTAAATATAAACTCTAAGTAATTTTTTATCATTTTATACATGAAATAGTTACTATCTAAACAAATATAACCTAAAAGTTTGGTTAAAATTCGCAATTCAGTTCTGATCGTCTATTATACATATATATATATATATATATATATATATATATATATATATATATATATATATATATATATATATATATATATTATACACACAAATGAAAGTTTATTTATGCCTATAGTGTTTGAAACTTGCATGGCATGGTAAAATAATTTTTTTTCGCTGTACACAATGAAAATTCTATCTGAAAGACACTGCTTTCAATAAATACATATTTTTATTATTCACTCATTGTTCCGAACTTCAAAGAACAATCATAAAATCATTTTTATGAACAAATTAAAATTCATTTTAAGCATTTGACCCTCTTGCGTTAGTTCGCGACACTAACGCATTCTAGATCCCAAAATTCTTGGTAATATTTTCATTTTCGTTACTGATCTCAAAGTAATATACCCAGGAAACAAAAAACGATAGGCTAAAATCGCTGTGAATTGCGCATTTTAAAATTGCAGATTCAAAATATTTTTTTTTAATTGTGTTGTTAGTATTTGAATCGGTAAGCTTTTTCAATCGGCAATTTGAACTCAAACCGATAAAATAACTACTTTATTGAATTTTTTATACGCTTCTTTCAGTCGTATAAATTTGTTTCACTAATGTAGATTTTAATTTCACAATTGAGATGAACTATTCACGAAACGTATCTTCATGATCCAAATTTTCTAGACTGTGTTACTTAATCGTAAAACTACAATTCAACGTCATTGAAACAAATTTATACGATTGAAAAGTCCTAAACGCAATTCAACAATGTTTCGATGCAACTGTTTTCAGATAAAACTGCAGATTCAGAAACCTTTAATCGTAAATTTTAAGATACGCAATTCACAGAAATTCCAATCAATCGTTTCTTTATTCCTGGGTAACCAACTCAGAATTCTAGGTTTGACAGTTGATAAAATCAAATTCAAATATAAATTAAAAGAACAGTTATTTATAAATTCAATCTAAATTTGAATCAGTGAGAAATTGGTCACTGAATGGCATTATTAATGATTTTCACTGACAAGCATTGAAATCTCACCGATTCAAATTTAGAGAGAAACTAATCGGCTGCCAAACATTTCCAACTCAGCAAGCATATTTTCCATAATATATGCAAATATAAGCGTCCAAAAACGCCAAAATAAATTTTAATTATTTTCGAGTCGATAATTAGTAATTTAGCGACAGAGTGCCAACATTTAAAGAATCATGATTGAATTTATAACTTTCGTATTGAGTCAGTAGAGTTCAACTGATTTCATCAGTGAGTGATTTATTGCTTTTCCAGTCAGATATATTTTACTAGCAATAAATTAAATTTTACCGACTCAAATACATAGGGATAGTTTGCAACAACAAACTCTAATATTAATACTGCCCAAAAGAGTATATTTATGATCTAATCTCTAATTTGAAGCAGAAAAATTATAACACTTGATAAATTAATTAGAGTTCCAGCAGAGAACAATAAACTTCACTTTCTCTAATAAAATTGGTTTCTCTACATATGTATGTATACGTATATCTGTATACCACAATTTACGCCACTGCAGAATATTCCGAGTGTAGGTTGTATCAAGATTTAGGGGCAGCAGAGAGGCATTTATTATATTAAACATTCCTCGGATGCAGGAGCCAATATCTTGGTCTAATGAACTTTTCTTTCATCCCTATTCCCAAGATGCCTTAGAGAAAACGACAGAAACAAAGCTAGGTGATCATTCATCTTTTTAGCACCCCTGCGCGGTATGTATGTATTTATGCCAGTCGAGTAGCATATGGCAGATATGACTGACTCGAAACTCACCCGCGAGGCATCAGAGTTAGTCGGCACGAGTACGTGAAAGGGCAAACTTATGGTTGGGTGTCAGGTTGTGAGGGAAAACAAAGGTTTTAGGAGCAGGATACTTGATAGAAGAGAGAATGAGGAATTTCACAGACCAGGGTTGGAAAAGGGTGGCAGAAAAAAGCATCCTTCCCTCGGGATCCAGCGTAAATCGGATGAGGATGTGTTTTCCACCTATTCCACAATTTCTCCCTCGCGAGATTGTATTGCATTAAATGCCGTAAATATAAATAATGCTGGGATTACTCGTGCGTGAAAAAGAATCGTGCTTTTTCTTCTATTTTCCATCTAAATAATAGGGGAGAAAAGATTTTTTTTTACAATAAAACAAATTCATTTCCTGGAATCTGTAATTCTATAAAAATTTATGTTTCCATTTTGCTTTTATAATTTTAATCTTGGTTTTTGTTAAAACTTTATTTTCAAATAAAAGTGATTTTTTCATGTTTCATTTTGAATTTAGAGAGAAAAGTTTAATATTTTACTGTTGAAAGACAATAACTTTTATTGGATACGATAGCTGGTTCTTGATATGTTCAGATATTTTTTTCAGATGAAGAAATAGTCTGAGTCAGCGAATAGAATGAGGAAAAAATTTGTATTTCATTTTGACACTTTTTTTACATCCTCTTGAAATTAGAGTTCTTGTGAGTTTTTTCAATATTTCGCAACGTTTTTGAAATATATAGAAAGGGAATTGAGTTTTATATATTATTTCGTAATATTCAAATCAGCAGTCTTGGACCAATTTTACACAAATTCGTTGCTCTTGAAAATTTTTCAATGTAGAAATTGACAACAGTACGATACCTAAACTAACATTCGCTATTAATCAAATTTTTAAATTGTAAAAAGTGGGTTTTATATCAAAATCTATAATATAGGATACTCTTAAAAATTGGAAATATAAATTTAGATCATATTTTATTCACAGAAGAAACAGATTCAAACACAATCCAATCAAAAACTTTCGACACAAGTCGAAATCAAAAAAATTTCTACACAACAGCGTAGAATTTGTAAATTTATATATTTTGTTAACCGTTAACTTTATTTTTTCTATTTTCAACAATTTTGAAGTATTTCAATACACATCCGTAATACTATTATTCAGAATCTACCTGTTGCCGCGGACATATTGACATTTTTCCACTGGTTGCGCCTTCGAAATTTCAGATTAGGCATCTTCAGTTCCATAAACAGTTAACTTCACTTCGTCAAACACTGAAGCAATTCCTTTTATTATGAATTTACAAGAAGAAATCTTATTTTTTAACTTTTTCGAAGAAGCATTTTGTAAAAAAAATCTTCACTAGTGAAAATGTGTTTTATTATATAAAAGAAATCAAACTAAACAATAAATTTGAATGATTTTGAAAAAAAAAAATTATTTTAATAATTCTATTATCTTACTTTGACGAAGTGAAGTTAGCTGTTAATAAAATGGAAATACCTAATCTCAATTTTCAGGTTAGGATGGAATAGCGGGAATATTTGGATAGGAGAAGAACTCAGGAAACGGTAAGACGTTCATTCCAAAATTTTAAATAACAACGGAAATTTTTTTTCACTAGATTTTTTACATTCTCATCATGAATGAGAAGGTATTGGTTTTATGTGAAAAATGACTTTCGAAAATTTCATCAAATCTTTACGTTTTGAGACCCCCTGAGTCCGAAAAAAGGGTTTTTACGAAAGTGTCTGTCTGTCTGTCTGTAGGTCGTGTGCGGCATAATTCTCGACAGAATTATCAGATTGAATTGAGCTTTGGTACACTTTATCGGAGCCGAAAAAGTAAGGACAAGTTCGTTAACCAGCCACATCCAATCAAAATTGAGGGATTGAGCACTACTTTTCTGTTTTTGAAAATGATTTTTTGAAAAAATCAAAAATTTTAATACTGGTTTTAGATAGTTCTCATAAATTTCTGAAAATTATCCTGATAACGTTTTTTGATTAAATCAAAATTAGAAATGTTACAGCATATTCAAATTCGAAAAAAGTCAATATCAAAATTCCATTTTCCAGTTAAATTATACGAGATACGAAAAAACGTTATGATACAATATTATTTTCTACATAAAGACCTACAAATTTGAAATGTAACATTTTTTCATAAGATGCATATTTTTTTTTTTAATTCAAAAATAATCTATTGAAAATCCAAAATTCAATTTTTTAACAATAATATGTGAAATACGAAAAAAACGTAAGAATACAAAGTTGTTCGTTTCAAAAAGTTCTACAAGTTTTGTCTTACACAGTTTATGAAAAAACATATATTTTTCGTTTCAATTCCAAAAAATACGATTAAAATTCAATAATTCCATTTTTTAGACAAAATATATGAGATACATAAAAAAGTTCAAATGAAAAATTATTTCCCTAAATGAGGTCTACAAATTCTTATTAAGAAATTTCTCGACAGGATGTATATTTTATGTTTTGATTTTTAATATTAAAAAAATTCGATTTTTTTCACCAAAATATGTGAGATACGAAATAAGCATTGTTCTGCAAAATCGTTTCCTTAAGGTAGTACGATCACGAAAATTAGACCTCAGACAAAAATAGATAATTTTGCTTTCAAGAATAGCAACATTATTATTGAAGGGCCAATTTGAATGAGAAAAGATTATTTTGCATGAAAAAAATTTGAAACACAAAAAAATAATGTTATTAATAAATTTTATTTTTGCCTAAACTCATTTTCTTATCGCTTCGAGTCAAATTTTTGAAAATGATGCGATTCTAATAAATTATGGTTCATTTTTTTAGAAAAAAGATTCTCTACAACTTGACCGTTTCCTATTTTTGAAATTGAATTAATTATTATCAAATACAGCAATTTGTTTATAAAAATTTTGTTTTGAAAAATTGTTTTTTTATAATTTCAGCCATTAAAGAATTCATTTTCAAAAATCGGAAACGGTCAAGTTGTAGAGAATCTTTTTCCTAAAAAAACGAACCGTGATTTATTATAATCGCATCATTTTTAAAAATTTGGCTCGAAGCGATAAGAAAATAAGTTTGGGCAAAATTGAAATTTATTAATAACATTTGAATATTTTTGTTGTACTTAGTTGGCTTTAGGGTCCAGAAAAAATGTAAACTCAAGGTTTCATATTTTCAAACGTTTCGACTCAGGTTGGAGTCCTCATCAGTGAGATTTATTTCTATAAAAAATACAAAGGAGGAAAAGTTATAAATTACCGTGAGACGGATAAACATTGTGGTAAAAATATGTGAAACAATAGAATTGTACTAAAAAACTAAATTTGCGATAAAGTAAGACTGTACAATAAGTGTGCAAAAATTTTTTCTGTAAAATTACTGAAAAGAACATAAAGAATAGTACGTGTGAAAGACAAAACATTGTGGTAAAACCGATATAAATAAATTGTACATGTGGAACTGTAAAATCTGTCTAAACTAAATGTAAAAAAAACTGTACACAATAAATTTGTTCCCCCTACAAATACAAAACTTGAACAATTTTGAACGTGTGACCGATGAACATTCTGTTGAAAAAAAATTATGTAAAAGAATTGCAAATCTGAGACTATAAGAATGGTATAAATAAATAAATTTTCTAAAGGGGTAAAACTATAAAGCCTTGATTTGTAAGATTGCTAAAGATAGAAACTTAAAAGTAGCACGTGTGACGGGTAACATTGTGGTAAATCAATATAAACAAATTGCACAATCGAAACTAACTACGTGTGAAAGATAAAACATTGTGGTAAAACCGATCTAAATAAATTGTACATGTGGAACTGTAAAATCTGTATAAAACTAAATGTAAAAGAACTGTACACACAAAAAATTTTTTCCCATACAAATACAAGACTTGAACAATTTTGAACGTGTGACCGATGAACATTCTGTTGAAAAAAATTATGTGAAAGAATTGCAAAACTGAGACTATAAAAATGGTATAAATAAATAAATTTTCTAAAAGGGGGTAAAACTATAAAACCTTGATTTGTAAAATTGCTAAAGATAGAAACTTAAAAGTAGCACGTGTGACGGGTGACATTGTGGTAAATCGATATAAACAAATTGGTCCAACACCAAATCTCCACAACCAAATTTTTCATACAAAAACGTGCCACAAAATTGTTTTATATGCAAATAACAAAGTGAAACGAAAAACTTTTTTTATGTGTGTGAGCAATGAACATTGTGGAAAATTGATATGAAGGAACTACACTTATGAAACTAAAAACTGGTATAAATGACCAAAATTTACAGAAAAAATAAAAATGTACCATAAAAAATATTTACTATAAGAATACAAAGAGAAGAAACTTGAAAAGACTTAGCCCATTGTACGTGTGACAGATTAACTATACAGAAAAAGGTTTAAGGACTGCGAGCTCACACCAAACATTGCCAAAACGAAAAAAACTGACCTGTTATTACGTTCAATAGATGTAGAAGACGATGATGAAAAAAAATTTATTTAATCCAAGTGACGACAAACACAATATTCCCTTTTTTTCTCTTTCTTTTCTTACATCGCAAACAAGATGAGCACATAATTTTTTAAAGGAACTCTTTTCACTAAGGATTTTGCTTTAAAACTGAGTTACATTTGGAAACAGACCTGGTAAAAGGCTTTGCAAAGTGGAGTGGAGGGTTAGATTTTTTTCCGCTTTGGAAAGTCTCGATTAAATGAAAAGGAGAACAAAAGTAGAGAAAAAAAATGTGTAAAGATGTCCGCAAGATGACCAGAAATGCCGTGACAAAGGAGGGCTATGAAATTTGAAACAAGTCATAACAGTCTGTATATGACTGTTAGAAATTTCTACGACAAAACTCACGAAACATGTGGCTGGGGTTTCTTATAACAGACACTGTGTCACAAGACTAAGATTAAAATTGAATTGAGTTACATGTAGCTACAAATGTTTCAAAAGTCATTGTAATTTAATGCCAATTTGATGAAGTTTGGTTGCAGTTCGACAGTTTTCAGATCCGTTTGGGTATCTCAAAGTTAACATAATGTAAAAGAGTTTTTTGGAAACTGTTGACTTTGTAAAATGATAAAATTCCATAACAATCCCGAGCGTTTGCCAAATTGCGAATAAATTTTTCGCAAAGAATTGAAAACGGAGATGTATTTTTGAATTTTTTTAAAAAGTATGCATTTTTTTATATAAAAATGAGGGATGTGCTCAAGGTGGCTAGGATGCTGTGACAAAAAAGGGGGGTATCTATTTTTCATTTTTTAGAAAGTGTGATTGCAAGGGGGTTTAAAAATTTATTTATTTATACCATTCTTATAGTCTCAGATTTGCAATTCTTTTACATAATTTTTTTTCAACAGAATGTTCATCGGTCACACGTTCAAAATTGTTCAAGTTTTGTATTTGTAGGGGGAACAAATTTATTGTGTACAGTTCTTTTTACATTTAGTTTAGACAGATTTTACAGTTCCACATGTACAATTTATTTATATCGGTTTTACCACAATGTTTTGTCTTTCACACGTACTATTCTTTATGTTCTTTTCAGTAATTTTACAGAAAAAATTTTTGCACACTTATTGTACAGTCTTACTTCATCGCAAATTTAGTTTTTTAGTACAATTCTATTGTTTCACATATTTTTACCACAATGTTTATCCGTCTCACGGTAATTTATAACTTTTCCTCCTTTGTATTTTTTATAGAAATAAATCTCACTGATGAGGACTCCAACCTGAGTCGAAACGTTTGAAAATATGAAACCTTGAGTTTACATTTTTTCTGGACCCTAAAGCCAACTAAGTACAACAAAAATATTCAAATTTTAATACTAAGGGTCGATATAAGTCCTGTTTATTATTTATTAATAACATTATTTTTTTGTGTTTCAAATTTTTTTCATGAAAAATAATCTTTTCTCTTTCAAATTAGCCCTTCAAAAATAATATTGCTATTCTTGAAAGCAAAATTATCTATTTTAGCCTGAGGTCTAATTTTTGTGATCGTACTACCGTAAATAAAGTCTACGATTATTTTTTCTTTTTAAGAGATTTGAAAGAAAATAAATTATTTTAATCATGTAATTTATTAAAAAGTTACTGAAATGTATACAGAAAATCGAGGGCGAAGCGCGAGTGTCATGATGAGAATGTGTTCCTTAAGGCCGATAGAGCCTTAAGTAAATTGAATTTCCTGTTTCACTTAAACTGAAAAAGAAATTTAGTGAATTTGAGAAAATGAGTAATTCACATCATCTTTAATATTATAAAATTGGTTTGAGCTTCAGTATTAAATTATAAGAAATAAACTTAAATGTATGCGAAGAGCACATGACCGAGCGCGAAGCGCGACGATCAAATCGCGCGCCCTAGGCGCGCTCAAGCTTGCGAGCGAAGCGCGCGATGAGAATGTGCCCGCGAAGCGGGCAGATTTTTTATCATATTTTAGGCTCGACAACAGAATTTCATGGAATGGAAAAAGTACAGACAGAATTTAGTCGTGAAATTAGAGATTCTAAATCATTTCTATGTCTTAAAATACCAAGCAGCTTTCGAATTTGCGAAATTTATCAATAGCTTCTTTAAAAATTATCACGACGTTATTTAAAATCTCTATAAGACAATTATATCTATATATTTATAATATAATTAATTATGAAAATTATGAAATTTTGTGAGTACTGGTGCGTATGAACATTCCTTAAATCTTATATTTTCGAAAATTTATTGAAACAAAATTCATGTGACCGAATTACTATTCGCCTTAATTTTTTTTCTTCTAATAATCATTTGGCATAATATCATTTTACCTAACTCCGACTTCATTGAATTATCAAGTTTCAGAAAAACCATTTGACATAAATCACATCTGGCCGAAAAATATTGATGTCGGGGAAATTTAATTCAGCCATTACAAATTTATGACTTGAATCATCATAAATTATGATCGGCTAAATTTGACTTTGGAGCCATTACTTATTAGCTGGGCGTGTTTTAGGTCAAATGATTTTGTCACTAACACGATAATTTAGTGAAGTGGAAAATAGATTAAATAATGATTCGGAAAAATTGAAATTTAAGTTAATGGTGATTCAGAAATATAAAAATTAGGAAGAATAATTCGGCGAAATTGAAATTAGGTTAAATTGTGATCGAAAATTATAAAAATGATAACAAATGATTCAAAGAAATAAAAATTTGGGCAAATTATGATTCGGTCACATAAATTCCGGTAAAATAAATTTTTAGAAATATAGAATTTTGTCACCTCCTCATATGGGACACGCGGTAGCATTAAATTTTGGTCGTCAGAAAAGTTTTCGAAAATTAGAAAATCCATCTCTGGTAATATTTTTAAGAAAAGGAGCTTATATTTAAATAGAATGATTATTTATATGCTAAACTAATTTAAAATTTTTCAACCGGACCAATACTGAGATAATCAATGTCAAAGTTGACTGCTTTAACACGTAATTCATAGGCACTCTCCACATTTTAATTTGTAGTATTTAAACGGTCTGGTGGCGAAATTTAAAACATGTTGGTATTTGTGCTGCTTGAAAATACAAATAAAAAAAAACACCAAATCTTTCCACAGTGTAGTTTTATAGATAATCGAATGAAAAACATTGAAATTTCAGTCACTTTCAAACGGATAAACGTAACAGTATCGCGATCCGGCAACACTGTTCCCTTTCTCTAGCTTGTCTGGACGGTGCCCCACGGGATTCTACTATTTTTACGGGGATGGGCCTTGCATTCAACCATTTAACACATTCTCATCATAATACTAGTTCTTCGCGCTCGATTTTTACTTAATATCCATTAAAGCTACATTTGCTGATAAAAAAACGATAAATATACATTCTATCAAAAACTGTGTGAAACAAAATTTATAGACCTCATTAAAGCAAACAATTTTACATTCTTACATTTTTTACGTATTTCACATATGTAAGTAAGTATTTTAAGTTGTAAGTTATTGTAAGTTGCGTATTTTAAAATTGCAGATTCAAAATTTTTCCGTTCAAATGTGTTGTGGACATTTAAATCAGTGAGCTTTTTGAATCAGCAATATTATCTTAGAGCGATTGAATCAATACTTTGTTAAATTGTTTTTACGCTTCTTTCTATTGTATAAATTTGTTTTATTGATATTAATCTTAATTTCACAAATGAGATGAATAATTCAAAAATAGTATCTTGATGTTTTAAATTTTGTGGACTATCTCACTTACTTGTAAAACTACGAATCAATGTCATTGTATCAAATTTATACAATCGAAAAGTCCTGCACACAATTCGACAATGTTTCGATGCAATTGTTCCCGGATGAATCCTAGGTGGTTAAAAAATTAATTTCTCAATTTTCAATGGAATTTTTGTAAAGTTAAAAGAAAAATATACATCTTATAAAAAAATATTGCGATCAAATCAGTAGATCTTCTTGAAGTAAACAGTTATGTATCACAACAAGGATGTCGAAGATGTTGTATAGTAACAGGCTTTTTTGATCATGGATCGGAGTTAGAACTCAAGGTTTCTCTAACTAAGAGGCCATACCGAGGAAACAGAATGGCGTACGTGCTTCTAGAGGAGGCGCGGACCCTGAAATTACTCAGGGCGCCTACATCAAAATCGGATAGGTCTCCTGCAGGGTCCGCCGAAAGATGGAGGTAAATCGGGTTTACCGCTGTCTTGGCTTTGGCCACATGGCGGCGAACTGCCGGGGGCCCGATCGAAGTAAAAGTTGCTAGAGGTGCGGCGAGGAGGAGCTCGCTGCGAGGTCCTGCACAAGGAAACCACAGTGCTACCTTTGGTCCGCTAGAGAAGATAAGCCCCGAGACGATTATATCCCGGGAACAATGCGTTGCGCGACTTTTCGGGAGCAGGTGAGTTTTGAGTTTAGTGGGTATTGCTTCGGCCGAGTCTGACACAACATGCGTAAATGCATTCTCTACACAGAGAAAAGTAAACCTGAATAGTTACCACCGAAACCATAATGGTTACTGCGCTGACCGCAATTGTTGGGCAGAAATTTTGTGATGTGGTTTTTCTGCGTTTGCTTCTGTCTTAGCCCGAAGAGTTCCTCCTTAGACCGTAACCATTACTCCGCAAAACCAGAACGTGATCTGGAGAAATCATTACTGCGTTAGCAGTAACAGTTACTCTATACCGAAAGCGTTTCTCCCGGCGCAGTTCTCGTTGCATATAATATCGGCAGAGGCGCCACTGAATATAACAGCTGAGCGCAGCGTACCGAGTTTTTCAGATACGTGTAGTTTATTTGTTATATACCGAAAACCGACATTAAAAAGATATTTGAACAGAACACTGCACTGGCGAAAACGTTTGCGGATCGACTGCAGTAATAGTTACTGCCAGGACCGTAATAGTTACTGCGATTCTCGTTCTGGTCTCGCACCGTAACAGTTACTGCACCCTCCGAAACCACTCACGCTTAAATAGTTAACGCTACTGCTTTCTCCCGCTGTGCGACACTGTTGCGGTTTTAGGAGTAACCATTAAGATTTACTTTTCTCTGTGTATCTCCCCTAACAAAAAAAAACATACTGTAACTTTTATAATTTTGGTTCAATACAAAAATGCCAGTATGATTGTTAGTAGAAATTTATGAGCACTATCAGAAATCAACATTGCAGTTTTTGATTTAAAAAAATTAAAAATGCTCTTATTTTCACAATTTTAGTCGGATGTGGCTGGTTAATGAACTTGTCCTTACATTTTGGTTTCCGATAAAGTATGTCAAAGCTCAATTCAGATACTTTCGTAAAAACCGTTCTTTCTGTCTCAGAGGGCTTTATAACGTAAAGATGTGATGAAAATTCCGAAAGTCATTTTTCACATAAAACCAATATGCCTTCTCAATCATGATGAGAATGTAGAATTAGATGGATTTATATATGATGCAAAACTTTCCCAATTATTATAATCTATAGGAAGCTCAAACTGCAAAACACATGCTGTGAATATCGAAAGAAAATGAACTTTAGCTAAAGTTATGGTCAGGGATAAATTCTTATTTGGATTGAAAGTTGCATAACCCTCTTTTTTTTCGTCATATAACCAAGGCAGTCATGTAATCGAAACCTTATAACTAGTTGACTGGATACAAAGAGCACGTGGACCAAAGACGTGATATGGATGCTGACATAGACCAGAAATGCGATGGACGGGAAGATCGTTTAGTTGGTCGTAACTACTTTCCGTAGAGGGTAATTAACAGACCAAGCAATAAAGCATGCACTTTATTAGATGCAAAGGTAAAAGCACTGCTTTTTTAATCTTCCTCATTTTTATCCTTTCCACAGAGAGAAGAAAAATCCATTAGATTTGTTATTTGTTAGTTCATTCTGTATATTCAACATATAATTCAGTACAATTTAATGATATAGAAGTTTGAGACGTCTCAAACCCAAACTAGTGACGAATTTGAGACGAAAAATAAAGAAAGATTCTCATAAGAGACGGAAATTTATCCCTAGATCAGGTAGCGAAAAAATACAATAGAAGCAATAAACAATACCTCTATAAATCAAAAGACTTTTATACCTAATTTCGGGATGACACTTACACGCGTACAACCCTTGGGACACGCGACAATATTTCGACTTCGAGTTAAATAAAAATTACCGCAAAAAATACTCCTTATATTTTAACCCTACATGTGCGAAGTCCGCGAAGATTGCATATGTGCATATATGCTATAGGACGAATCGTCTCACAACTTCTGTCGGACCGCTTGAAGTCGAACTCAAAAGCAGGTAGCAGATCATGACAATGGAAGCAATAAACTGTACGCGTGGCGTACTCCTAATTGAAAATTAATATTATCCCTCATTAGCCCATGAGATTGAAAATCGTTAAGTTTTCTTGCAAAACACATAATATGAGTGTCATGCATGAAATCATAAATATTTGAGAAAACCATGCGTCACTTGCATTCAGAAATATGGTTTTTCCATTAGAATTTCTGTATATGCATTTCTGGATTATTCAAATTATTTATCAAACAAGTAACTTTTTGAGATTGCGTTACTCTTTGTAAAAGAGTAACATTTCAAGCTCACGTGACTACGGAAGACATCGGGCAAGCCATCAGTGTTTTGCGAAGGGAACAATTGTTGGAGCAAACACTAGTGGCATAAAACTGACTGCCGATATGATACCAGACATTTCCAAAACTCATGTAATAAATTGACTTCGTAGACGGTCGAAAAAAACTATGACGTCCTCCTATTCTTTAAAGTTTTAAATGTCCAGCTGATAGACAAAACCTTAACGAAGCGAAAGAATCGTATTAAAAAGTTCGCGTCGAATGAGAAGTTGGTTTTTTATTCAAAAAAACAATATATAATTTTCTGGAATTTGGGGTCTATTTGAACGCTCAATTGCTCCGAGCTACAAGGGCATTTCTGATTCGTAGTTTAGCATGGATGATAAAGCAAAGTTTCAACTTCATATTGCAGAAAAGTATGTCATGTAAATGTGCATAGAACTTGAGATTTTGCTCTTTTCGCAGTTGCATAAATTCGTCTAACTTGCCAGAAATCAAATTTTCTGAATGCCAGATATGAGACGAAAATCGTCTCACAACTTCTGTCGGACCGCTTGAAGTCGAACTCAAAAGCAGGTAGCAGATCATGACAATGGAAGCAATAAACTGTACGCGTGGCGTACTCCTAATTGAAAATTAATATTACCCCCTTTGGCCCATGAGATTGAAAATCGTTAAGTTTTCTTGCAAAACACATAATATGAGTGTCATGCATGAAATCATAAATATTTGGCTATAGTACATACTTATATCAGAAAAAATAGGTCATAGCAAAAAATACTTCAAGTTCAAGCATTAAATTTTAAATAATACTTAGATATTAATGAAAGATTACAATCCCTTTTGAGAAATTTAAGAAGAAAGTGTGAATAGGACATATTTTCTCTATTTTAAGATGTATTATAGTCAAAATAGCATACGTGAAGAAAATGAAGACTCACAGATGGTTTATGTGCTCCTTTGTGGTATATACCTGTAACTACTATTTAAAACCAGTATTGAAATTTTTGATTTTTTCAAAAAATTATTTTCAAAAACACAAAAGTAGTGCTCAACCCCTCAATTTTGATTAGATGTGGCTGGTTAACGAACTTGTCCTTACTTTTTCGGCTCCGATAAAGTGTACCAAAGCTCAATTCAATCTGATAATTCTATCGAGAGTTATGCCGCACACGACCTACAGACAGACAGACAGACAGACAGACAGACAGACAGACAGACAGACAGACGGACAGACAGACAGACAGACAGACACTTTCGTAAAAACCATTTTTTCTGACTCAGGGGGTCTCAAAACGTAAATATTTGATGAAAATTTCGAAAGTCATTTTTCACATAAAACCAATACCTTCTCATCCATGATGAGAATGTAAAAAACTACATAGAAGTTTTAATTCTGAGTCCATCATATCGCAATATCAAAATGAAGTTGGAACTTTGCTTTATCATCCATGCTAAACTACGAATCAGAAATGCCGTTTAGCTCGGAGCAATTGAGCATTCAAATAGACCACAAATTCCAGAAAATTATATATTTTTTTTGAATAAAAAACCAACTTCCCATTCGACGCGAACTTTTTAATACGATTCTTTCGCTTCGTTAAGGTTTTGTCTATCAGCTGGAGATTTAAAACTTTAATGAATAGGAGGACGTCATAGTTTTTTTCGACCGTCTACGAAGTCAATTTATTACATGAGTTTTGGAAATGTCTCGTATCATATCGGCAGTCAGTTTTATGCCACTAGTGTTTGCTCCAACACTTGTTCCCTTCGCAAAACACTGATGGCTTGCCCGATGTCTTCCGTAGTCACGTGAGCTTGAAATGTTACTCTTTTACAAAGAGTAACGCAATCTCAAAAAGTTACTTGTTTGATAAATAATTTGAATAATCCAGAAATGCATATACAGAAATTCTAATGGAAAAACCATATTTCTGAATGCAAGTGACCCATGATTTTCTCAAATATTTATGATTTCATGCATGACACTCATATTATGTGTTTTGCAAAAAAACTTTACGATTTTCAATCTCATGGGCTAATGAGGGATATTATTAATTTTCAATTAGGAGTACGCCACGCGTACAGTTTATTGCTTCCATTGTCATGATCTACTACCTGCTTTTAGTTCGACTTCAAGCGGCCGACAGAAGTTGGGAGACGATTCGTCCTATAGCACATATGCACATATGCAATCTTCGCGGACTTCGCACATGTAGGGTTAAAATATAAGGTGTGTTTTTTGCGGTAATTTTTATTTAACTCGAAGTCGAAATATTGTCGCGTGTCCCAAGGGTTGCACGCGTGTAAGTGTTATCCCGAAGTTAGGTATCAAAGTCTTTTAATATATAGAGGTATTGTTTATTGCTCTTATTGTATTTTTTCGTTACCTGATCTAGGGATAAATTTCCGTCACTATGAGAATTTCTTTCTTAATTTCACGTCTCACAATTCGTCACAAGTTTGGGTTTGAGACGTCTCAAACTTCTATATCATTACAATTTACCGATTTTCTGCACGGATAAAAATGGATTATAAAATTCAATATCCATTATAAAAAGTATAATCTCAATTATAAGCGGTATAATGTTAGAACATAAAATAAATTGTAGGTTATGTCGCTTATAATCTGGATTATACTTTTCATAATCTATATTATACTGTTTATAATATAAATGGCTGACCCATATTCACTGGACCTGGGTTTATAATTTTATAATCCATTTTTCTCCGTGTGTGAATATAAAAGACTCATCTGTAAACATTATAAAAAGTTCTCTCCAATTTATGTTTTGGAGAAAATTCTTTATTTTGTAAATATAATATTTACTGACAAATCTGTTACTAATTTAATTAGTGATTAAATTTTAGCAGTAAAATCAATTGGTTTGAGTCACATACACTGAGAAATTAGCTAAAATAAAGTAGTGGCATAGATAAAAACCAGTCACTGATTGAAATTAATAAAAAAAAATTCTGATTGAATTAAAGAAGCAATAATTGCATATTTTGAATAAATTTTATAAAAAATTCAAAATCACTTATTTCATATGTATCAGGAAAATATTTTTCTATTGAAAGGCATTTTTCATTTCTTTTAAATTTTCTGTTGTAGAGCTTATCTTTTGTCAAAGTGCAAAAAAAATTTGCACAGTTATATTAACTTATTTCCATAATTTAATATGATTATATTCTTTACTCAATTGAAAAGCTGCCATTATTCTAGATGTAATTGCAATTTTTACTATATTGTTGGTAAATATCTTAAAATACATTTTTAATAATAATTAATATTTATATTTTAATAACTTTCTTAATATTTATAACTTATTCTTCCAAAACAATCTTATTTCATGATGAATACTTTTTAAAACCGTAATATTCTCAATTTTTAGGGTCGAAAAATTTAACAACTTTTCTGGCCTCAAACACATTTAATTTGTTTTAATTACCAATAATTTATCGTTTTCAAATTTCGTAAATATGCTGACATTACAAGTAGGGATACTTTTAATCTCCACAATTTTGAATTTTGTAATTTTGTAAATCCAATATTTTGTAGAAAATTTCTACCAAACGAATATGTAATCTCTCTGCAATAATAAATCATGATAAGTGTAAATAACTGTCAGGAACTAAATTTTACACAATTTATGGTCTAATATTCTGCAATATAAAACAGGAAGTAGCGATTAGCAACATGTTATGAGAATGAAGCGCTTCATGTCAACCGAATCAAGTGATATTGACCGGTAATTGAACATAATATTTAAAAAGAAATTAAACTCATAAATTATATTGATAAGAGCCATAATGAAAGCTAAGCTGAGTAGCTTTGTAGCATAGTCTATCGGAGATCGATTAACTTGAAATATAGCTTTTGATATTACCCAGCTGCGGCTTATCGAACTACAAAAGAATGATAAATAATTCTTCTTTTAACTACTTTTTATTTCTATTTCATTCGTTCTAATAATTCATTTATTTTGCTCTACTTCATATCGGCTGCAGTTGAAAAAAATAAGCCAAAATATTTATTATAAAAGATAAATATTAAAAAAATTTCTGTGTATTAAATTTATTGTATGTATTTATTTAATCCCAAGTTTAACTACCATTAAGGACAATGAAAGTTTTGCTACACCTAAAAGGTTCGTATCACTTATAGATTTCTGCTTATCGATATCTTTACCCTGTGAACTTATATTCGTGCAAGAATAGATGTTGAGTTAATTTCAAAAATTAAATGAGAGCAATTTATAAGAATCTGACTGTTCCTAAATAAAATAACAAAACAATTTTTATTCAGAAATCATTTTTTTCTCAACATTTTGGAATAAGCAGACCATCCATCGTACCTATTTGGTAATTTTGCAAATTGATATACTCAACAACTTATTCCATTTCACATGGACATGAGTTTACAGGCAGAAATATCAGTAAAGTAAGATTTCGAAATGTAGATCAGTGTTTTTACATTTTCATCATATGAGAAGAAATTGGTTTTATATGAAAAATGACTTTCAGAATTTTCATCAAATCTTTACGTTTCAAGACCCGCTGAGTCACAAAAAACGGTTTTTACGAAAGGGTCTGTCCGGCGTCTGTGGACATGATAACTCTCGATAGAATTATCGAATTGGATTGTTTGGCATACTTCTTGAGGGCCCAAAAATAACGGACGAGTCCGTTAACCAGCCACATCCGACCAAAATTGTGAAAATATGAGCATTTTTTTGTGGTTTTTAAATTTTATTTTGTTGAAAAAATCGAAATTGGATTATTAGTTTCTGATTAATGATGAAAAAAAATACTATTGAATAACGAAAATTCAATTTGGAAACCGTAATATGTGAGATACGAAAAAAACGCAAGAGTGAAAAATTGTTAACTTCAATAAGGTCTTCAAATTTTGTCTGACAGTTTCTAATAAAATATATTTTTTTCATTTCAAATTAAAAAAAATCTGCCCGCTTCGCGGGCACATTCTCATCGCGCACAGCTCGCTTCGCTCGCAAGTTTGAGCGCGCCTATGGCGCGCGATTCGATCGTCGCGCTTCGCGCTCCGTTCTTTCTGGACCTCGCGCTTCGCGCTCGGTCTTGTGCTCTTCGCATACATTTAAATTTATTTCTTATTATTTGATACTGAAGCTCAAACCAATTTTATAATATTAAAGATGATGTGAATTACACATTTTCTCAAAGTCACTGAATTTCTTTTTGAATTTAAGTGAAACAGGAAATTCAATTTACTTAAGGCTCTATCAGCCTTGACGAACACATTCTCATCATGGCGCTCGCGCTTCTCGCTCGATTTTCAGTATACATTTCAGTAACTTTTTAATAAATTACATGATTAAAATAATTTATTTTCTTCCAAATTTCACAAAAAGGAAAAACAATCGTAGACTTTATTTACGGAAACGATTTTGCAGAACAACGCTTATTTCGTATCTCACATATTTTTGGGGAAAAAAATCGAATTTTTACATTCTCATCATGGATGAGAAGGTATTGGTTTTATGTGAAAAATGACTTTCGAAATTTTCATCAAATCTTTACGTTTTGAGACCCCCTGAGTCAGAAAAAATGGTTTTTACGAAAGTGTCTGTCTGTCTGTAGGTCGTGTGCGGCATAATTCTCGACAGAATTAGTAGATTGCTCCGAGCTAAACGGCATTTCTGATTCGTAGTTTAGCATGGATGATAAAGCAAAGTTCCAACTTCATTTTGATATTGCGATATGATGGACTCAGAATTAAAACTTCTATGTAGTTTTTTACATTCTCATCATGGATGAGAAGGTATTGGTTTTATGTGAAAAATGACTTTCGAAATTTTCATCAAATATTTACGTTTTGAGACCCCCTGAGTCAGAAAAAATGGTTTTTACGAAAGTGTCTGTCTGTCTGTCTGTCTGTCCGTCTGTCTGTCTGTCTGTCTGTCTGTCTGTCTGTCTGTCTGTAGGTCGTGTGCGGCATAATTCTCGACAGAATTAGTAGATTGAATTGAGCTTTGGTACACTTTATCGGAGCCGAAAAAGTAAGGACAAGTTCGTTAACCAGCCACATCCAATCAAAATTGAGGGATGGAGCACTACTTTTGTGTTTTTGAAAATAATTTTTTGAAAAAATCAAAAATTCCAGTACTGGTTTTTGATAGTGCTCATAAATCTCTACAAATTATCCTGATAACATTTTTTGATTAAATCAAAATTAGAAATGTTACAGCATATTCAAATTCGAAAAAAGTCAATATCAAAATTCCGTTTTCAAGTTAAATTATACGAGATACGAAAAAACGTTATGATACAATATTATTTTTTACATAAAGACCTACAAATTTGAACTGTAACATTTTTTCATAAGATGCATATTTTTCTTTTTAAATAAAAAAAAAACTATTGAAAATCCAAAATTCAATTTTTTAACAATAATATTCGAAATACCAAAAAAACATAAGAATACAAAGTTGTTCGTTTCAAAAAGATCCACAAATTTTGTCTGACACAGTTTCTGATAAAAGATATATTTTTCGTTTCAATTCCAAAAAATACGATTAAAATTCAAAAATTCCATTTTTTAGGCAGAATATGTGAGATACAAAAAAAACATTCACATGGAAAATTGTTTGCCTAACTGAGGTCTACAAATTCTCATTAAGACATTTCGGGACAGGATCTATATTTTATGTTTTGATTTTTAATATTGAAAAAATTCGATTTTTTTCACCAAAATATGTGAGATACGAAATAAGCGTTGTTCTGCAAAATCGTTTCCATAAATAAAGTCTAAGATTGTTTTTCCTTTTTTTAGATATTTGGAAGAAAGTAAATTATTTTAATAATGTAATTTATTAAAAAGTTACTGAAATGTATACTGAAAATCGAGCGAGAAGCGCGAGCGCCATGATGAGAATGTGTTCCTTAAGGCTGATAGAGCCTTAAGTAAATTGAATTTCCTGTTTCACTTAAATTCAAAAAGAAATTCAGTGACTTTGAGAAAATGTGTAATTCACATCATCTTTAATATTATAAAATTGGTTTGAGCTTCAGTATCAAATAATAAGAAATAAATTTAAATGTATGCAAAGAGCACAAGACCGAGCGCGAAGCGCGAGGTCCAGAAAGAACGGAGCGCGCAGCGCGACGATCGAGTATTACGGAGCGCGAAGCGCGCGATGAAAATGTGCCCGCAAAGTGGGCAGATTTTTTTAATATTAAAAATCAAAACATAAAATATACATCCTGTCCCAAAATGTCTTAATGAGAATTTGTAAACCTCATTTAGGCAAAAATTTTCCATTTAAACGTTTTTTTTGTATCTCACATATTTTGTCTAAAAAATGGAATTTTTGAATTTTAATCGTATTTTTTGGAATTGAAACGAAAAATATATGTTTTATTAGAAACTGCGTCAGACAAAATTTGTAGATCTTTTTGATGCGAACAACTTTGAAGCGAATTTATGAGCACTATCAAAAACCGGTATTGGAATTTTTGATTTTTTCAAAAAGTTATTTTCAAAAACACAAAAGTAGTGCTCAATCCCTCAATTTTGATTGGATGTAGCTGGTTAACGAACTTGTCCTTACCTTTTCGGCTCCGATAAAGTGTGCCAAAGCTCAATTCAATCTGATAATTCTACCGAGAGTTATGCCGCACACGACCTACTACAGACAGACAGACAGACACTTTCGTAAAAACCATTTTTTCTGACTCAGGGGGTCTCAAAACGTAAATATTTGATGAAAATTTCGAAAGTCATTTTTCACATAAAACCAATACCTTCTCATCCATGATGAGAATGTAAAAAAAGATTGAAATTTAAAAATTCCATTTTCTAAACAAAATATCTGAAAAACGAAAAAAACATTGATATAGAAAATTATTTGCCTTAAAGGGGTCATCCCATGTAAATGGTTCAAAAAATCGAATTTTTTTTTGTTGCATAAATTACATCCAAACATAAAGTAGAATATGTGGCACATAGAAGATTGAGGGTGTGTTTAAATTTTATTGAATTTCCTTTCTCATTCAAAATCAAAAAGAAAATTTAATAACTTTGAGAAAATTTACTTGAGCTTCAGTACAATATTATAAGAAATAAACTTGAATGTATGTTTTCTTTTATAAATATCAAAATTACTTTTTATATTTTATTATTAATGGCCCATCATATATTATGCTAAACCGTTAACTTTCTATAGTTCTAAACTTCTCATTAATATAAAGTTTGGTATAACCAGTTCTGATCTACGAAATATGGCACTACTATTCCATTAGTTAGTACACTCGAGATTCCCTATAACGAGAAGCTCGAGCATCGGAGACCTCTTTGCATCGAGCGCGAGAGGGATCCCCTCCATATCCTACTTGTTGCTATGCGCTGTTATGCGCATTATATGATGCGTGCAGTCAGTCTGTCAGTGATGCCATGTGAATAATTGTATGTACATAGTAAAACAGCGTATAAAAAAGATTTTTGCGAGTATTCAATATGGAATTTACTTATTTGACGGTATGTACTCAAAATACTGAAAATATAATAATATAATGATAAAAATATCTATGCTTATCAAATGTATTTTTGAATATAAATGTTAAAATGTTGCTGTTGGTTTTCATTTATAAAAAATACGTTTCGAAACATAGTATTACATATGTAGTATTGATCACAATAATAAACTGCGAGAAATTATGCATACTGATTAATAGTAATTATATAAAATTTTCATACATATTGTTTAAAAAGGGAGAATTTTACTTATCTACAGTAATGTGTGAAATATCAAAATTTACAAAAAAACTCATGCAGTTTTAATGTTCGCTAACCGACTTTACTCCAAAATATTGAAAACTCCAGATTGGAAAAATTAAATAGTAAATTTTTCATTTCAAATACTGTAAAATTATACAATTAAGTAATTTTTCAATAATTGACCAATTATTTTCTAATTAATTTGTGATAGGAGGTCTTGTTACAGGGGATCTTGTTATAGGGAATTTCGAGTGTACAACAATTTTTTTTTTATTCGAGGTACTTAATAAATTCGCAAAATATTCCTAGACTTCAACATAATGTCAATCTATGCTCAATTCTAGTATTAAGGCCGAAAATCCATGTAAAAATTTCAAAAAATCGTACAGCTCGCAAACTGCAACAGATTGAAGAAAATCAGTTGTTTGAAGACTCAGAAGGACTATTGTATGGACCTGGGATTGCAGATTAATCGGTAACTAAAACTGGTCTGTACTAAATCTTTAAACGCAATTATCTCGAAACTGTATTTTTTAAAACTGCTCGTGTTGTAACTCGAAAAGTTATCAACCGATTTGTCTGAAATTTTGAGAGGCTTTTTTCTACATTATTATCGGAAGGATAAACCTTAAATTTCAGATATTTCTCGTTAATAAAATACTTTTTGGTGGTCAAAAATGTCGAAAAAATAGCCCAAAATTCTAACTTATTTTATATTGAATTTTATGTTTTTTTTAGTGTTATAGGTTTATCCTTCCCGCTAATATGTTATAAAAGGAAAGAAATTTAATTTTTTGTTTCAGATCAATGCTTAATGTGTAATAAATAGAGCACTTTTGGACCTCGCGCCGAAGAAGACAGACGAAAAATTATCCTGAGCCGCCATTTCGGAAGGAAATAAGAAAATAAAAATTTGTTTATATTTTAGAAAGGTTAAATAAAGTTATGTTAAAAATTTAAAACCATAAAATTATTTTATCATCTTCAAAAACATTTTTAAAATATGTCTGATTTTGAGGCGTTTACATGGACTTCCCCCCTTAAGGCCATGTCTTATTTATCTGATCCCTACCTTATCGAAACTTTTTTTCGCCCTTCGCATTTCCTTATTAATTGAGATATCGAGTTGAAAATTTGAGTAATTAAGTAAAAAGCACTAAGGAACGATTATCTGCTCCTAACAATTTGCCGAATTTAGTTTCCTCCAGCTTGTTTCTAAACTAATGATTATTATCTTATGCTAACATTTTGAGATATGATAAACAGCACGCTTATTAAAGTTCTCCAACTTTTCGTTGGATTAGATTATTGCGAGAATTTATCTCTGTTATATTGACTGAGTTAAAACAATTAATTAATTTAATCCTCCAAACCAAATATAAGTCACAAGACTTTATTTATTATTCAAATATTGTTGATGTTCTTAGTTGGCTTTAGGGTCCAGGAAAAAATGTAACTCAAAGTTTCATATTTTCAAACGTTTCGACTCAGATTGGAGTCCTCATCAGTGAGAATTTAATTCTATAAAAATACAAAAGGAAGAGACTTAAAAAAATTGCACGTGTGACCGATGAACATTGTAATAAGAAATGTTATATAGAATTGCGAGTGTAAAATATAAAATTGGTCTAAATAACTAAATTTGCAAAAAAAATTGAAACTATAACAAACCAAAAAATTTCTGTAAAAATACTAGGAGGAGAACATTAAAGGAATTGCACGTGTGACGGATAAACATTATGGAAAAATGATATAAATGATATATAAATGTGAAAGTGTAAAATTAATCTAAATAACTAAATTTGCAAAAAAATTGAAAAATGTAACCAAAAAAAAATTTTTTCTGTAAAAATACGAAGTGAAGAAACTTAAAGTTTAAGCGTGTGATGGGTAAACATTATGGTAAAAACGGTCTAGATGAATTGAACATGTGGAAATATAAAATTGGTCTAAATAACCAAATTTACAAGAAAATAAACCTTAGCAAAGATTTTTTGAGTAAAAATTACTAAGGGGAGGGACTTAAAAATATAGAACGTGTGACGGATAAAAATTGTGGTAAAAACCGATATAAACGAATTGTACATGTGATATACTATAAGAAATTGGTCTAAAACTAAATTTACAGATAATATTAAAAAACTGTGCAAGAAAATGTTTTCTAACAAATCCAAAAAAAATTTGCACTTGTGACGGATAACCAATGTAAAAAACCAATATAAATCTATTGCACATGTAAAAACTGTAAAACTGTAAAAAATTGTTCTTAAAAACTAAATTCAATAAAATAAAAACAAGGACCAAATTGTGAACTATCCGAATAAAATATGTCTGACAAAATTGTGAAAAAACAAAATAAAATATCACCAAAAAAAAGGAAACTAACCTGTTATTTGTTTAAGTGAAAAACGATATTAATGAATTGCACATGTGATATATTATAAAGTTGGTCTAAACTAAAATTTCCAAAAAAAAGAATAAACACTGTACAAAAACTTTTTTCTTATAAACATACAAAGAGAAGAGACTTAAAAAATTGCACGTGTGACGAATAAAAACTTGTGGAAAACGAACATTATTATTTATTTATTATATTTTATTTCCTTCAGCATAACCCAAAATTTCAGAATAAAATAATTAACATGTTAAGAAAAAGTAAAAGGGAACTGTCGTTGGAAATAACTATTTGTTTTATTAGTAGGGAAAACGAGCAATTGCCAATGAGTGTGAAGTTTGCAATACGAGCCGAAGGCGAGTGCTGCAATCACATGAATTGACAATCATTTGTTCCCCACGAGTGAAACACATTATTTTATGTGCCTCCGGCGCGTAAACTCGTTTTTTCGCTACAGTTAAGAGTAGAGCAATGTTGTGTATTGCGCTACAGAGGAATATAATGTAAAAATTGAACTGTGCATGCGCCTATAGTCATACAGCGGAGCACAATCTTCTTCTTCTTCTTCGTACAGCGTTAGCACCCTACTGACAAAGCCTTGGATATTTTAACTGCGCATGCGTCTATTAAAATCCGCTACTACTACACAAGATTGATAAAATCAAAATGGCCGTGACTAGTCGCGAAATATCAAGTGTAATGACTAGCGCCGCAAACAACTACAATACTAGATTAGATTCGAGTGTACTCATAAAAACTCGTATACGCACCGAAGTCACATAAAATAGAATACGTGCCAATGCACACAATTCGGGAAATTACGAGACTCGCGACAATGCTCGCAGGACTGATCGTGCCTCGGCTTCGATCTCCTGCAAGCATTGTCGCTCGTCTCGCAATAACCCTCATTGTGCGCCTAGGTACGTAATATACTATTTCCCAACATGTCTAGTGACAATTGTACTTTCACCATCTGGTTTTAGACGGGAAAATGTTTTTCCATAAGTCACAGTATGAACGTGATACGCAGTCTTAAGGGCATGTGATACTTGAGAAAAGTAGCAAATTCATTTGAATAATTTGGTCCAGTTTCTACACGTTTGTGTCTAAAATACATGGTGGGCCATTTGTTACCGAGTTTTTGAATTGAGAAAAGCACACTTTTTATGAGAAAAAATCGAAATAGTTTATTGAAAATGAAAGGTGGTTCTATACCATTTATGAATGGAAAATGACATTCATATACCCACCTCGGCTCTTTTTCAGGCTTGCATCCGAATTTCTCGAAATTATGCGATCACCAAACTTCGTTTACGGTTTTGTTAAATTTGTCAAAATGCGTTGTTGCGTTGTGAACGAATCCATATTTACTAATGGCATAGTTTTGACATTGTATATGTCCAGAGAGAATGGCATAACACAGGCATGATGTGTCCTTTATTCATAGTTAAACATTGAATTTTGTTTTCAAAATTTAATAAATAGCAAAAATTACCATTGCTTCTGATAATAAGCAAAATTTCCCCATAGATTATACTAAAATTGAATTTTATTTCATTTTTCAAACCAAAAGTTGCCTATATACATCCGTTTTTATTTTCTCCACTATTTTCCGAATTTTGAAGACAAATTTCTATGTGTTTTGAACATAATCATGTAGAAACCTAGAATCAATGAAACTTGCTAATTTCTTAAATATCGCATGCCCTTAAAAGAATGCCTTCAATTTTAGACAAGAGTTATTCACTTCTTTAATTCTGAATTGGTAAAAAGTGTCCCACTAATTTACTTTTGTGAAATTTTTCACTCATCATTATTCATATTCTAATAAGTTCATTAGTAGCTATAATTTTTTTTTCTAATCAAGGAAAATGACCAATATTTTAAAGAATTTGAAAATCTTTCTGTGGAAAAAATGACGCTTTCGACTGCGCTGGGATTCGAGCCCAGGTCTTTCGATTTCCCAGCGCAGTCGAAAGCGTCATTTTTTCCACAGAAAGATTTTCAAATTCTTTAAAATATTGAATTTATTTGCATTATTTGCGATATAAGAGTTTGAAATTGTCTACGAGGACACCTGTCGACAACGTATCCTATCTGATACGCGACTAGTGATCCTCCGATAATGTAGGCAGTGACAAAAATTTCAAACTCAACTAATTAATTTGAAAATGACCAATACCTAAATAGTAAGTAGAAATTCTCACTAAAATAAATTCGTAGCACACTTTTTGCTAATTCGAGTTTAGAGTTGTATCAAACGATTTATATAATTTCAGATGTGATAAGCTAGCGAGGAGAATTTAGTCTCCAGAATGATCTATGCACAGATCGTCAGATAGAAGCAATGACGTCAGAAAGTTCCGCAGCGGTAGAAAAATTGCTGGAAAAAAGTGGGCGTGTCATCCACTGACAGATTGAGGAACTCTTGTACTCTTTGGGTACCTTAACCACTTATAAAGAAACAAAAGGTGCCTTATCGACGAAACTTGTGTACTATATGTCATTTTGACGTGCCAAAAGAAAGGACAGGTTTTGGCTCCTTGGAGACAAGAATACTCGAGAAGACATGCATAATTCACAATCTGTAAAAAAAAGATGACTTCTTCTTTCCTGAAAAAATATCATGACAGAATAATTGAACTATTTTTTCGTCAGTTATCAAGAAGACGCTTTAAAACATGGGTGACAACGTTTGTTCAGTGACTGCCATACTGGATGGAAAAATATTAAAAAATTATAGTAATTTTTAAATACAAAAGGATATAGATTTTTTTATCCCTCTTAAGTGGAGATTTTGCATCCCTTGAACATTATTTTATTCACCATATTTAGGAATATCTATCACTTTCTATCCCTAAACCCATCCAATGGCTCTATAAATATCGATCTTTTCGAATCCTTGAGTAACTCATGATTATCTTCTACAATATCTACATTTACATATATCCAAATCAGTCCTTTCCCTATCGAAGCCAGTATTTTTCTATCTTTTTTCAAATGTATACTATCGCGTCTATCCTTCAAAATCTTTTTTATTGCTTCGCTTATCTACACAAAACACTCCGAATCTTCCGAATAAGTTTCAATATTTATTAAATAGAGTGTGGCATTGTGTAACAAAAAGTTCGTGAAAATTTCACGAGAGTAAAGTAAAAATTTAGTACGTTAAGTGTGGTATGAAATATAAAACAGAGAATTATAAATTAATGTGGATTGATATAATTTTTCATAAGAGTTCGGTCAAATAAATAACCAAGAAATTTTACTGCAGTCAATCGTGAGATTTTCATTGGTCTTCGCAAAAAATTACCGAAGTTTGCCTAACATCACAAAACTTTTAGGATTGTATGCATCTCGTGGTCATTTTACATTGACAATATATTTATTAAAAAATTTTATACGGACTTATAAGGGCTAATTTTAGTTCAAAAGTAATATAAGTTTAAAAAATGATGTGATCTGTAGAAAAAAAATTTAATTAGAAGCAATAAAATTTTAAGCTTAGGGTCTCCATTCACAACCCTACATTATTTATTTATATATGTATGTGACTTTGTATCTTAATATTGAATAATACACGGAGAAAATTAATTTGAAAATTTAATCAAAAGTTGAGTTTAATCAACTGTTTTAGAGTTAACTCAACAGTTGATTAAACTTTATAATTCATTATTGAATGAATACGCAAAAAAATTTAAATTTTTCTCCAAGTCACTATGTCCCCACTTTACTCAACTTTTGAATTAATTAACACAAATGAATTTTCTCCGTGTATATATGTAACATTTTCATGAAGTCCACGTTAAACTTTCACTGTTCTATTTCAGAATTTATTATCGAAATTTTCGTTTTAATCTCCTGTCTTTCATCAAAATATCATGTTTTTCCATTAAGCATTCACGTACTTTCACGATTAAATTCTCTCAGTGTAGATGGAGGACAAAAAATAACTGAACTTTATTATAGATAAAGAAGAGATAGAAATTTATCAGAATGGATAGCGAAGCATAGATTCAAATATATTCTGCTCTTTCATTCCAATCTTGAGGGTTGAAAAAAATTCAAATGGATAGTCATTATATCCATATACTTTGAGCAGGGTGGTCATAAAAAAGTATAGTTATAGTAAGATTTTTAATAATAGTTTTTTAATCCATTTCTCATAAGACTAAGCACTCTCTAAATCTGAATTAGTCAAACTTTGACTGAATTTCAATCAGTGGCCTATTTTTGGCCGTGCAATCAATCATTTTTTTACTGTTTATCAGTGAAAAGTGATTCATTGCATGGCATGAAATGGATCACTGATTGCGATTTTAATATCTTCATAATTCAAGAAACCTGATATTGTGATTCTCATATTATTTATATTTTTCTATTTTTTAATTCAAAAGTACGCTTTGGACGAATATCATGTGTCAATATCAATTATAATTTTGATTTCGATGCAGGTGAATTATTGGAAAGAATATATAAGTTCATACATTCGTATCTTTGTTAAAATGTCTGAATTTTGAAAACAGAATTTACATTGAATCAAGTGGTTAATACCCAATGAGATCAAAACATTCTATACCAATAAACACATAAATTAATTTCACGCTAAGATTCAATATAAATAAAATAATTTATAAAATACCACGAGGCGCACAACGATCAATCCATAAATTCACGGTAAATTAACAATATCGGTTGAGGACTTATCGACTATGATGATGTTACGATTCCGCCACAAATTTAATGTGCTCTCAGAAATCGCTTTCTTTTCGATTTCCATGAATCTCTAGCCACCCACACGGCGAAGCGCCTTCACCAAATGATTATAACAATTCCTAAAGGGTGATCTGATTAATATTTACTACGACCCCAAATCATCATTAGGACAAAACAAATACGATTGAAATATATGTAATAAGCGTGACTGACAGGGTGATCCTCATAATATACAGAACACGACATACAGTGGTCGGAAATTTGGAAAACGTGGCGAAAATTCAACAAAAAAATGTTTATTTTTGTAATTTAAAATGTAGCAGTCGATAGAGTAGTATTCTTTGCGTATATTTCGGAGGCCAGAGAGAGCTCAGAACCCAATATTAACATATTTATACTCAGTATTGAAAAGATAGAATGACTTTTTCTTGAATTTGTCTGCCATATTGGACCCTCCATTTGCAATTTTCAAAATCTAAATTCAATACGTAATCGACGATTTCAAAAACTCTTAACTGCCGTGTTTCAAAAAGATTGGATGACTTTTTCTAAAATTTGTCTGCCATTTTGAATTTTGGAAATCTGAGTTCAGAATCGTAATCAGCGACATGGAAATCTTAGGAATACCGAATATCATGTGATTCCAATAACACCTTCATATTTTGGCCAGCTTTTTGGATTTTCCGACCACTGTGCGACGTCAATAATTCATGCTCGTTACAGCTGATCGGTGTTGGTTTCATGAATTATTCCATTTATATCGTATATAGAGACGCTTCTCACTTCGGCAATGTCGTGGGTTCCTTCCTTTCATCGCTATTATACATATTACATCACATAAGGATCTCTCAAGGTCATCTGATGCTTATAGGAAATTAGCAGATTTTATTAATTTCTACACGTTTATGTCTAAAGTAAAGAAAATTGTATTTCAAAAATTTTTGAAATATAAGAGAAGATGAAAACAAACGTAGATAATTTTTGATTTTGATATTTAAAAAAAGTTCGACTCAAGACCATGAATCAACCAGTACAGTTGATTGATAGCTGTAGACTTGAATTAGTTTTAAACAATTAGAAAAATTTTAGTGTCGGCAAAACAGGAATTATTTTTTTCATTGCTTAGGACTAATTGAAGTCTAAAGTCATCCGCTAATATTTCCTTTATTATGTTTTAAAGTTACAGACAAAAAAATTCATTATTATACAAAAACCTTAGGGGAAACTGATTTTATTGATTTAGCCAGCTGTACAGGTTGATCCATGGCCTTAACCCTCAGGGCACGGACTGGGTTAGCGAACCCGAGTGAATTTTGAAAATAGCGCCATTTCGAAAAGAATTGTTTATATTTTCAAATATAACTTTGCTCAATTAAACAATATACCAAATCTAACAAAACTATCATATTCTTGTATAAATTTCCAAACGATTAAAAAACAAGTTTGAGCGCGCCTAGGGCACGCGATTTGATCGTCGCGCTTCGCGCTCCGTGATACTCGATCGTCGCGCTGCGCGCTCCGTTATTTCTGGACCACGCGCTTCGCGCTCGGTCTTGTGCTCTTCGCATACGTTTAAGTTTATTCCTTATAATTAAATACTGAAGCTCAAACCAATTTAATGATATTAAAGATGATGTAAATTAGTCATTTTCTCAAATTCACTAAGTTTCTTTTTCAGTTTAAGTGAAACAGGAAATTCAATTTACTTAAGGCTCTATCGGCCTTAAGGAACACATTCTCGTCATGACACTCGCGCTTCGCGCTCGATTTTCTGTATGCATTTTTGTAACTTTTTAATAAATTACATGATTATTGATAAATTTATTTTCTTCCAAATATCTCAAAAAGGAAAAACAATCGTAGACTTTATTTAAGGAAACGATTTTGCAGAACAACGCTTATTTCGTATCTCACATATTTTGGTGAAAAAAATCGAATTTTTTCAATATTAAAAATCAAAAAATTAAAATATACATCCTGTCGAGAAATTTCTCGATAAGAATGTGTAGACCTTATTTAGCCAAACAATTTTTCATCTAAAAGTTTTTTTGTGTCTCACATATTTTGTCTAAAAAATGGAATTTTTGAATTTTAATCGTATTTTTTGGAATTGAAACGAAAAATATACCTTTTATCAGAAACTGTGTGAGACAAAATTTGTAGATCTTTTTGAAACGAACAACTTTGTATTCTTACGTTTTTTTCGTATTTCACATATTATTGTTAAAAAATTGAATTTTGATTTAATCAAAAAATGTTATCAGGATAATTTGTAGAGATTTATGAGCACTATCAAAAACCGGTATTGGAATAATCGATTTTTTCAAAAAGTTATTTTCAAAAACACAAAAGTAGTGCTCAATCCCTCAATTTTGATTGGACGTAGCTGGTTAACGAACTTGTCCTTACTTTTTCGGCTCCGATAAAGTGTGCCAAAGCTCAATTCAATCTGATAATTCTACCGAGAGTTATGCCGCACACGACCTACTACAGACAGACAGACAGACACTTTCGTAAAAACCCTTTTTTCTGACTCAGGGGGTCTCGAAACGTAAAGATTTGATGAAAATTTCGAAAGTCATTTTTCACATAAAACCAATACCTTCTCATCCATGATGAGAATGTAAAAATAGTTGTAATTAATGAATTACAGCCCAATATACAGCCGATCAAAGTTGCCGGGTTAGGCTAATCCATGTCCGTACGGAACGTAACTTTTTCATAGTCCGTACCCTGAGGGTTAAATTAACCCTATACGACGTTGTTTCGGATGTCGTTTCCGATATTGTTTCCGACGTTGGAATTTTCAATATGAAATCTTTCAGCAGAACTTTTTTTGATTATCAAAGTTAAAAATAGGTAAAAAGGCTGTTTATGTTTGTAGATAATATCTATTGGATCATTTTAATTATTTTAGACATAAAACTGTAAGAACTGAACCTAATTGCTTACATAAAGCTAATTTACTAAGTATGACATTACTTTAATGTTATGTATTACTTATAGACTTCTACTTTATCAATGTTTTTTCTGCAAAATTATGTTCATGCTAAATAAGGTAGCGAGTTAAAATCTTTTGAAATTGAATAAAAGGCACTAAGGAAGGTCTGTCTACTCCTAAATGTTTTTTATCACAAAAAATGTATTTTGAAAAGAACTGTTTGTAAACATTTAGGAATAAACAAACCTTCTTTAGTGTATTTTATTCGATTCCAAGCAATTTTAACTCAATGTCTCATTTTGCATGAAGGACACGAAGTAGATTACGTGATTAAGAACAAAATCTTAGTTTCCACGAAAATTTTTCTAAAATAATAAATAGTTCTAGCCTAAACTTTGGGGCAAGATAAATAATAATAATATTGGAGAAGTATTACAATAATCTAGGTACTATCATTGAACTGAATTGTTATAAGAATTAAATTCTTCAATTCAGAAAAATAATTCTCTTATACTATGTACCTACAATTTTAATAATAAGGCTCTAAATCGAAGATTAGAATCAGAGATATATTGCAGATTTGAGCCAATCATGAGTATAGAGGATACTCAGCTTGTTGTCAAGGAGAAGAATAAGACCATCCATCACTTTGTTCCGATAAAATTTCATTTCCTGAATCTAATTGAGAACTTTTGTACCCTAAATCGAACTTTCTTTTCGTTTTTGGATTTTCTGGTGTATATTTTAAGGCCACGTATCAATTATCGATACCTGCGTTATCGACACTGTTTTTCTTGTAAATTCTTCTTCTTCTTCTTGTTTGTGGCAAATTCAAATCCATTTCAAATCCATATTAAATCCATGTGAAATGATATATCGAGTTAAGGCCATGGATAACAAGTTGAACATTTGTGAGAGTAAATAAAATGCATTAAGAGAAGTCTGTCTGTACATAATTGTTTACAATTATAAAAAAAAATTTCTTTCACAAAAAAGAATTTCATAATTATAAACATTAATGACCAGACAAACCTATGTTAGTGTATTTTATTTTTTTCTACAAATTTGCAGTTACCTATCAAATTTTTTATAGAAATGGGGTTACACAAACTGAAAATTTTGAAATTTTCATCAATTCTTTACGTTTTGAGACCCCCTGAGTTTGAAAAAACGGTTTTTATGGAATGAACTGGAATGAAATGTGGCACACGTTTTGAGAGCTGATAAAGAAAGGACGAGTTCGTTAACCATTTATTTTTGACTAATAATTCTGGTTTTATTCATAAAAAACGTTTTTGAAAAAATAAAAAATTCCATTTTCCCCCCAAAATATGCCAGATATCACATTTTCCGCATTAACATTAACCATTTTTTCATAGGAGTTATTTTTTTTTTTTGTTTATTGATGAAAAATGTTATTAAAAATAGAAACTGTTGGTTTCCGAAAGAACCATACGAGATACGAAAAAAATATACGGGACAAAATTGTTCACCTCAAGAAGATGTACAAGTTTACACCAGACTATTTTTTGACTGGATATGTAGTTTTCGTTTTAACTCTAAAAAACGTTATAAAAAATTAAAAATTCTTATTTGTATCAAATCCGTGTGAGATAAGAAAAATATGTTAGAAAAGAAAATTATTCGTTTCAAGAAGTTCTACAAATTAACTCCTGCCTATTTTTTCATGAGAATTATATTTTTTTCATTTATTCTTAAAAAACGTTTATATGTGAAAATCGCAAATTCAAATTTTCTGCCGAAATATACAAGATAAGGAAAAAATGTTAAGCAAGGAAATTATTAATTTCAAAAATATCTACAACTTTAATCTTGAACATTCTTTCATAGGAGTAATTTACAATACCGAGCGCAAAGCGCTAGATCCACATGTATTGGAGCGCGAAGTGCGATGACCGAAACGCGCGCCCCGGGCGTACTCAAATTTGTATTTTGATGCAAATATGGCTTTACTGGATATAAAGTAAAAAATCAAGCGCGAATGTCATGATGAGAATGTAATGCGTCATCCAAACTTTTAAAGTGGAACGAGATATACTTTTCATATTGAACATTCCCTCTACTCGTGGAATCCCAGAGCATTTTGAATAATTAAAAAACTCAGTCAACGTCGACCGAAACGCACTCTATTTGTCTTACATCCTCTGGGACTGACTGCATTCAGTATACATAAGTAAATGTGAGATTCCAACTATCTGAATAAAATGTGTCCTGGGAAATCCATGTTTCTTGTATTATTTTTTCTTCGAGAATTCTTCACGATAAACTTGCATAAAAGAAACGATTACGATAATTAGCACAAAGTAGTTAGCATCCATCTTGAGTGTTTCTGGAGTTAGAAATTCTATCGAAAAAGTTGGAAATTCTTTCGAAAGAATCGTATAAGACACAAACTCCTTAAAAAGTGATGTTGCTACTTTTATCTTAGAACTTAGTGTATTAAGTTTACACTTTACGTATTTGATATCAACGCAGTGTAAATTAATTTATTTTCAACATATGCACGAAATGTGCTATTTTCCGTGCATTCCAGACCAGTGAAAGAATCCCTTTTCTGAGCATCGTTTCTGAATTTGTTAGTACGGGGTGTGCCATCTATTTGTGACCCATTCAATTACCCTCTCATTTTGACATTTACTGTCGGATAGACTTACTATATACACACTCTGGCGCCTTTTCGTTTTTCGCTATACGTGTAGGCCTCGGCATTCTGCTCTCGAGAGGCAGCCCCCACCACGCCACTTTCCCACTGACTCAGTGGGAAGGTGGCGTGGTAGGGGTTGCCCCTCAAGATTCAAAACAACGAGGCTTGTATACTCGTACAAGTTGATACCGGTTTCCTGTTAGTTATGTTGTGTATTAGGCCGTTTGCAAAAACAAGTGAAAACAAAAACAAGGTAGAGTCCAAAGGAATCTTGAAGATCTCGCGTCTTGTCTTAAATTATTTTTACAAAGTTTCAAAGTAATGGAGAATAAAATGTACATGTTGTTAAGTGAGTGGAAGTTAGATAACTTTAAGGAAAAATTCAAAGGTAAAGAAATTTGTAGATTATAGATTTATATGCATTGAAATGTACATTTTTAATAATAATATAAACAAAATAAAATAATTCAACAATAAATATATATTTTTTCATTTTCAAAATTATAATCCCCACGTCTTTAAATCATTATTTATTTTTAAGGTTATGTTAACATTCAATCAGGAAACTTTAGTAAATTCAACTAAAAATATGATAATGTTAAATGGACTAAATTAATTGAATTTACCGGAATATAACCATGAATGTAACGAGAAATTTTTTACTAGAAAAATTACGGCGATATCAACTAGAACATTTTATTACATTAACTGGAATAAAAGATCAAAATATTCGAAAAGTGTTCACTAGAATTTTTTAAATTTTTAACCAAAATTATTAGTATGGCTCTCCGTAACATTTTTTATCCGGTTGAAATAACCGGAATTCTGGTTGTTTTAATCAGACTTTTTTCTGAGTGTAGAGCTCTATATTAAAAATAATTACTCTATTGTGGAAACTCAATGTGAATTTGGTGTAAAATTCTAGTCAAGATCGGTACCTGCTAAGATCATTGTAAGAAAAATTTATCAAAATTCTCGATGATTTGGGTATGCAACTGCACAGAATACTTAGTAGACAAAGATTATTACCAGCTGACCACGAAAGACGTTTGGCATATGCGAATTTCGTCATTGAACAGGCTACTGCTGATGATGTTTTTTGGAGCTCAATAATTATGACCGATAAGGCTGATTTTATATTGTCTGGTGCGGTGAATCCACAGAATTATTGATACTACACCGAAGAAAACTCTGAAATAATACATGAAGGACCTCTCCATAATCAAAAAATGACTGTTTGGTGTGGTGTTAGTGCGGAAAAGGTCATCAGACCGTATTTTTCCGAAGACACTATTATTGGCCAGTCAGTTACGGTGAATAGTGATCGTTATAGGGAGATGATTTTGTAATTCCCGATTTGCGTGAAAATGGTATGAAATGCTATTGATATCAACAAGACGGCACTACATGACACATAGCCTGTAAAATGGCAATTTTGATTGGCCTCTGCGTTCGCCCAATTTGACGCCAACAAACTTTTTTCTGTAGGAATATCTTAAGTTTTAAGTGTATACTAACAAAATCAACATTCACAGAGGCATTCGTAAAATACCGACCGAAATGTTGCAAAAAGTGATGGAAAACGTTGAAAAACGGGCTCACGCTTGCATCACAGCAAAAGGCGAACATTTACAAGATATTATTCTTAATAATTGACTTGTGGCTATTTCTGTGAACTGAATTAAATGTACATTGACAAAAGAAGTAAAAAAATTGATGCATTTTCATTTTATTCAATGAATAAATGGATCAAAAATAGATGGCACACACTGTATGAATTGGAAAAGTTAATATTTAATCCTTTTTAATGACTCTTGAAGAAGTGTAGCTTGAAATATTTTATTGTAGATACATAAGAAAATGCGCACCTAGAAAAAAGTTTCTTTAATTAAAAAAAAATTTCTTTGAATCAAACAAATTTGTCCATTCCTATACGATTAAAGAACAAATTTAAATTTAAATAAAACTTTTTTTCTGGGTGTGTTTTTAAAACCTTTAGACTCAATAATTATTCTAAAAAAAGTTAATAAAAGCAGAAAATAATGTTGAATGAAAAAGGATTAAAAAGTTTTCATCCCAAGTTTACTTTATGGAATGAGGAATCCAAAAGTATTTATAAAAATGCTGTCGCCGTCGGGCATAGAAAAGGGTTCATTTTAAGAGTTAATCTATCCTAATAAGTCGAATTTAAAAACTGAGGACAAAAAAAGAATCAAAAAGAATTCAATAATAATCACTTTACCATTGGTCATGTTTTGCCAATACTCTTTGATTCAGGCTTTTTTAACTGGCAATCACTTTTTTTACTCTGAAATAAAACAAGAAGACTTAAATAAACAAAAACAGTCCAGTATCCTTGAAACATTATTTTTGTTTCGTTAATTTTTACGGATTTAGTTACATTGAATTGATACTGATAACGATTCGGTTCGATTTCCGATCTAAAATTTGTCCAGAATTTTATTCCATAATTTCCCTAACAGAACATAAGGTAACTCGGAAAACAAAATTTCACCAACGTGACATGAATAACGAGTCAACAAGTAAGGACGACAAGTGAAGGGCTAAGAGTAAAAGCATGGTAAAAAAATCGTGGGAGTAAAAATGGGTTATAAAAGCTGCAGGCAAAAACGAGTTAAAGTGTATTTTATATATAATAATATAATATATTTCAGGTTATTCTTTCTCATGAAAATATATGATGATTTTAATAAAATATTTTGTTTCGACATATTTCCAGTAGAAATTGCATCTTCATGTATCTGAAATATTCGTTAATATATTGGAATAATTTTGATTGATTTATGTTGTTTCTATAAATCAATTAGTATTCCAATTTCTCATGTGGATAGGATGATCAGAATTATTTGCATCTCAATTTATAGACTTAAATTAGTAAACAACAATCAGGTGGAATTGTGTATGTATATAATTTTGATTAATTTGCTGGAATTTAGTTCTAAATGTGTACAATTGTATTATAGTTGCTGTAAATTTCATACCTCATAAACAGCTCCCAGAGGCATGACGAGACAGGCAACCATGAGGTCTGCAACGGCCAAGCTCACGATTAAGTAATTTGCCACTGACTGTAGATTCCTTTCTAGCACGATCGCTGCTATCACAAATACGTTTCCTGAAAAATAAGAAACCTTATCGTGGCGTGGCTTTTCTTTTCAACATTTCAAATATACAAAACTATTTTTAGCCCAATTATCAAATTGAGATATATAATTGCTATAAGTTGTAGAAAACTAGACAAAATTTACAAGAAACTAGAATTTCTTTTAAAACTCAAGCAGTTTTACATGATTTTAAATTTAATTAAGAATTTCTAAAGAAAGATACAATTTTTACTTCATTCAGATTTCTCATGATTTATTGTATATTTTATTGTAAAATACATTTCCACAAAAATAATAAAGTGATATTGTGGTTTTTATTTTTTTAGTCCCAGTATAACTATTACAATATTTCATCAGAAATAATAAAACAGAAAATTTGTTAGAAAATAAAATATACTTAACTAGACTTCGTTAAAGAAAGAGTTTCTTATGTAGTATCAAGATTAAATTGGCCTAAGAAAGATAGAACAAAAATATAGCCAATTCCGAAACTTTTTTTATTCTATTTATTTTATTAAAAAGGTTCCTTTCCAAAATACAAAACTTTCGTTATATGCGAGGGCTATTTAATAAGTACGTGACTTTGAAATGAAGAATACTTTTTATAACAAAAATTCCAATTTATTTTTCAACATAGTCCCCTTTTAACTGTATACATTTATTATAGCGGTACTCAAGCTTCTTTATGCCCTCTAAAAAGTAATTTTTATCAAACCCCTCAAAATACTCATTTGTCGCAGCAATGATCCCTTCGTCCAATGAAAATCTTTTACCTCCAAGCCAAATTTTCATGTTAGGAAACAATAAAAAATCTGCCCGCTTCGCGGGCACATTCTCATCGCGCGCTTGGCTCGCAAGTTTGAGCGCGACTAGGGCGCGCGATTCGATCGTCGCGCTTCGCGCTCCGTAATACTCGATCGTCGCGCTGCACGCTCCGGAATTTTTGAACGTCGCGCTTCACGCTCGGTCTTGTGCTCTTCGCATACATTCAAGTTTATTTTTTATAATTTGATAGTGAAGCCCAAACCAATTTTATAATAATATTAAAGATGATGTGAATTACACATTTTCTCAAAGTCACTCTATTTCTTTTTGAATTTAAGTGAAACAGGAGATTTATTTTCTTCCAAATCTCTCAAAAAGAAAAAACAATCGTAGACTTTATTTAAGGAAACGATTTTGCAGAACAACGCTTATTTCGCATCTCACATATTTTGGTGAAAAAAATCGAATTTTTTTAATATTAAAAATCAAAACATAAAATATACATCCTGTCCCGAAATGTCTTGATGAGAATTTGTAAACCTCATTTAGGCAAACAATTTTCCATATAAACGTGTTTTTTGTATCTCACATATTTTGTCTAAAAAATGGAATTTTTGAATTTTAAACGTATTTTTTGGAATTGAAACGAAAAATATATGTTTTATCAGAAACTGCGTCAGACAAAATTTGTAGATCTTTTTGAAACGAACAACTTTGTATTCTTACGTTTTTTTCGTATTTTACATATTATTGTTAAAAAATTGAATTTTGGATTTTCAATAGTTTTTTTTTAATTATAAAGAAAAATATGCATCTTATGAAAAAATGTTACAATTCAAATTTGTAGGTCATTATTTATTTAATAATATTGTATCATAACGTTTTTTCGTATCTCGTATAATTTAACTGGAAAATGGAATTTTGATATTGACTTTTTTCGAATTTGAATATGCTGTAACATTTCTAATTTTGATTTAATCAAAAAATGTTATCAGGATAATTTGTAGAGATTTATGAGCACTATCTAAAACCAGTATTGAAATTATTGATTTTTTCAAAAAATTATTTTCAAAAACACAAAAGTAGTGCTCCATCCCTCAATTTTGATTGGACGTAGCTGGTTAACGAACTTGTCCTTACTTTTTCGGCTCCGATAAAGTGTGCCAAAGCTCAATTCAATCTGATAATTCTACCGAGAGTTATGCCGCACACGACCTACTACAGACAGACAGACAGACACTTTCGTAAAAACCATTTTTTCTGACTCAGGGGGTCTCAAAACGTAAAGATTTGATGAAAATTTCGAAAGTCATTTTTCACATAAAACCAATACCTTCTCATCCATGATGAGAATGTAATAATCGGAAGGAGCTAAATCTGGGGAATTAGGTGGATGAGGAAGTATTTCGTAGCGTAAAACAAATAATTTGGCCGTTGCAATGGCGCTCGTGTGAGCTGGTACATTGTCGTGGTGGAAAATCACTTTTTTTTCGCCAGATGGGGCCGCTTTTCCTTCAGTATGGCATCAAATCGATCTAATAATGAAGCATAATACTCTCCTGTAATAGTTTTTCCCTTCTGTAGATAATCGATTAATATTATAAAGGGTGATCAATTTAGAGTTATAGGATTTTAAATTGAAATAAAACAACAAAAATTCAAATTCGTAGGGCAATTTTTTTTATTTTTGTGTAGAACCATTCACGACATTGATTTTTTAAAGATAACCCCTTTCAAATGTTGGCCGCAACTGCGCTTTAATTCGTCCATCCGTAAACACCAATTTTGAATGACTCGCTCAAGGACTTCGGTCGGTATCTCACTAATAACTTCAGTAATGCTGGCTTCCAATGCCTCAATAGTAGCTGATTTATCCACAAAACATTTAGACTTTACATACCCCCACAAATAAAAGTCCAAAGGTGTGATATCACACGATCTTGGAGGCCAATCCACCGGTCCGAGACGAGAGATAAATTGCTCACCGAAACGACTACGCAGAAAATCCATTGTTTCACGGGCTGTATGACATGTAGCGCCGTCTTGTAGGAACCAAATGTCGTGGAGATTACGGGCTTCAATTTCCGGTAACAAAAATCGCCCAAGTAGTGCCATAAGATAGTCGAGTATCATCCAATAATGTTAAATTATTCTCGAGTTTGCCGATGGTATGCCGAATAGTGCGTTCGGTAGGACGATTATGTACACCATAAATTGGCCTGAGCGCGCGATAAACACTTTTCACAGAGCGTCCATTTTTGTAATATAATTGTACGATGTGTAAACGTTGTTGAGGCGTAAGTCTTTCCATGATGAAATGTCAATAAAAACTGAATAACATTGTGTATTTAGTTTGACAGTAGTCACGCGTGACATGTCAATAAAACCCTGTTGGAAAAAGTACCTCCAATTTGATCACACTTTACAATGTGAGTCCCCAAAATTTGTGGCCATGACCTTACCGTCTGATGGAACCGTCTTCGCTTTTTTCGGCGCAGATTCGCCAGGCCCAGTCCACATTTTCGACTGATTTTTTGTTTCTGGCGTATAATAATGAATCCATTTTTCATCAACAGTTACACAACTTCGCAAAAATTCCTTTGAATTACGTTGAAACATGTCCAAACATTGCTCAGACGCAACCACACGAGCCCGCTTGTGATCGGCTGTGAGCAAACGCGGCACCCATCTTGCAGACACCTTCCTCATGCCCAAACATTCATGTAAAATGTGCCATACGCGTCCCACTGAAATGTTTATAGTCTCACTGATCTCACGCACTTTCAATCGACGACCGTTGAGTACGATGTTGTGGATTTTATCGATCATTTCTTGAGAAGTCACCTCTTTTGGACGGTCAGGACGCTCAGCATCACTTGTGCTAATACGGACGCAACGTCTTCTTCTTCTTCTTGTTTGTGGCTTCTTGCTGGAACTAGCAAACGAAACTAAGGAGAAAAAGAAAAGTCTAAATAGCGTGCTGGGGTAAGCTAGAGCCCAGCGAACCGCAAGCCCCAGACGAGTCAGTCCCTGCACCCAATGGAGAGTATACAAACAGACAGGATAACACGAACGAAATTTAGTAATTTGCAATTAAACCGGCTATGAAAATAGATAATTTTGCTTTCAAGAATAGCAATATTATTATTGAAGGGCTATTTTGAAAGAGAAAAGATTATTTTACATTAAAAAAATTTGAAACAGAGAAAAATAATTTTATTAATTAATTTTATTTTTGCCCCTACTTTTTTCTTATCGTTTTCTCTCTTAAAATAGCCCTTCAATAATAATATTGCTTTTCTTGAAGGCAAAATTATCTTTTTTGCCTGAGGTCTTATTTTCGTGGATTAACTACTTTAAGTCCGATAGAGCCTTAAGTACATTGAATTTTCTTTTTTATTTGAAATAAAAAAATTTAGTAACTATGTGAAAATGTAATTCACACAGAGAAATCCTATTAGTTGTGCTGACTAAAAGGTCACGGCTATGTACAATGTGCACATCTATAATATTATAAAACTGTCTTGAGCTTCAGTATCAAATTACAAGAAATAATCTTATATGTATGCGAAGAATATATACTATATATTCTTTTCATAATTTAATTTAAAAAAATATTATGCTTTCTTACGGTAAATATTCTGGGAAAAGAATTATGATATCTGATATTCAGGCCACTAAATTAGTCAAAGACCCGTATGGTGATATCAAATTTAGATATTATGATACAAATAACTGAACTTTTTATCTTTTTAAACATAAAATACTAAACTTTGGTATAGTTTTGCCATTTATTGTAACAAAAAGTCTCTAGATGTAGTAAGCAAAAATTTCAGCTTTAAGATATATACATTTTTAAAAAGGAAGTTAAAAAACCAAAAATTCCAGGCCATTATTCTAATCTTGATTGATGGACTCATTTAGACTGTACTAATAAACAATTTATAACTCCAAAAAAAAAACAAGTTTTAACTTCAGAATAAAGACATTTATCTTACAACTATGTCACATGATAGATACTTTAAAAGGTTTAAGGAACCTTTTGAAAAACGAAACGAGGGTTAGTTGGGTTGAAAGATAATCACGAAGAGTACTCGGAAGCACCAATTAAATTGGTGACTCGACTGGAAGGATAATGCCATTACTTTCCCGAGTCACAGATGCCGAGTTCGCAAAATTTCGTAACAGCAGTGACGTAAAATTTTGTTGGCATGTCTTGTACATATATGTATATGTATATCCCTTTGCAAAAAGTATGCACAAGTGTTTCAGGGAAACGGAAACAGTTGGTAAATGTCAACTTCGTTGATAGATTACTCTGAACGAAAAGGTGTCAACTTCAAATTGATCACCTACTGTGTTTCAAGATCTTGGAGACATCCACCGCATCAACTATCTACAATATGTGAATGAGAGTCTATTGAAATTCTAAACTCAAATTTAATAATTTTGTCTTGCACGTTTTCGTTAAATTGAGATTCATGTCAAGCATTTTATATTTTGAGAAACAATATTTAACACATCGGTTTGAAATTAATTTCACTAAATGATCATATCTGTGCATGAATATTTATTTTTTCCTATTCTTAAGACTATCCGCTATCTATCTCTTTGAATCTCTCTATGTCAGGAAATGGAATTTACATCTGCAATATTATAAAATTTACTCGTGTCTACCTTCTTGAATATTTTTAATTCATACACCTATCCATATCGCTTTCTTATCCAATTCTATGTATTTCAAACAACTGAAAGATAAAGATTGTAAAGATAGGGGCATATCTCTGAAACCTTTCACTATCATGTCCTTTAAAGATATCTAGGTAATTTTTATGAATATCAAATTAATTTTGGTTTCAAAGTATGTATTATAGCGTACGTAATGTATACTGCACAAATAATTTCAAATAGATTCATTCCAGACTGAATGTAATTGAAGTTTGAGTGTTCGATTTTTAATGATGTCAGCTTGTCCTGATCCACATTTTCATATGCTTTTCGTGTTTCAACTCTATGACAAAAAAAGATAGGGCTATGAAACATAATATTTATTGCAAGATTATATAAGCAGAATCATGTTTATTCATGAAAATCTGCATTTCGTTCATTACAAACCAAGTTATATGCCTGTAAATTGTGACCTTCGAATTTTTACATTTCGACCGTAATGATTATATTTGTAGATTTTATGTAAATAAGCCAGCCCGCACCCGAAAAAACACGGTTTGATGGTTAAATATACAAAGTCAAAATTTGTCCATTGTGAGAAGAAATTAACACAATTACGCCCATTAAATGAAAGAAGAAGGAATGAATTTGCAGCTATAAAAGAAGCGTTTTTGCACACTAATGACACAAATCGGAAGATTGAAAACTTTATAACAATTTAATTTTTGTTTACTTAAGGGCGTGTGACACATGAGAAAAGTAACAAACTCATGTGAACAACTTAGTCCAGTTTCAACATGTTTACCACCAAAATACATTAAAGTTTGTTTTCAAATATTAGGAAATGGTTGAGAAAGTGACAACAGTTTTTATCTGCTCTACTATTTCGCAAATTTTGACAACAAAATTTTATGTATTTTGGACACAAACATGTAGAAACTTAAAATCAATAAAATTATCTAGTTTCCTAAGTCTCACATGCCCTTAATTTAATATGTATATGTGACGCGATCTGAAGAAAGACCCCTAAGCGGCCAAAAATCGATTCTCTGATTCTTAATGTTTTACGTAGATACGAACTTGCTCTTTAAGATGGTATAGTTAAAAAAATTCCATCATTAATAATTTATTCAGTACAAGCGTTTAAACATTGTCGTTCGGGAGAGCAGTCGAGACCTCTCTCGACACGTACACATGCGCGAATGCTGTGACTGTGAGCCATTCCAGCGATCGTGAACGCTCGGCTTCATCATGGCGGTAGAGAGGGAAGAGGGAAAGATTAGTTTTAATTCAAATAATGATCTCTTTCCCAAAAATGATAATCACTCGCTGTGAATAAAATAATGAAAGCTCTGGGGTAAAATTACTTTGTATCTAAATTCTTACCTGTATTTATAGTTTTATTCATTGTTATGAATTAGATATTGTACAACATCGTGTAATGTTCCATGTGATACGAGCTGTACTATTATATCGCAATTAAATTATAACGTTTTATAATTGAACTTCTGAATTTTTAATAAATATTTACCAATTAAATAATAAAGAAAATGAATAAGGACGTGGTATATTAAATTGTAAGAGAAAGCACACGGCACATAATATACCTATTAGTTAGAAGAGTGTGAATACTCTGTCTTTCTTTCCGAAGACGCACGAACCGATCGAACTCACATACACAATAGGCCTCTACAAGCATGTGCGATGGGAAGAGAGAGAAATATCGAAAGATCCCTATCAGCCCGTCGCCACTTCTCCTGCTACTTCTTTAAAATTTACGTTTGGCCGCTTAGGGGTATTTCTTCAGATCGCGTCACATATTATTATTATATATATATATATATATATATATATATATATATATATTATTTAATATTTATAAGTAAAAACTCCATAAAAAAAGAGATGCAAACTTTTTACTGGGACTGTTGGAAAGCTTATAAAATTTCCAATCGAATAGGAAATGATTAAAATTATTAGACAAAGAATAGACATAAATAGAAAGATAGGGATTCAAAAGAAAAGGTGCTTTAGTAAACCACAAAAAAGATAGATTAAACATGAGATAAAAGTGGACTGGCATGTATAGTAAAAAGGTACTAGGTCGTTTGAAAATTCCCGGGCCTAACGACCTTATGGCATCACTATTATAAAATCCTTAACATTTTTGTAAAGTGCCAACCTTGGAAAGACTTAAGGTTGAATGTAAGTACCATGGCTCGCATGGTGAAAATTTTAGTGCGCTACTGGCTCAGAATTCGTAGTATATGTGTATACGTATAGTCACCAATGCTATCCTAGCGGCCAACTCGTAGATCGTGCAACACTGCAATTTAAATCTAACTGTGATATGCGTTTGAATAGCTAGATGTCAAAGATTATTGTTAACAGTTAAAAAAATGTCAGGTCAAGTGAGATGGAAAGGAAGATTTATAAAGATCAAAACTTTAGACTGTGAAGTGCGTCGAAATTCGGGACTGGTTGAAGCTAGGAAAAGAAAATATTCTGCCGGCGATTTCACGTATGCTTCCAAGCTGGTTGTGTGTGTGTGTGTGTGTGTGTCGAGACCTACAGCAGACAAGCTGAAGAAAGGGAACAGTGTTGCCGGGTCGCGATACTGTTACGTTTATCTGTGTAAAAGTGACTGAAATTTAAATGTTCTAAATTAGATTATCTATAAATCTGCACGGTGGAGAGATCTGATGTTTTTTTCAAAAATTTATATTTTCAAGCAGCACAAATACCGACATTTTTTAATTTTCTCTACCAGAGCGTTTAATTACTACAAATTAAAATTTTCTTGTGTCGTTTTATAACCGTTGATGAAAAAGGACCCATCACTACACACCAGGGACCAAGGAACAGTCGAAACAATGGGTAGAAGCTGGTGGAAGTGCACCGAAGTGGCCGAAAACGCAACAATCCGCTGGCAAGGTTATGGCGACTGTTTTTTGGGATGTGTATGGTATAATTCATATTGGGAGAAAGGAAAAACAATCACTGCTCAATATTACTGCGAATTATTGGATCGATTCGATTCCTCAATTAAGGCTAAACGACCACATCTGGCACGCAAAAAAATCCTCTTTCATTAAGACAATGCACCGGCACACAAAGCAGTTAAAATGATAACCAAATTGACTGAATTGAAGTACAGATTGCTACCCCAACCCCGTATTCTCCAGATTTGGCCTCCTGTGATTATTATCTGTTCCCAAACTTGAAGAGATGGCTGGCTGGAAGGAGATTTTACTCAAATGAAGAGGTCATCGCCAAAACAAACGCATATTTTAAGGAGTTGAGCGCCGACTACTATAAAAAAGGCATCAAGCTTTTAGAAACTCGCTGAAATAAGTGCATTGAGTTAGAAGGCAACTATGTTGAAGATTAAATGCAAATTTTTTCAAAAAAATGTTGTTTTATTACTCAGGCCCGGAACTTTTCAAACAAACTAATACATGTGGATATATTTTTCCATTTCATTTAACTCTTACAGATTGAAAAAGAATTATATCAATTTTCTTACAGCGGTGCTGGCCCTGGCCCGGAATGAGATGCCCCACTCGACCTAAGCCCGGCCGAGTAGATTAAAAATCTAGCAGATAAGGTATCAACAATGCTTTAGTTAGGCTAGGCCCAGACATGACTTTTCGTTTTATGTCAAATCAATATTTGCCAGGCTTGGGCCTGATCTAGACCACGGTAAAATTTTTGCTTAGGCACTCCAAACATTTCACTTCTTCGAATCATCACTTTTTATCATTTTATTTCGTCTGAATAACTATTTGACCTAATCTTCATTACTTTGAACCCTTATTTATTAAAAATTTTATATTTTTAAATTTTAACTTACGACACTCAAATAAAATTCAGTTAAATCAACAAGATTTTGCTAGGTTCGCTTGTTTTTATATGGACAAAAAAATGTTTTAACCAATATTATTATTAATCCTACCAGACATACATTTGATGCTGACAAAGAATTTTGCTGACCGAAATAAATAAAATTTATTTAATCAATTCTACCAAAAATTGTTATAAAGTTAACAAAATATTGTGTGAAATTAAGAAAATTGTTCATCTAAATGCTTTAACTTACACGAACAAACAAGTTTGGTCGGATGAGCAAAAATTCCAAATTATAAAGTTAAAAAATAATATTCAAATTACCATTTGCCTGGATTCTCATGTGACATTATACTTTTTTGATTAAAATATGACATTTGGACAAAATATCATTTTTTGAGGAGTGAGGAAAAGTAATTAAAAGTTTCTAAACAGCATTCAAAGTTGGATTATTGTATTGTCCAAAAAGGGTTGAAAACATGTTATGCACACGATATTCCTAATTTTTATTTAGGCAAATTGATATTATTAAGTCAAGTGGCCATTTCGTCAAATGATAATCTGAAACAATACGGACTATTACAGTAAATAATTCTGACGAATGAATTATAGGTCTAATGACAATTCACATACAACAAATTATAAGAATAATAGAAGTCAACAATCCGAACTAATAAAAATTATCTGAAATGATAATTTAGAAAAATAAAAATAGTATGAAACAGTAATTTTTTCATCAAATTAAAATTTCTTAAAAATGTTTCAAAAGAAATTTCTGCAATAATCGCTAACATGTCTCTCGAATTCATAAAAAGTTGATAAATTATACTCAAATATCTGTAAAATTCATAAAATCAGGTATGCAATCACTATTTTATCTTATAGCTTATAGAATTTGTAAATCCAATACATTTTTTTCTCTGGCCTAATAAAATTAATTTCTGACAAATAAAATTTATAACAAGTGATTTATGAGGTGTGTTCATTTGCTTCTTTCACGTAATCGGATTTCAAAAATATCAATAAAAACGTGTTTTGTCTCTGCTATTTTCTGCTCTAAATCTGGTTTGTTGTTATGGACATAAACTAATTTTGATTTAAAAGCTTGACTCTAGAAATAAATTGTGCTGTCTGGACGGGTGAAAGCAGAATCTAACAATAGGTGAGGGCATAATTTTATTTGCTGTCATTAACAGACACTTCTAAAAAAAGGAAGTATCATTAATTATAAAGATATGACGCGAGAATAAAAGGAAATGAGTTTTCATAATATAAATCCGTTTTTTTGAACTTTTCTATATTGAGCATTACTATTCCAGTGCCTTATTGTGATAAAAATCGTAAATCTAAAGAGCTCAGAAAGTATTTTCAGTGATAAATATTCATATTTAAATGATTATTTATTAGTGATTATTAACACAGTTCCACTTCACAAATCTTTTAGCAAATCATTTTTGCTTTTCTAGATGCTTCGGAGAAGTCTGAAGAAGGCAATTTGGAGAACACCATATGGGACTACAACCACTGACAAGAAATTCTGTCACAATCTTCGCCGACGAAGGATCCCATCGATAAAAGCTTTAGTGGATTAATTTAAAAAAAACATATTCTCCTTTGGTGTTTATAAAAGCAAGTGATTCTTGTGTAAAAATTTCCAATACAAATCTTTATTTTTAATTGGAACGTCTTTACGTTCTCATCGAATAAAAAAGTATTAATTTTTTATGTAAAAATGACTCGGAATTTTCATCAAATCTTTACGTTTTACGACCCCCTGTCTGTGTCAGAAAAAACGGGTTTTACGAAAATGTCCGTCTATCGTCTGTCTGTTGTCTATCCGGCGATTGTAGACCCGATAACTCTCAATAGAATTATCGGGTCGGAATCGCGACATTTTTTTATAAGATGTATATTTTTCTTTTTAATTAAAAAAATACTATTGAAAATCGAAAGTTCGATTTTTTAATCAGAATATGTGAAATACGAAAAAAACGTAAGAATTCCGAATTGTTCGCTTTAATAACAGTTACAAATTTTGTCTGACATAGTTTCTGATAAAATGTATATTTTTCGTTTCAATTTAAAAAATGGAAAATTATTTGCCAGGAGGGTCTAAAAATTCTCACTAGGAAATTTTTCAACAAGATATATATTTTATGTTTTAATTTTAAAAAACACTATTGAAATTCAAAAATTCTATTTTTTTACAAAAATATGTGATATACGAAATAAGGGTTGAAATCCAAAATTGTTTTCTTAAATGAAGTGTAAGGTTGATTTTCCTTTTTGAGATATTTGGAAGAAAATCAATTATTTGGCTTCCAAGTGCTACGAAAAATTGAAAAATCGAAAAAAAAAATCCTCCCAGGGTTACCTCGAGAAACATCTCCTTTAACAAATGCACTTTGATTTTTTCGTTTCAAATGATTCTGTTGCGAGTTATGATGTACACCGCAAAACAACTTTTTTTCGAGGTACCTCCGGAGATTTACTGTCACTCGCTCAATTTTCAATATTTTGCAATCAAAATTTAGGCAAATTTTGTTCAGATGTTGCATTATTATATGGAAATTGGCTGAATGAACTAACACTATCTGTATCGACAAAAAAATTTTACTGAGTAATTTTTCAAAAGTGTAATTTGGAGCCTAATATTTACTCAGGGCGTTGTAAGTGGCCTACCCAAAAAGTGATGGTGAAATTGTGGGCAAGGTTCCGCTCAAAGCAGTTGTTTAAAACACGGAATAAAAATTATCGTTATTTGCTGTTGAATAGGCGAGGTACCCACGTAGGATTTCGTCAAAATTTTGAAAATTGATAAAGTGGCGGTCTTTTTTCCAAAAAAACTATTCTCTTAATGCATTTTATTTCGATGTTATGAGCTGTAAAAAATAAAAAAATAAAAATTTCAAAAAATCAGTACATGGGTACTTTGAGTAATCTTTATAAATTAATCAGTTAAAATTTTCACTTGATCTGTTCAGTAGATTCTTTTTTTCAATCCTGCCCACAAATTGCAAAAACATAGTTTCGAGAAAAACGCCTTTAAAGTTTGAAAGTTTCGGGTGTAATAATAATCATTGTACACCAACATTTTTCACATCCTAAAGATCCAAAAAATGTAATACAAAATCAATTTTTTGAAAATATCATACAGGTGGACCTCCTTAAGAAAATAAATAAATAAAAATTTACATTATTTATAAAACTATTATAATTCAATTAAGAATCTACAGATCGAACCAAAATCGTAAAATCGATCTATCTTTGAGATCACTCTCGGCTGTCAGCAATGCAGTAAATCCTTCTTATATTAAAACATATCTAGAGCACTCAGGGAACAAAATAACTGAGTCAACAGTTCTTCACTTTTTCCATTTCAGTATAAGCTTTTGAATCGTAAGTGTCTACAACCTCACAATTGTGCTAGCTAATAGCCCAGTTAAAAAACAGTAAAAGCGCACCAACACATAATTCCTCCATAACGGTAAAATACGAAATAGCTCGTTCAAAATTCTCTGAAAATCTGTCCAGGTGATAACTTGACATTGATTTGCTCAAATTGTAGGTTTTTAGGCATTATCTGAGTCGAACTCTTGTACTTTTGGAAAAACAACATTATTATTTGATTTATTTGTAAAAATGAGGTAACAATGAACAGATTAGTTGTATAATGTATACATATGTTTTATTTATAAAAATATAGTATAAAAGAATATATTTTTTTATGTTGTAAAAGCTTTTGGAACTATCGAAAAATTCTACCCAGATTATAAATTCGCTAAGAATAATTAGTTTCAATAAGTATGCATTTTCTCTGCAACGTTCGATAAACTGGCGAAATAATCCAGCAAATTGTTGCATATTGTGAATTGGCTTACAATATTTTACTGTGGTAACTAACATAAACAAAAAGATATTATGATATATTGATATATTATTTTTCGTAAACAGTAAAGTCATTGAAAATGATTTCTCTATCATCTGTTTCTTCGAGGAAATTTTATTCATCACTTCATTTATCTACAACCACGATTACCCTTTTAAATCCCAGTCATTCTAACTAAGTCTATCTTCAATCAATCCACGTAGATTTTTTCTATCTCCTAATCCATATCCATCTTCCACGTATATATGTTACCATATTTTTATCTCTTTTGCAGCTTGTAATTACTGTTGCAATTTTACATCCCAGTCTTTCTGTCAAAGTCTATTTGATGCAATATCCACACCAATCTTCTTTATTCCTTTTACAACCCGCTATTATCTCTAGTCTTTTGAGTCCTTGTTATTCTATCCTTTAGTATCTCTAACTTCGCCAGAGCTATTCCTTAATATTTCTTCGTTTATCAACGTCAATATTTTTCTATCTTTTCATCTAATTACAATCGTACTTATTCTTTCAAAACCCAGTCTGTTTATCCAAGTTTTCCCACATGTTAGCTTACAAAAATATAGAAAAAGATTTGCATAGATACGCGGAGGATAGATATAATTGTAGATAGATAATAGTATATTATGTGCCTAGGCGCACAATGAGGGTTATTGCGTGACGAGCGACAATACTCGCAGGTGATCGAAGCCGAGGCGCGATCAGTCCTGCGAGCATTTTAAGCGAGTCTCGTAATAACCCGAATTGTGTGCATTGGCACGTATTCTATTTTATGTGCCACCGGCGCGCAAACTCTTTTTTTCGCTACAGTTAACAGTAGCGCAATGTAGTATATTGCGCTACAGAGGAATGAAATGTAAAAATTGAACTGCGCATGCGCCTATAGCCATGCAACGGAGCACAGACTTCTTCTTCTTATTCTTCTTCTTCTTCGTACAGCGTTAGCACCTTACTGGGAAAGCCTTGTACATTTGAACTGCGCATGCGTCTATTAAAATCCATTACTACTACACAAGATCGATAAAGTCAAAATGGCCGGGACTACTCGTGACATATCAAGTGTAATGACTAGCGCCGCAAACAACTACAATACTAGATTAGATTCGAGTGTACGCATAATAACTCGTATACGCACCAAAGTCACATAAAATAGAATACGTGCCAATACACACAATTCGGGAAATTAAGAGACTCGCGACAATGCTCGCAGGACTGATCGCGCCTCGGCTATGATCTCCTGTGAGCATTGGCGCTCGTCACGCAATAACCCTCATTGTGCGCCTAGGCACGTAATATACTGTTATGTGGACTTCGGCGCATTTACGAGTTTTTCTGCGTACATTCGAATCCAATCTGAAAAGGTCGAAATTGCCGTGCGAAAACCCTCCATCTCACTTGACATTTCGCGAATACTTCCAGCCATTTTTATTTTCTCGATCTTGTGTAGTAGTTAGTAGTAGCGTATTGTAATAGACGCATGTGCAGTTCAAATGTAAAGGGTTTTCCAATAGGGGCATAACAATCTCGTATCTTTATATGAACGCACCTTTAAACTTTTTTAATGAACTGTCAATGTCAAAACGTTAGTTAAAGTCAACATTTTTATCATGGTAAAGTTCACGAACCAGCAACGTTTGGAAATTATTAAAAATTACTACCGAAATTCTGAGTCAGTGGTCGCAACTTTAAGAGCGCTTACTCCAATTTTCGGCCATAATAATCGTCCCACCCGACAGGCTGTGCGTGCTATAGTGGATAAATTCGAGACCAAATTTACACTATTGGGCGTTCCGGTGCCAAAAAGACATCGTATTGCTCGAAGCGAAGAAATAATATCAGCCGTAAGTGCATCGATTCAAAATAAGCCAAATCAATCGATTCCACGTCGTTCTCAAGAATTGGGCATCGCTCAAGATTATTTGTGGCCAAAATTGGATGAACTTGACATCAACGATACGTGGTTTCAACAAGACGGTGCCACTAGCCACACAGCACGCGTCACAATCGATTTATTGAAAGGCAAATTCGGTGAACGTGTTATCTCGAGAAACACCCACAATAAATTTGAACTCAATATCTCAAATATTTCTGTGTTTTATTCATAGATAAAATTGTTATGTCCCTATAGGAAAAACCTTTACAAGGCTTTGTCAGTACGGTGCCAACGTTGTACGAAGAAGAAGAAGAATAAGAAGAAGATTATGCTCCGCGGTATCGTAATAGGCGCATGCGGAGTTCAAATTTTACATTACATTCCTCTGTATCGTAATATACAACATTAAGCTACTCTTAACTGTATCATAAAAACGCGTTAATGCGCCAGAGGCACATAAAAATATAAGATACGTTTCGGGTGGATTTAAAATGATTGAAGTGAACCAAAAGGAGGATTAAAATGAAGATAACTGGATGGAAATCTTTATCCTTTTCCATACAAAAATATATACCTTTTTATTTCTGGCAGGGCAGATGGGCTGACGGATTAAAAATAATAGGGCTTGCTTTTACAGAATTTACAGAATAATAGATATAAAAAAATAGGCCTTATTTAACAAAATCCATAAAATAACGTACATAAAAAGATAGAAAAACGCATAGAATAATCAATTCTATACGACTGAAATTCTAGGAATTCAGAATATATACTTGCAGAAGATATAAAAACATTTATCTTTTAAAATCCTCAAATTGCTATCCTTTTAAATCGTTCCTCTTCCAACAGGGCTTCTGACCATGATTGCCTGTAAGCTTTTCTTTTATATTTCCTCACCGCTAAGTCGATTTCGAAAAGAGGTTAAGAACGTTTAGGAACGGTAACACGATTAAATCAATAAAATTTAAGTAGTTTGAGATCCTCTCAGTAAATATAATTGTGGTCAAAGTATAAAATCGCTGTATAAAATCATGGATAACAGCTATTATTTTTGACAACATGTTTTTAAATAGGGTAATAGTTAATTAATACACAAACTAGCCGCCAACTTTCTAAATCCAAATCAGCAAAGTTTCGCTAAATCATCAGTTATTAGTATACCACTGATTTAAATTGGTGCATATTCGCTGATGAATTAGAGAAACTTGGCTAACAAGCAGCTGAATTCCATATACCAAGACTTATTATGAATTAAATAATTGTGTCTACCCTTAGGAAATTTTTTTATAGGATATTAATTATAGACCAATAGCTAACACAAGGCGACAAAATTTGGCAAAACTCCAGATCCTGGGACCAGACTATACTTTTCCGAAGGTTTTTGGTGCGCTGAATCCGAATCTGACCTCAGAATTGCTCCATCACCTCAGGTTATTGAGAAATCCTAACCTAAAAGTGCAAAAAACATTGTTTTTTGCTATATTCGGGGTTAAATTACATCGCGAATTAATTTGTTTCTAAAAAATCGTTACGGCATCTAAAATTACCACTTTTACCCTTCAAAAACCTTTATGAATTTTTTAGATATCTTTTCTTTATTGGAGATATCGTTCAATGAAATTGAGTACTTTGCCGTTTTCGTGAATACAATTGAATACAATCTATCGAAAAAAAGTTCGTCCGGAAAGCAGAAGAAATAATGCGCTTCTATGTTTCTTGGGTTGCTAAATTCAGATCTAACCTCAGACTTGTTCCATCACCTCAGGTTTGTAAAATTTCCTAACCTAAAAGTGCAAAATACACGATTTTTCGCTATATTATGAGTTATTCTATACACAGTTAGAAAACTTAAAAAACCTGAGGTGATTTTCCTACCATTTTTCCGCAATTATACGAATATCATTATAGAGCAATCATTATAGTTAGAATAACACTTCTTTTACTTCAGACGATAGAATAAAAAAAAAAATCTGCGCGTTTCGCAAGTACATTCTCATCGCTCGCAAATTTGAGCGCGCCTAGGGCACGTAATTCAGTTGTCGCGCTTCGCGCTCATTGTTTTATGCCCTTTATTTACGAATCTGACGTAGTTTCTAATAGAATTTATATTTTACGTTTTGATTTAAACAAATACGAGGTGCACTATTCATATTTTGAACCCAATAATTAAAAACGGTAATTTCATAATCAGTTTTTGCACAGCATTAAGGTTTTCTGGCCCAAAAACTAATTTTAGACGACCTTTACGAAATTCGTCGGTGAGCGAATGGCGGCCACGACTAAACTCGTTATACCAGCGATTCACAGTGACATAGCATGGGGCTTCATCGCCAAAAGTGAAAATAAGTTGATTGATGCATTCTTGTTTTGATAATCCACGTGGACAGTCGTAATAAATCATCGCACAAAAATTTTAGTTAATTCCATTTTTTTACTGAGATACAATTTTCAAGTCACTATAAACAACACAAATGACGCTCAAATGACAAAACGTTCTAAAGGTGCTTATGATCCAAAACGTCAAACTTTCCAGTGCAAATGTCAGATGGCACCTGAGAACACTCAGTGTTGCCAAGGTTCAAAATATAAATAGTGCCCCTCATACTATTAAAATTAAAAAAGGGTCTAGCGTGGTAAGCATTGTGAAATGGCCCCCATAGCCAATATTTAAAATAACCTACTTTGTGATATTTGCCCGCCATGAGAATAAGATACATACGGTTTTTAGCCTCTAACCTTGAACTGTCCTTGAGATAATCGAGAAAGTACATGTAGATTCGGTTATTTTTACATTCATTACATTACATATAATTTATTAGAAAGTTACAGAAATGTATACAAATAATCGAGCGTGAAGCGCGAGTATTATTATGGGAATATGCTGAGGCCGATAGAGCCTTAAGTAAATTGAATTTTCTTTTTCATTTGAAATTAAAAACAAATTTAGTAATTTGTATGTAAAGGACATAGAATACCGAGCGCGACACCCGAATCACGCGCCCTAGTTAGGATCAAATTTGAGTGCGAAGCGCTCGAAGAGAACATCCCCACAAGGCGAGCAGATTTTTTTCAGTACAATGACAGAGTTATTTAAAATCTTTGAAACCGCAACAATCAATCGACTCCTAGTTTCACAAATTCATAGCCGTATAAAATTACCGACTGGAACATTTAACAATTAAATTATAATTTTTAATGAACCGAACAGAAATAAGAGCACTTAACTTTTTATGGATGGTTCGGTACAATAATAATCATGAAACGAGAAAGAAAGCACTCAAAATAGAAAGCAAAGTGATCTGATGAAAGAGGAAGTATATGAAGATTTTACAGTCTGAATAAAATTGCTGCCAACCGTAGATCATGAATTTAGTGGCCCTTGATATTCTTGGCTATTAAAGTCATCAATTATTCACAGTATAATAGAAAATAGAGCGAGCAAGTATTGTGGGGGCCATTTAAGCTGAATCGTAAGACGAAAGTAATAACGACTTTTCGGCACGTCATCAACAAAGATCACAGATCTAAAAGCAGGTCACGTGTTAATTTACTAAATTGCATAGAGAGTCGTTTCTAGTCATAAACTGATAAAAAACTAGAGGTTATTTGTGTTGCGGCTCAGATAAAAAATGGCTAATTTAACACTATAACTACCCTCTGATTTGTTATCAGTGAAATTCACTGCGAAATGGTGCGTATACGCTGATTAGCAATAATAAGTTTACAGTTGCGTACTTCAGGTGATATACTTATTACTAATAATCAGTGTTTATGCACTATTTCACAGTGAATTCCATTAATTCAGATTTAGAAAGTAAGGTTCGTATGCATAGAGTCCCGTATGAGAAACTTTCCAACTCAGCCGATTTTCTGGTTTCTAGGATTCCAATTATAAAAACTATTTGAAAATTGCTGAAAAATCATACAATTGTTATTAAGTTGAACGTTATGCGACGTGAAAGCCTTAATTTTGCTTGCTGTCCCACCTTTTTAATTATTCAAACTTTTGTAAAAAAAATCAACACAATGTTATTTCAATCATGTTCTATCTTTTATAGAATCTAATTCCGCAGTATTAGATTGTTGAAAGAATAAAAATGGTTTAATACAGATAGGTAAAGTACTAAAAAAGATTGAGAAAGATAGATGCGACAATACATTTTAAAAAATCTGCCCGCTTCGCGGGCACATTCTCATCACGCGCTTCCCGCGCAGCTCGCAACCTTGAGCGCGCGTTTTGATCGTCGAGCTTCGCGCTCCGGAATTTTTGAACGTCGCGCTTCGCGCTCCGATTTTTCTGGACCTCGCGCTTCGCGCTCGGTCTTGTGCTCTTCGCATAAATTTAAGTTTATTTCTTATAATTTAATACTGAAGCTCAAACCAATTTTATAATATTAAAGATGATGTGAATTACTCATTTTCTCAAATTCACTAAATTACTTTTTCAGTTTAAGTGAAACAGGAAATTCAATTTACTTAAGGCTCTATCGGCCTTAAGGAACACATTTTCATCATGACACTCGCGCTTCGCGCTCGATTTTCTGTATACATTTCAGTAACTTTTTAATAAATTACATGATTAAAATAATTTATTTTCTTCCAAATCTCTCAAAAAGAAAAAATAATCGTAGACTTTATTTGAGGTAGTACGATCACGAGAATTAGACCTCAGGCTAAAATAGATAATTTTGCTTTCAAGAATAGCAACATTATTATTGAAGGGCCAATTTGAATGAGAAAAGATTATTTTTCATGAAAAAAATTTGAAACACAAAAAAATAATGTTATTAATAAATTTTATTTTTGCCCAAACTTATTTTCTTATCGCTTCGAGCCAAATTTTAAAAAATGATGCGATTATAATAAATCACGGTTCATTTTTTTAGGAAAAAGATTCTCTACAACTTGACCGTTTCCGATTTTTGAAAATGAATTCTTTAATGGCTGAAATTATAAAAAAACAATTTTTCAAAACAAAATTTTTATAAACAAATTGCTGTATTTGATAATAATAAATTCAATTTCAAAAATAGGAAACGGTCAAGTTGTAGAGAATCTTTTTTCTAAAAAAATGAACCATAATTTATTAGAATCGCATCATTTTCAAAAATTTGACTCGAAGCGATAAGAAAATAAGTTTGGGCAAAAATAAAATTTATTAATAACATTATTTTTTTGTGTTTCAAATTTTTTTCATGAAAAATAATCTTTTCTCATTCAAATTGGCCCTTCAATAATAATGTTGCTATTCTTGAAAGCAAAATTATCTATTTTTGTCTGAGGTCTAATATTCGTAATCGTACTACCTTAAGGAAACGATTTTGCAGAACAACGCTTATTTCGTATCTCACATATTTTGGTGAAAAAAATCGAATTTTTTTTATATTAAAAATCAAAACATAAAATATACATCATGTATAGAAATTTCTTAATAAGAATTTGTAGACCTCATTCAGGCAAATAATTTTTCATTCAAACTTTTTTTATGTATCTCATATATTTTGTCTAAAAAATGGAATTATTGAATTTTAATCGTATTTTTTGGAATTGAAACGAAAAATATATGTTTTTTCATAAACTGTGTGAGACAAAACTTGTAGATCTTTTTGAAGCGAACAACTTTGTATTCTTACGTTTTTTTCGTATTTCACATATTATTGTTAAAAAATTGAATTTTGGATTTTCAATAGATTATTTTTGAATTAAAAAAAAATATGCATCTTATGAAAAAATGTTACTATTCAAATTTGTAGGTCTTTATGTAAAAAATAATATTGTATCATAACGTTTTTTCGTATCTCGTATAATTTAACTTGAAAATGGAATTTTGATATTGACTTTTTTCGAATTTGAATATGCTTTAACATTTCTAATTTTGATTTAATCAAAAAATGTTATCAGGATAATTTGTAGAGATTTATGAGCACTATCAAAAACCGGTATTGGAATAATCGATTTTTTCAAAAAGTTATTTTCAAAAACACAAAAGTAGTGCTCAATCCCTCAATTTTGATTGGATGTGGCTGGTTAACGAACTTGTCCTTACTTTTTCGGCTCCGATAAAGTGTACCAAAGCTCAATTCAATCTGATAATTCTATCGAGAGTTATGCCGCACACGACCTACAGACAGACAGACAGACAGACACTTTCGCAAAAACCCTTTTTTCGGACTCACGGGGTTTCAAAACGTAAAGATTTGATGAAAATTTTGAAAGTCATTTTTCACATAAAACCAATGTTCTTGGATATAGTGAATAAGCTCATGGATAGAAAAAGATATACCTTGCTGGACACGACGGACAAACACACGGATAGAAGATTTTTAGGGATGATAAGTGTGTAATTAGCAAGTATAGAAAATCCTTATTCTTTTACGTAAGAAAATGTCTATCCTTTTATCTCCAGTAGAATATTGACCAAAAGTGGTCTCGGGAAAGTATCCAAGTCAAACTTTTTCTTATTCATGTCAATCTTTTTTTAATTTTTCTGAATCCCACTTCTCCGCCCATCACTTCCACTCTTCTTTAGTCCTTCGCCTATCGATATCACTTATAATCTATCCTTTTAAAAATCTAACTCCGGGTCTACCTTTTTCAATCCCTGTCTGAATCGAATCTAACCTTTGTCTATTCACTCAAACCAATGAAAAAATATAGATTGAATATATGTAGACATCGAATATAGACACAGTAGTGGACTATAAAAGATATGGAAAAGGATTGAAGTGATAATACAAATAATAGATTTGGATAGTAAATCAGAGATTGAAAAAGATACATGCCTTAGTAGATAATGAAAGTTATAGGAAAGAATCAAAATTATTCGACAAAGGATAGAATCAGATAGGAAGACATGGATTAAAAAGGATAGGTACGATAGTATATTTCAATATATAGAAAATTATTACACGAAGGATAGACGTGGACAGAAACATAGTGGTAGTAAATTGTAGAAGAAATGGAAAAGATTTAAATGACCAGGCAATGGATAGACAGAGATTAAAAAAGATAGACATGGAAGTAGATTTTGAAAATCATGAAAAAAAGGAACTGACGTGGATAGGTTAAGGATAGCAAATGAATGACACGGATAAATAAAGAATATTAATTGATAAATTTATGTCTTTAAAATACATAAAAAAAATTAGTTCTCTAAAAATTACCAAATTCGTTTCAAAGTTGATGATATGAGAAAAAATCAATAAAAATTACGGATTTAGGTCCGTATATTTATAGATCAGTTCAGGAAAATTTCAAGACCTTCCTTGTCAATATTAAAAAAAAATTCTTATTCACTACAAAGTGCGGATTTGAACCCTAGCTTTGCTTCTAACTATGTATCTTATGCTTAACAACTTAATCCTTGCATATAATGAATGATACAAACGTTCTAACGAAATCTTGGAGATCTTCGAGATACTTTCTTGGATATTCTTGCACAGCTATCGACTTTCTCTCATACCCTAAACTTCGGAATAAATCCAAGAATTTTCAAAAAACTAATTTGTTCAGTTTAAAGAAAAATAGAAAAATCGATATTCTAAAGCATGGAGCTTTATTACATATATTGCCAAAGAAATAGAAACTCATCAGCATTGTTTAAAAGGATTAATGAATTTAAATGAATCGACAATATAACTATTCACACAGAAAAAATAAGTCGCTTAAAAGAGTTTCTGTCAAAAACTCTTGGACATAAAGTTTTATAAGACGCAGTTACAAAAAATTTCACTGACTTTTTTATTAAATATCATAAGAAGTTTATTTAATTATAGAAAAAAATTAAGCACCAATAAAAGTCACTGATATTTTCTGCGACTGCGTCTTATAAAACTGCATGTCCAAGAGTCTTTGATAGTATTTTAAATTTTAAGCAAGTAATTTTTTCCGTGTACTTTCATCATGGTTACTTGCGACTTAAAATCGATTTACGAGGGATTTTCAATAAGTCCGTGACTTTGATATGAAGAACACTTGTTATAACAAAAATTCCAATTTATTTTTCAACATAGTCCCCTTTTAACTGTATAGAAGTACATTTATTTTAGCGGTACTCAAGCTTCTTTTTACCCTATAAAAAGTCATTTTTATCAAACCCCTCAAAATACTCATTTGTCGCAGCAATAATCTCTTCGTCCATTGAAAATATTTTACTTCGAAACCAAGTTTTCATGTTAGGAAACAGAAAATAATCGGAAGGAGCCAGATCTGGGGAATAAGGTGGATGAGGAAGTATTTCGTAGCGTAAAACAAATAATTTGGCCGTTGCAATGGCACTCGTGTGAGCTGGTGCATTGTTGTGGTGGAAAAACACTGTTTTTCACGAGAAGGGGCCGCTTTTCCTTCAGTGTGGCATCAAATCGATCTAATAATGAGACATAATACTCTCCTGTAATAGTTTTTCCCTTCTGTAGATAATCAGTTACACAACGTCGCAAAAATTCCTTTGAATTACGTTGAAACATGTCCAAACATTGCTCAGACGCAACCACACGAGCCCGCTTGTGATCGGATGTGAGCAAACGCGTCACCCATCTCGCAGACACCTTCCTCATGCCCAAACATTCATGTAAAATGTGCCATAAGCGCTCCACTGAAATGTTTACAGTCTCACTGATCTCACGCACTTTCAATCGACCACCGTTGAGTACGATGTCGTGGATTTTATCGATCTTTTCTTGAGAACTCACCTCTTCTGGACGGCCTGGACGCTCAACATCACTTGTGCTAATACGGCCGCAACGAAATTCAATGAACCACTTATGAACAATGTAAAACTAAATTCAACTGGCTGTAAAAAATTTTCTAACAAACGTACTGACTTGAAACTTTGTATACGCACTGATATTAGATGATATTCTCATAGAGTAGTAACATATTCACGATGACAGCACCATCTTTCAAGAAGTTATGGACTTATTGAACAGCCCTCGTATTTACTTTAATCAGATATTTTATCCAAAAAATTAGTCAAAAACGAGTGCTTATGCATTAGATTGAGTGGTAAAATAATTTTACGAGAGAAAATTTGATGAAAGTTTCTGTCATAATATTAATATTTAAAAGGCGGTTCCGCGGGCGGTGTATTGGTTCGAGAGAGGGGGTTTTTGATTTTAACAGGTATGCCTAGACCCGTCCTAGGAGAGTCCTGTACAACGTCTATAAAAGATTCCGCAATTTTTCCTCCTCAACAAAAAAAGAAATAAAAAAATAGATAAGTCTCCTCAAGTTGCGGATAGAGGGGCACTGTACCGAGGGTTACTGCTGAATATGGATACAAAACTAAATAAGCAGTCGCGGACAATGTTTCAGGGATGATCCCGAAGTAATAATCCCCAAGCCAAGATGTTAACGAGTTAACGACCGTGCCGAGGGCTATAGTGGTGTCTCCTACGGTCTGACGCGAGGCGGCATAAGAACTGCATATGCGGGACGCTTCAGATTGCAATGAAATGCATTTCCAGTATTAAGGAAATGGTCCAGATGATGGATGAATTTTGCAGGATAAAAAGACATGTTCCTGCTAATTAGAGAGGATATCGCTGAGATGTTGCACGAATTGAAGCAACTCCGACAAGATACGGAACACACGGAGGGCTAGGCCGAATCATTTGGAAATCAGCTGGGAAGGGCTCTTGGTAGGGAGATGAAACTGGCGCGGGCCCAAAGTTTTAAGATCGTCAGGAATGAGGGTTGCTAGACAGCCCCACAAATTGTAGTGAGCAGTACTCCGGACTTGCGGAAACGGCCGAGAGAGCTGACCGTGAGCTCGCAGGACACTGCAGCCAAAAAGCACGTCAAACCTGACGAACTGGGCGTCACAATCTATGGAATTAGAGAGACGCGCTATAAAGATCTGCTGGTGGAACTGAAATGGTCCACAGAAGGCAGAGGGCGACTAGATACCGCCTTGAAAAAGGTTATTGGTACTATAGTAGAACTGTCCGTCACCTCATCCCCAGGATCGAGGTCGAGATCGCGGAAATAGAACCCTGCATTGAAGCCGAGGATGTCGAAGATGCTGTAAGAGGCTGTTTTGATGAGGCATCGGAGTTAGAACTCAAGGTATCTCTTACTAAGAGACCATACCGAGGAAACAGGAAGGCTTATGTGCTTCTGGAGGATGCGCGGGCCTTGAAGTTACTCAAGGTGACCCACATAAAAAACGGGTGTGTCTCCTGCAGGGTCCGCCAAAATATGGAGGTAAATCGATGTTACCGCTGTCTTGGCTTTAGCCACATCGCGGCGAACTGCCGGGGGCCAGACTGTAGCAGAAATTGCTCGAGGTGCAGCGTAGAGGGGCACGATGCGGGGCTCTGCACAAGGAAACCATAGTGCTACCTTTGCTCCGCTAACGAAGATAAGCCCCAGGACGGCCATATCCCGAGGACAATACGTTGCACGGCTTTTCGGGAGGCAGCCCTGAAGAGGAAGCCTCCGGGAGGCCACGTATGAAGCCAATCAGGCAGCAGATAGGGACGCCGAGGCTTGGCGTAGAGCACCCATAAACCATGACCCTGACGTTTAAAGTTAACGCAGTTCCGGGGTTGTGGGCTGATGGAAAGCAGGGGAGTTTTGAGTTTAGTGGGTATTGCTTCGGCCGAGTCCCACATAACATGCGTAAATGCATTCTCTATCTCCCTTGACGAAAAAAAAAAAAATATACAAATTAGTCTGCATTTTGACCATTTTTTCATCACGCTCAGATAGAATAATCAGTCCAAATGAATTATCTTGAACTTTCTTACTTCTAAGTTGATTTTATTGTGAAAGCTGGTGAATAGTAGATTATAATATTGTATTAATTATTAGGGTGGTCCAGAAAAATATTTTTGTATCTGTACGCCTAAAATTTTCCTATATGATGCGCCAAAATTTTGGGATACTCTTCGTATACCAGAGAAAAATATACTATGCAAATGAGTTTAAAAATATCTAAATGAAGCTGTGAAAAATAAAAAGAGATGATATTTTGTGAATTTTGCATGTAATATCAAATATAATATCTTTTTTTATTATTATTTCTTCTCAAGAGAACTCCTTTGATTCTTAATCCACTAAAAAGGAAAAATCAATATTTTTGAAAAATTTGAAAAGAATAATTGGGATTTTTAAAGCTTTTATCGTATTTTAAGCAGAATCAAACTTTTTGTATTCATTATTCAGTATCAAAGCTAATTATTATGTGAAAAACATAATGAATAATATAAAGAAAGTAGAAAAATGGGGGGGGGGGGGCGGGGCGGTATATTTTCATTTGTACGAATATCACTCTTTTGACACATGAGAGAAAAACTTTTGAATATAAATATTCACCGAATTACACTATGTAATATAATACGAATATAGAAATTCCGCAGTTATTCTGATATTGAAATGATTTAAACATATTAGATTTTCCTTTTTGGTGATGGACTAGGAATCGAGTTCTCTTCAGAAAAATAACAATAAAAAACGAGATTACAATTAGTATTACACGTAAAATTTAGAAAATCTTATCTCTTTTTTGTCTAATTATTTCATCATGGCTTCTAAAAAATAAAAAAAGGTTTTCCTCGACTACCCTACTAATTATAGCAGCATTTTCGTCCTATGAATTCTATGAAATATTATCAAATGTTTTGTTGAAATAGTGTATGATTATAGTAAGATTGAAATTACCATAAAGTATTATTTATGAACAAATTATTCTTATTAAAACAAAAAATCAAGTACACACTTTTACAAAATCATTTTTATTGTATTCAATAATTAAAAATTATAACTTTTTCGAAATACGTGACAATCTAAAACCTTTTTTTGTCTAGAATGGCAAGAATATTTGAAGCAAATTTGTGAACCTTGTATGCAATAATTCATGTTAGACTTCAAAGACTACTGAAAATTTGTTGTTAAATTATGTGTTCAGTAAAAACAACCTACAATTACTTATATTTTTATTCATAAAAATACTTGAGTAGGTACACAAACCTTCTGAATTATTTAATACTCAAAATAATTACTAAATATTAACATAAATCGTACCTGCTCATACATATTTTCCATTCTGTCATTTTAAACGTGACGTATCACTTACAAAAATATTTTTCTCGGAAGTAGGCAGGTGCTATACCAGTAAAAGTTGTACAATTAACGCTAGATATTCATTTTAGAATTTTTTAGATTATTCATCAATGTAATTCATTCTAATCTAAAGGTAACACTCTACAATTAAGATGGTAAAAACTGTTATGACCTTTTATAATGTTCATGGATCGTTTTCAATGCTTAAAATGACTTATCATTAGTGTTTACCGAAATTAACAATATTTCTCTCTAAAAAACTAAAATTTGTTTGCTTTACATACATAATTATTCAAGATCGACCGCTTTATTGGACTTTCTCCGTGTTTTAGACGGTATTTCCCTGTGCCTTAATCCCAGTACTTTGTTTCCATGAACCGAAACATGGTACATTATTGTATTTCTCAATAGGTTTCATAGCTATTCATATTACGCTTCAAGTATATTAAATCGTAAAACAATGATCAGAAATTCAATAGATGAACAAAGTTAGTTAATGTATACACGAATGAAAAACTGATTCAGCAATGCAAGAAATAAAATAAATTAGAACAAAATTCAATATTACAATTGTGATTTTTTAAACTGTTCGAATTCTAGTAAAAATTTATAGTTATTTTTTCTAAATTTTGTTGCGATTTTCGATAATTTATAATAATTTTATTTAATAATCAGCAAATCATGAAAAATTACGATGCTTTTTGTAAAATCAAAACAATTTTTGAAAATAGAGGAATTGCACATTTCTATAATAACGTATATTTGTCATATTATTGTGATTTATTGTAATTTCTTGTCTTTTATTTCAGAATCATATTTCCAACTTGGCCTAATTCTATTTCCTGGTTAAAATTAATTTTAGTGTTTAATTTAGATATTCGATAGTCAGAATATTTAACAGAAAATGATAGAAGAAACACTTTGAACAGTGTGACTGACAAAATCGCTATTGTTCTACTGAAATAAACTCAAACCTGAACTCACGCTGTTAGAAATTTCTGTATTAAACTTCCATTACATGTAATGACAGTTTTTTCCAGTAACGTATATTGAATTTAAAATACTTTCATCTCTAAAAATACAAACTTTTATTTGAATTTTAATACACATGTGTATATATTTTAAAAATCTTTGTTAATTTTAATATATTTTGATTGAAAAGTTATTAAATTTAACATGAATGTATATTAATTTTTCATAATATACGAATCTATTAATTTTAATTTACCACTTGTATATTAAAGTATATTAAAATTAATAAGATTTTTAACAGTTCACTCACATTAGGTAATTAAAATTCAGGATATTGCCAATTGGAAATTAAAATATTTTACTCAGAAAACGAGAAATCATTAATATGGTAAAGAAGAGAAGATATCAAATATACAAGAAAGCAACAAGTTTTCACTATGTGCAGGAATAAAATGATATTTTATTCAATACTATTGTCATCAAGATAAGCCGTTTCAGTGTTTCTCCACTGTCGTGTTTCTATAAAATTCATGGTTAAAGTTGAACCGATGGTGGAACTGCAAACGTTAAAAGTAAATGAGCCACGGAAATGGACGAGAGCTAAAATGGAAAGAAAACTACATAAGTTTAGAAAGCAATGAGAATGGCCGGATGTGACAAGAAAGTATTTAAAGCGACGGTTTTAAAGTTGAAATGTTGATTATTGTCAATTACTATACATCCTGGACCCACCGTGAAAATTTTTATGATATAAGTATAAGAAAAATTGTAAGCCAGCTAGAATATTTATTATGTACTCAATACCATGAAAGTCTATATATTTTATGAAAAAAGGGAGATCATGAATAAATTCATAAATAACGTAAAATGCCGTTTCAGATTTACCTTCAAAATACTTTTCAAATGCGAAAATAACCATAAACATGAAGAATAGAGGAAACCAGCCTTTTTAATAGAATATTCCAGAATGGATTCAATTTAAATTATGCCTTATACTTCACAATATAAAAATGATTTTATATGCATTGGTCTACAAGTTTCAAAAAAGAACAAACCCACTGGAACGTGGAAATCCATTTGTTTTCCCCTCATCGCCGATATTGCATCTCACGAAACGTTATACTTTTGGCATTAAGGTCTTAATGATGGTAATTTCGACCCAATTGGCTGGCGCACCCTAGACAGCCTAAAAATTTTGACAATAACGCAGAATCACAAAAAAAAATTTTTATATTTTAGGAACAAAATATATGTTTTCCGTAGATTCAGAGTCGTTTAATCCGAATCCAAAATCAAAGTCTAAAATGTTTATAATTACGAGAAAAAAATTTTTCGTAAAAAAGTTTATTAATAATTATAAAAATTTACACGGGAAAAAATACTGAATTATTTGTTTTCGTGTAGGAGTTGATAGACCTACACTGTTAGAAATTTCTTCCGTAATTGAGGAGTTATATTCAATAAGGCGACAGGCGCTCGAAAACCTGTAAAACTATTGTCCGCCTCGTGATGTCATAGTCAAAAATTGAAAATCGAAATTCGAAAAAACCAAAAACATGGTTTTATAGCTCGTGAAAAATGAATGTTAGTTTCCTCTTACAGTTTTTTTATAACGTTGCAAATTTTCGAGTAAATTAATAAAAAGTGTGTTGGTTTTAAAGCATACACTCTAAAAACAAATGTGTTACTTCTACACGTGAATCACGATAGTAACTTTTTAGGCATTCGAAGTGTGTATTTTTAACACACATTTTGGCTACAAAACGTTAAAGTGTTTGAAAATTAAACGTTACGTTTGTAATGTGTTTTAAAAATACACACTTCAAATGCCTAAAAAGTTACTATCGTGATTCACGTGTAGAAGTAACACACTTGTTTTTAGAGTGTAGAAACCATGTTTCATTTCAATCCACTCGCCTCAAAAAATTCATTAATTAACGGATTGCGAAATTTTTTTTTGCGTTCTTTTCGTGAATCTCTGGCGGAAGCGACAGTGCTTGCAAAAAATATTTTTGTTCATTGTTAAATGGTTTTTTTTAAATCCGAAGAAAAAACTATGTTTTTTGAGCTTCGGTCCGAAAAAGTGAGCGAGGAAGTTTGAGCTACAGTAAACTTCCCGTGAACAAGTTGATCATTAGTATATGGAGCAACTTTTTGGAAAATATCAACTCAATTGAACAATTACTTTCGAAAATACAACGAGTTGAACGCAAATGCGAATTAGGTTTTGACGCGATTTTACCGGTTTTGTTACGAGCAATGCAGGCGCGCCGATGAGTATAGAAGCGAAGGAAGATAGAGAAAGAGAAAAGGAGTGGCATGCGATGAAAATGAGCGTCAAAACCTAATTCGCATTTGCGTTCAACTCGTTGTATTTTCGAAAGTAATTGTTTAATTGAGTTGATAATTTCCAAAAAGTTGCTCTATGTACTAATGATCAACTTGTTCACGGGAAGTTTACTGTAGCTCAAACTTCCTCGCTCACTTTTTCGGTCCGAAGCTCAAAAAACATAGTTTTTTCTTCGGATTAAAAGAAAACCATTTAACAATAAACAAAAAAATTTTTTGCAAGCACTGTCGCCTCCGCCAGAGATTCACGAGCAGAACGCAAAAAAAAATTTCGCAATCCGTTAATTAATGAATTTTTCGAGGCGAGTGGATTGAAATGAAACATGGTTTCTATGCTTTAAAACCAACACACTTTTTATTAATTTACTCGAAAATTTGCAACGTTATAAAAAAACTGTAAGAGGAAACTATCATTCATTTTTCACGAGCTATAAAACCATGTTTTTGGTTTTTTCGAATTTCGATTTTCAATTTTTGACTATGACATCACGAGGCGGACAATACTTTTACAGGTTTTCGAGCGCCTGTCGCCTTATTGAATATAACTCCTCAATTTCTCGTAACACGTGACTGGAGTTTTATTTAGTTACAGTTTCGTAAAATTAGGATAGAATTTCATATAATTCAGTTACTTTTTAGTAACTTTAAGAAACAGAAGTTTTATGCAGTTACATGTAAGTGAAAATTTTGTTACCGTTTCGTAATTTTGTAATAAATTTTATAAAAATTCTGTTACAGGTTGGTACACTGTTGAAAATTTCTACCGTAATTTGCCGAAATACGCGACTGGAATTTTATTCAGTTACAGTTTCGTAAAACTAAGATAGAATTTCAGAAAATTCTGAATCTTGTTTCTATGGGAATTCTGAAACTTGTAACAGGAATAATTTGACGTTTTGGGTAACAGACGATTTTTTTATTAAAATTCAGTTGAGTTTCATAATATTAAGAAAAATTTCAGAAAATTCAGCACATTTTTCGCAATTTTAAGATACCTTCAGTTAAAAAAATCATTAATATCGTCAAATTTTACGTTACCTTTGAATCATAAAAATTTCGTAAATTTCCGAACATTTCTAACAGTGTAACTTAATGCATTTAATACGATTTCACTAATTTTCAACTTGATATTTAATTTTGTATGTTAATCGGGTTACAGTAACTAATATGCCGGTAAGGTAGAAATCTCTAAGTGTTCCATAACCTTAACGTAGAATTAAAACCTCATTAGAAATTTATAAAACGTCAGTTTGCACGTCATGTTGTTTTTAAAATATCCAAAGACGCATTTTTTGGCACTTCCGACCTTAATTCACTCAAAAATATGATAAAATAGGAAGAAGTTGCTTTCAAATTCGGATTTAACGACCAAACATCTATGGGAAACATCAGCTCAAGTTGTAAATTATTCGACTCGTGGTACAAAATTATTTGAACATAAACTATGTACCTATAAACATTAACATGGAAGAGAATTCGGGATATTTATAGATCAAAATTAATGATAAATGAACCATTTTCTTTAATGAGGTTCTGACAAAATCAGTGATTCAAACACAGAATAGAGATATTTCATTCCCAACTGCAGAACACAATTTTAGTTCAATCAGTTATATATGTAGTTATGTATATATATTATCATATAATTTTAATGTCTGGATAAGCGAAATCGAATGAATAACGAAACTCATTAATTGATATGCCTTCACATTGTACATATATTAATTTTTCGAAAATTATATTATTTTCTTGATTTATTAGTACCGATGAAAGTACAGCTTAAATAATCGTAATGAAATATGCATTTAGCCGTCAAAATTTGATATTTTCATAATGCAAGTTGAGTATTTCTCGTAATGTATGGTGTTACTTACAATTTTGGTATTCATTACATGAGAATTACTGAAAAAGAAGTGATTGTTTATAGATTGTGGACGAGTAATTTAAAAAGTTTTAATTAGATTATAAATAAGTTTAAATATTTTTCAACTTCAATGCAAAAGCTCTTCAGAAATTGAGAAATACAATAATTGAATTTTTGCATGTTATCAAGCCAAACATTTTAATCAAAGTTTAATTAAAACTAAGATAATATATGTTTACATAATGGTTAATTTTTTAAGCTGATTACGATTATTTGTTTTTTGAACGTTTCAACTTTTCCTAGGGATAATTTTATAATTGAAAATTTTGATATCCTCCTAAACCTCTATTTTTTCAATATTTGGTCATATATATTTTTTTACCAATGGAAAAAATTATTTTTAAATGCAAGTGTGGCTTTAATGGATATAAAATAAAAATTGAGCGCGAAGTGCGAGTGTTACGATGAGAATATGTTCCTTAAGGCCGATAGAGCCTTAAGGGGTTACACCACTTTGCCCCACCAAAATATTATGCTTTTTCAAGAATATTTTTTGAAGTAGTAAAGCGTTTTTATTTGAATTCAAGTACATTAATGTATTATACTACTATTAAACTAGAAAATGATTTTCTATTTTTTTTATTTTTTTTTGCAATAATGGCGGCTTGACAGACGATGTACTGGAGCGCTGCAAAAATAGATGGTCGTACGGTGGGCACTCTAGCTTTGCCAATTTTGAATCAATCGAATTAAATCTTTTTTTAATGGACTCATTAGATGTTTTTCTAGCGAAATACGTAGCTGTTTTAAAAAACATACATTTTTAATAAATAATAAAATTAATTTCTAGGTAAAGGACATAGAACACTTCGCGCGAAGCGTGAGGTTCACATATTTCAGAGCGCAAAGCGCGACGACCGAATTGCAAGCCCTAGTCGCGGTCAAAATTGCGAGCAAATCGAGCTGTGCGAGAAACACGCAATTATTTTCCGAAAATAGTCCTATCCCTCCTCTTTAATACATGATAGGAGGTTCTATCTTGATTTGTGTGGAAGTCACACATTTTCTAAGTTACTGGTACAGATATGTGACGTGCTACGAAAAAAGGGACTTGGCTGGAAAGCAGAATTTTTTAGAAAAAGTAACTCTTAAACTATTGGAAACACCAATAATCTGATAATCGATTTTCGCAGCCTAAGCCCCTTTTCTTCGTGATTCGTCACATATGTACCGCGATGCACGAAAGGGTTGATAAAAATAAAAGTGAGGATAATTAGTAAAGTCGATATATTCAATTGAAAACTTACCTACGACGGTAGTAAGGATCAGTATCCCCAAAACGATGGCAGTGAGAATCGCTGTGACGTCACCGAGCGAAGAAACTGCCACGGAGGAAGTATTGCCAAGAGTGACGTTGGCCTCCATGGTCTTCAATTAAAGATTACCGATCCGTCATCATCGTTACGAGCGTCATCCACGATTTCATCTCCCCTCTCTTACCAATTATCCTGTATCGAAAATTTTGTGCGATCTCGCGACTACTGCACTCATTCATCTTGTGATCTTTATTGCAGCTGATTTTCTTTCTTAACTTCATTAACTAACTATATAAATTTTGTATTTATATCATCAAGCTTTTAAATGTATCCCCTTAATCATTATATGATTTTATCTCTGCTTTGTTAGACAAAATTTTGGTGCAACTCTTTGCAACTTCATTTGTTCCGGTTCTGTTGACAGTGCTTCTTGACTAATGATAATCGTGACAAGAAGTTGGCAGTTTATGGGCCTTATATCGTGCAGGTCGTAGATGACGCCCGAACCTTTCAAAATTGATGAATGGCCCTGCGTCAACATTTGCTGTGTATTGGTGTCGCAGCTTCTGAAAATGACAATTTATTACTTTTTTATGTGTCACTTCGCTCGGTACAAACGACATTCGAATGGTGATACCAATAAAGAATTTTTTGCAGTCAGCATTATTTTTGTTATTTTTACAGAGTACTTGTGAAATGCTGAGTATAATTGTATTGCCAACTTAGAAAAATTCCAAATTTGAATTAGATCTGATACTGAACTGATAGTGAATAAAATAAGAGCAGGTAAATTTAATTATTTATATCCTACATCAAGACGAAAAACATATATTGATAATTTACCATAAAAAAGGTACTTTTGGTTTCTATGAATTAAATTAACAAAAATGTTAAATGTATCTAGATAAAAATTGGCAATGATCTTTATATTAGTATCTCAGATAAGTTCAATAGTCAAATATCAAAGTATATCATCATAAGCCCGAGTAGAATAATATTATATACCCAAAAAATGGCATCAAATTATTACAATTAGTTTATTTGTGTTAATAGCATAGAATCTCCTAATATTGCCAATACACATATTAAAAATATTTCCTAAAAATAACATGAAAAACGTCAAAATTATGCATAAAGCAACCACAAGATGAAGTCTTTCTATCCACTTTTACGAAAAATATCGTGAAAAATGTCCAATTTCAAACTTTTCTTGTATTATAAATAATTTCCGAGGTAATAAATGTTTTTAGATGTTCTTCGACTCATTTTAAAGGTAAATTTACGTATAGAATGTTAAAAACGGCAAACAATTATACTATTATTATTTTCCCCTAGATTCTGAAAAAGTCTAATCTTAGAACAAAAAAGGCATAAAAATTGAAGAAATTCTAATTCCCAAAAAAAGATTTTAGAAATACATAAAAGTATTCAGAATTTTTTCACAGACTGAAAATATATCCCCCCGAAGTTCAGAATCCAGGCAGGGTTTTGACTGTCTGCAACCCTCTATTTTATTTGAATTTGGATTTTTCTTAAACCTTCTTAAATGCAATAAAACCACTATTTAAATCCATTGAAGATTTTTTCTCCTTTCTATGCAAATAGAACAAAATAGTAACATTTTTACTGTTTCTGATTTTACTTTAGAATATTTTACTAATTTCGAAACTAAAATTTTTGAAAAATTAATCCTAAAAACTTCTACTGAAAAGATTTTCGATAGAAACTTTACAATGTTCCAAGAATCTTAAGTTTCCAAAGTACATAAAACTTTATTACTTTTAAATTTAAATATTTCTAGATATAAATTTGAATACTGTTCTAAATTATATATTTATCTGATCAGGATTGATGATTAGCAAAACGAACTTCAGACGAATTTAATTAAATTCAATTGTATTTTAGTCTAGTTTAGTCTAGTTATTAATGAATAAATTAGTATTTCAGGTAACTCTTCAATATATGTTCATATACTAATGTGAACAAGAATGTTTATAAGCATTTCTATGATATTTAAATGAATATTTATAATGGTAACATTTTAATAAAAATCCACATTAGTGTTTCTGTGTACTCTCTAAATTTTAATCAGTCAAAATCTACTGATTATCAGTGAAATTTGACTGATTCAGATTTAGAGAGTAAAGTAAAATAGAAAAGAGTTAAAATGGCTGAACAATATATGGACTTGACGATAAGAAAAAGTGATCAGTGGTTTTCCCACTAGATTTGGGGACTTTTTGATCCTTTAGGAGGGGAAGTTAGTGGTTTTTTTTCTCCAAGGTTTTTTAGTGGTTTTAATTAAATATCAATGTATCTTCCCATTTTGTTTCAAAAATAGAAATATGATTGGATTTTTCCTATGTCTGAAGATGATTTGAGTCAGAATAAATACTTAATCTCCATTGGTCTATAGTAAAAGTGATCTAATCATGGTTATTTACGAACCATTTAACATACAAATTACTGCTTAAATACAAATTTACCGATCGAGCCGGATCGATTTTCTGCTTGTGTCAGTGGGATGGTTAATTAATAAATTGGAACTTTTAAGCTTTTAGCTTCAAAACTCATTTTCTTAATATTAATAAATGAAAATAACCCGTCAAAATAATTTATTTTATTTGTTTATAAAAAAATTGTTAGTTTAGTGTAAAGTTTTATTATTAAGAATTTTCTAAAATAATTAGGATTGAATTTCAAAGGTTCTGTATAAATATATCTATGATATAAATTATATTATAAAAAGGACAATATCTTTAAAGATTTTGTAACATCAGTACATTATAAACTCAAAGTTTCTTTTGCCCCTTTAAATTCTTCGAAGATTCAAAGAGACGAAGCTTTATGAAGTAAGAGCCCTAGTTGGGATTAAAAATAACTCAGGATAATTGTGAATAAAAGAAAATATAAAGAATGAATGAGGCGTTTCGTAATTAAATAAAACTGAATTGAAATGTATTTGAGAGATATAAGAGTAAAATTAGATAAGAGGCGAAAATTACGTACGGTTTTGGGAGGGTGGGGTCTCAAATAATTCCCAAAACCGTTTATAAATTTTATTTATTCCATTTTATGTTTAGCTCATAGTCAAATATATAAAAATTCTTCACTAAAAATAAATTCCAGAAATTTACAAAATTTTAGTGTATAGGTGGATAAAGAGTTATCAAATTGTGTTTTTGTTTTCTACTCCTTACATTTTTCAAGTTGAAAGATCTTAATGAATAGAGTAGAGATTAAAAATGAAAGGGAAATTTAGTTGTCTGACCAAAACCGAATTTATCTACTGTAAATAAGTAGTCGATATATAATGCATTTTAAAATTTTTCCTTCTCTAGTTTTATTTTCCAAGAGTATTAATTTAAAATGTACAATAGCATCTCTAACAATTGAATATTTGAAAATGACCGATGCCGTTTAAAGGTTAAAAGATGAGGTTAGAGTCTAATTTTAAAACATAAAGATAATTTTAATATAGAAAATTAGCATAAGAATATAAAATGCAAAATATTACTATAGTAATTTCAGTTTTACATTCAACTTTTTTACAATGTACTAAAACTTTAAGATTGCATTAATTAAATAATCAACAGTGAAATTTGACTCGAATTCAGGGAAGATTACAGTGAAACTGCAATTTAAAATTTATAATGTAAAAAAGGAAAGGCTAAAATGTGATATTAAAAATAAAATGTGAAAAGTGCAATAAAAATGTCTAATGTAAAAAGTCACATAAGTTTCCTCCAGAATAATAATGACTAAAATTTATATTAATATCTGAATAATTGAAAATTGCTCATCTTATAACGTGTTATAGTTTAACCTTCTGCCTTCTGCTTATTCCTCTGAATTTAGAAGTATCGTTGTAGTAAAAACTTTGTCACTCTGCATAATTCATTTAAATATTTACAAGGTGGTGTGCTCTTGCCTGCTCTTCAATCTGCGAAACTCACAAGGCTGAAAGCCTTGACAGTATGTGCAAATAGCAGGAACAAGAGCAGAAGTGAGGACTTGGGTTCTGTGCTCATGCTTATACCTTACTCACTCTTTCCGATGAAACGTGTTGATATATGGATTATTCTCAGACATAAAAGAGACTGACAGATGGCTCAGGCGGAAATTTCTCTAACAAGAAATAAGCATTTTAATTTGAAATACCATTACCATAACATTCTTTAATAGTGAATTCATTTATTTTATATCAATTACTATATAATTGAAAAGAACCCTTCTAGAATTGTACTTTTAAAATAAGTGTCACGTCTCGCAACTCTGTCGACTCGAGATACAGCATGATCTACTATACAAACTAATAGGAAGATCATTAGAATCGAAAGGAAGATTCAAATAGAATTGATATATTTTACTGTGATATTAATGCCAGCTAATAAATAAACTAAGTAACTCTAGAAGAAGGTTAGAATTGAGTAAGAAGTTAAGTTCTTGCTACAGGGAAAAACATTATAGTTGAGAGAACTATACAGAATTTTAGTTCAGCAAAATACCTGTCGTGACTATAGGATATTGGTATTATAGCTAAACTGAATGTGTGACACGCCGAAATGCCTATTTTCCGTCGTACCAGTATAATTTTGTTCATGCAACAATAGAAGTATAGTTGTTAGACCTATATCGGTATCTAGTGTCTCGACCCATGCGGTATAGGTGAGACAACTATACTGGTTTGCCGTGCGGCCTATACGCTCTGTGCGTGACTGCAGCGCCATAGCATGAGTGAGCTAAAGGAGGCTGTTCGAGAGCTTTTACAATGTATTATAATGGGGCTTAGTTATAAAAATGTTTATTATCAATAAAAAAAAAAAAAAAAAAAAAACAATTTAATTCACTTTAAAATTCAATTGTTTTTCCTTGTGAAATATTTGTGTGAAATCAGCAGTAAAAATTAAGTATTATTCATAACAAAAATGATATAGAAACCAGTAAATATAAGGTTAAGTTAATGACAGATCAAAACAGACATCACACCGTGATGAAAAATTTCTACAAACAGCATTATTGAAGGCTGAAGAATTTTATTTTAAAAATTATTTAAATGCTTTATATAAGACTGTGATTGCCGAAGAACTCAATGATGAAAATAATACTGAAAATTTAGAAAACTGTGAAAGTTTAAGTAATAGTAAAGATGAAGAGATAAGATTTAACCGAAGTTTTACTGGAACTGACATCAGCAATACTTTAAACAAATAATATAGCTTCTATGACTTTAAGTTTAGGTGTATGTTAAGTTAAATAAATATATTTAAACGTTTGTTACACATACTTTATTCCAAAATATTTTGTTAAAAGTCGAAGAATTTATGTTACAAAATTCATTAATATTATATCAAATACTAAATTATGATAAATTAGATGAATACATTTTACAATTATTACTTGTTACAGCTTAAAAAATATATACTGCAGCCATCCACTTATTCCTTTGATTTATTTTCCATTTAGACGTTGGAAATTTGTAAAATTTACACTCATTTTTCCTGCTTGTATTTTTACAATTCACAACACAACAACTTCGGTGCTTCATTTTAGCTATATTTTTAAAATTAAAACCAAATTTAGATTTGCATGCGTATTTTGATTGCTCGGAAATATAAAACAGCCTCCTTTAACGCCAAAATTATCCACTGCGTACGCTGGCGTCGATCTGACTCTCCCTACCATGACTTCGCACGGAGCGTATACATTGCTTCGCATGCACGCGACTCTAACCTCGAAATGAGAAAGAAGTGTCATTTGTTGGAGGCGTTTTTTCGAAGCGTTTCTTGTTTTGTTTGAAGCATTTTTTCTTTGTTTGAAAGATCATTTTTGCGTATCGCCTATTGTTTTATCACACGCGAAAATTCACTACAGCGATGGACGAGTGGATGAAGAAAAAATTGACTGATTGGGGATTAAGAAAATATATCGAAGCTTCGAAGGTAAGTACTAACATAGTTACAATAATTTGACCATCATTTTTTCATTTCCTATTATTTATAATTAAAGCTCTGGATTACAGAACATGCGACAACTCTATCGCATGCATTGTTATAACAGGCATAATATTTTGGTTACGATCGCTATACATTGTATTGTCATATCAACGAACTTGTATCCTTCGCGGAGCAATATGACGTTTAGGAATACCAGTATGGCTATCTCACCTATACTCCTATAGTTCTGAGGACTATACCTTAACATTGGTCTGATAGCAATATTTTCTGGTTCTGAGGACCAAAATATAGTTCTCTCAGCTATACTGTTTTTTCAGTGTATAACAGGAACAATATTTTGCTTACGATAACTATATATCGTATTGTCATGTCAACGAACTTGTATTCTTCGTGGAGCAATATGACGTTTAGAAATACCAGTATAGTTGCTACGCTTATACTGGTATAGTTCTGAGGACCACCCGGTAGCATTGATCTGATAACAATATTTTCTGGTTCTGAGGACCAAAATATAGCTCTCTCAACTATACTGACAGAAAGGAATGGCTGTTACAACGATATTGATGATTAATTTAACCTTACCTTATTGCTGGCATAGATACAGCAATATGAGATTTGTATTTTAACCATCCGAATATAACTGAATAAATATGAACGAATCAACCATATTATTGGTTGCTATGGAAAAATGTATTGTTCAGCTTCCCATATTATATTTCTGATTCGACTTGTTTCACTTACAATATTTTGATTTCTGTATTCAACATCCTGCGTTGTTCAGAGAGACATATTATTTTATAAATACAATTATAAATTCCCAACCTACAACCGAATGGCTAAAACTCCCGAATCATTTCTATCAGTGTATACTGTTTTCTCCCTGTATGCTCTTCAATGGATTCCATCATTAGATATGAATGATCAATACAGACGTCTCGCTACTAATAGGTCTCAACAACAAATATGGAAGGTTAATAAATATATAAATTGGTGCACTATCGCATAACTATAGTATTTTATCAGAGAGTGACACATCAGAGAAGGCAACTCATCCGATCTTAAGCTTCAATACCAAATATGAGCAGTTAATAAACATATTACGCCACTATTTAGCAACTGTCGAGTTTATTTGGTAACGTACTTTTCTAAATTCTTAGACATAGATTCTAGAATATAATTTTTTCGCTGTTTCTGGTATCTGCATAAAATTTAAAATTCTGTTGTATTAAATTTGAGAAACTTGAGACTGACATTTCGCAATTAATATATAAATAAACATTAATTTATGTAAAAGTATCATTCTGACTAAATTTCATTACAGGTTCAATAATCACATATCCACGTTTCAAATTATAAAGGGAAATTCGAAATTCTGATAGTTACACACGGATAGAAATTGGATGGTTGAAAGTACCATTTTTGACGGTAAAACAGAATCATTAAGAATTTCTGCCAATTAATTCCAAAAATATGCTACTTAATATAATAAGTTTCAGGAAATATCACCAAGAATGATGGTAAAAATTGAAAATTCATATGCCAACTTTTTTTTTGACAAAATATACCTTTAAAGATGTGTATGCATATCTTTCGCGTTTACATCATAATACATTCCATAGGTCGAAATATTACTTTCACGCATTTACGGAATATTATAATCGTAAAGTTCGAAAAAGTTACCATCAGAGTTCAAACGTTGGAATCGTAGATGGTAGTTTTTAGTTATCGAAGATGGTAAAATCCACTTTTATCGATCTGATTTTCTAAGCCCTATTGTAGTCGAAGTATAAGAATGCTCGAAAGTAAAACGTATCCATCATAGATGGTAAAAATTTGCCTCAATTTTTCCATTTTCACGAAAGACAGCGAGTAATGATTGACATAATAAACTTTACTATTATGATGGGATTTTTTCACAACTTTTCCCAATAGTTCTGGTTTACTCTCTAAAATGGTATTTCTTCTCACGAAATGTAATACATTTACCCATCAAATTTCTTTTCGTACATTATTTGTCCCTGTAAGTAAACATAAAAATTATATTCATTTAGGAACAAGAAACAAATAGTATATTACGTAACAAGGGCAGAAAGTTGAGATTCCTGCACTGCGCGCCATAATGCCCGAGGCGAAGCCGAGGGCATCATGGCACGCAGTTCAGGGCTCTCAAATTTCTGCCCATGTAGTGTATACCATTTTTCTTGCTACCCGGTCGAAAGTACGAAAATAATTGCATGTGTCCATTGGAATATATTGATGCCTGCCCCGACATTTGCGGCACGAGCGGAGCGAGTGCTGCTGGTCGGGGGGCAGGCATCAAATACATCTATAAATTAAGGTTTAGATTTCTATTTCCTTGTTTCCATCTTTGGTAATTATCATAGACTAGCATGCATCTGTCAACGGACTTTTTGGGTAAGGTGTCAGTTTCTACTATTAATTGAGCTTCAGTTTCAAAGTTTTTATTAATTTCTTCTTCATCTGTCGATTCATCAGATGATATGTCATTCATTTTTTTATTTTTATTTTTGTTACACTTCAGTCATTACTATTACATTCTAAATAATATCCACTCATTGCCACTAATAAACATTAGCAGAGAGCGGACAAATTTTGACGTTTGAGGTTATCGACGTTTTTACTCCCGCTATTATAGAGGGCGCGCATATAGCTTGACCAATGCATGAAAGTTAGACTTTCTGCCGTGAATTTGGTGCCGAAACCACGTACTTTCGACTAGGGTAGTAAGAAAAATGTATTTTAAGTTTAAGTTTAAGTTTGAAACTTTTTGATCGTGAGGAACACTAAAAGTAAACATCGTTGAACTTTTATCTACGACTCAACAATGACGTCACGTCTACAAATAAAGACCCCTCATCATGTCCCCTTAAACAAGTATCTTATCACTTTCATGCATCGTTTCTGTATAATAGCCTGAAAGAGAGAAGACATTATTCCAGAAAATAAATCTGAGAAAGAGCACAAATAAGTTTGTTCTTCGTGTTATAGTAATTTTTACGCAGTTTCTTCTTAACAGGGTGATAAGGTAAACTTGACCTTCTTTACTAAATAATTGAAAAAAATTTTATCAGACGAGAACATGACACAAATAATATATTTCAATTCACATTTCAATGGGAAAGAAAATTAATAAATGAACTTTTTTATAATTATTGTAGGCTTATAAGTATTTTCAGTTAATTTTTTCCTGAATATAAGAAAATCATTATAGCATATATATTTGGGTTTAGCATTAAAAGACCTATCAAAAGCAGTCCTAATACTGGAATTTTATTCAGGGGTTGTCTTCGCAACCCTTATTGAATGAAATCCTTCGGGTACACCTACTCAAGAGTCTGGGTCAAACCAAAAGTTGAACTTTTTTGGCCTGCGTGTATATATATATATATATATACAGGCATATTAAAAAACCCTTTATATACACAGTCTATAAAATATCTAATTTCGTCCGTATCATGATATTGAAAAGAAAAATTTCAAAATTAAAAATGAAGAATCTAAAATGGAAATTAAAATTTTAAATAAATTGGCGGATTTCTGTTATGGGATCATAGCACTCTATCCCCCCCCCCCCCCCAAAGAAAGGCTATTTTGAAGAATTTGTTTAGAGGTTGCTAATATAAATATTGATATAAAACTTATTGGGCTTAATAAATAAACTCTTAAAATACATTAACACATTTTCTTCAAATGATTTTACACAGTTTTTGTATACAAAAATGTCAGGCAAATACAACTCTTCGAAAAGTAGGTAGGTCCCTTGCGCAGATGATTTTTCCACAAAGGACCATTTGGAACAGATAATGCAAAGAGTATTAGATTTAATACGAAAGTAACTATATCCTAAACCTCAATCAATAAAATTCATGCAAAAATTTCAAAATGGTAGAAATTCTTTGAAAACAAAATTTTGAAAAATTTTCACCATTTTGAAATTTTTGCATGAATTTTATTGGTTGAAGTTTAGGATATAGCTACTGCTGTACTAAATCTAAAACTCTTTGGATTATCTGTTTCAGATGGACCTTTGTGGAAAAATCATTTGCGCAAGGGACCTACCTACTTTTCAGAGTTGTGTTTGCTTGACATTATTATATACAAAAACTGCGTAAAATCAAGTAAAAAAATATGTTAAGGTATTTTAAGAGTTTATTTATTAAGCCGAACAAGTTTTATATAAATATTTATGTTAGCAACCTCTAAAAAAATTCTCCAAAATAGCTTTTTTGAAAGGGCCTAGAGTGATATGATCCCTTAAACCTGATACTAGGATTCTTAGGGCCACCAATTGCGAAATCGAGATAAAAATTAGAAAAAAATGGTGTCTCTTACGTATTGAAAGTTAGCATATAAATTATAATATTTTAATTATAAGTTATGTGCTGTATAGAATATGCGAGTGCATAATGTAGTGTAATAATATAATATTTATGACTAGCTTTTGCCCTCGGGTTTCCTCGTGTCGATACTTTGTGATTGGGGATCAACCAACGCTTCTTAGCCCCTTGTTGACAAAGCGCATTGATTTATACTTACATTTAAATGTAGACTATGAGCTGAATACCATTGAAAGTCTCATCTCAATCAACCAAGTAGTTTTTGTGTGATGAGAGAATTAACATACAACCAGAGAGACATATAACACATCACTAAATAAGTTCGTAGGATGACATATAGATGGCGCAATATATTGACAAATCCATATGATTTTTAGAAAGTAACAATCTTCAAGCGACACGTGTCAAAATTTAATGACAATCTGAAGTTTAATTCACACATGCAGTGGTTTTAGTGACGCTACTTTTGTAATTTTCAAAACAATAATAAAATCGGAATTTTGTATGTTGATAAAGCATTACTTTTTAATGGGAAAAAATACTGTTCAAGCAAAGCAATGGCTTGATAAGTATTATCCGGACTCTGCCCCATCGAGACAAATGGTAGAGGAGCGGTTTACTGATTTTAAACGCAGCCGTACAAACACCGATGGTGCTGAACGCTCTGGTCGTCCAAATTCGGCAATTGGTCCAGAAAACATAACAAAAAGTCCATAAAATGGTTTTCGCTGATCGTAAATTGAAGCTACGTGAGATAGCTGACACCTTAAAGATATCAGAAGGCAGTTTATTCGCCATTTTGTATAAACATTTGAGCATGAGAAAGCTCTGTTCGAAATGGGTACCACGTTTGCTCACAGTTGATCAAAAACAAAAACGCGTCGACGATTCAGAGCGTTGTTTGGAGTTGTTTCAGCGCAATAAAAAGGATTATTTCATGCGGTGTGTAACAATGGATGAAACATGGACGGAAAGGGGACTGGGCACTCTGGTTGCTGCGCGATCGGCGCGCCACTTGCCTTGACTCATGGACGGTCGGTTGTTTGTTTCGGGAGTGGAGGGGCCCTCATGCGAGATCGCAGCTAGCCAACGGCTAAAGCAGAAAACTCGCCCTACTCATGGCTCATTTTCAGCCACGAATAAAGTACAGGTTGTGGAGGTTCTGTCGCCTGAGCGCGTAGCTAGAAATTTGACATGGACTGTTGGCTTGTCGCTGTCCCGCGCAAGGGCCCCCAAACTCCCGAAACAGGCAACCGACCGTCCATGTGTCAAGATGAGTGGCGCGCCGACCGCGCGGCAACCAGAAGCCCATTCCCCTTTCCGTGAGGATTCATCACTACACTCCAGGGTCAAATCGGCAGTCAGCTGAATGGACAGTAAAGGGTGAAAATCGTCCAAAGCGACCAAAAACTCAACAGTGGGCTGGCAAGGTTATGGCATTCGTATTTTGGAACGCGCATGGTATTTTGTTTATCGACTATCTTGATAATGGTAAAACCATTAACAGCGACTATTACCTTGTATTACTGGATCGATTGAGCACAGAAATCAAGAAAAAACGGCCTCACATGCAAAAGAAAAAAGTGCTGTCCCACCAAGACAGTGCACCCTGCCACAATTCCATGAAATGGATGGTCAAATTGAATGAACTAAGCTTCGAATTGCTTCCTCGCTTATCATATTCTCCATATCTGGCCCCCAGTGACTACTGGCTCTTTGCTGACCTAAAAAAATACTCCGCGGAAAGAGATTTGGCTCCCATGAAGAAGTTATTGCCGAAACTGAAGCGTATTTTGAGGCATAAGATAAATCCTACTACAAAAAAGGCATCGAAATGTTAGAAAAGCGTTGGAATGAATGTATTGCTCTTGAAGGAAACTATGTTGATGAATGAAGTCGAATTTTGCATAAAAGCTGTTGTTTCATTAGTCATCCTATGAACTTATTGAGTGACGTGTTATATTGAAATTCTGACGAAGTTCTAGATTGTTAATGGTTTTTCTATAATGTTTAATAGTAATCGGTAATGCTCTTTTTAATTGATCTAAAGTATTTAGGTAGACACATGGAAAAAAATGGATTTTAAAATTAAGTATCCCGATAGAATGATTATAGGACAGTATTATGGACAGTAATTTAGATCATAGATAGATAGATTCTATATATTACTATATTCTATATATTACTCTATATTCTATAGTTATTCAACCAGGATATGTAAATTTATAATCCATTTTTTGGGGTATAGTAGAAAATTTGGAAATTTTCTAGAATACTTTCGAATTTTGAAGATTATTCTCGACTTTTTTTCAAAATTCTTTTATGTTTACTGCAGTTCTATAAAATTCTGAATTTTTTCGCAGTTTTTCAAGAAAAATTAACTTATTAACATAACCTCAAACTAAATAACAGTTTATAAAAGCAGGAAAAAGTTGAAAATTCCCTTAAGGTAGTACGATCACGAAAATTAGACCTCAGGCAAAAATAGATAATTTTGCTTTCAAGAATAGCAATATTATTATTGAAGGGCTAACTTGAAGGAGAAAAGATTATTTTTTATGAAAAAAATTTGAAACACAAAAAAATAATGTTATTAATGTATTTTATTTTTGCCCAAACTTATTTTCTTATCGCTTCGAGCCAAATTTTAAAAAATGATGCGATTCTAATAAATCACGGTTCATTTTTTTAGGAAACAGATTCTCTACAACTTGACCGTTTCCGATTTTTAAAAATAAATTCTTTAATGGCTGAAATTATAAAAAAACAATTTTTCAAAACAAAATTTTTATAAACAAATTGCTGTATTTGATAATAATTAATTCAATTTCACAAATAGGAAACGGTCAAGTTGTAGAGAATCTTTTTTCTAAAAAAATGAACCGTGATTTATTAGAATCGCATCATTTTTTAAAAATTGGCTCAAAGCGATAAGAAAATAAGTTTGGGCAAAAATAAAATTTATTAATAACATTATTTTTTTGTGTTTTCATAAAAAGTAATCTTTTCCTTTTCAAATTAGCCCTTCAATAATAATATTGCTATTCTTGAAAGCAAAATTATCTATTTTTGCCTGAGGTCTAATTTTCGTGATCGTACTACCTTAATTGCATTACACTTTAAAAGAAACCACAGTAAATTTTTCAGAAAAAATTAGTTTCGTTCAAAATTATTTCTTTATCAATAGTTTTTTGATATTTTATGTTTTCTCTTAATCTCCCCATTGACCAATCTTAATTTTAATTCAATTTCAATTAACAACGGCTAATTTTGTTTTTATTTTCTACAATTCTACTTATTTCACTTTTTTTCTATTGGATTTATAACTTAATTCGTGCGGTTTCCTAAGAGACGGCGTAACTTGATTATTATTCCATCGTTCCAATATTCTGAACATGCATTGGAAAGCTACTGCCATTGTGCGTCTTTTCAGTACATGTTATTCATTTGAATCGTAAACAAAAATAATTTTTTTTTCACTCAAATATGTCGAACTCTGTGCCTGAAAAAGTGCTTTTGCGGGGAGTTCTTCTTCATTACTTTAAAAAAAAGGAAACTGCTGCCGAAAGTCATCGTATTTTGGTGGAAGTTTATGGTGAACATGCTCTAGCTGCGCGAACGTGCCAAAAAGTGGTTTGCACGATTTAAATGTGGTGATTTTGGCTTGGAAGACGAAGAACGTCCTGGGCAGCCAAAGAAGTTTGAAGATGAAGAACTGGATGCATTACTCGATGGAGATTGCTGCCAAACACAAGAAGAGCTTGCAGAATCTTTGGGAGTCACTCAAGCAGTCATTTCAAAACGTTTAAAAGCAGCCGGATACATTCAAAAGCAAGGAAATTGGGTTCCACATGAACTCAAGTCGAGAGACGTTGAAAGGCGGTTTTGCATGTCCGAAATGCTGCTGGAACGCCACAAAAAGAAGTCATTTTTGCATCGGATTGTTACTGGTGATGAAAAATGGATCCATTACGACCACTCCACGCGCAAAATATCATATGTGAAACCCGGTCAAACAGCCAAATCAACGGCAAAGCCGAATATCCATGGCGCGAAGGTAATGCTCTGTATTTGGTGGGATCAGAAGGGTGTGCTGTATTATGAGCTGCTAAAACCGTGTGGAACCATCAATGGAGAACGCTACCGAACACAATTAATCCGATTGAAGAGAGAAATAGCCGAAAAACGCCCGGAATATACGACCAGACCCGAAGCAATAATTTTCCACCATGACAACGCTCGGCCCCATGTTCCTATTCCGGTTAAGAACTATTTGGAAAACAGTGGATGGGAAGTTTTACCCCATCCGCCTCATAGCCCAGACCTTGCCCCTTCTGACTACCATTTGTTCCGGTCGATGCAGAACGCCCTCACTGGAATACGGTTCACATCAGAACAGGGTATCAAAAATTGGCTTGATTTATTCTTGGCCGCCAAGGCGGCGCAGTTCTTTTGGGATGGATTCCACAAATTGCCAAAAAGATGGGAAAAAGTCATAGCTTCAGATCGGCAATACTTTGAATAATATTATCGTACATGTTTTTCTTAAATAAACGTTCAAATTTTGAAAAAAAAACCGCATAAATTAAGTTATAGATCCAATATAATATAATTTTTATTAAACTACGCACTGTATAATATTTCTTTATTCAACAAAACAAAAAAATTATTTAAAAAAAATGTTAACGAGTAAGATTATGAAAAATGTTCTTCTGAATAAAATGGGTTCTTGTTTGTTTACAATAAATACAAAAGTTTACTTATAGGCAAATTTTTCAAAATATATATTGGAAATTCCATCTGGTCTTAAATGACGTTGATTCTAAATCACAGGTTGATAAGGTTGATATGGTAGGGTTTGGTTATCATGGTGAGTGATACGCTCTTCTAATTATCGACATAATCGACTGAAATGATTTGAAAAAATTTGTAAATAGTTCATGATATATCCGTAGCCAAATTGGTGTAAATAGATTATGTGAGAAAAGTTGTGTGGAACCTCCGTAGCTCAGATGATAGAGCATTTGACCGGCAATCGAAAGGTCCTGGGCTCGATACCCAGCGGAGTGGAAGCGTTCCTTTTTTCACAGAAAATTTTTCAAAATATATATTGAAAATTCCATCTAGTCTTAAATGACGTTAATTCTAAATCACAGGTTGATAAGGTCGATATGGTAGAGTTGGGTTATCATGGTGAGTGATACACTCTTCTAATTATCGACATAATCGACTAAAATGATTTGAAAATATTTGTAAATAACTATTAATAGAGAAATAATTTTGAAATATAAATTTATATATATATATATATATATATATATATTTATTTAGATCTATTTATATGTATACGATTAATATTTCAGATATGTAAAATAGGAATAACTATATAGAATTTAGATCCTCAACTATAACATTTAGATAGTACGCCGTAAAATCTCAGATGTTGAATTTAAACATTCAATATCCGTATCAGTACCCATGAATATTGAAGATCAATATCTAAATGTTACAGTTTAACATTATGGCGTAATCTAGTAAAAAATCCGGATTGGGGTTCTAGGTCCCCTCTGAAATACCAGAATTATTTTATTTTTTGAAAAAAGTCTTACACTAGTTGACATAAATTCTGCCTCTTATCTTTTATCATTTTACAAAATAACAAAACAACATATTCATTATTTTGATACTAAATTTATCGAATGTAAATTTTTATGGATTTCTAACCGCTATCAGAAATTTTGCATTTGGCGCTTTCATTATTAAAATAATGAATACATTATTCATATTTTGGGGGAATGATAAAATAACATAAAGAAAAATTGATGTCGAGTGCGGTATACCTTTTATTTCGAAAAAATTTTCTATGAAATATATCATAATTTTAATTTAAAAATGAATTACGAATAAAAATAAATAAAACGAAATAAAATTAAATCTTTAAGTTTTAAGACAAGTTCGTTAACCAGCTATATCTGACTAAAATTGTGAAAATAAGAACATTTTTTGTGTTCATGGAAAAATCAAAAATCGCAATATTGGTTTCTGATGGTGCTAATAAATCTCTACCAATTATCCTTATACCATTTTTCGAAAAAACCAAAATAGAAAAGTTACAATATATTAAAATTCGAAAAAAGTCAATATCATAAGTCCATTTTCCAGTTAAACTGTAGGATATACGAAAAAACTTTATTATACAAACTTGTTTACTACAAAAAGATTTACAAATTTGAATCGCAACATTTTTTATAAGATGTATATTTTTCTTTTCAATTTCAACAAATATTATTGAAAATCAAAAATTCAAATTTTTAACGAGAGTATACTAAATGCGAACAAAAAACGATAAAATGCAAAATTGTTCACTCTAATGAGGTCTACAAATTTCGCAATTTGTATGTAAAGGACATAGATCACCAAGCGCGACGACCGAATCGCGCGCCCTGGGCGCGCTCAAACTTGTTTATTTTAGATTCAACAATCCAGAATTATTACCAACGCCAGCAGTAGTGAAATTTGCGAGGAACATTTTTAAACCTCATACATAAAATGTTTAAATATTGAAATTTTATTATTGTTATATTTTTTACCTATAAAAACCATTCTCTATAACAAAAAAATCAAATTGAAATCAATTGTTTTTATATAAAAATAAATTTAAAAAAAATACCTATTCTCCTGCTCTTCACAGTAGAATACCCCCTTAAATTTCAAATCCAAATTATTACCAGTGACCCAGAAAATCTTCATATGCAAATTTTTCAGAAAAAGTTGTATATTTTTTGGATTACCATATTAGATCTGAGATTTTGTTCTCTAAAGTTTTCTCCTTAAAATCATAGCCAGCGACTTCAAAAACTATAAAATACTAATTTACATGGAAATTCATCCCCTAAAATGTCACTCGCATTTTTGACCCACTTTTGTGATTTTTATCTTCTGATAGATTATTGAAATGAATCAATGGATTCGTTTTATCTGAGGTACATGAAAAATGAATACATAATTATTTTTTTCTGCTAGTGGCTCATAAAGTGCATTTTATTACCCACTGAGGGTCAAAAAAATCTATTTTTTGACTCCCCAATAGATGGGCATAGGCTGAGCTTTGCTCGCGCATCAAATTTCACACTCACAAAATAAACTTTTTTTTTCCCTAGTTGCACAATATACTATTTAAATATGATACATAACTGTTTTTATGCTGGTCGTCCAGCAATTTATTTTACTCGACCTATTATGGTCACTCCCAAGGAAAAGCGATTTGTTTATTTGTTTTATCTGAATCTGCCTGCGACACGTGTCGCTTGAAGCGCTTGTCTCCTTTGTCTCTGCTATGGTCCTCAAACGACACTCCTCGTTTCCTTTTTCACCATTTTTTCTATCACACTACCACTCTATCAGAACGAATATACACACTACCACCGCTGAATGAAATTCGAGCACGAGAAATACGTCAAAGTGGTATGCGGGCGACCTGGCAAGCCTGAGGGAGGGAACTTCTGACATAAGAAAAAATCTTTAGGTAGTCAGGAAGTAAAACCTACGCACACAAGAACACAAGTACAAATACACATGGGATCACGAAAGTCTGAATAACAAAGTACGTACGTGAATTTTATATAAAGCGCATACACGATACATTCAATTTACGAAAAGGAACTTTGATTCTAAATACTTAATGAGTTCATCATTATATGAATTCAAATATTTAACTTGACTTTATCATTTTGTTTTGAATATATGTAAAAGTCTAATAACGATCAGAATCCGCAAGAAACAATAATTGATCATTGAGCTAAAGTTTGCGACATCTTGTGTGATGAATTTTCTTTTTTTGTCGTATGATCTTTAAAAAAGATCAAAAATATGCAGAATAGTGATTTTTGCCAAACACAAGACTTTTCATTGCGGAAAAATTTTTCAATGTTTGCCCAAAGGAATTTATTTATGGACGAACTTGTTGAATTATGTCGGAAACTAAGAAGATATATATGGTTTTCGGGTTTTGATTGCAGTCATATAGTGCTACAATAAAAAAAATATAAATATCTCGCAAAGTAAGAAAAAGACATATATATGGACTTCAAGCTCAATTTTTAATTTACATTTATTTATTGTAGAACTATGTGACTGAAATCGAAACCTGAAGACCATATATGTGTATCGGTTTTAGTTTGCAAGATATGTAATTTAACGGATTCGTCCATAAATGGCTTCCTTTGGTCAAACTATGCTAATTTTGGTTTCGTCCGCAAACTCAATTTTTAATTTATATTTGTTTTATCGTAGCACTATGTGGCTCCAGTCAAAACTCGAAATCTATATATGTGTTTCTTTTTTGATTTGCATGATAATTCAACAAGTTCGTCTATAAATTGCTCCCTTTGGTCAAACATTAAAATTATTTTTCCACAATAAAAAATCTAGTTTTTGGTAAAAATCACTATCCTGCATATTTTTGATCGTTTTAAAGATCATACGACAAAAAAAAGAAAATTCGTCACACAAGACGTCACAAACTTCAGCCCAATCAATTAATCCATTTTAAAGGTATAGAAACTAAATTGAAGTAGTTTTAGGAATCATCCATAAATTACGTGACACTTAGGTTGGGGGGGGGGGGGGGATAGCATAGCATTTGAAAATATTCTTTAAAATTAAAACAGAAAATATATTATATATTTCTTCAAAAAATCTGTAAATAAACATTTTCATATTCATATGAGATGAAATTGAAAAAAGAATTTTTCCAACGCTATATGAGTTGTAGGAAAATATAACAAAACTCATAATAAACGTATTTCCAGCAATCACAATTTCACCAGGGAGTGGAAAAAAAATTATTCAGATAAAAATAAAATATTCCGGATAGTGGATTATACGAACAAAAACACTGTTTAATATTTTTTACTACATTGTACTGAATAGATTACCAAAAATAACTGATTTTACTAATATAAATTTGTATGTTCTCATCATATGAGAAGGTATTGGTTTTATGTGAAAAATGGCTTGAAAATTTCATGAAATCTTGACGTATTAAGATCCTCTGAGTGAGAAAAAATGGTTTTCACGATGGAGTCTGTCGTTGTCTGTAAGCACGGTAACTTTTGAAAGAATTATCGGATTGTATTACGATTTGTCACACTTCCAAAAGGCCGAAAAAGTAAGGACAAATTCGTTAATCAACCATTTTTGACCAATGGTTCTAGTTTATCCATAAAAAACGTTTTTCTTAAAATAAAAAATTTAATTTTCCCGATAAAATATACAAATTTACTTTAGACTATTTTGTTATAGGAGTCATATCTTTTCTTTTATAAATAAAAAACCTTTTTATAAAAATCAAAAATTCAATTTTCCCGCCAAAATATACAAGGTAAAGAAAAAATGTAGGTATAAAAATTGTTCGCTTCAAAAATATCTACTTGAGGCCGATAAGTAAATTAAATTTCCTTCTTCATTTGAACTCGAAAACAAATTTAGTAATTTATAAGTAAATGACATACTCGTAGAACACCGAGCGCGTAGCGCAACGACCAAATCGCGCTCAAACTTGCGAGCGAAGCTCGCAATGAGAAATTGCCCGTGAAGCGGGCAAATTTTTTTATGTGCGTTTGACAAACAAATCGAACACAATGATTCTCACCATTTATTATAAAGCAATCATCGTCGATAAATTAATAACTATTGAGAGTAATCATACTGATTAGCTTCGGTCGATTGGAAATTCAGTTCGTACTGTAGCACCAGAGTGGTTGGTAAATTAACTAATTTCCACTCATTTCAATCAGAAAGAAACAAAGTTGTTTGTAAAATGTATTGTTAGAAGAGTATGGAAGAGAGATTGATAATGTGTGAATTAATGTTACTCGAGAATAAATTAGAGTTTTTTCCGACTCTAGAGAAGGTGCAACATTTTCTATGCTCTATTTTGCCGGCTACGTGAAATTCACATAAATGCAATTACAATGCCATGGGGGTAACGAGCCGAGTTGCTTACAGCTAATATACTTCACTAATGAGCTTTCAAGCTAGGATAAAATTTTTCCAAACACCAATGAAGGCATTTTGTACCTTAAGTCAAGATTATTTATCAATCGTAATTGGATGTAATTAATTTGAATGCTTTGATTAAATTTTATTCAACCCTTATAGCAAGGGTCAAATTTTGTCTGAAAATTTAATGAAAGGTAATTTTAAGCACGAAGAACGTCGCATGTTGCTTATAATTTTTTGAAAATTCAAACTACCTTAAAAATAAAAGTTTAAAATTAGTTCAAAATTAAAAATGTTATGTTATTAGGCAAAATTTCTTTGAATTCTTTGATTCTTCTTTTGTTGAATCCTTCTTTTGCTTAATATAAGTCAAAATTAAGTAACACAAAACCATATTTTAAAATACTAGAGTAAACGCCCCAATCACCCTGTGCTATTATTACGGGTGTTTGTATTGAAGTTTACCTCCCCACTTTAATTATAGTAATTATTATTCTACAATGAAGGTAACTAAAGAAAAGTCATTAGCGTCTGGAAGAAGAGACAAGAATGGATTGAATAACTACTTATTTTCTTATTTGTAACCAACTTGTTCACAATTAGTAACTTAATTATGGCCATGTTTTTTATTTTTATATACATTTTCATACACAATTTATATGTGTGTATAAAATTTAATTTGACTCTACTAAAAAATAATAATAGTAAATGAGTGCGACATTCTAAATACGAATATTATTCTAAATTAAAAAATCATGGAAAGTATTTTCTTAATAACCGGGAAAAAATTTTCGATGACCGGGAAATGACCAGGAATTATTTTCGTCGATGAAAACGGTCACCCTGTAGATGTTTATTCTGCAGCCCTTATGATTTTAAAAGTAACTTTAACTTAGTAAGAAAAGATCATTTAAAGTCGTTTATAAAAAAAGTAAATTTTTTCATAATTTAAATTAAACACTGTTTGGTGAGATGATTATAATATTGAGTAAGAAAAACGTTGAACGGGGTTTCGAAAAAAGGGAAGTATCATCACGAATATGGAAATTGGGAAGGGAAATGAAAAAAAGCTGAAACTGGCATTTCATCGGCTACAGAATACCAGCTCTTGAGGTTTAGCTGGAGGTTTCTTGGCTGAGTGCCAAAGCCAACAAGTGTTTCATCCAAGCTAAACTAGATACACCCCAATACCGTTGCTCCATCAAGTAGCATAACCGCAAAACCGGAATTTAGTGCATGAAAACCTAATCGCAAAGCGTCAGTGTGCGTACGCCTGAAACACGATACATCCTCGTCCGTTTCAAGTGAGTGATAAACGAGTTTAATTTGCTTTGACTTAATATTTTAAATACCACTTACGAGAAGTAGAATGTATAGTTTTCAAGCAAACGTTCGTCCAATAAAAAGTTTCTTTGATTTAAAGAAAAAATTATCTGTTCAAGGTAATAAAATAAAATAAATTATTTCTTAAGTTTTTGCTGGTATTGTATTTGAATCAAATTAATAATTTTTTGAATCAAATGAATAATGTTAATAAGATGATTCCTTTTATTTTAAAAAGGCTAAAAAGGTGATTTCTAAAAATCAAATAAATTTATATTTGTTCTAAAGGAGTTTTTACTTCGAATTAAAGAAATAAAGTTAAGAAAACGATTCCTTAAAGGGCATAGCCGGGTTTCCAAGTGAAATCAGCCTTAAAACATTGAGCTGAAGTTTGTGACGTCTCGTGTGACGAATTTTTTTTTTCATTCTTCGTCGTATGACCAACAAGACAGTCAAAAATTTGCAGAATAGTAATTTTTGACAGGTAAAATACATGTTTTAATGCGAAAAAATAAATTTTTGAAGTTTGACAAAAAGCAAACAATTTCTGGACAAACTCGTTAAATTATCTCGGAAACTAAGAACGTGGCATAAAAAAAGACTTTGGTTTTTGATTGCAGATACATTGTGCTACATTAAAAAAATATAAATTAAAATTTAGTTTTGCGTAGCGAAACCAAAATTAGGAAAGTTTTGACCCGGCGAAGCCATTTCTGGACAAACTCGGATAAAATTATCTCGGAAACTAAGAATGTGGCATAAAAAAAGACTTTGGTTCTTGATTGCAGATACTTCTTACTACATTAAAAAAAATATTAATTTAAATTTGAGTTTCAGTGGAGCGGAAACCAAAAATTAGGAAAGTTTGACCCGGGGAAGCCATTTCTGGACAAACTCATTAAATTATCTCGGAAACTAAGAACGTGGCATAAAAAAAGACTTTGGTTTTTGATTGCAGATACATTGTATGCTACATTAAAAAAAATATAAATTTAAATTTGAGTTTGCGGGAGCGAAACCAAAATCACGAAAGTATGACCGGGAAGCCATTACTTCTGACAAACTCATTAAATTATCTCGGAAACTCAAGAACGTGGCATAAAAAATGACTTTACGGTTTTGGATTAGATACGTTGTGCTACATTAAAAAAAATATAAATTTAAATTTGAGTTTGCGGAGCGAAACCAAAATCACGTGAAAAGTATGACCGGAAGCCATTTTCTGGACAAACTCATTAAATTATCTCGGAAACTCGGCAAGAAAAGTGGCATAAAAGTTAAAGACTTTGGTTTCTGATTGCCAAGATACATTGTGCTACATTAAAAAAAATATAAATTCTAAATTCTGAGTTTGCAGAGCGAAATCCAAAATTACGAATAAATTTGATTCGGGGAAGCTTAACATTTCTGGACAAACTCGATAAATTATTCTCGGAAACTTCAAGAATGTGGCATAAAAAAAGACTTTGGCTTTTGATTACAGATACATCGTTCTACATTAAAAAACATATACATTAATATTTAGTTTTGCGGAGCGAAACCAAAATTAGGAATGTTTGAGCCGGCGAAGCCATTTCTGGACAAACTTCGATAAATTATCTCGGAAACCAAGCAATGTGGCATAAAAAAAGACTTTGGTTTTTGATTGCAGATACATTGTGCTACTTTAAAAAATATATAAATTTAAATTTGAGTTTGCGGCGCGAAACCAAATTTAGAATTTATATTTTTTTTAATGTACTCAAGAAGTATCTGCAATCAAAAACCAGTCTTTTTTTATGCCACGTTCTTAGTTTCCGAGATAATTTTAACATTGAGTTTGTCCAGAAATGGCTTCCTTTCGGGTCAAACTTTCCTAATTTTGAGTACATCGCTCCACAAACTCAAATTTAAATTTATATTTGTTTTTAAAGTAATGGCGCAATGTCTCTGCAATGAAAAACCAAAGTCTTTTTTTATGCCACGTTCTTAGTTTCCTGAGATAATTTAATGAGTTTGTCCAGAAATGGCTTCCCCGGGTCAAACTTTCGTAATTTTGGTTTCGCTCCGCAAAACTCAAATTTAAATTTATATATTTTTTAATGTAGCACAATGTATCTGCAATCAAAAACCAAAGTATTTTTTCATGCCACGTTCTTAGTTTCCGAGATAATTTATCGAGTTTGTCCAGAGAATGTGCTTCCCGGGTCATGCACTTTCGTAATTTTGGTTTTCGCTCCGCAAACTCAAATTTAAATTTATATATTTTTTAATGTAGCACTAATGTATCTGCAATCAAAAACCAAAGTCTTTTTTTATGCCACGTTCTTAGTTTCCGAGATAATTTAATGAGTTTATCCAGAAATTGTTTGCTTTTGTCAAACATCAAACATTTATTTTTCGCATTAAAACATGTATTTTTGTCAAAAATTACTATTCTGCAAATTTTTGACTGTCTTGTTGGTCATACGACGAAGAAAAAAAAAATAAATTCGTCACACGAGACGTCACAAACTTCAGCTCAATCCTTAAAACCAAATCAAATTTCGCATCAACCATATGGAAGGGGTTGGGTAAGAGATGAGTTTTGCCAAATTTTCAGATCATTATCTGTCATTTTAAATGAGTAATGGCGGATTTTACCATTTTCGTTTCTTTCTTTTTTTAGCTAAACTAATCATAGAAAATTTTTGAAAAAGATCAGGGTTGTTTTTTCCATAGAAGACACATTTGTGAATTTTTGCAGATTTGTTGATGCATAATTCGCGATGCAAAAAATTGCGAAAATTTTTGCACGCAATTTTGTTCATGTTTGATTTGCGCGACCACTCTTTTGAATTATTCTATTTATTAGTTACCTATCGATGATTAAAACAGAATTTTTGCAGATTTTTGCAAGGTGTGGACGGTGATAAAAAAAATAAAAAGCGTCAAAATACGCATTCTTCCAACATCTTACTATAAAGCACATTTTATAATAAGAGTAGACAAATTAAAAAAAAAAATTATTTGGTAATCAATCTCTAACACGGTTTACTGCTGAAATTTTTGCAAAAATTTTGCAAAATAATTTGCCGAACTCTGTTTGTTGCGAAAAATTGAAATTTTTACATGCATTGTGAACAAATAATTGAGTCGAATGATTCGTAAGTCGAAAGAGTGTTGCGAAAATTACCTATTTATATTCTTGAATATTTTTCGAATATACAGGTTTCGCCCGTTGAAAATTCAGTCCGTTCAAAAAATTTCCGTTTTATATAAAAGTGGTATACTAAAAGTAAAATTGGTTTTCCTACAAACTTACATTTATAAACGAAGACAGCGATGATGACTAATTTATGATTGAAAAAAAATGTATGCTTGACAAATGTTTAGCCACTTATGGGGTATGAAATGCTATAAAAGTACAATTAACCGTCTTTATTTGTATAAACTCGATGCTAGAAAAATATATTTTTGTAGGAAAACCAATTTTACATTTTGTATACCACTTTTATTTAAAACGGACAGTTTTTGAACGGACTAAATTTTTAAAACAGGCAAAACTTTATAAAAAAATGTAACGAAAATTTAAGTATTGCAATGCAAAATAACTGCTAAATATTTTTTGTTATCCAGAAATCCAAGTTAATTACTTATTTAATTTACGAGCTTTTCTTATTATTTGTGCTCATTAAAATTTCAAAAAGTAAAGTAAATGTAGGACGATTTGAGGGTATTTTCGATGTCTTGTATGGTAAAATGAGTATGTTATTTTTAACAAAGAAAAATAAATTTAACCTTTATATTCGAAAAATTTTCAAGAATAATATTTAATTACCAAATAAAATTGTATTTTTCATTTGTCTACTGTTATTATAAAATATACTTTAATAGTAAGATGTTGGAAGAATGCGTATTGTCATGGTTTTTATTTTTTTTAACCTCCGTCCACACCTTGCAGAAATCTGCAAAAATTCTGTTTTGATCATCGATAGGTAACTAATGAATAGAATAATTCAAAAGAGTGGTCGCGCAATTCAAACATGAACAAAATTGCGTGCAAAAATTTGCACAATTCTTTGCATCGCGAATTATGCATCAACAAATCTGCAAAAATTCACAAATGTTTCTTCTATGGAAAAAACAACCCTGATCTTTTTCAAAAATTTTCTATGATTAGTTTAGCTAAAAAAAGAAAAAAACGAAAATGGTAAAATCCGCCATTATAGTACTCATTTAAAATGGCAGATAATGATCTGAAAATTTGACAAAATAATCTCTTGCCCAACCCCTTCCATATGGTTGATGCGAAATTTGATTTGGTTTTAAGGCTGATTTCACATGGAAACCCGGTTATGCCCTTTAAATAAGACTTTATTCTGGGTGTTTGTATGAAATTTGCTGTTTTAAAAATTGGTTTTAAAATTTATTGCTTAAAATAAATACTCTTAAATAAATCAGTGCAAAAACAATTATCCATCTCTCTAGTAAGAAATTTTACTGATCATTAGTAGTTTTCTATTGATTACAAATTATCAGTCCGAAGTCACTGTTTGCATAGCGAAAAACATCTCAATGATTACAATACAGTCAAATTTCGAAAGTTTTGAATTTAGAAAGTAATAAAAATTCCGAACTCAACCACCTAATTCAAAATTAAAAATATGTTAAAAATGGTAATAAAATCACAAGAGGAGATGGAAAACTCAACCACCTAATTCAAAATTAAAAATATGTTAAAAATGGTAATAAAATCACAAGAGGAGATGGAAAATCAGAAATGAATAAAAAAAATTAGTTAATACTATATTAATTGATTCTGTTCGGAATTGTATTAAAATTCTTCTTTAAAATATTAAAATTAAAAAGTGCCCGAACTTTTAAGGATTTAAAGAAAGAGTACTTTAAGATAAAAAAGATTATAAGTAACTGAAAACATGACTAATTTCTATCATTCTTCCTCAGATCTCAAAATAATATCACACCCACAGAAAATATACTTTTCAGAACTGACGAATACACGTTTTGCATTAATTTTTTTGTTATTAAATGATATCTTACATTTTCTAAGTAGTCTATAAGCAATTCTTGATACATAATAATTCGACTTCCAAGAAGAAAGTATAATGTTAAGATAAAAATAAGAAAAAATCACATTTTCCCAACACCTCTAGTGAAAATTGTACTTTCACCGTCTATTTTGAGACGGGAAAAAGGCTGATTCCACAACTATTGCTATTTCCTCGTCTCAAAACAGTTAGTGAAAGTATAATTGTCACTAGACGTGTTAGGAAAAATAACGTGTTTCACTCATGGGGAACAATCGATTGTCAATTCGTGTGATTGCAGCACTCGCCTTCGGCTCGTGTTGCAAAATTCACATTCATTGGCAATTGCTCGTTTTCACAACTAGTAAAACAAATAGCTATTATTACATTCTCATCATAAATGAGAAGGTATTAGTTTTATGTAAAAAATGACTTTCAAAATTTCCATCGAATCTTTACGTTTTGAGACTAAAATTGTGAAAATAAGAACGATTTTTATGTTTATGGAAAAATCAAGAGTCGCAATATTGGTTTTTGATGATGGTAATAAATCTCTACCAATTATCCTTATAACACATTTTTCGATAAAACCAAAATTAGAAAAGTTACAATATATTAAAACTTGAAAAAATTCAATATCATAATTCCATTTTCCAGTTAAACTATAGGAGATACTGAAAAACTTTGTGATACTACGCAAAGTTGTTGGTTTTTATAAGATCTACAAATTTTAACTTACATAGTTTCTGATAAAACATATATTTTTCATTTTCAATTTAAAAAATACTATTGAAATTTAAAAATTCCATTATATAAACATTTTTTGACAAGATGTATATTTTATGTTTTGATTTTAAATATTGAAAATCAAAAAATCAAACAAAAATATGTGAGATAAAAAATAAGCATTAAAATAAAAAAAAATCGTTTGCTTAAGAACAGTCTACGAATTTTTTTCCTTTTTGAAATATTTGGAAGAAAACAGATTTTTTTAAATCATGTAACTTATTAGAAAGTTACAGAAATGTATACAGAAAATCAAGCGCGAAGCGCGAGTGTCATGTTGAGAATATGTTCCTTAAGGCTGATAGAGCCTTAAGTAAATTTGATTTCCTTTTTTATTTGAAATAAAAAGAAAAATTTAGTAACTTTGAGAAAATGAAATTCACATCTACAATATCTTGAAATTGACTTGAGCTTCAGTATCAAATCACAAGAAATAAACTTGAATGTATGCGAAAAATATAAGACCGAGCGCGAAGCGCGAGATCCAAACATAACGTAGCGCGAAACGCGACGATCGAATCGTGCGCTCAAACTTTCTGAGTTTAATCTATTTTGATAAATCTCAAATTAGGAACATCGCAGAAATAATTACGATTTCTCTCATTTAAATACTTGACAAACTATAAATATTGTGATTATTACTTTAATATTTACAAGTTTTATTATATTTTCCTAACTTTCCTTTCCTATATAAAAAATTAATTATTTTTATTACTCAAAATGAATGTGTTAATTAATGATTAATTAATTAATTAAATGAAAGTCTCTCACTGCAAGAACTTGAAACTATTAATGCAAATATTGGAAATTTCGCAAAACTCATCAACACAATGTGATACGATTACTCTGGACGCTAAATACTGTTATAAAAAATTGATAAACATTGAAAAACACAACTTCTTTCGAAGAAATTAATTTTTTTATGATAAACTATAAATAATACAGTGTTATCATATAGCTACGCATAGCGATTAAAAGTTCATTTTCTGTTATAAAATATTCAATATATATTGATAGCTCGAATATATTTATAACTTGAACGATTTAATTGAAGCGGATGTCGTTGACATAAAAGAAAATAGGGCTAGAAGGAAAATCCCCACCAATGCCAGTGTATCCAAGCAGCGTAAAGAAGGCAATACACTTTATAAAATATTGTAAAAACACTAGTGCAGTTTCCCCAGCTTGTCCATGTCTTTTAAGTGCATCGTATCCATTCTTTTCTCAGCAATTTTCTTCTCTCGACAACTTCGCGCTGTCGCCATTTGTTATTGACTTTTTAAGAAGAGTTTTCTTGTGAGAGAACTCATCTTCTGACAAGAAGAAGATAACTAGGAACAAACGGGAATTACGGTTTAGACGATGTCGACGCCAAAAAGATGGATGATATTAATCATGAGAGTTTCTCTTACTCTCACAAAACACACAATTTTAAAGTCAGAGTGACAAGCTTGAAAGGGAATCACAATCTAGAAAGTCAATCATATAGAGATATTTTTGAACGTTCAAATGATTAATGGATTTTTTCAATCAATTATGCATTTGAATTTAATTAAAATTTCAACATGATAATATAAAAATTGACTCGTTTGTAATTAGTGTTTGAAACTTACAGGAAATACTGATTAATTGTGATATTTCGTCAATTTATCCTTATTTATAAAGGAAAATTAAGTACCGGAACCATAAATCCGCCTTTCAATTAAAAATATCCGTATTTGCAAGTCAACCAGTTTATAGAAGAATTGAATGTTCAACTTATGTTAAAAAATAGTTTTTTATATTATTATTCATTCTACAACAGTTATTGATAGAATATCTGAAAGTCTTAAAATTTATTCAATACGGCAATTTTACCCAATTTTTTTTACACGTTAATGCGAAAACAATTCGAGAAAAGATTTTTAACTGATATTCTAATGATCACTGCATATTAGTATTTGTAACATGAAAGTTTTCGAGAAAAATAAGTTCCTTATTCTTGCAATTAAGTTCGGAAGCATTGAAACAATAGGGATCTTTTTTTGAAATGAAAGTCATTTCTCTGAACGCAAAAGAAAAGACTTTTCAGTCTAAAGAAGCGTCTTGCTGAAAGTTATTCAGTCGTCTTCAAGAATCAAAGCTGTTCTTCTACCTTAACGAACTCGTATATTTTTCGATAAGATTGTCGATTCCCAACTTTTCTAGCTATTCTGTTCGAAGGAAATTGGTACCTTTCATTAGTCACTTCTTTAAAGAGTTTCCTTATTCTTGCATTTCTTCATCAGTAAAAATATTCAGAGACTGTTATAATAAATGAGCTATGTTGAAGTTTCAACTTTCTTTCTGAAGTTTAAAATTCTTAATACCAAATACTCTCACCATGACACATTTCTCCGTGAGTTAAAACGTAATTTCATAAAAATTTGAAACGAAGGTATCCCTCTCTACTACTGTTTTCTATTTGTATTATGACTCTTTAATGAATGCAAAAAATTGAATTTCTTAAACGCCCTTCTGGATTATTTGGAACTGTTCTTTCCCCCAGAAATGTTCCTGATTTTAATTATTTAAAAAATTCTGTGGGTTTTAAGCGCAAAAGTCCGTGGTTTCCAATTTCATTCATGCAAAGGACAATGAAAAAAAAATGCAAACTACATTGTTTTCGAATGAAATGGATTTTATCAAGTCTATGAAACACTTCAATTGATCTTGCTTGAAGAGTCGTGCACGTGACACTGAACTATTCTTATTATATATATAAAAAAGCAATTAATTTTGAAATTCAATTTATTTTCTAAATTAATTTCCATTTTTATTTCATTGTAGAGTGAAAAATTGGAAGGTCTAGAGATGTGTTTTTAATCAGAATTCTGTTACTCTTTTAGATTAAATTTTCTGAATCCTGGACCTTGGAAAAGTAATTCTGATTTTAGATGAGGGTTTTAAATTAATCAATTTTCTTTACTTTTTATTTTAAACAGTTCTAAATTGATATTTTACTACTTTGGCACAATTTAATTTCACGTTGGGGTAAAAAAAAAAGAGTAAAATTTTCGAGAAACGTATCTGAAGGGGAACGCGCTCTTTTTTATGGAGCCACAAATTTAAGCGATTTCACACCATTCCGATTCTTTCATGAATAATTCAAATTATCGCGTAAATTTTCGCTCAAACAATCCATTGCTTATCGTGCTAACCAATTTCAATGAAAGAATTGTAAAGAAAAATTTGTGCTACTGCGAACCTTTTATAAATAATTAGGGACAAAAATACCAAAATTCTATTATTCAGATACAATGGCTTTTTATTCAGTCTAGTAAATTTATTAAATATATATCCATTTCAAAATCTGTTGAGGGTTTCAGCCACAAACTAAATTAATACAATTGATAGAAAAAATTCGTTAAAGATAAGAAGCAAAAGCTTGACAAATTTAAAAATACCCCTGAAATATAAAATTGATTACAGTAACTGAAATAATTGCCTTCATGAAAATTACTTTTTCCGTTTACAAGCAACTTGCAATCTTTAATAAAAAAATTAATCAACATATAATAAATTTAAGTTTATTTTCATACATCAGGATCTTTGAAACCAGTGAATTATTTGTGAATTTCTTTGTCCCAACTTTTAGAGTCACATCTAATATATGTGTTATGATCTGTTCAAAATTATAATAATTAAAAGACTCATATCCCCGAAGCTCATCCATAAGTAAATTATTGTCCTTAAACTTTCCCGAATATTTACATTCCCAATCAAAATATTTTGTGTTGAATGCAAATGCTTTATAAATAGTGACTGATGGATAAAATTGATTAAGAATCATTTTTTTGGCTTTGGAGCTTTTACAAACTATCGTTAGAAATATATACGTAAAATAAAATTCTACCAAAATAAATTCATGTTTATAAATACAACTAGAATAATTTTAGAATAAACTTTGACAGTTTCGAACTACAATTGCCAAAGCAACTCGAAGTTAAACGTAAACACTATTTGAATGCATGAAATAAATTCACCCCTGCTCACCTCTTAGTGTGATTTCTGGCACTTTCGATAATTGATGAGTTTCACACGCACTTCACGTAACAAGCAACAATAGATCTCAAACTTGAACTACGTCACACTATGTATAGTACTAGGTACTATAAATTATATGCTTATTAAAATTGTACATAGTTCATAGACGAGTTGCACTTTTCCGAGGACTAATTATTTTTACAACTTTTCAAATAATCACCCGTTTATCACATCAACTTTTACCTTTTTAACATAATTTAATTATTGCTCTGAACAAAACAAATTATCGAACATGTGATACAGCCTACTAACTACATAAAATGTTGTTTATGCGTAACGAATGTCCAATTAGTCACAGCTGTTGCACAGATTACATTTGGTTTAGAGCATACTTCCTATCAATTATTTCAATTTAATCCAAATAAAAAATACATATTCAGGAATCAAAAAATATCGATGGTAGTGTTGAAATTACTTGGTCAAAAAAGTTTTTATTGACAAGGAGTTAAATTACTTCATCCTAAACACTGTTAGAAATGTTCGAAAATTTACAAAATTTTCATGTTAAAAAGGTAATTGAATTTGACGATATTTATGGTGTTTTTGAGTAAAGTTATCTTAAAATTGCAAAAAATGTACTGAATTTTCTAAAAAAATTTCATAAAATTACGAAACTGTAAGAATAGTTTTCAGTTACATGTAACTAAAAATTTAGTTACCCAAAACGTCAAATTATTCCCGTTTCAAGTTTCAGTATCAGGATATTTAACACTTTGTAACTGAAAATTAAGAAATTCTTTCTTAAATTTACTAAAAAGTAACTGAATTCTCCAATACATAGGTGATGAAATTTTTCAATAATAATTGTAAAAGTAATCTTCTATCGAATTATTTCAATAATTTTTAAGAAATACTTGAATCCCTATTAGATTTTGTTTCAGTATTGAAATTTTTCAAGTGGAGTCTCAGAATTTTTCAAAGTCAGACACGCAATATTCGGCACGTCATTGAATATTTCCAACATGACTTTATATACAAATTTAAAAACACATATTGGTTAATTACTTCCAAAACTTTATTGGAAGTTTCCAATAAAATTTGTTTAGAGTGTATCTTAAAACTGCCAAACTGTAACAGAACTTTCATCAAATTTATCATAAAATTACGAGACTGTAACCAAATTTTTAGTTACCCAAAATGTAAAATTATTCCTGCTACAAGTTTCAGAATTTCCAGATACAAGTATCAGAATTTTCAACACTTTGTAACTGAAAATTAAGACATTTTTTCTTAAATTTATTAAAAAGTAACTGAATTTTCTGAAATTCTATCTTAATTTTACGAAACTGTAACTAAATAAAACTCCTGTCACGTGTTTCGGGAAATTACGGTAGAAATTTCTAACAGGGAAGAAAAAAAGGCGATCATTTTGGCTGCAAATGTTTCTTAGTCCAAAATTGAAATAAGAGATGGAAAAGCATATTTAGTAATTAATATAATAATATTTTTTTTCTTCTTGTACGTTGTTATAAATTTAAATTAATTAGTCATTTTTCTAGTGAATTTTACCTTCTCTAGAATAGAATAAATCAATCGTATGATAATAATTAATTGCTAAACGTCACTATAATATTAATCAGAATTCTAAGCATGTCACAAATTATTTTTAAAACTACGGTTCACAGATAGTAAAAAATGAAGGCAAGCTAATTTCGAGCATTTTTATCGTCACATAAACAACGATTTCAAAATGAACATTTTTAAAACTGTTTGGCAGAGTAAAGTTTTAATCAAGTATTTACACCAAAAGTCAAATTTTCAAAATTCAATTCTCTTTCATTTCTGTAAGTCTATTCAAAGTGAAAAATGTTAAATTAAACCTTCCATAACAATGACTTTGTAATATTTATGGTGCATTCAAAATTCCAAATAAATTAAAAATAAATTGTAATTATTAGCCAAAGTTACTCTGGTTTATTTTTTGTTGGCTGTTTTTGTAGAACACATTTCAACAATGAATCGTTTTGCATTAAATATATTTTCAAAATTTGTCTACGTGAAATTGAACACATGAAGTACTTAATTCGAAATACACATATGAAACACATTTAATTTTGATTCAATCGTCAGTATCAAAAAAACCTTTTGATCAAGTAAATGAAAGTTTGAATGTATCTTGAATTATTTAATGATTTAATCGAATCAAGAATTGTTTGCAGAAGCTTCTTATATCCGATAATCGAAGAAGTCGAGAAAAGTGGTTAATCGAGAAAATCGAGGTACCTACACGAGGACACGAAAAGATATCTTTTCATACAATCGCAGCACATGGTAAACTTTTAGTATGAAACTTCACTTAAAACTTTACGGCACGCTTGTTTTTCGATTCAAGTTCGAGATGCCACGCGAAGCAGAGAAATATGCGACATCTGTTACCTCGCATACAAAAACAGAAGAGCAAACATCTTAAAAGAAAAGGAAAATCCAAAAAGACAAGGAAGAAAGAAATAAAATACGAGAAATATGAAAGAGTGTATGTAAAAGAAATAGGACACAGAAAAGCTTCAAAAAGAATACTCTTTATACTCTTTATATTATTATTTCAAAGAGAAGTTGTTACTGATAGTGGGTTTGCACCATCTTTTAAAACAGAATGAGAGAAGAGAATCGGACAGGTGGTTTTAGTCTTTAAAACTTTAATTACTTTTTATAATTTTTATTCCTTATTTATCTTTAGTGCAATTTCAACTAAATTCTTCCCTTCATAATTACAAATTGTTGATTTGAGATACTGAATTTAAAAAAAATTATTTACACTGAAATGTTGGCAAAGTTTGTGGAGTTTGCAATTAAGTAGAGGATTTATAAGTGAAGGAGCACGGAGAGATACCGGAGAATGAACCGGAGATCCGGCGTACCGTGCCAGTACTGGAGTTTGACATGAAGTAATACTGGAGCATCGTAGAGTGGTGGCAACCCCGCTAGGCCACTGATTCCGTTGTTGAGAAGATGCGCACGCGCTCTTTCCACAGGACTTTCCCCGTACTTTCACACTTTTTTCTTCTTAGAAAACCAGCCTTCACGATACGACAATAAGGACGGATTTCCTTCGCAGACAAGGGCAAACAAAAGATTCTCGTTCACGCTTTTCTCAGCATAGTGCAAAAATTCGAAGCTCTTCTGATGCTATAACACAAAAAGCTCCGCGAGATGCTTCCCTACCCTCAACGTCCTTAATATGAATATACAGGGTGAATTTTTTATCTCGAGATATCAAAATATCTCAAGAAATACGCATCGTACGAAAAAAACATCCACAATAAAAACTTTTTTTCTACTAGTGGGTCATAAAGTGGATTTTATTGTCCCGTACAGGTAAAAAAAACATTTTTCCTAATAGCGGGTCATAAAGTTGATTTTGTGGAAACCTTGTGGAGCAAACAATAGTACATTGTGCAACTAGGGAAAAAAAATTTATTTTGCGAGTTTGAAGTTTGATACATGAGCAAAGCGAGGGTGACAACCACAAGAGTGAAATAAATGTTTCTCCAGTGTCGCATACGATTTTTTTTCTACGAGCGGGCCAGAAAGTGGATTTGTTTGCCCCGCACGGGGCAATAAAGTCCACTTTATGGCCCGCTAGTAGAAAAATCTATTTTCTGACCCCCTAGTAGAAAACAAATCGTGTGCAACACTGGAAAAACATTAATTTTACTCCTTTGGTTCTTACCCTCGTTTTGCTCGGGCATCAATCTTAAAAATCGCAAAATAAATTTTTTTTCCCCTAGTTGCACAATATACTATTTCTTCCCTGGTTGCACAATATAGTATTCCGACTCCCTAGTAGAAAAAAAAATCGTATACGACACTGGAGAAACATTTATTTCACTCTTGTGGTTGTCACCCTCGCTTTGCTCATGTATCAAACTTCAAACTCGCAAAATAATTTTTTTTTTCCCCCTAGTTGTACAATATACTTTTCTGATCCCCTAGTAGAAAAAAAATGTGTGTCACTGGAAAAACATTTATTTTACTCGTGTGGTTGTTAATCCCGCTTTGCTCGAGTATCAAACTTCGAACTCGTAAAATAAATTATTTTTTTTCCCTAGTTGCACAATATACTATTATTTTCGAAGGTGAAAGGCGACTCAGCAAAAATTTAGGATAAAGTTATGAAAAGGTGAATTCTCTGATTTTCTTGAAACTCTGTGTTCGCTTTAATAAGTTGAACAAATTTGCATCCACACATTGTTTGATAAGATATTTTTCGTTTTTATTTAAAAAAATACTATTAAAAATAAAAAACTCGATTTTCGAACAAAAATATGGGAGATGTGGAATTATGATCCAGAATTGTTTGCTTGAATCATGTATACAAATTTTCATCAAGACCGTTTTTAATAAAATGTATATTTTTCGTTTCGATTTAAAAAAAAAACACTTTTCTAAACTAAAATATGCGAGATATGGAAAAAATGTTAAAATTCAAAATTGTTTTCTTAAATAATTTTCAAAAGTTCTCATCTACATATCTTTTAATAAGATGTATACTTTTTGTTTTACTTTTTAAATATATTATTCAAATTCAAAAATTCTATTTTTTAACCAAAATAAGGGAGATATATAGAAAGAAAGTAATGATGGGAAATTTTCTGCTCAGATAAGTTCTATAAAGTTGCATTCACACATTTTTTTGAATTACATATAAGATAAATGAACAGGAACCAAAAATAAAACGTAAAAAAATATGAGTCGAGAAAATGCGAAATCATAAAATTATGAAAATATGTATATTAGACGGAAATCAATATGGGCTTATACTGATTTTTTCCTTTAAATCAAGAGTCTTAGTTTACTTTGAAATTTCAAATGCGAACATCTATTTTTCATTGCAGAATATATTCTCCTTTCAAAATACGTAAGTTTTATTCAAAATTGTTTTTTTTGATTCGCGAAGGAAACTGAAATATAAAAATTTCAAAGACCATAAATAAACATATTTATGGGAATCCCGACCGTGCCGTAGAACGCTGCAAACAAATTTCAATTTTGGCAATGGAGCGTTTTTACAAAGGATAGGATCCCTCCATTTTTATGGAAATAATGACAAACAAATATGATACATAAAACGTACAAATTGTCTAACAATTTCGAGGTTAGATTTAGATTCTTGTACCTCAAAAACCTTATAAAACCGAGTTTCACTCAATTCGTACCATTTGTGTAAATTTTCATAAAATTCAGTATCAGCCATTTTAAACAAATGTGTGTTATGCCTCAGAATTTTCGTTCTACTTTATTAACATTCCCCCAACTTTTTGCCGGTTTCTTTTAACTTTACATTTTAAATTTGGATAAAAAAAATGTCTACATAGGTCCACCTAAGATAGGTCTTGAAGAGAAAGGCCAGGGCGACGGTTTTAAAATTTGAAAACTTTGTTTCAAGTCTAAAAAATATACCTGTAAATTATCAAAGTAGAACTTGGAAATTTCTCTAAGCCTCAAGGTTGTTGAACTGCAGTTGTTTTTGTATTTTAGTCAATTTTTCATCAAACGTACTCTAAATCTTGAGAGAATGGTCACACAAATTTGAAAAATATTGTAAAGTGTTGAATGTGTCAAATCCCTTTTTCAAGAACTCCATGAAAATAATAATAATGATATTTCTAGGAAAATTCTTTCAAAGGTTTATGTTTTTTAATTCTGACTTTTACTTAACAATTAATGTTCTCTTAAACATTTTATAATTTCTGAATACAAATTTTTAATGCTCTTTTAAACTGTTTAAAACAATTTTTACCAAGAAGTTCACAATATTTTAATATTTTTTATAGAATATGAGGGGAAAGAATGTATTTCTCTTTTTGATCTTATGACATGATTTATTACTTATGCTAATGCAAAAAAAATTCGAAACATAAATATTTAGAATCGAATCGAAATATTGAAAATTGAAATGATCCTTAGTACATTGTTATTAGGATTTTAAATTTAATAGTTCATCATTTATTTTACTGATTTAATACTAAGTAATAATGAATTTAATTACAATTGTGATTAAATGTAAGAACCAGTACACCTATAAAATTTTATGATAATTAGAGATTTATGTTGCTTGGAATTTATTTATTGATAATTTTTTAAGGTGAAACCTTGATTGTTTTCAATTGAAAATATTCTTTCTCAAATTTTCTAAAAATTTTTGGAATATTTTATTTGGAATTTATTCAATACTCTACAGAGCTTTTCCTAAGGTATTTTATGAAAATAGAAGCTAACCCTCTTTTAACATAATTTTATATATTTTTCTTCAACATAAACCTTCCAATATTACTACCCATAATCATAATAAGTGACCTAATTTAGTGGTAGGATAAATAAAAATACCTAAAAATTCGAAATCACAAAATAAAAGTATTTCTATTAAATTAATATTATTCATTATTGAGGTATCATAAAATACAGATTAAATTTAATAACTTGAACACGTTATTTATTATAGTATCACTAATTTATTTTATTTATTCTACAAATATATATTTTTCTGGGTCATAATTTGATTGCTTTGTTACACAAACATAATTCAATCAAATTTGATGCAAAATGAGGAAGTTAAAACAAATACCCGCGTTTCGCGACATTTTGACAAAATTTAAATTTATCTTTCTATAAGCAAAACCTGTAAGGTAAATCTCCCAGTAATCGGCATCTTATTGTTAGTTTCAGTAATCGGCACATAAGTAATCTTACATTTTATTGGATTATCATTGATTTTTACAATTTTTTATAATCCATGTTACTAAGTCGTACTATAAGTTGTTGTAAAATACTTCAATTTAAATTTATTTTTCAGTACTTTGTCAAATTTCAAGAGTAAAATGATGATCACTAGTACACTGACTATTACTGGGCCATCAACCTTATATTAGTTGAAATTAATATACTGAAATAATAAAGTCTTAACACGCACATATTAAAATTAATACACTTATATCAAATTTAATATACTTTGGTATTAAATTTAATAATGTTTTGCATTAAGCTTAATATACCATTTATGCAAATGAGTTCATATAATGGATATAAAGTTTTTTTCTACTAGCGGGCCTAAAAGTGCACTTTTATGACCCTTGTGAGACAAACAAATCTGTTTTTTAACCCCCCAGTATAAAATTTTTTCTTTCTAGTTGCATAATATACTATTTTTCCAAATAGGCATGAATTTGGTTCTTTTTCATGCTTGTAAGGTGAGGCAAAAATCGCCGTTTGTTGCTCAGTTGGAAGTAGCAGGACTAAAAACAGTTCCTAGGGAGTAAAAATAATATACCTACATGGAACAAAATGTCGTGTGTACCATGAGACTCATGTGATTGATGCCCTCGCCTGCGGCTCGGGCGGTAAACTTTACACTCGTCTAAAAAAGCCTATTTTTGTCCCTTGGCGCACAATATACTGTTCTAACAGTGTATTTTGATATTAAATCAACGAATTTCCTAAATAGGTAGAAAATAGTTACAGAACTTCTTTGGAAACCAAAATTCTACGAAAAATATATCTTTTATTCCTTGATTCAATTTCCTTAGGAGGGTTTGGGATTATAGGGTCGATCAGGGCAAAGTTTTTCACCATAGCAATGTTGTTTTCAGAAATAATATTACTATTTATAAAGTATCTTTATTTTTTTTTGCATAGGATGAATCAATTTCATAAGTGGAATTATATCATAAACAAACATTTTGAAAATTCCCTGACCAGAATATTATGTTTATAATATGAGTCGATGTACTCACAGTATAGAAACTTAATATTTCGATAGAAAAAACATTATTCTATTATGTATAGTAATTACGAAAATTAGGCTTATCCCAGTCCAAACTGTCTTGAATTTAGAAAATAACTGAAACCTACGCTTGTAATTCGTATTTAGCAGAAACTCAATGAATAAGATTCTACTACAGATATAACTGTTTTTAACCAAAAAATATTTTTATTTGTTGTTGCCTATAATCAATCATTACTTTTACAATGCATAAAATGCCATGCAACTACGAGAATTTTCAATTATAACATCTTTCTATTTCTATAAAAATACTGTAAACAACTTTGCCCTGGTAGCTGGGGAAAAGTTGTTTGGATACAGCTAGTTGAGAATAATTAAATTATCAATTATTTGTATGATTTAAATAATAATTGCACATAAAATTATCTTGTATAATAATTTGGGACACAAAAGAACACATTAGTAACACGTTCTATTAACTTTTGGAGAGTAATGAATCATAATTTAATGTTGATAGAGAGGTTTTTTAGATGAAAAATGACATTCTTAAGACATAAAGATGGAAATATTTGTATTTCAACGTTTAGAAACCTAATATGGTTTCCTCATCAGGAACAAATTGGAAAATTATTATTATTTTATGTGTAAATAAGATGAATAGACGTAGTCATCAAATATTAATATTTGGTCAAAAACAGAGAAGAGATACAAGACATCAGCAAAAAAAATGAGTAAAACAAAGTACTCGTATAAAGAATAGATGGTCTTTACTTGAAAAACATACCTTTTTACCACAGTCTGAATTTGAGAGAGGCATTGAATTTTTGATAAATCATACTTTTTTTTCAGTTTGACAAAATTTTTTACAAACCAATTTCTGGCACTCCTATGGGTTCGCCTATCTCTCCAATTCCAGCTGATATTGTTATGCAAGATTTGGAACAAAATGTTATTAATAGTTTAGACTTTTACATTCACACTTATTACCGTTATGTTGATGATGATTTCCTCATTATTGCCAAAGATAAAATTGACTATGTTTTGGAAAGGTTCAATGCTTATCAACCTCGTTTGAAATTTACTCGAAATTGAAAATAATAATTCCATTCCCTTTTGAAATTTCAAAATTATTAGAGATAAAGATGGGATTATTCTTACAGATTGGTATATAAAAGACACATACTCAGGTACATTCATAAATTTTTTGTCTAATCATCCTAAAAAAAAAGCTGCCATCATTAAAAATTTAGTTGATTCAGCAACAATCCTATCACACCCTTCTTTTCATAAGAAAAATTTAACAACAATTAATAATACTAATAACATTCCTAATAACGACACAGAGAACAATAAATTAAAAAAATTTGTGTCTATTCCATACCATGGAAATATTTTATTTACAATCAGAAGAATATTGTTTGATTATAATTTGGAAACAGTTTTCAGAGTGGATTCAAAATTGGATAATATGATTGAACTTGGTAAAGATCCTTTAGATAAATTAGACCAGTCGAATGTTGTCTAAAAGATTGCTTGTGAACAATGTAAAATAACATACATAGGTCCAACTGGGAGGTTACGTCAAATAAGACGAAATGAACATCATAATAACATCAATCTTAATGATTTTAATTGGTATAATACACAAATTTTGCACAAAGAAAATAATTATTTCAAAAGATGTCTAGCTGAAATGTTTTACATAAAAAAAGAAGGTAATAATGGTTTAAATGTAATTACAGATCTAAAAAATTACAAACCAGCTTATAATGTAATCTTTGACCAATTGTTAGTTTCCAGGCCTTAACTACTCCTTAAATTTTTTTTAACTTTTCTAACTTTTATAACGCTTTGATATGGTTTTATATTTTAAATTCTAAATTTGTTATTCTTTTTATCAATATCACCTATTACCATTCTCCTATTATATTTAAACTCGTTTCAAAATTTATTTTCATATTGTATTTACATTATCAAATTTGGATTCTCAGACGATTTAAACATCTCTACAGAAATTTCTCGAAACATAACTTATTTGTCTGAATATTTTCTAAAACACTACCATTTTCAATTTTGTAAATAATTAAATAATCTCCAAATATAGTTTCTTTTTATTAAAAATTAATGTTTCTTTTCAAAAAATTGTTTTAATGATTTGAGCTATTGAAGACTTTACTTTCAAAATTGAAAATGGTAGATTTGTAGAAAATATTTGGCCCGAACAAATAGGGAAGAAGCGGCGAAATTGGCGCGTCGTCTAAATTGGCGCACCCTATTTTTCAGAAAATGATAACATAACAAAAAATAAAAATAGTTCTATCGTGTGCATTCTTGTATGATATGTATTTGATAGAAAACATTATAAAAATCTAATTGCTTAATACAGTTTTATTGCGATTAATCGTTTTTTGGCATAATGGTTATGTTCGAAGCCATTGAGTTAAATCGTTAAATAATAGTAATTCAAGGTGAATTAGATTAATGCAACGATTTTATAATCTTTGATATTTAATCTTACGATTAGGATAGAATATTTGTATGAAAAAATAAGCATTTTACGTAAAAAGTATTTAATTAGTGAACGATACACTTGCGGCAAAATTGGCGCATACGAGATTCATATCAGAGGCGAAGTTGGCACACGTGTTGTGTTTCTGAAAACCGGTGACTGAAGTCAAGTGCTCGGATGTTTATGATTGAAAATATAAAGAAGATAGTAAGTACACAATTATTAATATATAGATATATACATTTGAATGTCGCTGGACTTTTCTGCTAATCTTTTTCTTAAGATTTTTTGTGACATGGGAGGTAATGTGGTTCGCAAAACTGATGTAACGACTTTGTAAGGTTATATTCATTTGAACAATCAGTGGTTAAATTTGTTTTTTAAGTTTGAGGTATTAAGGCATTTTAAAAGCGATTTTTAATAATTAATTTGCAGTCTGACAGTGTTTTGAAAGTTTTCTCGATTTTAAGATGTGAAAGCAATGTAAGTAAAAAATTTGTATTTTTGATTGATTGTTTCTAATATTTATAAGTCTTCTAAAGTTAATAATTGTATATACTTCTGATTACAAATTCAAATAATTCTCTATAAAAATGATTTCAATTTGAATATTCACTTAAATATCCACAATTGCCAGTATTTTATTGTACAAATATAAAATATATTTTAACTTTGTCTGGTTTATGTGAATAAAGGTATAAAAAACTTCACATATCTTGATATACTATCTCAAATTTAGTTTCAAATTATAACTACCTCTTTTCATCAACCTTTGCTACTGAAATGTAATTCTAAATCTATGAAAATATAACTAATACGTGGCAAGAGAAGATTGTAATATTATTGCGTCAATTTACCCGACATGGCGGGTAAATTGACGCAGGTGCAGTCCTTCGGAAATCTGAATAAAAACCTGCTTTAATAATTTTCAATGCAATCTTTATCCATTGGAAGGTATAGAAAAGATATCCAGCTATTAAATAAATATTTTTTCATAATTTTTAGTCATATACTTTCTTTTTAAACTCGCACTTTCTATTAGGTGCGCCAATTTCGCCGCTTCTCCCCTAAGCCATGATTTATGGAAATCCAATCATTTTTAAAAAATTGTTAAGAAGCGATAGAAAGTTAAAACTCTATTAGAAAAAACATTATTAAAAGTATTATTTTTCGTAAGTTTTAATTTTTTTCATAAAAAATAATGTTTTTTCCCATAAAACACGACTGATAATATTATTTCAAGTCTTAAAATCATAGAAAAGCTTATTTATTTATCGCGGGCGGTGTATTGGTTCGAGAGGGGGTTTTTTGGTTTTAACAGGTATGCCTAGACCCGTCCTAGGAGAGTCCTGTACAACGTCTATAAAAGATTTCGCCATTTTTCCTCCTTACCCAAAAAAAATTATATTCATTATCAGCAGTTTAACTCTTCGTAATAAATAAGAACACTAAAAGAGTTTACAACGACATTAAGAGCTATGTTTGCATTACTTTGCAGAATTTAGCACAGAGTAAATACATTAAAAACGAGGTATACCGCATACAAAAGAAATGCCTTAAAAAACAGTCATAAAAATAGTAAAACGAGTAAAATAAAGGAGAATAATTGAATATCTATTTTGCTAAAAACTTTTCAAATTCTTCTTCTAAAGATCAAATGCTTAAAATTTAGGAAACGCTGAGATTAAACTCTCGATACAAATATTATTGTAAAATTATTCTATTTCGTTAGATTTTTCTAATACTCATGGCTTTATTAAAAATAGAAAAAAGCAAGTTTAATCTAAGTAATCTTCGACGTTGTTGTCGTTAGTCTTCGCAACCGAACTCATAGCTTTAACATCCTATTATTATGATTTTTTTTTTATTTCAAGGCGATAAAGTTATCAATAGGGTTTTAGATATTTCCAATTTTCTGGAAATCCTGCTAAGTTTTTACCTTTCTACTGGAACAACTGAAAGAAAGAAAAGGCCAAATCTGGTGAATAATTAGGATGAGGGAGAACTTCCTAGCCCAAGTTGAAGATTGTTTTTCATGTCTCGGAAGTAACATCTGGTTGAATGTTATTATAGGGGAGTATGACTTTCCACTTTTCGTTACCTTCAAATGGCCTTTTTCCCTACGGTCAGAGAGTCTAATTTTCAATTTCATGAATTCATGGTAATCATCTCTCTTCGCTTTAAGAGTCAAAAATAAAGGACACCATTTATATTCCACCAGATGCAGAAAAGGACGTTCATTATATGAAATTCCCGTCATGACATTAATGTAAATAAATCACCAGTACTAACTTGGGATTTTAATAAGAAAATAAATTTTTCACCAATCATCACAATTCCCCACGGATCAAGAACGATCAAAAAGGAAATAATCTAGAAAACAAATAAAAACAATTTCAAGAAGAATGAGTAAAATGGGGGAAGGCGTCCAAATAAACCATAATCAGAGAATGATTCAAATTGCAATTGTTGCTCGTAACTCAAATCGACACAAAGTGAACAAGAGATGATGGATGCAAAACCAGGTTGAGAAACATTCAGACACAATTTACATATTTACAAAACATTGCATCACTTCTAACGCTACATCCAATAAGTTCAAACCAACCATCAGACTTAACCCTGGAGTTAGGCAGAAAAACTGCCAGTGACCTAAGATAAGTAGGGATCTTAACACCTATGACGTCAATGTCTGCAAGCGAGGGATGCTAAGATCAAGAGCTCTGATCACGTAGTTCCTACGGATAAAAACAAGTAGGCCGCTACAGAACGTCAAGACCGTTTTCCATGAGCATAAACGCAATAAAATCCATGGGTTTAACTAAAAGCTTTCTTATTCAAACCGTTGCATGCGTTCTAGTAGGCAAATCTGATCTAGCATCAGGGAAAATTCATATATGAATAAAATTTAAACGGAAGATAGGTACACGGATAAACAAATCTGACACTGTTCATGCTTTTGTTATAAATAATAATATTAAAATAATAAGCAGAGATCGCTTGATGCTAAAAAGTACTGGTTTCATGCTTTTAGAGCAATTTTGCTTTGTGAAAATAGCTCGAACTTCGCCTTCCTCTGGCTGCAAAAAACTCATCCTGTTTCAGCAAGAGTACTCTTGCAACCGAGATATTTGGCCACGCCTACATACGATTGTAGCGCCTAGCGTGTTTTCAGGAATGGAAAGAAATATAGGCGTGGCCTAACATCTCGCTTGTAAGAGAACTCTTGCTAAAATAGGATGAATTTCTTGCAACCATAGCAAGACGAAGTTCGAGTTATTTTCGCAAGCAACATTACTCTGACAGCATATGATACTAGCAATAATGTCATGCATATTGGTAGAAGATCATACCAAGTTTGCATATTAAGTTTAACGCTTTAATAGGAAAAGCTCAGCTTACTGTAATAGATTTTTTTCTCCGTGTAACAGAAAAAAAAATTAGAAGGAACAAAAAAGAAAAGAAAGACTCCCAAGCGGAGAATAAAGCATGCACCTTCAAAATAAACCAAACGTAATATTTTTATACTTTCAAATCGACGCGCATGCACTTAAAAGAGCAATTATTTACAGTGCTCATCGACAGTCCAACATTATCTCCTCTAGGGATTTAGATGGGGCATCATCAGAAATAGACAAATGAAAATTGTCATAACGACTAAGGCGTAAAAGTTAACGATTACACTATTCCAGTTTTATGACCCTGCAGCCATAATTGTTTATAATTCTTATGCATATTTTACGGGAGTGAGTAAGGAGGACCCTTGTGATAAACCATGACGATTTAACATGAAATTCATCTCTCCGATCCAATACCATTTTGGGAACCACCTCGACGTTACTCGGGAGAAAAACGTCAATGGCTTGACGTGCAGGTGAGCGAAATGCTGTCGGATGAAATCATCGAACCCGCCAACTCTCCATATAGCTCAGCCATCGCAGTCGCCGGAAATAAGGACGGAGATTGCCGCTTCTGCGTGGATTATCGCCGTATTAACAAACAAATCGTCAACGCTCCCCAATTCCTGCACAAAATTCACGAGATCTTGAAAGATCTTGGCAACGCCAAAATATTTTCAACATTGGACCTTAAAAGCGGATACTGGCAGATTCTATTGGCTCCTGAGGCAAGAAGATACACGGCTTTCACCACACCCACTGGCGGCCAGTACCAGTTTCGAGTCATGCCTTTCGGTTTGAAAAATTCACTGGGCACCTTTCAGAATCTGGTGCGTCACGTGCTCGCTGATCACTGGGGTCAATTCGCCATAGCCTACCTGGATGATATCGTCGTATACTCTAAAAATTGGTAGCAACACCTTCTACATTTGGCGTTAGTCTTCGAGAGGCTAAGCATCTACGGACTCACGTGCTCTCCTCATATATGTCAGTTCGGGAAAACTAGTCTTGACTATCTCGGACATGTTGTCACTACCGAGGGGAACCAGCCATCGCCGAAGCATCTCCAAGCAATACTTGATGCAGCAAGGACCTGATGGACACCGTAGAATCATCGCATATGCTAGTGCGAAATTCTCACCTAATGAAGCAGCCTATTATGAACATTATTGCTGACAAAAAGATACCAGGGACAAAATGCCGAAAGGGCACGTTTTCCTCGGCTGGTATAAATTTAGTATCGAGCACTGCTCTGGGAAGAACAACGAGCTACCTGACGCCCTATTTCACTTTCCTGATCCCGATTCCCTATCTCCAGGAGAACTTGACCTGGAAAAAATGATTCCTCCCCATAACTTGGCTACCCAAGAGGATTCAGCTGCTCGCATCCCAGTCTTCCATCTCACCAACACCCCCTCCCTCTTCGAAGAAGTCGACGACGCTCAGCTGGAAGATCCTGAGATCCAGAGAGACATCGATCGATGGACCGAGCTCGACACTAGACGTCAGGGCATCGCAGACGCCGAAAAATTTTATAGATATTATCGCCTGGACCAGAACGGATTCTGGCGGCAACCAACAGACTCAACCAAGTGGGTATTACCTGCACCCAAAGCTCTACGCCAAGGCATAATTTGGGGGTATCGCGATGCACCACTTTCTTGCCATCCTGGAGCCGATGAAACCATCCCCGCCATCAGTGAACACTTCATCTGGCCCGGTATGTCTCGAGAAATCCGTAGCTGTGTCTCCGGGTGCCACCTATGCCTCTGCTGCAAGACGGTGCGTGCATAGCAACCTGACTTTCAACGACCACGAGTGGCACGCACCGTCTGGACACTGTCGCCGTGGATTTTAAGGGTCCCTACCGACGTATCAGTAAAGGATATACGTATGTCTTGGTCATTACTAACACGTGCTCAAGCTGGATAGAGGCCTTTCCAATACGCTTCGGCACCGCTACAAACTAAGTGAAGATCCTCAAAGAAGAGGTCTTCTCGCGCTGGGTTTATCCATGACGAATCCTCAGCGACAATGGAACGCAGTTCACAGTGCACATATGGGTTAAAGCGAACTCTGAACCACACCCATCTATCATCCTCGGGCCAACCCTACATAAAGAAGGAACCAGGGGGTCAAAAAGCGTTTAGGACTTCGCTTATAGCCCAGAAATCAGTGCACTTGGGACCAGTACCTACCCGAGTTACTGTTCGGGCTTCGCCGACGCCGAAATGCCGCCACCGGTAGCACTTCAAGCTACCTCTTTCTGGGCAAACCTATCTCACTACCTGGAGTATGGGCATCGACATAATCAGACTCCTTTACAACCCCTGGAGAATTTTGCTGAAGCTCGTCAACAACGAGAAGAACAAGGCCGTCAGCATCAGAGGAAATACCAGGGAAAATACGCGAACGAGCGTGTAGAACCCCGTTAGGCCGTTGGAAGCTGGGTGTTTAGCACTAATCACCAGCTATCCAACAAAGCCGCGGATTATAGTGCCGCCTTGGACCACAAGAGGATTGGACCTTTCCAAATAATTCAGCACGATTCTGGAGATGTCTACTTTATTCAGAAAATCGGAAAAGAACAGAAGGTTCATGGAAGGGACCCACACAACCACGAGATCGGCGAGGAGCCACCTCCTCACAATTATCACCTCTCTACCTCAGACAAAGAGCAGGACGCACGTGCTACGCACGTAGCCAACCGTATCATTGAACAGCCGTACACTCTACCGCTCGACCGAGCGCACCACGCACCAAATGAAGAAATTTATGCACCAGGCCCGTCGGGTCTATCACATCCATTAACTACCGTACAACGCACAGCAAACTGTATCGTCGGAAAACAGTACGCACAAACGTTCGTACAAGCGTTACAGATGCCAGTTGAGGGCATTCATGCACCAGGATCGTCGGGTCTAGCGCGGCCGCCAACCACTGCATCACCACAATTTAGTGTCACCGCACAGGCGCATTCCTCCGTTCAAAGGGAAGAAAAAGATGAAGACGAAGAGCAGAATTTGGAAGATTCCTCGAAAGATAATAAATTTAATGCTGTTAAGTAAAATTATTGAGAAAAACGTATCTACAGAAACTATTTACTTTTTGAAGTTGAAACGGTCACATCGGTTACCCTACACCAGCGCCAGGATACAGGGTGCTAGCGCTACACGCACGTCGTGGCGCAGCAGGTCAGCAGGGGTAGTGACTCGATCAGTTATCGCTAGGCTCGCAGCGCGAGCTTGCCCGCTGTAGACTCGAAACCGCGAGCCTATAACCTAGCTTGCGTAACCATCAGCGGTATCTCCAGTCGGGGTCTCAGAACCACCAGCAGGGCGTTACAACCCGGAACACACCTCGGAAAGCAGCCAAAGCAGTGATCCCAGAACGTGGGAGCTAGCGGCCCCCACCATAGATGCCTCGAGCTCATTGTGCCTTCTTCATTCCACCAACCTATGGCAGTCGAGCGAGGAAGAAGCTATGAGCTGATGGGGTCTATATTGGGGGCCGCCAGATCCCACGTTCTGGGATCACTGAGCCAAAGGGCCACCAAGGAGTGTCATCAAGGGTAATATTTTTAAGGAGAATCCTCCAGGTACGCCATCACGGCTCTGGAAGATTTCTCACATTTTCATTAAAACTTCTTGCGATCAACTCGCTGGGTACGCCATCTCGGCTCCAGGAGTGGGTCTGATGTTCGGTGGGAACGCTGCTACAGGCTCCATCATCTCTTGTACCTCCACCCGTGCTCTAGTCCGCTGCCCCAGGCATAGACACGGTTCACTTCATCCTTAGAAAGAGATGTACGCTGCCTAAGCTATCTCATTTTTTTTCTATGGTGTACGCTGCCCAGGCTGCCATCCAACACACTACCTGCCCATGGTGTGCGCTGCAACAGGCTGCCATGATGTTTAATTGTAAATTGCGATGGGTGCACGCCACCCACGCTGCCATGTGGTATTGCATTTCATTTTTTTGTGCTCCTGCACGGCGTCTAGACTGTAGGGGTAAACTTAGTTTGTTCATACCTAATACTCCCACTTGGTATTTGCGCCACGTAATAGGTCAGACTGATTTTCCGGAAAAAGACGCCATTTTGGCTCCTGTACATTATATAATACTCTGGCATAAAAACGTAATTGATTGTAACGCGTCCGTAAGACTGTTAACCGTAGGACGTCGCCATATTGGCATCCGTGATAATTACGCGTGAATTAAAGGTGAGGTTGATAACCGTCGCCATATTGGCTCCTACGGAAATTTGATAATTACGCGTGAATTTCTAATAAGACTGATAGTGGTAGATCGTGGCCATATTGGCTCTTATGTAAACTTTGATGATTACGGGTGAGACCGATTTGTAAAGTCGCCGCTATACTGGCTCCTACGGGTCTTTGGATTATTACGCGTGAACCGAAAGTAAGACTGATAGTTGTAGGCCGTCGCTGTATTGGCTTTTATGTAATCTATGACAATTACGCGTTAATTGGAGGTGAGAATGATGATTAAAGCCACATTGGCTCCAAATGAGTGAGAGACGGATCATAATTTGATTATACCAGTAATTGGCCCTATAATATTATTTAGTGCTTGAGAACGTCGTCTGGACGATCAAGTAAACTTAGTTTGTCCACATATCTCACAATCACTGGGTCTCCGCGGAAATGTGTTGAGTGCATGATATCAATAGTCAGGTAGCAAAGCAGTTCAAGGGGTTAGTTGAAATAGCTTCGTGAACCAGATTATAAATATAATAGTTCCCCCGTGAAACCACGAAATAGTGGAGTATACGCCATATTGGCTCCTACTCAATCTGTGATATCCAAGCATAAATAAAAATTCGTTGTGACGCGTCCGTAAGTAGGATAATTGTAAGTCGTCGCCATATTTGCTCCTATGTAACTTTGAACAATTATGCTTAGATTGTAGAGAAGACCGATAACGGTATAGCAGCCGCCATATTGGGTCCAAGTATGCCTACGAATAAGAGGTGCCAGAATAGAATCAGAATCGCGCGATAAGTAATTGCAGTATCAACCCCAAGGGGGTAAACGACCAATAGCTGTCCTTTGAGACAATAATTTACAAATTTATTAATATAGAGGCTGCAGAATAAATATATTTATTGTTTTGTTGCTAATTTGTGTACGAGTTATTTCACGCACCCTTCGGGTCATAGTATTAATATTTTCTAGATAAAATAATCATATACGAACTCTTTCAAAGCTATAAAATTGAATTATAAGTATAATAATAATCCTTACTCGTTAAAGTTAGATAAATACTGTAATTGTTCATAAGTTTAAAAGGTTCAAATTAGTTATTGCTGATAATTTGAATAAGTTTATAATTAAAGTGAGAATATGTTATTCTCATAATAATACCAATAGTCAGTAAGTATATGAAGATTAATTAGGAAAAATTTTGATATTTACATAATGTGATGCTGGAAGTGAGAGGAGCGAAGCCATGAAGTTGTTGCAGGCACGAGCGGCGAGGGTGCTCTGATCCTATTGGTCGGTGAAATTTCCGGGTGGAACTCTCAGCCAATCACGCATTGCGTCCAATCCGATGCGCGCTCTCCACGAATTGGTGCATGAAAGGAGCGAGTCTTTCTCATCAGGATCAATCTCACAGTGTGCACACTCCTATAGGCCAGGTGGCGAAAGAAAAATAGTCATTGCTACGTCCCCTAGGTGGCGCTAGTGTGTCATCGAAATGAACTTCGTGCACCATCACGCGCGGTAGACATATTGTCACTTGTCTGTATGTTGTAGAATGTTGTAATTGATTTGAATTGATTGAAATGGATTGCGGTCAATTGTGATTTTAAGTGATTTAATGAAATTCTTTCAAGTGCTAATATGGTACAATGGAATACTAAATTGCTCTTATGGTAAAGTATCACATGTCCTAATAAATTGAAAAAAGAATAATCCGAAAATGAATACAAATTTTTACAATTTTTGTATTTTTTTTTTCTGTAGGAATCAACGATATTAAAATGGACTGCGTAGTTCTTAGTTGTGAATCTCGTCGCAATGTTCAACGCCGTGGGTTTCCGAAAGACTTTGAAGTTGGTGAAAAGTAGTTAAAAGCCATATGCAACCCAAAATTGGCGAACCTTCCTTATGAAGATATTCGCAAGAAGCAGTATCGTGTTTGTTTCAAACACTTTACAGAAAATACCGAAGATTTGAATGAAATACAATTTATTTCGCCTGAACCTGGAACAGTAGAGGTTGAAAGAAAAAACGGATATGATATTCCGGTACAAATACAATGTTCTGTTCAACTCGAGGCAGCTGAATTCAACTCGGAATTTCCTAAAAGTGTGTCCACAGAAGAAACAGCGTCTAATACAACATCTGAAAAAAAGCGGAAAAATCTATCATTGAGCTTGCCACCTAATAAAAGAGTCTCTGTAGGAGAAGCAGCATCTCGTTCAGGATCAGCAAAAGTACGGAAGAGTTTAAAATCAGTAAAAAACCCCACTGCTAGTGAGCCGAAAATGCGAATCGTTTATGAAGGTGTCAGAAAGAGATTGCGGAGAAGAATTCTGGCGGAGAAACCTCAAATTGTAGATTTTACTCCCAAGGCCAGAAAAGTATTTCAAGAAGCCCTGAGATTACGAAAGCAACTGCACAAAACTAAGAGTATAGTAGACTGCAAAGGTATGAAATTGAGAATGCATTGATGCGAACTGAATTTGATTTATATCGAACTAAAATAAATTTACTAGAAATTAAATACATTTTATTTGACTTAAGTATTGAGAATGACATGAAGATTTAGGTCAAATAATATGAATCTCCCTTATCATACAGAAATTAATTAAATAAATAATTCACTCTATTAGTAAATTTAATCTTAAATGTACTTTTTTTCTCCAGGAAAAAACCTGACGCTGAAGTTCCATGAGCAGAAGGGGTTCCTGTACGATTAACGTTTACTTCATTTCTTCATTGAATAAACGAGACACTTGCTCGACAATCTAGTGATCTCCCCCGGAACCCACCTGGGTACACGATATATTTCAAGGAATTCTGACTTCGGAGACATGCAGCCTTAAATGTGAGACTGTATCTAGAAAGTTGATGTGGATCAAAATACATCTATTACGCACCGACTGAAATGTTTCTCGAACACCAAGATCCTCTGCAGTGATAATAAATTCTGGTCCGACAATTGCAGCAATTACCAAAAAGCTCAGGTAATCCGATGATTACAAGTACAAATATTTTTCCAAACTATTACCACCTCCTGTGACTCACTCCTGACAATTTTTTAAAAATTTCCTATCATTTTTTCGAACGGAGAATTTAAGAAGTGTTCAATAATTTATTAGATATTTCTGATAGTCCATAAATTGTGTAAGTATTATTTAAAGTTTACTTCAATGACACAATTTTATATGTCAATCTTTCAATGTTCACAAATAATAAATATAGACTTGGAAAAATTGAATAATTCAAATTTAAATGTTTGAAATTTGTTTACTTTCATAAATGCTCATAAAGGAATTAATAAATATAAAATCGCCTTTTTTCCTTAAACTTAAACGGATGAGGGTGAAATTTTTTTTGATAAATCTAGCTTTGCATTAAGAGAAATTCTAATACCTCAAATAATATTACAAGCATATTAAAGTATCTCCTAAGTATTTTCTGAAGGAGTGTTTCCCCTTGAAAATTTCTGAGACACTCACTATCATATCAGTTAATTTATCAATCAATCCAATTCATTAATTTAAACTCTCGATGACTTATTTCAGTTCGAATTCGCTCCAAAAAGGTATCCTGACGCATCAGGTCCATTACACAGAACTGTAACTGGCGAGTGGGTCTGAATGTCCGATGAAGAAGACAGTGGCAGGTCTAGTGATAACGAAAAGAGAGAATCATTGCCAATAAATAATATCGAAAATGTTTGCAGCAACGAGGACGATCCTGATCCTGTCTATGAACTACAGTAAAATATATTTGAAGATATATGTTGATGTTGGTAATTGGCTTTAGGGTCCAAGATTGATAAAAACTCAGAGTTTTACATAATCAGACGTTTCGGCTCTGATCGGAGCCCTCATCAGTGATTTATTTAAATCTAAAAATACAGAAAAAGGTTTTGCTAACATAGGATATCTTGTATAAAAAATTTTTTGTAAAAATTTAATAAGTAATTATCATTATATTTTTACATGTAGGTAAATAAATTTTGATATTACTTTAAGGTAAATATTTCATTCACATAACCTAACAAACTGGATACCAGAAAGCATTTTTTGGAAGGTTGGAATTAAGTGTCTAAATATAAAAAAATATATTTTTAATTGACATTCGTGCATGGAATTGTAGATTGAAATTTTTGTGGTGTAGTTTTTAATACAATATATATACATACATACATACATAACCACACATACATACATATATATACATATACATACATACACACATATATATATACATATATATATATACATATACACACATACATATCACGCATGCAATATATACATATATACATGTACAATATACATATACCATATAATATGCATACGTACACACACACATACATACATACACATTACATGCATATAACATTATATATACCACACATATAAAATATTTTCAAATTCTTTAAATATTATTTCTTTTGGTATGAAGTGCAATCTGTAAATTTTATTTAATTTAACATTTTTTTCTTTGGCATATTCAGAATGTACACAAAAAGGCCATAAATTTTCATATAATATTGCACATAAAGTTTTCTTTGGTTTGAGTCTAGATCTGAAATTACCTATGTAAATATTTCTTTGGTGTAAAGCAATGAGAATAGCACTGTGTAAAATACAGTTTTTTGGGAGTAGATTGCCGATTTTTTGGTTTGACAAGTAGATGTAAGAAAAAATATTTTAAAAAATTATAAATTGTGTAAAGAAATTTAGATGCGATTGTACATAGAAAGAAAAAATTTTTTTACATAAATAAAGGTATGAAAAGACGTAGAGAGCCGCGAAAAAATTCTAGGAGTAATTTTATCGAAATCTAATAGTAATGTCTTAGTGTTTAATGTGTAGTACTTTCAAATGTGTAGGTATGGTATTTTTTATTATTAAATTTGTGCACAATTCTATCCAAATTTTTAAATCCTATCACAGACTATATATAGAGTAAAAAGGAGGACTAACCTTGATTAAAATTACGATTTTTTGTATAAATGTTATTATCCAGTTTTTTCTTTTTCCGTTTTTTGGGAAGACACATAACTTAGACTGCACACACTTCTACCCTGGGAGGTTGATTCGTAAACTGAGTTATGTTTTGGTTTTTAGGCATGCATATTGGGATGAGAGTGGAGGGTAAGATTTTTTCCCCTTTAGGGATTTTTTTTTTTTTGGAGAAAGAAAAGGATGTGCTGGAGATGGCTGGACTGTTAGGACAATGAGAAGACCATAAATTGTAACCGGAGACATAAAGGTTTCGTCGGCATATTTTGAGTGTTTTCAGAAAGTATGTGTATTTATGTATTTCAGGATTTTTTAATATTATGAATTTTGAATGGAGTTAAGCTTGGTTGTTTAAGAGAGGGAGATAAAAAACTGATAAATTTTCTGTATCAGTCCTTTGATTTACAGAATGTGAGGTACTGGCTATGTGGGTCATTTCTAGAATCATGCGTTTTTTGTAGTTATCCGATCTGTCTATTATTGTGACTTCATCAAAATTAAATTTGTGATCTTGGTGCCATGCGTGTTTCGTTAAGGCAGTCCATTTTTCTGGAGGGTTAAAGACATCTTTTTTATGCTCATGGATTCTGGTTTTTAAGGGGCGTTTGGTCGTGCCTATATAAGTAGTTTTACAATCTGAGCAAGGTATATTGTAGACGACATCAAAAAGACTAAATTACCTCTCGAAAAAAGCCTCTGTTACCAACGCACACACACAAAAAGTACCCAAGAACGACACAATCACAGACACACACTCCAACACGGCAGGTCAACTTTCAAAGTACATACCATTACCTTACGTACAAGGACTCACTGAAAAAATTTCGGGTATCCAAAAACCATTTAATATAAAAATAGCTCACCGTAATATCAACGACCTATCACACCTTTTCAAATCAGCCAAGGACCCAATCCCGTTGCTTGATGCCGCTGATGTCGTCTACAATATACCTTGCTCAGATTGTAAAGCTACTTATATAGGCACGACCAAACGCCCCTTAAAAACCAGAATCCATGAGCATAAAAAAGATGTCTTTAACCCTCCAGAAAAATGGACTGCCTTAACGAAACACGCATGGCACCAAGATCACAAATTTAATTTTGATGAAGTCACAATAATAGACAGATCGGATAACTACAAAAAACGCATGATTCTAGAAATGACCCACATAGCCAGTACCTCACATTCTGTAAATCAAAGGACTGATACAGAAAATTTATCAGTTTTTTATCTCCCTCTCTTAAACAACCAAGCTTAACTCCATTCAAAATTCATAATATTAAAAAATCCTGAAATACATAAATACACATACTTTCTGAAAACACTCAAAATATGCCGACGAAACCTTTATGTCTCCGGTTACAATTTATGGTCTTCTCATTGTCCTAACAGTCCAGCCATCTCCAGCACATCCTTTTCTTTCTCCAAAAAAAAAAAATCCCTAAAGGGAAAAAAATCTTACCCTCCACTCTCATCCCAATATGCATGCCTAAAAACCAAAACATAACTCAGTTTACGAGTCAACCTCCCAGGGGAGAAGTGTGTGCAGTCTAAGTTATGTGTCTTCCCAAAAAACGGAAAAAGAAAAAACTGGATAATAACATTTATACAAAAAATCGTAATTTTAATCAAGGTTAGTCCTCCTTTTTACTCTATATATAGTCTGTGATAGGATTTAAAAATTTGGATAGAATTGTGCACAAATTTAATAATAAAAAATACCATACCTACACATTTGAAAGTACTACACATTAAACACTAAGACATTACTATTAGATTTCGATAAAATTACTCCTAGAATTTTTTTCGCGGCTCTCTACGTCTTTTCATACCTTTATTTATGTAAAAAAATTTTTTCTTTCTATGTACAATCGCATCTAAATTTCTTTACACAATTTATAATTTTTTAAAATATTTTTTCTTACATCTACTTGTCAAACCAAAAAATCGGCAATCTACTCCCAAAAAACTGTATTTTACACAGTGCTATTCTCATTGCTTTACACCAAAGAAATATTTACATAGGTAATTTCAGATCTAGACTCAAACCAAAGAAAACTTTATGTGCAATATTATATGAAAATTTATGGCCTTTTTGTGTACATTCTGAATATGCCAAAGAAAAAAATGTTAAATTAAATAAAATTTACAGATTGCACTTCATACCAAAAGAAATAATATTTAAAGAATTTGAAAATATTTTATATGTGTGGTATATATAATGTTATATGCATGTAATGTGTATGTATGTATGTGTGTGTGTACGTATGCATATTATATGGTATATGTATATTGTATATTGTACATGTATATATGTATATATTGCATGCGTGATATGTATGTGTGTATGTATGTGTGTATATGTGTGTATATGTATGTATATGTATATATGTATATATATATGTATGTATATGTATATATATATATATGTATGTATGTGTGGTTATGTATGTATGTATATATATTGTATTAAAAACTACACCACAAAAATTTCAATCTACAATTCCATGCACGAATGTCAATTAAAAATATATTTTTTTATATTTAGACACTTAATTCCAACCTTCCAAAAAATGCTTTCTGGTATCCAGTTTGTTAGGTTATGTGAATGAAATATTTACCTTAAAGTAATATCAAAATTTATTTACCTACATGTAAAAATATAATGATAATTACTTATTAAATTTTTACAAAAAATTTTTTATACAAGATATCCTATGTTAGCAAAACCTTTTTCTGTATTTTTAGATTTAAATAAATCACTGATGAGGGCTCCGATCAGAGCCGAAACGTCTGATTATGTAAAACTCTGAGTTTTTATTAACCTTGGACCCTAAAGCCAATTACCAACATCAACATATATCTTCAATTATTAATTAAGGGTCAATGAAAGTCCAGAATATAAAATATATTTCTTGAATTTTATAGCATAATAAGCATTTAATAGTGTCTAATATCTTAAATAAATGGAGTTGAAAAAAAGAGTTCATCTTTCTTTTCATGTTATTAATTTCCAGAGTTCTTAATTAATTTCTTTAGTTTTTTATGATTACAGAATATACGAAATGCATTTTAATAATCCAAACGAATCAATTCCGACGGAACATGATGAATATAAAAATAGAAGATATAAACAATTTTCAAAAACATACAATATTGCAGAAACTACTATTTCCTAACCTTAAAAATTGTTTTTTATTTACCACTTTTTTATTCATCACGTTTTTTCGCAAATGATTCGATTGAATTTTCAAAGTGCATTTCATATATTTTTAAATTTTGCGCCTCTCATTACTGGGTCTAAAGTGAAGAGGGGAGGGTTAGTTTCCGTGAAATATAGTTCTTGCTACGTCCCCTAGATGTCGCTGATATAAATTCATTCGCCCCGCAACATTCCGTAAGTACCCCTTTGAAATACATGGGAGTGGGCACACCGTGATCAATCTAGTCTGCGATTCGAAAGGAAGTAGACGTACCAGCTTTTGAACTTGTGACCTCCTGCTGCGAGTTAAACGTCGGACTTAGCTAGCATCTCGCTCGCCAACCTCGCCGAACACTCATCGACCCTTCTAGTCTAGGCAGTGGCTGAATAAACGCAAGCAATAAGATAAACCAACTTGCCTTTAATTCACGAAAAACCGGAAAGTTCTTTTAAGAACTATATTCTCGTTTGCAATAGCGAAGGTCCTCACGAGGTATGCCTTATCTCAAAGGCCCTCACGATGCACACCTTGTAGGCACGGTTTGGATGGCCCTCAACATCAAACAACGAAGAGCTCGTTGGAGAGATTTGGAAAAGTTTCGGCTCCCGGCGGAGGCAACGAAGAACGCCGTCGGCCACGGAAGGGAAATGACGCCAGCTGCCTGCCCGACTACTGCTGCTCCTCAGGAATCCCAGCAACTAGCTTCGAAAAAGGTGGCACGCAAAGATACAAATGCATACAAATTCACACTGATTAAAGAATTCGAAAGCAACATAATATAGCTGACGTACTACGTGAGGGGCCCTTCCCCTTTGGCTTCAGTCTGCACTCCGCCCTTTGTCTAAGTGTGCCAGGCCCTTATATTCTTAGGTCCGTGCTAAGTCTAATAGTAGGATTAATTACAAAAAATTCTTACGAAAATTACACGTAAAAAAAATGTTTTAACATTTTAAAAAAATTCTGAGGTTATGTTCTAGAGTGACATTAAACATATTCTAGAAAAACATTCCTCAGAATATCATCTACGATATACATTTGCGCAACATTACCTTGCTCTGCTCCCGGCTACATAACATACTAGGATCTTTGATACTGACGTGATATTTCTATAAGAGGTCGCCACTAATAACAAACGGCTATCATCGACGACAAGTTCCACCCTTCAAACCTCTTCTGTCAAAATTTGAGCCAAATCCATTAATTAGTTTCGAAGTTACATTGTCTGAAAGCAACCAACCTCCGAATTTTTTGCAAAGATAGAAAAAAGTGAATTTTATGTGTTGATTAAACACCACTTTTTGTGCGGAAAACCTTATCAGGAACCAAGGCCAAGATCCATAAATATTATTCGAACTCTGCTCTGTCGTATGGAATGGTTCAGAAGTGGTTTATCGAATTTTGTTGTGGTCGTGCAAGCACAGAAACCATACCAAGTCCAGGTCGTCCAAATGAGATCACTACACCAGAAATGATCAATAAAATCCATGATATTGTTTTGAATCACCCGAAAGTGAGTGCATGAGATAGCTTAGATCATATCCATATCAACTTAGCATGTGGTCAGTATTTTGCATACATATTTGTGCATGAGAAAGCTTTGTGCAAGATGGGTGCCGTGATTGCTCACAATCGACTAAAAACGCACTTGTGTGACCACTTTGGAGCGAAATGTAGCCTATTTTAACCACAATCTGAAAGAGTTTTTGCGTAGAATTGTGAACATGAATAAAATATGGATCCACCAGTATACTCTGAAATCACGTGAAGGGTCAAAACAGTGGGTTAAACCTGGCGAAAGTGGACCAAAGCATCCGAAAAGGCAACAATCGGCTAGGAAAGTTATGGCTAGTGTTTATTGGGATGCACATGGAGTACTCTTCATCGACTACCTTAAGAAAGGAAGAACGATTACTGGAGCATATTATGCTGCATTATTCGATCGGTTGGTTGATGAAATCAGGAAGAAACGACCATATTTGAAGAAGAAAAAAATCCTTTTTCACGATGACAATGCACCATCTCACACATCGAACATTGCACAGGCAAAAAAGCATGAATTGGGTTTCTAATCGCTTACGCATCCACCGTATTTTCCAGACCTGGTCACCAGCGACTATTATCTGTTCCGAAACCTCAAAATATGTCTGTGTGGTAGGCGTTTTGAGTCGAACGAAAAAGGTGAATGGGAAACAGAAGGGTATTTCAGAGGGTTTGAAAAATCGTATTATTTGAAAGGCATAGAAAAGTTGAAAGATCATTGGACTCGTTGTGTCGAGCTAAAGGAAGAGTATATTGAGAAGTAAAACCGATTTTTGCCAAAAAAATTAATTCTTTCTTCATTTTATCACGTTAATATCAAACACCCTAGTACTATGGTACACAACTTTAATGCGTTTTCCAATGGCCAAAAAAGTTGTTTAAAATGAAGATATCATTGTAATTGACGAAATTAATGTAAGTTAATACACTGTAAACAATATTCCTTTCTAAAAAATCTCTCCAGGATGCTTTATTGTCGTAATTACTCTTATCTCTCACGAACCCAAGTGCATTATTGTAATGAGGATGTTTTAAAAAATATTATATCATGGTCAGCGCCCATGAGTCTTTGAAATTGTATAATATAAACCTATTTAAATAGTGAGATAGAAAATTTGTTCTTTTCAAGAAATTGAGATAGCGTATGAACGAGAATCATAAACACAGAAACAAAGGTTATAGAATTACAATATTGCGATCTTCGTTTATTCTTGTTCGTACTTCACGTTTATTGACATTCCACTTTGTGGTGTTCGTTTTTTCATTTTCATAATTCTCGTTCATGGGCTATTTCATTTGCTTAAAAAGATAAGTTTCACGATCGTGTTACTTATTACGATCTTATTATTATCGCAAATGTCTCTTGCAATCTTCATTTGTTTTTTTATCTCAATTTTCTTTAGATAATGTACTATTTAACTTTGTGATTTTTGTTTGCTTCTTGTTAGTAATAGTCATCTATGCGCATTGCACTCTGTTAAAAAGAAAAAACTTTCGCGATCTGAATATTTATAGCGGTTTTATTGTCCTAACATGCGTACATCACAAAAATATCATGTACCCTGGTTGTAATATTGTATCAAGAAAAAACATAAGTGAAAAAAAATTAGTAACTGATAAAGTTGAAGCAAATGCCTATTCTCGCTGCCTTGAAATAAGAATAGCTGAAGATGACATTTAATGTAATAAATGCTGTCTCTCTATTTATAGAGAAAACAATTCTGATAAAGAACTTGATTGTGGAAATGACCAATGATCTGTAGCAACTTCCGATGACCAAACATTCGAAGTTAAGTTAAAATCAACGGAAGTTGTTTTCAAGGCTGAGTACATTGAAATTCATATTCAGAGGACTATTGCTACTCATAAATACTGTTGTGTTTGTTTCTTTACGAAAAATATAGCTGTCATTTCTGGAGAAGCGCGAATCTAATCTTATATTAAAAAGGAAATCTCTATACCAATAAAAATTCTGTGTTGTAAAACTTATATTCTAAAAACCAAACATATGAGGAAGATATTGACTGTTTAAAAGTGCATTCTAAAACTGTAAGTCTGAGTACGTCAGAGCTGTACAAAATAATGCAAACTCTTTTTATCAAATGTGATTCAACATTGTTTGGCAAAATCGATGAATTCAGCGTTTCAGAAAAACAGATTGAAGTTTCCACTGGATTATCTTGAGGAAATCTTCTTGAAATAAAAGACATGATGACTTTATTGCGAATCAGTAAATCTCGTTCTGTAATCCAAGCTCTGGTTGTGTTTCTTTTTAAACTACATACAGGGGATTCAAATAAAATATCAGCTCTTATATCGAACATAGATAATGAACAGTCAATTACGAAATACTCTGCAAGTATAACTAAATCTTTTTAGAAGGACGTCCTCACACATTGTTTTCGTTCATATTCTCTTAACAAGGATAATTTTATTCAAAACTATACAACAAAATTCACAAAAAACTTTTTTGATGTTCAACATAATTTGCATTTAATTTGTGACGTTACCTAAATCTATAATTTTTTTCTTGCATAATGCAAAGAGTTGAAATTGTAACAAAAAAGTATGAAAATTTCGAAAACATTTCATCTGTAGGTAAATCAATATAAAGATCATATGAATATATATTTTAAGGGAGTTTGATACAAAATTCATGATTATATGTTTTATATATCTTATAAAAATGCTTTTCTCAGCAAAAGCAATATTGGAATTTTTGAAACTTTTTTATTTGAACTTTAACCTCGAGCAGTATGTAAGAAAAAAATTACACATCAATTCTAAGACTTTTGTTTAATTTTTTAAAAATTTAGCTTTAAAATTAGTCCAAGAACATTAAAAAATGTTGATTATTTCGAAAGTTATTTAAAATTTAAGAAAGCATTGAAATTTTGACTTTTTCTGGCATGTAGCATTGCAGTGAATTTTCACTCACGGGAGAATTTCACAACGACCCAATACGCGATTGTCATTAAGTGGGTAATTTTCAACAGTTTCATTTTTTGCTGTGTGGGTCAATGATTTGCTTGACAGTCAAGATACAGTACCGGTCAGAATTTTGGGACCACCTGTTTTTCTATAATTGCTCAAATTATCCTCATTTGAATTATGTGAGTGAAAAATTTGTTCTCTTAATTAAATTTAAAACTATCAAAATTCTTCATAAAATGAGCCCAGCATGAATTCATTTTGTTAATTTTTAAAGAAGTTATTGCATGCTATTTTACCCTAGTAATGTAAAAAGGCAACGCCTGTTGGAGGTAATAAAAAGACCTTCGAGTCACGTAGTGATTTAGCATGTACGGTCGTAGGGAATTTGTGATGTTATGGAAGGAAAAATTCATGGGCATTCAATGTAAAATTACCGCTTCAGTGTAAAATTACCGTGCTTCGGTAACTTTACGACACCTTGGTAAATTTACCTCCGAAAGCGTGTGATTTTATTTCGCGGAAAGAATCGTCCCCTGTATAGAACTTAATTATCGCGTGATTGAATCCTTTCCATTTTCTTTCCTTCTGGCCCAATTTCCCATTTTCACAATCGAAGATCTCATAAACAATTTTTCAATTTTATGTATTCAAAATTTTAAGTACTATCAGACTGATGTATTATACAGAGATCTGTTTGAAACTAAAATCCTTCAAAATTGTAAAACTCAGAAATAACAACTACAACAATAATCAATTAAACATTTAAACATCCAAAATGTTGATACTTTAGAAAACTTACAATGCGTTCAAAATTGTATATGTTTTTAAATTGAAACAACTCAAAAAATATTACTTGAAACGAGAAAATAATATTATAAAGTTTTGAATTAATTTTTTTACCCTTGTAAAACGTCACAAAACTTGGATTATATGAAAAAATGAAAGTGTGTAAATATTGATTAATATTACTACAGACTCACTGTATCAATTGCTATAAAAAATATTTACTCCCAATTATTCTACGTAGGTTCGTAGTCATCATGCCTGACTTCTACTTCTGTGTTCCTGCGTTCGAAAGGCCATCTTAATCAATTTTTCTGTTACAGGTTCTATACATACATTATGTTATTCTTTCTGTTCAATAATTATTATTTCATTATGTACGTTGTGTAATTTAATTGAAATTTAATAATTTAATAAATTAATATAATGAATATTTCGAATTTGTCTTAAGAAAAAGAAATTCACAATTTTTTTTATTTTTCTGTACAATATTTCCTCATGGAGAAAATTTCACCTTGGCGAGGTAAAACAGCACGCAATGATGTGCTATTTGCACTTTCACACTTTGTGAAATTCACCACTAGAGGTATTTCTAGTTGATACACATAGCAAATTCGCTTTGACAGGGTAATTTTACTGATATTGGTAAATTCACTACGTAAGTCGAAGGTCCTTCTATTACCTCCGTCCCACGAAGGGAAATTCACCCTTCTTTTTTTACAGTGCAGTCCGATTGGAAACAAAAAAAAGTAATATTGTAAACAGTGTTTTATCTGATTATAATAATAATGTAAGATTGAAACAAGGTTCAAACAGAGTCGATTTTCATGAAGTTGACGAAAAAATCATCTTTTTTTATCCATGTAAGTTCGATTTTCCAAAGCAAAAGCAGAGTACAAGGTTGGTAGCTTTAGATATAAATAATCTTTGAAATTTATTTCCGAGCTTATTTTATCGTACCTTTTTATAGTCAGACGACACATTCTTTATAAAACTTAAACCGAAAATCTAACATTGTCATCTTGCAGTACGGATAGTCAGACTGTAGATGCGAATTCTAGATCATTCACTGAAGGTACTTGCCGCGGTGCAGATCTAAGAGACTTTATATGGTCAAAAACTTTAATCCCATATATTCTCATTTATGACTACTTCAGAAAAATAAATTAAAGAGAATTTAACAAAAAATAATTTTCTACACGGAAAAAAATAGTGTCAAACTTTGAGTGTCAAAATTTAGGTATGTCAGTTTTATATTGCAGATAGTACCACGTACTATCTATAATTTTTTCTTGATAGTCAGGGAGACCATAATTTTATAGTCTGTTTAAATATCGACAGAATGTCAGGTTTACATTCTGAAATAGTTAACCTGTCAAAAATTACACTCCGAGATAATCGAGCTAACGCTCTTGAGATACTCTGGTCTACATTCCAGGATTGTCTTACACTCTGGGAAAGTCAAGCTGAACATCTAGTTTTGACACTTCACAGATAGTGCGTTACACTATGTAGAATGTTGTCCCATAGTTAAAACTCAAATATAATGAGGTTGACATTCCAGATATTCAAGTTAACTACTCATTTTTCTCCATGTATTTTTTTTATATGCTGTAATAGCTTATCCGTTACAAATAAGCGAAATTTCGCACTGAGCATATTTTGAAACGCTGGGATCACATGATCAATAACATTGAAGAGAACAGAATCTCAGCAGTAGGTGTTACCTTTGACAGTGGTTTGCGATTAATGTGGACAATGTGCATACAAACGAACATTAGTGTAGAGCAATCAAATTTTGAAACAATCGGGAACGGTTTTGAATTACCTGAATTCCATGCAAATGTCCTTCCAACCTTTACGAGTATTTGCATTCAAAATTCTGTACACATAGGTGGAAAACTGAAATTGAGCCTACTTCAGAATTCGATCATAATTCCCATAATAAATTCCTTAGTTTCTTGCGCACACTTTAAAATGTTTGTTACTCAAGTTTCAAAAGACAAACACCTCTTAAACCAAAATCTGTTTTATAATTTTATGATTCTGAAATTTGGACTTTTCTCGAACAACATCTACCGGGTACCGAGGTTACACGAGCCTATAAATGGACCTTTTACAGATGGTAAAAATGCACATGGCAAACAGATTGTCGTAATAAAGTTTTTCATATGTTGGCTTCTTAATTCAAAGACACAGAAATCGGAAGATTTATAAATTTAAAATGCGCAGGAATTGAAATATTTTAAATTTATAATAGCCAAAGGCAACAAACGTTTAAAACGATTTTAAGACGATAAGTGTTTCCAACTTGGAAACGAAGACTATGAAGTAGACTTAAGTACCGCCAAAGACGTTAAAATGTTATAAACGTTATTTTTTATATGTATGAAGTTATAAACATTGAATAAGGGAAATAAAATATTTTATTACCACATATTAATGGTCTTTCATAAATTTTTTAGAGACCCTCTTCTACATTATTACTTTCTTGCGACTGTTTTTAATGACATAATTCAAGAATCAACAATGTTATCAATTCCGCTTGTGAAAGTATCAACATTTTTGTAAAATGTTCAAAGTGTGACATTATTCTTAATCAAATCCATTTCAAATTAGGCATGCTGATTACCTTTACGTCGTAAATTGGTCGTTAATAAATTATGACTTCTTGTTTCACTAATCAGTGAAAATAAACCGACATTCAATTAAAATTCATTGATTTCATGTAAAACATGTTACTGAAATTCTAGTAAAAGAAAAATTCAACTGATTTTTTAATTAGGAACATAATCTCAAAGTGATTCTCATAGATAATGAGTTTATCTAAGTAATTTATTGAGAGATTAAAAATCAGACTCTAATCATGAACAGTAAATTTCATTCAATTCAATTCAATAAATATAATACATTTATTTCAATTGAATACTGCATTTTATGTTAAATATACACTGAGAGAAATTCTATTAGTTGTGCTGACTAAAAGGTCACAACTATATTCTTTTAGTAAGCAGTACCAAAAATTTTGTAAATGCTACTAATTTTTTTTGTAAAATTGATCAAATTCATTTATTTTGAGAAATGTAAATATTTTATTTCTATATACAATATTTCGTGTGTAAACATGACTTGCAATTCTTTGGTAATAGTAAACTTTAAGAAATTGTTATACAGACGAATTAGATTTTACCTGCTTATCAACTGTTTTGAATCGTTTTGAAATCGTTACATATATTGATTTCTTAAAATTTTGCTTTTGTTCTTCATCAAAATGAGAAGAATTAAATTATCGTAATTTTAAAGTATAACTGTAAACTGTTGTGCAGTTTTTGATGAAAAACCTCTCAACAATTATCATCCTTTGTTACATTTTGAAAAACAATAAATAAAAAAGTTTTTCTCCTAAACAATTCTAACCTAAGAAAGTTCCCATCGATATTAACAAAAATAAAATAGATAGAATGGTAAATTTAACATTTTTTTCAATATTGCAATTACTATCTTAATCATGTACGGATGAAAAAAATTAATCAGTTTCTAATGAAGATATTGGAATAGTTTTTGGTACAACTTTTCTCCGTTATGTCGAAAAAATATATATTTTTGTAATAACTATACTGGACAAGTAGTAAAAGCAATTAACGCAATTAGTAAGTTTTACAAAAACGTATTGGTAACATCTATTATTAGCTCGATACAATGTGGGAATGCATGAAAGTAGTCGCGGGTACAAAACGAACCGACTAATCAGATTATGTAAATTTTACTAAAAATATTAATCATTGCTACTCAGTTAATATTGCTGTAAGAACTAAGGTGCTTAGATGATACAGACTAAAAAACATACCTGTGGCCCTTTTTTACAAAAAAAAATAGGTAACCACGACTAATACGTTCTCTCAGTGTAGTATATTATATTGCACATTTCATAACTTGTAATTCCATGTTCCGGACATGCCACAAGGGAAGTAAAATTATAGGTTATGTTTGTTTAATATTGAACGAATGTGTGATAGTTGTCCAATATCTGTATCACCCAAAAAATTAAATGAGTTTTATAAAAGTTTATACCCAGATAGCACAATTATATTCCTAACAGTTGTCTGAAACTTGCGCCACAGTTTCGTAAGCTTGCATTGCCATGTTCAGGCAAGGCACCTGCACTGCCCCCACCACGACCGCGTCGGCTCGGCGCTCGAGAATTGTTTTGCTCTCTATTTACTTTGCCGTCGCTGTTTTGAATTTTGTAATGCCGCTTCAGAGCGCAAAAACTTGTTATATATGTATATTTATGGAAGAAGACAAGTATATATGACCCAAACAATTAAAAGGTACCTATCATCCGAAAACAAGTTTTCGAGAAAATGGCTATTAAAGTTAACAAGTCGATACTGATGCTCTTGCGAGTTGCTATGGCTTGAAACTTGTAACTCGGGGGTTTTCGGGGTCGCTGATTAAGAATCTGGCATCAGATTTTCAAATTTCAAAATGGCGGATCTAGCATGGTGGACGAATTTTGAAAACATTATTAGATTTTTATATAAATTGGTATTTTTGTCATTCATGAAAAAGCTAAAATGTTTTAAAACTCTTTGTTTCTAATAATGTTTATTTTAGGTCTTTTAAGTTACTGTATTCTTCTCTGAAGTACATTTGTAAAATAAATAATGCAGTTCAAAATATACAGTTTGTTTCATTAAAAAGAGCGTACTTTTTTCTATCACAATCGACAAAAAAGTTAAAAATAATTTTTTCGAACGATAGGTCCCTTTTAACTATCCTGATCACATATAATTACTTAATTGAAAGATTTTCATTTTCTACTACGAAAATTCGATACGATTCCAAAATTCTGAAAACTTCCCGCAAATGACGAGAATTTGACTCGAAAACTAGCATCTTCGATCGAGAATAAATTTATGATGCAAACACAAATTTACTAATGTGGTGCTGTCATTATGTTACATGTGACATTTTTGATCTGCCTATTTCAACCAGTACTTACCGCTGCAGCCATCTATAGAAAAACGGCGGAAGCAATGTTATACACCTAACACTTTTATGCAAGGGGCTAAATTTCACACTACGGAGGTTCGTTCTTGTTGCAGCTCCATTTGACTCCAAAAGTCGGTTCTAATTAACACTGATTCTTTTTTCGAACCATTACTTTAATGACGATCCGGAATCTTCAGAAGCAAGGCACTGACTATCACAAAGATAATTATTTCTCATAAGCACAATTTTAAAACATCTTTAAAGTCCCGGTAGCAAAAAGTATTATCTATAGAAAAAATCCATTCAGCCAGCAGTAATTTAATTACATAAATAATCCTTATCTTCAGAAAATGGAACTCGTTTCCCCTGAAAAACTTTCCAATACAGTAAATAGTCGTTATAGTCGTATTGCTACTAGCAGCGCGGTTACAACGAGCATTTAATTTCGTAAAAGCATTTTTAATTTTATACACTATCTTTATTATATTTAATCAGAGCTTATTTCCATGGCTTTCCTCCTTTTCCAGGTTTATCCGTGAGATCATAAAAGAGATTAACGTGATTAGAGGAAATCCTTTCGCGGGTGAGATCGGGCAGAAAAATTTTCTCGTCGTCGTGCTCGATTCCTATGTCGATATCTTGCTCACATTTTAGGAAGAAGAAATAAGGAACTTCTTCGTGAGTACAAACGAGATCAGTTTTCATCAAGTCTCTTCCCATCATTTCACGCTTAGCCTGGAATTTATAATAATTTACAGTTGCAATTAAACATTCATGTAGTGTTCCAATTTTCAATTAAACCTTTTTTTACGAGTGCGACAATAAAATCGGGAAGAAGAGCGATTTCGAAAATTGAATTTCACTCAGGCAGCAAACTTTATGCTCATCAAAATCGCTCTGTTATTCCCTTACAGCACAATATACTATTGTTTACCCTATCAGATGTTTCTATCCAATGTAAATAAAGAGATCTGTAGATTGTTGCCTTATGACGAACATCTAAAATTAATTTCATCATCTCTTCTTCATTTTGTGGAATAGGGATAATCTGCAAAATTTTGATTAATATTCAGTATTAAGCTTCCAATTAACTTCACGTTTACTACAACTCTACACTTTACATGCAAAAGTATACTTGAACTCTACAACTGTAGTGTAGACTAAGCCAAAGTTAATTTTCCGAACGAGATCATTTTTGGATTATTATTTCAAATATTTCATGCGTTTAATAGATCTATATTATTAGAAAATCATACAATAGACGCAAAACTCAATTTACGCTACAAAAAATAAAAATTTATGAAAAAAAAAGTTTTGACAATAAAATACCGTGACTCAATAACTTTTTACATGTCAAAGAATAATAACCTAAATACATTTCCCTGATTTACAATAAATATTCAAAGATTTAAATTTTTTTATAAAGTTTCAAAAAATTACAATAGATTAGAAAAAACATAACGTTTACAAAATTTAAAATTATAATTAGGAGTTTGAGAGATTTTAATTTTATAAAAATAAAAAAAATATTAATTTCAATGTTTCAAAGTCATCGCCGTTGTGGATAAGTATTGTTAAAGCCTCGAGACTTCCTACTTTTCTGAAGGATCAAAAAATTGGAACATCGCTAGCTTAAGTGTGTGGAGCTCTTAGGAGACTATGTTGAAAAATAAAGATGAATTTTTCAAAAAAAAATTTTTTTACTGGCTTTTTTACCTCACTTATTGAACGTCTTTCGTAGTTTGAGGCGATTTTTTTAAATCGAGAGAATCGGAAAAGGTCTTATGATGTCAGTGGCCAATTAATCTGACTAAATGCACTTAATATTGTCTAGTGAGTACTTTCATCAAGGCACTGGGCAGAGGAACATGCCACATTTGAGGGTCCCAACGCATGAACAAAACGTATATTTTGTTGACTCTTGCGCATTGGCGCCTAACTGCATTAAAAATTGTTTCAAAGTTTTCATTTTTGTAACACAGATTCCACTATTCCATTGGAATCTGTGTATTAAAATTGAAAACTCAGAAACAAATTTTGATATAGTTCAGTGCTAATGCACACGAGTCAAGATATTCTACGTCTTGTTCTTGCATGAGGATCCTCAGTTCTGATAAAAAATATATTTTAGGAATTAGTCCGGAACTGATCAAAGAAAAATCGCTAAAATTTATATAAGAAATCCTTTTATAGAACTGGTTTATCACTAAACAGGAAAACTGTCCACAATTTTTAGTTCAAATCACAAATTATACTATGACTTTAATATTCATAAATTTTTAAATTTAAATGTGTAGTTTAACATGCAAAGCTAGATGTGAAGACTTCATTTCCAGGTATTATGGATAACTGTCACGGTCTCTAAATATCAATCATTCAAATTTAAACGCAATCACAAAATCAATAATTCTGACACTGACAATTAACTAGTACGTACTAATTCAATCTGCTCCAAAGATTCAAGTCAGTTGAATTTTTATTGAATTAAAATTATTAAACTACTTTATATGATGTTATCAGCCATTTTGACCAACAATGGAAAATTATTAATTTATCTTTTGGAAAGATGGAGAGACGCACACGTACATATTCACCAAACAATAAATTCTCTGGTTACTAACTTTCCGCTTTATTGCAAGCTTTGTTTTATCGTCTGCTTTTGACTACGTCAGAAAAGTTTGTTTTCGCGCAAAATGACATCGTCTTTATTTTATCAACATTATTCTCTCAACCGTTACTTTAATGCAATCGTATTTCTCGGCAATTCTCTAATTAAAAAGTGTTATCCAAATCTTAAATACGAAACAGAAGAATTAAACTCATTATCCATCTTCACTTGTATTCAAAGTATTAATCTTGTTTTTAATGATATTTCTAAATCATTTCAGTCGATTATGTCGATCATTAGAAGAGTGTATCACTGTACGTGATAACGGAACTCTACTATATCGACCTTATCAACCTATGATTCAGAATTAATGTAACGTCTCGCAAGACTAAATGGAATTTTTTAATTATAATTATTGAAGAAATTTTCTGTGAAAAATGGAATTCTTCCACTCCGCTGGGTATCGAGCCCAGGTCCTTTCGATTGCCAGTCGAATGCTCTGTCATCTGAGCTATGGAGGTTCCACAACTTTTCTCACAGAAACTTGTTAACGCCAATTTTGGCTACGAATAAACCGGGAACTATTTTCTGATATTTCTAAATCATTTCAGTCGATTATGTAGATCATTAGAAGAGTGTATCACTGTACTTGATAACGGAAAATAGTTAAATAGTAATTTTTTCTGTAATTTTTTACGTGGTCATTTGGATATTTGTACATGGGACAATTTAAAGTATGTAAAAAAATCTTGCCTGAGTTTAGGGCGGTGGAGGGTTAAAAAATGTTGGTACCTTGCGTAGGAAACAGGTGGACCAAAAAAGCTGAAAATCTAAAGTATATTCTGCAACAAGTTACATGCGTTTTACATTCACAATTGTTTTGTGATTGTAAGAAATGTAATGTTTTTCTAATCTTCTGACAAAGTCCTCATGCTCAAAAGTTCCAGGAAGAAAGTCGTTTCAGTGCGCTTGCACATCAGCGGTGGAAAGTTACGAGTGAAGTTCAATAAGCCTTTAGAAAAAGATAGAAAAACACATTATTTTGTGTAGATTTTTTTTATATTTCAACAATCTCCATTTAACTCTATACACTTTTACAAGCGTTTCTCAAACTTCTTTAAGCCGTCCGAAAAGTAGGATTTAGGAAGGTACTCAAAATAGGCATCTGTTTGGGCGATGTCATCTTTTGAGGTGAACCGTTGTCCGCCGAGCAATTTTTTCAAGTTAAGAAATAAAATGTCACTGGGGGCCAAATCCGATGAATACGGTGATTGTTGTAATAGTTCGAATTCTAATTCTATAATTTTGGGCATTGAAACTACGTAGTTATACACCAGTGCATTGTCTTGATGGAAGAGGATGTTTTCAAATGAGGACGCTTTTTCTTAATTTCTTCGCTCGACTGATGCAATGATGACGCATAATACGCTCCAGTTGTCGTTTGTCCTTTTTCAAAGTAATCGGTGTAGATGATTCCGCGTGCATCCCTAAAAACCGTGGCCATCACCTTGCCGACCGATTTCATCATCTTCGCCTTCTTTGGAGCCCGTTTACCTCCAAACACCCACTGTTTTGACTGTTCCTTTATCTCTGGAGTGTAATGGTGTATTTTTGTTTCGACTACAATTATGTATCGACGTGGAAACTCATCAGGATTGCGACGGAAATGCGCCAAATAGCCTTATTCGACCACACGTTCCGTTTATTCTCCTCTGAGAGCAAACGCAGCACTCATCTTGCCGAGATTTTTTTCACATCAGATTTTTCGTGCAAAATTAAAAACACTGTACCTTGCGATATGCATGTGGGCTCAATTATTTTACGCACTTTGATTTGTCGATCACTCAAAACCATATCGTGGATTTTGTCAATCATTTCGGGGGTAGTCACTTCCACTGGACGTTCCGAACGATTTTCATCTTTTGTAGATGTACGGCCACGTTTAAACTCAGTTGCCCAATACTTAACAGTTGAAAACACAGGAGCAGATGTGCCATGAACTTTATTCAACTCAGCTTTAATCTCTTTCGGTGTTAAGCCTCTTAAATATCACTGCTCAAAACTCACTTTTTTTCATTTTTCTAAATACACAAAAGTTTTTTGCTTTAATCGACAATAAAAATGTAAACAAGTGATGGATATAACTGAGACTGTAACAGCAATCTAGTGAGTAATGTTGCTTACTAAAACCAAACTATTTTCGATACTACGAGCACCACCTCTTGGATTTCTGAAATTGGTCATTTTCACCAAGCTCTAAATAAATACAAAGTTGCACATTTCGTGCATTTGTTACGAAATGCGAGGGCTGTTCAATAATTCCGTGACTTCTCGAAAGATGGTGCTGTTATCGTAAATATGTTACTACTCTAAGAGAATACCATCTAATATCAGGGCGTATACAAAGTTTCAAGTCAGTACGTTGATTAGAAAATTTTTTACAGCCAGTTGAATTTAGTTTTTCATTATTAAAACAAAACCATGAAAAAAATCGAGTTTCGCGTGCTTATTAAACATTATTCTCTACTAATAAAATCAATCAAAGAAACTGAAGGAAAGCTCGCAAAATATTGGATCTATAATTTAATTCGTACGGTTTTTTCTCAAAATTTGAACGTTTATTTAAGAAAAACATGTACAATAGTATCATTCAAAGTATTGCCCATCTGAAGCTATGACTTTTTCCTATCTTTCCGGCAATTTGTGGATTCCATCCAAAAATAATTGCGCCGGCTTGGCGGCCAAGAATAAATCAAGCCAATTTTTGATACCCAGTTCTGATGTGAACCGTATTCCAGTGAGGGCGTTCTGCATCGACCGGAACAAATGTTAGTCAGAAGGGGCAAGATCTGGGCTATAAGGCGGGTGGGGTAAAATTTCCCATCCACTGTTTTCCAAATAGTGCTTAACTGAAATAGCAACATGAGGCCGAGCGTTGTTATGATGGAAAATTATTGCCTCGTGTCTGGTCGCATATTCCGGGCGTTTTTCGGCTATTGCTCGCTTCAAACGGATTAATTGTGTTCGGTAGCGTTCTCCATTGATGGTTTCACCCGGTTTTAGCAGCTCATAATACAGCACACCCTTCTGATCCCGCCAAATACAGAGTATTACCTTCGCGCCATGGATATTCGGCTTTGCCGTTGATTTGGCTGGTTGGCCGGGTTTCATATTTGATTTTTTGCGCTTGGAGTTGTCGTAATGGATCCATTTTCCATCACCAGTAACAATCCGATGCAAATATGACTTCTTTTTGTGGCAATCCAGCAGCATTTCGGACATGCCAAACCGCCTATCAACTTCTCTGGGCTTGAATTCATGTGGAACCCAATTTCCTTGCTTTTGAATGTATCCGACTGCTTTTAAACGTTTTGGAATGGTTGCTTGAGTGACTCCCAAAGATTCTGCGAGCTCTTCTTGTGTTTGGCAACAATCTTCATCGAGTAATGCTTCCAGTTCTTCATCTTCATACTTTTTTGGCTGCCCAGGACTTTCTTCGTCTTCCAAGCCAAAATCACCACTTTTAAATCGTGCAAACCACTTTTGGCACGTTCGCTCAGCTAGAGCATGTTCATCATAAACTTCCACCAAAATACGATGACTTTCGGCAGCAGTTTTCTTCATATTAAAGTAATGAAGAAGAACTCCCCGCAAAAACACTTTTTCAGGCACAAAGTTCGACATATTTGAGCGAACAAAAATTATTGCTGTTTACGCTTCAAATGAATGAAATAAACTAAAAAAGACGCACAATGACAGTAGCTTTCCAACGCATGTGTATATATATTTTTATTTATTGTATATTATATTATATTATTACATCATACTCAACGATCGTCGATTGAAAGTACGTAAGATTAGTGAAACTGTAAACATTTCAGGGGGACGCGTATGGCACATTTTACATGAATTTTTGGGCAAGAGAAAGCTGTCTGCAAGATGGGTGCCGTGTTTACTCACAGCCGATCACAAGCGGGCTCGTCTGGTCCAGTGTGTGGAGATTTGACACGCGAACGTTACGCACGCAACGCCAACAGCAGTACGTGCGTGAGAATGGTTGCGCGCGCAGCGTAGTCTGTCTGCTGTTCGCAGTGGTTCTTTGAGTTTTCTTTGGTTTTCTCTCTTTGACAAGGAGCCTTCAACCAGAGAAAACTCAGAGAACCACCGCGAACAGAAGACACACTACGCTGCGCGTGCAACCATTCTCACGTACGTATTGCTGTTGGCGTTGTGTGCGTAACGTTCGCGTTTCAAATCTGGACACACTGGTCTGGTTGCGTCTGAGCAATCTTTAGGCATTTTTTAACGGAATTCAAAGAAATTTTTGCGATGTTATGTAAGTGTTCCTGAAACGTGGATTCATTATTATACGCCAGAAATAAAAAAATCAGTCGAAAATGTGGACTGGGCCTGGCGAAACTCGCTTTTTTCCATGGTTTTGTTTTAACAATGAAAAACTAAATTCAACTAGCTGTAAAAAATTTTCTAATCAACGTACTAATTTGAAACTTTGTATACGCACTGATATTAGCTGGTATTTTCTTAAAGTAGTAACATATTTACGATAACAGCACCATCTTTCGGGATGTCACGGACTTATTGAACGGCCCTCGTACATTATTTATGAAAAGTGTAGTTAAGTAGTGTGGGAGTAACTCACTTTCCCGATTGTTTACACGCAGAAAAAATGGAGCTTTGCAGGCATGTGTTGAAAAAAAAAATTCGTGATGATTTTGTTCAGATCTAGAGAGCGTATAGAGTTCGCATAATGTTTTATCGTACTGGATTGAAAATAAATTCGTAAAACGTAAAATGTGAGGTAAAAACATTTTAGTGTTGAGTTTCACATTCATACTTAACTGTTTATATTTTAAAATATAGTAAGATACAACTCTTTCTTTAATAGTCAAAAAAATTCAAATAAAATGGAGCATAGAAATTCTAGAAAGCAGAAGTTGAAATGTGGCGGAAATAAGTTGTTTAGGTCTCTATGAGAGGCGACGAGGCATTCGACACTGGAAATTTAATAGCACATTCAGAGAAGCGCTCGAATGACTCGGCAATTCTTTCGGGTGGAAGAAGGGTAGATAACCTCTATTGAGAATGCTTGTACAAGCTCAGTAGTTCGCGCGCAACAAAAGGATTATTGCAAGATACAGAGAGAGAGAGAGAGAGGTGAAAGAGAAAAAGAGGAGGAACAGCGAGAAATAGCAGAAGAAGAGAAAGACACAATCGTTATAAAGTACTTTGACTTTTTCCAATTTTTTCTTCTCTCTTTTATTCTTTGCTTCTGTTTTTTTAGGCTTCCATGGTGTACCTAGAGGCCAACCATTTTCAGTTTCTATATTCTCATTCTGTACTTGGATATCTTCCTTGCCTTCTTTTTCAATTTCATCTGTCGTTTTGCCATCGTTTCTGTCTTCTGGGCTGATCTCCTTTCCATTATCTATATTTGTATCATTAGTATCAAATATCTTTCATTGTTCTCATACTTAAATTCTACATTAGTGAAAATGTGCTTTTAGAATAAAATAATATCATGTAAATTACAAATAAAATACAGCACAAACATATGTTTTAACACACATAAGAAACAATAATGAATACTTTTTGTAGAGATTCGTAATGTATTTTTAAATTTTTCAAAACTGTTCAAATTTTAGAAAAAAGATTTTTTTCTTTCAGTTTTTTCTTAACTTTATAAATACATGCAATTTCTTACAAAGAATTTACACCCTTTTTCGAAAGTTCAAATATTTTTACACAATTTTATATGTACGCATTTCTACAAAAAAGCTCCCAATTGTCAGATAATTGTAGTTCACTGTAATTTATTGGGCAAAAACATCATATGGTAATTATAAAATGAAGTAGAATATTTCAAAAACTTCAGCCACATTTTACAAAACTATAATATTCTAATTCATTCTGGATTGCTCCAGAATCTTTTGTAATGTTAAAGAAAGCTCCATTTTCAGGAGAGAAGTTCATAAAAATCACTTAAAAATATTCCAGTACATTTATAAAATTTTTAGAAGCTCTTCAAATATTCCATAACGTTATAAAATTATTTGAAACATTGTACACTCTCTTATTAAAATACTTTATGCTAATTTGAAATGCGGATCAAACTTCATTGAAAATTCTGAAACATCTTAAATACTTCTATAATACTCCATAATCCTTGGAAAAAACAAATTGTTTAAGATGGAAGTAGAGATTTCTAAGAAAATGTTTAAAATGTATAAAAACATTCAAAACTCTTCTGTAAACGTTTGATTTATAACAAAATCTTCCAATGATCTGCAAACAATTTTCTATTAGCTTATTAACATTTGTTAAGGCTATTAAAATGTTTAATACATTTTCTGGAACATTTTAAATGTTTCTAGAATATTCCATCACTTCTGTAACTTTTCACAATAGTATGGAATCTTCCAGAACATTCCATACTTTTTATATTGGCAAACTTCTTTTACTGACGTATTCCTATATTTTGAGCTAATATAAAAATATATAAATATTACCTAAACTTTTGGAGTATTTCAAAATTTCCGATACGTTGTAAAACTTCTAAAACACTCGAAAATTCTGAAATCGCCTAAGACGATATTTATATTTTTATAATCTTCTTATTTTCTTATTTATTAAATATTTCTAGCATGAATTTTCTTGTTTCTCTCATAAAAAGACTGTTTACTGTTGTAACCTTTACTATGATGTAATCCCTCTGACTTTTACTTTTACATCCGAAGTGGCCAAGTTGAGTGCAAGTTTCCGTGCACGTAGTTAATTCTATATTAAAGACAATTATGCAAACTGAAAACGACGCAAAGGACTACCTTCATCTGGCGCGAAAGCCATTTCGCAAAGTCCAACGTAAATTAAATTATTCACGGATTACTGAGGTAACTAACGACGAGACTGCCAATCTATATCACAGAACTTCCAATTCAACATTACACTACAAAATATTGACCATATATAAGTAGAATAATGAAGAATATGCATTTAATGAATTCAAATTTAAATTATGCTTCCAATTTATTGAATTGATATCATTTTCAGGGCTTCCACTAGTCAAACACTTCAAAGATGAAAATCAAAAAAATCAAGAATGAAATCTTTTTTTTCAAATTTGAGTAAAAAATTGTTTTCTGTTAGTATACGTTTAAAATATGAGGAAAATTCTAAAAATCAAAACAGTAAAAAAAAATCTTAAATCAATGACGCCTAACTAACGATTTTGTCTTTAATTTAACCACCTGATTTATAAGCGCATAAGTCTATCCTTTTCTAATGGTCTAACTTATGTCATACCATAAAATTAACCCACTTTAATATATGCTACTAGGAAATTTTCAAAAAGTCGAATTTTCTTATTTTCCATTTTCTGAGATTATTTACTTATAAGAATCCCCTCCTATAATGTGTTGTATGGAGCTGGAATGTCAGATTAAAAATAACTCTAAATTTATATAATACAGCGTTTTCCAATTAGAGGTTTCATTTTGAATATCCCGCTATTTTGGCAGGTGTCATTGTAAGAGGTGTCATTTTTTGACAGATAACAACTAAAAACTATGCTATTAATAAAAATGGACGATACACGCTTTAACAACGCATTGAAATTGTTAAAGTTCACTACAAAAATGGTGAAAATTTTGCTGAAACAGTTCATAAAGTTAAAAAATTTCTCGAACATCGTAAAGCACCTTCTCGGACAGCTATTGTGAAATTAGTGCAAAAATTCGAGCTGTTGGCACAGCTTAGTGATATGAAGAATCGAAATCGTTCCGGTCGTGCAAGAACACTAGCGAATATTGCTTCTGTAGCTCACAGTGTGGAGGAAAACCCAGATTTGTCCATTCCACGCCGTTCTTTGGAATTAGGCATTTCACAAACGACTCTACACAGGACTTTATCGCCAGAATTGGAAGATATGGATGTGGACGATGTTTACTTCCAACAAGACGGTGCTACGTACCACACAAGTGGCGAAACCATCGGTCTTTTGAGTGCGAAAATGTAATGGGGAATTTCATCAAAAGAGCATGGTCCTGCAAACGTAGCCGTGGAGGCCATATGAATGATATTGTTTTTCATTATCAAAGGCAAACCTTTCGCTATTAAATGAAAGAAAAATCAAATGATTTTCCACGAAAAATACGCGTTTTTCTTATAAATCAAAATGAAACCTTTCATTGGAAAACCCTTTATTTTCATAGTTAAACATTTAAACGCATTTTTCTCAAAACGATCTTTTTTCATCGGGCAAATGGAATAAAATATAGAATAATTAACCAATCTTCCTCGAAATTTGAAAACATGTCCAACATATAAATAGCTCCTGGCCGTAGTAAAATTATAATGTTTTGTTGAGTCAATAACTTCGTAGGATGACTAATAAAATAAGAATTTTTGGACATAATTCGACTTCATTTATCAATATAGTCTCCTTTAAGAGTGATACATTTATTCCAACGATTCTCTAACATTTCGATATCTTTTGTAGAATGATTTATCTTTGGACTCGGAATACGCTTCAGTTTCGGCAATCACTTCTTCATTGGAGCCAAATCTCTTTTCCTAGAGCATTCTTTTTAGGTCTGCGAACAGATAGTAGTCGCTGGGGGCCAGACCCGGAGAATACGGTGGATCGGTAAGCAATTTAAAGTGCAATTCATGCAATTGTGATCGACTTGTGATTTGGTGCATTGTCTTAGTGAAAGAGTACTATTTTCTTCTTCATTTGGGGTCGTTTTTTTCGCAATTTCTTCCTTTAAACGCACCAATAACGCCATATAATATTCGCTTTTGATAGTTCTTCCTCTCTCAAGGTAATCGATGAATAAAATACCGTGCGCATCCCAAAATACGAAGGCCAAAACCTTACCCGCTGACGGTTTTCACCCTTTGTTGTCCACTCAGTTTACTGCCGATTTGTCTCTTGTGTATAATGATGGATCCATGTTTCATCCATTGTCACATACCGTATGAAAAAATTCTTTTTTGTCCAACATGTACGATAAACTCGACTTCCGTGCATGTAAAGCCGGCGTTAAGTGTGATATGGCCGTCCGACGGCGGTGACGCATGCGCACTTTGAGAGTGAGCCGGAATCACACATTCACGCCCGTATCAGCGGGTGATAATGGGCTTACTGACCGCTTACGAAGCGTGCATCCGTTACCATTATCGGGCATGTGCGCCACTTTCAACTTTTTTTAAAATTCGATTCGTAGCTCACTTTAAGTTACGCCTGCTCATATCCGTAATGATGCTGAAAATGTCCAAAATTTGTTGCCTCTAATTTCTGCAGACAATAAAACGCAACTTGATTGGCCTTCAACAAATGGAGGTAATCGAACGGAACAGAGTATTTCTGCTGTTCCAAATGAAAACGTAGTAAGTCGCATTCGCTATAGAGGCGAAAGTCGCACTGAAAAAACAGTATAGCTAAGAGAACTATATTTTGGTCCTCCGAACCAGAAAATATTGCTATCAGGCCAATGCTACGGTATGGTCCTCAGAACTATACGAGTATAGTTGAGGCAGCTATACAAGTTCGTTAATATGACAATACCATGTATAGCGATCGTAAACAAAATATTATGCCATCGTTATCGCTCTTGTGAATTTTCGCGTGTGATAAAACAATACGCGATACGCAAAAATGATCTTTCAAAGAAAGAAAAAATGCTCCAAACAAATCGACAAACGCTTCGAAAAAACGCCTCGAAAAAATGACACTTCTTTCTCATTTCGAGGTTAAAGTCGCGTGCATGCGAAGCAATTCATAGGTCGCGCGGCAAACCAGTATAGTTGTCTCACCTATACCGCATGGGTCGAGACACTATATACCGGTATAGGTCTGACAGCTAATACTGTTTTTTCCGTGCGCGCGAGCCTTCGTTTGCTCACGAACATCTCACATAGCCGTACGATGCCCCGATTACCGGCGGAGATTCCCGAACATAGAAACTAATGAGACCTTCAAATTTCTCTCTTTCGCTTGTTTTTTACTTTTTGACAGATTTACAATTTGACATTTGATACTGATTCATATTTTGAATTGTGCTAATTATAATAATTGTATTCAGTGATGGTTTTTTAATAGAAATTAAAATAAGTATATTTTGAAAAATATAAAAATATTTTAAAGATCATCTGAATCTGTGAATTTGTGTTTATATTTACTCTGATCTGAAATGCCGCCACAACCCCATGAACAAATCAAAGTTATAAGTTTTTTCACGGGTGAAGTCTTTGTAACTTCCATTTGAGTCGACAGAATACGATCAGTGGTTCAAGAAGAGCCTGGACTTTAACTTCTGCTTTAGTTTCAGTTATAACGGTATCTGATTTTAAAGGGTAGCATTTGAGTTTAGCTTCGTATACAGATTTATATGGCGGATACAAATTACAATTATTTTCCTGACTAATATTTTGGAGACCCTGATACTGTGATTTTGATAACTTATGCTCTACACTTAGTGGAACAGCCGCATCAGGAGAGAGAGTACTCTCAGAAATAGATTCTAATCATTCCCCATTGTTGCACTCAAATTCTGTTTTTTTTCAGTTCCTTCAAAGGGTATTTTGGAAAAGTTTCAAAGAATCTCTTTTCCGATCTCTTCTCTTGATGCCACAATTTTTGCATGTAATGAGCCAATCTTCGTCTGCTGAAGTTCGTCTTGTCTGATAAAACAAATTGTCGTTGCAATTTATCAGACATGAATTTTTCTATATATTTATACAAGTAGATTACAGCTGCACTCTCATTTAAATTGTTCTTTATTATAAAAAATATTTCTCTTCTTGTTAAACCCAGGACCGGTATACTCCCTTCTTCAGTATCCACTGCAGATCCTGAAACATTATAACAATATACATTATTATTATTATATTAGATGTTTATAATTTTGAAATATTAAATATTTTTCAATAATAAATTCAATTCACACTTCGTAAAAAATGCAACACTACATTTTCTTGAAACACCGCACATACACATTGTATGTGGGAAAAATCGATACCTTGGGACTTTTTATACAAAAAGGTTGAAAAGAAATCGCATGGGCACGTATGAGCAGCGGATTATTTTTGATTCTATTAATTTTTAGTATACTTTACAAGATCTGGTGGGTCTGGAAGTCGAACAACGCGAAGCAACTCAACTTTACTCTAAATGTTTGCTTCATTTGATTCAATTTTATCTTACTTCTACACACAAATCGTATATTTTTTTATACAGTAATACTGTGACTCTTATACTAGTGATTTATATTCGAATAATACTTACCGCTATCAGATGAATCCATTTTTTAGAATTGAAAAATCTTAATTCTATGATTTTCTATAACCTCCGAAACACAAAACCAATTTTGGCACTACGAAACCGCCACATGGTGACAAAACGCAGGCCACTCTGAAACTGCCATAGAGAGAAAGTTTATAGCGATAGAGACCTCTATGGTGTAAATTCTGAAACCTTGATTCTTTCTCTACAAATACAACCTTTTTCGATTTTCGAAATCGAAAATTTTGTTTTGGACTTTTGGTCAGCTTTTGGCGATTCGGTCCCACGGTCCGACACTGGAGCAAGCCTCGTAACTGTTAAGAGACATGGCGGCTGAAAGTCTAAAGCGGTTGCAGGAGGCTACATCGAGGATTCAAGTAGCAATAAAAGATAGATCAGTCAAATGATAATCTCTTCTATAATCTTGCCACCTCTGACGGCAAATTCGTCATTGAAAAGTGAACTATCATTATTAATTCTGGAACATGAACTTTGAAAGATTCTGCCTGTGGAGTGGTAATTGAGGAAAAAGTAGAATCGTCGCCAAATATTTCAAATTTATTGCAAAAAGATATGTCATTACCATTGTCCACTGTGCATAATTGCAATATTTACATCAATTTTAATAAATCTTAAATAACTAAAACATTTCATAGAAGTATAACTTTCGTCTTGTTTACCGTGCACTCAGACAAAAAATATCGTGTGTGATACGGACGCTATTGGTCAATCCCCATTCGCTCTGAATCGTCGACGCGTTATTAGTCCAAGCAACTGGGAATTTGTTGTGAATGATACAGGACATTATTTATTTCAGAAAACGAACTGTGCCATCAGAAAAAGGTTGCTCATAGAGTAATTGTGTCATGTTTTGGACAACGAAATATTATTTATATATTTTTTATTAACACTTAAGACCAAAAAATCGCACTTTTCATAGTTTTTTGTTTATAACATTAAAGGTTAATATGCAATCCTAATGATATCAATTGAAAGGTTGTAGACAATTGAATTGCGAACAAAATGAGCCGTCGCTTGATCTGATTAGATAATTAGAAGCGGAGAAAATTTGGAAAAACCGGGAAATTTAGCTTTTGTTAAACTAATTAATATCTCAGTTAATTTTGAACTTTTTATCTTGAGGTTTGGTGGAAAAGTAGCAGACTTTATGCTCTTCAAATGTATAAAAAGCGGACACTTTAAGATAATACGTTTCCGCGCTATTGACACTTTAATTTATTTAATGCGTTAATTGTAAAATGTCTGCTTGCCGCAGAGGTGGTCCGATTTTTATTTTGAAAACGGCTTTTGAAAATATAAATCAAGCACAACAGAACGTCTATCTTGGGTTTGCGCTAAAATGTTGCAAAGTTTATTAAAAAAAGGCCGAAACATGGCTCCAAACGCGTGAACACAGCAAAGTGACTCAGTGAGCCTACTCGACTTCTCCCCCCATCACTGTCACTTTGCTGCGTTCAGGAGTTTGGAGCCTTGTTTGAGTCTTTTTTTAATGAACTTTGCAACATTTTAGCGCAAACCCAAGATGGACGTTCTGTTGTGCTTGATTTATATTTTCAAAAGCCGTTTTTAAAATAAAAATCGGACCACCTCTGCGGCAAGCAGACATTTTACAATTAACGCATTAAATAAATTAAAGTGTCAATAGCGCGGAAACGTATTATCTTAAAGTGTCCCTTTTTCTATACATTTGAAGAGCATAAAGTCGGTTACTTTTCCACCAAACCTCAACCTGAAAAGTTAAAAATTTACTGAGATATTAATTTGTTTAACACAAGTTCAATTTTCCGGTTTTTCCGAATTTTCTCCGCTTCTAATTATCCAATCAGATCGAACGGCGGCTCATTTTGTTCGAAATTAAGTTTTCTACTACTTTTCAATTAGTTTCATCAAGATTGGATTATTACCTTTAATGTTATAAACGAAAAACTAAAAAAAGTGCGATTTCTTGGTCTTAAATGTTACTAAAAAATCTATAAATCATATTTCGTTGTCCGAAACATGACACAATTACTCTATGACCAACCTTTCTTCTGATGGCACAGTTCGTTTTCTGAAATAAATAATTTCCTAACAAATTCCCTGTTGCTTGAACTATACTGTTTTCGATTGATTGTGAGCAAACGTGGTACCCATGTCGAACATAGCTTTCTCATGCCCATGTATTTATGCAAAATGGCGCATACAGTCTGTTCTACAAAAAAAGGTACGCGTTTTCTAAGAAAGTTTCAAAGATTTTTATTCTTTTCTTTTATGTCCTGACTGTACGTTCAAAGGGCTGCGACGTAACCACCGATTCGTTTCAGTCTTTTTCGAAGTGTCAGATATTACACAACATTAAGCTATGAGTGCTATCTACGCTGAACGTTACCAAGCGGTTTTTTTTGTGCACCCATGCACGCGGACCACATCTTTCATGCTCAGCTGCTACCAAAATGCTTAAAAAGTCTAAGCACTTCGTGCAAATATGGTTAGAGCGGTATAGGGACACAAAAACTGTCGATGACCTGCCAGGGAAAGGAGAGACGCGAGGAACGTCCAGTAGGGAGGATAAGATGATCGTTGCACTGTTCAAGCGCAACCCAACTATCCGGCTGCGTGAAGCTAAAGCTAAGCTAGCGCAGAAGGGATTACACGTTAGTATAAACACCATAAGATGCAGATTAGCTGAGGCGAAACGCATGCAATTTACATGGAAACGCTTGGCATGGGCTACGGAAAATGTTGATCGCGATTGGTCCAATGTACTTTTTTCGGAAAAAGCGTCCTTTTGGGCATGGGTTCCCATAAAACCTGCCTGGTCAGCCGCTGGTGAGCGTTTCCTCCAGCGAACTGTTAAACACCCCATAAAGATCCATGTATGGGGATGTTTCTCACAGCGCGGTTTTGGCTGTTTAGAGCTTTTTACTGAGAACCGCAACGCTCAAAAAATGCTTCAAATCTACGAACATGGCTTTCTCAGATCTGTAAAGAAGATGTTTGGAGCCAACAATAAGGATTGGATCCTTTAAGAGGACAACAACCCTAAACATCGCAGTCACCTCTGCACGTTCTGGGAAGAGGAAAATGGCATCACGACCTTGGGCTGGCCTTCACAATCTCCTGATGCGAATCCAATAAAAAATGTGTGAAGAGTCGTAAAAAGGAACCTTGCAAGAAGGCGTGCATTCACTCTGAAGCAGCTCTCTCGACGAATTAAGGAGGTATGGCGCTCTCTACGTACGGAATATGCCGACAAACTAGTCGAGACCATGCCCAGAAGGTGCCAGGCCATTATCCAGGATAACAGCGATAGGACGGTTTATTAGGCGAGTTCGCCCTAGTGCTTTATGCGCACTGTTGTACTAAAAAAGAAAAATGACGTTTTCTTCAAAACTTTTCAAGTGAACGCGTACCTTTTCTTGTGGAACAGACTATACATTGCCTTCTGATATCTTTAAAGTGTCAGATATCTCACGCAACTTCAATTTACGATCCGACAAAACCATTTTGTGGACTTTTTTAACGTTTTCTGGAAGAACTGCCGAAGTTCGGCGACCAGAGCGTACAGCATATCGGTGTTTGTACGGCCGCGTTTAAAATCAGCAAACCACTTTTCTACCATTTGTCGCGATAGAGCAGAGTCTGGATAATACTTGTCAAGCCATTGCTTTGCTTGAACGGTATTTTTCCCCATTAAAAAGCAATGCTTTATCGACACACGAAATTTAGATTTATCCATTGTTTTGAAAATTACAAAAGTAGCGACACTAAAACCACTTTAACTTGTAAACTAACGTCATATTTTCAGGAAATTTTGACACGTATCGTTTATAAATTGGCACTTCCTAATAATCATAAGGATTTGTCAATAGAGGCGCCATCTATATTTCATCCTACGAACTTATTGAGTGATGTGTTAGTATATACATATTATAAACTACATATATAAATATTTATATACTACGCAGAAGTTTGCGGTTCTGAAAGTGCAGTAGAAGATGACACTCCCGTACACTAATGAAAGTGACATGATGACAATTTTACAGAATTTAGAGATTCTTCGCCTAATGTAGCGAAAAATTTCGTCCAATTTTTAAAAATCGCCTTCATAGGCATAGAAAATCCCTGGTGGACCCAGTCCAGTAAACGGTCAGCGAATTCGCTGACCATTCGCTGGCCTCGTATTAATATGAATAAGAGTAGCATAAAAACATTTAAATTGATGCTATTATGATTCTGCGGTACATTTTGAGTCTAAAGGTATCAAAGTTGATGCAATAATATTATTTTTTAGCGTTAAAAACTAAAAACATAATACCTGTCATTGAAAGCAGTTCAGTGGTCCATCAATTACCATGTTTCCACCTTTAGAGTTGACCATTTGTAAGAGTGAGACGAAAGTAATTATGTCTCACTCCATCCAATGGTCAACTCTAAAGGTGGAGACTGCACTGCCTTCAATGAAAGGTATTATGTTTTTTTAGTTTTCAAAGCTAAAAAATAAAATTATTTTATCAATTTAGATACCTTCAAACTCAAAATGTACTGCACAATCATAATTAATACAATTTAAGTGTCTTTTATGCTCTTCTTACTAATATCATTACGAGGTCAGCGATTGGTCAGCGAACGGTTAGTAAACAGTCAGCGAATACGCTGACCATTTACTGGACTTGGTCCGCCAGGGATCACATTAAATACGCGAAAATTTTTGAAGAATATATTGAATGAAAGTATAAAACCTTTTTTTTTATTATTTTAATTATAAAAGTTAAAAATTTTGAGGTATTTAAAGAGTAAAAATGTTCCAAAGTAGACATTTTTTATTTATGTAAAAATATTATACAAAACTAAAATTCGTTATCAAAACATTTGAATAAAAGAAGTTGGTTTTGAAGTTGAAAGGTCAGGCTTCATGTTTAGAAATGAGCAAAGGTTCTATCATGTCGAATTTTATGACGATTTTCCAAAAATTCCCCAAAACACTCTTTTTGCGGGATTCAACCCCTTTTTTTAAAATCTGGCCTTAAAATTTGCATTCCAGTGTAATTAGTAGAAGTTTTAACTAAGTGAATCAGTGGTTTACTGTTTACTAATTTACATCTATAAAGGCTATGAAATTCAAAACGTTTTAAAATGTATTTTCCTAATTAAAAAAAAAAATGAAACTTCAAAAATGTTGTAACTCTCTATAATCCACAAATAAAATCTCAATTTAAAACTATAAAATATAATTATAAAATTAAACCTAACTGAAAGATTTAAAATGGATAAGATTAAATACTTTCAACATTGGAAATTACAAACATTTTAAGAACAAAATTTTGCACAGGGAGAAAATATACCTTTTATTTTTCTACATGAAATCTTTCTATGCAGCACATTACCATCAATTGTTTTTAATTCACCCATAATTAATTAATATTCAGTTAAATTCACCTTGAATTTGCTTAAATTAAAATTCAGGTGTCCGTATAATTTGCAAGTCGTTAACCCCTCACAAATTACCTAGCGACTGAATTCAAGTAAAATTAAGACCTTGCTTTTGGTATCCTCTAAATTCTGAAAACTGTAATAAAAACTCTATCTGAGATTTTTCTCTAATATCTTTTAAAAAGTTTCCATCTATATAAATTTTTTACTACGTAAACGTACTCAATGGAGCAGTCAATTTTTAAATTGAACTTCTGCCTCTCATGAATAGAAAACATTATTTAATATCCATAAGGTGACCTCATAAAAATTGGATTGAAATGATTTAGTCCTGGGAAATTTAAATGAAAAAATGAGGAGAAGTGAAACTATGATTTGAAATCCGAGAGAAGATTGGACGATAATGAAATGAATCTTTCACGCATTTAATGAGAAAAGCTGCAAGCAGCAGCGATCCGCAGCAGATTGCAATGTCCGAGAATTTACTGTGGTTTGCGGAATCTTCCTATTCGCTGGTTTGATCCCTCCAAATCGATTAATCGACGTTCGATAGAGACAAACTAGGCAAGCAACCCGTGGTATTATATGGTACAGTTGGACAGTCGCTGCAATCTATGAGGACGTAAATTATCTGCAAATACATCGAAAAAGATGTTCTTTCCGTAAATAAATCGAACCAAGCACTTTTATGACTTTCAAATCCAATATTTTATTTTAAAATCCTCTGTATAATAAAGCCATTCAACTGTCTAACTTTCGATCTGGAAAATAAAACGGATTATAGCTCATTATTTTTTTCAGTTTTATGTCACTGTTTCGTTATAAGCTGAAGTCATTCAGACGTTAAATGTAATTCTCTGAAAAACAACAAACATTTATTAATGTTTGATCAATAAAATTTCAGAAAATATTACAATCGAGAAAATGAATTTTTCACCACCGAATGGGTACTAAAAATGTTTTTTTATATTCATTGCTGAATAATGAACTCAAGATATTTTTTCAGTACATATACCAAGCGGCTTTTGAAAGACTATAAAAATAAATTATATGAATACCATATTTCACTGTAAGGGAAATATATTCAAGTTATGTAAGAAGTGAGTAAGCCGAGGATTTTTGATGATCGTAGTTTATCACCATAACAGCCTTAAATAAGAGGAATAAAGTGTCTTGAAAAAGTAAAAGTGTATGTTCCAAGACTGAAGCATGAATACGAAAGAGGGTAATAGTTGATGAATTATTTCTGAAAGATACTCAAGAGTTTCGCACCCACCATTACAGAATCAAAAGAGGGATCTTGCTGCGTCGCACTCGGGAAGCTTCTTTCTCACTTCCAGACGAAGTAAATGTTCCATTTACAATTTTCAGTGCTACACGATGTAAGAAACCGCATGAGCAAGCAGAGAGTAATTTTTGAGTTAAGATTTTTTCTACACAGCATAAAAGTAGGATAAATTGTGCAGACGTGGCCCTTCGTAATTTTAGCTTTCATAAGCTTACCTCAACAATTTCACTTACGTACATCTAACGAAAGAACTTTAGATAATTTAGGAAACTTGCAATTACAGAGCACATTAAAATAACACTTCGCAGTTAATTATAAAAAGAATGCTATTTTCTTACCTTTTTCTTCATCTGGAGTAGACAAATCTTCGACAGTTGCATCCTAAAGAAAATTTATAAATTACATGTTATTATTTCAACTATAACAAGCGTTTATTGTGCAAATAGTTTTCGAATCCACTCCTAAAATCATAAAATATTAACAGCACAAAAGTAATCATTTATAGAAATAGTTTTTATTGAAACAGAAGTATTTGGTTTGAATTTTCAATTTTTCAATTTATGATATCTACAAAAGTTCTAATTTGGAAGATCAGATATTGCCGATTTCAAAATCTTCCCTTATTCTGATTTTTATTTCTTCCGGTTTACTTATTTTCTTAGACATAATTCCCTTCAGACAAGCAACATGATTATTCAAGAATTTAAAAAAAAGAAATGTTTAGAATTTTTGAAATTATATACAAAATTTAATTTTTTTTTAATATTGAAGATTTTACTATCAAACTTTTTAAAGATTTGGTGAACAAAAAATTATGCATTTATATAAACTTTATAAATCACAATAAATAAATGTTTAGTAAAAAGTAGTTAAACTTCACTAAACATCAATCAATTCAAGAGGTAACATTTTTTGTCAAGCATTAAAAACTATCTGATTTCAGATCAAATTAAACAAATTTGTAATTCAATCAACTTTAACTAGTGTATGTAAATTTTGACTGATTCTAAAACTTTTTTTCTTTACTGAAGCAAATTGTCAGTTGCTGATTTATATAGTCTACAAATAAAATAAAATTGGTAAAAATTCAAAGAGAAAACTCTTATAAGATTCAAAGGGAAATTTTTCTAATTTAAAACATGAAAAATTCAAATCGACCCTCTTAACGTAAAAGAATAAAAATTTAGTTTTTAAGGGTGATCGCCACAGTGACGGCATGGAAATTAGACTTCACTTCAAAACTTTATTCCAGAGAAACAAAGCGAGTTAAAACATATCGCTTTTTTAATTCAATTTCTGCAACATTAACGAATAAAAATTGATGTCATTGGAAATTTTATCTTTAACAATGGCAAAGCCATATAATAAATACATACAGAAACAAACGAACAGCATACAACAAAAACGAAAATCTTTCCATTAATGTATTCCACTTATCTATGGAATATAACGGCTACGTTGTTCCTTGGAAAAGCATCCAAACAACATTCAATTAAATTTTCAGACAAATTGATCCAGTCATTTTTATGCAATTCTTCCGGTGAGATGGAAAAAAGTGGTTTCGAATAGGGTGCTGCAGCTTTGTCATTTTTACATTCTCATCATGGATGAGAAGGTATTGGTTTTATGTGAAAAATGACTTTTGAAATTTTTATCAAATCTTTACGTTTTGAAACCCCCTGAGTCCGAAAAAAGGGTTTTTACGAAAGTGTCTGTCTGTCTGTCTGTCTGTAGGTCGTGTGCGGCATAACTCTCGATAGAATCATCAGATTGAATTGAGCTTTGGTACACTTTATCGGAGCCAAAAAATTAAGGACAAGTTCGTTAACCAGCCACATCTAATCAAAATTGAGGGATTGAGCACTACTTTTGTGTTTTTGAAAATAACTTTTTGAAAAAATCAAAAATTTCAACACTGGTTTTTGATAGTGCTCATAAATCTCTACAAATTATCCTGATAACATTTCTTCATTAAATCAAAATTAGAAATTTTACAGCATATTCAAATTCGAAAAAAGTCAATATCAAAATTCCATTTTCCAGTTAAATTATACGAGATACGAAAAAACGTTATGATACAATATTATTGAATACATAAAGATCTACAAATTTGAATTGTAACATTTTTTCATAAGATGCATATTTTTCATTTTAATTAAAAAAAAAACTATTCAAAATCCAAAATTCAATTTTTTAACAATAATATGTAAAATTCGAAAAAAACGTAAGAATACAAAGTTGTTCGTTTCAAAAAGATCTACAAATTTTGTCTGACGCAGTTTCTGGTAAAACATATATTTTTCGTTTTAATTCCAAAAAATACGTTTAAAATTCAAAAATTCCATTTTTTAGACAAAATATGTGAGATACAAAAAAAATGTTTAGATGGAAAATTGTTTGCCTAAATGAGGTTTACAAATTCTCATCAAGACATTTCGGGACAGGATGTATATTTTATGTTTTGATTTTTAATATTAAAAAAATTCGATTTTTTTCACCAAAATATGTGAGATACGAAATAAGCATTGTTCTGTAAAATCGTTTCCTTAAATAAGTTCTACGATTGTTTTTTCTTTTTGAGAGATTTGGAAGAAAATAAATTATTTTAATCATGTAATTTATTAAAAAGTGACTAAAATGTATACAGAAAATCGAGCGCGAAGCGCCAGCGTCATGATGAGAATGTGTTCCTTAAGGTTGATAGAGCCTTAAGTAAATTGAATTTTCTGTTTAACTTAAATTCAAAAAGAAATAGAGTGACTTTGAGAAAATGTGTAATTCACATCATCTGTAATATAATTATAAAATTAGTTTGAGCTTCAGTATCAAATTATAAGAAATAAACTTAAATGTATGCGGAGAGCACAAGACCGAGCGCGAAGCGCGACGATCGAATCGCGCGCCCTAGGCGCGCTCAAACTTGCGAGCTGCGCGCGAAGCGCGCGATGAGAATGTGCCCGCGAAGCGGGCAGATTTTTAAGAATAAAATTTCCAGTGATATCAATTTTTATTCGTTAATGTTATAGAAATTGAATTTAAAAAATGTGCCCGCTTTGCGGGCACATTCTCATCACGCGCAGCTCGCTTCGCTCGCAAGTTTGATCGCACCTAGAGCGCGCGATTTGATTGTCGCGCTCGGTCTTTGTGCTCTTTGCATACATTTAAATTTATTTATTATAATTTGATACTGAATCTCAAACCATTTTTATAATAATATTACAGATGATGTGAATTACACATTTTCTCAAAGTCACTCAATTTCTTTTTGAATTTAAGTGAAACAGGAAATTCAATTTACTTAAGGCTCTATCAGCCTTAAGGAACACATTCTCATCATGGCGCTCGCGCTTCGCGCTCTATTATCTGTATACATTTCAGTAACTTTTTAATAAATTACATGATTAAAATAATTTATTTTCTTCCAAATCTCTCAAAAAGAAAAAACAATCGTAGATTTTATTTAAGGAAACGATTTTGCAGAACAACGCTTATTTCGTATCTCAAATATTTTGGTGAAAAAATCGAATTTTTTTAATATTAAAAATCAAAACATAAAATATACATCCTGTCCCGAAATGTCTTAATGTGAGTTTGTAGACCTCATGTAGGCAAACAATTTTCCATTTAAACGATTTTTTTGTATCTCACATATATTGTCCAAAAAAATTGAATTTTTGAATTTTAATCGTATTTTTTGTAATTGAAACGAAAAATATATGTTTAATAAGAAACTGTGTGAGACAAAATTTTTAGATCTTTTTTGAAACGAACAACTTTGTATTCTTACGTTTTTTTCGTATTTCGAATATTATTGTTAAAAAATTGAATTTTGGATTTTCAATAGTTTTTTTTTTTTAATTAAAAAGAAAAATATGAATCTTATGAAAAAATGTTACAATTCAAATTTGTAGGTCTTTATGCAGAAAATAATATTGTACGATAACGTTTTTTGGTATCTCGTATAATTTAACTGGAAAATGGAATTTTGATATTGACTTTTTTCGAATTTGAATATGCTGTAACATTTCTAACTTTGATTTAATCAAAAAATGTTATTAGGATAATTTGTAGAGATTTTTGGGCACTATCAAAAACCAGTATTGGAATTTTTGATTTTTTCAAAAAGTTATTTTCAAAAACACAAAAGTAGTGGTCAATCCCTCAATTTTGATTGGATGTGGCTGGTTAACGAACTTGTCCTTACTTTTTCGGCTCCGATAAAGTGTGCCAAAGCTCAATTCAATCTGATAATTCTATCGAGAGTTATGCCGCACACGACCTACAGACAGACAGACAGACACTTTCGTAAAACCCCTTTTTTCTGACTCAGGGGGTCTTAAAACGTAAAGATTTAATGCAAATTTCAAAAGTCATTTTTCACATAAAACCAATACCTTGTCATCCATGATGAGAATGTAAAAACGATTCGTTTTAACTCGCTTTGTTTCTCTGGAATAAAGTTTTGAAGTTAATCCTGATTCCCATGCTGTCACTGTGGATTAGAATGCAGGGATGGGTAAGTTACTTTTTAAAAGGAACTAGTTGTACACTGAAAAAAAAAATTCGACATAATTGTGGTTCTTTGACCTATATTATATTGGAGATTTACCGAAAACCAAGGTTTGCTTGTATCAGTTCAGCCTACTGTATGTGTATTCCAACCATATGAATTACTATTGCAGCAATATTTTCAGTTAACTGTCAAATATATTTTGTTGAATTACTTAAAAACATTCAGCTATATTCATATGGCTGATAAATCCCAAGCATTTCTTTCAGTGTAGTTACCGTTACAACATGAAATAAAGTAACTAGTTACTGATATCGTTACCGTTTCAAAATATAACTTTTTCTCAGTTACTTTTATAAATAAAGTAAAGATTGTTACTTTTATATTTTAAAATTAGAATAAAAAATAGGAGTAACAAAGTTTTCCGACAATTGATTTTGTTTATTGGATTTCAGTTCTCAAAATTTTAATATATATTAAGTACAAACAGTTTTTGATCTCTACTATATAACAGAAACCCAAAATCCAAGACAAAGTTGAAATGAAAGTAGAGGACTTATACATATCTTAACGTGTTTTTTTAAGTTTGCATTAGCTAATACATTTGTACTAATAATTTTAGGCAAAAAACACAATCTGCATTGCACCTTATACATCACGTCTTCTTTTAAATGAAACTTGTAAAAATTTGCGAATGCTGGCCATGATGGTATATAAACAAAAGTTTCAATTCTTTTATTTTCACGGTACAATTCAGAAGTCCAAGAATTTTCCGAATCCCTTAAAAACCACAGATTCTTCATAAGAATTTGTAGGTGTCGACATTTTTCAGAAGTAAATACTTAACAGTCTTAACACTTGAGTAACGCATTCCATTCGTGTTCGAATCGGCGTAGTAGAGAAGTGTCTGACACTTGTACACGACCCGCACTTTACGCATACTTGACTGACTTGAACACTGCCAAACCGGACCGAACGCGTTCCGAAACCGATACTGGGTTCCACCAATCGCGCGACACCACCTCCACCTCCTTTTAACAACCGACTGACCGACCTTACGACCGACATACCCGAAACCCCGGCCCCCTGGATGCCGCCATGGCCGGGGACCCGAGGGCAGGGTGCGGACCCAGATTCCGCTGGAAGCGCCCTCCCCTGTGACAACACCGACGAAACGGACCATACGTACCCGAAGGAGAGGGGACAAAGGTGGTTACGAGCGCTACCCGGAAGCACGTGCTCCGGACAGATTATACGCCGCCGCGCAAAATAAACGAACATGACCATCCTTTATATTTTTATTCCAGAAACATCACGAACCAATAGGCCAGCGCCCACTTTACCTCACACGTCCATCTCCGCTCCATGCTTTCGCTTACATTCTCACGCATTCCGGCAGTCACACACTCACGTGCACACACACACACTAGACGTGTGCATTCTGTCGGATCAAATGTCGAAAATTCGATTCGCCTTATTTTTCGGATCGGATTTTTTCGATTCGATCGGCCGCGTGGTCGAATATTCGACATTCGAAGCGCCCTTCTTCGGATGTCGGATTTTCGACATTCGATTAGCCGTCCGTCGAATGTCGAATATTCGACATCCGAAGCGCCCTCCTTCGGATGTCGGATTTTCGACATTCGATCGGCCGTCCTTCGAATGTCGAATATTCAACATCCGAAGCACCCGTCATCGGATTTTCGGCATTCGATCGGCCGTCCGTCGAATGTCGAATATACATACATTGTATAATTGTATTTTAATTTTATATCGCCATAGTCGAAAGAATTTATTATTTTTAGTCTTATTTTGAATGAATTTGAATGTACAAAATTTAATTTCTATAATTTAGTGTACAATTTCATCGTGCTTAAAAAATTATTAATAAAATTATGTTCAGTGGGGTTTAGTTTATTCAAATTTCCAAAATTAAAATTATTATGTCTTGTTTCAGATGTAGAGTTTTATGGTATAGAATAAATTTTAGTGAGTTGGCTAAAAATATTAAAATTGTTAAATATATATAACTATGTATAGTTCCTGTGCGTATAATTATTTGTCTCGAGTTTTCAGGCGTACAGAATTTGATTTTGTAGTTATTTTATTAAATACAAATCACGTTGCCTGATTCTTCAAACAATTTTAATACACATTCCTTTAAATGATATGAATAAATCGCATATGAAAAAAACGAATTCTTTCGACTCACAATTCCGATATGATAAACTATTAATAATAACTTGAAAAATTTATTTACAAATTATTTTGAATTTAATATTATATTTACATTTAATAAAATGAATAATAATATATTTTTAGAAAATTAGTTAAAATTATGTAACATTAATGTGTCAAATTGAAATAATTAATATTTTTTTATTCTTTAAATATGACGATATAAAATTAAAATATAACTTTTAAAGTGACATGTTTGATAACATGTCTGCTATTATATTGACCCAAAATTCAAAGAATTTTTTGTTCATTTTTCGTTATTTTGGAATAGGGTCAGATTCTTTTTATTTTCTTCGATTAAAATTATTACTATTAGATATAAAAATACTCAAAAAAGAAAGCAAGGCAAACGTTTCGGCCACATATAGGGGCCCTCTTCAGTGCCATAAATTCAAAGATTAATTCAAAATCTCTGTAAAATATTAGAATATAGGAGATAATTAAAATAAGGATTACCATAGAATTCAAAAAAAATAAATTGCATTTTTGTTATTTTTTAAAGATAAATGTATTATTTTTCAAAACATCTCAGAATAAATCTGAATTCAGTAATAAACAACTTTCTATTTTTTATTTCTGAACATACTCAAATAATATTGAGTAAAACTACATATATAGATATTATAATAATTTATGTTTCTGTAATGCCTTGCTTGCAAATTCAATGTTAAATGGATTGTCCGTGAAGCTGATATAAAAAATCGTTTCTCGAAAAATACACTCCTTCGTCCACTCGTGAAAATCACCATAAACGTCTCGAATTTCTTAAGTAGGCATAGGACAATATTCTTCTTCAAGGTGGAAAAGAACCTCTCAGGATTGCTTATAAAAAAAAAAATTGGCGGTCAGCAAAGCCACATGTCCCGAGTCGGTTTTTAAAACAGTTCAGATCATTCTGTGAGAGACTCTGGTAACAAACTCTTCACAAAAAGTTTTCAAAAATGTAAACCTTGTTCGCGTTTTTCCATTGATAACCAATTTGGCATCCTTCTTTAATAATAAAATTTTTTTAAAATTCCGGTCGGTTCGTGTGCAATATTTTTTATGTTTTTTCATTTATTCGATTTCTTATTCACAGTGAACTCTAAATATTTTTTCAATTCGTGATGCTGCATACTGGACTACTTCATTTTGAATTGCAAGCTATGAGATAGATTTTTGAATTCTATGATAATCCTATATTCTAATGTTTTACAGAAGTTTTGAATTAATCTTTGAATTTATATAGAATTTTTATAGAACCGTTACTGAAAAAAATGTAACTAGTTACCAATTCGTTACCTATTTACAAAAGTAACCTCGTTACCGTCATCGTTACTAAGGAAAAGTAACTAGTTAAATTAACTAGTTATTTCCCATCCCTGTTATAATGAAAGTATGTTTTATAATACAGTCAGTTTTCAAGTATATCTAAAATAAAATCATCAAGGAAGTTTTAATCTGAAATCCTCTAACAAAAGGAATTCAATTTGTGATAAGATAAATTAAGGTATATTTTTGTCAGCATTTTGCTTTGTCTAGCATTACCTCCTCTCTTTCCACTACCTTTTTGAACAATATTAAATTAAAATTTATATTTACGAAAAATAAAAGTCCCGGGGCCTTGTTTTAATTATAACAAATTACATTATGTAGAAAGATTATTTGATTAAGGTATCGTTACCTCCCTTGCTGCTTCTTCCTTGCTCTTTTCATCTTCACTTACAGCCTTCATTTTTATCATAATCTCACTCATACGCAGGATAAGATTAATCTGAGAAAGAATCCAATTTCGCCATTCTTTTACTTCATCACCAACCATGTAGAGCCAAACACTCCAGACGCGAAACTGTTCTGAAGGTACAGCAATTAATCGATCCATTTCTTCTATAACTTTTCTAAAAACAGATCTCATTTGGGATAAATCAATTTTTCAAATTGCATCATCCACTAACTAGTCGCATCCGATCTTTTATTTAAAGGGTTAGTCGCAGTCAGAATTTTCAAACAATCGATACATGCAAGCTAATATCTAAAAATTTTAATGCTTTTTTCTCGAAGCTATGTTTTTTTAAATCGATGACCACGATTATTCGAAAATTGCTTAAGGGGGGAAATACATGTTAAATTTTGAAAAACTAGTCAAGCGCGTCAAGAGCAACTTATTGAAAAAAATGAGTTAGACGAGGCTAGCGAAGGACAATAATATGGCGCTGGAATTGCTGACTAATTGGTAAGTCACTGCAAGCATTGAATTTTTATGTAACCAAACTTTAACCGCGTTTTTCTAAAAACTATATTTTTCAAATCGGCGGGCACGATAATTCAAGAAGTTATTTATCGATCCCAATGAAATTTTAAACACATATTTTTAATTATATAACTTTCTATGTGAACCTACACATTTCCAAAAGTTTGTTGAAAACATTATTTTATCGAAGCTAAAATAACCGAAAAATTCGGTCAAAAATACAAATTATTTTTATAAACTGTTTCATTCTGCGAATTTTTTTTTCATATTTTTAGGTTCATCTACAAAATATGACATTAATAATCATACAGAATATTGGTTTTTTTTTCCAGATCAATAGAACCGAGGCTACAATGTCCGCCGATCGAGAAGTCTCGCTGCGATCTTCCCAAAAGAATGTAGTGTACATCGACCATTTTGAATAATTAAAATTTTAAATAAACTTTTTGTATTATTTTAAAATATAAATAAACCATTTGCCAATTTTCAAAAATATAGAATAAATCATTCATTTAAAAAAACATTCATGAAAATCTTGCAAAATACACGCCGCTATATGTATTTCCCCCCCGGGTGGGGGGGGGGGGGGGCACAGTAGGAGGCTAAATATTGAGTGTTTTACGGGATTTTTTTTTAGTTTTTTTGCAATAATAATTATAAATTAAAAAATGCTATCATCTCAAATGTAGGTTTATGTTCTTAGCAATGAAATGTAGTAAGCGTATATATATTTTGAGAATGATCAGTCCATTAGTTTTAAAGTTATGTTTACCGCGAATAGAAAAAATGTTATTTCGAGAAAAACGCGTTCAAAGTTTCGAAAATGATAAACTCAAGTTAATAAATAATTACTTTTAGTGCGCATAGCATTGAAAAGAATTCAAATTCCGAATCTAGTTTCCCCTCTTAAACGATGTACTTCAAACTTGACAGGCTTCTTTGATATATAAAATTAAGGTGCTTGATCGTAGATTTTTTTTCCATTCAAATCTTTTTCTTTATTTAACAAAAAACGGGTGATTTTTTTGGCGAAAGGCAGACGTCCAAGTTTGACGGTCACCATTTTGTCAAAAAAAAAATGTTTTCTTTTTGATAAGCTACGATCAAGCACCGTAGAAACTAATAAATTAAAGAAATAATTTGGGATTTTTCATTTCGAATAACCCTTTGAGGAACTGGAATGGTTACCACAGAACGTCTTTCCCAAAATATGATCCGGCAAACTATTTGTTTTTTTTTTAATTTTGAATTATTTTTCAAATAAATTTTGACGAAGCATCAATAAAATTATATACTTTCGGGTGCTAAAATGATTGAAAAAATATATGCATAAAGGAAAAAGTAAAAAAATTCTCAAACAATTCGCTTTTCTTCCTCCTCTGATTTCGACTAACTCCTTAAGATAAGAAAAAATGTTTATCAAAGTCTCTATTCTTTATTTATATGTATTATTTCACATTGACTTCAAAAAATGACTACAAAAATATAACTCTAAAAAGTCTCTCTTAAAACGTTTTGGTTTAAGGAGTGGAAACAATAGTTTTCATCTTTATTCCTACACAAGTAAATTAAGAACGAATTCTTTACAGAAATGTTCTACACTGAGAAAGAAATTCTATTGAATCAAAAGCATTTCCTTTCAAAAGCATGTATACTATTAATTCATAAAAATATACTACAAGAACCAATAAATATGTTACTAATTCTATAGCATATTGATTTGAATCCATTATATACATGCTTTTGGAAAGAAATGCTTTTGATTCAATAGCATTTTTTTCTCAGTGTAGATTTGTACAGAACAATAAAAGAGCTGAATTGAAAAAACAAAAATATTTTGTATACTTCTTAGTAAATTTTTATAATTTTCTGCTGAGTCAGTGTTCGTACAGTTTGAAATATTTGAAATGTTAAGCTACAATTCATTTTAATATACATACTATGACCCTGAATTTTCTTAAAATTTGCGTGACTCAGTTCTCATTAAGTTTAATTTTTCCCTACCTCGTCTCGAGACAGATTCAAGAAACATAAAAATACTGTGGTAAATGTTTCGCAATTCAGAATTTCGGGAAAACGTGGAATTCGTCTTTTCTGTTTTTGCGTAGCCTTTGCGTCATTCAACCTACAACTTGGACTAAAATTACCAATAGGTAATCGTCAAACTATTTCGAGTAGAATTTTCAGCAGTATAAACAACTTTTAAATCGCAGACTCAAGTTTACTAAAAGTAAGTATGGTAGCAAAAATAATAGCTACAATTTATAAAACAATTTACATCTATAACAGTTTTCAATGATTCTCTGTCTCAAGACAATAATTTCAAATCTTCAATATTTTATAATGTCTCCCAATTTCTCAAAACAAAAAATAATTTGCAGAATCGTTTTACTTATTTTTGTAATATTCAAACCCTCGAGAGAAAAAGTATGACACCCTAATGTATACTTATCGAGTAAAATTGAGAATTTTACTTACATATTAGGTTGAACACACTTGATACCAATTTTCTCCAACGATAATGTCAAATCTATTTTATCGCCCCTTTTCATTCTTCGCTCCTCCCTTTCTTTCCTTTTAGCTTCTCTATCTTTCTTTTCTTCCTCGATTTCCTGCACGAAGATATCTCGTTAATCGACTTTCTCATTTACTATCCTGTAAACGACTGGCTTATCATCTATTTAAGTTAGAAACCCGGCCTCCGTCCCTTTTTCAATTCAGTATTTAACAACGTCTAAATATAAAATTGTTTACCAAACGTGTATATGAAATTTAATACTTTCTAGTCTCAGATTTTGAGTGTATACGAGATTTCAATATTTAAAAATTTGTAATAGTGCTTTTGAAGATTTTAACATATTTTGAATTTTTTTTTGAATTTTCTCCAGTTTATGAAGTTTTTATAAGATATTTAATCATTTTGAAAAACTTCAAGAGATTTTGGACTTTAAATAATTTTTTTCTGACTTTAAAAGGTTTCATGAATTTTAATAATTCAAACATATTTCAAAATTGTATAAAATTTGACAATTTTTTTTAAATATTTGAAGAATGTCTGAAAATTTTAGATATTTTAAAAGACTTACCAGAGATTCTAAGAGATTTTCAAAAATTGAAATAACTTGGTAATGATTTCTAGATATTTTAATCATTTTTAACGATTTAAAAATTCAAAACATCTCCAGCAATTTCAAGAGATTTTAATAAAATTAATATTTTTGAAATCTTGAATGATTTTTTGCAGGTTTCGACAGATTTAAAATTTTGTTTAAATATCACGATTGAGTGTCCACTAGATTCCAAGAATAATATATAAGGCCTTCGGCAAAAAATAAAATCCTTTTAAATTTTTATGCTTTTTGTGAAATACATTCCATTAACATGAATTGAAATTCTCTCAAAATTGCGAAAAGTATCTAACAGAAATTCTTTAAAAAGCATATATTAAACTTTTTATAGAGATAGTTTATTTTATTGGCAGTGTGTGAATGATAGGGGAAATCTCCTAGATGGCAGAAAATTTAAATTTAAATATCGAACACTTGGGAAAAAGTGCACATTCTGAGGGTGTTTTATTTCTTTGAAATATCCATGGAAGATGCGGAGATTTTCACTCTTCTCAAGACAGAAAACTCGTAAATGTCTTAAAAAGGGTAAAAAACGCCATTTGAAATAAAAGTATAACATAGATTTAAAAAATCATCCTAAAAGTTCGAGTAATCTAAAATAAATAATAATGCTTGTCTCGCACAAATACATTTTTTATGAATGTATAAAACTATAGCAGAAACTGATTTTAAGAGTGATTAAATAGATGAAAATTTTATTAGCCTTCCTTCCTAATAGTTTATTCAGTCACTAATTAGAAAAAATGAATTAAGCACCAATGTTGTCAGGTATAAATTATCTGTGGAGTTCAATTTAAGAAGACTGAAGAAAATTAACAGTACTTTTACAAGACGCGTGCGCAGCGCGAAATTCAAATTAATATATCTTCAAATACTTCAAAGTTTAGTATTTTTTATAAATAAAATGCTAATAAAATTTTGTAAATAAATATAATAATATTATGTTTTAATAAAACTATTTTAATAATAATTATAACACAGTATCTACTTTTTCAAGTCTTTGTATTTTGTAACATTTACTTAAGGTAACTCTTATTAAAGAACATTTTTTTTTTATAAAACAGCTTATAATCTACATATAAAACGTAAGTATAATATGTAATTCTCTTTGGAATGTCTTTACGTAAATCACATGAACATTAACTCTACTCAGCCTTCATTTACAAAAATGATTGGTCAAACATTCTTCACATAGGGCAAAAAACAATTCTCATTGAATAATGGCTATTCTGCTTTTGTCTTCATTTCATTTCGGTTAAATGAAAAATAAAAAATAGAAATATTTTCAAATTATGGTACATTTAAGAGGTATGGTACACGAGGGATGGTACATGGTACAAGAGTCAAAATTATGGTATGATTACATAATTATGGTAGAGTCTGGCAACGCTGGATATGTGTTACGCTAACCATCCAGATTTTTTTATGGAAGCGTTTTCGTGATATCAATGTTCCAAATTTTTTTTTCAATTTTCAGAGTTGTTCCGACGTTTTTGAGTATATTTCGAATTCTAAATGACCGATTTGCCTAAACAAGCACTAAAATTGAAGACAACTGAATCCTCTACAACTTTCTATCCTAAAGTTTTCAGATCGGCCCAGTAGTTCAGATTCTAGCGATTTTATTAAGATGGAAAAATTGGCTAATATTTGCGATTTCTATTCGGCCCAGTACGATATGTAAATTTTCGACCTCGATTTTTGGCAAAAAATTTAGAATTCGAAATATACTCAAAAACGTCGAAACAACTATGAAAATTGAAAAAAAAATTTTGAACATTGATATCACGAAAACGCTTCCATAAAAAATCTGGATGATTAGCGCAACACATATCCTTAACGGCTCTCCACAAAAAACAGTCCAACGGGGTCAAATCGCAGCTCCGAGGCGGCCAATTGACATCAGAATTTCGTCTGATTATTCGATTTTCGGAAAGGGTGTGCAAAAGATCGATTGTTACTTTGGCTGTGTGGCAAGTGGCCCCGTCCTGTTGAAATAAAATGTCGTCCATGTCATCCTCCTCAATTTTTGAAAAAATATCGATAAGTTTTATTTTATAGCCGATTCAAATTACAAATGCTAGATGGCCCCCCTCTGTAGTAGTATAGCAAAAAAATATTTCTGATATGAAAGACTGACATATATTTTTACGAATAGATTCTGATGCTTTCATTTGAAAAAAGCGACTAAACCAAGAATCACAAAACAAACAATTACAAAAAAAATGCAGTAACTCAACAAAATTCGACTTTTTAAGATCAGTTTTGCAGAATCAATTCTTTTGTTTCGATTTTTACGTGAATCGATTTCCTTTTATTTGATTCATATTTGATTTAAGAACCGATTTTTTCCAAAGAATCAAACATCTCCAGGATCAAATGTTTTATCTTCTATAAATATCGAAGTAATACAAAATTTTAAATGACAACTGTTTAATGTAATATATGATATAATCAATAGGAATAAAAATATTAAAAGTAATTTTAATATTACAGATGAAGAAACGTTGATTCACATTTGGAACCCAGATCCACCTTTAGTTCCTTTTATTCACACGGAAAAAATAGTTATGTAATGTTTATAGACCTTTTTTTTCGTGTATGATCTTCTGAGTGGAATAAATGCTTTACTAATTGGCAGGGTCGAAAGAACAGATGAATTACGAGTGTCGAATAAAAAAGTAGGGTGAGGGGAGGGTTACATAATTTTTTTTTTTCTTAAATATGGTTTTTGAAAAATTTTAAATTATCAATGAAAAAAAACTATAACTATAAGTTAGGAAAATGCTTTTCCAACTCTGGTGGGTAATTCGAAACACACAAATTTTTCGAGTGTCTAGTACAACATACCGAAGACTAGACTGACTGATGCCGGCCCTGCTAATTGGTTCGAATGAATGAAGAAGTGTATGTAATGCAAAGGCGAATATTTTGGAAAACAATGAAGCAGTTTGATTGATTGTAAAATTTGTCTTTCTATTTAAAAAAACTTTTGGAGTAGCCCTGGTAATACACAGTAAGGTAGAACCAATCTGCATGCAGGTGTAAAATTCGCTTGCAGAAGTTCGAGTGGTCTAAAAACGTTCTGGATGAAACGATCTTGTAAGAATAAAACAACTCCGTCGTGTATACTTGTCGGAACTATTAATAAACTACTGAGTACGAACTACCATGAAAATAGTCTTCAGGGCTGTAATTTCATCATTAAAGTTCCCTGATACATTGCACAAATAACATTATCAATTTTCCAACGATAAGTAGAAGATAAAACAAATTTTTAAGCCTTCAGCACCTGTGTTGTTTCTAACTTCAATCTCTACGCATTTATAACACGAGAAATATTGTTTTTATCAGAATATTGTGCGTAACTACATTTTAAATTCATTTCTCAAATGCTCCTTTTTCATTTATAATTTTATTTTTTTTCAAAATATTCAGATTTAAATTGCTAAATTGTGAGAGAAAATGTCATGACTCGAGTGTTAACTTTATCATTCGTATTGAAGATCTAAAATTTTGAATTACCAAATTTCTTCATCGTCCATTTAGAGATTTTTGAAATTTATTTGTCGTTTTCAAAACTATGTGAACTGGCCAAGTGAATAACATAACCTAAATAACATTTCAATTTCAACAAGGAAGAACACAAAGCCAAGCGAGGAAAATAATTTGTTTAGTTTTTGTAGAGAATATTGTGTTCTACAAAACCAATCATTATTGATTCAAACGTTTCAAAGGAGTTAATTTCGATCTCAATGATCGTGTGCACTCTAGGCAGACTCGAAAATTTGCAGCTGATGGTTCACAAGTCTTGCTCGGGGAATACTTGGTGTAAAGTGTAAACGCAAACAGAACTTACAGCACAACTGGGGGTTAAATAAAGTGACATCTTTACGCAAACACATACGGTAGTAAAATTACATAAGGTTGGGAAATAGGTCCCACATGTACAGAGCGAACATAACCTTTGGCAGCGGATAAAGACATTTCTCTCACTTTTTTTCAGACAATGAAAACATTTTGCTTATAAATCTGTTTAAATTGTGATAATCTATATAAAATTGGGAAACGCTTAAGTATAACACGCCACTTAGTGTTGGGTTACCAAGTGTCCTGATTTATTAGGAAAACTCCCGATTTTTCATCAGCTTCCTGATTTTGGTGCAATGTCCTGATTTTTCTCAAAAATCCCGACTTTCCACTTTTTCTACTTTTTTTGCGAAATTTTTCTCTACTTTTCTAATCTAATAACTGAGTATACACTTTTTTATTGCTTTAACTTTTTCTCAATCCAGTTTGCCATCAAATCTTATGGGGAAAGGGATGGGGGCGAAATTAATGACTTTTTTTTACTTAGTGTAAAAAAAATGTACCATTGCAACAGCGATTTGATTTCACAATTTTTCTACTCCAATAATGTTTGTTTAGAAACAATCAGATACTGGAACTTTTCAATTTATTTATAGTAAATTATTGACTATTACTTTAATTTTAACTTCGCATCATATGCAATTGCTTTAATCTCTATTTTAAGCTTAATATTGGACACTGAAGTTCCTATTATCTTCTAAGAAAACTGAAACCTGATCCGAGCAAGTCCGAGTATGTCAAACATCGCGCTCGAAGCGCGCGCTTCTAGCGTGGAAGCCACACTTTGGAAATTCATTCTACACAAAGTATTGAACTACCCATTCTCAAATTTTCATAATGTATTTTTTGTTTAGAATCTCATGAACTAAAACATATCCAAAATTCAGCCAATTTGAATGGGGCTGGATTTTAATGTAAAGTGTGAGGGGTCCTATTATGATGGAGATAATGTTTTTTGAATAAAATCTTTATTTTGTAAACGCGATCATAAAAAAGTATTTTTTTGGTAGAATGCGTATTTCTTGAGATATTTCAATGTCTCAAAATAAAAAACACACTTTATACCATCTGATCAAATTTGACCAAGACTGGTCCAGTTAAACCGCACGCGTAAACAGAAACGGTAAAAAGTTTTTTTTTTCTAGGTTGATAACACCTTCTTTGACAACGAGTTTTCTTGGAATTTTGTGTTTCCAATGGAATTAGGGCTATGGAATCATTGAGTGTTGAAAAAGTGAAGAAAATTTTGCTCGAAAATCATCGTGCTGGCATTAGAGCAGTATTAGAGGCTCTCAACATCTCTTATGCATCGACTCAACACATTGTGGTTCATGTTTTGGGTATGAAGCGCGTCGCCGACAGACTCGTACCGAAAGACCTGAATTTTTTGCAAAAAGAACGTCGAGTAGAGGTCGCAAAAGAGATACTTGCCAACGTATCTGATGAGCCTGCATTCATCAAACGTATTATTACTGGTGACGAGACGTGGATTTATGAATATGATGTTGAAACTGCTCAACAATCTAGCAAATAGCGCGCCAAAAATGAGCCAAAACTGAAAAAACCACGTCAAAGTCGGTCGAAAATTAAGGTGATGCACATCGTTTTCTTCGATTATCGTGGTGTGGTTCACCATAAATTCGTTCCAGAGGGTCAAACGGTCAATAAGAAATACTACTTGGCCATTTTGAGGCGTCTACGTGAAGCAATTCGTCGTAAACGGCCGGATTCGTGAGCAGACAACTCATGGATTTTTCACCACGATTATACGCCGTCACATTCTAGCCTGATTGTGACTGAATTTTTGACTAAACACGGAACAAAAATCATTGCTCAACTACTGTATTCGCCAGATTTGGCTCCCTGTGACTTTATCCTGTTTCCAAAACTCAAATATCCGCTCCGGGGAACGCGCCATGAGTCGATTGAGACCATAAAAAGAAATTCGCTGACGGAACTAAATGCCATACCGGTCGAGGCCTATAAGAAGTATATGGAAAATTGGATTAACCCTTGGCATACTTGTATTGGCTCAAAAGGAGCCTATTTTGAAGGCGACAATAAAGATTTGTATTAAAATACATAAAAGTGTAGTTTTCTTTATCCAGTCCGGGTAAAATTTGATCAGATGGTAATGAATGTGAAAATTCTACTTACTTAAGGGGGGAGACTCATGTAAATGACCAAAAATGAATACTATTTATTTAAGGCTATAAAATAAAAACTATTCGACAGATCTTTTGCAAATTTTCACGATATATTATCTATACTTTATACATCTAAAAATCACAGTCAAATTTGACACTTGATACAAAATGGCGGACTTTAATGGCGGTAAAGTAACTATATTTTCACAAGAGGCCCCAAAACGGTGTGCATGATTGCGTAAGCTGCATCCATTGAAATCTGAAAAATGACAAAGATTTTTATTTTTTATGATATTCTGTACAAGATGAATGAAAAAATTTGGTTTTTTAGGTTTAATTTATTTTATTTTTTTATTCTTTATATTTGCCATAACTGGACTTCTAGAAGGAATAATGATAATTATAATACATCAAAATGTGCACGAGGATATGACCAACAATACCTTTTTGTGCAAAAACTGGTTTTTTCAAAAACATAACACTTTTTATTGCAAATTTCGACGAGCGTCTATGTCGCACACGCACGAAATCGGTGGTAGGACACAGATAGACACAAATAAACCGGAATTTTTCAGGAAGCTGATGTCGTACGAGGCCCACACTACTCGGTGACGACGTTAGATACCACAATCTGTACGAAAATAACGAAACAACCTGACGCTCAAAAAAAAACCCGGATTTCCCATAAGAGCTAATGTTGGAATATGCCCTTTTGATCGCCAGTACACCTCGAGATACAGATTTTTGATTTCCAAGTCGAAAATAAAAATATTTCCGATTGAAAAAAAATCGTTTGCGCTATTGTATTGGCATTAACCTCAAGAATTTTTTCGCCAAAAAAACGATTTTTGAAAAATTGTGGGTTACGCCCTTTTGAATGTCCACTCTTCAATTGTTGAAGGGCTTTTTAACCTTTTTCTGTATTAGTTTGTAACACTTTGCAGGTAGAAAAACCAAATTCTAGTAGATTCATAAAAAAAATGTAAAAATTTAAATCTTAAATGTTCAGTCACAGCATGCAGAACTAACCGCAATTAGTCAGTTGAAAAGTCTCATTGATCTGGGGAATCTTTTGTTTCAAAATCCCATGCTGCATCGAAATGCACTTCCATGCTCCTACATTCTCGAGTTTTTTATAGATTTAATCTTTAAAATTGTGATAATCTCTGGAAAATAAAAATCATTAAAGGTAATTTCAAAGTGTCTCACAATAAATTCGATTTAGTTATGAATAAAACTGTTTGTGTTTTCTTTCTCTTATAAAAAGTTGTCTTTTGTTGGGAAGCCAACACGTATGAATTCTAGCTTGAATCCTTTTCAAAGCTTCAATTTATTTCATTAGAATAAATATCTATTCAGCACATAACGTAAGATTTGCTTTGAAATATGAAAATTTCATATTATACTTTTTTATTATTATCGCAAAAAATTTTTCATTTCTATAAAAGGCTTTAGAAAATAATGATGATTTGTGGTAAATTAGGTTTATCCGTACACTGTTGAAAAAAATGACTTGAATTTCAGATACATATCTGTTAAAAGCTTCCATTACATATTTTTTCTAGATTTTATATATAAGTTTTTAGATACATTGTATCTCAGATTTAATACATATTTTTGTGCGAGTCTAAGGATTTATTTAATCTATATATTTACTACCTATAAAAGTATAACTTAAAAGTAAAGTTAGAATCAGATTTAAGTTCTAATTGTAAACTGGCGTAAATAGATCACTTCTGGTTTTAATAATAATAATAATTTATTTTCACATATTTTTTAAGTAATTTTGAAATATCTTTTTGTGTCCACTAAATTTACCCACGCTAACCTTCCTAAAGTGTCGATTATTCATTCCAAGTACAAAAATGATTATTGGTCCTTTAAATTGTTAGGTACATTATTTTTTAGGTTGTGGATGATATAGAAACATTACTTAAACAGAGTCTAAAATTATTCATTTTTTTTGTCAATAGTCCAAATTTCACAAATTTTTGGCAAAGGCCCATATGATGTTTTATTTCTAAATTAAATTTTTAAATGAATTTTATAATTTTATTAATAAATTATATTATTTATTGTAATTAATTTATTGAAATTTATTTTTAAAAATTAAATAATGATGTGATATGCTCCGTTCAAGAATATGTGTAAGTAGATGAAAAATGATCACTCAGAGCAAAATTCCTTGTCTACGGCCTTTATTTAAATGATATTTCAAATAAAGGCCGTAAACAAGCAATTTTGCTCGGAGTGATCATTTATCATTTTAAAAATTATTTTTTTCTAAATCTGAATGAATTTTCTGTATGATTGTATTACGTAATACAAGAAATTTGTGTCTTGATCTACCTTATTATCAAACTTGTGATGCTACTTCCTGGACACGACCTAGGTCGGTTGCTGAGATTTATGAACGTCAGGTTCCATAGTAACAAAGCTATTTATTTTTGGAAACACAGAAATTCTGTTAACTGGCTTCAAGATTCATAATCAGTTTCTCGAAGCATTTATGTTTTTCAAATACAGAGAAAGAAATTACCCATAATTAGCCACTTATATCTGTAGAATGACTATATATGATACATACAAATTACAGAATTTTGAATTTGACTACACGGAGAAAAATAGTTCGAGAAACTTTACTAAACTTTTGAGCAAAGTTTAAGCATACGGAAAGTTGAAGATTATTTAATATTATTGTAAATATTTGTGAGGTTCATTTTGAAAGATTACCAAACTATGATGCTTTCTTTAACACTTGGTACGTCACAAATTATTACAATACGGAAAAAAGTGCAGCTGTGACAGGGAAATGAATCCTTGCTACAGCTAAACATTTAGTTGGAAACGAACAAGTGAATGTATGAAGATCTTTGAATCAGCTAAAGTAAATATAGGGTGGGCCATCTAACATTTGGAATTTAAATCAGCTATAAAAAAAACTTATGGATATTTTTTCAAAAGTATCGTTTTATTAGGAAGATTGAATATTTCCATTTAAGAATGAAACACAACATTAAAGTGACTGCCACGGCTGGCCTTATAGTTTCGGAAACAAAAATTCGTTGAGCATGGCACGGTAACGCTCGCCATTGACCGTAACGGCGGCTCCTTGCTCATTTTCGAAGAAAAATGGCCCAATGATGCCACCGTACCAAAATCCGCACTAAACAGTCACTCGTCGTGAATGCATCGGCTTCTCAATGACAACGTTTGGATTTTCTCAGTTCCAAATGTGACAGTTTTGCTTATTGACATTATTTACCTTTTGCCCAAACAATCGAAAATGTAGTGAAAAATTGGGTTGATCGAATGGGGTAATGTAAGGCCAGCCGTGGCAGTCATTTAAATGATGTGTTTCATTCTTAAATGGAAAGGTTCAATCTTTCTAATAAAACCACACTTTTGAAAAAATATCCATAAGTTTTATTTTATAGCCGATTCAAATTACAAATGTTAGATGGCCCACCCTGTAGTATAGCTGAGACAGAGATATAAGAAATAACTACTAATTGATAACAAATATGGCGAAAGTGATGTCATATGACAGTTTGAGGATAATTTAGACTTTTAAACACTTTAAAAGTATTGTATTAAATAATATGCGCGTTGATGTCAACATTCAATGTAACACTGTCTTTATCGAACAATAAATTGGAAATAGTTTGTGAAAAAATATATCTTAGTTCAAATAATAAGTAATAATACACTGAAAAAAAAAATTCGACGATACAGACATAATTGTGGTACCTTGACCTATATTATATTGGAGATTTACCGAAAACCAAGGTTTGTTTGTATTAGTTCAGCCTGTATGTGTATTCCAAACATATGAATTACTATTGCAGCAATATTTTTGGTTAACCCTCAAATATATTTTGTTGAATTCCTTAAAAACAATCAGCTATATTCATATGGCTGATAAATCCCAAGCATTTCTTTCAGTGTAGGTAAGCAACAAATCTAGCTTCTAAATTTAATTTAGTTAGAACAGCGATATTCACTTTTATGATACCAGACGAACAAGTGTCTACAATAAGAAGTTTTATTCACATTTCATCTAAATCTTTCGTTAATTATAAGGTATAAAAACTATACTCAATTTAGCGAAAAAAGTAATTTTTCTTATTTAGAAATTTCGTGATAAAATAATGATTGATAAATCCTGATTTAGTCTAACAGTTTATACAATGTAACTAAAAGTTTCACATAAACTAGTTATATAGATTTTTTAAATTAAATTCTTGATTGGCTCGTTCACCTAGTCAAATTTTTTTCCATGTAAATAAGAGAGACTGGAAAAAATTATTTTCCGATATTGCACTACATGTTACGTCGTAAGTGTTAAATCCGCTCAAATTGGGAGCGTCAGTGAACACTTATAAATAAACCGTATCGTCGACTCAGCGTTCTAACCTCAAGAGTCCGATCGACCTTTATATGTAATTTTCGCCTTAGCGATTGAAATTTTAATAAATCCCACGTGAATTACCGCTGCTTAAGTTAGTTTAAATTTTTTAACGCTTCTTCCTTTGACTGCAACACGGAAATCAATCGTATGATTAATTGCGTCAAATCCAGGTCTCAATTCAATGTCTACAGCATACGAAAGCTATGACTGTTGTGACGGAAACTATGGAAAAATGTCATTTTTTCATAAAAAATTATTATCGCTTGAAATATGTTTAATTTTCCAAAAACTATTTGAACTTACCATAGTTTGAAATGAAATTGCACTTCACACAAACAAAGTATTTGCCACATGTTAATAAAATTAACTTTCAATAACATTTACCAAATATAAAGCGTAAATACAAAGTTTCGCGTTTCTCCTGATGGTGGCGCTACGTGAATCACTACACGGAGGCTATATTTATATCGCTAGATCTTACATAAAAATATCTCAATAATTTTTTATTAGAGGTAAATACGAAATTTAAATCATACTATAATATCATACAAACAATAATAAATTCTGATGCCTAGTGTTCTTAAATACTTAAGGGGATTCGCCACATATAATTGGTATATTTTTGATTTTTTTTTAATTTTCCAAAAATGTTATTTTTGTATTCTCTATACTTTTCTGAGTAAGTGTATATATTTTCAGGGCAATCCGATTTTTTTTCTTGGAAAAATAAATAAAATTAAGGGCATGTGATACTTGAGATAAGTAGCAAGTTCATATGAACAATTTGGTTGAGTTTCTATATGTTTGTGTACAAAATACATAAAGTATTGTCTCTAAAATTTGAGAAATGTCAGAGAAGATAAAAACAGGCGTAGATAGACTACTTTTGGTTGTGATAATGAAAACAAATTTTCCGATATATTTTGTTAAAACTGAACTTTTTCTCAATTTCGAAACCTATCTACGTCTATCTACGTCCGTTTTTATCTTATCTAATATTCCCGAAATTTTGAAAACAAAATTTTATGCACTTTGGACACAAACATGTAGAAACCTAAAATTAATCAAATTTGCTAATTTCCCAAATATCACATGCCCTTAAAAGTTACTGCGATTTACGAATAATGCGTTTTTAGCGAAAATTATCTTTTTACACAAAATAGTTTATGTATTTACTAATATTTCTGAATTATATGGAAAATCGTTTATAACACCTTGCAGAGGAAGAGAACAAAATTGCTGAAGAAGGAGCCATGTATGGAGCAGGGGAGTTTCGATAGTGAGTATCAAGGCTTCACCACAAGGTTTTACTTTAAACTCCGTTTTCCGCAAGTTGTGATTTTCCATGTTTGTTGCAACATATGTTTGAATAAAATCTAAAGTATTAGACACAGGGCTTTGAAATTTTTACCACTTATTCTTTGTTATATTACCAATATTTTTGACTATGGAAAGCACTTCAGCTAAAAAAAAAAATAACTACAAAATTTGTTTTCTATATTTTGGATATTAATTTTTTATTTTATTTGTAACTGTTTTTTAGTTTTTTTCCATACTTGAAAAGTTGCTACACATTGTAAGAAATCAAATAAAAAAAGAATCATAACAATTGGTTAAAAAAAAAGTTATTCAAAGTCAAAAAGTGTTTAAAAAATGCCCAAAAAACTCAAAATTTTTAGTTTAAAAATACATAAAGGTGCTGGAATTAAAAAAAAACGCAAAACCTTTCTAAATGAAGGTACTAAGCGTAAAAAAACTATACGGAAGGTCTAAACTCAAAAAATAAAAATATTAAAGATAGCGGATCCCCTTAAGAATTTCTGTTCGTTAAGTAATTTGGAGTAGTGTGTCACATGTTGGTGCAGAGATATTTTCACCAAGGCTTGGAGGTATGAGTTTCTTTAGGATGAAGTAAAATAGACCAGCCTAAAAAGAGAAAAAAAGTAAAAGCCATTATCGCTTCTTGATACGCAAAAGAAGATGGCCCTTGTCGCCTGAGTGAGACTCCAGTACGATATAAGACTGGGAATCGAATCAGTGTCTCGAGCTTAACAGCTGGCTAGATCATCCTTTCGATTCCCTTCTTTTGAAAGAATCGCGTTTCAAGGCGATTTACGCGAATAGGGTCGGGAAAATTTCGAAATGAGTTTCTCGTTCACGTCTATAGGACATTTCATCTCAAGGCTCAAGAACGGATGTCGTGATCTCTCAATAATACGATGCTTTCAATATAGGAAATTTGAATTGAGAATCACAACCCTGAATGAGCCACGTTTTCAACGATACAGGCAATCTTATTGTAAATTTGAGACTCGAATCCAAACTATCTAAGAAGTTGATTCTATAAAAAAAACAAAACTCGCAAAAAAGAAAGTAAAAGTTCAAATTTCTCCATTCGGGAATTAGATTTTTTATTCCATTCTATCTTATTTTATGAGGTAGAGGATGAAAAAACTATTAATGTATTTTTTTCTCAAAGAATACTACTTTTAATTTTCGTATCATAGAATTTTTATTGACATTCAAAATTCGCGCCACAATTTCCATCCCTATTGAAAAGTCTAACATATAGGTTCCCACGTAGAAACCTATATATATCCTACATGGGATCCGCTACAATCACGTGTAGAAAAATAGAGAAAACAAAATAGTTTTAACAATAAACAGGTAGAGAAATTAGGGACAAAAAATAGAAATATTTACCGAAAAGCCCCATAAAAAAATTAAGTGAAGTTTACCAATCGAAACATAATACTTCATTATTTGTAATTAATGTGAGATTATGTTTTAAAACCACATAAAAATACACCCCAAAGTATGCAAGAGCAAATTATTTTGTACGAAAAAGATAGCAAATGACAACAAACACTGTGGCCTTTTTTTCAGCAATTTTTTGAATGACTTAATTTTAAAATATTCAAATATAACGCTTCGCGCTCGGTTTTATGTTTTTTGTGGACTTCAAGTTTATTTTTCATGATTTATTACTATAAGTCGAGTACATTTGACAATATTCTAGATGAGAATTCATTGTTCTCGCAGTTATTTCGACTTTAAGGAATATTTTTCATAAAGACATTCGCATTTATCGCTCTAGAGGCAAGAAATAAAGTTGTTTATTTTGAATAACATTCGCACAATCAAAATGAAAAGTACACGTCCCATAAAAAAATGATCCTTATGAAATTTTTAGAGGCAAATAATTTTCACTTCTGAATATTTTCGTACACTGCAAAAATTGGCTAGAAAATAGGAGTCGGTTTCATTGATACACAAAAAATTTTCTACAGAAAGTGTTTTTTACAGAAAATACAAAGATTTAGTTTAATCAAAAACCCAAATTCAGAAGATATTTTCCAATTCTGGTTTCTAATTAAAACAGATCTTTATATGTACTGCAAAAAACACTTTCTGTACAAAAAATTTTGTGTATCAATGAAACCGACTCGACAATAGAAATTTTGATTTTCAATGATACTTTCTTAATTTAAACGAGAAGTATACGTCTTATTAAAATATGTGTGGATGAAAATTAGTAAACGTGAACATTTGCTAAAACAATTAAATGCCAAATTTGATACCTTCTTAAATGTGATACGAATGTTAGTAATCAAAAAATGAAAGAAATGTTCACTTACAAAATTTTTCAAAATCTGATACACACTGTAATTCAATAAAATTTACTCACGTAAATTTAATTATTTCTAAGTGATTAAAATTTGCAAAATTAAATAAAAATTTTACGTTCTTTGCAATGTTATCTCATAAAATTGACATTTCTCTTTCAACTTAGTGTTATTAGTGCAAATTCTAAAAGTATTATTTTCTATTATTACAGAATAGGAATAGAATATAATTTGAATATTATAAGAATTAAGAACGTTTAAATACTGTTGAAAAACAAGCCGTTTCATAAATTCCACCAGTGCTATATTTCCAAATTCCAGAAATAACTGTTATTTTTTTCTGACAACGTAATCAGAAGACGTCTAACAAAACAAGAAATTCCACACAAAAAAATTTGGAACGACTCCCTCGCCTACGTATTCGCTGGACATATATTCTGAAAGCTCAAGGATGGATGTTGCGGTCTTTCAATAACTGAAGCTACAAATGGCATTGAGAGCTACAACCCTGAGTTAGCCAAGCTCGTAATGATACAGCAATGCTCGTTCAAATTCAAGAAACGACATGGAACCACCTCTAAAATCTTTAAATCACGTGAACTTAGAAAGAGAAGCAAAAGTCAAAGGAAGAAGAACAAGCAAGTCGAAGTGGTGGAAGAAGATCTTGCCAGAAATAACTAATAAGACATTCACTCTAAGACGGGCGGCCATCCGGCCCGAACGAACGCGGTGCGTCCCGAACTCCGTTTAGTAGTATTAAATCACTTTTTCAACAGTCACTCATCAGAGATTAATTTCTATATTAAAAGAAAAAACCTAGCATCTCACATTTCACATTTTCGTTTGCACTAAACTGTGAAAAAAGCCGACCCACCTGCTATATCACCAAAGATCCTCTGGTTTGTGTGATCCTTAACAAAAAACCTAATGATTAAATAGTGTCTCCAACCGAATCACCAGAAATCGGTCCGTTACGTGACGAGAGTGCTTTATTATTGATCTTCAGTTTATTTCCGTCGGAAAAATCCTGAATTTGTGGATTTATAAGGTGTTGAAAATCAATTAGTTCTTTAGTGTCAGTGATTGTGATTCTTTTGAGTGTTCCACAATGGGTTTTGATATTTTCGTCAAGGAAGGAATTGGTAAAAAATAGTGAAACTAATTCACCTGATGCTGATACGAGACCTCATCATGGTTGAATTTTTATGGTTACCAATTTCACTATTCATTAAGATTACTATGAAAATAGTTAAATTATAAAATTTCTCAGAAGATTTCCAAAATAGATAATCCTTCTTCTCTCTAGTTTACAAAATAATTAGATGTGATTATAATATGTGCCAAATACATGGTACAAGAAGTAATTACAAGTTGATTGCGGTAAAGGATAATCAGTATTTTAAATGTAGATTGCAGCATTCTAATGTACTAGGATGTTTAATATTGACTTGATGAAATGAACAAGAATTTACGTTTTTGGCAAAAATCGGTTTTATTTCTCAATGTACTTCCCTTTTAGCTCGATACAACGAGTCCAGTGATCTTTAAACTTTTCTATGCCTTCCAAAGAATAGGATTTGAATACGGTGGATGCCGAAGCGATTCGAAACCCAACTCATGCTTTTTTGCCATTGCAATGTTCGAGGTGAGATGGTGCATTGTCATCATAAAAAAGGATTCTTTTCTTCTTCAAATGTGGCCGTTTCTTCCTGATTTCGTCAACCAATCAGTCCAATAATGCAGCATAATATGCCTTTCTTAGGGTAGTCGATGAAGATTACTCCATGTGCAACCCAAAAAACACTAGCCATAACTTTCCAAGCCAATTGTTGCGTTTTCGGACTCTTCGGGGCACTTTCACCAGGTTTAACCCACTGTTTTGACCCTTCAAAATAGCTCAGTTGAGATAGATACGATCTGAGCTATCTTACGCACTTTCACTTTCGGGTCATTCAAAATAATGTCATGGATTAAATTGATCATTCGTGGTGTACCCGGTAAGAATAGAAAAATTGATATCTTCGGATATAAATAAAAAAGTGATAATTATTTAATTTTCCATCGCGAGAAGTGTCCAACCGAAGAATAGGTTTATTCACGAAACCAATTTTTTTCTATTTCCATAACCATTGACACTTGTGTTGCATTTCCGTGCAGGCGAACATATTTTTCATTTCTTTAATCCCATATGGGGGGTGTGTTTAATGTTCAGATTAAAAGGAATTAAGAAAATAAAAATATTTTTCACCTGCACGGAAATGGAATACAAGTGGCAATCGCTATGCACGTACGACCACAACGAAATTCGGTAAACCACTTCTGAACCATTCCATATAACGGAGCAGAGTTCGAATAATATTCATCGAGCTTCGCCTTAGTTTCTAATAAAGTTTTTCCACGCAAAAAGTAGTGTTTAATCAAGACACGAAATTCACTTTTTTCCATTTTTGTAAAAAATTCGGAGGTTGGTTGTTTTCAATCACTGTAACTTGAAAACTAATGAATGGATTTGGCTCAAATTTTGACAGAAGAGGTTTAAAGGATGGAACTTGTCAACGATGATAGCCGTTTGTTATTAGTGGCGCCCTCTCGTAGAAATATCACGTCAATATCAAACACCCTAGTATACCTGATTCGCAGAACGAGTGCGATCTTTCGTGTCATGTACATGCGCAGAAAGCGAAGTGTATTTTTACACTAAGCTTAATTTAAACACTCATCATTTTATATTCATGAATAGTATGTGATGATACCATTAAATAAAAGAAAAACAGACGTGCAATGTAAGATAAACTTGATCATCACAATTTCATCATATTTTATTCTATCATATAAGCATGAAATTAAGAATATTTGGAAGATGCAGACAAGCCCCAAATTAATTAAATTTTTATATCTATTCTTTGATTAAAAACAAAAAAAAACAAAACCTCTACTATTCTAATTAACATAATAACATCATGTTTTATATAATTTTTGATTTTGATAAATTTTGTTAAAATTATTCTTAGTTCTAAAAAAATCATCTACAACTCTTTTTTTCATTAATTATGATCATAATTATACGGAATAGTTTTCAAAATAAAATTTTAGCGATGAAAAATTGATAAAATTGTTAAGGATTTTTCATGGAACAAAATGAAATCTCAGTGACAATGATTGAATAAAATGTTCAGAATCAATAATTTAATCTGATTGCCTAGATCAATGTAAATATTCGATCACTTTTGAGGTTTACTGTACTGCCTGAACATCCTTAATGATGTAACGCACCGCAAGATTTAAAAATAGTGATCAAGTAAGAATGCAAGTAAAAGTGTAAGATAAAATCCACTAAAAATAACTTAAACTAATATCACCAAAGAACACTTCAGTCTATTCAATAGAAGAAAATGATTTTCAAAATGAGCATTCTCCATTCTTTGAAATTTTTATTTAAAACAAAATTGCTAGACTATAAAAACTATCGGAACATTTTCAAACCATTTTTGCATCATTAATTAATTTATCTCATACTGCGACGATTAGTAGCTTATGCAACGAGAGTTAGTGGATTGTTAACATCTTCACGATTTAAGGGGATCAGCGGTCCAACCTTGGAAAAACGGTAATAGTTCGTGACTTTAGCAGGATCTAGTAATATCCTTGCAGTTGGCGCGCATGGAATAACAATATCACGATCTTGATAATGTCTTCTCAACTCTCAAAAACTCCCAACAGAAAACTCACAACTGGCTCGATACTACGCCAGTACTAGTGACTGTGAGTGCTAGATCTTCCCGAATGCGACGCTTGTGTTCGAGTGGAAGAAAATGGCCATATCGTCATGGATAGCGTAAATCTACACAACAACGACGACCATTTTCTGCCACTGCAGCACTAGCACCATACTGGTGAAGTTTCGTAACTATTCGTTTACGAGTAAAATTTGGTCTCCTTATGTCTATTATCCACGCTTATGCCAAACGTAAACTAAACGTCGGTTTTGGCTAAAACTTGGTATAGGCTAGTTTGAAGAGTGCTACTTTCTGGCCATATACTACAAAGTTCAATGTAGCACAATTTAGTCTGAAATTTACCTTACTTATCGAACGATTTTTCTAAAGTTTTACAGCTCCAAGATATGAAACATGGTACGCCATTCACCGCAGTTTCTACTGTGCAAATATCGTGCCTGTACTAAGCGCAAAGCCGCGCCACCCTGTTTTGTTATTTTTCTTAATCTGTACTGCACCAGTTTCGTGCCAGTATTCCACCTAGATGTGACTTAAAACAGTGGAATCCCAGTTTGCCACACTCTATCAATGTCTAAGCTTTGGATTTGCCGCAATACAGATTCAGTTCCATTTCCAGTTTCATTCGGCAATTTCTCATTGGTTCATAAGATCATACTTTCTCTACATAACATCTCCTAGACGCACTAGGACTAATAATGACTAGTATTTCAGGTCAGAAAATTATACTTATGAAGGATCTGTAACGTGTCTTACTGAGCTTTCTTGTTTGTTAATTTATTTATAAGAACTTCAATTTCATTCAAGTAAATGGTAAACCTAAAACTTTAAATAGATCAATATTGATGTTTCACTATATTCTAGTTTCATTTAGGTTAAACAGAACAAGTATTTTTATCAATATAAACAAATTCTGTTTGATTATAACCAAGTTTTATATTATAGATCAAAACACCTTGGTTCATTTATCAAAATGGTTTAGTTGAATTTTTTGTCCTGTGTTAAGGGTTACAGTTTAAATTAAATAAAACCTATTGGATCTAAATTTTTAAAATTATCTTCTAAGTATTGTTAAAGCAGAAACACAGATACTAGCTGATTATTTAATTACTTCTAAAACTGATACTTTTCTTCCCTAAAGAAAAATAATAACCACATATTCTCTTTGTGTATCTGTTTTCAGAGTTTCAGATCATATTAATCCATACACTTTAGAATAAATCCAATTCTCAAATAAAAAATATAACCAAACAGAAAAGTTTTTATCAGTCATTGTCGAAAAATGATATTACAAATGTCTAAATTACTCTGATCCAAATTTATTTACATTTGGACCATTGGAAATTTTTTTCAAAAATAACATACAACAATTTATGGTTTTGAAAATATAGCAATCTTTGGTAAAACGTATCGTGGATACCATTAGAGCTATGACTTTTAAATTTTTATCCTTTGTTCTTGACAGTGCAAAGAAGAGTCTTTGCCTAGGAAATTGTCGGATGTCACCAAAAGTCATAAAATCAGTATTTTCAAAAACCCTAGGCACGGATTCTTCCTTCCATAGTCAAGAACAAATTGAGAGTGATAGCTCTAATGGTATCCACCGTACGTGGTACCAAAGATTACTATATTTTCAAAACCATAAATTGTTGTATATTATTTTTAATTTATTTTTCCAATGGTCCAAATGTGACTAAATTTGGATAGACTGGGCCTGAGTATGTTCCAAAAATACGGTAGAAATTTGAAATCACTTGGTTCAGAGTTACACATTTTGTGAGACATGTAAGTGACGGAGCGCCGAATCTGGGCTTTGGGCTGGCAAAGTCCTTTTAAGGTTTAACAAGACTTTAACTCGGGAGTAGACGCGAATTGTTCATTATTACTGATGATTTCGAACATATTTCACAAATGAGATCTAAACCTATTCATTGTTACTTTTTTCGATGAAGCTATTGTTACTTGAGGTTTTTCTCGATTTTTTCTCGCAGTCGCGAGGATATTCGTACCGTTTACATGAGTTGATAAGCGACCGAATTAACGTAAGTTAATTTGAACGTCTACTCCTGCACGGAGAAAAGGGAAATCGGCATTAATTATTGAAATTTCTCTAAAAAGTTTTATATTTAGTTCTTTTTCAAAATTCAAAATTTGAACGTTTATTTAAGAAAAACATGTACAATAGTATTATTTAAAGTATTGCCCATCTGATTCTATGACTTTTTCCCAAATTTCTAGAAATTTGTGGATTCCATTCCAAAAGAACTACGCCGGCTTGGCGGCCAAGAATGAATCAAGCCAATTTTTGATACCCTGTTCTGATGTGAACCGCATTCCAGTGAGGATACTGGAACAAATGGTAGTCAGAAGGGGCATGGTCTGGGCTATAAGGCGGGTGGGATAAAACTTCCCATCCACTGTTTTCCAAATAGTTCTTAACCGGAATAGCAAGATGGGGCTGAGCGTTGTCATGATGGAAAATTATTGCCTCGTGTCTGGTCGTATATTCCGGGCGTTTTTCGGCTATTTCTCTCTTCAAACGGATTAGTTGTGTTCGGTAGCGTTCTCCATTGATGTTTTTACCCGGTTTTAGTAGCTTATAATGCAGCACACCCTTCTGATCCCACCAAATACAGAACATTACCTTCGCGCCATGGATATTCGGTTTTGCCGTTTATTTGGCTGGTTGACCGGGTTTCACATAGGATTTTTTGCGATTTTGGGGTTGTCGTAATGGATCCATTTTTCATCACCAGTAACAATCCGATGCAAAAATGACTTCTTTTAGTGGCGTTCCAGCAGCATTTCGGACATGCAAAACCGCCTTTCAACGTCTCTCGGCTTGAGTTCATGTGGAACCCAATTTCTTTGCTTCTGAATGTATCCGGCTCTTCTTGTGTTTGGCAACAATCTTCATCGAGTAATGCTTCCAGTTCTTCATCTTTAAACTTTTTTGGCTGCCCAGGACGTTCTTCGTCTTCCAAGCCAAAATCACTTTTAAATCGTGCAAACCACCTTTGGCACGTTCGCTCAGCTAGAGCATGTTCACCATAAACTTCCACCAAAATACGATGACTTTCGGCAGCACTTTTCTTCATATTAAAGTAATGAAGAAGGACTCCCCGCAAAAACACTTTTTCAGACACAAAGTTCGACATATTTGAGTGCAAAAAAATTATTGTTGTTTACGCTTCAAATGAATGACATATACTGAAAAATACGCACAATGACAGTAGCTTTCCAACGCAGGTTTGGAATATTGGAACGATGGAATAATAATCAAGTTACGCCATCTCTTAGCAAACTGCAAGAATTAAGTAACAGATCCAATAATAAACAGAAAAGAGTTTAAAGTCGCTTGGCAATGATTACTAGAATTTATAATCATTGTTAATCTGAGTTACACTGTCTTGCATTTATTGGGGAATCAGTTGGTAAGAACCAAATGCAAAATTTTTTTATAGATATTTCTGTTGTCAATCCCTATTTCCTCATTTCCATTTTCCTCTGCGTATGGATTAAAAGTACTGTCCATCATTTAATCATAGAGTTACTAGAGCACTTTCCCTACACCACAAAAAATCTATCTAAATTATCTGTCTTCGTAATCAATATATGAAGGAAAAAATATAGGAAATTATTAAAATAAGGAAAAGTATAAAAATCAAAATCTTATCTCATGGCTTGAAAATAAAAATGAAGCACTTAGAATTTTGCAGATCGAACCAGCCGGGAAACAAATTTTTAAAATGTGAAATTGATTAATCATGACAATTCGAACACTCATCAATTTTGAGAATTTTTCTTGAGGACTTTGTTACCAGAGTCTTTCAAAGATCGAGTTAAACTGTTTTAAAAACCGACTCGGGACAATCTGGCTTTGCTGACTGAATTTTTGTTTTATGATGCAATCCTGAAAAGTTATTTTCCTCTTCGAAGAAGACAATTGTCCTATACCTAGTTAAGAAATTCGAGACGGTTGTGGTGATCTTTACGAGTGGAGGGAAGCGTGTATTTTTGAAGGATATTTTTTTTGTATATCGGCTTTACGGACAATCCATTTTAGATTGGATTTGCAAGCAAGGCTTTACAGAACTATAAATTATTATCATATCTATATATTTTGATTTACTCAATATTATTTGAATACGTTTAGTAATGAAGAAAGATCGAAGATTTTTATAATTTCTAAATAGTTTTGAGGCGATCTACAAAAAAAATTTATTTATTTATTCATAATTATTTTAATAAATTATTTAACTATATTAAAATCGTTAATGGTTCGTAATTTTATTTTTTATTATTTTTTTTTATTTTATTAGTTTAATTTCTAGAAATCCATGATTGCACTTCATCATGACTTGTCTTCTGTAGAGGACATATGACTGAAAGGGTTAATAGTCATCTCATATTTATAAATATTCTAAGCAGTATTTTCAATCAATTTTAGTGAATGAAGCGAATTCTCAGGGACTGAACATTCCAATAAAATAAACCATTGTACGTAAGGTTTTGAATGATTAAAAAGTTCCAAGAATGTTATAAATTTTAATGAAGCAAGAACTGCAAGCATAACATTTTCATACTTTGATTCCTAGTTAGAATTTCTGATTCTCTTTACTTTGCAAATAAAGTTTTAAAACCAGAATCAGTACCCAATCTTTCTTGCAAAATAGTTTAACCTCTTCTTTAACCTGGTTCTGTTAATATCTAGGAATTATTTAAAACTATTAAATCTATTTTTAGCTACGATTCCAAAAAGCTTCTTTTATTATAAAAATTGATTTGATCAAATGGTGATCTTTACTTACTTTTTAGTATACTCGTTATTCTTAAATTTACTTTTTTTGTAAAATATACGATGTAAAAATAAAAATTAAATACAGTAAAATCTAAAACGAGTGTTAAAATTTAAATCATAATGGAAGGAATATTATTTGCAAATTGTTCAAATTATGTGAGACACATTTTTGAATTGTAAGAGACAGCCCAAGTCAAAAAGTATAGTTACATATTTATTATATAGCTGTTATTTAACAAAATAAAAGATGCAATATTTAGGTCCGTAGTTTTATAAGTAACTTGGTTCAATATGAAAGGCAACAATCCATGTGTTTTGTTAAGCACCTTACATTTTAAGATAATTTCTTCAGTCTTTAGTTTCAGGGACAAACGGAAGTCAAAGGACCCAGATCGGGTGGATAGGCTGAATGCGGAATCAGATCAAAGCGTAGATTGGTCAATTTTTGTTCAGTGACACGGCTTGAATGGTCTGGCGCGTTCTCATATTGGAACAACACTTCCATTCCTGGACGTTTTCCGCGATTGATGCCTTTAGTGTGACCAATAGAAATGCGTAGTACTCCCCATTTTGATTTTGCTTTCTCAAGGTAGCCTATGAGAAGAACTTCTTTCGCATTTCAAAAAACTTTCGCCATAACCTTCCCAGCGGATGGAACACTTTTTGTCTTTTTTGCAGCTGGTTCTCTTTATGCGGTCCATCTTTTAGACTAATGTTTTCTTTCTAGTGTATGATAGTGAATATAAGTTTTTTCCATTGTTAAAGTTGCAAAGAGTGGACTAATGTTCACACGCGATTTCGTTTTTGCTCTCGAGTAAACAAACGTGGCACCCATTGTATGCAAAGTTTTTTCATGTGCAATACATCATGTATTGTAGAATGAAGTGAACCCGCTTGGTTGAGATGCTTGTCAGTCTCTACTCACTAGTATCCAATATAACAATTCGAGTTTAGAACAGTCCAAGTTAGAGCAGTGCGGAGATAATACGTTTAAGTTCCAATTGTAGTCCAATAGCAGCGAGTGAACGGGATGCCGATAGAGCGACCTCTGGAGAGACGCGCAAGAATCAGAAAACCGCGGGCTTTCTGACTTTGAAAGGTCACGACAGAGTCAAATAGGAGCGAGAACCAAAACAACAAACAGCAAGCGATTATCGTCACCGAAAAGCAAAGGCTCACGAAAAGCACAAAGGTAGCACGATTAAAGTTAATGAAAAATTTTAAAAATGTTGGACCAGATAAATTTTCCTTAATGCTTTTTACTTTTAACTCAAGGTTTCAACTCGATATCTCTTCATTTTATCTCATTCTTTTATCTTCATTCTACCTCTTCATTGTTAGAAAATCTTTGACCACTGAGACATTTTTTCAAGTTTGAAAAGGGAAAATAATCTGAGGGAGCTGAATAAGTTCGCATAATGCTCGCTGTTGGGTATTTTTTCCTTGTTTAGATAATCAATGAAAATTATCCCACGTGCATCCCAAAAAACTGATGCCATGATCTTGCCAGCAGATGGAACTGTCTTTGCCTTCTATAGAGCCGATTCTTCCCTTTCAGTCTATTGGTTTGACTGTTCCTTCATCTCAGGTGTGAAGTGATGGACCCATGTTTCATCCATGTTTATGAATCGACGCAAAAAACTTGCTATGTTGCTTTGAAACATCGCCAAACACTCGATTGAAACTTTCTCACGGCGCTGTTTTTGTTCCATTGTGAGCAAACGTGGCACCCAAATTTGTGCACTGCTTTTTCATGTCCAAAAGTTCAGTCAATATGCGATATATAGCACTTTTTTAAATACCTACCATGTCTGTTAGTTCGCGCACTTTTAGTCGACTGTCATCCAATACCATTTTGTGGATTTCCCTCACCATTTCTATCGTGGTCACCTCATTTGGTCAACCACTGCGATGTTCGTCTTGGCAGCTCGAACGACCTCGTTTAAACTTTGCCACCCAATACTTTGTTGTTGTAAATAAAGGAGCAGACTCCCTCAAAGTTGAATCTAGCTCGGCTCTGATATTGGTTGGACTGAGACCTTTCAAATAAAAAGTATTGTATCACATAACGATGACCAATTTTTTCCATGTTTACAAATTCACTGATAGCGTTCACTGTTGACAGTTGTCAAACAAATACTAAACAAGGTAGCGTCTTTAAACTTTTAACTTAAGCTTTATAAAGTTGGTACTTACCACCACAGTAATTTTTTTCAAAGAGCAAACGCCATCTATACGTCAGGTTGGGTACTTCTGGGACTACCCTCGTAATTTCCATATTTTCTCAGCGATTATTTGTATGGTCTAGCAAAAAGTTCTTTCCAGCGCTAAATTTTGCAGGACTGTGTTACTAGTCATTTTCTAGTAATCCAGTTATTAGTTACAAATGTTTTGACAAGTAATTAGTGAAATAACATAGTTATTTGGAAATATATAAACATTGAGTTATGTGATAAATCAGAAATATAAAATCTAGAGCAATTGGTAATTTGGTTACATGAATTTCGGTAAAATAAATTTTAGAAAATATAGAAGTGTGGGAATATTCATGTGACCCAGAGTTTACAGATGTCACTGTCGCCCTCTATTAGTGTTTGAACCAAGTTACTTATCAGAACACCCTCCTAACAGTTATTTACTATCACTATAGCATTTATCAGCTTTATAATATAATTAATTACGTGGCAACAATTTAAATTTAAATCAATTTATTATAATTAGATTCATATGAATAAAAAATTTTGTATTTTTTAACCCTCCGAATACCGGATGGGGTCCCTGCCAACCCCACGCTCTCGTTTTTTGTTATAAATGCAATACAAATTTAGAAACCCTTAATGTCTTTCTGTGATCCTACGAAGGACAAATATGGGTACCCGTGTAGGTTCCAATCTCTTCTATTTTCATTCAGGCTAACTATCTCGAATTTTTCATACGATTAATTCCTATACACCCTAAGGAAAAAAGATGTTTCTAATGGATGAAGAACCTCTCATAAAAAGTGTATACTGTAGCCTCAAATGTCGCTAATATGCGTCAACTTTTGAACCTAGAGAGATCACAAACTAGTTCAAGGTCTTCGAATAATAAGATAAAGGTCTGAAAGAATAGTTTTTTCGAAAGCAATTTTTTCTGTCGAACCTAGTCCTCATAGCAGTAAGATCGTGGTTGATCGTCGTCTAAAATTAAATGTTAGATAATCTGCACTGTCACAGCGTGGTCGGTCGGTCGGTTGGTCGGTCGGTCGGTTACTAAAACGGTAGCACGCAACCAGTGCCGTTCATTTCTTGCAGGCAAAGTCGCGTATGATCATGACGGTGCCGAAAAGTTCGAAGCGTGTGCGATGGCGATGGTGATGGTGGAGAATAAGCGGAGCGTGCCAGAAGCTCCCTACCTCGTGTCCCTCTCATCTAAAGTCGCTCAAAGTTCGACTCCGCGTGTTCTAATATGGCCACCGGGTGTCCAATTACCTGACCCATTTGCTCCGCCTCCTCTTCTTTTTTCCTTTATTTTTATTTTATTCTCTCTTTATTTTTCAAAGAAATTTCGATCCAGCATTACTCTCATTATCATGATCATCATCATCTCTTAAATATAGATAGAATTTTTGTACCCTGTTTCAAAGTCATTTTCAAGGACCCTTTTCGACCTTACCCTTCGTTTCATCGACATATCACATCTATCATACAATTTACGAACGTCTTGCGCGATGTCCCTGACGTAGAAATCCGGAAACGAGTCCAGCGTGACGTCAATCGTAAAGCACATATATATGTGTATCTATATGTACATCAGTAATTCGATTTCTGCAAGTTGTACTCCTCATTTCGTGTTGACTTTTATTTTGGGTGAAATCTTTATTTGTGGAAGAGTACTGAGAAACACTTCAAATAGAACAATTGAGTTTATGGTTTCAAAATTTCACACAAATATTCCATAACATTAAAACGGGTGAATCTTTCAATTACTTACATACGTATATTGAAAGATAAATTAATTTTGAAATTCGTAATTTTTAAATAAATGGAGATGTCAATAAATTAACATTTTTTAGAGTTAGTTTAAATCTTTTAATTAGTAAAAAATAATATAAATGACATTATGTGTGAGTTGTATAAATGTTAAAGTCAATGTTTAGAAATCTGAAATGTATTTCCAATATAAAAAAAATTGCACCCTAGGGTTCGCAGGATTGCTTTTTAATCATTTGAAATCAAGATTTTGAAATTCAAAACATCCGATTCAGTATCGCGGACCGAAATTGTAAACCATACTCTGTTTTAAATGTAAATTGGTACTCCGAAGTTTTTCAAATCCATGATTTGAAATCTGATGACCCATTTCAATAATTGAAATTGAATAATAAAAATTCATAGTTTTATCATTATGAAATCAATTTACTGCAAAATACTGTGTCATAGTAGAAGTAAAGCAAAAAATGTTACTTCACAAGTACGGTGTGGTGCTGTTTTGTATTTTTAATTCCAGTTTTCATAATATTATAATATAATATCAATTTATTTTATAATATTATTCTTCTATCGTACTATAATATTTGAGGAAGCTAGAATCAACACAGATTACAATTTTACAAATCATAGATGCAGTTTATGTACGACTTCTTTTTGTTATTCATGTAACAGTGAGCGAATTTTCTTTCGTAACACTTTCTCACAAAAATCTTTCAAACCAAGTGTTCTACATATTTTGCCAGATCTTTCAAAATTTACTGAAAAGGATTATATTTACAAGAATTAGGATATAATGATGAAATTAAGAGTCGAGTTAAAAAGTCTTCCATCGGGAGAAAATTATTATCTCATTTTTAAACAAAGCTTTTATATGAAATTTGAAAAAAAAACTATTAAAAAAGTTAACAATTTCAAAATAATAATTCCTTCAATTTATCACAGATAAATTTTTATCTACTTTAAAATTTACCATATTTTTGACTACCAATTTTTCAAATTTTCCGTTTGTGAATTAAAAATCGTTCAACGTTCTAAGAAAATTAACAAAAAATAATTTTAATAGTTTTGCAGTTTTTTAGATAGTTATAAAATGCAAAAAAAAAGAAACATATTCCACACACGGTTTGGAAAACGATAATTTCAATAATTTCAATACTCGAAAATTATTGTTTTGAATGTTACTAAATGTTACTATTATTTCTAATTAAAAGAAAAAATTACATAAAAATATACAGCTTTTTAATAAAAATATTGACTATAGATTGTAAAACAATTTAACTTATAATTTATGAAGAATTTACATATGTATAAAAAAATTGCTCTTAAAAATTAATAAAGGGATTTAATGGCATAATTTTTTAGTCATAAGGCCAGAATTTAAATATGAATAATTAACTTTTTAGCTTTCCAAGTCAGTATCCACCCTGATATATTATTTTTCAATTGAATTCACATTATTTGATAACATATTTCAATAATTTTAAAAGAATCTATTCCGAGCTCTTTTTTAAAAAAATGTATGCATTATGCTTGATAATAAAACGAAATATGCATTAAAAACTCTACCGTTTTCTCTGAAACGTTTCCTGATTTAAAATTTCAATAATTGGTAAACCAGAATCAAGTTGGGAAATGTTCTCTCAAACAATTTTTCAAACTTTTGATTTCACAAGCGTCAAAGCGCTCTGATGAAAAGCGTTCAATTTCGCGTCAACTAATACTAAAACCAATCCTATTTACGCACAGATATATAGCTGAGTACTATGGATATGTTCAAATAAAACTACGTTGTGTTATGCTTATAAAAGGAATGATGCGTTGAAATGAAAGCGCGATAGGAGAAACGATTTACGATTCCCGATTTCAATTTACTTTTTCATGAACGTCTTTAAAATGTTTATATTGTAAGACATTTCTCCATTTACTTATAACTCTTTGACATCGGATTGAGAAACCATTTTAATTATTTACTTTTAAATTTAAAAATCAACACTGTTACTTCAAATATTCAATAATTAATAAATATATTCGACTATTTTCCTCAGAATATTTTGTCGTTTTTTGAATATATTTTACAATACCGAAAATTATTCAGTCGAGAACACGATTTAGACTAAATATGAAGTGAGAAATAAAAATTGCAAATGAAACAACAATTTGAAAAAATTCTTCATGTAATTTTTACTTAAAACAGAAGTTCTAATTCTAATAGTAAAAATATTATTTTTTGACTATTTCTTGCATATCTGTGAACCTAAAAAAATGTTGTGAGATTTTTTTTTAAACACTGCGAAGAGATTGTATTTTCACGCATTCAAAAAAGTTAAATTAATTACAGAAGTTCTTACAGTAACGTAAATATCATTCGAGCTTTCATCATACGTCACAGCCTTTACATTTCTCGAATCAAAAAAAAAAAAATAAGGCCATGGATTAATCGGACCGCGTGACTGAATTATACACGGAGAAAAAAAACTGTTGAATCAACAGATGTCATCTGCTGGAATAGGGACAGCAGTTTTTTTTTGTAATATTTACAGATTTTTCTGTTGGATTCACAGATTGTTTGTAAACTCAACAGGTGAACCTGCAAAATCTACATACATGTCTGTTAGAATTGCGGATTTCAAGAAAAAAGAGAAATCCTTAATTTTAACAGACATTTCTGTAGATTTTACAGGTTCATTTGTTGAGTTTACAATTAATCTGTGAATCCAACAGAAAAATCTGTAAATATTACAAAAAAAATCTGCTGTCCCTATTCCAGCAGATGACATCTGTTGATTCAACAGTTTTTTTTTCTCCGTGTACATTTATTCGTTCATGTAAGATAACTTTTTTTAATTTACAAAGTATCTTTCTGAATATTTAGGAAACGTAAGAAAAGACAATAAAGCACGTCTGTTAACTCCTTTTTAGTAAAAATTTTGAAAAAAATTCAGAAATTTATTGACAATTGCAGTTAACTGTACAATTTTTTGCAAAATTTTCACTCAAACGAAGTTGACAGACATTCTCTATCGTGTTTTGTAATATTTTCCAACTTTTCAGGAAGATATATTGTAAAATAAAATAGTTATCTTACACGAACTTTTACAGAAATTTGGTCACGTGATCTGACTGATCCATGGCCTTAAATCATTTTTTCTAATAAATATTGACGAAACTTAAAATAAAAATTATAAATTGTAACCTTTGTACGTCATTTCCTTATTTGGGAAATAAAGTTTGAATAGAAATACGTTTCACGACCCTCCTACCCCCTTGAGGAATGCGTAAATCGTGACACATGCGCCTAAATATAATGTGAGAATCGTAGATGCGATTAATCGTGGCATTAAATTTAGATATGAATGAAGATGTGTTATAAAAGAAGTGCACTTGCAGATTCGAAATTTGTTATTTAGTAATTGCCACTAGCTTTACTGTGACGTTTTAAAATGAGCAATTGATAAAGAAATTGGTTCGCAATTTTCGTCACGCTGGACGCCAATCATTTTTAAATAATAATTCAATATTTTAAGGAAAGTGATTTTATTTTAGCTGTTACAGCGCAACGTTTTGGTGGACAAAAAGTGAAATACATCGGGGCCCTATAGACAGGGCCCCAAATTAGAAGGAGCCGCCCTTGGGCGGAATTACGGGCAGGTGAGTACAAAAACTTCAAATTTTTATTTACTATCATTTAACATCTATTAAAATTTTAATACAAATTTCTGTAAATTGCGTTTGTTATAGAATTCAATCAAATTTTCTATTGTTTCTGATGCTCAACTCTTTGGAGCATATTCTCATTTTTTGAAATTTAGTTTCTATGAAGTATTTTGAGTTGCTAATTACAAAAATGATGTCAGTTTATTTCAGTTTTCAAAATTTGAAATTTTAGTTCTGATATGTTTTTCAAAACATAAAATAAGAAGGTATGACTAAAACTCAATATGTGGGAAATTTTTGGGTTGTGGTTCAGCTGTAATTTATTGGATTTATTGTAAAAACTATGATTTTTTGGGCTTCATTTCTTAGCAGGAATTAATTTCAAAAAATATATTATAGTGCATTTTACACTGCGTTGTGGGAACAGGTACAATGAAAGTTCAATCTTGAAATTCATCAGCTTAATTATATATGTATTATGTTACTTTTCTATCAGAAGTATAAAATCCGAGTTAATACGGTTATAAAAAAATATGTAATGGGAAAAGTAAAATCCGAGCTTAATGGATTTGGCTCATTAGAAAAAAATTCCAGACGGACGTTCTTTTATCAAAGGTAGAATTTATTTAATAGATTAAGAGAAGAATATATCAGCTTTGTATGCTATAGAAAAGTTTGATCTTCGGCCCCAAAAAAGTTTTAATATTACAAAAAATATTTGTTGTTGTACGAAATTGCTTTAAATAGCAATGAAAAGGAAAGGGTATAAGTATTTATAACATCTAGAGGTCTTCTTTTTATTAACTAGAGTTTATAAGAGGGAAATGTAAAGCATTATGAAAATATAAATTCTATAAATCTGAATTTGTAGAAAAGTACTGATTATTTATTTATTTAAATTATTTATTTAGTTTTGCATGTTAGTTGATTGGCTTTATTGAGGGTCGATATAATTCCTATTTCTTAAATATTTATTCATAAATTAATTATTTATTTATTAATTATTAATAGAAATACCCATTGCTCTCTTGATTCAAACAACTAGATTTTATTACAAATTTTATCCAGTAATATATTTTCATCAAATTAATAATTTCATTTGGTGAAATTTACTGAGAAAGGACTTAAAATGAAGTTAATAAAAATCTAGATGAAGAAGTTATTGAATAAATTCAAAACTAAATTCGAACCCGTATCACTAGAAACTCAAATTCATCTCAAAGTCCAAACAAAACAAAACAAAAATTATTCTTTGTGTAGATGATTATGGGTAATAAAGACAAAAGAGGACGAAAGAAAGGGAAAGCAAAAAAAAGCAAATATTTTTTAAAATTCTGACCAGTAGCTTTTGTTGCTATCTTCATTCAATAGCTCTTTTTTAAACAATTTAATCAGTTTATTCAGTAAAATTTACTGAAACTCGAATTTATTCGGAATTGAACCGGATGGTTTTTTAACCAATTTGTATCACACGATATTCAAAATGTTTTTTGGAGTAATTCTGAATGGCTCGGAATAGCTCTGATTCGTTCGGATTGAACTCCAATCAAAACTTTGGCCAGGGTAATTTTGTTTAATGACTTATTTCTATCCATTTAATTAGTTATTGAGTTAAATTCACTGAGTAACCACCCAAAATCATTTTATTAAATAAATAGAAACGAGTCACTGAGCGCAATTAGTAAAAAAAATCTACTGGTTCAAATTTGGAAGGAAAACAATTATTAATTCATACGTTTCTAAAATTTTGTGCTTTAACATTTGCTTATTTACTACTCATATGTGAAAATCATCCAAATTTTTAAAAATTTGCTTTTTAAAATCGGAAATATCAAACTATAAAATCGCTCGTGACATGTGCTTATGCACGAGTTTGAAATTAATACGAGATAACAACGTTTTATTGAAGTCCTACACTGATGTTCGTATCAAACCAGATATTAAAAACAAGAAAAAACTGTGGTTGGAGAGATCAATTATTCCGGATTCAATCGTTCCTTTCAGTGATTTCAGCCAAATTACACCGCTACTATTTTAAATATACCCTGGCGAAACTATCGGATAGGAATTTATTCCGAGCCAATCAGAACTGTTCAGATTTATTCCGATATCTGTATCCGAGCCAATACGAATCATTCCGAACCAATCTGTAAAACGTTTTCTATCTCGTTTGATGAAAAGCGGTAAAAAATCGATCCAACCTAATCGGATTTAATCCGAGGCAACAATCCAAAATCAAGTTTTCAATCTAAATCAATTCGAGTTCGGATTGATCCAAATCGAATTTTCAATCAGAATCAATCCGGATAAATCCGAGGTCGGAATGATTCAGATTAATTCTGATTAAAAATTCGGTTTGGATCAATCCGAGCTCGTATTGATTCGGATTGAAAACTTGGTTTCGGATTGGTTCGGATTCATTCCGATAGTTTCCTCGGATTAAGTCGGATCGATTTTTTACCATTTTTTATCAAACGAGTTACAAGTATGGCAATTAATACGAAAATGTGTCAGTCTTCATAAAAAAAAACTGAACTTACAGTAATTAATATATAAAAAATGGACAAAATGAAAAAATACATGACATTCTGTATCATGCATTTTTTTCGTTCAAAAATATCCAGAGCCTTCAATTTTGATCCGATTTTTAATTTTTTTTATCATCAAAATGCATTAAATTCTGAAGAGCTTCACGGTCAAAAATTTTGTCTCCTCTATTTTTGTATTGATAATCTTTTTACTCAAAGTACGGAAAAACTGAAATTTCTTACATAACAATTTTTTACGTTTTAATAACTGCTTAGGTAAAGTGTGTATTGTCTTGAATAAATGTTTGAGGACTCACAGAATACAAATAACTTGTTTATTATTCCATTTAATTGTTAGAAACAAATTTTATGAAGAAATTGGCAAATAGACTTATTATCGGTAAAAAAAATTTCTTTTTGCTCATGGTGCTTTGTATTAATGTAAAAATGATATTTAATTATAAAATTAATTAAAAAAGGAACAATAATTATTGTTATAAACAATTTTTGTGGCAAAATATTCAAATTTAAGGCTTTTTCAAACTATAATTTCCTTCAATCGCCAGAACGAAATCAGGTATTCCTTAGAATAAAAAATCTTTAATAATATTTGTTGGAATATAACAATTAAAATTTTTATAAACAAATTCAAAATTTTGGCCCTTTCGTTTAGAAAAAAAATTCTATTGCACTGAAAATGTTTTAAACTATTGGACGAATGACTACTAGTCACAAAAATATTTGAAAAGTTAACAATAACCATTTTTATAAACAATACTTGTAATGTTAGATAATTGGCTTTAGGGTCCATAAATGAAATAAACAGTAGTTTCAATCAAACGTTTCGACTCTGATTGGAGTCCTCATCAGTGATCTTTATTTCTAGAATATGAAAAAACAACTAGTGAATATTGTGCATTTGAGTACAACTTTGGTATTGTCTGCAGTATAAAAATATGAGAAAACCTACATAAAATCAAACATAAACATTTTTTGGTGAAACACGAGAGAAATCTTAAGAATTGATATTGAAAAGTAACACATACATTTTAAAAAAACATCTGAGATAAAAAACTAGTCACGTTTATGTACAAATGTAGCTTAAATTGTAGATGCAGGTATAAAATGTGAGAAAAAATAACTCAAAAAATTACGAAAAACTTCGGTAAAACTTTGATGAATATGAAAAAAACCTTAAAAAACCTTAAAAATACGCAAACAACACTTCCATAAAGACTTCGATAAAATTTCAATGAAACCTCTAAAAAACTTCGATAAAATAAGCATGAAATTTCTTTGGGATTGTGTGAAAAGTAAAAACATGAGAAAGTTGACATAAAATTATACATTTTTAAACAACTGAGATAAAAAGAACTAGACACGTTAATGTATAAATGTAACTTAGAATGTGGATGTGAGTACATAAAATGTGAATAAATAACTCAAAGGGGCAAAAAAACTCGATCAGAAACGCCTATAAAAACTTCGATAAAAATTTCGATGAAAGGCTTTAAAAACTTCGATGAAAACATGGAAAAAATTGTTTGCATTAAAAATCGAATTCTTTAAGTAATATTATAATATAGGATCCAAATTCATCATCTCATCTGTTATGAATTTAAATTTTCTAACCTTAAATCATTGTAATCCCTCGGGTTCTGATAGGTTTAATCTTGATTTTAATTTAATCTTTTTCCTACGTCGCTGTTTTTGAAGACACATTTTCACAAACTTACTATAAGAGGATCGTTTAGTGACTGATTTCCGGGTGCATAGAATAGACAGTTGTAGGCAAGAAAACCAGTAAGATGGAGGGAAATTTTTTTAATATAAGTAGAACTGTGATTGTAAGGGAAAGTGGAAGGATAAACACCAGATGACCAGACTGTCCCGATAATAAAGGAAGGATAGTAAATTGTAACCGGAGTCGTAACGGTCCCACACATTTTTAAAGAAAATTGAAGAGGCCTATGTGTCCATTCATTGCAGAGTTTTGAGGATTTAATAATGAAATAAGTTTTGAATACCTTGTTAGGATTGAGATTTATTTATTTGAATATTTTGAGAAAAGCACCAATATTCAAAAAATATTTTGGAGAAAAAATATAAGGATATTTGTTGACTCCATAGGGAAGATAAAAGTTTGTGAATCAGGTTTTCAATTGTTTTTAAACCTGTTGTTTAAAAGTGAATGGTAAAAAACAGTTAGATTGTCAGTGTCAGTTCTTTGATTTATTGTGTTGGGGTTGCTAGCTATATGGGTCATTTCTAAAATCATTCGCTTTCTATAATTGTCAGTTCGATCAACGATCTGTACATTATCGAAATCGAATGTGTGATCTTGATGCCATGCGTGTTTTGTCAGGGCAGTCCACTTGTCTGGGGGATTGTAGACATCTTTCTTATGTTCTAAAATTCTATTTTTCAAGGGGCGTTTTGTTGTACCTATGTAACAGGCTGTGCAATCGGTGCATGGAATGTTATAGACGACATTGGCGGTGTTAAGTTTAGGAATGGGGTCTTTGGTTGTTTTGAATATACGGGATAAATCATTGGCGTTGCGTGAAACAATTTTGATGTTGAAGGGGTTAAGAATCTAACAGTTATCCCCCAGATTTGATCGATTCCATTATTAGAAAAAGATTGAATCTTCTATCAAAAAAATCAGGCAGGGTATCAGAGATACACCAACAACAGAAGACAACCCTCACATACACACAAACAACACAACACCTAGCAGATCAAGGCCTGACCACTAACACACAAGCCCTACAATACGTGTCATTACCCTACGTACAAGGACTTTCTGAAAAACTAGCAGCCATTCTTAACCCCTTCAACATCAAAATTGTTTCACGCAACGCCAATGATTTATCCCGTATATTCAAAACAACCAAAGACCCCATTCCTAAACTTAACACCGCCAATGTCGTCTATAACATTCCATGCACCGATTGCACAGCCTGTTACATAGGTACAACAAAACGCCCCTTGAAAAATAGAATTTTAGAACATAAGAAAGATGTCTACAATCCCCCAGACAAGTGGACTGCCCTGACAAAACACGCATGGCATCAAGATCACACATTCGATTTCGATAATTTAAAGATATTTGATCTAACTTACTATTATAGAAAGCGAATGATTTTAGAAATGACCCATATAGCTAGCAACCCCAACACAATAAATCAAAGAACTGACACTGACAATCTATCTGTTTTTTACCATTCACTTTTAAACAACAGGTTTAAAAACAATTGAAAACCTGATTCACAAACTTTTATCTTCCCTATGGAGTCAACAAATATCCTTATATTTTTTCTCCAAAATATTTTTTGAATATTGGTGCTTTTCTCAAAATATTCAAATAAATAAATCTCAATCCTAACAAGGTATTCAAAACTTATTTCATTATTAAATCCTCAAAACTCTGCAATGAATGGACACATAGGCCTCTTCAATTTTCTTTAAAAATGTGTGGGACCGTTACGACTCCGGTTACAATTTACTATCCTTCCTTTATTATCGGGACAGTCTGGTCATCTGGTGTTTATCCTTCCACTTTCCCTTACAATCACAGTTCTACTTATATTAAAAAATTTCCCTCCATCTTACTGGTTTTCTTGCCTACAACTGTCTATTCTATGCACCCGGAAATCAGTCACTAAACGATCCTCTTATAGTAAGTTTGTGAAAATGTGTCTTCAAAAACAGCGACGTAGGAAAAAGATTAAATTAAAATCAAGATTAAACCTATCAGAACCCGAGGGATTACAATGATTTAAGGTTAGAAAATTTAAATTCATAACAGATGAGATGATGAATTTGGATCCTATATTATAATATTACTTAAAGAATTCGATTTTTAATGCAAACAATTTTTTCCATGTTTTCATTGAAGTTTTTAAAGCCTTTCATCGAAATTTTTATCGAAGTTTTTATAGGCGTTTCTGATCGAGTTTTTTTGCCCCTTTGAGTTATTTATTCACATTTTATGTACTCACATCCACATTCTAAGTTACATTTATACATTAACGTGTCTAGTTTTTTTTATCTCAGTTGTTTAAAAATGTATAATTTTATGTCAACTTTCTCATGTTTTTACTTTTCACACAATCCCAAAGAAATTTCATGCTTATTTTATCGAAGTTTTTTAGAGGTTTCATTGAAATTTTATCGAAGTCTTTATGGAAGTGTTGTTTGCGTATTTTTAAGGTTTTTTAAGGTTTTTTTCATATTCATCAAACTTTTACCGAAGTTTTTCGTAATTTTTCGAGTTATTTTTTCTCACATTTTATACCTGCATCTACAATTTAAGCTACATTTGTACATAAACGTGACTAGTTTTTTATCTCAGATGTTTTTTTAAAATGTATGTGTTACTTTTCAATATCAATTCTTAAGATTTCTCTCGTGTTTCACCAAAAAATGTTTATGTTTGATTTTATGTAGGTTTTCTCATATTTTTATACTGCAGACAATACCAAAGTTGTACTCAAATGCACAATATTCACTAGTTGTTTTTTCATATTCTAGAAATAAAGATCACTGATGAGGACTCCAATCAGAGTCGAAACGTTTGATTGAAACTACTGTTTTTTTCATTTATGGACCCTAAAGCCAATTATCTAACATTACAAATATTGTTATTGAGGGTCGATATAATTCCTGTTCTAAATTTTTATAAACAATTCTTGTGACAAAGTATTCAAATTTAAGCAGTTATTGTGCAAAAAAATAATATCTCTGGAAAAAAAGTTATTTTATGATTCTAAGATTTAAAATTATATTAGCAGTCGCCTCTTATCAAAGAAAAAACATTTTTTTCTATGGGAAAAATGTAATGCCCATGGAAAATAAAGCTTTAAAAAATGTTTTTTGTAATAGTATTTTTCCTTGTGATTGCTTCTTACTATTTTTTTTATAAATGATTAGATTTTCATAAATCATGGCCTATTTCTCGAGGAAATATTCTTTACAACTCAACTCTTTCTAGTTTCAAAAGTAAAATTTTCAGTGGCTGAAATTATTAAGAAAATTTTTTTAAAAGATACATTCAAAAAAATAAATAAATATATTCGAAGATTTTATTCTTTATTTCAAAAATTAAAAACATTAGAGTTGTAGAGAATATTTTTCCTAAAATAATAAGCCATGATTTATGAAAATCCAAATATTTTTTAAAAATTGGTAAGAAACGATAGTAAGGAAAAATTCTGTTACGACTGATAATATAATTTTAAGTCTTGAAATCATAGAAAAAATTTTGGCCACGTAACAAAATTATAAATTAATACCTTCATGTAAGATAACTTTTTTAATTAACAAAAAATCTTTCCGATAATTTGAAAAATGTAACAAAAGTCAATAAAGGCCGTCTCTTAACTTCTTTCTAGTAAAAATTTCGAAAACATCAATAATTACAGTTAACTCTAATTTTCAAAATTTTCAAGAAGATATTTCGTAAAATAGAAAAGTTACCTTATAGGAACTTTTACAGGAATTTGGAAACATCGTCTCGTTGATCGATGGTCCCAAAAAATTAAAATAAATGTAAATATAAATCAGATGGACTTTCAGTAATGGAAAATAATAGGGAGTTAGTTTATACTTCTTAATTCTCGATTCTATGGGGGAAAATTGCTAAAACGAAATTATGAAAGTAGGAAAGTGCAGCACTAAAAGTAAATCATGCTTTGATGCCTTAGTGACCTTATCTAGTAGTGAAGTGGCAAGGCAAAAATGTCCGACGAAAGTGGGACCAGAGAATGTGCGACTTGAGTACATCGCGTCGTAGAGAATGAATAGAGTACTTGGCTTTTATGTACACAAACGAGCTACACTTTCCTCTTTTCTCGAAAATCTAATCACTTTATTGATACAATACATCTACAGCAACGCCCCGCTTTCCAACTATAAATTAATTACACGCTCGCTAGGCATGTGCCTCGTGGTGAATTCGGTTAATTTATCGTAAGGGCAATTTCATAATTAAATTTGATCCCTCAATTAAGCTAAAGCATACTTGTGGTATACGAATTTCCCATGTTATTAAAGTTTAGTGTTAATCTAGCGACAGACTCCGTTTTCACTCTACCTCTTTACTGACTTTGTCAAACACTCAAAATTTCAGCTTTTTCACTTTGTATTCACTCTTATTGACAGACACTTAAAATCCAAATCTAAACAATTATATTCATGACACGAAAATTCAATTTAAATTATAATTAATATTTATTTGACATTTTATCAAATAACTTTATGCAATAAAATATTATATTTGATGAAAAAAATTGGAATGGCTCTTTCTAGTTCTTTTTTGAATATCCCTTATGGACAAAAGATTTTCCCTGAGCACGTACGATTTTATATTCCAATGCACACTCCAATTCAAATTTCGACCAAAACGAGGGTCTAACGAAAAAGACAATATCCATAAAAATGTAGATATTTGAAAAAAATTTAATTAAGGCCGTTGGTAGAGTCTGACGTCACCAATTACATACGACCACTTTATTAATTAAACAATAATTTTTAAAAATTTTGCAGAGAAGAAAGCAATGCGGAAAAATGCATCACATTGCTGTCTTCTTTGAAAATTTTGTTAAAATTATTATTTCATTAATAAAGTCGTCGTATGTAATTGGTGACGTCAGACCTTACTACGCGGCCTTAACTGAGAATGAAAATTTAATGCAGGTTACACATTTTTAAAGCCACCTGATATTTTCTATATGTATTTGTTGGATGGTTCTTAAAACAGATTTCCATAAAGATGAAAATGTTGAATTGTCGTTTAAATCAAACATAAAATTTTATCGTTTACTCTGATGGCAAGAAGGTATAGTATCTTATTTTTGTTTTACAACATTTGTTATACAGCTTTCGAAAACGAATTTTCGCCTTTTGGTAGAAAATTGTTTAAAGTTATAGAAAATGACAGCAAAAGTTTCAAAAAATTAAAATTATTTGCTAAAATTTAAACAGTTTTATATAATTCAACAAGCAATTAAAAATGTTAGAAAATAGAAAAAAGTAAAAACTTTTTTTATTACTTTTTTAAAAAAAATTCAAATTCCGACAACAAATTACAATTTTACAATTTCATGACTTGAATATTTAGATACAAATTATATGTTACATTTTGTTGTAAATAGTATAAAAGTAAAAAATAAACAGGCAAGTGCAAAATATGTTTTGCTTTTTTTTGGATAGTATGCTTTAAAAAATCTACAGCTTTTTACATTTTTTTGAACAAATCTTTTTACTAGGAAAGATAATTTTATTTTGGATACTAAATCTAATAATATACTGAACTTTATTTTAAAGTGGAATTCAAATTTTCGTATTATACTAGTTAAAAGGTATTTGAAAAATGATTACAGAAACATAAATAAATTGAATAAATTTGGGTAAAAAGACATTTTCGATACTGTTGCCAAATGTAAACGCTCTTAAGTGACATTTGCAGTCAAATAAACATGTGCCTTCATTTAAAACAGGTTCAAGTGTCTCACTTAAATCTCATTGCAATCTAATTGATTTTAATTTAATTCGGTCAGACACTAGAAATTAAAAATAGCAAGTTGCAAATCGGGAGATATGAAATACAAATTCTGATATAAAGTTAAATTTCAAACCAAGCTGACCACCTGACTAAATAAATAGATGAATATATTCCTGAGAGATAAATTTTTACATTCTCATCATGTACGAAAAAATGGTACGAAAAAAATGTTAAGAAAGAAAATTTTTCATTTTCAAAGGATCTACAAATTTATTCATAACTATTCTTTCATAGGAGATATAACTTTTGTTTATTAATCAAAAATGTTATTAAAGATAAAAAATTTTGGTTTCCGAAAAAACTGTACGAGATATGAAAAAAATAAAAACATGTAGTTTTCGTTTCAATCGTAAAAAACGTAATCAAAACTAAAAATTCCATTTTATCTATCTATGCGGGATACGAAAAGAATGTTAGAAAAAAAACTGTTCGTTTTAAAAATATTTACAAATTTACTGGTTTTAAAAAAAATGTTAAAGTTTTTATAAAAATAAAAAATTGAATTTTTCCGCCAAAATATACGTGATACGAAAAAAATGTAAAGAAACAAAATTGTTTATTTCAAAAAGATCTAAAACTTTGGTATTACCCATTTTTTGAATAGGAGTTATTTATAGGAGTTGTTTATTGATCAAAATTATTATTCTTGAATGCAAGTGGGGCTCTAATGGATATATAAAATAAAAATCGAGCGCAAATTTTACGTTCAAGATGTGTTTCTTAAGGTATAGTTGATCCCCGAAAATTAGGTCTTAACCAAAAATAGATAATTTTGCTTTCAAGAATATCAATATTATTATTGAATGGCTAGTTTAAAAGAGAAAAGATTATTTTCCATGACAAAAATTTGAAACACAAAAAAATAATTTTATTAATAAATTTTATTTTTCCCTCACCTTTTTTTCTTATTGCTTTTTACCAAATTTAAAAAAATTATAAATCATTTTTTCAAGGATAAGATTCTCTACAACTTAACCATTAGCAATTTTTGAAAATGGTAACAAATTATTATCAAATTCAGCAATTTGTATATAAAAATTTTGTTTTGGAAATTTTTTTTTTATGGTTTCTACTATTAAAGAATTTATTTTCAAAAATTGGAAACGGTGAAGTTGTGGAGAATCTTTTCTCTGAAAAAATGATTCATGATTCATTAGAATCGCGAAATTCTTTAAAATTTGGTAAAAAGCGATAAGAAAAACAGTTGGGGCAGAAATAAAATTTATTAATAAAATTACTTTTCTGTGTTTCAAATTTTTTTCATGAAAAATAATCTTTTCTCTTTCAAAATAGCTCTTCAATAATAATATTGCTATTCTTTTGCCTGAGGTCTACTTTTCGTGGATCGTGGATTACTCGAAAAAAGGTGGTTTTACCGAAAAATTTTTTAGGAATGAAAAAAAACACGTAAGAATTTTACATCATGTTATTTATTGAAGATTCAAGATTGAGTATAAATTTTTTTGGGTAAACAAATTTCAAAATGGCGGACTTATTAAAGATTTCCAGCAACGCCTCGCCGTAGACAATTGAAACGGTGGGCATAATGCAGTCGGAAGTTTTCATCTGAAACAAATTAGGAAAACACATTCTTAATCGGAAGACTTTACCGCACAAAGTATATATATTTCAAACGATATTTTTATAGATCTTATAGGTCTACTTTGTGCGGTAAAGTCTTCCGATTAAGAATGTGGTTTCCTTTTTTGTTTCAGATGAAAACTTGGGACTGCATCATGCCCACCGTTACGGCGAGGCGTTGCTGGAAATCTTTGATGAGTCCGCCATTTTGAATTTTTTTTACCCAAAAAAATTTATACTCAATCTTGAATCTTCAATAAATAACATGATGTAAAATTCGTACGTGTTTTTTATCATTCCTAAAAATTTTTCGTTAAAACCACCTTTTTTCGAGTAATCCATGAGCGGACCCCCTTAAGAAAATGGAATCTTCCTTATATATTATATATATATATATTATATTCCTTATAAGTTTATAAGATCGCTTATGTAATATTTTCAAATTCTTTGCCATTCCTAAAATAATTTCTACTAAAACGAAATAAACATTTTGTAATTATATCATCATATTTTAAATCTATGTTACTATTCGTTGTTTCTGTTCAATCCTTTATAAGTCTTTCTCACCCATTGAAATCCCCTGTAATCTCGATCAAATCCACGAAATCTCATAAAATACCCTATAATCCCGGAAAAACTCCTTCCAATCTCGTAATTCTCTAATCTAGTTTACTCTTAAAATCCAAGAGATAAACCCTTCCATTTAATATTCTAAATAAAATCTCGCCTCATAAAAATTGTTAAAGAATTCAGGTTGTAAAATTGTTTTAAAATATTAAAACCTTCTAGGGATAAATATATTCCTGGGCCTGAAGCTAGTTTCATGAAACAAAAGATTGAAAGTTATACGTTAAAGTTAAAACTTCAATAATTTTTTAACTTTCCTAATTAAAGTAACTCAATAAAATAAACATGAAAATAATTTATTCAACCAATTTTATTTTCGAGTACTTTTTTTTATCACTTCCTACCAAATTTTTAAAAAAGGTGCGATTCTGATAAATCATGGATCATTTTTTCAGGGAAAAGATTCTCTACAACTTGACCGTTTCCAATGTTTTAAAATGAATAAATTATTATCAAATTCAAAAATTTGTTTATAAAAGTTTTGTTTTGAAATTTTTTTTCCAAAAATGGAAACGGTTAAGTAGTAGAGAATCTTCTCCCTGAAAAAATGATCCATGATTTATGAAAATCGCACCATTTTTAAAAATTTGGTAAGAAGCGATGTGCAAAACAGGCACTTGAAAATAAAATTGGTTAAATACATTATTTTTCTATATTTAAAATTTTTTTATAGAAAATAATGTTTTCTCTTTTGAATAAACCCTTCAGTAACAACATTGCTATTTTTGAAAGAAAAAGGATCTATTTCGGCCTGAGGCCTAATTTTTCGTAGCTGAACTACCCGCAGGAGCTCAAAAACTAATTAATCATTTGATTTGTAATTTTTATTTATAAAAATTTCTAAAGTAAATTATAACAGATAAAAAAGATAGAAGAGATTCGATTTCTTCTTGTAAATTATAATCTTTTGTTGAATTTTTCGAAACTAATTTAATTCTAGCAAGAAATAATAACTTAATGCAAATTCAAACAATTTTCTACACAATGTTACAAAACTAGAACAGAATTTAATCTTTTTTCAGGCAAACAAATCCATTTTTTGACCCCCCAGTGTGAAAAAAATTGTATGCGACACAGAAGAAACATTTATTATTTCCCTAGTTGCATAACATACTATTTTCTAAAATAAAAGTTTTTTAAAATTTTAACAAGTGATTAGCAAATTCATCAAAAAAATTATTCTAGCTTATTTAATATTATTTGAAAAATCGATTTTTAGCAGGGATCTAACTCAAATATCCTCTATAAAATAACCACATGAGGGTAAAAGTCTTTTACCGACCGAGACTCAGAGAATATTTTCTCTCATCTCGAGAGCTTTTCACTTGAGCTTTTTGTAGAGACCGCTAACTTTTCGTCGCACTGCGTCGATAAAACCGACGTAGTTTGCCCCTCGATTCAGATAGAGAGGTCATTGCTTTCTCAATGGAAGATTGAAGATGAAGAGGAAGCTGGAGAAGTTCGTGGGAAAAGTCGAGGGTGGCAGCACGTAACTTTTCGGCTCCGCTATTCTAAGAGATCGGCAGAATGTTGAAAATAAACGCCACTGGAAAATGGAAGGTGTTGGCTAAATATATCTCTTAGGGTTTGGTAGGATCAACCAAAAGTGCCAAGTATCAGTATCTGATTCCGCGTACCGGCTGGCAATATCGATCCTCGATCAGGGTCAGCTGATCGGTTCATAACTTGATTTTTTTTTAGTTTTTAGTTAATTAAAAGTTGTTTCGTACTGCCCTTTGATAGTGATCTTCAAATACACTACCGGGTATGAAATTCTCGATTATTTCCGGACTCTCAATATCAAAATTTAGGCAAGATCTAAGCTCTCTGTCACTCCAATATGAAAGAGTTGTATGTGATTATTAAAATTTAGTGGATTGCAAAAGTTATTCTTTCACTTTCTCTTTACGAAGTCTTACAAACAAATTTAGTTGAATTCATGCTTGATTGAAAATCTCATTGGATGTGTCAAAAGTAATAAAATAAAAATTTTATAAGCGCAATTTGCAATTATTTCTTTCATAAATCTAACTAATTTATTTACACATATATATATATGTCAAGTATTAAAAAAAAGACTCAAAATCCAGAAGTTGTAACTGTTTGTTTACTCTAGATCCCAAAAATATAGATCTTAGAACTTTAATGTCGAGTTGCTCTAATTTCGAAATTTCAAATTCTGAAGATTTCAGTGATGACTCACTTGAAATATTCAATACATGTTAGATCTTCTGTCATAAAATTGTTTTTTGTTATGGATTTTATGAATTAAATTTTCGTAAGTACCTTTTATTTCATTCACTTATTCTACTGAATAAAATATTTGTTATTTTATTAACAAGCTACTTGGTCCTATGTCAGTTCTCAAATTCTCAATTTCCAGAAATCTGAATGCTTTTCATTATGCTAATTGAACATTTTTTTATCAAATAAACAGTCCTCGAAAAACTGCATATTTTATAATAAAACATCTGATCAAAAGTGCAGTCATGATTGAGTAAAAGTTCATTCAACTTTGATGAAATTGGTAAATCCACTGAATTTTCGCAATATTTAATAATTTTTCATGTTAAAAGTAATTTTGAAAATCTTTGAGGTCTCTAAAACCGAAGAAAGTTCTTAAGGTTTATTTTGAATTTAAATAACTATTTTGTTTAGTTATTGAAACTAACAGTAAACTTTCATGAAATTTAATTGATTTCCTTCATTGGATATAAAAATTATTCTGGATGATATTGCTAAAAAATCTGAAAAAGTAACTAAAATTCTAGTAATTTAAATAAAAAAATATGTTAATACACTTTAACCACAATCTAATTGTTCTGATCAAACTATTTTTTAAATTTAAATAAAGCAAACCTAATAATTTTATGTAAATGGCCCAGTAATTGTGCCATTAATCAAAACATCAATAACTTTACTTTTCAAGTACATGAAATTCTTTTTCATTTTTTTCTCTTTTCATTTTAACAAAATTTGAAAGTAAAAAAATTGTTAATTTGCAAGTACACGATTATTAAGTTACTTACCTTATGAATATTTTTGGTTACATTTCTAGTGTTAATTTTTAGCCGAATTTGAAAAGTACTATTTCTTTACTCATACAGAAGGTATGCCTTTGATTCTATGTAGGCTAAAAATCTTTCCTGAAAACAAAGAGACGTTCTTTAAACTTTTTTTGGTAAATTCGTCAATTTTATTTCTTCGAAGTCACTCTCTTTGTGCAACCCTCAAATTTTCTCGTGCATACAAGAGAATGACGATGCGCTTTTCAGTTTAGTCTGACGAAATTGGAACAAAACAACTCTGTTGGTTCTAGAAATTTATTTTAGGCATCATTGTTTCTTTTGTAGAATAAATTACATTCTAGTCAAAGCAACCAGATCAACAATCAAAAATGCTGAATAATCGTTAATACTAACTGTAGTATCAATTTTTTTATCAAGAATTTTCACAACCAAATTCAATTTATTTCAGAGGTATAGAAGCAATCAATAATTCAAATATTACCCAAATTAGATTCATTCAACTTTTTACTTGAATTACATCTGATATCAAAATACCAAACTCACTATTAGAGACCATTTATTTATTATATAACGCGATATTCTTTTATCTGTATAGTTTTTCCTTTTCCAACTTAATGGCAATTTTGCATATATATCCATCAAATTCGGTCAAAATTTAAATGAATTGAATTTTTTCCTTAATTTCAATCAAGATAGTTATTGTGCGATTTAAATGTTTTCAACAGATTTTTTTAAAGATTTAACAATAATAGGTTTGTTGCTAATCTCAATCAATGACTGACTTTTAGCTATGCAATCAGTCGATTTTAACTGATTTTCCCTGAGACGTGACTCAAAACAACTGATTGTACAGCTAGAAATAATTTACTAAATAGGAATTAATAAAATACAACTTATTTAAATTATTAAGAAAGTTAGGATCAAACCACCTCAAGCAAATTCATTCAAGTCGCAAAACTGTATTTTTTTATTTATAGCGCGAATGTCCGAAAACAAAACGTAGATTGGAGAATCAGATAAATTAAGATCGAGAGAGAAAGGAAATTTTAAGACAATGACGTAGTGAACCCACGCTTTATACGTCTAAAAGCATCTCAATGAGAACTAAAAGATTAACGAGAAGAAATAATTTAAAACCCTCTTAGATTGTCAGCAATTAATTTTAAATATTTTAGGAATATCAAATTAATGATCAAAACTTAATATAATGTCATTTAGAATGGAATTTCCAGCTTTTTGAAAAGCAAACCCTCCCCTCTCCTCGCCATATATAAAAAAATTGTTATTAATCTTTCTATTGAGTAATTATTGAAATTCATATACACATTATTGCTGAAAATAATCTAAATATATATTTTTTATAAATCGCTTTCTTTATTTAGTTTTTGAGAAAACAGTTTTGTCAAATCAACAAAAATATTATGTTGGTATTTATGCAACAAAATTATTTTGTCGTACCAACAAAACATTTTGCCAATTCAATCAAATTTTTGTTACTTAAACAAAATGTTTTATTAGGACAACAAAAAAGGTTTTTGTTGCATACATTTTTTCTCAGTTTAGTTTCCTTTGGAAGCAACAGGTGGTTCTTAAGAAAGTAACTGTTACTCCAAATAGTGTTGCATTTTTAGTGATGACATTTTTTTCAAAATACACTTTTTTCAAGAAGGAGGTCAAAGATTTTTGAAAAAATAACAAAATGTAAAAATGAGTTAATATTCTTTACTAAACTTCTTTACTTTTCAGACTGTCCACGAGAAAGTTAAAATTAGATAGACTTTATTTAGAATCTCTCATGAGACCGAAATCTTTTTAAATATGTGGAGAAGGAATTATGAACAAAATTATAAACAATAAAAATATTCAAAAAATAAGAAGAAATACCTAATATTTTTTGTGTCGTGCTTTAAATTTAAAGAATTTTATATTTATCAAGATAACGTAACTGTAATTCATTATCAATGATAATTTCAATAGGAATTAAAATTCAGTTGGACTGGTCTTCATGATTTTATTTATAAATTAAAATTTTCAGAGTTTAAAAAATGATTAAAATAGAATTCAAAACGTGCTGTCTGAATAGTTATTATTAATAGAAGATTGTCCCGTTGTCCTGGAAACTTTAATTTTTAGCTTCTGCTGCCTAAGACAGTATCAATCCTAAAATTCTTTAACATATAATTAACATAAAATTAAAATTAATACACTATTAAAATAAGTGCACATGTGCATTAAAATTCAAATAAAAGTTTGTATTTTTTAGGATAAAAGTATTTTAAATTGAACATACGTTAGTGATGAAAACTTTCATTACATAAATAGAAATTTAATACACTGAGAAAAATAGTTCCAGAAACTTTACTCAACTCTTGAGGAAAGTTGGGACACATGGACAAGTTGGAGATTATTTAATATTATTGTAATAATTTGTAACGTACCAAATTTTAATGAATACATCACAGTTCGGTAAATTTTATAAACGTAGAGCAAAAATTCAAAATGTACGTTACAAATTACTACGATGATATTAAATAATTTCCAACTTATCCATATTTCCCGAATTTGCTCAAATGTTGAGTAAATTTTCTCGAACTATTTTTCTCCGTGTACAAAAGTTTTTAACAGTGTACCTACTCGACATTTAACTTCCCGTAACGTCATTAGGACGTCATAAAGACGCCTAACGTCTCTATAGACACAAGATTTTTATAATGACTTGAATCTATGTATTTTCTAGATTCTAAGCAAATGCTTTGGATTCAGGTCAGATCTAAAATATATATAATTTCACGATTGACAAAATGCTCATAAATCCAATTTATCGGTGTGATACTCGCAAATGTCACATGAATTTCGCCTCTGGATGTAAAAATCGAAAGTGCATTATATTAAATCTAATTAAAATATGAATGTTGCATTTAAATGTTTCTTAATCATTATAAATAATAACTGTTATTCTTCTTTGATAATGTGAAATTTTAATTTTCAATTTTTTATACATTTTTAAAAAAGTTTTATCAATTTTTTTCAGAGATCATGGAGCAGTTCGAACAACTCTTGACCTGTGCAATTTGCTTAGATCGTTATAGGAATCCTAAGCTGCTGCCATGTCAACACAGTTTTTGCATGGAACCATGCATGGATGGCCTTGTTGACTATGTTCGTCGACAGGTCAAATGTCCAGAATGTCGTGCAGAACATCGTATTCCTTACCAGGTAAAAATATCATTTGAATTACATTATTATTACATATAATGATCTTGATGGTTTTCCGTTCGCAGTAGCAAGTTTGTTTATAGTGACGTTTTTGTTCTCTTTGAAATTTTAAATTATTTTAAAATTACGAAAATTAACACGAAAAGAAATTCTGTGGCTAAATGTATTACATTTCGTGAGAAGAAGTACCATTTTAGATAGTAAACCAGAACTATTGGAAAAAGTTGAGAAAAAGTCCCATCATAATGATAAAGTTTATTATGTCAATCATTAATCGCTGTCTGTCTGAAATTTGAGTCTAATAATGAGACATAATAGCATTCATATAATTTCACAGAATCTTTTGATGTAAATATACGTCATCGTATAGAGCAGAGTTTTAGAATCAGAGCGTCTTTGAAACTGAAAACATTGAAGCAAATTTACCACTGAGAGAAAGTATTAGTCGTGGTTACCCATTTTTTGTAAAAAAGGTTCACACAGTCACAAGTATGTTTTTTTACTCTGTATCATCTAAACAGCTTAGTCCTTACAACTAGATTGACTGAGTAGGAATGATTAAAATTTTTAGTAAAACTGACAAAATCCTATTTATTAGTCGGTCTGTTTTGTAGCCGGGACTATTTTCATGCATTTCCACATTGTATCGATCTTATAATAGAAGTTACCAATACGTTTTTGTAAAACTTACTAATTGCGTTAATTGCTATTACTATTTGTCCAGTTAAGTTATTACAAAAATATATATTTTCCCGACATAACTGAGAATCGTTGTATTAAAAACTATTCCAATATGTTAATTCGGAACTGATGAATTTTTTCATCCGTACACGATTAAAATAGTAATTCCAACTTTGAAAAAAATGTTAAATTTATCATTTAATATATTTTATTTTGGATAAAGTCGATAGAAACTTTCATATGTCAGAATTGTTTAGGAAGAAAACTTTTTTAATTATTGTTTTTCAAAATGTAACGAAGGATGATAATTGTTGACATGTTTTTCATCACAAACTGCACAACAGTTTGAAATTATACTTTAAAATCACCATGATTTAATTCTTCTCATTTTGATGAAAAATAAAAGTAAAATTTTAAGAAATCAATGTATGTAACGATTTCAAAACGATTCAAAACAGTTGATTAGCAGTTAATATCTAATTCGTCTGTACAATTATTTCTTGAATTTTACTATTATCAAAGATTTATAATTACACGAAATATTGTATATAGAAATAAAATATTTACATTTCTCAAACTAAATGAGTTTGATCAATTTTACAAAAAAAAATCAGTAGCATACTTAGTTCCATGGGCTTTTAAGCATTGGTAAGTTTTATAATATTTTTGGTACTGCTTACTAAAAATATATAGTTGTGACTTTTTAGTCAGCACAACTAATAGGATTTCTCTCAGTGTATGATGGGTACGTTTCACCAGTGGCGTAGTTACTGGGGGTGTTTCAGGTGTCAATCACCAGCGCCCCCAAATTCCTAAGCCATCTATAGATTGGTCCTTCCATTTAAATTTTCGATTTTTAATTTTATTGTATTGATTTTATTGTATCTTTTCATCTTTGCAAACGCTAGAGCGTTTTTAAGGAGGAAAAAAGTTCCATCTACGATTCCACCGTTTGAACTCTGATGGGAACTTTTTCGAACGTTACGATTATAATATTCTGTAAATGTGTGTAAGGTAATATTTCAACCTATGCAATGTCTTAAAATGTAAAAAATAAAGATATGCATACACATCCTTGAAGGTATATTTTATCCAAAAAAAAAAGGCATATGAATTTTCAGTTTTTGCCATCATTCTTGATGATATTTACCGAAACGTGTTATAATAAATGGCATATTTTTGGGACTAACTGGTTGAAATTCCTGATGGTTCTGGTTTACCCTCAAAAATGGTACTTTCAATCATCAAATTTCTATCCGTGAAAAGTTTCTAGGGGTATTACTCAACCAATTTCGATCAGTGAGAAGTCATTCTAAAGAGGAAAGATATAATTTTCTAATAATTTTAATAGTAAATTAAAATTAATAGATTTTTCATAGCGCCTCTTTTGAAAATCCGATTTTCGGTACCTGCGAAGCGGGACGAAACTGCGATTTTCAACCCTAGGGGCGAAACTTTAAAGGTAGGGTTGCAAACCGCACTTTCGTCCCGCTTTACAGGTACCGAAAATCGAATTCTCAAAACAGTTGCTATGAAAAATAGTATACATTACTCGAAACAAAACACAGCGAATGCAATTCGTGTGGCTGCACTAGCCCTCGCTTCGCTCGGGCAGCAAACTTCACACTCGTTTGCAATCGCTGTGTTTCGCCCCTTGTAATGTAATATACTATTTATATTATGAAATATTAACATAGATTCATATTAAATTTAATAACTTTCCAATCAAAATATATTAAAATTAACAAATATTATTAAAATATATACACATGTGTTCTAAAATTTAAATAAAAGATTGTATTTTTGAAGATGAAAGTATTGTAAATTTAATATACGTTACTGAAAAAAACTTCCATTACTAATACAGAAATTTCTAACAGTATGGAATCAAAAAGTAAATCCTGGTCTGAACTAGAGGAGTTGAAAATGAATGGCAACAAAATGTGCCTATCGCCGTCAATGCTCATTTTTTAGTTGAACATTGCTCAGGCTTAAAATTCAAAATTTTAGCGCAGTATGTTAATTCAATACTGCTTTTGAAAATTAAAAAAAAATAGGGACCAACAATTATTATAACAATTATTTTTGATTTATAACAACCAATGGCCAAGTTGATAGAAAGAAAAAGGTAAAAGCTTTGCACAAAAAAAGTGGATATTATAACAGGACGAACGTAAAGTGTTCTCTTTGTAATGTCCCTCTTTGTTTTAACAATTAAACAAATTGCATTCAAGCACATCTTAGAATTTTTTTTATTTGTTCTATTAAACAATTCGACCTACTTCCTTCTGATCACATGCAGTCATGAAGTAGAAAAAAAGCGAATTTTTCTAAAAGTATCTAATTGATTAATTTATTTAAAACTTAGTGCATATAAAAGAGAAGAAGAAGGGTTCAAAAAAAGATGCTTTGCGATGCGTAACATAACTCATCAGAGGGTTATCTAAAAATCAGAAAACCTAATAGATTCTCTTAGACAAAAAATGAAAAAATTATTCGTTTAATCCCTGGAAGTTTTATTATTAAAGCTATGTGTGAAATTTTATCAAAATCAGTACAGTAGTTTTTTAGTTATTTTACGTATATACATATAACGGACAATCGTATCGCTCGACGTACCGAGCTAGAATAATAATTGCTCAGGAGGAGTTTAAACTTTCAGAAAATATTTTTGAAATGTACTTTTTGCAACATGTTTTTGAAAAAATGTCTCTTTTCGACCTCATGACTGCATATCAGCCCTTGGTATATTATCAAATTTTATTTATACGTTTTAATATTGTAAGTTCCGAAGACTCACGTGCAGAGTTTATAAAAAGATTAATTAAAAAACTAAAAAACGTTTTTCAACATCTAATGTAATCATAAAAACAATTTATTGTCAAAACACTCTTAATTTAACATGTTTCTGGGGTCTCTGGACCAAAATTTTTAATAATTTTAATAGTATAATATGAACTTAAAATTGATACACCAAATCAGTTTGACAAAATTGTAAAATTAACTGTGGATCATGTTATTGTAAATGATATGGAGAAAAGTTATGAATTGATAGAGTCGGTAATTTCAACGCCATTGATTCGAAGTTAAAAAAAATATTACAAATGAAACGATGCATTTATTATTTAAAATAAAATTATGGTATTATTATAAAACATTTTGAAAGATTGAAATTTTTAATTTATTTAAAATAATTCAGAGAATTGGTTATTTTTTTAAATTTAAAATAATGACGCAAAAAATTACAGACTTACTGAAATTTGTAAAATTTTACAGAATAAGCAAAAAACTATAACTTTTGCGCGTTTGATAATAAACAAAGGAAACAATTTTTATTTCTAATTTAAGTGAAAATATAGTATATTGTGCAAATAGGGAAAAACAAATTAATTTTGCGAGTGTGAAGTTTGATGCCCGAGCAAAGCGAGGGTAACAACCACACGAGTGAAATTAATGTTTTAAAAAATAATGATGAATTTTAGCTTTTAGGTAGTTTTGCACTTGTAAGTTTGGAATATTTTTTAATATAGACTTTGTATTCGACTTTTGAGCTTCAGAGTATTTATAGCGACTTTTCAAGACGATTTGAGGTTTTTACAGGTCTTCCAAGTTGAAGAAAAGCTTATACAAATTAATTATCTTTGTTACTATTTGTTATTTGAAATAAGACTTTTTAAATTCTCACGCCATCTAGTGAATTAGATAATTCATGGAATTTTTTGCAATTTTAAGAAAATTCCTCTGATAATGTAGGCAGTGGAAAAAATTTCGAACTCAACTAATTTGAAATTTTTTGCAATTTATAAAAAAATGAAAAATGGATAAACGTATTTTTTCAATTTCTTGAAATTTCCTTGAGTGAGTTTAAAATTCAAATTTTCTTTCAAAATACCAACTGAAAATATTTTTTGATTGCACACTTTCAGAATTTTAATTTTTAAACTTTTGATTCACCCAACTAGAAATTGTATAAATTTGCTAATTCTCATAAACATTATGGTATAATTTACTAATCAGAAGTTCTCGTTCATTGAATTACTTTTTATTTGCATCTTTAAATGTTTTTATTTTCGTATTTACGAATTTAATATTTCTTTAATTTTTGAGATTATTCTGAATAAAATTTCTAAATTTCCTGTTATAGCAAATATTAGGATTCTCATTCCTCTGAAATTTTAATTTGAAAATATTATGATTTTCGATTTTTGTGTTTCAATTTTATAAATAAATTCTCAATTGACAACTAATGTGAATAACCTAATTTTTACGATTTGAAATGTTTTCAAATTCTTCAATTTTAGTTCATAAAATTTAGCATTATTATGGCATTCAAAAGTTATTATATAGTTGGAAATTTGAAGTTTTGCGAATTCCAAAAATTTACAAGTATGATATACAATTCTCATCATAGAAAAAAAATTCAACTGAATAAATTTTCACATAATTTTTTATTCGATAATCTTGAATTAATAGAAAAACGTATATGAATAAGATTTCAGGTTATTGCGCAAAATTTTAGCATCATTTTAGGTTCTTGAAGTAGTGATATTCTCTAAACACTGATTTGAAAAAAAATGTATGGAAAACTAGAGAAATTTATAAATAAAAATAATCTGAAATTTAAGAATGAGTCAAAAAACTTTAAGCGACTCTGACGTTGGCAGACTTCCTGTTCTGAATATTTCACGATTATTCTGAATGAAATATGATTCAAGAGTCCAAATTCTAAAAATTTCGATTTATGACAAATTGTGCAACCATGTCAAAAAAGTAAAATATCCCTTTTTTTTAAAGTAGATTTTTTTCGATTAAGACATTTATCTGGATATTATATCTAATTTTCTAATGAAAATTTAGAGTCAATTAAAAGATGTAATTTATTTCCAGGGTGTACAGGCCTTCCCAACAAACGTCACCTTACAACGTTTTTTGGAGTTGCACATCGAAATTACTGGAGAATTGCCAGATCCCACCAGCGGTCAAACCATGGAACGCTGTGGCGTTTGTTCAGAAAAAAGTTATTGTTCCCTTTGTGTTCATTGCGAGAAAAAATGTTGTCCGGAATGCAAAGATGCTCACATGGATATTCTGAGGCGAGAAATCACTCGCATAAACTCTCAGGTAAATATTTTCTTTTTACAAAGATTTATCCTCATAATCTATAAAAAATTAATGGTAGAATTCACCTGCCTATAAAATATTTTATAATTACATATAACTAACGTCTCCTTTTTTTTATATTTTAGTTAAACATATAGAAAAGATGCCAATTTAGCAAATCCAAAGACGCGGGAAAAACATATTTAAAAATGCTTGCAGACGAATTTATATTTGTTTATAATGTTGATGCCAAGCGGATCATCGAAATTGAGCTCTATTGGTTCAATGATTCACGTTTATTTCTGTGAATGATACTATCTTCTTGTGCCAATTCGCAATTTCAATAATAATCTCTTCAATTGAATTAATTATTTCAGATTTAATTTTTTTCCTATAATAATTTCGGTAAAAGGAAGTCAAGAAACTTTGATAAATAGGTTGGAATAAAAAATAACGAACATAAGATTAAATACTGATAATTTTCGTCATATTAATACAAAGTGCAAAATCAAAAGTAAATAATCATTGAATTTAATTTACCTATTTTTTTCTTACACTTCACCTTGCACGAGCTTTCTGTTGTACCATCTGTAAAATACAGAGGAACAAAGTTCTCCTTAAATTGCCTAATTTTCTGATAATATTTTAAATATTGTTGAAAAAATGTCAATTTTTTCATATTATTAAATGCACAAGTGACTGAAACTTTTGAGGAAAAATGGCCATTTAAAAAGAAAGATGCGGGATATATGAAGATTCTCAGACGACGATCTGTCATCTGGTATATTTTTCGGTAATGACATTAATCGCTAAATAGTTTACCTTGACCGATTTCTTGGCGGGCAGCACGTTTTTCGCGAATTCGCCAATCACGTTGCCAGGAGGATCATAGTTGCAAACGATGTAAACTATTCCCTTTCCGCTGGTTGCCATCCCAACGCCCACTTTTTCCGTTTCCTTCCAAACCAACTGAGTAAAGTGTCCGACAGCCCCAGGGTTCCTTGGCTTGGCCTCGCCGAATTTGTACGAAGAAACTTCCTCATACCTAAAAATAAGTTTTCATATTTCTTTAAAAATCTTCAAGCTACATCAATTTTTATTAACACTCAGAAATTATTCTCTTTTTTTTCAGATATTACTTATAGGACATAAATGCACAACCTCTTCTCCTTTGCGGTTTTTCTCAAAAACTGTCAAAATTACCCAACCCTTTTTCAGATCCTCATCACATGAGAAAGTATTGGTTTTATGTGAAAAATTATTTTTCAAATTTTCATAAAATCTCGACATTGCGCTTTGGCACACTTCTAGAGGGTCTACTCTCTAAATCTGAATCAGTAAGAGTCTCACTGAATTGAAATCAGTGACCCACCTTTGGCTGGGCAATCAGTCATTTTTACGGAAAATCCACAGATTGTCCAGTCAGAATGAGGTCACTGATTTCAATTTAGTGAGAATCTCACGTATTCAGATTTAGAGAGTAGAAATTTTATTCTGACCATTTTTTGACCATTTTCTTCTGTTTATTAATGAAAAACGTTTTTATAAATATTAAAAATTCAATTTTCCCGCCAAAATATACATGATACAGAAAAAATGTTAAGAAAGAAAATTGTTAGTTTCAAAAATATCTGCAACTTTGGTGTTGACCAATTTTTGATAGGAGTTATATCTTCTGTTTATTAATCAAACATATTATTTTTAAATGCAAGTGTGTCTCTAATGTATGTAAAATAAAAATCGAGCTCGAAACGCAAGTATTACGATGAGAATGTGTTCATTAAGGCCTATAGGGCCTTACGTAAATAGAATTTCCTTTTTCATTTGAAATCAAAACTATAACAGCAATCAGAAGAGAGATGTACAAAAAATACAAAGTAACGAAAAAGTAACTGAAAAAAGTTACAAGTTATTAGAAAAATAGTAAATAAGTAACGCTATAATTACTTTTTTCGAAAAGTAATTTTACTGCAAAAGTTACAAGTAAGGTAACTTTTTAAGAAACTGCTGCTCTGAAAACCAACCTTACGGGTAGTTGCGGTGGTGGGAACCCCTCTTACCTTGCAATAAACGAGTCTTGCTCGTTTCGGAGCCTTGCAATAAACGAGTCTTGACTGTACCTAATACTCGATTTAACCCTCTCTCTCTTTCTCAGGATGTTAAATGATTTTTTTCATTAATGACTTCACCAATATTTTCTAAAATTTGTACCGTAAGCATTTAATTTTCTTTATACTTGAAAAATTTACAAAATGAGTGAGGAAGTTTTCTGACCAGGTTTTAAAAAATTAACATGAAATATTTAAGATACAAAATTTGTAAAGTAATAAGTGTTTCGAGATTTGGAAAAGTGATAAATGAGTGATGAAGATCAGGATAAATAATACAGTTTATAATCAATAGAATAAAAATTTAAAAAATTAAAATACATAATATTTTATGAACTTTTTTCAGTTATGATTTAAAAAATGTTAATTCTTTCACATTTTTGTTTTGCTTGTTTCAAGTTCCAGTTGCAAAATGTTGACATAAAACTTTAAAAATACAACATTTTAAAATCAAAAGATCCTGCACTGAAAAAAATGGTTAGTAAAACCAACTACTTCGGTTTGTAAAATATGCCTCAGCTATTTTAGTAGTTAGCACAACAATTTTTTTTGTTGGTGTTACTATCTCAATTATTATTACAAGAACTTGGGTAGTAACACCAACAGAAAAAATTGTTGTGCTAACTAATAAAATAGCTGAGGCATATTTTACAAACCGAAGTAGTTGGTTTTACTAACCATTTTTTTCAGTGTGGAAAAAAAATTATTCAAAATTTGTAAACTTGAAATTGAAAAATCAAATACTAATAAAGCAGAAAATTCTAAATGTTAACAATTAAAGCCTATTATAATTAAAAATTCCGTAACTTTCTATTAAATAATATAATTAAAATAATTTATTTTTTTCCAAATATCTCAAGAAGGAAAAAAATTCGTAAACTTCATTTAAGTAAATGATTTTGCAATTTAACACTTTTTTGTTTTCTCATATTTTGTCTAAAAGTGGAATTTTTAATTTACAAAGTGTTTTTTAAAATCATAACTTAAAATATACATCTCGTCAAAAAATGTCCTAATGAGAATTTAGATCTGATTGATTTCAATTTATAAATTGAATGAAATTTATAATTAATCAATAATTAAATAGATCAGATAATGAAAAGTTTCAGAAATAAGAATCTACATCTTACTTGATTAAAATAACCAATTACAAAACTAACCAAGATTTAACTGGGTCTAATGGCTGCAATATCCATTTAGGATTTGAACTGTAAGCCTGGGAGATGTTTTCCCCATAGTTGTTATTTTTTCTGTGTTCCATGACATTTCTTTTTGCTAAATATTCCGCCCATTCTTGAGCAAATTCATTTAGCTATAATGAACAACATAAACAATTTTTCCGATTGAATAAACTGAATCATGACAATATTTTTCAAGAACGTAGAAAATTCTTTTGCCGACTGAATTAATTTACTTTTTGATCTTCAGTTAAAGGTGGAGAATCGTGAAGAGCTCGATAATCGTTGTGATGTTTTATGAATTCTTGAATAAACTCTGGAGTAATTTTTCTAAGAAAAAGAAGTTTAGATAAAATTTTATAAATAAATTATATAGGGTATTTCACCTCTAAATTCATATTTTCAACTTACTGTGACATTGTGAAAATTGAGGTTTATTATGATAAGTGTGGTTTTTTATAAAATTTATTACTGTTTTAAATTATTTTCTATAATTCCAAATATTAAAATTTCGAGGTTGTTTACCGAAATAAGGTTACTTTTTATTTTCAATGAATGACAAAATGATTATGATATTTAGTTGTTTTGTTTTTGTAAATCGAACTGATTTTCGCTTTTTTCAAATTTCAATATTTTTCGATTCAACCAAAATTAGAAAAATTACAGTAAGTTAAAACATGAAAAAAGTCAATATCTAAATTTCATTTTCCAGTTAAAATATACGAGATACGAAAAAAAAGTTATGATACAAAATTGTTGACTACATAAAGATCTACAAGTTTGAACTTTAACATTTTTTCATGAGATATATATATTTATTTTTAATTTAAAATATTGAAAATCGAAAAATCAATTTTTTAACCATATAATATGTGAAATACAAAAGAAAAGTAAGAATGTAAAATTGTTTGTATCAATAAAGTCTACAAATTTTGTCTGACACAGTTTATTCTGAAAAAACGTATTTTTTTCGTTTCAATTTAAAAAAATACGACGAAACATTTAAAAATTCAATTTTTTAAACAAAATAGGTGAGATATGAATTAGATTTTAAAAAATTTGAAAACTTACGTTTTTTCCGCATCAGAAACATGTCAATTTCTTTAAAATTTGAATTTATTTGCATTATTTACAATATAAGAGTTTGGAATTGTCTACGAGTACACCTGTCGGCAACGTATCCTATCTGATACGCGACTAGTGATTCTCCGATAATGTAGGCAGTGGGAAAAATTCCAAAATCAACTAATTCAATGCCCGGATCGAATGAGGGGACGCGACGTTTGAACTGGACAGTACTTTTCCGATAATCAATAAAAAGTCGAAATGCATAAAAATTCGAAATAAAAAATATGTGATCGAGCGCGAATGTCATGATGAGAATGAGCTCCTTAAGGCTGATAGAGCCTTAAGTAAATTGAATTTCTTTTTTCAATTGAAATCAAGAGCAAATTTAATAACTTCCCAGAAAACAGTGTCTGCGTAATGCGGGGCATGACGCACGCATGCGTGAAGATTAATCCGCATGAGTGAACTCAAGAGGTCTCGCAGGTGTGCATGACATTGCCGCGCATATGTCTTGCACGTCGTGGTTTGCACGCGTGCTTCCAGAATGCGTGATTTCAAAAAATGGCGCATGGCATGCGGGCGTCATGCCGCGCACGATTGTTATCTGGGTTTGAGAAAATGCAATTCACATCTACAATATTATAAAATTGACTTGAGCTTTAGTATCAAATTACAAGAAATAAACTTAAATGTATGCAGAGAATATAAGACCAATCGCAAAGCGCGAAGGATTAAAAAGAATGGAGCGCGAAGCGCGACTATCGAATCGCATGCCCAGGGCGCGCAATTGGAATTTGCCCGCGAGGTGGGCAGATTTTTATATTTGTTTTTCAACACAAAATGATATTTGTAAATAGAATAAATAGATAAATAATTAATTTTCAGGTGCGCAGAGGGTTGCATCGGCTACAGGATGCTCTAGCATTAGTTGAAAAGAATACTCTGGGTCTGCAAACAAATTGCGCATCAGTAGGAGAGGAAGTAGACGAAATTTATAGAAGACTTAGTAAGGCTGTCAAAGATCGAACAGAACAGTTGCGTAACGAAGTCGATCGTTATCTAGGGACCGAACTCAGAGGCCTTATTCAACTGAAGGAAAACCTTGAGCTCGAAATCGCCAACATCCAGAGCAACTGTGACCTTGCTGAGGCTCATATAAATGAAAATGTTCCCTGGGATGATACGGAACTTCTTGACGCCAAAGAACTCTTTTTACGAACAGTGGAATTCATCAGGTAATTTCCCCATTACCGTATTACCGACCAATTACAGAATAATTGCCCTGGCAAAAGTCTCGGAAAGGAACTTAATCCGAACAAATCAAAGCAATTTCGAAATCTGTTTCCGAACCAAGCAGAAAAACATTTTGTATCTCGTTTGATGAAAAAAGGTCAAAAATCAATTCTACTTAATCCGATTAATTCTTCTTCTACCCGGAGCAATAACCCCTTGAGTGGCGGAATTGGAGGGAAGGGGGGAGGGCTCAGAAATGGGAGCCCTTTTCTGTTTGATGTGTTCAAAAGTTTAATATTTCTATTATTAATAAATTCATTGATTTTTAAAATTACTAAATAATCCTTTCTAGTACAGCTGATAAGGTTAATAATTTTTACGGTGGTGGGGGGCTCTCAGTAAATACCACCCAGGCCTTAAAAGCTCTTAGTCCGCTACTGTCGCTTATTACTAATCTTCACTCAAAATGGCCAGTCCAATCAAGTAAATTTTTACAATTTGGTCTTCTATATTAGATCTGCCATATTGAATTTCTAAATTTAGAGTGTCGATTCGTAACCATAGTATATCTGCCATTTTTAATTTCCTAATTTGAACTCCAAATTCGTATTGAGCGATCTGAAAACCTCTTGGATACCAATTTTCACGAAAATTCTTATAACCAACCGCAAAATCAAGAAATTAATCTAGATGAATCCGAGTTAATCCAAATCAATTCGAGCTCGGACTCATCTAAACTAAATTTTCAATCACAATAAATCCGAATGAACCCGGGGTTGGAATGATTCGGATTGCAAGTTCGATTTGGATCAATCTGAGTTTCGGACTGAAACGGAATGAATCGAATTAACCCTCCGTTATCAAACATATGAGGGATTCCCTCAATGGGGTCAGTTTTTTCGAAATAACTTCTAATTTACGCTTCACACAGTCTGGTACATTTGAATACCTTTCCACGAATTATTCCTGAAGCTTTCTGTAGCAATAAAAAATGTTCAAGTAGAATACTCATTCAATAATCACTTTTCAAAACCAAAGGTGACGTGAATTCTGAGGGAATCCCTCCATAGTTTGGCTTTCGTGCAATGGAAATAGCTTGAGTTCTTGAGTGCGGTGTTGCCACATTTTGATATTACATGTTCAACCAAGTAGTCCCAACATTTGGCAACACTGCAGATGTTCTAACACGCAGAGGGAAATCCTCTAGAGTTTGGTAACCGTGTAACAATTTTTAAGTTTGGTAACAGAGGGTTAAGTAGGATAGATTTTTGACCGTTTTCATGAAACGAGATACAAACAATTTTTTGGATTAGTTCGAAAACGGACCTGTTGAAAATTCCGAAATACATCAAGAAATTATTATTCATAATTTTTCTATCATTCCATATCAGACTGGATAATGATAACACCTGGTTTTTCTGCGTAACAATATCTTATCACCCAAGGGCGTACGCAAGGGGTGCACGGGGTAGCCCCCCCCCCCAAATAATTCTTTTTAAAATAGATTTGTATATTTACCACTAACTGTCGAAGTTCGGTTTCGATAAATTAATGTATCTTCCGGGTTAATATTTATACGACCATCTTATAGGTTGGTAAAAATCAGTAATTGAATTATATCCAACTACATTGGTAAATTGAAATCCTGCATACGCCCTTGGTATGACCTAGGATTTATGATAAAACTCATAAAATTTATCCATAGTTGTTATTGGATAATCATTACTTGAAGTTGAATGTTCTATCTTTGATTTTGGACGAAAATCGTAATTTTTGTTTAATTATTATTACTAAAGGCACATCCTGTTATTTACAAGTAAAAAAACATTATTAGATTTAGTTTTTGAAAAAAAAGAAATTATATCATTAACTGAAGTTAAAAATTGATGATTAACTACAAAAATGTTGTTGATAATTATAGATGAATTTAGAAGCCTCTAAAATTTTATTGTCAGAAAAAGAGAAAAGCAGTTGATTACATGTTCAGCAAAATTTCACCACTTAAGTTAGACATATCATTTACTTTACAATTTTTTATGCTAAATTCAAATCCGGCTGCAGAATTTTTGTAGCATGTCAGGATTTCGAGATATCCTAACCTCAAAGTGCTAAAAAGACGATTTTCGGAAATGCTTGAGGATATGTTATAAAAACAGTGATTCGTTTGCTCATTTCTGGCTATGATGTCATCTAGTACTACTCTTCTTCTTCAAAATCCATCTGCGATTTGTCGAATTCGATTTTTATTTCTCGAGATATAGCAATTTCAATCTATAGTCCCTGGCAGGTCGCGTGAATCGAACTGTTACCGAATTGGGTATCATTTCGCTAACGATCAGGTAACATTTCAGTAACATGACTGTAATCTGAATAAATGGCGCAAAATTAATACATGAAATGTTGATAGTGTGATTCTTTGTTAAAATTGACCTAATAAACTTAACAATAAAAATCTATAATTTTATTTCCGGACTGTAGAAAATAGAAAAAAGACGATGTCGAATTTTCACGTCTGGTGAAGGCGGCTTCAATATCACTGTTGATAGTACATGTATATTGAAATAAAGTTTTGTAAATAATAATTTTCAAGACTCTGTTGTCGACTGCATATTAAAATATCAGAATTAGAATTCGAGATAGTGTTTTTTCTATTTTCTACAGCCGGGAAATAAAATCCCTGGCGGACCCAGTCCAGTGAACGGTCAGCGAATTCGCTGACCGTTCACTAACCCTTCGCTGACCATTCGCTGACCTCGTAATAATATGAATAAGAGGAGCATAAAAAACATTTAAATTGTTGCTATTATGATTCTGAGGTAAATTTTGAGTTTCAAGGTATCGAAGTTGATATAATAATTTTATATTTTAGCATTAAAAACTAAAAAAAACATAATACCTGTCACTGAAGGTAGTGCAGTGGTTCATAAATTTCCATGTCTCCACCTCAAAATCATAATTGAAACAATTTAAATGTTTTTATGCTCCTCTTAGTCATATTATTACGAGGTCAGCAAATGGTCAGCGAACGGTTAGCGAACGGTCAGCAAAACCGCAGACCGTTTACTGGACTGGGTTTACCAGTGATTATTGATTTTTATTGTTAAGTTTACTAGGTCATTTTCAACAAAGAACCACACTATCAACATTTCATGTGTTAATCTTGCGCTATTTGTTTATTTTACTGTCTTGTTACCGAAATGCTACCCAATCGTTGCCTAACTGATACACAATTCGATAACAGTTTTTTTTTTTCTTTTTTTTTTTTTTTTTTGGTTAGGGTAGATAAAGAATGCATTTACGCACGTTGTGTGGGACTCGGCCGAAGCAATACTCAATAAACCCATCTGCTTGGCTTCATACGCGGCCTCTCGAAGGCTTCCTCTTCGGGGCTGCCTCCCGAAAAGCTGCGCAACGTATTATCCCCGAGATATGGCCGTCTCGGGGCTTATCTTCTTTAGCGGAGCAAAGGTAGCACTGCGGTTTCCTTGTGCACGACCCCGCAGCGTGCAACAAAATTCGCTGTTCTTATAACATTATCTGAAATGTCACTGGAAACCGTTTTTTTGGCACTTTGAGGTTAGGATATCTCGAAATCCTGACGTGGTATAACAATTCTGCGTCCGAATTTAGATTCAGCGCCAAAAATCTACAAGAAATAATATGTTTCATTTAGGTGGCAAAAATAAGTCCAATTTTTTCGAACTGTGTTATTCTGATCAAGATGTACATTTTTAAGGCCATGTCTTACTTGAGTCACGTGACCGAGTATTCAATATTTTTTGTTCAGATAATTTTTTATGTGATTAAATACTACCCTGAAACTTTGGGAAATTCTAGAGAGAACATTGAACTACGTTTCTCTTTCTCATTTGGGTAGAACTCGCGTATTTCTACTCGCTTATTACGAATATGATTATGAAAACACCTGCAAATTTGATTTTCATTTCGAAACCCGTGAGAAAGATATGAAAATCATGGTTTTTCAGATTTATCTCAATATACCGACATTTTTGTTCACATTTATAAATATTTAGGACCAGATAAACCTCATTTATCGCCTTTCATTTACTTTCCCCAAGTTTCAAATCGATATCTCATTTCCTGTGGAAATGCGACAGATGCAAAACATTCTCCATATTTAATTTTCTCGACAAAATTGTTGTTCTTAAATTTCAAACCAAATGAGGTAAATAAACGTAGCTCATTGTTCTCTCTGGTATTCCCAAAAGTTTTAGGGTAGTATTTAATTACAAATTTATCTGAACGAAAAATAAATTGATTATTTAGTCACGTGACTCAAATAAGACATATTCTTAATAATAAATAAGTCTGAAACTCGTAGTTGAAATTTCCAGCACAATTTTGATTCTACACAGAAAAAATGAGAGTTCAAAATGAACTGCTACAAGATAAAAAACAGCAGATTTATGCTCAAAATGAACCAAAGGGGTTCGTTTTAAACTTGTTGCAGTTCAGTTTAAACTCTTATTTTATTCTGCCTATTACCCTTATGTATTCAATCAATTTTTAACTAATTTTTTCAGAAACTTTGAATATGAGGCAGGAGATTATGCAAGACGAGTTCGTTTCGTGATGGCTCACGATCCGAATCAGCTGGTTCTTCACGTAGCTGGTTATGGTGAACTGAATATTAAACCAGAAACTGGAACTGGCGGCCTATTGGGAAACAGTTCTGGAACTCTCGCACCACCCGGTGGATCACCTGGTCTAATGAGAAGCAAAAGTGATCATCGCCTGGCTTCTCAATATCGCCAACCTGATGATGATCGATTATCTAGAAATCGATACGTCCCTGATTATGAGTAATTATATTTTATAATTCCATCAATTATCCCGACTTTATTTTTCAAATTAACTTGAGTTTTCACGTTAAACATTTTTATTTTTCAATACAGCATTCCAATTCCATCGATGGCGATAAAATACTAGTTCAGGGGTTTTCATGCGGAACAATAAAACTTTTCATAGTTCAATATGTACAGTATTCATTGATAAAACAAGTATAATGACTTTTACATCTATTTCGATTTGATAGAAAAATCAAGTTAAGGGGTTTCATCATCTTTAAAACCTCCAAAAATAGTGTCATTTTTATGATTTATTTTCTGGTAGATGACAAAACGTAAAGCAATTAAAATGTATAGAGTTTATCAACTAATATATTAAATTTATAAAATGTTTTCCTAATGTTTATAATATTGCACATTGAAGTACCCAAGATAATAAAAAAATATTCATTTTTGCAAAAATGATGAGCATTTTAATGTAATTATTTTTTGAAAATGCAAAGGAGATGAAACCCCTTAATTAAATTTGAAAATGTCGACACATTTTTTATTTATAAACTAATTGTCATGCAAAATAAGATATCAATATCATATCAGTATCATAATCGTTTATAATTACAAAAAAATTAATTTCTAAAAAATGTTTTTCAATTACAAACATTAGAAGAAGACAAACCCTATTTATGCTTTTCTTGAAGTTAATCTTAAAACAATAGTTCATTTTAAGGTTTACTCTCTGTATCTGAATTATTTTAAATAGTGTAAAATGTTTCACCATTTTTTTCAATAATCATTTCTAGAAATACTCATTTTTTTCTACTACTTGATAATCATTTTTTGCTAATTCAATTAACAGTAATTTAATTTCTAAATTTGGTTATATAAGATTACTGAATGAACTGGTAAAAATTAAACCACTGCTGATTCAATAAGTATAATTCAAAAATTGAATTCAACTACTAATATTTAGCAGAAATGCTTACTAAAGCAATTAATAAACGATATGACACTGTACCATCAATTACTAATTGCCAACTAACCCAGATTTATAAAACTAGAAAATAAACATTTTCCACAAAATCGTAACTAGAGTGCTAAAGTAACAAAGATCAGAAATTCAAAATTTATTTATTACAAGCATTAAGGATAAATAGGTTATGTAGGCGACTTTCCTAAGTTTCAGGCAATCCGATAAAAGAATCGCGTAGGAAAGGCTGTTGTCTGCCTTTTTCGATTTAAGTAGCGGATTGTTTTGGCGAACCGCCAATGGACTGACGAGAGGGAATAACTTTTTCAGAATGACCCACATATCTATTCCGGAATAAGTTATAAATACTAAGTGCTTCTTTCAAACATTTCTACTACCCCCTTTCCCATTTATGTGCAGTAAGCACTCACTCCGGTATAAAGCGAACAAATTTAATTACAGCTTGTGTAAGATAATACTCGTCAGCACGTTGCCAAGTCCTTAATGAACCTGCTCGAGATGCAAATTGTTGAAATGGTTGCGTGCTGAACGTAAGCGTAAATGAAAGAGAAGAAATTGGTCATAAATTATTTCTTTCAACGCTACAATCCACGGTGTATTCGAGTTTTGCTGTTTCGCTACTTCATGACCTTTTTTCTCACTTTTTTTGTCACCTTTTTCCCTTTATACTGCAACAAATGTTATTCTACTGGCATTCTTGTATCCCTAATGTCTTTATCTAGAGGGTAATAAAGATTCTAAAGGAATTGGATAAGGAAGTGATCGTGGTTATTTTTCCAATTAGTAAATTGTGATTTTTATTTATTTTTTTTTTCTTGGTTGTGGCAGCTTGCAATTCTGCAAATAGCCATATCAAAAATTGTGATTTTTAATTAATTAGGGAATGAAAACTCTGTTGTAAGAAACGTCAAGTAGGAATTTGAGAGAAATGTAAAACAATTAAGATGATAAATTCAACATTAATTACACCCCCCATAGCACAATACCTTCCCTGAGCGTTTGAAAGGTCTAATTGGAACGTTCAAGGACCGTTCCTAGAGCTAAGAAAATGTGGAAAAATTTCGTGGGAACATTTTTTGGGAATTTTCCTGGAATTATTTGCTACAGCATTCAGGGAACTTTCTTCATAGATAATCCTGCAGCTTCAAATATACTAATGTAGGGAATGTTTTTTATAAATAATTTTGGACATTAATTTATAGGTAAAATAAAAAGAATTAATTACAAATATTAGTCTTTGAATTATATATTTTAATATGATTTAAATATGAAGAACAATCTACAATTATACAGATGTCAAAACAAAAACCCATAAGGTCTATCTGCACTCTAAAAACGGATTATTAACTGTCGAACAATTCCGTTCACTATGAATGGATTTTCTACTCAAAATTGGCATAAGAGGAAATCCTCTAACAGTTGAAGTATTTTCGTTTCAAGTGCTATCATTTTGCTGCCAAAGTTTTTCCTTTGGTTTGGAAATAAAATCCTTTGTCGTACGAAGGAAGTATAATTTCGAAGTTAAAAGAAAACAAATTCTATGATATAACCTATAAGAAATGTACACAAGCCAAACTTTGACAAATCCCAATATTCAATCGATCATTTTCAATAATATAATAACGACCCGTCTTAGATTTCAGCTTAAAGAAATTTTAAGATATAACTTTGCTTACATTACAAATTTTTCAATACGTGTAAAATTGAAAGTCCATGATCTATTAAATATATAATGTTGAAAGAGTGTTACAAAATTATTTTTAAACTTTGTTGCATTTTAAATTTCACAATAAATTCTATAGTAAACATTTTACTAATAATTTCGAATCAACATATTTTTTACAAATAAAAAACAACTATATATTTCAGTTTCTACAATGCTTTTATTGACATTTTTGGGAATATCTTTGAATTGTCATCAGAAGCAATGAAAAATAAGGTTATGCGGATCAAAATTGTTTGTTTTGGTATACGTACCTTACAAAATTTCTACGTCGCACTCTGGGATTCCTATAATAATTTGTAGAAATCCATTATTTGATTTCGTTAATTGATTTTGATCATAAATAAATATATTCTTCGTAGTTGGCACCGTACTGACAAAATATCTGTGAACAGATTAGCACCAGACGATGTACACTCACTAATGCGCAGGCGCACTTCGTCTCCTAGTCTAGAAATGCAATCCTTACATAATTAGAGGATTTCTTTTCAGAGTAAAAAAAAATCGTTCATTGCTAAAAATATTTTCTTTTTGCATCTCAGAGATGAGTTTTGTAACAGGAAAAAGATTCTGTTGGTAGACAAAAGGAATATGCTTAATTTCAATGGATGCATTCTGAAAAGAACGTAATTTCACTATGGATAGACTTTTTTTAGAGTGTGGTGCCAGGAATCCATTTTAGTTGGTAATTTTATAAGTCTAACATACTATCATAGCAATTACCGACGACATGCGTACCAGTTATTCCATAAGCTTAATAGTGAGAAAAGTATAATGTGCAGATACGATATCTTACAAAAGAAAGACATAACTTAAAATTATTAAACGATGTTCGATTATAAAGGAAGTGTGCAATTACCATTCGAGAACTAGAAAAAAGCAGTCCTTAAGACATATCTTACTTATCTGATCTCTACCTTAAGGTTAATGTTCCTGCGAAAAGTTCTAGGAACGTTCGCTAGAAATACTTTCTGAACTTTCCTATGGAAGGTTCCAGAAACGTTCTTTGCGAATGTTCTCTGAATGCTCTTGCGGAAGGTTCTCTCAATATTCCTTTTGAACGTTCCTGGAACGTTTCACAGGAACATTCAGAGAATATTTCTTTGGAACGTTCAAAAAACCCGGACATTTTCTTAGCTCTAGGAACGTTCAGGGAAGGTATTGTGTTATGGGGGACAGCCACACAACAACAAACATGTTTTCTGGCCTGGGGGTCAGACCATGTTTATTATATGTTTTTGGGGTCGCTGAACTCGTTATAGTTCAAAATAAAACCTGTCGGATCCAGCCCAGTGAACAGTTAGCAAATTCGCTGACCGTTCACTAACCGTTCGCTGACCTCGTAATAATATAAATAAGAGGAGCATAAATAGTATATTGCATTACAAGGGGCGAAACACAGCGATTGCAAACGAGTGTGAAGTTTGCTACCCGAGCGAAGTGAGAGCTGCAGTCACACGAGTTGCATTCGCTGTGTTTTGTTTCGAGTAATGCATACTATTTTTCATAGCAACTGTTTTGAGAATTTGACTTTCGGTACCTGTAGAGCGGGTCGAAACTGCGGTTTGCAACCCTACCTTTAAATTTCCGCCCCTAGGGTTGAAAATTGCAGTTTCAACCCGCATTACAGGTAACGAAATTCGGATTGAAGTTTAAATTGTTGCTATTATGATTCTGCGATACATTTTGGGTTTAAAGGTATCAAAGTTGATACAATAATTTTATTTCTTAGCGTTAAAAACTAAAAAATCATAATACCTGTCATTGAAGCAGGGCAGTGATTTGCCATTTGTGGAACGTCTCACCGTTAGAGTTGACTATTGGTTAGAGTCAGTCTTTTGTGCTCTTCTTATTCATATTATTACGAGGTCAGCGAATGGTCAGCGAATTCGCTGACCGTTCACTAGACTGGGTCCGCCAGGGAACAGAATGACTAAAATTCTGTCTACTTATCATTTGTTATTTATAATTGTTAAGGTTATGTGGTTATTGTAATTTTTGGTTATAGGGTAAAGAGGTGAAGTAGTCGAATGGCTATGGGGTTAAAAGATGATGAGGTTCAATATATTAGGTATAATGGGCTAATTAGGTCTGGATTATACGATTTTTTAATGTTATATCAAAAACCTGACATGATGGGGTGCAATGGACTTCGGATTCGGTTTCAGCGACCTCAAAAACATCTAGTAAAAATGGCCTCACCACCAGGCCAGAATTGTTTTTCATTTTTGTGAGGCTGTGAAGACTCTTTGAGGTTAAGTTAAAAAACTGTTCCTGAATGTAATTACCCTGGCGAAAGTTTCGGATTTTATTCCCAGCTAATCAGAGCCATTCCAATAGTGTATTGCGCGATGAGGGTCGAAAGCGTCGAAAGGCAACGATTTCACGATTGTGAAGTTAGCGAGCGAAGTGAAGGCAGATATCACACGAGTGAAATCGTTGCCTCGACCCGATTCATGCATACAATTTTTTATCATACCGATAATGGGAATTTGAATTGATTTTTGTAATTAAGAAGACTTTAGTGAATTGAATAAGGAAAATAGGGTTACCAATCTAACCTTTTTCAATATTTACAGACGCGCTCGATCACAATCGAAGTAGATTGAAGTTTGCTTCAAGACACAGTGGGTCCACTCATATAGGAGATAAGGGGAACGATTAATAATGTTTGCTCTCAACAAGTACTGACGCTATTGTCGCTACCGATGTTCTTTTTAATCTGTTGTAACCATAGCAACCATAGTTTGATATTCTTTTGATAAAATCTGATAGTTCAAATCATTGATTTATGTTTAAAAATTTTCAGCTCTTTAGAATATACCTAGTAAAAAAGTAGGCATTGAATGGCATTGAAATGTCAAAATCTGGAAAGAAATGGAATCGAGAATGAAACTTTTGAATGCATTTTAATTCCTAGGTATTAAAAGGCTTTCAAAAGTTTCATTCTTAATTCCGTTTCTATCCAGATTTTGCCATTAAAATACCATTCAAAGCCCACCTTCTTAATGGAATCGCGTTGCGGGGTACGGAGGTTTCGTTTGCATTGATATTAGTTCTTGCTATCATAACTTGGCGGCGCTGATGCTCATTTTCACTTTTTTAAGTACCCTCCTAAAATACATGGTAGTGGACGCAGTGTGCTTCAAGACAAGTCTCATCACGATTATCGATACATTATGATAATCGAGAATCGATAGGAAAAGGAAAAAAAAGTGATTTTATTTATTCTGAATCATTCCAAGCCATTTCAATTCGAATGAATCCAAGCTCGGGTTAATCTGAACAGGATTTCCGATCCGAATCAATCCGACCTCGTGTTAATTGGGATTGATTCGGATTGAAAATGAGGAGTAGCTCAACCTAAGCTCGAATTCAAGACTTGGTTCGGATTTATTCCGTCTGAAAACTCGGATTGAGTCGGATTTATTTTCAACCGATTTGCATCAAACAAGATTCAGAATATTTTTTGATTGATCCAGAATGATTCGAAATGATTCTGATTCGCTTGAATTAAATTCCTACACGAAACGTTTGCCAGGGCAGTATTGTCATTTCTACAATTAAATTCCCTATCTCTTTTTCTTAAAGTACATAAATACGAATGAAATAAAATATCAATTTTAATTTAGATACGAAGCACCAGAGTACGAGGCACCGAGGAACAAATCACGATACAGAAGTCGATTTATGAGACACAGAGATGGGGAAGACTCGGATGGTGATTCTAGGTCTACTGTGAGATTCACAGGAACTCAGGATTCATCAGCTGCACGTGAAAGAGTCCTTGACACAGAAGATGCTGCGAAAGGTCCTCTTTCTGGAATTTTCCGTCTCACAGACTCCCCACGTATTATGAAAAAACTTCAAGAATGCGAGAAAGCCGGAAAAAGGAAAAAAGAGGAGCCTATCCAACCACAACCCTCTCCACTACCAAAACCCCAGGTGAGAAAAGGACATTTTTATTATAAAGTAGGGTATTAAAACAACTACTTAATCTTTATTAAGAATCTAGTCATATTTTATTTTAGACAAAAAGTTTCTTCCTCATTCTTACAGATTATTATTTTTATTTTTTGACACGAAAAAATTTACTTGAACACAATTAAATTCTTTTTTAAATAAATGTAACTCGAGTTGAATTAATTTAGAATTCATTGAAATTATATAGTATAAAACGCCACATACCAAACATAAAAGAGGATGTTAAAGAAACGCTACTTATTTTGAAAGATGTATCAGTAAAGTAATCAGTGGGAACTATCAATTTATGGTGAAAATTTATTTCACTGATTAGAGGGATTGAATTTCCAGTTTTAAGGTAGTCGTCGTGCCAAAAATCAGGTCTCTGGAAAAATACAGTTTTCTATAATTTTAAGACTTAAAATGATATTATCAGTCGTGTCCTATGGAAAAACATTATTTTTACCAACAAAATTTAATACTCGCGAGAAATAATACTTTCAATAATGTTTTTCGTAATAGAATTTTCCTTTCTATCGCTTCTTACCATTATTTAAAAAATGATTGGATTTTCATAAATCATGGCTTATTTTTTCGGAGAAAATATTCTGAAAATTGGAAACAGTAGAGTTCTCGAGAGTATTTTCTCCGGAATAGTTAGCCATGATTTATGAAAATTCAATTATTATTTAAAAAATTGTAAGAAGCGATAGTAAGGAAAATTCTATTACGAAAAACATTATTGAAAGTATTATTTCTTGCAAGTATTAAATTTTGTTAATTAAGTGAAAATAATCGATGTTTTAAACAAAAGTTTCACTATATTTCACTTAAAATCAAAATTTCTACCAAAATAACGATTTTTTCCCAAATTAAGTCATATGGTTAAAACGAGATCATCTAAATTCTGCTAAAGCAAAACGCTTAGCTGCCGATTCAACTATAGGTTTTAGTACATTTAACTGAATTTAATCAATTTTAGTTAACATTTTATTTGATTAACTTTATTTTTATAAAAACTTTACTGGATTTAAAAACTATTTAGTGATATTTAACTATATTCAACCTAATTTTAGTAAATTTAACTATTATTCAAGGATTTTAGAATAGCTCAATTGACTTTTGATAGATTAAAATCGAATCACAATATAATTTAACAGAATTAATTGAAACAATTGATTAAACTTACTTAAATGCAAAGGGCCTTCATTTAATTCAAAGTGTTTCTAAGCTAACTCTATTTAATATGAATTCAAATATATCTATTAAGCTCTTCAGCATTGATTCTCTATCATTTATTTTTATTGTCTTGAATTCAGTAGAAAGCAGTTGCAAATCTATTCCACCTCGGTTGATTATAAATAAACTTACGTTAATTCATGCTAAATCAACTTAATTAATTTTCCTTGTAAATTTTATTAAAGACAGTTTAGTTTAAATTGGAATTCATTTAAAATCTTTTAATTTTATAAAAAATCTAAAAAATATTTTTTACAAATATTTTTCCACAGAAATAGTAAAGTTTGGTTAAAAAATTATATTTCTTACTTAAGTGCTACTAACTTTTTAGTTCATTTTCTAAGAGTAAAAAGTTTTAATTTTTACAGTATGAAGTAAACATACGCAATTAATTTTCCAATATTTTTGGTGTTATATCTCTACATTTTTATTTTCTCTGGTCCAATCAAAATTTTCGATTATTTTACGATGTTCTGGCTAAGTAGATACTCAGTTTTTAGTATTGTTGATCGCAAGCAATTTCTTTTATTATAGTAATAAATGAATGATGAAAACTTAGAAAATAAATCCATGATAATTAAAAAACTATCATCATGATTATTCCTTCTTTCCTTTTGTCAATTGCAACAGTTGATACGGGGCATCAACCAATAATATATTAGGTGCGTAACTAAGTTCCAGATGTTTTTTTGATGAAAATACAACTTTATTGTAAAAAAATGGTTACAAATGAATCATTCAAAGTATTACCCATCGTTAGCTACAACTTTTGCCTATCTTTCTGGTAGAGCACAAATACCGTTACGGTAAAAGTGTTCATCTATTGAGGCTATCCACGAATCAAGCCATTTTTCGATGTCTTCATATAAGCGGAACTGCTGATCAGCCAGACTATGTGCCATCGGCCGGAACAAGTAATAAGGGGGGAAATAGGTTCAAGAAGGGGTTTTTAAAATGATTTTCGTAATTTTTTTTGACAATAAAGGAATTAATATAATTTATTTATATTTTGTGAACATTTTGTACATACATTTAAGAAGAAATTGTGAAATTTTCAAATTTTTTTTTTGAGAAACATGGAAGATATCGGCTGCTGCCCATCAAACGTCACTATTTGAAGTCGGTACTTTCGTACATTCTGGAAGCCACATATTTTATCTGAAATCAATAAGATTCCAAATTTAGCTTCGTCACATATATGGTTTCTATGTGAACCTAATTCCACAAAAAAAAACAGAAAATTCAATTTTTTATGGGTGTGTAGACAGGAGACATTGATTTTCGGGCATTTTTTCATAATTTTTCTTGCGTTTAAAAAATACTTAAAATATTAATAGAACTACGGATTTAGGTTCAAATAGAGCGTAATTATATAAGGAAAGTATCTGCTAATTATTAAAATGATTGATCGAAAAATTTTTGAGCAACAGTGTACGGAAGTTCCAAAAAAGTCGTTTCGAGAAAAATGCGTTTAAAATAAAATTATTGAAAACAAGAAAGTCGAGACGGTAGTGACATTATTTTAATTACTTACTGGTTAATCAGCGATTGCAGCACTATATAGTAATCCTTCTTCTTCATAAATTTCATTTTGAGCTTGCAATTCATCTTTTCGAATTTTCCGAGCTTCCTTTGTCTCCAAGGCGCTATGTCGATTTTGTCGGCTTACGCGTCGATTATCTATTTCTTCTGCGTAACTCATTGAAACTTTGGGAACATATTCTTCGATAGTTTTACTAACAATTTATGACATAAAAAAATTCTCAAATTTTTTGAGTCATCTAAACCTATACCCCCCTAATCGGACGGCGCAATATCTCGGGAATACGGCGGGTGGGGTATAATTCTACGAAAAAGGCATCGAAAAGTTGGAGAAGCGTTGGAATGAATGTATTATTACTTATTACTTATTGAGTGATGTTTTATGCAAAAGATTGACCACACGCTAAGTTGAGATGGATACAATATCATGGATTTTATTGATCATTTCTGGTGCAGTGATCTCATTTGGACGATCTGAACTTGGTATGGTTTCTGTGCTCGTACGACCACACGAAATTCGGTAAACCACTTCTGAACCATTTCATACGACAGAATAGAGTCCGAATAATATTTATCGCGCTTGGCCTTAGTTTCTGATAAGGTTTTTCTATGCAAAAAGTAGTGTTTAATCAACACACGAAATTTACTTTTTCTTATCTTTGCAAAAAATTCGGAGATCGGTTGCTTTCATGCATTGTAACCTGTGAACTAATGAATGGATTTGGCTCAAATTTTGACAGAAGTTTGAAGGATGGGACTTGTCAACAATGATAGCCGTTTGTTATTAGTGGCGACCTCTCATAAAATATCACGTCAATATCAAACACCCCAGTAGTTTCCAGTGTAGGATCCGGCATAGCTTTCGGTGTCGGAAACTATTAGGACCAATAAGATCCTAATAGGATAATCTTTTTTCAATTTTTGTTAACCAATGTATGCGTATGTTTTTATGTATACTCTCTAAATCTAAATTAGTGAGGAGGCGGTCACACATTTGCTTTAGTGAAAATTTCTACTAATCATTAGTTATTTTCACTATTTCTTTTAGTAATTTTCAATTTTTCACTAAAGTTGTACTGAAAAATGACTAATAATTAGTAGGAAGTTTCACTAAAGCAAATTAGTGACCCACTTCTCACTAATTCAGATTCAGAGAGTATGTATAAGATATCTACCGCACTGAGTAAATTCTATGTAATAATAAGAGGGTCCTTCAATAAGTCCTTGGAAAAAGCTAGAAAAACAAATTATTTTGTGTAATTTTTTTTCATTTTTCAGCATTATCTCCTTTTAACTGAACCAAGCGTTTCTTTAACTTTTTTAAGCCGTCCAAAAAGTAGGATTTCGGAAGGTCATTGAAATAGACATCTGTTTAGGCCATTACCTCCTCGTTCGACGTGAACCGTTGTCCGTCGAGACATTTTTTAAGTTTGGAATTTAAAAAAAGCACTGGGGGCCAAATCGGGTGAATACGGTAGATTTTGTAATAGTTCGAATTTTAATTCCATAATTTTGGGTATCGAAACTGCGCAGGTGTACACCCGTGCATTTTTTTTTATGGAAGATCTTCAAATGAGGACGTTTTTCCGTGATTTCTTTGCTCAACGGTGCAATAACGACGCATAATACGCTCTAGTTATCATTTGTCCTTTTTCCAAGTAATCGGTGTTGATGATTCCGCGTGCATCCTAAAAAACCGTGGTCATCACCTTGCCGGCTGATTTCACCGGCTTCGTCTTCTTCAGAGCCTGTTCGCCTTCAAAAACCCACTGGTTTGACTTTTCCTTTTTCTCTGGAGTGTAGTGGTGTATCCATGTTTCGTCCACAGTTATGTATCGGCGCAAAAACTCGTCAGGATTGCGACGGAAGAGCGTCAAAATAGCCTCAGAGTTGACCATATGATTGCGTTTTTCACACCCAATTTTTCGTGCAAAATTGCGTTATGTCTGTTTTGTTCGGTGGATAATACAATGTAATTTCATGTAGGTTGAAATCCAGAAAATAATTATAATATTTATGATCTAAAAGTTCTGTCTGGTTCTATTTCTAATGCCAGTATTAGTTCTACACGCGCTATTGAATACCTCTGTTTAAAATCCCCGATTGGTTACCGATAGAACTCGAATGTATTTCACTATCTATCGATGTCTATTCAGAGCTCTATACTAATTTAAATTCCAAAATGTATACAGCCTCTATCCGTATTTTATACACTGAGAAAAAATCCTGGGCATAGTGACATGATATATGTAGTTGAAAATGTCCTTAACTACTTTTTCTGGTTGAATTCAAGCAATGATTGACCCGTCAATGTAGGTACTAAAAGTGGTCGCCGTGACTAAGTAATGTAGCCACAGCGATTATGTACTGTTGTCACAGTCACTATATCTAAGCGTCAACTATAAAGTTATGTAAAATCAAATTCCTAAAAGTCAAATGCATAAAATCACTACGTGGAACATTGTATTTTTCATAGCACCTCATTTGAAAATCTGTTTGTCGGTATCTGTAGAGCAGGTTGAATCTTTAAAATTAGATTTAAAAATCACAGTCCCGACCCGCTCTACAGTTAAATCAAATTCTCTAAAGAATTGCTATCAGTTGCTATGAAATAGTATATTACATTACAAGGGGCGAAACAGAGCGATTGCATGAGTGTGAAGTTTGCTGCCTGAGAGAAACGAGGGCTGCAATCACACGAAATGCTTTCGCTGTGTTTTCTTTCGAGTAATGTATACTATTTTATGTGCCACCGGCGCGCAAACTCGTTTTTTCGCTACAGTTAACAGTAGCGCAATGTAGTACATTTCGCCAGAAAGGAATGAAATGTAAAAATTGAACTACGCATGCGTCCATAGCCATGAAACGAAGCTCAATCCTTATTCTTCTTCTTCTTCGTACAGCGGTAGCATCTAACTGACAAAGCCTTGTACATTTGAACTGCGCATGCGTCTACTAAAATCCATTACTACTACACAAGATCGATAAAATCAAAATGGCCGGGACTAGTCGTGACATATCAAGTGTAATGACTAGCGCCGCAAACTACTACAATTCTAGTTTAGATTATAGTGTACGCATAAAAACTCGTATCCGCACCGAAGTCACATAATAGTATATTATGTGCCTAGGCACACAATGAGGGTGATTGCGTGACGAGCGACAATGTTCGCAGGAGATCGAAGCCAAGGCGTAGTCGAGGCGTAGGTGAGACGTAGCTGAGGCAAAGCCGAGACGAATCCGAGACAAAGCCGAGGCGCGATCAGTCCTGCAAACATTGTCGCGAGTCTCGCAATGTCCCGAATTATGTGCATTGGCACATATTCTATTTTATGTGACTGTGGTGCGGATAAAAGTTTTTATGCGTACATTGGAATCTAATCTAGTACTTATTGTAGTTGTTTGCTGCGCTAGTTGTACGAAGCGGGCGCAAATTGGCGACTAGTCCCGGCCATTTTGATTTTATCGGTCTTGTGTAGTAGTCAGTGCTAACGCTGTACGAAGAAGAAGTGAGAAGAAGAAGAATAAGAAATAGATTGCGTTCCGCTGTAAGACTATAATGCACATGCGCAGTTCAATTTCTACATTGTATTCCTCTGTAACGGAATATACAACATTGCTTTACTCTCAGCTGTAACGGAAAAACGAGTTTCCGCGGCTGAGGCACATAAAATAGAGTACGTGCAAATGCAAACAATTCAGGAAAATACGAGACGAGCGACAATGCTCGCAGGACTGATCGCGCCTCGGCTTTGTCTCGGCTTCGATCTCCTGCGAGGATTGTCGCTCGTCCCGCAATGACCCTCATTCTGCACCTGGGCACGTAATGTACTATTTCATAGCAACTTTTTTGAGAATCTGATTGGCTGTAAGTGTGGAGCGGGTTGAAACAGCGACTTTCAACCCGCTCTACACGTACCGAAAATCGGATTTTCAAAGGAGGCGCTATGAAAAATAATATGCATTACTCGAAACAATACACAACGGATTAAACGGGTGTGAAGTTTGCTGCACTGGTTATAGCGACTACGTTATTATAGCCATGACAACTCAACGTTTCAAGTTCTCATAGCTAGGTTTAACAGTTAAGGATAATTTCAACGATGTTGACTAGTCGCCACGACCAGGTATTGAGAATATGGCTACTATGGCTACAAATCATGTTACTGTAGCCATGGCTCAAGTAGCGACAACAAGTCTCCCTCGTTACAGTCACTTTTTTTTTCAACTACATTATTCCTAGTCATTATGACCAGATGCTATTTTTCTCTGTGTACGAGTGATATATTTTATTCTACACGGTCCTAAGCGGAACATAGCCAGGACAAAGAAATATGTCTATCCCCTATCCACACGCAGAAAAAAGAAAGGCAAAATTTACTAACCGGGAACAGTAAAAGATTTTAAGTAAATGTAACAGTAAAAACTGTTAACATAGCTGAAAAGAAATGTCGGAATTACTGAGCGTTTCGTAAATCTCATAGTAATATCAAAGTAAATCTAACTCGGTCACTTGTGAGTTAAAAATACGTTTATCATATGTATTAAATACAGGATGACAAGTACCATTCACTGGAACTGAATTATAATACTAGTATAGTACACATTAACGAAAGATCAGTAGAATTTACCGATCTGGATGTTTCGCTTAACTCGCGCACATGTAACGAAAACATAACCTTCATGTGTAAATCACGTGTGCTGGCAACGCTGGGTGTAAACAAAGGAATTTCCAACTGCAGTGAGAAAAATGGATCATAAAACCTGGATGTTAAAAGTAAGGATAGTATTCGGTAAAATCAAAACATTCATTCTCGGTTTTTCGTATAATTCGTTTCAGAATGTCGTCCGAGTGCTTCCGACGTTATCCGAATAGCTTCGTAGACTCGAATCCAAGTCTGCCCAACTCAGTAGTGGCTTATAAGCGACATTTATTTCGGAATATGGCAAGCGAGAATAGCCGAGAGGCTTTAAGCGTTAGGAATGCGTTTAGTTCATGTAGATATAGGTAGAGTTAGAGGGTTCGAACCCAAAAGCGATTCTGAAATTTAATTTCAAGCGTATGCGATTATAAATAGTGTAGCATTGTGTACTTAAATATGTGAACATAAATGAGGTATGATAATAATATTTGTGTATGTGTTCCCACTGAACCCTCCCCTCTTCTGAGTGCCAAAGCTCTCCCCTCTATCTTTCTTTTGTTTTGCACGCGTTAAATCTGGTATGTTTCAGTTTATAATCCAAGATATTATCCGATACTATCTTTTTTTTAAAACATCTACAGATTATGGTTTTAATAATCTAGATCGCTGTCCCATAGTTAATAGTCCAAGATTATACCCGGTAACATATTTTTCATTACCGTTTATAATCCATTTTTCTCAGTGTGCAAAGAAAGTAGCTAAAACAAAAGAACTGTGTTATCCGAAACGAATATGCTACTTTCACTAAGAAAAATCGGTAAAGCTACTGTCTTATAAGTAATTCTGACATTCGACAAACGTAAAGAGCACTAACATTTTGGTAAACTATACCGTTACAGTAAGTTACATTCTCTTACACGCTATGGAAATGTAACAGAATAATAAGCATTTGTAGCATTTAGAAACAGTGTAGGATAGCAATTGGCTCGGTGAAATTTACTGATCCGCAAGTCAGTACCACTTATGTATTCGTATTTGTAACTACCAAATCTGATTACAGTTACTTGTTCAGCCTAGTAACATTCAGTTAACTGGCCAGTTGTCCATATAAGTACTTGGAAATTAAGTAAAATTTACCGGATTTTCAGTATATTATACGGAACTTTTTTCTGCGTGCAGGACTTAATCAGGAATATGTTGGGGGTAGTAACAAGAATTTCTATCCGGTTGCTATTGTTTTATCCTATTCGATTCCAAACAGCACGTATAAATGTATAAATCTGGTCAAGCATACAGTCTGTTCCACATGAAAAGGTACGCGTTTACTTGTAAAGTTTTGAAGAGAACCTCATTTTTCTTTTTTGGCACAATAGTGCGCACAAAGTACTAGGGCGCACTCACCTAATAAACCGTCCAATCGCCGTTGTTCTGAATAATGGCCTGGCACCTTCTGGGCATGCTCTCGACTAGTTTTCCGGCATATTCCGTAGGTAGAGAGCGCCATACCTCCTTAATTCGTCGAGAAAGCTGCTTCAGGGTGAATGCACGCCTTCCTGCAAATTTCCTCTTCACGACACTCCACACATTTTCTATTGGATTCGCATCAGGAGATTGTGAAGGCCAGTTCAAGGTCGTGATGCCATTTTCCGCTTTCTAGGACGTGCAGAGATGACTGCGATGTTTAGGGTCGTTGTCCTCTTGAAGGATCCAATCCTTATTGTTGGCTCCAAACAGCTTCTCTGCAGATCTGAGAAGGCCATGTTCGTAGATTTAAAGCATTTTTTGAGCGTGGAGGTTCTCAGCAAAAAGTTCTAAACGGCCAAAACCGCGCTGTGAGAAGCATCCCCATACATGGATCTTTATGGGGTGTTTAACAGTTCGCTGGAGGAAACGCTCACCAGCGGCTGACCAGGCACGTTTCATGGGAACTGAGCCTCAGCTAATCTGCGTCTTATGGTGTTTATAATAACGTGTAGTCCCTTCTCCGCTAGCTTATCTTTGGCTTCACGCAGCCGGAGAGTTGGGTTGTGCTTGAACAGTGCAACGATCATCTTATCCTCCTTACTGGGCGTTGCACGCGTCTCTGCTTTCCCTGGCAGGTCATCGACGGTTCTTGTGTCCCTATACCACTCTACCCACATTTTCACGAAGTGCTTAGACTTTTTAAGCACTTTGGCAGCAGCTGAGTATGGAAGATGTGGTCCGCGTGCATGGGTGCACAAAAAAACCGCATCGTAACGTTTAGCGTAGATAGCACTCACAGCTTAATGTTGTGTAATAGCTGACACTTCGAACAAGACTGAAACGAATCGGTGGTTGCATCGTAGCCCTTCGAACGTACAGTCAGGACATAAAAGAGAAAACGCGTACCTTTTCATGTGGAACAGACTGTACATTATAGGACTTTGTTTCTTTTCTAGCGATAACATCAAGGGGTGAACCAATCTAAAATCATGATTTTTAAACAATAAAAATCAACGGCTAACGAAAGAAATTATAAGTGTAGCTATATACAACGCACCGCGTAGAGAAATAATAAAGGGATAAGCGTCAAGTAAGAAACAATACACGAAAAACTCCATATCGTTACGACAGCGCTACAGAAATATTAATTTTTCTTCAACGCTATGTGATAGCTATGTATCGCTATTAGAACGATATCGAAGATGTAATACAGCGAAACTCTCAAAATAGTAGTGAAAAGTATCGCTCTGGTAGCGACACCGTATTTTACAATAAGTATAGTGCTGTCACAGTGTTACGTGTATACTTGTGACTACGATTCTCTTTGTGTCGTATTAAAAACGATACCATAACCTTGTGACCACTCAAGTATTGCTACCACAGCAATATGAAGTTTTCCGTGTAGCATTCGATCGCTTAGTACAGCGTTCATATAACCATGAACGTTGTCTCGCTTATTTTAGAGGAGTTCAACCCTCGGATAACATGCCCAGACAGGTTCTAGATAGACTCGATTGGATGCCCATTTTAACTTTAAACAAAAGGAATTTCTATGTCCCGAATAGACCGAAATAAAATGATGCTGGGCACATTCTTAAAATACACGATTTATCTCTATTTCCTGAAGAAATCAGGATAGATGACTTTCGTATAAGAAATAAGTATCCAGGCAGAACATGGATAGATCCGGATACGAGGCCTACCCGTCTTCTGACTGGTTCTTATCCTGGTCTGGAATTTCAAACAGGGTCTCTAAATACTGCCACTCGTCAATTAATCTACTTTCTAATAAATTTTAGGCACATTGTACAGGGAAAAATAGTTCCAGAAACTTTACTCAACTCTTGAGGAAAGTTTGGGCATATGGACAAGTTGGAGATTATTTAATAAAATTGTAATAATTTGTGACATACATTTTGAAACTTTACTCTATATTTTTAAAGTTTACCGAACTGTGCTTCATTCTTTAACATTTGTTACGTCACATATTATTACAATAATATTACATAATCTCTAGCTTGTACATGTGTCCCAACTTTGCTCAAAGTTGAGTTAAGTTCATCGAGTTATTTTTCTCCGTGTTTTTCTCCATTTTACAATCTGAAACAACAAAACTTTTTAACACGCATTACTGGTCACCCTGTAAATAAAATTTGCTTGTTAAACATTTATATAAAAATGAAATGTAGAAAAATTAATTTTTCTGGTTTAAATTTTTGTTTAAATATTAAAATACAACTACAAACATATAAATTATAACATTTAATCGTTTTGTTTGATAGGATTTGTCAAATCCTGAAGAGTAAGAGCAGAAAATCAAGACGAGCCAACCCCACACTCGACACCTCGGCACAACAAAAATTAAGTTCGAAACAAACACCATTTGAGTCTAACGTCACAGATTTTTAATTTTAATTAAAGTAAAAACCGTTTGAGAACAAAATTCACAAAAAAGTACTGACCTAATCACAGTTTTGTCTGATTATAATTTTTTGAATATTCTTGATTTTGAAAGCTTTTCTTAGCGCAGTTGCTGACAAGTTGTTTCTCGTTTTAATAATAGAATTTACATAACTTCTATAATAGCAAAATGTATTCGTCTAATTCGCAAATAATGATATTTTGCATTTAGCAAATTGTAATATAAGCAAGAATAGCATGTGCGCTAATAAAAGGCTAATTAGTGTTGGCGATTGGACTAATAATGAACGTTTTGCCGTTGTGTAAATTATAGAAATTGTGCGGAGGCTCTAGGTTTGTTTGTACAGTCTCCAACTTGCTGCCATTACTACTATAATGCAAATATGATTTGATGATTATATGATGATAAATTGAGATTTATGCAATCTTAAAATTATTTAAACCTCTCTAAAAATTCTCATTCCTTAAGGTCAGTTCAAACTCAATTTTATAAAATTTATTTTAATCATCTTATTTTATCATTCGCTCTTCCTTTTTCAAATTTTTTATGATTCATCTTCATTAATCTTTATTGTTACAAGATAATTTTTATTTTATTCAGAAAGAGTTTTAATTCGATTCACACGTTTTCCTGAAAAATGTATTTTAGCTTTTTTCAGAGACTTTTTTTGTCAATTAAACAATTATTTTTGCATTTATGCTTTTGTAAAATTAATTTTAGAGAGGACAATTGAGACAGACTTTATGCAAAAAATAACTTTAAAACTTCCTGTTGATATTTAAAATTACTAAAATAGTAGTGATTGTTCTTTCCATAAAGCATTTTTAGTAATAGTTACATAGACTAAACTGTAGTTAAAAGTCCCAAATTACCCAAATTCATCCAGAAAATTGATATTTCCAATCATCTAAATGTTATTCTACGGATTTAAAATAAGTAAAGCCCTGTCAATATTTTTTGAACTGTTTGAAATAATGTACGATTTCCCAGGTGTATACATTTTTACTCCCAAATCTACTGAAAATAACCAAATAAATACAGTATTTTTAGAATTGGACTTTGTGCATTTATTTTAAAATCACACAGAAATTAGAAGAAATCATTTCCTATTTTGAAACAATACCTCTTGTTATAATTAAATTTTAAACACATTTATACAATTCCAATACTTTACAATAAAATTACTCACGTTAAGATTTCATTTAACATAAGAGGTAAATAAAAAAATGTCCAAATGAATTATTTTCAACTTGACAGATCCAGATGAAAAAAACACCCACAGCGATGGCAAGGCAGGTAAGCGAAGACGACGAGATCTCTAGAATAAAAAAACAGAACAAGAATGTACCTGCTACACCGGAAATGGTCGAAGAACGTCAACCATCCGTGCCGCTTCATCTATCCCTCAGAGATAAACAAGAAAGGGAACCGGAAGACCTTCTTCGAAGAACACCAATGCCAAGGTAGTAAAAATAAAGTTGAAACAGTGGAGCCTCGTTTTAATAATTTGTCAGAACGATTGGCTTTTGTAATAATTGAAAAAACAATAATTATTTTTAGGAGAACGTCGACAGAGGGACATACTCAGGGTGGAAGAAGTGCATCTTCGGATTCTAGTACTGGGTCTGAAAGTTCTAGTGGATCTGGAATTCGAAGCACTGGTGCACCTTTTACAGCAGAAGAAATGAAACAAAAATATTTATCGAAAGCTCCAGCAACAAGCACCACAACTTCCACAGTTTCTTCCGGAACTGTTGGTCTTGCCAGTACAGCCAATAGGGAATCTCCAACTACGACTACTTCTTCTCCCAGACCTTTCCAAAGTCGTTTCTTAGGCGCAGGTAATTTTATATTCTCTCTTTAAAAATCATTTCGAGAACATTTTATGTGACTAAATCTCAAACTTTCAAGATTTTATGAAATTCTTTTAAAACATTTTATATTTTCGTATTTAAGGGGTTACGGGTAGTCAGAATTGTAAAAAAACAGACATTTTCAAGAATTTTTTAAAAATTTTGGATAATCTTTTTTATTTAAGGGGATCCGCCACCTTTAATATTTTTATTTTTTGAGTTTAGACCTTCCCTATAATTTTTTTATATTTAGTACCTTTATTTAGAAAGGTTTTGGAGGTTTTTAAAAATCCTAACACCTTTATTTATTTTTAAACTAACAATTTTGAGTTCTTTGACCATTTTTCTGACATTTTTTGACTTTGAATAAGTTTTTTGTTTTTTAACCAATTTTTATGATTCTTTTCTTATTTTGTTCCTTGCAATATGTAGTAACTTTTTGGATATGGAAAATAAGGCAACATGACTGAAAAAAAAGTTACAAATAAAATAAATAAAAATATCCCGAAATATAAAAAAAAATTTTGTAGTTATTATTTTAGCAACAGTGCTTCCCATACCCAAAAATATTGATGATATAACAAAGAATAAGGGGTAAAAATTTCAAAAGCCTGTGTCTAATACTTTAGATTTTATTCAAACATATGTTGCAACAAACATGGAAAATCGCAATTTGCGGAAAACAGAGTTTGAAGTAAAGTCTTGTTAATCATTATCAAAAGTCCCCTGCTCCATACATGGTTCCTTCTTTAGCAATTTTGTTCTCTTCCTCTGCAAGCTGGACAGACTACTATTTTCCTGTACTTTTTGTACTTTTCGGCTACCCTTGCCCTCCGCAACCGCAACTTTTTCGCTAAAAACGCGTTATTCGTAAATGGTAGTAACTTTTAATTTTATTTCTGTTTCCAAGAAAAAAAACAGGTTGCCCTAAAAATTTACACACATGCTCAGAAAATTATAGAAAATAAAAAAATAACATTTTTGGAAAATGTCAAAAAAATCAAAAATATACCAATTAAGGTAGTTCATCCACAAAAGTTAGACCTCAGGCAAAAATAGATAATATTTCTTTCAAGAATAGCAATATTATTATTGAAGGGCTCATTTAAAAGAAGAAAAATTATATTCCATGAAAAAATCTGAAACATAAAAAAATAATGCATTTAACAAATTTTATTATTACCCAAACTTTTTTTCTTATCGCTCCATACCAAATTTTAAAAAATGATGTAATTCTAATAAATCAGGAATAATTTTTTCAGGAAAAAGAATCTTCACAATATTACCGTTCCCGGTTTTTGAAAATAATTTTTTAATAGCTGAAACCATTAAAAATCAATTTTCGAAAACAATATTTTTACAAACAAATTTCTGAATTTGGCAATGATTTACTCATTTTCAAAAATTGGAAACGGTTAAGTTGTAAAGAATCTTTTTCCTGAAAAAATGATTCCTGATTTATTAGAATTATATCATTTTTAAAAATTTGGTATTATGTGATAAGAAAAAAAGTTCAGGTAAAAATAAAATTTGTTAAATGCATTATTTTTTTATTTTTCAAATTTTTTTCTTGGGAATTAATCCCTTTTCTTTCAAACGATTCCTTCAATAATAATATTGCTATTCTTGAAAGCAACATTATGTATTTTTACCTGAGGTCTAATTTTCGCGGACGAACTAACTTAAAGGTGGCGGATCCCCTTAATAAATGACACCAAGCTTTTGCATTATATTTTAAGTAATTTTCACGAAAATTTCAGATAAAAGTATTAATTCTGGACTAAGTTATCAGCTCGATTGTTTACCTCTCTCTTACAAACAGTACCTTGCAATGACTATCAGTACTTCTTACTTGTTTATCTAAAATCAATGTTAAAAAAAAAATTATTATTTTAATAGTTTATCTAGTGCCTGGTCGAAGCCTTTTTTTAAATCGAGCAAAATGATGGTCTCTGGAAGTTTACTTATGAATTTTGAGGGAAAGAAGCGCTCGTTTATTGTTAATAAAAAACAAGTTTTGCTCTAAAAGAAATCCGTCGATTAAGCACTAATTTTTAACGGCTAGAATATTCTGAATAAATTTCATTCAAATCCATCGAGTAGTTTTCAAAATATCGTGGCCACTGTATATTACTTATATATACATTGAAAATTCTGACTACCCTTAACCCCTAAAACCGCATCAAACAAATTAAAATTTAAATAAAATTTTCTGTAAAATTTTAAAAGATTATAGATTTAAAATATCTATAATATTGCAGGATTTTTAAAGTAAGTTTATATCCAGAATCCAAAGCTTAGGCTGCAAAAAAGTCTAAATTATTTGAAAACAATGGAAATTTATAAAAAATCTTTCCAGATTATTCAGAATATTTCATAGTTCTTGAAAATATTTTTTATTGATCCATTAAAATCTTATAAGATAATGTATAACCTAGATACCATTTTCTGAAACATTCTTAAAGCATCTAAAATATTCATAAACTCTTACAATTCGTCAAAGTCTTCAAAAAAGATTTTTTTTTCAATTTTTCGCAATATTCCAGAACCTGTAAAATTATTACAAGAGGTTTCAAATTGTGTTATTAGAACATCGCGGGTCAATAAGCATGCAGACAACATTTTCGGTGATACTAAAAAAGCTTTTATAAAAGTTTATATCATTCATAACAAGTTCAAAATCCGATATTTAGAAGATCGAAAAAAAATCTGAAATATTTTTGAACCTCTTTAAAATATTCTTTAATTTTGTTGATCATTGTAAAAGTTACTTAAATTTTTCCAGAAACTTCCAATATTGTTCTAGAAAATCTTTGAAAACACATAATGGATTTAAAAATCCAAAAAACTTATAAGTTGTCAGATTCTAAAACATTTTAGAGTGGTTTAGAATTTTTAGAAATTTTCCAGACTTTTCTAGAAAAATATTGAAGTTTTTGTGATGCTATAGTCATTAAAGAATCGATTTTTCTAAATATGTTTACATCTTTAAAATTGCTGCAAAAATTCGTCTCTATTTATTTTTCCTGATTTACTTCTAGAAACATGAATGATTCTAAAAAAACTGATGATTTTTTCAGGTAACCGAACAGCTCCTTCACCTCCTCAAGTAACGCAAATACCAGCAAGAGAAGAACTGAAAAAGAAAGAGGAAGAAGACGATGATGATGAAACGACCAGTTCCTCAGAAGAAACAGAATCCGAAACCGATGAGGAATCAGAGACTGAAACACGACCATCCACAATAGCTCCATCCGCTACAACTCAAGAACGAAGAAGTGAATCAGCGATGGCTCGAACAGATATTGGACCTCTTCTTGCTCGCAGTGCCGAAGCTCGTCGTGGCAGCAAAGAAGACTCACCTTCTGCTAGGTACATTTATCCCAATTTAAAGAGTCGATTAAAACAGGGTTTCGTTAATTCCTACAAGTATTCTGAAGTCATAAGTAATATCAAAAGCTCGAGTTTGATTTGTCTTTTTACTTCAAAAAAATGTTAACCATACATTTTTATAAAAAGCACCCTTTTTAAATAAAAAGTAACAGGTACTGGATACTAAAATTTAAAAAAATACTATTTTTATTGTGAAAAAATCTAAAAGAAAATAAACACGTAGTTACAATTGTTATTAAATTAAAAATTTCGTATTACGAGGGCTGTTCAATAAGTCTGTGACTTCTCGAAAGATGGTGTTGTTATCGTAAATGTGTTACTACTCTAAAAGAATACCATCTAATATCAGTGCGTATACAAAGTTTCAAGTCAGTACGATGGTTAGAATAGTATATTATGTGCCTAGGCGCAAAATGAGGATTATTACGCGACAGCGACAATGCTCGCAGGAGATCGAAGCCAAGGCGTAATTGAGACGTAGCTGAGGCAAAGCCGAGATGAAGCCGAGGCGCGATCAGTCCTGCGAGAATTTTAATTACCCGAATTGTGTGCATTGGCACATGTTTTATTATACAGGGTTTCCCAATAGGGGTGATATGATTTTGAATGTCCCTATCGGGCTCATTTGAACTGAAATTTTTGACGTCTGCTGTCAGTTGTCATCAGTAAGGTTTGCCATTTAATCATGAGTAGTTTCACGCTTCCACAACGTTTGGAAATTGTCCAATTATTTAATCAAAATTCGAGAAGTTTTGTCGGTGTTCAAAGAGCATATCATGCAAAATATGGTCGTCATTCTGCTCCATCCGCGCTCTCAATTCGTCGAATAATCGATAAGTTGGAGAGTGAATTTACTCTATTGGATACTAAGCCTAAAAATCGTATGCGTACCGCACGTTCTACACAGAATATAGCAGCCGTACAGGCCAGTATCGAGGAAAACCGTGAATTGTCCGTGCCACGCCGATCTCAGGAATTGGGCCTGTCCAGGATGACTACCTGGCGTATTTTGCGATTGGATCTTGGCCTGCATCCCTATAAGATGATTCTGGCCCAAGAACTGAAGCCTAATGACCATCGTTTGCGTCGGGAGTTCGCGGATTGGGCTCTGGAATCAATTGAAAATGATCCCAATTTTCATCAAAAAATCATCTTTTCTGATGAGGCGCATTTTTGGCTCAAGTCTCGGGGGACATTTGGCCGATATATTCTTTAAATCATAAATGGCATAGAATATCCAATATAATAAAAAAGATTTCGATCAATTCCGAATGAATATTCAGTGTTTTTTTTCAATTTCAAAACATATCACCCTTATTGGGAAACCCTTTATGTGCCTCCGGCGCGGAAACTCGTTTTTCCGTTACAGCTAAGAGTAACGGAATGTTGCGTATTCCGGTACAGAGGAATATAATGTAAAAATTGAACTGCGCATGCGCATATAGTCTTACAGTGGAGCAGAATCTTCTTCTTATTCTTCTTCTTCTTCGTATAGCGTTAGCACCCTACTGACAAAACCTTGTACATTTGAACTGCGCATGCTCTATTACAACAAGCTACTACTACACAAGATCGATAAAATCAAAATGGCTGGGAATAGTCGCGAAATATCAAGTGTAACTACTGGCGCCGCAAACAACTACAATACTAGATTAGATTCGAGTGTACGCATAAAAACTCGTATCCGCACCGAAGTCACATAATAGTATATTATGTGCCTAGGCACACAATGAGGGTGATTGCGTGACGAGCGACAATGTTCGCAGGAGATCGGAGCCAAGGCGTAGTCGAGGCGTAGGTGAGGCATAGTCGAGACGTAGCCGAGACGTAGCTGAGGCAAAGCCGAGACAAAGCCGAGACGAATCCGAGGCGCGATCAGTCCTGCGAGCATTGTCGCGAGTCTCGCAATGTCCCGAATTATGTGCATTGGCACATATTCTATTTTATGTGACTGTGGTGCGGATAAAAGTTTTTATGCGTACATTGGAATCTAATCTAGTACTTATTTTAGTTGTTTGCTGCGCTAGTTGTACGAAGCGGGCGCAAATTGGCGACTAGTCCCGGCCATTTTGATTATATCGGTCTTGTGCAGTAGTCAGTGCTAACGCTGTACGAAGATGAAGTGAGAAGAAAAAGAATAAGAAATAGAATGCGTTCCGCTGTAAGAGTATAATGCACATGCGCAGTTCAATTTCTACATTGTATTCCTCTGTAATGAAATATACAACATTGCTTTACTCTCAGCTATAACGGAGAAACGAGTTTCCGCGGCTGAGGCACATAAAATAGAGTACGTGCCAGTGCAAACAATTCGGGAAAATACGAGACTCGCGACAATGCTCGCAGGACTGATCGCGCCTCGGCTTTGTCTCGGCTTCGATCTCCTGCGAGGATTGTCGCTCGTCACGCAATAACACTCATTGTGCGCCTAGGCATGTAATATACTATTATGTGACTTCGGTGCGTATGCGAGTTTTTATGCGTATACTCGAATCTAATCTAGTATTCATCATGATTCTCGTCCATTGCACTTGATATTTCGCGACTAGTTCCGGCCATTTTGATTTCCTCGATCTTATGTAGTAGTAGTGTATTGTAATAGAGCATGCGCAGTTCAAATGTACAAGTCTTTGTCAGTACGGTGCCAACGCTGTACGAAGAAGAAGATTACGCTCCGCTGTATGGTTATAGGCACATGCGCAGGTAAATTTTCACATTACATTCCTCTGTATCGTAATACACAACATCACGCTACTCTCAACTGTAGCGTAAAACAAGTTTACGCGCCGGAGGCACATACATTTTTTTACGGCCAGTTGAATTCGCGTGCTTATTAAACATTATTTTCTACGAAGAAAATCAATCAAAGAAACTGAAGAAAAGCTCGCAAAATATTATAAGGAGTCAGCTCCGTCGCATGGCGAGGTTCATAAGTGGTTCACTGAATTTCGTTGCGGCCGTATTAGCACAAGTGATGCTGAGCGTCCTGGCCATTCAAAAGAGGTGACTTCTCAAGAAATGATTGATAAAATCCACGAAATCTTACTCAACGATCGTCGATTGAAAGTGCGTAAGATTAGTGAGACTCTAATCATTTCAGTGGAACGCGTATGGCACATTTTACATGAATGTTTGGGCATAAGGAAGCTGTCTGCAAGATGGGCGCTGCGTTTGCTGACAGCCGATCACAAGCGGACTCGTGTGGTTGCGTCTGAGCAATGTTTGGGCATGTTTCAACGTAATTCAAAGGAATTTTTGCGACGTTGTGTAACTGTTGATGAAACTTGGATTCAATATTGTACGCCAGAAACAAGAAATCAGTCGAAAATGTGGACTGGGCCTGGCGAATCTGCGCCGAAAAAAGCGGAGACGGTTCCATCAGCCGGTAAGGTCATGGCCACAATTTTTTGGTACTCACATGGTATAATATTAATCGATTATCTATAGAAGGGAGAAACTATTACAGGAGAGTATTATGCCTCATTATTAGATCGATTTGATGTCATAATGAAGGATAAGCGGCCCCATCTGACGTAAAAAAGTGTTTTTCCACCACAACAATGCACCATCTCACACGAGTGCCATTGCAACGGCCAAAGTATTTTTTTTACGCTACGAAATACTTCCTCATCCACCTTATTCCCCAGATTTGGCTCCTTCCGATTATTTTTTGTTTCCTAACATGAAAACTTGGCTTGGAGGTACAAGATTTTCATCGAACGAAGAGATTATTGCTGCGACAAATGAGTATTTTGAGGGGTTTGATAAAAATTACCTTTTAGAGGGCATAAAGAAGCTTGAGTACCCCTATAATAAATGTATACAGTTAAAAGGGGACTATGTTGAAAAATAAATTGGAATTTTTGTTATAAAAAGTGTTCTTCCTTTCAAAGTCACGGACTTATTGAACAGCCCTCGTATACTTTGACATTAAAAATTGTAGAGTTCAAAGCTACAGAATTTTCAAAAGGCTTACTGTTTTGCTTGATTATGAATTAAAGTTCTAGTAACTGTGAAAACTCTTAATTAAAATAAATCAATAATTTGAACATTTTTTTAGGTATAGTAGCCCGAGGGGAAGTCCAGCGCAGACTACAACTCCAACGACGACTTCGATGACGTCACCTGGCGGCTATACTAGCAGGTTCGTAACAAACGATCACGACATTCACGGCTTGGGTTATAACTTCAATAAACCTTCGGTTAAAAATGATTTAAGGCCTGTTAATAACGAAAGCGATAAATCGTCAACGGATAGTGTTGCAAGTAACAAAATCGCGACAGTTAACGCGGAAATAAACTATCCTCAAAAAGAGATTAATTATCTTGAAAGTCAGTCGGACGGTAATTCGAAACTAGACGAAACTCCAGTATCTCTAAATACTAATGACAGTCATAACAATAATGTTTGCATAGCGGACTCAAAGTCCAGAAGCACGGAAATTTTACTAGAAACCGGTCGTAGGGCGAACGATCTGAAAACCAATGATAATCCCAGTATTAATGATAGTAATGACAATGAAAATGAAAGAAACATTTTAACAATGGAACTTAGCAGAACGATCGTTGGCGATAATGTAGTTCGCAATAATGATCAGAATATCTTCTTGTCTAGTCGAGACTCCGGGCGTGATATCATCGACAACGGGTTCCAGAGTATATCATCCGGAATCGTCGTCGACAACCCCACAAATAATTTGGAAAGTGATCTTAGGAAGAAGGTTGAACTTAAGGAAAATGAGGAGAAACACAATAGCATAACTATTGGCTATTCCGAAAGCAAACAAGAACCTGAAAGCAACAACGGCAAATTTCATCCGGAAGATAGAGTCATCTCGGGAGAATTAGTAAGTGTCATGAACGGAGAAGAGACCAAGAATGGGGACCAACTTGATAGGATTTTGAGACCAATTATGGAGAGTACAAACGAAGAAGAGAGTGAAGAAAGTGAGGGGAGTGAAGATACTAAATTAGAAAATAATAAATCTTCAAGAGCAATGAAAGTAGAGATTAATGGAATGCCACAAATTATAATAAACAACAAATCCAGTTCAAAAGAAGAAGAAAAAAAAGAAGAAGAAGACGACGAACATACAAAAGAGAATGGTTTAAATAAAAATAATCCAAGTTCTGTGTCAGAGTCAGAGGAAGAGGAAAGCGGAGGATCAGCTCATAGTTTAGAAACAATACTAGAGGACACTGGTCAAAGTATTCTTAAGAAGAAGATAGAGGAGGAGAGCTTGTTAGATGACAATGGATGGGTAGTAAAAGAAGAAGACTCAACTGTTAAAATAGCCTTTACGAAAATCATTTTAACGACCGATGAAAGCAAAGAGTCTGATGAAGAAAACGACGAACGAAACGATGAAAGTATTTCGAATTCAGATAACCCGAGGAGTAGAACTTATGGACAAAGCAGTATTGGAAAAAATGGATGGATGACTTCTGACGAGTCAGAAGGTGAGACAGATGGGACTCTTTCATCAATTCCTCCAGTAGATAACAACAGAATGGAGGAGGAAATCAACATAAATGTGGAAGGACGTCAGAATTCAATAGAGGAATGTAGTATTGGAGAAGAAGGGTGGGTTATTCTGGATAAGGATATCAACAAAAAGAGCAACGATCGAGTCGATCAGATGCTCAATGGTAACGAGATTTTTAAAAGAGAAAATATTTTCCGAACGACCGACTCAGTCGGGGATAAAAGTGGCGATAATGATGCCTTGATGATGAACGCTTCGCAAAATAACAAGAATGAGGAAACACCTGAGAGCAACATGAGTGTACCGATGCAAATGGTAACCACCGTTCTCTGTGTTTCCGTGCTTTTTTACAGCGTTCTCTTTAATCTGTTCATGTGACGGAAACGTCTTGACGCATTAAAAGTCGAAGGTGGCAGATTTAAGAATCAGATAAAGACCGAAACGAAACATTCCCTTTGCTGCTGTTTTTCTTTAAACAATAAGTTATCGTCACAGAAAGGATGATTGAGCTTTATTATTTTTATGGATTGCTGCTGCTTGTCTATCTTTTCTGTATTTTCAATTTGATAAAGTTTCTTCATTGATTATTATAAGAAAATATAAAAACGAGTGCTATCAGCTGCGAAGATTTTACAAATAATAATTCATTAAATCTTTATGGAATAGAATTTCAAGTTAATAAATTCTACGGGAATTCTAAATTGTAAGTAATCAGACATTTATGTCTGAATGAATCAATAGATTGATAGAACTTTTAGAAAATGAAACAAAAATATCGAAAAAGATTTTGAATTTGGAATAATTTCGCTTGGGGGTTTTGCTTCCTTTTCCAGTGTTTTATTACTCTATAATTTCATTAAGGTTTGATATAGAGAAATATTTTTTCATCAGAAGGGGTTTCGTGAATATAACTATATATGACTATAATAACATAATTAAAACTAAAATGAAAAAAAATATATTTCGTGTAATGTTATATATTTGTGTTAAAAAATATGTGTCATGTAACATTAGTTTTTTCAAGTTTTAGAAAATTTATCTAAAGCTTAAGAAATGAAATTTTTTGGATACTCCAAAAAATAAACTCAAATTTTATTAAAAAGGTAGGTGTGGAAATTTTCAAAATTTTTCTTTTATCTAATTGGCTATTCAATAAATTCTTAATTAACATCTTTTTAATTATAATGTGAAATAAAATTTTTAAGGGTATGTTATCCATAAACTAATAACTCAAATGCGTTTATGAATGGTTTCTTCGAAAAATAATTAATCACTACCAATAACTATCCTTGATAAATTTTGTTTCATAATTTGCAACTCTTAACAAGTTGTACCTAATAACTCAAATCTTATGAATAAAAAAAAATTAAAGTGTATAAATTAAAATAATGTAATTATTATCTAGAATGATAGCACTCGTAAATAGAATAAATTTAACGCTGATTAATTATATTCTTAAAATATTCAACTAATAATTTATAAAATTGACAAAGTACTACAAAGAAAGAAAAAGAAATCCAGATAAATTATTAACATAAAAAAATAGTACAAATAGAAGAAAATAATTTTAATTGAATTTTCAACAAAAGTAACGCTATAAATATATCGATAGATCAATCAGAAATAAATATCTCGAAATCAATCAACTCATCTACAATGCCAAATCCTCGACATATAAATAAAAAGACTGCCAAGAAATACACAAAATTTAAAAAACTTCAAATCTCACTGTAACTGACTGAACGAATTCCGTCCGACTAAAAAGAAACCCAAGTCGCTCCGAAATTTATTTCCGTGAAAACTGGTCTTTCTCCGATTCTCACACCTTCTGTTATTAACAAGCGTTTAAAGTAAAACGATCTCGCTGTTAACATAATTTTAACGGGCGGAAAGATCGGAGAAGAATAAAATAAAAAGTTAACTTGCTCCGTGAACTATAAAAAATAAAATCGAACAATGATAAAAAAATATAGTTTTCTCGCGAGTAGCAAGGATCCTCAGGCGTGAGACTAGTAAGATATACATTTTGTATATTTATTCGTTGTTCGACCTGTGCATTTCTTCTTAATTGTGATAATTGTTAAAAACGTGTTTACAAACGTTTCCTGTATGCAAATGTACGTTCCTATTCGCTCTGTGTCTCATATACAATTTTATATCTTAACTGATGTTTAATCTCGTACGTGTATAGCTTTGTAACCCATTTTTTACGTGGATCTAAACAATTCTGCGACCCAACTCCTTCCAGTACCCCTTAACATTTTTTGTAAAGAGTTAAAACCAAAATAATCTTAATTACATTCTTGAAAGTTCTTTTTAGTTCTATCTCGAATTTACCTTAAAATGTTCTTTAAATCCAAATAAGTTTTTTAATTAAATTTACAATCGTGATTAAAATCATGTGAACTTAATTACCGTCCAGATAAATTTGATTAAATCCCAAAAATTGTTTGACCGAAAAGAAAAAAGAAAACGAAAATTAGTGTCATGAAAGTTGTGCGCAATAAGAGAAATCGGGTAACTGATAATTCTTGATGATTATCTTCTTGTCTTGAGTTATCAATGATACGATACACGAATCTATTTGATAAGTTTTTGTACACTCTAGTTGTTTTTTTTTCTCAGCGAAAACATATACGCTTTTGCATCGGTTTTGTCAGTGTGGTAAATAAACTGCATTTTTGTGATAATTCGCATTTTTTATTTCCCTGTCAAAAACCGTCCTAGTTCTTTCTGTATCACTAAGTATGTTGCTTCCCGCTTGTGGACTCTCATTTATATCCCTTAAAATGAAGGTTTTTTCACAAAATATCAAAAATATTTCAGGAATTTTTTTTATTTTTCAAAGCTCTATTTTTTGTTTTATTTGGTCAGTCTGTGGATTTTGTCACAACCAAAGTCAATTGGACGTAACGATTTGCAAAAAGCCCTTCCCTTAAAAAACTGTTTTTGAAATTAGACGCGATATTAATTTTTTGACTAACTAGGGTCTTTTTTATTAATTATGACTCATAATTGTGTATTATCACTTTATTGCATATTCTTGTAGTTACTAATTTTATATGAAACAACTGTTTTCTAGATTTTTGTATACTAGTCTCTCGCAGTGGGTAAAGTGGGTTTTCATATTCGACAATATTTTTTTAAGACCGTTCTTTCTGCCCCAAAAAATTTAGTAAGAATTTAATGGAATTTAATTATTGATTAATCAATAGAGCTAACAATATCAACTAACGGCTGATAGTCACGGAAACTTTATATACTTATTTTGCTTCAACTAATATGGATTTATTACAGTTACATAGAGCAAATATTTTTTCTTGTTGGATAATTACTTAACCAGGCTTAAAGCACGTATAGAATAGAATAAAATATATTAGTTAGAAAGAATAAAAATAATAACATAAACAGTATGCAGTTGCAGTATTTCAAGTTTTATGTTCATCTTCTTGTTATTCTGATTTGTAACAGACTGGGATCAGAATAATTTATAAAATTCAATTAGTAATATTGAATCGCATTAGTGTAAAAATTTACAGCTTGAAACTATTGTTACTATAATCATATGGAAAATTACTTTACATTTTGAAAATTTAGTTAAATGAGAGAAGTGAAAATATTACTCGCTCGAATAGAATTTCTCAATGGCATGAAATTTATAAATTTTAGTTGTAAATTACTAAGCCATGTTAAAAATTATAGAAATATATTTTGAGGCATTTTGAATTTCTTCGACCCTATTTTTATTGAGAACTCTTTGATTATCAAATAAATATCTAAAAAATTCAAAAAAATGTTTAATGAAATATTTTTTCTTTAAGGCCGTTTGGTAAGTTCTGTCATTACCAACTATATACGACCGCTTTATTGATAAAATAATAATTTTTAAATTCTCTGGAAAATTTGTTTAAATTAATATTTTTAATTATAAAGCGGTCGTATTTAATTGCTAACGTTTGAGTCTACCATACGGCCGTAAGAGAGAATTGGAGAGATAATTCGAAAAATAGTTAGTCTAAGTGGATATTTCTTCAGTTTTTTTTTTATTTAGAATATTGTTTTATCGAGTCTTTTTAGTGTAATAGTCAAAAATATTATCTTGAATAAAATGAGCCATGAATAGTTTCAATCGGATAAAAATTATACATTTTTATGGTCGGAATCAATAGGCAAATTTGATTCGTTTTTAGCTGTTTTTGGACTATATGATTCCACCAATAAAAAATCTATAATTTTCTTTTAATTTAAACTTTTAATGACTTATTTTGTTTGAGATAATGTTTGCATACTTCCACTAAAAAAAACTTGATAAAAAAAATGATATGTAAAAAAACCAAGGAAATAGTCGGTTCAACTAATTTATTTCCGACTTTTCATCCAATTTTTCCTTAATTTTAATTTTTCAAATTTTTTCCACCCTATAAAATAGAGTTAAATAATCTTTAAAAATAGCATTGTCACCTAATAACAACCAATAAATTAATAAACAAATTTAATTGCGAGAGGTAGGAGATTCTTTCTTGGTCCGCTTAAAAAGTGAATAAAATTTCGAACAAAATTGTTTTTTAAACTTTTCGTAATTTTTTAAACTCACACTGATTGCTTGAATTATCTTAATTTTAATTCTGTGAGTGATGAAATTTGTACTCTTAATAAATTGAAAGCTATCAAAATTATCTTTAAAATGAGTCCAGAATGCAGTCGTTTTGTTAAATTTTGAAGAAATTATTGCAAAAAAAGTCAAAAGTCCAAAGTCCAAAAATAGCAATAAATAGTCATTATAAATGTATAATTTTTTTTTTTTGCATAATGCGAAAAGTTAAAATTGCAACAAAAAAGTAGAGAAATTTCGAAAGTATTTCATCTGAAGGTAAATCATAATAAAGATTATATGAATGTATATTTTAAGGGAATTCTATAGAAAATTCATGGTTATATTTTTTATATATCTTATAAAAATGTTTTTCTCAGCAAAATTATATTTTAAATATAAGAAAGCATTGAAATCTTGACTATTTCTGCAATAACTTCTTTAAAATTTAATAAAACAAATTCATGCAGGTGGTCCCACAATTCTGACCGGTAGTGTATTTCAAATTGTAACTTTAAAAAACGAAATAGTTACTTTAAGTAATTAAATGATAAATGAGATTGTAGATAAATTTTCACCAATAAAGTAGTTTATATGAATAGTCTTTGCATCAGTCAATTTAATGAATGTTTTTTATTATTCTTTTTGGCAATATATCAACATCAAATTGTAAAATTCTCATTGTTATTATTTTATTTTGTTGAATATATTTACGATCAGAATTTGTTTTATGCCTATTTGAAGAGCAGTAACTATTTTGAAAAAGGGTAATCAACAGAATAGCACAATATGAAAAAAGCGATTTAAGTCAAAACTTTTTTAGCATATATTTCCAAAATATGAGACATGTTATTAAATATTTAAAAAGTGAAATATCAAAAATTACATCCACTTTTTGAGCTGATCAATGTAAAATCCCCTTTCAATTTTGATTTTATATTTTCTGTTTGAAAATTCTTAAAATAAAGATGTTCAGCGTTGCAAAAAAAATGAAAAGGGATAGAAGGAAATGAAGGGTGTGGTGGTAATAATTTGAGGATATCCCGGTTTTGGCAACTTCCAGATTCCTAAACAAGAGCAGAAGTCAGACAACGATGGCACCGCCCCGGGAACGCGAACGAGAACCAGTGGATCCGGAGCCGATAGAGCCGCTATCTCCAAAGTCGAGGTATGCAGTTATGAAGGAAAGGAGGCAGAGATTAGCGAGGTCACGGAGCTCTCACAATTTCGGTGGCGAGGACCTAGACATCGACGAAAGTCCACCGTCTCCGACGACCCAGTCCCCGAACGCCTATCTTGCAGCCAAGTACGGGGCAGGATCGGAACTGGCAAGGAGCCGCAGCACCCATGCCCTAAAGTCCAGGGATCCAAGTCCGGATCGCGATCGAGGAGGCGTCGAAAAAGACGGCGCTGCCCTTAGTTCCTGGGCTCGATACCTCAAGAACAAATATGGAAATAGGAGCACCAAGGACAAGGAACCGCCTACCACCTCTTCAATCCCATCTTCTAGGTAGGATCTAGTTTATCAAAATTTTCTAGATAAGTAAATTTATAAATTCTTTAGAAAAAGTATATGAAATTTGATGGAAAGTTTTTATAGAGAAATGTACACCCGACTGTAGACACTCGAGTGTTTGGAATCTCGAATTCTTCTAAAGATGAGAAATAAACAAAAATTTGCGTAAAATTGAATGGAAATTTAATTTAGAAATCCCTTGGAAATTAATACCCTTCATAATCACTGGACAACAAGGTCTATTTTTTCAGTGAAAATATAACTTTATAATCAGACAGCATTGGTACTGAAAAACAAAAAATACCATTTTCAAACGGACATCCTTTGTTTCAATATCAGTTTTTTGAATCGTTACAAGTTTTTAGTTTTCCCAACAAAAGAGTTTGTTATTGTTTTTTGATTGACAAAAATTTGTGTGATGAAAACTAACATTTTGTTGGGACAGCAAAAAAAGTTTGTCACTTCTATATTTATCTCCATCGATTATTAAGTGAACAAAAATAATATTTAACCAAAGTTCAAAATTGTATCTTTTATAGAGAATGATTTTACATGTCTAAACATAACTTTCATTTTCACCTGGATACAAATTCGACTCCTGAAACAAACCAAGAAAGTCATCGATGTGATTTTCTTCGATCCCAAAAAAGCATCATTAATTCATTAAAATACCATCTAAAAAAATTTTAATATTCGCCCAATTCAGTAAAGTATATAGAAGTCAAAAAAGTTTCTATAAACTATTCTTATTGAAAAAAAAGGTTTAAATAACTTCATGAAGTTTGTCGAAGTTCATAAAAAGGAACAATGTTAAAAGAATTTGAATTTAAACCTACAGGAATAACGTAACTTACATAATAAACCATCTGAAAGGGCATCAAGCAAGGATTGTAAGGAGGAATTCAAATATTATGTAAGCACATGTTAATTAATTTTTACAACAGCCCTTTTGTTGTAAGAAAAAAACATGAATGTGTAAAATTTCTTATAACTCATTCAATTTTACCTTCTCCTTATTGCTTGTTGAATTTGATATTATATTGTGCCTTTCCTCTTTTTAATAAATATCGATGTAAGGGGAAGAAAATATTATACACTTGTTTTTGAAATTTATTGAAAATTTTATTCTAAAAATTCCTAAAAAATGCTCTTTTACAAGGTATTTGCTAAACTTTCCTTTATCATCTTTCCTATTGTGTAGTTTGTTTTCAGTTTTACCCTTGTGAAAAACCATCTCAATTGAAGAAATTTATTTATAAAATTAAAAAATATTCGTTTCAATCAACTAAGAACTAAAATATATGTGTATTTTTTTCCAGAAACATTTAAGTTTCTCTTGTTTTCTTTGTCATGAATTCCTGAGCCTCTGATTATTATCAGACTGACTAAAAAGTATCATGTATTCCAATGAAATGTCTGTGACGACTTTGAAAAATAAAAGTCTTTTAGTTGCTTTTGAGAAAACAATCTTGACCGAAATTTCTTCAATGTCATAGTGCAAGCGCAACCTCCAGGAGGTTGTCGCTCGGTCTACCTCTGAGACAGCCGGGTCAAACTTCATTCGAATCTTCTGACGACGACCAAAAAAACCCGTCAGGCTCCCCCACGTCCCCTATAGCAGCTCCCGCTATACCCGCGGCAGCAGGTTCCTCCACTAGGTAAGTGGAACCGAGATACCATTTCTGAAAAGGTTTGACCCTCCAAAAAACAAACAAAATTTTAATTACAAAATACCCCTGAATGTGTGGGACTGATGACCGTTTTACAATTATCTATAATAAGTCTACTTCCTGTTTTATTTCTTGGCTTGTTACTTTTAGTTAATGATTGGCTTTCTTTTCTAGAATTAATGCAATATTAATAACTTTCATTTGATTGGAGAAAACAATAATTCATTACTTTTACCTTCAAAGAACAAATTGAATTTTTACTAGAAAAAAACTCTTGAATGCGTGAGAGTGGTCAGCGTTTTTTAAATCATTATTATAATAATAATAATAATAATGTATGTGTATTGGTTTCTTAATTTTCAGCTAAGAATTAGCTTTGCAAGATGAGTGCAAATGTTTAATTTTAATTTGAGAGTCATTTCACCCTAAAAGAAACGAGTGAAATTTTTATTAAAATGTACCTCTGAATCTGCGGAAATGATCAGTGTCTTATACATTATTATATTTCTTGTTTCATTTATCGGCTTGTTACACACATTTGTATCTAACATTTGGCTTTTTTTTGTAGAATGAATGCAAAATTTACAACTTTCATTTGATTGATGGTTATTTGACCCTCAAAAAGCAAATGAAATATATATTGGAGAATACTATTGAATGCCTGGGTGTGACCAGCGTTTTACAGATTATAATTTGGTTTTGTCTTATTTTTGATTAACAATTGGCTATAGAATTAATGCAAAATTTATAATTTCATTTCATTGAAAAAACCATCTATAGTAAGTTATTTTACCCTAAAAAGGGGAATTTTTATCAAAATACACCCCTGAATGCGTGCACTAGAAAAAAATAGTTAAACCTACTACTTTGGTTTTTTGAAATATATCATTTATACTTTATTAGTTAGCACAACTACTTTTTTCGATTTTTCTATCTACGTCTTTGAAATAATAATGCGGATAGGAATATCAACAAAAAAAGTAGTTTTGCCAACCAATAAAGTAGCAGTGTCATATTGTACGAATCGAAGTAGTTAAATCAGCTAATCATTTATTTCAATGTGGAATATGTTTTACATATTATTATATTTCTAATCCCTGTTTTAATTACTGGCTTGTTGCCTATATTTTTAGCTAACGATTGGTTTTGTGGGACTCTCATAAATGAGTAGTTGTGTTGACTGCATTACTAGTAAAAACTTTTCACGTAATTGTATTAGTTGCTTTAATCATTTAATCACATGATTTGGTTATTTGAACAATTAAGATTAAGGCAATTAGCGAAAATTTATAGAAAATTCCTTACTAATAAAGTAGTTAATATAACTACTGATTTTTTCAGTGGATGTGTACGAAATTGATAATTTTTATTTAATTGAAAACACCATTGAATGAGGACTATTTTCTATTAAAAAATTAATGAAATTTAAATTATAAAATGCTCCTGAATGCATGGAACTGATTATTTTGTCTTGATGATAACAGAGGTCAGTACCTGTTGAAGCGACGGCAGCTGTTTAAATTTGGGATGCGGGGGAGCGAAGCCGGATGTTTTACTTGGCCCAGAGGCCTTGCTGTCGGGCCAGACAATTCCATCGTCGTTGCCGATAGCTCCAATCATCGTGTTCAAGTAAGTGATGCCAGAAGCAGAAATGACTTTTTTTCGTTTGACCCAAGCAAATTTGATTGATTGAAAATTTTATATATTTTTATTAACAATACAATAAATGCTCTTTTAAATATGATTTAAATAGGTCTTTGATGGAAACGGAAACTTCATGAAGGAGTTTGGAACGTACGGAAGTGGAGAAGGACAATTTGACTGTCTCGCAGGAGTAGCCGTAAACAGGATCGGGCAATTTATCATCGCTGACCGATACAATCATCGTATCCAGGTTTTGGATCCCTCTGGTCGTTTCCTTAGGGCTTTCGGTTCCCAGGGAACGGCTGATGGACGATTCAACTATCCTTGGGGCATTACTACAGATGCTCTTGGATTTATCTACGTGTGCGACAAAGAAAATCATCGCGTCCAGGTAAATCCACAATTTCAGCTAAAAACAGAATCAATTTTCAATAAAAATACTTTGATTAGCAAAAACAACAATTCACATCTTAAAGAATAAATTCAAAATAAAATGAATAAAAAAAAAAAAATTATGATAAGAGAAAAGTAATTGAATTGTTTTTCCAGGTCTTCCAATCAGATGGAACGTTTGTCGGAAAATTCGGGTCCTGTGGAAGTGGACGTGGCCAGCTGGAACACCCTCATTACATCGCTGTGAGCAATACGAATCGAGTGATCGTAAGTGATAGCAATAACCATCGCGTTCAAATTTTCGATGTCAATGGAAGGGTCTTGACAGCTTTCGGATCTGAGGGTTCTGATGAAGGTCAATTTAAATTTCCCCGTGGAGTCGCTGTCGATGATCAGGGTTACATCATAGTCGCCGATTCTGGAAATAATCGTATACAGATTTTCACCCCGGAGGGCGTCTTTCTCAGAGCATTTGGAAACTGGGGCAGTGGTGATGGCGAATTTAAAGGACTCGAAGGCGTTGCTGTCACTTCCGTCGGAAACATCGTAGTCTGCGATCGAGAAAATCACCGGGTCCAAGTCTTTTAACATACTAAAAACTTAAATCAATTGAGCTAAAAGCAAAATAGGATTTATTTATAAACGTCCTTGACATCATAGCCTTTCCTGGAAAAAATTTTAATTTAAAGAACAATTCAAATTTTGTTAATAATGGTGTTTGAATACTCAGCTTTGGGTTATTTTAAGAGAAGAAATAGGTTTTTAACAAATGCTCAACCTAATCTTACGTCTCGAGAAAAAGAATTATTCACATTTACATTTTATAATGAATAATTAAAGGTTATATCACTTTACGGACAATTTTCCAATTTGTTGAAAGCGGGAATAGGCCTTGTAGTTAGTATTAATTACACAATTTGTATTTTATATAAATCAATAATAATAATCTGAACCAAAAAATTTGTCATTAAACAAACTCTGGTTGCACTGCTTTTAAAATTAGCGTTACTTCAAAAATTGCATTTAAAAATTCTAAACACAATAGAATTAAATAGTGAAAGTTATAATTATTAGCAATTAATGATAATTCCTAAAAACTTTAAACAGTCTTTTAATCGGAATTTCGTTGAATAGATAAAGCACCTTGAAGAGAAATAAAGTACTTGATTAAAATATAATTGTACATAAAATAATTAAAAAGATAAGATTTAATAATTAAAATACAAAATTTTGAGTGTGCATATTAATTTCTAAACTATAAAATAAGTATTCATTGCCACAAAAACTTCAAATGCGAGAAAACTAGTAAAACATTTATTACTCAAAAATAAAAATATTTAAAAACACGTTATTTTAATTCAAGTAGAATATGATTTGAAACATCACAAATTCCTGCATACATGATATTTTCAAGTAACTTAATTTAATTTGTACTCACTGTGACAGCACTCCGTTTGTACCGTTTGTATTATGCTTTAAATAAATTGTTGCTGAAGTAAAATTATCTGAATTTACTTTCATCATAATTTCATATCTGAACCGAAATTATATTTTAGGCTACTTAAAATATAAAAGGCACTAGAATGAAAGACAGGGCAAATTGAAAAGGTGAATAAGTCAATAAATATATAATTTATTAAATGCAATGATGAAATGGTGTAACAATGGGGACTGGATGATTGGAAATCGCATGACTTCCTTAAGAACACCAATTATTTGGTGCCCCACCCGAGCCCCCGGATCAGAAATATAGATAAAATATTTTCGTTATTTACAATATTAATTAAAGGTTAGTCAATAAATAATAAATAGTGGTATAGTCACTGACTTAATTATAGTACTTTATATACTAATAATAATTAATATTAAGTTTGCGATAATAAAAATATTACAAGAGATGGAGCCTGTATCGTTATTCGTATACTCTAAAATAGCGCATAAATGTGTCTGGCCTTCTTCGCATCGAAATTCGCTTGTGCTTTTTGAACTTTGCTTTCGAGGACGTCGATGATTGTTAGTTTATTTATTTTTCTTGTTTTTTTCTTTTGTTTGTAAATTTTTAAAATCTAATGCTTCGCAATTTTGGCTTATCGCACGAATTTCAAAACGAAGAAAAGTAGATCTTGAAGTGTCAAAATGGTCACCGACATTTTTTTTTTGGAGTAAAAATTACAAAAATTCAATACAAAGTATGAAGCTTTTTACTGATTTTCAGTTTCGCAGAGAGTACATTTCGACAAATTTCTGTAGAATAAGAAATTTACTTGTCAAGTTTTTCCGTCATAAAGCCCGAAGTGGACGTAATTATATAGATTAGTGCATTAGAGACTAGAAAATTCCGGGCGCAAGCTGACGGATTAGCAAATAAAACCAGAGAACTCTGGAGAAGTTTGAAAGGAAAGTTGAAAGACTAAAAAGGAAAATTGTTAAACATTTAGTCAGAAATTTATTTTCTTGCAAACTTCTCTTCTTGTTAAATCACTTTTTTATGAAAATTCAGCGGTATTAGTTTTGAAAAATTTTATTTTGAACCTCTGAAATTCTAATTAATCTTTTGAGTATAAGAATTTGAATCAAGCAATTCAAAGTACTTCCTAGAAAACCCAAGATGGCTGTTTTTCATACAAATCGATCAAAATTCCATAAATTTTTTACATTGGGACGATTTTGACACTCAATAATAATAAATCTTGGATTAATTTTCCTAAAAAGTGGACATTGGAGGCTCGAATCTATCATGGATTATTGGTTTCCAATTCGAAGAAGTAAATGTAGTCACTCTACTTCTACAGTATTGTTCTCGTTCTGCGTCTAAAAAGTAGTTGAAAATTGGCGCGACAAATCTTTATCATTATTTTTAATTGTCACCGACATCATAATCGTCATCCGATGTATAGTTTTTAAGTCAAGTAGTAATAAAGTTTTTCTTTATTATAATAAATTGTTTAAATAATTAAAGTGGCAGCAGTTAGGCCATGCGGCTCCTATCATCTAGTCGTCTTTGACTCTTGGCTTTCTTACGTAGATTTAAAAATGTCTTTATTCGATAGATTTATGATTGAGAATAATTTGCTTTTTTTTTGTTTGTTTAAAGTGATTTTAAAGAGTTATGTACTTCGAAGCGCCTACCCTAGCGATTTTATTAAGTAATAGTAGAAGTGGGTTCCCTCCCTCTTGCCTTTCAATTATATTCCTTCTTTGCTTTATCAATGCTTTATCACCTTATCAATGCGCGATTTACTTCATTTTTTCTAAAAATACTACTCAATACATTTTTCCTTATTCAACGAAAATCTCTTCGAGATCCTACCAAATTCTCCATTTTTTTTCTAAAACTTTTCTTATCCAGCGCCGTAATTCAAGCTCTCTTGAATTGGTAAAAATTGTCATTTTCTTATATTACGGAAAGAAAACTTTTTATTCAAAAAATGCGCGAAGTTTAAAAAGTTTGGAAAATTCGGATTCTCTCGTAGAAACTATTCGCTAGGACGCAAATCTGAGAAAAATTTTCTGGTTTATAATAATAAGTCGGGCTGAAGTCTCTGATACTGAAATTTCGCGTAACAAAGTACAGTTTACGCTGCGCGCTTTGATGGTTCGATAATATAAATTTGTTGTACAATTTTCATAGCTTTTAAGTACTGTAAAATTCATTATTTGATTTCTACTAAGCGCGACACACGTCTGACAAACTGCATCCGACGACAAAACACTAATCTCCGCCTGTTTTCCCTCCTCTCCTTTAAAATCGCTAAATCTTCTTCAGTAGTTTCTTAATTATGCAATAAGCAAAAATATGAATATAATAATAGTTTTATGTATAATAATAATACTTACTCCCCCTGCTTAAGTATCGATACAGAATCGTGATTAATTAATTAATTAACAATGATTGAGAAAAAATGTTTTTTTCCTTTATCTTCATTTTCGTTATTTCTTTATATAACAAATAATTTTTTAAGCTTAGTGGCATGAAAATGCTCGTTGGAATTGACTCGTGTACAATATTACATTTCTCTTACTCGCAACTTTCTATTCCTTCCAACTTTACTCCGCTGTAAGCGATAATCGAGAATATCCTTTTCCAAAAAAATCCAAATGTTATCTGATTATTATTTACCATTATATATTCATTGTTTTCAAATTAAATACTTTTTTCAAAAATCAAAATAATCATTTTGTATAGAAAGGTTTTCAATTCACTTGGATAGATATCTAAATGTTAAATTTCACATAAAACTGTATAGTAACAGTTACAATAAATAAATAATTACACTTAAGCATAATCTAGCAATGCTAAATTATTGTTGAAATTATGCAGACACTTAATTAAATATCAACAACATCAACCTAAACTTATCAACTCATATATTAAAATTGTGTAGAAGAATCTGTATTTCTTTTTCTAATGTCGTAATTTTAAAATTTATCTTTAAAAGAAGTTTAAATATAATATTCAAAATGAATCTTTAGCAGTTCATTATTATGCAAGAAAGTGGATGGAACAATAAATTAGAAAGGAATACGATCATCGATTATTCCAGACAGCCAAATTTGGTAAAATATACCAGCTGTACCTGACATTGACTTCAAAACGCTGGTATGTCTGTCTATCTGATCACAATTATTCCAAATATTTACTCGCCTGTATCATCAGCATTGAAACTTCGGAAATACTTTCTTGGATCACCATGGATTTATCACAATATATATATATATATAATATATATATATATATATTTTTTAACCAACAGGAACGTGGGGTCTTCACCTGCGTCCCCTTTGCATCCTCTGTGCATTCCCTAATCTAAAGAGCTTTTAAAAAATCTCCTACTGGAGAGAAACTGCTAGATAATCGATAACAATGCAATCGCCTAATTTATATTCCTAGTTATCTTCTAAGAAATTGATTATACCGTGACATCAAGCACAGCCCGTGGATCAAGGGGCCCCACCGAAAGAGCTCACTTTTTCCATTTATTCTTCTAAAATTTCCCTACATTAAAAAGAAAATCCTGCTATATTTGTCAGTTCTTTAAGCAATCCTCACAAATGCATTTCTCCAATATCGATGAATGACTTGAAATCTTTATCAAAGGTGATTACACTCATCGATTTTCTTTGTAACCAGAATTTCAAGAAAAAAAATCAATTGTTGAGTTTAAGTCTGACGTAGAAATTTAATTAAGTCGTCACTTTTTATTTCAGCAACGCATAATTTTTCCTTAAATGTAAATTGAAACGATCGATTACGACCCACTTGGGAAATGTTATATATGCATTAAGAAACTCGGCCAGGTTTCCGCCAGTTTTAAATTAATGTGCGAATAACTCGGCCTCTTTGATCAGTCCAAAAATACTTGTTTGAGCTTTTTTCAGGTCGAAGCTCGTCGTTTCAATTAACACTGGTCCAAAGTATAGCGCTACTACTTTCAGGAATTAGCTCAAAAGCTGTTGCCAAGGTGTAAAAAGTATTTTTATTGTCTCCAGAGGATAAACGATTAATGACTAGAATAGCAGAAAGTATAGTTAAAATTGAATGGGATAATAAGAGACTATTTAGATGGTTTGGTTTTTAGAACAACAACTTGGCAACATCTGGAAACGTCATTTATCCAGCTCTCTAGATTCAAGTACAGCCACCACGAATTTAGTCGCTTGCTATTTTTACAAGATGCTGCAAAAAAGGATTTATGCATGTTCAATGCACCATTGAAAGTAAGTATCAATTTCGTGATTCTTCAGATACCTTAGTTCTAGATGAATCTAGAATCGAATATAAAAGCAAAAGTTGACGGCTCGTAACATTTTTCTCTTATAGAATACGTTAAAAAGCGTAGTTTTTTTGGAATCTTTAGTGCAAAAAATGAAACGCTTATAGTATAACTGCATTTCTTTACATTCAAAATTTTCTTTGAACTCATAGAAAATTTTCTACAACGTTCGATAATGAATAATATTTAAAAATATATTGTTCTATACTCAGTGTTTCAATTAAAACAAAAATTCAATTGATTGATGAAATAAAAAAACTATTTGTAAACATTATAAATCCAAGGAACGAAATTTGTGATTTTTAATTGAACAATATTTAATGAATAGTTGATGAACAATAAAATATAAACTATTTTAAATTAAAAAAATATAAAAGGTTGCCGTTAGAACAACTAGTATTCGGCAAAAGGTACAATTGTATCGCACAACGAGCGCATGTCTCGTAAGACAGCTAATAATAAAGTGACGCATCGCCTAAAAAATACTGCGTTCAACGCATCGCTCAAATGAATAGACACTATTAAGGTATTCGTACTTGAATACTGAACACTGAGTTAAGTTCACTTGTCGTGAAAAGCGAAAAAGTATTAACTAAGTATCTATACCTATGCGATTGTTCAAAACTGCTCTCTCGATAAGTTTTTCCCCATAAACAGTTATAAAGAAAAGCGAAGTGAAAGCCATAAGAAACTCGTGGCTTCTGTACAGTGAAACTTACAATCTTCCACCCTAATACTCCTGACTATGATTTTTCTATAGTATAACACATCCTAGAAAGTGATTTGAAACTTTCAAAAAGAATTGCAGAAATATTCAGAAGAACGTGTTTCCAGAATCGGGGGAATTATTAGAAACACTGTAAGTATTTAAAAAGTACTAAATAATTCGCTTTTGAAGATTAGAAGACATGGATAAAAATTTTAAACTTTAAAATTTAAACTTATTAGCAACAGTATAAATGCGTATTTAAATAAGTAACATGAAAAGATGTACCATTTCTCCAAAATTATAGAGTGGTACTCTTGTGAGTCTCTGTTTCCAGTACTTCCGTTTAATATCCGGAAATTTTTCTTCACATTACGAGCGAAAACTATATGGGCCGACTTTGTCCTTGTCGAGATTCTTTACTGCTTGTCATACATTCACTGTTTACTACGTGACCTCTGGGCTGACGGCTACTAGGCTGGCCCCTGGGCTAGATGAGAGCGAGTTTTGGGGGACAGCAGCCCCCCGTGAAGTGAGAACTGGCTGCCTCCCGTTCCCGTTTGCGGCGGCCCTGGCGTTCTGCAGTCTGCAAAAATTTTATTTTTTCTATAAATAAGATTTTAAAAACACTATAGTAAGATGCAAAATAAAAATTATTTGTATTTCGAATAGAATATCTTTTGAATAAGGAAAGATAAAAATTGATCTGAAAGGAAATCAAAATCATATTGAATACCAAGCTAAATAAGCCCTAGTTTATTAGTAACAATATTGTTAGTGATCATACAGTTAACTCAATTCTAGAAATGTTCAAATTTAAATATTTTGAGTCAAAATTCATCTCCCCGTCACCTCCGGTTCTCGAAATTACACAGAAGATGTGTTTTTATAAATATCTCCAAAACCGTTAGGGTTTTGAGGACAAAGTCGAAAATTTGCGACCTTTTTATACATTCAAGTTCATAAATTATTTGTTGATTAATAAAATTCAATGAACTTGGGGCTATTTAAATTAAAATTTTGTATATTCTTTGACTTGATAATCAAACTACAATTATAGAAATAATATTAGTTTAAAAGTGTTTTATGATTCGCAGGAACATCTAGAATAAATTCAACGAATACTGAAAATGTATAGCGAAAAAATAAACAAAGTAACTATTTGTGATAATTAATTAATCGAAGCGCTACTTACCGGTCGTGAGTCATCCCACGACAAGCTGCATTGATAAATTCAAGATAGACTTTAGAAAAGGAAGATGAAAAAGTTCTACAACTTGATACCGATATTTTTTTAATTGTACTTACTCTCTATTTTTATAGAGAGAAGGCAGTGATAACTTACTTGACTTTGGATTGTCGCATAAATTGCTGAATTTTCCGAGCAGCTTGGTGAGCAGCTTGCTGATGAATTGCCTGTTGTCTTGTACCGGAGGATCCAGGACGAGCGCGATAGTTTCTGTAGTTACTCTGAATAACCAAAGCCGCCTTTGTGGCTTGCCTGTAATGAGAAAAGAACGTCTAGTGAGACGAAAGTGTACGAAAACGCTGCTTGAAGACACATTCAAGAAACTATCCATTATGTACGATCCGAGACTTCAGCTCGACCTAAAGTCGTATTAATTTAATGCCAGCTTAATTTCGTATTCGGGCCGCTGTGGCAAGAAACGAAGGAAGTCCGCAAAGTTCCCGAATTATTTACGATGCCAATTAAAAGTTCCTGCTCCCCGGTGGAGGTAAGTTGAACTTTACTCAAATCGAGTCGACCACGGAATCGTTAGGGCGGGTTAAAGAGACACGCTAGTGTTGTCCTCGGTAATTATGATTTATTTCTAAACTCATTTTACACCGACCCACTGACAGTGTGTCAACCTTTATCACGATTCCGCTTCGATTTAAAGGAACGCAATTAAAACGCAATTGAAAGCCAAGAGAAGAAAAAAGTGAGGAATATAGTAAATTGAATTATTTTAATTACCTATAGTAGGCGCACTGCTTATGTCGGCGGTAATATTGCTGAATAAGAACGGCAGCATGCCTCTCAGCCTCTTCCTGACGTTGACGACCTTTGTAACTCCTGTAGGCTTTTTGTATCATCCTGGCAGCTTGATAGAGTTCTCTCTGCTCCCGATCCGATAACGTAAGCCTACTCAAATCCGCCTCGCTTCCATCTCCTGACCCTGACCCACCTGCACCTCCGTTCATCCCAGTCCCAAATTTTCTCTCTCCTCCATAAGGATACTGGCCGTTGTGACCGTTGCCACCGTCGAGCTGCAGTTGGAGTTGTAGAAACTCGCAAAAGTCTGCTGTTGTGGGCGGTGGCGACGGCGAGTCCGGCGTCAAACAACTGCTCGATGGACTTGATGGACTCGCATCGGCATCCACATCCGAAACGGAAGCTGCTCCACCGCTGCACTCTCGATACGAGTCGAACAACTCACCCGAGTCGAGTGGCTGCAAAAAATATTTCTTTTAGTATTAATTTATTATCCTTTCAAGAGACATCATTCAAGTGTCCGTTTCCAATTTCGATAAAGCTTAAATATATTGTAGACTACAAACAATTAAGAAATACGCATGTGTCCTTACCGGAAAACATTTTTATCAAGGGATTAAATCATCCTTTAGAGTTTCGTACTTTGAGGAGTGATTACAGTTGTTTTCATTCAAAAAATTGATAGATATTAATAAATAAAAAAAATAAAATATTATTTGCACAGAGACATATTTACTAACGAATATGATAATCTTTGAAAATTTATTTTTGGCGTGTAACAAGACACGTTTCTCTTATTTTTTAATAGCCTGCAATATACTTCAACGTCATGCAAATAGAAAACGGAGATTGAAGTTTTGTCTTTTAGTAGTTATTATATTTTTAATTAATTTCATTTAATTTTAGAGCTTTTAAATATTTTATGTTTTACCATTTGTTCCATCAAAGCGTCCTCGAGAGGTGGTAAAGGTGGAGGTGGCGAAGATGGAGATGGAGGATCGCCCTCCGCCCTCTTGATCCTCTCCGGTAGGGCGGCTATAATTTGTTCGGCCAAAGTCAGCACCCTCGCGTCTTCCTCCCCTATAAAAAGCAAGCATGACCCTAGCCAAACTCAAAAAAGCAGTCGCATCAAACCGATTAAATCACACTGAGCACAACACCGAAGAAAGCTGTTAACGTGTGTTTGCAGCGAAGTTAGTAGCACCCAACTTGTTTCAAACACCAAACAACAATTGCATTTATAATACATTTCACACCAGATTCACCTACAAGACTGAAGCTTCCTGTGGTTTCGTAAAAAGTTACAGGCAGCTCATCACCATTCAGGTACATACGGCAGTTACACTTCATGTGCACAAAACTTTTATTATAAATTTCATTTATTGCATAACTTGAATATTTAATAAGATTCGAAATTGAAAATAATAAAAGTAAGTGCTGTAAGATAAAGATGGAAACAACGATAATAATGATTTAATTAATCTGAAGTCAATTAAGAAGTTTATTACTTTTTTGATAGTTTGGATAAATCTCCAATGCTCCTAGTGAAATTTTTGTGAAATTAAATGATGATGTCTTTCAAAAAGTGAATGGGTAATTATTATCTTTCTATTGTATTATTTCTGCCACTCAGAATGTTTACTTTTCTTTGCAATTTCCAAATCTATTTTCAGTGGTTTGTGTTATTTCTATAAAATTTCAAGTATAAAATTAGAATTTTAGAATGTTTTAGAATTCAAATATTTACATATTTCTGCTGCCCAAAAGAAGAAACTAGTAAGTAACACTTGATACAAAGGTTATTTTTGCGAGTATGAGTAACAAAAAATATCCTCTATAGCAAATTTTACTTACTAGGTTCTTCTTTTGGACAGCAGATTTGGGAGCATATAAATATTTTAACACCAATAGTTGAATACATAAAAAATGCAGAATTTCTCAAGTTTATATGTTAAAGTTTTATAACATTTTAATCAGATGAGTAGATTCTTAGAAGTGCAGACTTAAAAAATTTGGAAATTAGAATCCTATTTTAATTAAATTTTTTCTGAAGAAAATTAAGGTTTATTAAAGCTCAAAACCCCAAAGCCTTGTTATTTTTTTTTATTTTTTGAACGATAAATATAATTATTTGCTGTTTTTATATTATTGAGTTTTTAAAATATCTTATTTTTTCTATTCAATATATATTTTTCTTTTTACTCTCCCCTTATCAATTCTTCAAATTTTTAGATATTGTTAATTCACAAGTTTTGTATTTTATAAAAATAAAATCCCATGATATGGAAAATTAGTAATTTATTATCTTTATTAAATATTGTCTTTAAAAATACTATCACACAAAAAGTAAATGTTCCGATACTCCCAACTCACGAAGAAGTTTATTTTAATAATTTTTAAAGTTGAAAATATTAGTAAACACTCTGCGTGGAAGAATAAAAACTACATAAAAACTTTGCACAACTCCAGAAGGTAATCCTGGCCACTAAATAGACACAACTGCAAATCAGGTATTAGAAGTTACAGGGAAATTATACAAGAGCAATTTATCAATGCCAAGCAACACCAATACTGCTGAAGCTGCAAGAGTTTACAGTATTAAGGGAGTGGGGTTTTGATTCTCTCTCATCAAAGTGGTCCTTAGAGTACACGTGGGAAGTAAATCAGCTACGGTTTAGTCTACATGTTCACGCTTGGGGCGAATATTCTAGTAAGGTGATCTATTAAGAGTGTGTTGGAAGGTAAAGACAGTGTTACGTATAGATATACAGATATACAGACAGGCAGACAGACAAACAGACAATAGGGGGAACGAGCTAAGTACGGACCTACGGTCTCTCGAGGGGTCGGAGCGCTCTCCATTCCCTGCTGGCCGAGGCCTAAGGATGACTCATCCTCTTGCAACAATTCCATGTTTTCCAGGAGCGGGGAACCACCTGTGTTTTTCGATAAACCACTTAATGCCACGCTCCTGGTCTTAGGTTTTCTTAACTTACGATGATTTAGACTATTATTTTTTACAAAGGGAGAGAGAGAGAGAGAGAAACAGATAAAGAGAGAGAAAGAGAGAGGAAAGCGGATATGTGCTTGGGTCTGGTATGTAAATGTAAGTGTGAGTGGTGTTGTTTAACAGTGTGCACCTGATGGATTTATATTAAATAAACGAGACTAACACAGCGCCAGATCGAGACCGCTATCTTGAGAGGGCCTCCTAGGAATAGGGCTGGCCGGCCGCAAAAATAGTCTCTCGTCTTGCCTCCTAGCCTCCAACCGATTCAGCTCTTCGGCGATCGCCGTGTGACCGTTCTCCGCAGCCAATTCAGTGGCACTCCTGTTCTGACAATCTCTCACACGCAGCGCCATTGCGTTCCATCTGGACAAACGACACAAGAATCGTCTTAACTTGACGAGGGCGAAGATCTGCCAAACCGCGGATGTCAACGAACTTCAAGAATGGTCTTAAATACTTTAAACTCTCTTTCTCCATTTAGTTATTTACTTGTATAATTTACGGATTTTTGAATTTATTGTCTCATTGATTTACTTACCGATAAAGTATCCTGGCTGTGTCAGCGTGACCAGCAGCACAAGCCCAGGCAAGAGGCGTTAATCCTGCGGCATCTTGACGCAAAGCGTCCACTTCCGCGTCCAAAACGCTACTTGGGTTCTCAGCCCTCCAATGTAGAAGCGCACAGGCTAACCTGGAGTAACCCAAGCCTGCTGCTAAGTGTAAAAGAGTTGGTCCTCCGGATTGAAGAGGCTCTGCACCAGTACGCCATGGACGCACCACAGCATCCTGAAATAATTGACGTGAAAATAATTATCCTCACTCGTTTAAATTAACAAACATTATTCATGACCGAGGGACCGTTCACTCAAAATCGATTCTACGTGAGTATAATTATACCGTTAACTAGCTTATGATTGATGTTATTCCACATTTGAAGCATGATCCAGTTTGATTCTGACAATTAGAAAAGAAAAGAATCAAATCCAACCTCAGAAGAAGCACGGGGATTATTCCAACAATTGCGCGCACTGAGCTGCATCATTACGATTGATTCCTGTTCATTCCGCCAGATTCTTTGTTGATTCTTGGCGATTCTGAATGATTCCTGGTGATTCTTTTGAATCTAACTGATGAACGCGACTTTCAAACTTTTAGAATCAATCTGTAAGATTTTACTGAATCAAGCTGATTCCTCATATGATTCTGAAAAATCTTTCGACGATTCACTGATTCTGAATCGATTATAAGTATGGAAAATCATTGATTCTTCCAGTGAACGGTCCCTCGTTTATACACAGGCCTCTAGAGATTTAATTCTTTGAGTGCAAGTAGCCATTTTAGATGTACCTTTATACAAAAACCACAAATTCCGGCTTAAAAATTACCTGTTATCACAAGTTTTTCAGAAACTTATGGATCTAATGTGCTAGAACCTTAGAAAGAATTCAAATCAAAGTTCGCACCTTGCATTTCATCAACCTTGTATATGAAGTTCAACATCACGTACTCGAGACGTTTTGTGTGTGTGTTAGTATGTGTAGTGCGTGCAAAACACATGGCACGGAATACCTCCACTCGGCGGCTTTGCTAAAAATCACTGTGAATAAACGAATTGTTGCATTTACAATCCTTACTTCAAGAATTTAAAACTAATAATAGAAATTATGAAACTTAACACACCGTTAACAAAACAACGGAAAAAGTTTTTTTAGTAAAACTGTTCAATATGTACTTGGAAGGAAAAGGCATGAATCTCTTTTAAATTGCTTATTACAAATTTATCGACAATAATAGGTAATTAAGAAATTTATAATGCCTATTTGACTTATTCATTAAATCATAGTTTGTTTTTCCGTCCGATCAATAGTATTTCTTCTGGAATCTTCTGAAATTAGCAACCTCGGATCATATGTTGATACATGTTTATTTAACGTTTCAAAGTCACAATGACTTCCTTTTCGAAAACTTATTCATTTATTTTCAGAGACGTTTAGCATAGGTACCAAGTAGGGGAATTACGTGCCATGTGCAGTCATGCGCACCGCTACACACCAATTCACACAGAACTTCTTGAACACATGTCCTTGTCTACGTCTCGAGCATATCGGTACAATGTATCATAGATTTTCTTAAATGTTGCAGATTTCGAACTTAATTTCCTCAAAAACCTATCGCCATGGTTAATTTTTGAGCCCAGATTCGTTTTCAACGGACAAAAAGACTTCGAAAACGTCTAGTCACATTATAATGACAGAAAAAAGATGAAAAAAATGTAATTAAAAATATACCTGACAATAAGCAACGAGACGTTCTTCAAGATGAGCAGCAGGTGAGGGTGGCCCGGGGCCTTGGAGACGAGCTTCCACATCTGCAAGACGATCGAGCAGAGCTTTTTCTGGACTAGGTTCAGACGTGGGAGGTCCTCGATATTCAAAAGCGACGCTATCCGAGATAACAAAACCATCACAGGCAACCTGGAGTGAAGCTATTCCTGGTGCATGAGCGGGACATCTACATCGCAGAACACCTGGTTGTACAAGACAAGCTTCTACTGCTTCCGCATCAAAAAGCACCGAATAAGAATGTGAGTTATTGCATCCTGTCCAGGGTCCTGCCACTAGCACCTGGGAATATTAATAACAGAGTTGGACGGTTATCGCCTTCGAATTGGAATTCAATGAACAGAGTAATTTGGACCGTCGCAGACTCTCAATTGCTAGAGGCACGATCAACTGTGCCGCCAAGAATCGAGAATGGCCCATTCTAAAAATCCTTATTTACTGCCATTTCTGATAATTGAATAGAGGATATTGAATGATAGTACTTAATGATGATGTAAATTTAATATTTTTACAATTTTAGTTTAAGGAATATCAGGGTGACCGTTTTCATCGACAAAAATAATTCGAGGTCATCAAAAATTTTTTCCCGGTCATTAAAAAATAGTTTCCAATGAATAGCAGTTAAGGTAGTTTTCATCCACGAAAATTAGACCTTAGGCAAAAATAGATAATTTTGCTTTCAAGAATAGCAATATTATTATTGAATGGCTATTTTGAAAGAGAAAAGATTATTTTACATGAAAAAAATTTGAAACACAGAAAAATAATTTTATTAACAAATTTTATTTTTGACCCAACTTTTTTTCTTATCGCTTCATACCAAATTTTAAGAAATGATGTGATTCCAACAAATCACGAATCATTTTTTCAGAGAAAAGATTTCACACAACTTCACAGTTTCTGATTATTAAAAATAAATTCTTTAATGGCTGAAACCATTAAAAAACATTTTCCAAAACGAAATTTTTATAAACAAATTGCTGAATTTGATAATAATTTATTCATTTTTGAAAATTGGAAATGGTTAAGTTGTAGGGAATCTTTTTCTTCAAAAAGTGATTTGTAATTTATTAAAATCGCATAATTTTTAAAATTTGGTAAGAAGCAATATGAAAAAAGGTCGGGGCAAAAATAAAATTTATTAATAAAATTATTTTTCTGTATTTCAAATTTTTTTCATGGAAATTAATCTTTTCTCTTCCAAAATAGCCCTTCAATAATAATATTGCTATTCTTGAAAGCAAAATTATCTATTTTTGCCTGAGGTCTAATTTTCATGGATCAACTACCTTAATGCAATGGGTTTTTAGAGTTTTAAAATATTTTTTATTCAATATTCTGAAATGAAATTTCTCCTAGTATACGGAAAACAAGAAATCATACGAAATGGACAATTGTTAAAGTAATTGTTAAGTGATTGTTAAAATAAGGCGGGAATTTCGAAATGCATAATATAATATATAAGTAAATCACTTTATGTAACACATTTAAAACAAATTAAAGTCGTTTTTTATTAAAAATTTAAAAAAATTTCCGGTCATTTCCCGGTTTCACGGTCCAGCGGCCACCCTGAATATAAATTTTCTAATTCTGATTAGTAATAAATGAGATGATTTGTATTGATGATGAAATATATAAATTTGATTAAAATACCTTGACACCTCCTTCGGTATAACTCCAATCGGGACTATATTCAGTAATATGGACTGGATGGCAAACATTGTCATTTTCCGCATTTCTCTCATCCGTCTTGTTATGTTCTGCTTCGAAATCGTGAAGCTCTGGGAGATCCCCAAAGACATCGAATGCATCGAGATTGACCAGCACATCGTCTGGCGAATCAATAAAGTCCATCGGGTTGATAATGCTATTGTCAGCAGGGGATGGTGTTGGTGACGGAGGAACCATATTCGCCGATAAAGTTCGTTGAATATCTTCTTGACTAAGATCTAGTGTCTCCACAAAGTTGGTGACTCCAGACCCATTTCCTGTATTCGAAAGTGATTGGACTGTAGAGCAATCGATGTTGTCCTTCGGTTCGATATCCTGCTGCGTTTGTTGTTCTCGATCAACGCCGATTTGCTGCACAATTTTCGGATCCGGAACTTGCTGCATCTCTACTTGCTGACTCGACTGCGGTGCTGATTGCTGCTGCTGTTGCTGCTGTTGTTGATGATGATATGGTTGACTATTGAGAATGAGGAGTCCACCACCTCCTTGGATTTGTTGCAGACTTAAGACTAAGGGAGCCGGTTGTTGACTCTGAGTTGAGTGGGAATGTCTTGAGTATACGCGAGGAGCCGGCGGTGCCGTCGATGTTGGCTGTTGACCTCCAGTCGTCGATGAAACCTAAAAATTAAATTTAAAATTTTTTTAAATTTAAAAATTCTGACTTCTATGTTTTAAATACGGAATTTTTTTATCTTAACAAAATTTGATTCCTATTAAAGTAGATAAGATGCAAACCTGATTGTCGGGGGTGAGCCTCCTAGGAGCAATTTGAGCACTGCTGGTCGATGAGGCAGAAGAAGCTCTTTGTCTATCTAAGAGCTGAGTGACGATCATGTCGACCGGGTGATTAGAGTGTTGGGAGAGATGAGGATTATTAGGATCATCATCTCCACCAAGGAACATCGGCCTTAATTGAGAAGCCAATTCATCTCGCGTCCATTCTTTTTTATCTGGCGGCAATGCAAGACAGGGCGGTAGTGCCGCCAGTTTCGCATCCCCGTCGGGATAAGGAACATTGAGATAATGGACAAGAACGACATCCGGATTTTGCAGTAGCCAATAGCAACGCCGATGAAACGTTGGCAGAATCGCCGAATGTACATAACAACCGTATATGCACTCCACGCCCTGGACCTATCAGACAATTTTTACAATTTTCATGGTCAATCAACACCTTTGTGTATTCTCAAATCAATAACAATAATTCAATTTTTTCGAAATAGAACAGTTTATTTCCTATAACTCGAGAAATCTTTCTAATAAATTAAAATCAAAAAATGAAGAAACAATAATTTATATATTTCTAAATTGAAAAGGCGCTTAGGAATAAAATTGAAGTTAGAATTGAATGGATTTTTAAAATAATGCAGAATGAAAACTAAAAAAATACTGACTTAATAAATAAAAATGGAACACTTAATTTCTTCAATTGGGATTTCTAAATCAACAAAATTCCTACGCTTCGATATTTTTTCATTCATTTCAAGACTCTTATTATTAAATATTCTAGTTCTTGATGTTTTTATATAAAAGTTTTTACGATTTATTTTCTGGACTGAAAGAAATGTAAATATTTGATTAATTTTTATGTTCGCTATACCGCAAGAACCATAAAAGAACTAGAATTCATAATAGAGAAAATGAAGTTTAATTTGAAAATTTGGTAAACTCTAAATTACCTTTAGCTTCATGTGATCCTCCCTCGTTGTTTTTCCGTCTTTTCTTTTCTTCCAACAATAACCATCTCGCCGATAACGCACTTTTTTTCTTGAAAATAATAGCATCGAACCGCTTCGTGGTCTCACTTTTGCTTCCCGACTCTGCCATTCTGAATGCCTTTGAAAATTTATCAAAATAGCAGCAATCTCCTAAAACACAAAAAATTCAGTACAATTTAATCAAAAAGCTTGGAGTATCGTATGAATTTAATTTAAAAATTTATTTGAATTCAAGGTTACTCAAATCATCACAAATTATCAGTATATTAAGTCTGTATACACTAATGCAAAAATTACTCCAATTTGATTAATAATTTTAAAAGCTTTAGTATTGTTAATGAATATTTTTTTCTCAGTTTCTCAATAAATATTTTTACTATAATTACAAATCTTCAACTTGTAGAATTTTATTACAACAAATGTAAGACTTAATTGAATACCACATCTACAGAAAATATGAACTTGAAGTGCATAATTTTGGATCAATAAAATTTCTGTACGCGCCATAAAATCATTTTGAAAGTTTTTAGATCTTTTAATCGAACGATATTTATTTCGTACTGAAATGAGTCTCGTAAAATTTTGAAGGATTTCAGAAGACTCTACATGTCTGTGATAATATTCTAGAAAAATGAAGAATCCTTTTTCTAATTCATCAATAGAACAGTTTATAATCGAAAAATAAGAGATAGTTTTAGGATTGTGAACAGAGAATGATAAATTATGAATGGGAAAGGTGTCAATAGATGAAGATCTTTGCTGTGGTTATTCATGGCACGAAATTGGCCATTAATATGAGACCAGTGTGTAAGCTGGACAGAGAAGTCCCTGCTTGGATTACATCGAGATTGCTCAAACACGTGGTGGTATTACGAGCGAACCAATCATCCCCAATCTGTAATAGGTACCAGAACATGGCCATTGCTCGTGTACACCACGTGACTTAAGCCAGCCGAGTTCGGTATCAGGGTATTGATTGGGCAAATGCAACCAAGCAAGACACGATGTCCCATTCATGCCAGATTGTCAAACATTGAGAAACACTAAATCCGCATCTAAAGTTCAAAATGAACCCTCCCCTATTGATTTCAAGAGGCTCTTTATCTCTTAAAAAATAGTCGAATCAAAAACAGGATTGTTAAAATTTCGGGATCCAATTGTGTTATTCTACTCTTTCAAATTTGTTTTATTGGGTGTCCTATATATATGCAAAATAGATAACTTGTTTTATTTCATATGCGATATTTTAAATATAATATCTACGAGTGTTTGAGGAATAAGCAGCTTTTAAGTTTGTGATTGTTTTCCTTACTTTGTATTTTTTTATATATCTATCTTTTGATTTAATTTGCTTTGTAAACAAGGAAGCTTTGATTTTGGACATATTGCTTCGAGTGAATCCGCAACTTTGAAGTAGGCAGTGACAAACATTTCAAACTCAACTAATTAATTTTTCATTTAATATTTAAAAAAAAAAGTCATTTTATTTCAATCTTCCGGATTGAAAAATAAGATGGGGGGGGGGGTATGAAAAGTAACTTTCAAAGTAACCTGCGTTACTCAGTAACTTTTACTGTAACGAGTTACTTTTTATAGAGTAATTTACCCAACATTGCTTGAAATAATGAATATTTTTTAACTTTTTTGGACTCATTTTGTAAAGAGATTTACGTAGAATGTCAGTAATGTAAGAAGTAAATTGTAATCATTTTTTCTTGAATGCAGCCAAAATCTGAGCTCAGAACGAGAAAGTTGTAAAAAATTATTTATGAAAGAAATTTTGAAAATAATGTTATTGTATTTTTTAATGATGTTTTGTATTTTTTTCATATTTTCAGTTTTTATAATTTATACTATAATTTACTATTATAATAAGCTGATAAAAGTTCAAAAATGTCAATTGTTTCAAGAGTTGTTTAAAATTGGAGAAAACTTTGAAATATTGACTTTTTTCGTAATATCTTCGTTAACAATTACCTAAAACATTTCGTTTTGGGGTCATTGAACTCAGAATTTTGTTACCTTCCATGTTATTCTAAGGAAAAAATCCATTGCTAGGTATTTTCTAAATTAAAAGCTTTTATCTGAATGGTTAAGAGGGACTTCCACCTTGTGCGTTCTAAAAAATCGATTTTTTTTTCGTTGCATTTTTCGAATCTATGAACTATCGAAAATGGATTCAAAAAAAGATTTTATGAAAAAAAATACCGCTTCCAGAGTTACAAAGTTTTAAAGATTACTAGGCTTTAAACTTGAACTTTAAACGCGTTTTTCACTTTCATAACTAAATGAACTATTAAAAATAGGCCAAAAAATTCATTTTTTTTATAAATAGGTGCGATTTCGCTTAATTTCAAAATTTTGGAAAACGTATATTCCGAACGAAAGCGAACACGCTACTGATTAAAACTGTGTTGCGCTTTTTTGTCCAGTTGACCTGGGATGCTAAAATCATGGTCACATTTTGGCTCCAACTTTCTGACAAGGTCACGTTCGAGGATGACTACACTGAGAAGAAAATGCTATATCACGGATTCAAATCAATATGCTATAGAATTAGTAACATATTTATTGGTTCTTGTAGTATATTTTTATGAATTCGTAATATACATGCTTTTGGAAAGAAATGCTTTTGATTCAATAGCATTTTTTTTCTCAGTGTATATCGCGAAAATATTTCTTCGAAGTATTCATGTAGACATATTTTTAATCTTAAGGAATAAACGAACAACATGCAAAAAAAAATCATTGTGATATCTTATGCTATTCTGTAGAAAAAAAATGTTGAATTGAAGGGCTACCAGCAATAACTCGCCAAGCGCTCGAAATCGCAGAAAACTATTGTCAGCGTACCACAATCCTGATAAAATTCACAAAAACAAAAATACCGTTTTGCAGAATTATTCATGACGCATTTTTTATCTTGTTACAATTTTTATGCAACCTTAATAGTTTTTTAGATAAAAATTAAAAATACTAAATTTTTCGCCATCAAAAATAATCGAAAATCAGTGTTTTTCAAAACATAAATTGCTATTTCTCGGTCAATTTTTGACGAAATCGTTTTTTTTTATCATTAGACGTGGACTACTTTAGCGGAGCCAATAAATGAAATGAAACATGTCGAAACATTTTTCTTTAAACAATATTTTAATGTAAATAAAAAACCATGTTTTTGTGGTTGTCCCGGTAGAAAGTCTCTAATAAATTTTTGATTTCGGAAAACTTCCAGCGACATGTTTCATTTAATTCACTGGCTCCGCTAAAGTATTCCACGTCTAATGATAAAAAAAACAAACAATTTCGTCAAAAATTGACCGAGTAACAGCAATTTATGTTCTGAAAAACACTGATTTTCAATCATTTTGGATGACGGAAAATTGAGTGTTTTTAATTTTTATCTAAAAAACTATTAAGTTTGCATAAAAATTGTAACAAGATAAAAAATGCTTCATGAATAATTCTACAAAACAGTATTTTTGTTTTTATGAATGAGCGAAAAAAAAATGTTATCGCGATTTTCGTCCGCGGACAATAGTTTTCCGCAATTTCGAGCACTTAGCGAGTTATTGCTAGTGGCCCTTCAATTTTAACCCGAAAACCGAGTCACAAGGTGGAAGTCCCCCTTAAAACCAAGTGCCCGGTGACTTTTGCACAGCAATGTATATGTTGTTCTAAAAAGTTTCATTCCCAGAAAATAAAAGGAATAAATAAATTACTAAGCCACAGTTGAAGAATTTCAAAGCAGTTCTGATATATTTTGTTACTTTATTTTGCGTAGATTGAAGCTGAGCTTTTTATGAATTCTGCAAAAGAAAAACTTCTAGCATCAGCTTTTTTATAAAAGAATATCCCATATCATTATTCACTTTCAAGTATTATTCGTCTAGTCGAAAAAAGGCCTTGGCGAAAAATATTCGCATACATTTCACACCTAATCCAGAAAAAGATGATACATGAAAGTATCACTCAGTGAGGAGGCTGGATTTGCGATATCAAAATGGATCTTCATAAAGCTCGTGTCACGAGTTTCGCGAAAGAAGATTCACTCAGGCTCTTCCAACTCCTACGTCTTGTCACTAAGGCTCTCTTTGAGATTCGGGTTCAAGTGGAAATGAGATTCCCCTTTCCTAAAATATCGGGCTCTCTAGAAAAGTGCATTCTACTGATGCATTTCCGGTCGGTTGTAAATTCTAAACGATAAATATTCCACTGTAAAACAGACAGATACTCTCTGGAGCATTTATTTAATTTGAAGAAACTCGCGTATAGAAAATAAATGATAAAAAATGTTCTTGGTAAAGTTTTGCCTTCCTGAGTTTTCATAGAAGCAATAGAAGAGCGTGAAACTGAAATTCGCGATTAATTAATAATTTCAAGGAAATAACTGAAAAGCAAAATGAAGAAAGGCAAATACGTGCGGGGAATGAAAGAAATAAGTCTCATTTTGCTGTTAGTTCGCTTGGACAGTCTGGGGATGGCCTCGCCTCCGTCTCGCCTATACAATTCCCCAGAACATTCTGAACGTGGCCTGGGTATAAATAATCTCCACAGGGGATGCAATGAAAAATGACGAGGGCGAAATAAAATGCAACCTTCTTTTCCGACAGGAAAGCAGTTAAATATAAAGTAACAACAACATCAACACGTGTCCAAATTCTGTCGCTTTTCAGAAATATCAAATTCTACTTACTGATTCAAATTTTCAAAATCTATTGAAAAGTACACGTGTGGAAAAATTTCATGGTAGTCTATTGTCTGATCTAGCTCAGGTATGGCAATGTTCAGACCGGCTAGTCTGGTAGTTCTGGTTTGGCTTAGTAACACATTTTTAGAAACATTTATTACACGACCGGAAACAAGTATCTCCTTTTTGCAACTGGCTTGTAACTGGCCAGCCGCTGGTTAGCCGCTGACTAGTGTCTGATTAGTTGCTGGCTTGAGGCTTAGAAAGCTATGGCTTGTGGCTGGTCAGCCGCTGACTAGCGGCTGATCGTACAAAAGCGTTACAGTTCTAGCCAGTCCCAGGCCAGGCCTTATAGTCAGTGCGAAAAATAGAAACCAAGCAGTCTGGTCTGGCGCTGGCCAGCGCCATGAAAATTTTCCACACGGGTATGATAAATTACAGAAAACAATGAAAACTGCAAAGAAATAAGAGGAATTTTGAGACTTTGTTCTTTTTCAGACTTTTAATGGAATTTTTAAATTAAATAAATTGCTTGGGTTTTATAAACGGCAATTCGCAAGCTTTTATGCAAAAAACCTGAGCTATCTACAAAGGGATTAGCGTTGAATTCGTTACGAGTAGAAATACTTTTCTATTTCCTTGGAAATACCAATTCTTGAGACTTTTTATGGTATTTCTACCTGTGAATCCTAGGATTTTAAATTTATAGTGTTAATTCTTGTAAGTATTTTTAAAGATAAGCGTAGATTGTAGAACTTTAACTCTTCCAATATTTACATAAATGAATAAAAATCGTTCATTTGTAACGCACTGGAAAGAAATTTTACGAGGGGAATTCTCTCTTGATGGATTATACTTTTCCTTGTATTTATTTTAAGCATTTTAAGTGGACATCATTCAATATATTTTTTATGAAATAGAAGCTTTTCTTCAGGTTCAGTGGACCCAGTTTTATTCCCTCGAATTCTAACAACGCATAAGAATTTTCATATAAAAGGCATTCGAAGAAAAAATGTATTTTCACGATCCATTAACTTCATATGTATGTAATACAAAGGGTTTCGTGAATTTTCAGTGAAAGAATATGAGATTTTTTAAATTTCAAGAATAATACAAAAGCGTATGGTCTTCTAACATTTGTCTACATTGTTAGAAATTTCTATCGCAATTTCTCGAAATACGTGACTGGAGTTTTATTCAGTTACAGTTTCGTGAAATTAAGACAGAATTTCAATAATTAAGTTACTTTTTAGTAAATTCAAAAAACAATTTCTTAGTTTTCTGTTACAAAGTGTCGAATATTCTTATACTTGTATTTGGAAATTCTTAAACTTTTAACAGGAATAATTTTACGTTTTGAGTAACTCAAGTTTTATGCAGTTACATGTAACTGAAAATGTTGTTACTCTCTAAATCTGAATTAGAGAGAAGTCGGTCACTAAATTGCTTTAGTGAAAATTTCTCCTAATCATTAGTCATTTTTCACTATTTCTTTTAGTAATTTTCAATTTTTCACTAAAGTTGTAGTGAAAAATGACTAATGATTTGTAGGAATTTTAACTAAAGCAAATTAGTGACCGACTTCTCACTAATTCAGATTCAGATAGTACAGTTTCGTAATTTTATGACGAATTTTATAAAAATTCTGTTAGAATTTAGTAATTTGAAGTTACATTTTACGAAAATTCAGTTGAGCTTTATAATATTAAGAAAAATTTCAGATAATTCAATACATTTTTCGTAATTTTAAGATAAGAACATTTTAAACCAAATTATTGAATAAAAACTATCATTAAATTTGAAAATTGAATATTTTCTCCTGACTAAATTTATTTCCTTAAAATTATAAGAGGTTTAAAAAAAATTCGATCTAAAAAGTTTTTCAATGAAAATAAGTCACAAAGCAAAAATTATACATTTCTGAAATTCAAAGCAGTTTTAAATCCTCTAAATCAAAAAATGCACAAATTCCTGTATGTTTTGCGTTTTGAAAATAATCTAAGAAAGAATTGAAAAATTATCAAACACTTTTTAAATGTAAAAGATTCTAATTTTGTGAGTTCACTATCTTTTCCATGAGAGTCACAAATTTTTAGTATCCGAAATATGATTTTTCAGAAAGAAAGAGATTAATATTTGTTTGATATAAATACAATAAACATGACATGGAAAATGAAGACTAAAATTAAAGAACCACAGAAATAAAGAAGAAATTATAAATAATATTTCGACTCTTTTATATGATTTCAATCAGAAATGACTGATTGTAAAGAAATAAGTCAGTCACTGGAATTTTTAAGAACCAATTTTATAAAATCAAACCCAAAAGCGCTGTGAAACAAAATATCAGTTTTCAAAACAATGTTGAAGTATTTTGAAAATGGTAAAATAATTGAGATGACAAAAATGATCGATTATTCGCTTGCACATTGACACCAAATTAAATGAAAACCCGATATTTACTTTAATTCTATCATGAAAGATGTATCGTTTTTACTATATTAAACTTTTCCAATTCTTGAAAATAGTTTATGTTACGGAATTTATATTTTCACTTATAATATTATATGTAAATATAAAAAGTCTAAAATAATATGTATATATATATATTTGTATAATAATACATATATTTAATGAAATTCACGTAATTTTATTTAAGAAAATTTCGAACTGATTTTGTCAGTGAATTTAGGTTGTAAATAATAAAGTTTTCTCTCATATACATATAAATTCATTTTTGAATTACACAGTCCTACAAAAAAAATGTCTTGAGCTAGAAACGAGACCCATCATTTCCTATAGATTTTGACCCGTTGAGCACGAATCTAAAGGCCGTTTTATCGTGTATTGTGCTGAATTTTTTGGGACAACCATTTATTAAGTTCAATAATTGCAGGCAAATTACTGAAAAAGAGGCATGCCATTAAATATACAAAATGGAACAAGAGCGCCGAAAAAAAAGGTTTTAAAAGTAAAAAAGCTCGCTGCTCCAAGTAGCTTTTTATGTTAATGAAATACACTTCCATTCGAAGTTTTATTGTAATTATGACATACTGTTTTTTTTAGAAAATAAAGCAATGTCCCAGTAATCGGTATCTTATTTTCAGTAATCTTACATTTTATTGGATTATCATTGACTTTTATCAGTTGTTATAAAATACTTAAATTAAAATTGTTTTTCAGTACTTTGTCAAAATTTAAAGAGAAAAATGCTGATTACTGGTACACTGATGATTACTGGGTCATCTACCTTACTTATGATTTAAACAGATGTTTCGAAGTTGCTGCTGAATTTAAGTTGTTTAATGTCACAGTAACTTTCGAAAAAACATGAATATTGGCATATTAAGTAATTTGCCTAAAGTTATTAAACTAAATAAATTATTGTTTTGAAAAACTCAACACAAAACACGTTGAACTATACTTTTTGCTTATTTTTAATTTAAAAAAATCATATGATTAGAAAACAAATTTCAAGATCCATAGGAAATGATGGGTCTTGTTTCGAGCTCAAGGTACTTTTTTTTGTAAGGCTGTGTTATTCATAATATCCAAGTATTTGAAAACTTACTTAACTTGACCTACAAGCACTTATATACATCATGAATTATTATATTTTAAGAATTCTGTACCTCGCGTTTCAGGAATAATTAACAAGAAAGTTTAGTAATATTGTCGATTTCATCCATGTAAAATATTATCCACTGGTTTTATAGTTTTAATGACTTACAATTTATCAAAAAATCTAGGAAATATCCTGTTTTATCGAAACTCTTTAAATTGCGAATATTAAATTTCATATTTTGTATAAGCAAACGATATAATATAATTTTATATTAGTTTGAATACAAAAATTTCTAACACGTATTATTCATGTATTTGTAAACGAGTTATTTCAAAATAATATATTATCATACTTTAAAGAACTTTTGAATTTATTCTTCATAGAAATCTAAGAAATTTCGTGAGACTGAATAATCTTAGAAAGAATTGAAATTTCCAAAAGAATGAGCAAATTTCTATAAACTACAAGAAATCACAAAAGAGAACCCTCAACAAATTACCTCAAGAGCTATTCACCTTTCTGATGATTTGAAAATTTCCAGTTGGTATCACACAAGTTATGAGAAATAATGTAAATTTGTAGTGAAAGCTTTAAAATAAAGAGGCTCTGCCTTGCCCCAGTCTCGTTAGTCTGCACATGAGTGGCTACGTGGATAAAGAGGAAGAAAATTAGAAGAAAAGTAAGAAAAAGAAGAAATTGTGCATGACTATTGGCTAGAGAAGCTGGATCCTGGGGCTCGTCCACGTCGCTTCGACGTTTCTCCAGAGCATTGCGAACGTGGCCTGGATATAAATAAAATGTTTCTTATCGAAGAAAGGGATGGAACGTGAAAGGGGAAAAAAAGCAGAGACAACCTCGTGATTCGAATTTGGTCTCCCTGGCACTCTTGCAGGCGCCAGGCGTCAGAGTCGAGTCTCGACCTAAGGGGTAGACCAAGTTGGCCTACCGGTCTCGTCAAACTGATTTATGCTCCGTTAATTGATCATTTGCATTCAGAAAAAGTGGCTAGAGGTTCGTGTGGAGAAAAAAAGACTGACTTCTTGCCAGTATTTCACGTTTCACGCTAGAAGCCATTTCCGCACAACTTGAAGTCGACGCCTCTGCGTTCGCCAATAGCAAAATGGGTCAGGAACAACCTAGCCAGCATTTCGAATTTGGCCCGTTTGTTTCTGCACACGTACTGAATCACTATGTGAGCAGATACACCTTAAAAATATACCGACTTGCGAAAAGCAGCTGAGATTGCTATGATTATCATAAAAAATAAAGTCACGATACGTGATATCGAAATTAATCATTATTGGAAATGAGACCAGGGTATACACGGATAAAAATGGATATTCAGGATCAATATCTAGATATTCAAGTATGGGACAAGCATCTTACATATTCGGTTTTATTACTACTATTTTATGAAAAAAGTTTGAAACAAAAAAATAATGAATTTAACAAATTTTATTTTCAAGCGCTTTTTTTCTATATAGCTTCTTACCAAATTTTTAAAAATGATGTGATTCTAATAAGTCACGAATCATTTCTTCAGAAAAAAGAATCTATACAACTTTACCGTTCCCAATTTTTGGAAATACATTCTTTAATGGCTGAAATAATTGAAAATTAGTTTTTTAAAAACACATATTGCTGAATTTGTTAATAATTTATTCATTTCAGAAAATTGGAAACGGTTCAGTTGTAGAGAATCTTTTTCCTAAAAAAATAATCCGTGATTTATTAGAATCATATCATTTTTAAAAATTTAGCATGAAGCGATAAGAAAAAAAGTTCGGGCAAAAATACAATTTTTTAAATGCATTATTTTTCTAAATTTCAAATTTTTTTCATGTAAAATAATTTTTTCTCTTTCAAATTAACCATTCAATAATAATATTGTTATTCTTGAAAGCAAAATTATCTATTTTTGTCTGAGGTCTAATTTTTGTGGATGAACTACCTTAAATATTCAGCTGTAATAATAATAATATTCATATTATTTCAATAGTTTAGATAGTACAGTTGAATGTTCAGATATTACAACTGAATATAAAAGATGCTTGCCTCATAGATGAATCTTCATTTTTCTCCGTGTATTATATGTACACTGTAAACAAATTTTCGGAAATTTTTCCGAAAATAGTCGCACAGCTTAAAATACAAATGCGGGTCGTAAATTTTTCCAAATATATAGTCGGAAATATTTCCGACATAGAACTGCAAATAGTTCCTACTGTTTGGTCGAAGAAATATCCAGTTTATTAGGAAAAATTGATATGTTTCATAATTTAAGTGGAAAAAGATCCAAAAAAAGTGAACAAATTTCCGTTTTTGTGGAACAATTTCCGCTTTTTATGGGAAAAATTTTCTACAACTTAGGAGATTTGTGAAATGTTCTCACCTTTTTGATATATTTCCTAATAGTTCGGAAATAATTCCGATAATTCGGTCAATTTTCTTCAAATCTATGAAATATTTCGACTTTCTGTAGGAAAATCTATGCTTTCTTAGGGTTTGGGAAAAATTTCCTATAATACGTAGTAGGAAAATTTACCGATATTTTTTACAGTTTAGTTGATCACACTGAGAAAAAATATTTGATTGAATCAAAGAAAATGATTTGTTTAAACGACGTTCTTTGATTTAAAGAAGTGATTTGTTTAAATGGAATAAAATTTGTTTAATTTAAACAAAATATCTTTGAACCAAATAAATATTTGTTTGAATCAAATTAATTTTTCTTCAAAACAAAGAAATGAATGCATTGACAGATGGTTAAAGATATAATTTGTTTGATTTAAGGCAGAAAATTATTTAATTCGAACAAATATTTATTTGCCCCAAAGATATTTTGTTTGAATCAAACAAATTTTGTTTCATTAAAACAAAACATTTCTTTACATCAAAGAAAGTGTTTCAAACAAATAATTTTTTTGATTGAATCAAATATTTTTTCTAAGTGCAGTGTTAAGGCCATGGATCAACAAGATCACATGACCAAATTCCTGTAAAAGTTCGTGTAAAATAACTTTTTACATTTTCATCATAAATGAGAAGGTATTAGTTTTATGTGAAAAATTACTATCGAAATTTTCATCAAATCTTTACGTTTTGAGACAGTTTTTACGAAAGTGTCTGTCTGTATGCAGTAGTAGTGGTAGTTAATGGTAGTAGTATTGTCAAAATAGAAGCAGTTTTTGTGTTTTTGAAAAAAAACTTTATGAAAAAATCCAAAATTCCAATACTGGTTTTTGATAGTTCTCATAATAAATTACGAGAAGTGAGAAGATTTTGAGGCATTTTAGAATACTTTTTAAAAAGTTTCAGTAATTTTAGGTAATTATGAAGTATTTTAAAAAAAATTGAAGGTTTTAAAATATTACAAGAAATTTAGAATACTGGAATTTGAAAAAAAAGTAAACAAGATTTCAGCAGTTTTAGAGCCATAAATAACTTTAATAAATTTAAAAATATTTTAAGATTTAAAAATCTTTGTGAAACTTCGAGCAGGTTTGGAAAATTTTAAAGCAGTTTAAAATATTAAAAGGGATTTAAGTAGGAATGTAAAGCTGCGTACAAAAATGCCTTGAATTTTACGTCATTTTTTCCAATCTTCCTAAATTTCAAATAAAATTCAGTTTTATTTAAGACAAGCAATTCTAAAAATTTGTTTAAAGTTTTCACTGTTTAGAAATATCTTGAACCCTTTTTTATATTTTTACGTGTTTTTGGAAAAAGAACATATTGTCTTGAAGCATAGAGAAATCTATAAAAATCACACTTTCATTTAAAGTGCATATGTCTAAATATAAATTCAGCCATAGGCGGTTGAGATGAAAGCATCTCTAAGATGCTTTCAAACGCCCCTGATGTTTGGTCATTACATTTTCATTTACATAAGACTTGCATGTTTGTAACTCATGATCTTTAACCCTTTAACACACACGGTGTGCCACATTTCACGTAAAGAGAAATTTCTAGTTGTTTGCATTGATTCCTATGAATGACAAAAAATATCCTTTCGTTGAAAATTTAAAATTAATTTTTACAAATTACAGAACACTTCGTTCGAGTGAAAATTTTACAAAAAATTTTACAGTCAACTCTAATTGTCGATAAGTTTTCGAATTTTTTTCAAAATTTTTACTAAAAAAAGTTAACAGGCGTGATTTATTATCTTTTGTTACGTTTTCCAAATTATCGGAAAGATTTTTTGTTAACTAAAAAAGTTATCTTACATAAACGAATTGATCCATGGCCTCAATATTTAATAATTTAATAAATCATAGAGGAAAAAATATAAGTAAAAATAGAGCGAAATACAAGCCAAATCTTTTGTATCACAAACAAAGGTTGAATCTTCAAGAAAGAAGAAAACCTCGTGTATTTAGAGTTAGAACGCTGTTGAAAGACGTGCCAAAGTAATAGATTCCAGAACTCAGCTTCCGGGAACCTTGGGTTGCAATTCGTTTGCCCTCCCGCGTGAACCGGAAGTGATGTGTCCTCGTTGATTTACGTCTACACCGGATCGGTAAATCGACTCCCTTTCCGCTAAACTAACTAACGAACTCCCTCGACAACGACTCAACAGTTTGCGAATTGTTTCACGCCCGTTTTGCTTCCTAATAAGTCAAGAAAATTCTACTGATTTAAAAAAACATCATTATACTCTCTAAATCTGAATCAGTCAAATTTTTACTGATTGAATTAGTGATTTTCATCAATGAAAAGGATATTTTTCACTTTTAAATCAGTTAATTTTCACCAAAGTAATCAGTGAAATTTGACTGATTCTCAGTAACCTCTTTTTAGCTACTTGAATCAGTCAAATTTCATTGATAATCAGTAGATTTTGACTGATTCTGATTTAGAGAGTAGTTATTATTAAAATAAACAAATTATTATCTAGTTATCTACACTTATTTATTTCTATCCACTAAGACTTAACTGAATAATAATCGCATATTTTTAATACTTCATTATTTAACAATAATTATCCTAATAGTTCCGAAACTCATACAAGATTGTACATTTCACCAGACTCTTTAATATCTATCACCAGTATTTCAAAGTGAATGTATTCCAGAACTTGATACGCCTCCGGCAATCAATAAAATGCTTCTCTTTCACTGAATAAAGGAATCTTGAAGTTGGATAGCTGACGATAAAACTTCCCCTTCGAAAAAGTGCTGTATTTCAAAAATCTTCTGAAATGTTGACAGTCCTTGTACTGAAAAATGTTCCACAACTGACGTAGCCATTTTTGACATTGTTTAGACCATTTTCCTTTTTACATTACAACAGAAATCTGCTGACTGACTATATAAAACAAAATCTAAAGACCAACACTAAAACCAAACATTAATCCTACTCTTAAAACCTCTAAAACGAGATGCAAAAATAAACTTTCCAGCTTTTAACCAGCAACGGAATAACAAGAATTCGTAACGAAAAATCGAGGTTGCCGGATTCTGAATGGAGTTTTTTTTTTATTTTTATTTTTAAACCCACCAACGTCCTAGTTTTACACCACAGGTCACCTTTTTCTTAATAAAAAGAAAATAAAGAATATAAACAAGAACAGAAAAAAAATATAACCAAATTTTCACCCATCTTTATGGAACACTTTCTTTTATTGATCATCTTTAGCTCAACCGCCATTATATTACGTTGATTTCTTCTCGCACTATTGCTATAAAAAACGATCAATACATTGTTACTATACCTTATAAAGAGTAGGAAGAAGTCACGCAATTACTGAAAATTACCTTAAAGTTTAAAAATAGATACGATACTTTTGCACCCTGCCAAGAAAAATAAATTTCATTGCAAAACGAGCACACGGTACTACCGGATACACCCCACCCCCCTCCTCCCTTTTTCACCTCATGGCATCCTTCATCTACTTTACGAGTAAATTACGAGCAATTATAAGAATTTTAAGTGGATGCCGCAAAATCTAAAAATTGTAAAATAAAAGCGATTTTTAAAGACTTAAGTAATAAGTAGCAATCAGGTAGAATGGTGATTAGAAAATATGGATATTGTGATCAATATATAAGGCTCGCATTTTTTTCGGGTCAAAAAGAGAATAAATGTTCAAAACTTGGGCATTTATTTATTTAAAAAGAATAAAAACAGGATGATTTTACAATTAAGTTTTTTAATGAAAACGAATTATATATCATACATGAATACAAAAATATGTGTGTGAATTATGTTTAATTAATAACCATGGCGAATTCATCATCGTTATCATCGCCGTCATCGTGTGAAAATTCTAAATCGTCGATGACAATAATTCCATCACTTCTAGTTACATTCTCATCATGGATGAGAAGGTATTGGTTTTATGTGAAAAATCACTTTCGGAATTTTTATCATATTTTTACGTTTTGAGACCCCCTGTGTCAGAAAAAAAGGTTTTTACGAAAGTGTCTGTATGTCTGTCTGTTTGTAGATCGTATACTCGATAACTGCCGATAGAATTGTCGGATTGAATTGAACTTTGGCATATTTTATCGAAGCTGAAAAAGTAAGGGAAAATTCGTTAACCACTCACATTCGACAAAAAATTGTATCATAAATCTCTACTAATTAATCTTATAACATTTTTAGATTAAACTAAAATTAAGAAAGCTACAGTATGTTAAAACTTGAAAAAAGTCAATAACTAAATTTCATTTTTCAGTTAAATTTTACGAAATACGATAAAAAATGTATGATACAAAATTGTTCACTACATAAAGATCTATAAGTTTGAATTGCAACATTTTTTCATAATATATATACCTTTCTTTTTAATTTAATAAAATACTATGGAAAATCCAAAATTCAATTTTTCAACAATAATATGTGATATATGAAAAACGTTGAAATGGAAAATTATCTGCTTAAATGAGGTCTATCTTGAAAATCCGAAATTCCACTTTTTAACCAAATAATATGTGAGATGCGAAATAAGCGTTAAAATAAACAATCGTTTGCTTAAAACCAGTCTATGAATTTTTTTCCTTCACTGATAGAAAAGAATGGCTGTTACAACGATATTTATGATTAATTTAACCTTACCTTATTGCTGGCATAGATACAGCAATATGAGATTTGTATTTTAACCATCCGAATATAACTGAATAAATATGAACGAATCAACCATATTATTGGTTGCTATGGAAAAATGTATTGTCAGCCTTCCCATATTATATTTCTGATTCGACCAGTTTCACTTACAATATTTAGATTTCTGTATTTAACATCCTGCGTTGTTCAGAGAGACATATTATTTTATAAATACAATTATAAATTCCCAACCTACAACTGAATGGCTAAAACTCCCGAACCATTTCTATCAGTGTTTTTTAGATATTTGTAAGAAAATAGATTTTTTTTTAATCATGTAAATTATTAGAAAGTTACAGAAATGTATAGAGAAAATTGAGCGCGAAGCGCGAGTGTCATGATACAGCCTGAAGTAAATTGAATTTCCTTTTTCATTTGAAATCAAAAAATTTATTAACTTTGTGATAATGTAATTCACATCTACAATATTATAAAATTGACACGAGCTTCAGTATCAAATTACAAGAAATAAACTTATATGTATTCGAAGAATATAAGAACGAGCGCGAAGCGTGAAATCCAAATCCACCGATTTAACGTAGTAGTTCTGTCTTTGTTTTTAGAAATTTGTAACTTGAGGCATGTTTAAGGCAAATTACATTTCACCATGTAAATTGCTCTCAATGTTTCGTTTTACAATCAAGTTATGTCTTCGGTCCAAATTAACTTGTTAAAAAAATAAAAAAATTTGTACGTTAGAAAAAAAAGGAATTTTGTGAGATAAAGCGGGATTTGGAAAATTTCCACAGGATCGCTTTTTTCACTTGAAAAAAAGGAGTATCCCATGAAAAAGAAGATAGATGCAAGCGTTATAAATACAGGTTCAAGAATTTCTGTAGCAACATTAAAATAAATATATTAGAAACATATTTTCGAATCATAATGTAGCTCTAAAATACATGTAATGTACATTCTACACCAAATTATAAGAAAATTTGACGTTTTCTACGTGTATGGTTAATCTCAAATACTTATTGAAATTGAAAAACCAGTATATTAAAGGTCTAGTCGTAGACAAACCAAAAATTAAACACGACCTATTAGAGAACAATAATCAAAGAAACGTTTTCTAGAGGCGGGAATTCCATACGCGAAAAATTACTTTTAGATCAGGTTAAATCTTCGATTTTTGAATGATTTCCAAAATAATAATGATTCATATTAGAGTGGAAATATTTAAAAAATAGCCTTTCATTTTTTATATTTTAAATGACTTGGGCATTATTTTATGATGTTAATACACTACAGACAAAAATAGTCCGTTACATGGAGAAAAATGGATATTCAACTACGTGACAAGTATCTTATATATTCAATTATAATATCAGATATCTAAATATTGAACTGTATTATCTGAACATTCAGATTTACTATCTAAAATATTGAAATAGTTTACTATGAATATCTTAGATATTACAGCTAGATATTTAGATATTAAAACCGAATATGTAAGATGCTTGTCACATAGATGAATATCTAAATATTGATCCTGAATATCCATTATTCTCCGTGTAAAATCTCATGAACAGTTCAGGACTTTTGGCCAAGGTTTTAAAGATCGTAAATTTTCAGAAAATGTCTGCAAAAAATTAAAAATTAGGGTAAATTCAGTCACATAAATTTTAGGAAATAAAGGAATTTGGAGAATATTTATGCGCTCCATGTTAATCAAATAATACACTCAGAAAACATTTTATTTGAATTTAAGAAATCGTTTCTTTTAATTCATTTATTCAATTCGAAGTGAAAACACCTTTAGAACAAATATAAATTCATTTGATTTCCAGGAATCATCTTTTTAGCCTTTTTCGTATGAAAGTAATTATTTTATTAACATCATTTATTTGATTAAAAAAAATATTTATTTGATTCAAATACAATTCCGGCGAAAAATTAAGAAATAATTTATTTAATTTTATTACCTTGAACAAAGACAATTTTTTCTTTAAACTGAAGAAAATATTTTTGTTAATCACATTACACATGTACTTATGCGACTGCACATTCATTTCTTAAATTCAAAGAAAAGAAACAATCAAGAAATTTCTTTAAATCAAAGACATTTTTCTTTGACTGTATAGCAATGCACAAATTTGTTTGATTCAAAGAAATTTTTTTTGAATCAAAGAAACTTTTTTCTGGGTGTATAATTAAGCAAATTATTTTATTTGTAATCAAAATATGAATGAAGAATTTTTTTAAAGGTATATTTTGTATGTTTTTTCAATCAGTTATATATTTTACATTAAAATATTTCTCTAAATTTGCAGAAAAAGTCTGTTTTCGACACCTCTGTGATCAGATCTCATATCCGGTTTTCAATAAAAGTCACGCCCGCTATTTCCAATATCGAAATCGCCGAAACAGCACTTCAACCCCTGAAACCGATCATACGTAAAAAGAACGTATACCCAATGCACTTTCGTTTGGGGTCGTGGAAAAATTAGCCAATTTCCTGGATCCCTTTGTGCTTCTATTGAATAACGGTGAGTGGAAAAGTTCAAACCTTTTCCCCAAGCCAACATAATTTTTTCCATGGAACCCTTTTTCAATATCCTACAAACCCTTGCGTTACGTGCAAGAACAAAGAATCAAATAAGGGTGTTTACTAAAAGAGTAGAAAAAATAGTCGTAGTAATGTGCCAGGTTTTGAAAACATTTTACCAGGAATCCAAATAAAAAATATTATCGATGAATGCCACTTGGTATGTTACTTTATTTCCCTTAAATTCAAACTATCTAATCAGATTTGAATTTAATAAGATCAAAAGCAATTATTTGTTAATTTCTCAAACTTCTGAACTTTTTAGATTATTATTTTTCCAATATTATAAAGTTACATGCATATTTTCAAGTTTTGAAATTATAATGAAAATTTTTATTTTAAAAACTTTGATAACTAGAACATTTTTAAGTTAGTAATTTTAATCCAGTATTTTGAATTTAGTGCCAGGATTAGTCAAAACTGAGTTTAGCGTTACAAAGTAAGATTTTGGAAGAATATAGTTAAATATTTGGAATAACAAAATCAAAAAATGTGAATACAAAAAAATATATAAATAATTATTTAATTCGACTACTTCAGATCAAAAGCAAAGAAAAGTTACTGAGTTAGAAAAATTGACATGTTTGAGAATTACATGAAAATATGGGAATAGTTATATCTTAAGCTAGTATTTATTTAGGATTAATTACCATAAATTCTTAAATTCTTAAATAATTTTTTAAACTAAAAATAAAAAATTTAGTTTATATTCAGTGGATAAATTTCAAGGAAAAAACTTGATTAAAGAAATAATTTTTAAAAGTTTGAGTCTCACTTCAATATTTTAAATTTATGTGTAAAATTAAAACTTAATTACCAGATCTATGGTAGGAATAGAGAAATGAATCGAGTCTTTAGATTCCCATACAAAACGAGCCCGGAAACGTGCCCTGTCGAGAAACGCCGATAAATCTGTCCGGAGGTTTCTGTACCTTGAACGAATCGTCTTGATAAGAACTCCGTGCTGCCAATTAACAAGTGAAGTAGAAGAGAACGGTAACAACTCATTACCAGGAACAGCTTCAAATGAATGGCAATATTGATTTCCCCTTTGTGCTTTTCCCTTTGACGGAAATCGAAAGAGACGATTGAAGATTCCTACAATTTCCTTATACCTTTTCAATAATGATACGCATTCAAGTGCCTCTTTTCTTTAATCAAAATTTTTATCACATGATATAGAAATATCTAGTATTGAGAAGTAATTTATTTCAAATAACGTAATTACTGAAAAAATACAGTTCGAGCACCTTTTGTGGCAATTTACTTACAATAAGTAACATAAGTACTTTGTATATTTTTATATACACTGAGAGACTTTACACTCAGAAAAAATATTTATTTGATTGAATGAAAGAAAATAATTTGTTTGAAAGGCCTTTTTTTAATTCAAATAAAAGATTTATTTGTATTAAATAAAATTTGTTTAATTAAAATAAAATATCTTTGTGCTAAATAAATATTTGTTTAAATCAAATACATTTTTCTACAGAACAAACAAATTATTGCATTCGTATTTGGTCGAAGACATAATTTGTTTTAAAGCAGAAATTTATTTGAACAAATCTTTATTTGGTTCAAAGATACTCTGTTTAAATCAAACAAATTTTACTTAATTCAGATAAATCATTTATTTAAATAAAAAAAAGTCTTTCAAAAAAATCATTTTTCTGAGTGTGTTTCAATGAATGGCAAAATTTATAAACTGGTCTTTGACGAAATAATACGAAAAATTAGTATGAAATAACATGATTCTTTTACCGAAGCTTTAACATAGGGGACAAATAAAGTTCTTTCAATGTAATTATTAAAAGAGTTATTTCAATAAAAAATACGGTAAATACCCTAAACTGAAGAGCATAATTGAAAAATTGATATGGCTGGTATAAACGAGTAATAAAATTGTAAAGGTTATTAGACACTGAAACGGTACACTTTAAAATTTTTGCATTAAATTTAATATAAAAGTATATTGAGTTATTTGCATACGCAGAAAATAAAATTTAATATACGCGATTGTGAACTTTAATATGCATAAAAGTGTTGCTGAAACAGAATATTTTTTAGATTCTTTAATAACTCGTAAATCATAAAAACTATAAAACCGGTAGATGATATTTTATATCGATTAAATCATCAATATTACAAAACTTTCTTGTTAATTAAGTCTGAAATGCGATGTACAGAGTTAAACTTGAGCTGCAAATTTCTCTGAATATGAAAGTTCATTACGTATTTAAATGCTTATAGGTTAAGCAAACTAATTTTTCAAATATTTGAATACCTTAAACAATTAAAAAAAAAAACTGTTTTCATTAGTTTATGAAAAAAATAATCATTTCTCATAGACGGTGCTATTTTTTACCATTAGTATATAACTAATTTCAAGAAATACTCTTGCACGTGTTTATGCGATGCGTGTGAGCGTGTTTATATTAAGTAAGATTAAGTATAGACTTAAGCCAAGCATGAATTGTGTATACTGTTATGTTATTATGTGACGTAAATGTGTATGTATTATATATCCCAATATGTATAAGTTTTAATATGGTTGTGAAAGTGTCGACATTCACGGCATTCATTTTGCAAGGGTGAGTCTTATTTTTTTATATGTTCAGTAGTAAAAACTGATATTCTTTGTGTTGAACCCTGAAACTATTATTTCAGTTTTTCATATAAGTCGTTTTTTAAGCCGCTCTACAATTTTAATATGGTGTGTTCTAAGTATTATTTCGTTTTTTTTATCAAAAAATTGAATATGTTAACCAATCACTGAAAAAAACATATAAATTTAAAACGCTGCTTCGGTTAGTAAACATCATATGAATTTTTGAAATAAAATCACAGATTTCCACATTTTTAAACGTACTAAGCTTTGGTGTAGTTTGGCCATTTATCGAAGCAAAAAATCTCTCAGAGTATGAATATATATTTTGAATGCACGAAATTTATAAATAAACATCTTTAAGAATAAAAACTTGCTGTCTTGAGATGAAAGCTTAGAACATCTTTTGGAATTCGTTTTACGTAACTGCAGAAATTATGAGAGTAAATTTTTTAACAATGATAATTTTCAACAATGTTCACCATTAAAACTGTCTGCTGAATTGAAAGAGTTATTTTCCTTAATTGAACATAAAAAATAGTTTTGAATTATCGAAGAAACTTGAAGTTACTTTAATCAATAACTATATTTAACTGTAATAATTTACTTTTCAGTTTTGTAACTTGTAACTGTAACGAGTTAATATTTTTTATGAAACAACTGTAAGAGGTTATAATTTCCTTTTCTGATCAACTAGCCCAATACAGGAAGTGAGAAGTCATATGAATGCAGTTTGATAGGATTAGGTCGAAAATTTCTCTCTCATCGCCTTTCATATAAAGTTAGACAGCGGTGGCTGACCAAACGTGACCATAACTACTGCAGTTGTTCACAGTAGGTACACCTTTACGAGTCAGACGTTTACGACTTGTTCAAAAATAAAAGTATAATAAAAAGAACAAAAAAATGCTTTATACCTGTCGTTTCTTGTAAAAATTAAAAATCTCAGTACTTTTCTGCTTCTTTTCATAACAAATTATCAGAATTTCAAGTGTTTTTAGTACACAAAACAATATTATTTTAGAGAAAGGTAGGTATTCTGTACTTTCAAAAATCCAATGAGAAATTCAAATAATTTTTGAGAAACAATATATGAAACGACAAATTAAAAGAATCTAGAAGAAATATAATCGGAAGGCTTACATTTATTGTGTAATTATTATTGCACTATTATAATTCCACGATGATTAACATAAATCTAGTGAGATTGAACGAATCAAAAGGGAAGAGATTAAATTAAACGAAGTTTTTTCAGATTTCCACCGTATTAAAATTAACAGTCCTAAATTGAAGTAACTTGTAAGCATACATCGTGCACTGTAAAAAATTTTTCGGAAATTTTTCCGAAAATAGTCGGACAGCTTAAAATACAAATGGGTCGTAAATTTTTCTAAAGATATAGTCGGAAGTATTTCCGGCATAGAACTGGAAATAGTTCCTACTGTTTGGTCAGAGAAATATCCAGTTTATTAGGGAATATATATTTATTTTATAATTTAAGTGGAAAAAGATCTAAAAAAAGTGAACAAATTTCCGTTTTTGTGGAACAATTTCCGCTTTTCATGGGAAAAATTTTCTACAACTTAGGAGATTTGTAAAATGTTCTCACTTTTTTGATATATTCCCTAATAGTTTGGAAATAAGTCCGAAAATTCGGTCAATTTTCCTCAAATCTATGAAATATTTCCACTTTCTGTAGGAAAATCTATGCTTCCTAAGGATTTAGGAAAAGTTTCCTAATATATAGTAGGAAAATTTACCGATAATTTTTACAGTGTATACATTTTAAGACTAACACATCTATTTAGAATCAAAATAAAAATCTTTACTAAAAAAAATATATTCATCGTAATTTTTATCCAATTAGACAAATCTTAAATGTACAAAGACGAAAAGTAAATCAAGGTGCCTCGTAGAACTCTAAAATAAAATTCCCACATATTTGTTTCAATTACAAGTATGCAAGGATATTCAAAAGTTAAGTTTTTTTAATGATAAAAACCCAAGAGTCGATAGCCGTTCCTCAGTGTACCAGAGATCAAAAACGCCAAGGTTTGTTCAAAACAGAAAAAACATGATCCTAAAAGAATCATATTATTAATAAACAAACATTTTTATTTCTAGTTGTTAGTTTTTAGAAGATCAAAGATTGTGAAAATTCAGAAGTAAAAAATTTCTTGAATTAGATCTTACACGGAGAAACTTTGTGAAGCAATATATGTTTTTTTAATAATGATAATTCTAAAAAATATTAGGAATCTAGGGAAAATCGAGGTGCAATCGTAATTATTCCTAGCAGACTGGAAATTTTTCGCAGTCAAAATACTAAATATTCGAAAAATGATATACAACTTCAGTGTAGGTTATAGTAATATTCGATACAATCTATGGTAGATTATACTTGTAAAATCGTTTATATCAAATTTAGTATTTCACTGCGAAAAATGCTCATAATGACACGTTTTTCCCTAAATTGAAACGTCGATTAGTAAAAATTGTTAACTTGCATTACTCTGTGTAATAAATTAAAATCTGCAATAATAAAAAATTCTCTCATGACTTTCAGATTCTTTCACATTTGAAATCATCCCAGTATACGAAATTAGAATTAAAACTCTTAATCTTTACGAACTACATAGATAATTACATCTGAAATTAAAGCAGCTCTAAGTGAAAAAGAACGGGTCTTTATCAGTATTCTATGGCCACCTATAGTTTGATTAATGGCTTGATCAGAAAAGTTCTCAATTCAAAACTTGACTGGGAAATCCAGGAAAACTCGCCTACAGCGCACTCACATATGCTGTCAGAGTACTCGAGAAAAATGTTACTAAAGAGCAGCGAGTGACACGATTTACGGTGAGAAAGAATTTCAAAGAGAGATAAAAAGAAGAGGGTAAGGCGAGAAAACAAGATCAAGAGTAAAATGGAACCAGAGTCCCAGATTTTGACTCGACACCACTTTAAGCCTAAAACACTCTCTTCAAAATTCATGCCCTCTAACTTGAGATTTATCAGAATCGTAAATTTGATTAACCTTTTGAATGAGCACTGGAGGGTGCACAATAAAAAAAACTTGAAGTTCAATCGATGAAGAAATGAAACCACCCTTAGAAAATCTGCCCTTTTTAAAAAGGAAGTTTCAGATGTGGTTCAGGTGGTATAAACGTGACAAGTTCTCGGAAACGAAATCATTATATACCTATAACCCATAAAATTATACGTGACTGAATTCTGTGAAAACTGTAAAAATATATCTCTAGAGTTTTAAAAAAATAAAAAAGATTGAGTTCCTTCTATAATCTATATGAAAACCAACGAAAGGAGAAAATCTTATTGAACTTTCAAAGAAATTTCATATCTTGAAAATACCCCTCACATCGAAAACTGAATAATTTAATTCTTGTTTTTTAAATCAAGATAAAAATAACCTAGATGATATTTTTTCGATTTTCAATTTTTTTTTTAGAAACTGTGGAACTGAGATTCACGAAACTTTTTTGTGGGTTATGTTTTGTGTTTTTCATAGTGAAATTTAAAAAATGAAGAGTGGATTTGCTTTTGGTCAGGTTAGTTCACTTAAACAATTCGCCTATATTAAAATTGAATATTAAATTAATACGACAAAATTTAAAATCAATTCAAAAATAAGATAAATCAACTAATTCAACAATTGATTTATGAAAATTCAACTGCATTTAATTCAAATTCGAGTAAATCCAATTTCAAAATTAATGGTGCAATACATAATCAGAAACTTCACGATATTCAGAAGGATTCAAAATTTTAGAGAAAATTCCAATAAATTTAAAGTAAACTCTATCAAATCCAATTAAAATAATCTATAGTAAATAAATTCAAAAAGAATTCAGTCAAAATAGTTCTAATTATTTTAAACTCTTATAGTAAAGCAATTTGACTTGCTATAGGAACTTTTTGAGTACAAGGTTTGAACTTTATTTTGATCCTTTGTCAAAATTTCTAGCATGTCAAGTTATTACGATAGACATTTTCAAAATAGCTGACAAATGTTTTCTTATGGATTTCAATTCAATTTAATTGGCTGAGATATTTGAAAAATGAAGTTTTATACCATCAAATTTAATATTATTTTGTATGCACCAATACTTTATAAGTTTTTAATCAGTGAGAAATCATTCAACCTCCAATTGGTAAAAAAATTTACCAATGTTTAGTAACATTTCAGTAATAATTCAGTGAATTCGACTAATTTATATTGAAATATAAAAATTCAAGGGATTTCAACGTCTGGGATTTATAATATTTAAATTGGAAAATTTATAGTTCTTCTAGACAAATAATTGAAGAACGAGAAAAAATCTGCCTCGGCCCGGATTCGACCCGGGTTCGAAACTTTTCATGAGTGTTACGCTACCGATTACTCTACTCATTACGACAATTCATGAAAAGTGGGGACCCTGGTTCGAATCCGGGCAGAGGCAAATTTTGTCTAATTCTTCAATTATTTGTCTAGAAGAACCGTGACTTTTTCAATTTGAAAAATTTATAGTAAAATTCTAATTTATTCATAGTGAAAATACTTTACTAATTGGAAGTGAATGCATTCACGTTAATTTTACTCTAAATTTGTTAGTTATTGACTCATTTAGATTCAGAGATTCTATAGCCATCTTGACAGATGATGTCACAATTTTAGATACCTAATTTAAAATAAATTCAAGAAGATAGAAAGTAAATTTAAAGAAAAGGCAATCAAATGTACAAAGTTTAACTAAATGGAAAAAACTGCAGGTGAATTTAATAAGCTCTCAATGGAATCAATAAAAAATATGATTTCATTAGATTGAGTCGAATACAACTCATTTAAAGTCAAAACCAGCTAAAATAAAAGGATTTATTGAATAAACAAACTTTAAATTCAGTTGCATTCAGTATACAATTTCAGTTGAATTTCCTAAAATTTCTCTAATTCGTTGATGATACTTTGACTTGAATTTAATAAAAATTAGTATCAAATTAGGTTAATAGAATTCAATACATCTAGGAATCAGTCAAATCCACTAAGAAATTCAGTTGCATTTACTGTTACAAATTTTAAATACAAAATGTGAATGATTTGATGTTTGTAAGAAATTGAACTTTATTTTTATCATTTTTTCAGTTCAATCGATTTTCTACCAAGTTCAGTTTGATTTATAGATTCGGTTCAATCCCCCAATATTTTCCACTTTTGCCTGATTTTCTGGTTAGTAAACACTCTGGTTTTTAATGGCATCATAAAAAAATCTTCAGAGGCCTAAAAACCCTTTGTTATTAGTCTAGAGATAAAGAGTATTAAGGAGCACTTTTGTCAACAATATAAGAAGAAGTTGTCGGTTGATCAGAATCTGTGGCAAAGAGCACGATTATAAAAATATACTATTGTGATCCTGATACAGTAATCGGCAAACAAGTTGACCTCATTACACAATCGAGTTACGTCGCTTAATGTCAACTATATGCAAGAGTAAATTATACCGTAGAATTTCTTGCCATAGTTTCAACATGTACATACAATGACGGGAGAACTTTTCGCTTAAGCTCAACACGCAACGCCATGCGAAAGCTCGTTAATCTTCAAGTGAGAAAATACACGAGTTCAAGTCGATTGCTCACCCTCCCTCTTTCTCTATCGTCTCACCACATTTCTACTAGTCTCATAAAGAATTTCTCCGATTCGATAGCAAACACTTGTTAAAGTTCATTCAGCAATTACAGAGTCTAATTTCAGTTAAATAAAGTTCTTATTTCATGTAACTAACGAGGTTTCGTGCTTACTTTATTTTACCTTTTCTATCTACTTTTACTCTTTTTACATTCTCATCATAAATGAAAAGGTATTAGTTTTATGTGAAAAATGATTTTTGAAATTTTTATCATATCTTTACGTTTTGAGACCCCCTGAGTCAGAAAAAACGATTTTTACGCAAGTGTCTGTCTGTCTGTAGATCGTATACTAGATAACTCTCAATAGAATTATCGGGTTCAATTGAGCTTTGACATGCTTTTTCAGGGAAGAAAAAGTAAGGACAAGTTCGTTAACCAGCGATATCCGACCAAAATTGTTAAAATAGGAGCATTTTTTTGTGTGTTTGAAAAAAACTTCATGAGAAAATCCAAAATTCCAATACTGGTCTCTGATAGTACTCATAAATCTCTACTAATTATCTCAATAACGTTTTTCGATTAAGGTAGTTGATCCACGAAAATTAGACCTCAGACAAAAATAGATAATTTCAAGAATGAAAGATGCTTTCAAGAATAGCAATATTATTATTGAAGGGCTATTTTGAAAGAAAAAAGATTATTTTACATAAAAAAATTTGAAACATAGAAAAATAATTGTATTAATAAATTTTATTTTTGACCCAACTTTTTTTCTTATCGCTTAATACCAAATTTTAAAAAATTATGCGATTTTAATAAATTACAAATCACTTTTTCAAGAAAAAGATTTCCCACAACTTCACCGTTTCTGATTTTTAAAAATAAATTCTTTAATGGCTGAAACTATTAAAAAACATTTGCCAAAACGAAATTGTTATAAACAAATTGCTGAATTTGATAATAATTTATTCATTTTCGAAAATTGGAAATGGTTAAGTTGTAGGGAATCTCTTTCTTGAAAAAGTGATTTGTAATTTATTAAAATCTCATAATTTTTTAAAATTTGGTAAGAAGCGATAAGAAAAAAAGTTGGGGCAAAAATAAAATTTATTAATAAAATTATTTTTCTGTATTTCAAATTGTTTTCATGCAAAATAATCTTTTCTCTTCCAAAATATCTCTTCAATAATAATATTGCTATTCTTGAAAGCAAAATTATCTATTTTTGCCTGCACTGAAAAAACAGTATAGCTAAGAGAACTATATTTTGGTCCTCAGAACCAGAAAATATTGCTATCAGACCAATGCTACGGTATGGTCCTCAGAACTATGCGAGTATAGGTGAGACAGCTATACAAGTTCGTTTATATGACAATACCGTGTATAGCGATCGTAAACAAAATATTATGTCATCGTTATCGCTCTTGTGAATTTTCGCGTGTGATAAAACAATACGCGATACGCAAAAATGATCTTTCAAAGAAAGAAAAAATGCTCCAAACAAATCGACAAACGCTTCGAAAAAATGACACTTCTTTCTCATTTCGAGGTTTGAGTCGCGTGCATGCGAAGCAATGTATAGGTCGCGCGGCAAACCAGTATAGTTGTCTCACCTATACCGCATGGGTCGAGACACTATATACCGGTATAGGTCGAACAGCTATACTGTTTTTTCCGTGTGAGGTCTAATTTTCGTGGATCAACTACCTTAAACTGAAATTAGAATAGTTACAGTATGTTAAAACTTGGAAAAAGTCAATATTTAAATTACATTTTCCAGTTAAATTATACGAGATACGAAAAACAAGTTATGATACAAAATTGTTCACTACATAAAGATCTACAAGTTTGAATTTCAACACTTTTTCATGAGATGTATATTTTTCTTTTTAATTTTAAAAATTACTATTGAAAATCAAAAATTCAATTTTTTAACTAAAATATGTAAAATAAGAAAAAAACTTAAGTTTGCAAAATAATTCTTCGTTTTAATAAGATATACGAATTTTGTCTGACATAGTTTCTGACAAAACGTATATTTTTCACTTTAATTGCAAAAATTTACCTGCTTCAATTTTATAATATTGTAGATATGACTTACATTTTCACAAAGTGACTAAATTTTTTGATTTTAAATGAAAAAGGAAATTCAATTTACTTAAGGCTCTATCGGTCTTAAGGAATACATTCTCATCATGAAACTCGCGGTTTGCGCTCGATTTTCTCAATACATTTCTTTAACTTTCTAATAATTTGCACTATTAAAAAAAATGTATCTTCTTCCAAATACCTCAATAAGAAAGCCATCGTAAACCAACTTCTTTTATAAAAAGGAAAAAAAATTCATAGACTGTTTTTAAGCAAATGATTTTTTATTTTAACGCTTATATAGTTTGTATCACATATTTTGGTTAAATAATTTAATTTTTGATTTTCAATAGTGTTTTTTTAAAACCAAAACATAAATTATACATTTTGTCAAAAAATGTCCTACTGAGAAAACAGTTTCTTTGATATACGGTCAAAGAAAAAATTTCTTTGAATTAAAGAAAATTTTGTTAATTCAAAATTTTTTTCTTAGATCCAAAGGAATAGATTTGTTTACATTAATAATTGTTCATTTTAATAAGATCTACAAATTTTGTCTGACATAGTTTCTAATAAGACGTAAATTTTTCATTTTATTTTAAAAAAATACGATTAAAATTCAAAAATTCCATTTTTTAACCAAAATATGAAAACAATCTACGATTTTTTTTCCTTTTTGAGATATCTGGAAGAAGATAAATTTTTTTTAATCAAGTAAATTATTAGAAAGGTACAGAAATGTATACAGAAAATCGAGCGCGAAGCGCGAGTGTCATGATGAGAATGTGTTCTTTAAGGTGGCTTGATCGTATTATAAAAACGAAGGGTTGACGACTTCAATCAAGAGAAAATTGCGAAAAAGGTACAGAATATAGAAATCGCCTCGAGGTGAAACTAATAATTTTTTACTATCGCTTTTTTCCGGGGACATTTCCGCGATTTCTTACCCTTCTACTCAGATGTTACTATAATACATATGGTTATTAAAAAAATAAGTAGCAATGAGCATTCATGTAACACGTGCCCCCACGGTGCCCCTCACTTCATACGACACCAAACGCTCAAGCCACCTTATGGCTGATAGAGCCTTAATTAAATAGAGTTTCCTTTTTCATTTGAAATCAAAAAATGTAGTAATTTTGTGAAAATATACTTCACATTTACAATATTATAAAATTGACTTGAGCTTCAGTATCGAATTAAAAGAATATATACCGAGCGCGACGATCGAGTCTTGCGCCCTAGGCGCGCTCAAACTTGCGCGCGATGAGAATGTGGCCGCGAAACGGGCAGATTTTATTTAATTCGACATAGGCAAGGTGAGTTGAGGATTTCTAAGCCGAAATGTATGTAAATGAAGCGCATTATCATTTAAGTAGGTGATCTGTCATTATTATTTAATTTCAGTAAGAGGGTAATTTGGCACTTACTTTTTAAATATTTCCGTGGATTTAAATAGAAGTTTCAGATTATATATGAGGAATGGGTAATAAGAACTGAAATATGAAACAGAAATTTAATGATTTAATATAAATTATTCTGGTGAGTAATATTCTCATAAGAGACTTGAAAGATAGTGGTGTCTTCAATCTTGTCTTTAAGAAATAAGGGCAGTGATATAATTATCACGACATGAATTATTCAAGAGAAGAGCAAGAATAATGCAGGCTGTGGAAACCGATGTTTTATGTATGTATCTCGTTATAATTTAAGTATTGCTATATGCATTCAGTTTTGAGTCTATATACATAGATTACTGTTAGAGCATTCAAAAACCAACTTTTCATCTCTGTTTTCAAGTTTACTGTAGTGATTAATTTGGGAATGAAAATAAAGTCGAATTGAATCTAATTTCGTGCTTTGAAATTACTCCATTTTATAAATTTAAAGTATTTCGTGTGATTCATTTTCAAGTAAGATTTTAGACAAATGTTCGCCGTTAAGGCCGTATTGTAGACTCTGACGTCACCAATTATATACGATTGTTTTATGATTAAAATAAAAGTTTTAATAATTTTGCAGAGAAGACAGTAATGCGTTACATTTTTCTGCATTCCTGTCTTCTCTGGAAAATTTGTTTAAATTATTATTATGTTAATAAAGCGGTCGTAAATAATGTGGTAAATCACATGGTCTTAATGAATTTTAGTGATTTAAGGGTTAGTTGCAACATATGTTTGAATAAAATCAAAAATTATTCTTTGTTATATTATCAATATTTTTGGATATGAAAAGCAATCTTGCTAAAAAAATAACGACAAAATTTTTTTTAAATATATTTTTATTAATTTTTTTATTTTATTTGTAACTTTTTTCAGACATATTACCTTATTTTCCATACCCAAAAAGTTGCTACACATTGTAAGTAACAAAATGAAAAAGAATCATGACAATTGATTAAAAAAAAAAGTTATTGAAAGTCAAAAAATGTCCAAAAAATGCCCAAAAAACTCAAAATGTTTATTTTAAAAATACATAAAAGTGCTGGAAATTAAAAAAAACCAGAAACATTCTAAATAAAGGTACTAAACATAAAAAAAATTATATGGAAGGTCTAAACTCAAAAAGCAAAAATAAAATTTTAAAGGTGGCGGATCCCCTTGACATAATTTTTCATTCGTCATAATTTTGAAAATACCATGGGAATGTAAAATTCTTATAAAATCCTATATTACATTCTTATATGATGTTAAACCTTTAAAATCCTTTCACAAATGGGGTTTATTTTGAAAATAATCTAGAATATGAGATCCAAAAAGATTGGGTTTATCATTGTACATAGTTTAAAAAGAATGAAGATCGCATCTTTCAAAGAAAAGGCACTTCTCTTCAATTCCAAAATGCATTTAAGAGTAGAAATGTATAAAATGTCGTAATATAGAAAATGAAAAGATTTAAAAAATAAAAATTTAAAGATTCTGAAGTATGGATGAAGTAAAGTATGTATGAATTCCCTCAAAGGGAATAAAAGATCTTTTACAGAAAGTGATACATTTTCTGAGTTCCTTTGTGAAATTGTTGAAGAGGAAATTTTTACAGTAGAGGAAAGATGCTTTGATAAATAATATGAACATTCTTGGCATCGCACAATGATTCAATTCCCAATTAATCTAGAAAATCAACCCATTCCAGCACTATCAAAAATTTACAGCATAACTAATAAAATGGCAATGACTACTATCTAAATTTTAGTTACTTGAAGTATTTTTTCAAACTATAAGTGAATAGTAGTGATATTTTCAACAAATTGAATTATACTAGTGGGTTTATATATTTTATTTGTTACTATAATCAATTATTTCTATTAGTGTTTTCTCTCTAAATTTGAATCAGTAAAATATAACTGCTTTTAGGTCGAATTTTACTAATTTCCATAGTTAGAATTTATTAACTGATTAAATCATTAGAAATACACTGATTAAATTGGGTAATGAAAATGATTGATTAATCAGTTTTATCAGTTCTACTTGAAAGATCACATTTTTCTCATTAAATTTTTAAAAATAAATTATTAGAAAGCATTACACGGATTCTGTAGCAAATCCATCACTGTTATTAAACATTATTTCAGTAGCAGATTGAGATAATCACCTATTTTTTGTACAAAAAAGTAGAAAAAATATTTAAAAATTTAACGTTGATGGAACTTGGATAAATTAATTCTATTTCTCAAATAAAAGAAGGTTAAAAACTCTCAAAATTTTGCAATATTTTAAAAAAGGTTTAAGATTTGCCAGAATGGATAGAAAAAATTTCAACTATTATATTACAATTGTTAATGATATAGGAACTCCCTACACAATATGATAAAGCATCTTGTGTATTTATTCGTAATATATAGATAAGATAAGAATTTTTTTTATTCAACAGAACCTTACATTTAACATTCCTGCCGGTTGAAATCTCACGCCCTGTGCTCACAGTTTACCGAACTGTCGATTAAAGTTTGACTAGAATCAGTGATACACTCATATATTTAACGTAAACCCACTCACATATTGATACCGTAACCTCGAACACGCTTTACTGAACTCTTCAGTATTCTCTATCTAAGGTTCATTACGATTTAAAAATTGTGTCCATTAAAATTTTAAATACCATGAACAGTATTTATTACAGACCATTTCGTAAGATATTCATATAACTTTGTCAAACTTTCACGTTGGGTGGATTAAGAATTCATGAATATTACTTTGACGAACTACACGCAGAGAAAAGATCAGTAAAATTTACAGGAATTTCGGTACTTATTTGGACAACATGACTTTTCAGTAAATTTTACCAGAAGTTGAATTTAATTAACAGATTTTCTGTACGTTTCACTCAGCGTCCAGTAAAATCTACTAAATACGAAAAAATCCGAGTTAAGTTGATTGTACTGTACGCTAAGTGAATTGTACACAAAATCTGTTGATTCAACTCAACTTCTTGTAAAATTTACTAAAACGTCATGTTGTCCAAATAAGTACCGAACTTCCTGTAAATTTTACTGATCTTTTTTCTGCGTGTAGAAGTGAAAATATGTAGAAATGTCCTAATGTCTCAAGTCGCCAACTCAACTTTTAATATGTTTATTCTCTGGTGAATGCACTTTTTTCGTTTAAAAATGTCCAGAGCCTTCAATTTTGGTCCGATTTTTAATATTTTTTAAACATTAAAGTGCATTAAATTCTGAAGAGCTTCGCGGTCAGAACTTTTGTCTTCTCTGTTTTTGTATTAATAATTATATTACTCAAAGTATGGAAAAACTGAAATTTTTTACATATCTCAGAATCTCAGAATACTAATAACTTGATTATTATTCCATTTAATTGATGTAAATAAATTTTCTGAACAAATTGGTAAATAGTCTTATTATCGGTAAAAACAATTTTAATTTTGCTAAAAGTACTTCGTATTAATGTAGGAATAACATTTAATCACAAAAATAATTAAAAAGGTAACAATAACCATTGTGATAAACAATTCTTGTGGCAAAATATTTAAATTTGAAGTTTTTTCAAATTATAATAGCCTTCAATCGCCAGAACGACTTCAGGTATTTCTCAGAATAATAAATCTTTAATAATATTTGGTAAAATATAACAATCTGAATTGAATTTAATTGAAACTGCTGAAATTTGAAATTTGTTTATCTTAATTGTTTTTAAACATTCAGATTGTTACATTTTACCAAATATTATCAAAGATATATTATTTTTAGGAATATCTGTACCCATTCTGTCGATCAAAGCAAATTTAAATTTGATAAAACCTTAAATTTAAATATTCTGTCACAAGAATTGTCTATAACAATGGTTATTGTTAACTTTTCGCATATATTTGTGACTAGCAGTCATTCGTTCAATAGTTTAAAAAATTTTCAGCGCACCAACATTATTTTTCTACTCTAAAGGACAAAAATTTTCAAATTGTTTATCGAATTTGTTTATAACAAATTTAATTGTTATATTTTACCAAATTTTATCAAAGATTTATTATTCTAAGGAATAACTTAAGTCGTTCTGGCGATTGAAGGAAATTACAATTTGACAAAACCTCAAATTTGAATATTTTGCCACAAGAATTTTTTTTAACAATGGTTATTGTTACCTTTTCAATTATTTTTGTGATTAAATGTCATTCCTACATTAATACATAGCACTTTTAGCAAAAATAAATTTTTTTTTACCGATAATAAGTCTATTTGCCAATTTGTTCATAAAATTTGTTTATAACAATTAAATGGAATAATAAACAAGTTATTTGTATTATGTGAGTACCCAAATATTAATTTAAGACAATATACAGTTTACATAAGCAGTTATTAATGCGTAAAAAATTTAAGTTTTTCCATACTTTGAGTAAAAAAATTATTAATACAAAAATAGAGGAGACATAACAAGTTATTCAATGTAGTTTATTTGTTTGCATTCTATGAAAACAATATTGTTTCATACTTATACTATATATGACAAAAAATAACAAAAATTTTGATTTTATAATATTAAGTATTATACAAGTTGGAAGTGTACAATACATACGAGTACATTTCACGAAAGTACGATATCCACAAATGAGGCCAAAGATAAAGTGCACGGCAAATTTATATACTCGTCTCTTTTCGTATAGACTCAACAGCGAGCATTTCGTTTACTTGAATTTTATGAGAATATTTTATACTGAGATATTTTGATTTATTATTCTTTTTTCTCCAATAAAATTGTAAAATTAATTTTATTTATAAGTATATGCACGGAGAAAAATAGTTGAAGTAATTTTACTCAACTCTGTCGATTAAACTTGGGACATAAGGACATTTGAACATCTATTAAATCCTAGTCGGGTAAAATCAATTTGATATATACCTAATTCACCCAAAGTGAATAACAATAAGCGTTACATAGGGAATAGTAAGGAGTTGAGTAAAACGTTATCGACGACAGGGCACCAACATGCGTCAGTGGGTTAACATGAAATGTATAAGTATATCACCGACGCTTGAGGTGCTTCAAACCGTAGTTGGGTAAAATGAGCATCGGGCGTATTATTTCAACTGGCAATGGTATGGTTCTCTCAAATAAAAAAAAAATTCTTACCTCGAGCCTGCCAATAGTCATCCGGTATATACATAAACAACTTACAAATACATTCACACCATTCGAACGTAGCCAATCATATTTCAAATTACAAATACACTTAAACATATAACCTTACATATATAAACCTAATAACTACACTTATATATAGTACGATACGCTTTCGTCGAATCACGCACACGCTCGCTTACAATGCTGAGATATAAAATTTGGAACTTTCTTATATAGTGACTGCATGAGTTATTCAGAGCTTGTGAGAGTAAGTGCCGTCAATAAAATTTTTTAGCCTTACTCAAGTAAAAATAAATCAACTTTTTTCATAAATGATTAAGAAAATATTTTTAAAAATTAATATAATTAATCAATTATTATGACTATGATTATTGATATATATAATATAATTATTAAATTACATTTAGTATAGATTTTTATTGTAACGACGTATGAAGTTTAGTGAAACTAAATATTCAAATGTACATTAAAAAATTGCATTATTATTAAGAAGTATCTTGCATAAAAACATTTAAAAGAAGGTTCTTTTATTTTCTGTGTTTTATATTTTCATAATATGGGTTTTACATTTGCGAATTCCAAATTATTATTCTGCCTGAGTAATTTATGTGATATTTCATATTTTATGTATTACACTTATCGACTTTTTTTTGTTTAAATTTTCATAATATCAATTTAATTTTAAAAATTTAAGTTCTTAAAATTAAAAATTTTTTATGTGTGCCCAAGGCGCAGATTACTTTCATCCGTTCCTGCGTGAATACATGTAGCTGTTGGAATAAATCTTGCGATTCACGGTTTACTCAACTCTCGATTGAAGCGTAGAGTAGAATGAACGGAAAGCTCTACTATTTTTGTGATTTAATAAAAGATTGGTTCTTTATAGTTATACTACGAGTAATAATATATATATTTAAAAATTTTTAACGCACGCTTTCATACTTCACCCTACACTTCTGAATTTTACTCAACTTTGATTCATTTTTGAACATTTAATATATCACAAATGAATACAGTGATACTAAATAACTTCTAACTTGTCCTTATGTCCCAAATTTGATCGGAAGTTGAGTAAAATTACTTTAACTATTTTTCTCCGTATGAGAATTAAATTATGCATTTTGCTTAATAAATAAACCCGACTGATATTTGTAGTTTTTTATCTAAGGAAGTTAATGCCGAATCGTATGAAAAACTTGCCGATTATATAATGTTGTTTAGTATATCACAATATTTCTTTTTTCGGAGGTCGGATTTATGATGAAACAAATTCTTCAAAACCGATTTTTTTAATCTTCCTATGTACACTTTCATGACTACACTGAGAAAACTGGAGTGTCAACCTAAACATTTGGAGGGTGAAGCAGACTATATTTGAGGTTAAACTATAGGACAGCCTTCTAGATAGTGTAACTTATTACCTGTGAATTGTGAAAATAAGATGGTCAACTTGAATACTTTAGAGGGAAAAGTTGATCATCGCAGAGAGAAAAATAGATTATCGAAGAGGGAAAAATAGACTATAATCTACTTCTATGGCTAACCTCAAAACTTGATATAAAACATTTTGGCATTTAATACGACCGTCGCTTGCTCCTTTTAATTCTAGGAACTCCATCGACGGCCAACATAGCCAGACGGTATTGTTGGTGGCCAGCTAGCGCTTTCCCCTTGCGCGCCTTCTTCCTTCTCCTTGTCTCCTTTGTTCGCTCGAGCGCACTCTCCTTTAACTATCTCCTTCTTTCGCTTTTCCTCTTTTCTTTTCTAATTGAAAGCGCTTTAGGATAATCATTCTTCGAATTCCTTCGTTTTTAAATAAGTTGCAAATTATTTAAAGACGTGGAAATTGAAGATTGAGATCAAACAATACCTTAGAGTTGTATTTTTATTTTTAGGTAAATTAATTTTACAAAATTAAATTTTATTATTTTTATTTTTAAAAACTAAAATTTATCTGTTTTCGCCTTGGGATTCCTTTGACAAATTCATTAACATATTTCATAGTTCACTTTTATATAATTTACTTAATTAACTTAATATATATATTTTGCTTTATTGATTTTATTTAAATGGAATTCATAGAATTTCCTCAAGCTGGATTTAACCGGTAAAGACTCCCCGCCGCGGGTTTCGAGCAACGAGCATTGGTCGTTGCTATGACGATGTTGACACGTCCGGCCAATCGGACGTGTCAACTCGAAACTCGAGGAGGAGGAAATCGAGCCGATATGGAAAATCGTCAACGGAGAGTCAGTCGATCCTCGATCGAGACCTGGTACAGCAAATTTAATTTTACATGTGCTAATAATTAAAGTTGAGTTCTTTTAAACCCAGAGTTTTTCTTTTGAGTTCCTTCCTCCTACAAGCACGAGCGACGAGACCAGCGTTCCTGCGGATCCCGGACATCTTCAGCCTCTCCTCAAGATCCTTCCTGATTCCTGAGCCTGATCCAGTGGCCGCCTCCAGGATTGTGCTGCTTCCGAGTAGTAGTGGTGTGTCGTGTCGCGTCGCGTAGTGCAGTGCGTAATTCGGTCGAACTCGTGATCCGTACTCAACGGGTGTCAAGAGGGCGGCGGGTAAGTCGATGGGTGTCGGACCTTTTAGGGCCATAACTGTCGATTTGCGTTGCCCTCACGGTCGATTGGGCGTGGGCCCTGCTGGGCCACGACCATTGATCTAGCGCTCGTTCGCCGCGCTCCTTTCCCCAACGCGCTTCGAATTCCTGGCTAGTCGACGGGCGTCGGACTCTGCGAGGCCACGACCGTCGATTCAGCGCTTGGATCCCGCGCTACGCGCCAAAGTCATTTTCGGATTCTTGATCGCGTATGATTTCCATCGGCCTAGTTATCTTCGCGATCGTGATTAATAAACGCATCTCTCTTTAATCTCTCTCAATCCTGGCCCTTCCTCGGCCGCGTAATCTAGTTCGGAAGCCTATTTAATGCCGTAACCCCAGAGCGAACAAACCTTAAGCTCAGGGTTAACAAACTATTACATTTAAGCTTTCACAATTATTATGTTACTATAGCAAGTGAAATAGGTATTCGCCAATTAGTTGGCAAAAATAACCCTCGTGACACTTTAACACGTAAAGGACGCGAAACCGGCAATGAGGTTAGAGTCCACGCTGGTGATATTGGAAGAAAAATAGGCGAGCCCACCTGACATTACAATTTTGACGCGTATTTCACCAATCGACACTCTTTATAGTGATTCTGACACTCTGGTAACAGTTAAGCAGAATATCAAATGAGTGTCTCCCTGACCAAAAAGAAAAAATTTCGGAAAGAGTGCTGTACTATCTAGAAGTTCAGACTGACTATCTACATTTTGACACTCAAAGTTTGACACTCCAGTTTTGTCAGTGTAACGCTTTAACCCTTTGAGAATGCAGATTAATTGGTTAAAGTATATTAAATTCAAAATACGTAAAGCTTATAAATATTTATTAAAGATTTTCAGGCGATGATTTGGATTATTTTTCAAGTCTTTCTAAATCATTCTTGAAGCAGTTAGTAAAAAATGCCGAATATTTGATAAACCGGCAAATAATTTTTCATTATAATTTGGGTGACAACTTCGGAAGATGAGATCTTTCGGGGATAAGCCAATTTTTGTTCAAAAAACAAGGAATTTACCAAATTTCGCGTACATTTTGCTGAACAAAAAAGCTTTTTCGTCTACTTTTTGGATAGGCTAGCATCTAGGCGACATTTCTAAAAGTTGATACTGACTTCGCAATAATAATTTGAATGAGTGTCCACGTATGCAGAAATCTGCAAGAAAAGGATAAGCCTCTGAAATATAAAAAACATACGTGGAAAAATAGTGAAGATATTAAAAAGTCTATTTTCAAAATTGACATGTGGTGCCTTCACCTTATAAGCGTAAATGAAAAGTGTATCTAGAACATAGATAAATTGTATTTAAATTTGCATATGAGATTACACATTGGGATTCGTTTGGTATGAAGCATTCGGTAAAAATAACCCTTCTGAATAAAATACTTTGAGAAAAAGATTGAACTATGTGATATTATAAAAATGAAAATTTTTTATACACAGGGTGAATTTTTTATCTTGAGGCATCAAAATATCTCACATATTTTGGATGAGAAATCGAATTTTTGATTTTCAATATTTACAATCAAAACATAAAATATACATCTTTTTTTAATTTTGATCCTAATTGTTTTAAATTGGAACAAAAAATATACTTTTTATCAGAAACTGTGTCAAACACAATTTGAAGGAAAAAAATCTGCCGCGCAGCTCGCTTCGCTCGCAAGTTTGAGCGCGCCTAGGGCGCGCGATTTGATCGTCGCGCTTTGCGCTCGGTCTTGTGCTCTTCCCATACATATAAGTTTATTTCTTATAATTTAATACTGAAGCTCAAACCAATTTTATAATATTACAGATGATGTAAATTACTCAAATTCACTTAATTTCTTTTTCAGTTTAAGTGAAATAGGAAATTCTATTTACTTAAGGCTCTATCGGCCTTAAGGAACACATTCCCATCATGACACTCATGCTTCGCGCTCGATTTTCTGTATACATTTCAGTAACTTTTTAATAAATTACATGATTAAAATAATTTACTTATTTTCTTCCAAATATCTCAAAAAGAAAAGACAATCGTAGACTTTATTTAAGGAAACCATTTTGCAGAACAACGCTTATTTCGTATTTCACACATTTTGCTGAAAAAAATCGAATTTCTTTAATATTAAAAATCAAAACATAAAATATACATCCTGTCCCGAAATGTCTTAATGAGAATTTGTAGACCTCATTTAGGCAAACAATTTTCCATTTAAGCGTTTTTTTTAATCTCACATATTTTGTCTAAAAAATGGAATTTTTGAATTTTAATCGTATTTTTTGGAAGTGAAACGAAAAATATATGTTTTATCAGAAACTGTGTGAGACAAAGTTTGTAGATCTTTTTGAAACGAACAACTTTGTATTCCTACGATTTTTTCGTATTTCGAATATTATTGTTAAAAAATTGAATTTTGGATTTTCAATAGCTTTTTTTTTAATTAAAAAGAAAAATATGCATCTTATGAAAAAATGTTACAATTTAAATTTGTAGGACTTTATGTAGAAAATAATATTGTATCATAACGTTTTTTCGTATCTAGTATAATTTAACTGGAAAATGGAATTTTGATATTGATTTTTTTCGAATTTGAATATGCTGTAACATTTCTAATTTTGATTTAATAAAAAAATGTTATCAGGATAATTTGTAGAGATTTATGAGCACTATCAAAACCCAGTATTGAAATTTTTGATTTTTTCAAAAAGTTATTTTCAAAAACACAAAAGTAGTGCTCAATTCCTCAATTTTGATTGGATGTGGCTGGTTAACGAACTTGTCCTTACTTTTTCGGCTCCGATAAAGTGTGCCAAAGCTCAATTCAATCTGATAATTCTATCGAGAGTTATGCCGCACACGACCTACTACAGACAGACAGACACTTTCGTAAAAACCCTTTTTTCTGACTCAGGGGGTCTCAAAACGTAAAGATTTGATGAAAATTTCGAAAGTCATTTTTCACATAAAACCAATACCTTCTCATCCATGATGAGAATGTAAAAATGGATTTTTCTACTAGCGGGTCATATAGTGGATTTTAATGCCCCGTGTGGGGCAAACAAATCCATTTTCTGACCCTATAATAGAACAAAAATCGTGTGCAAGACGAGAAAAACATTTATTTTACTCGTGTGGTTGTTACCCTCGCTTTGCTCGGGCATAAAACTTCACACTTGCAAAATAAATCTTTTTTTCCCTTGTTGCACAATATACTATTGTTAGCCCCCACAGAAGGCAATAAAGTGCACATTATAACACGCCAGTAAATAATAGTATATGGTGAAATTAGGAAAAAAAATCGAGGGTAACAACCACATGAGTAAAATTAATGTTTTTCCCGTGTCGCACAGAAATTTTTTTCTGCGAGGGGGTAGAAAAATGGATTTTTCTACTAGCGGGTCATAAAGTTGATTTTATTGCCACGTGCGGGGATAAGAAATCCATTTTTTTCCCTAGTTGCACAATATATTATTGTTTGCCCCGCACGGGGTAATAAAATCCACTTTATGACCCACTAGTAGAAAAAAATATATTTTGGAATTATTAATTACACAGAGAGAAATTTTAGGTTTCACTGACCAAAGTTTTTTTGTTAAAATCGTCTTTACAAAAATTTTAAAGTTCTCATGACAATTATGGTAGTGGCTGTCATACATTGGAAAAGTGTTTACTCCAACTGCAAGGAACGTTACTGAGACCACGATTCTGGTACTTGAAATACCATAGCGCTGCGGTTATAGGAACCAAAGTCCATCGTAAAGCCGCGCATAGAGTTTAGTTAAAATGACTAAGTTTACGGACAGTAAATACCCAGCCAAAATTATTTTTGAGGTTATAGGTATGGTTCTCTTAGTTATTAAAATACGAATTCAATTTGATTAGAAAAAATAAAGTTTCACCGAAAAGATCTAAGAAAAATAATCCGGTATAATGATATTTATGATAACTTTCGTCGATTAAGTTAAAAAATTGTCACTTTTTTCATCACCATAAACTTTTTTTGACTGACTATAGTTTTGACAAAATACGACGAGACAGCAACATTGGAACGTATTGCATTGTCCCCGAACAAAATCGTTTATCATTTAGAAAGAATTGTCAAACTATATTTATAATAGAATTATTTAACTGATAATGCTTGGCACGGTGAAATATAGTCCAGGAATCGAGAACGAGAATTGGCAGGATTCAACTTAGGCTCCATATCTTTTTGGAAGTAACTACTTATCTCCAGTGCAGTGCAAGTTAAATTGTGTGACTATTACAAGATTTAATAGTTGTCACGACAGGCTTACCTCGTTGTAAAAAATGAAAGTTATACTTGATTTGTCTAGCGCAACAGCGAACGCTGCAGTTGTAGTAACCAAAGGAGCTTGGCAGTACACATAAAGAAAATGTACGTGTACTAACCGTTGGGGTACGTATAAAGCTCATTCTAATCATCAACTTTGGTCACAACAACCGAATACACAAAAAAGTCCAAATTACTGTCATGATAAGTATAAAAGTAGTAGCTTCTCTCAACTTTTTTGGTCAAGGCAACTACTGTACAAAAAATTTATGTGCTATGTGCACAGGAACCAAAGCCGATTTCTCTCAGTGTATAAAATTATTGGAAATCACCAGTAATATTTTCTCGAATACTTGGAAAATTTCGTCTGCAATCACCGAGCCTGTGATTAACCCAATAATTTAAGGGGGACTTCCACCTCGTGCGTTCCAAATAAAACTTTTTTTTTTTAATCTTACGAATCTTTGAAGTATCAAAAATGGATTCCCAAAAGGATTTTATGAAAAAATTCCGCTTCCGGAGTTACAAAGTTTTAAAGATGATTAGGCTTTAAACTTTAACTTTAAACGCGTTTTTCTCAAAACTATTTTTTCGAAATTGTGACCACGATTAATTAAATAGGTACCATTTTGCTTCATTTCAAAATTTTGGCCAACGTATATCCCGAACGAAAACCAACACGCTACTGATTAAAACTGTGTTGCGTTTTTGTGTTTTAGTCCACCTGCGATGTTAAAATTATGGTCACATTTTGGCTCCAACTTTCCGACATAGTTCAAGCAACAGGGAATTTGTTAGGACATTATTTATTTCAGAAAACGGACTGCGCCATCAGAAGAAAGGATGGTCATAGAGTAATTGTGTCATGTTTTGGACAACGAAATATGATTTATACATTTGTTATTAACATTTAAGGCCAAAAAATCGCACTTTTTTTATTTTTTGTTTATAACATTAAAGGTAATTATCCAATCTTAATGACATCAATTGAAAAGTTGTAGACAATTAGATTGCGAACAAAATGAGCCGTCGCTTGATCTGATTGGATAATTAGAAGCGGAGAAAATTCGAAAAAACCGGGAAATTTAGCTTTTGTTAAACAAATTAATATCTTAGTTAATTTTTAACTTTTTAGGTTGAGGTTTGGTGGAAAAGTAGCAAAGTTTATGCTCTTCAAATATATAAAAAAACGGACACTTTAAGATAATACGCTTCCGCGTTATTAACACTTTAATTTATTTAATGCGTTAATTGTAAAATGTATGCTTGCCTCAGAGGTGGTCCGTTTTCTGAAATAAATAATGTCCTAAATCATTCACAACAAATTCCCTGTTGCTTGGACTAACAAGGTCACGTTCGAGGGCGATTATACCGCAAAAATTTTTTTTCGAACTTTTCATGTCAATATATTTTTTATCTTGAGGAATAAACGGACAACATGCAAAACAAGTCATTGTGACATCTTATGACATTCTGTAGAAAAAAAATGTTGAATTTCGGCCCGAAAACCGAGTCACAAGGTGAAAGTCCCCCTTAAACCGATTTTTTCTGACTCAGGAGGTCTAAAAACGTAAAGATTTTCTGAGAAATTCGAAAGTCATTTTCCACATAAAACTAACACCTTCTCATTTATGATGAGAATCTAATAAAATGAAAGTTAGAGAGTGAATGTAAATATTACAGTTTGCATGAAAGATGCGATTGGAAATATATATATATATATATATATAGAGAGAGAGGGGGGAGTGGCGGTGGGGGAAGGGGGTCGATTAATGAAAATTTGTGGAAAGGAGTAGAGTTGGTGGATTGAGTCCCTCGAAAGGAGGCTCGAGACACTCAGGTCGACTCAACTCTAAACTCAACTCGGCTGAGCTCGCTAGCTCGAGCTATTGATCGGAGGCCGACCGGTCGGGGTCAGAGTAGCAGTGGACTACATCGGTATACGAGTTCATCTGTGTCTGTGAGGGTTACGTACCGTGTACAGATCTGGCATCTAGGTATGTCTGCACGTAGGGAGCTAGGTCTAGCACACTGGCATCAAAATGTTCCTGGCTCTAAACTCTAAACCACCCCGAAGAAGGGCTCAGACCACGAACCACCAACCCCAACGTCACACGATACTATCTGCCTACTGTATCTACCGAAACCCTCCCTAAATATATTCGAGTCGTATCGTCCAACGAAAGCTAGCGTCACGTCGCTTTAAAGAGCAGACGATGAGCGCAAAAAAACGAAATTGCAACCGCCAGCGAATTTCAATTCTAATTCCTTCCGCTCATTTCGAGCAAGAGGTCTGGATGGCTAGTACGCTGACCAGAAAGAGGAAAAAAACTTGAGGCCATGTGACTAATAGCGAGGCTTCACAATTTCCCGATCTTGAGAAGATTTTTCGATAGCCGAAATTGAGAAGATACGAGGGCCTTAGAGACTCAAGATGAAAAATATGGATTAAATATTGCAGAGATATTGGCTCAGGTTGTGTATTTTAACAGGAAATGGAGAGCAAAACTTTTTATTTTCAAATACTTGGATGGAGGGGATTTAAGGTAGTTCATCCAGAAAAATTAGACCTCAGGCAAAAATAGATAATTTTTCTTTCAAGAATAGCAATATTATTATTGAAGCGCTATTTTGAAAGAGAAAAGATTATTTTCCATGGAAAAAATTTTAAATGCAGAAAAATAATGCATTTAAGAAATTTTATTTTTACCCGAATTTTTTTCCTTATAGCTTCATATCAAATTTTAAAAAATGATGTCATTCTAATAAATCACATCATTTTTTCAGGAAAAAGATTCTCTATAACTTAACTGTTTCTAATTTTCTAAAATGAATAAATTATTACCGAATTCAGCAATTTTTTTATGAGAATTTTGTTTTGGAAAATTGATTTTTAATGGTTTCAGCCATTAAAGAATTTATTTCCAAAAATTGGCATCGGTAAAATCGTGAAAATTCTTTTTCCTGAAAAAATGATCCGTAATTTATTAGAATCGCATCATTTTGTAAAATTTGGTATGAAGCGATAAGAATAAAAGTTCAGGTAAAAATAAAATTTGTTAAATGCATTATTTTTTTATGTTTCAAATTTTTTTCTTGCTCTCTAAACCTGAATCAGTGAAATAGTCATTGATTATATCAGTGAAAATATATCAACTGATGAATCAGTGCCCTGCTTTGATTTCACTGAGGAATCAGTAAATGCGTCACGTGAACATAACTTTTGAATTCGCGAATTCGAAACTTTCATCTACACTTTACTGATTTATCCTCCCTTAAAAATAATAATAATTACGTAATTTCGTTTTAGTTTTGTTTAGTTTAAAATAAACGAGTTCATCGATCGTTAAAATATATTGCTGGTTTTATTATACTCCCACCTGAAGCTTTCACTGATTCAATAAGTGAGTTCAATCTATTTCACTGATTTATCAGTCGAATTTCACTGATCGAATCGAATCGAATTTTTATGTTTAGAATCAATGCTCTCGAAAATATAAATCAGTTAGAAGTACCGCGGAATTCATAGAATTTAGTTTGTTTATTTATGTTTACTCGTTCGGCTAAAGCTTACTCAGTAACTATTTGAAATAAAGTTCCAGATGTTATCACCTTTAAAGATAAAAATTTGTTTTTCCTAAAAGGGTTTTTTAAAGATTAAACAAAAGAATTTCTTGACTTGAAAGTTTTGGGTAATTATCATAAAAATCGATTCTCCTACTCAAAAATATCTTAATTTCCGACTTTTCCAGAGATTTTGAGCTGCATTTCTTAGAAGGTGTAAAGACTTGAAAAAAATAATATAAATTTTAAATTAAGGTAGTTGTTGTTTTTCTATAGTTCTAAAAATTGAATTTATATTATCAGTTGTGTCTTATGAACGAAATAACATTATTTTTAATGAAAAAAATCCAAAACTTACGAAAAATAATACTTTTAATAATGTTTTTTGCAATAGAATTTTTCTTTTTTACCAATAAAAAAAATGAAGGCAAACGTTTCTGCCACATATGGCGGCACTCTTCAGTGCAATCAATTAAAGGATTAATTCAACATTTCTGTAAAAAATTAAACTATAGAAAATAATTAAAATAACAAAATTCATAAAGCTCAAAAACTTATCTTATAGATTGCAAATCAAAATGAAGCAGTCCAGTATGCATATAATGTATTGAAGAAATATGTAGAGTCCACTGTATATAAACAAACAGGATAACACGAACAATACTTAGTAATTTTCAATTAAACCGGCCTGGAAATTTTTTTGAAAATATGTCCAAAATGATTCTTAATAACAAAAAATATGAATTCCCAACAATTTTTAATTTTTAAAACTTTCTTGAGGACTTTATTACCGGAGTCTGTCACCGATTAAGCTCTTTACACGGAGAAACCCAAGTTTACAATTTTTCCTGAACTACGTTTTAATTTAGGGAAAAACGTATAATAGTGAGAATTTTTCGCAGCGAAATACTGAACTTTAGATAATTTACTATAGTTTGTATCAAACTTTACTATAACCTATACTACTCTCTAAATCTGAATCAGTCAAATTTTTTCTGATTGAATCAGTGATTTGCATTTTCACTGATTCATCAGTGGAAACAATATTTTTCACTGTTAAATCAGTTAATTTTCACTGTTTCATTAGTGAAAACAATATATTCCACCGATAAATCAGTTACTTTTCACTGATGTAATTAGTGAAATTTTACACTTTTTAACTATTTGAATCAGTCAAATTTCACTGATAATCAGTAGATGTTTACTGATTTAAAATTAGAGAGTAAAGTATCATATTCTTTTTCGAATCTTTAGTATTTTGACTGCGACAAATTTTCAGTCCGCTAGCAATAATTACCATTGCACCTTGATTTTCCCTATAGATTCCTAATATTTACAAAATTAGATGATTGAATTCGAAATTTTTGCCACTGCCTACATTATCGGAGGATCATTAGTCGCGTATCAGATAGGATACGTTGCAGCAGGTCTTCTCGTAGACAATTTCCCAAGTGTGAAGTTAGATACGGCACAACACTGGCTCAGCATCGGCAAAAATGTTGCCAAAGATCGATTGCCAATATGCTCGAATGATAACTCCGGTATGCACTTGGCGGCCAATTCTGGCCCAAACTCTGGCCGCCAACACTTGTTTTCGGCACAGCAACGGGCCAATACTGCGCCAAACTCTGGTTTTCTTACTTCCAGAATGGTGTGCCGTGGTAACTGGATGTCATAGTGAAAGTGACAATCAACTTGGTATAGGGCCGATACTGGACCAAGTTTCGGCTAAAGGTCGGTAAATTTAAACAGTCAACAAAGGCCGCCGTCGTCGGACCAGCACTTGACCGATGCAAACGGCGACACTGTCCCTATAACAATAGCCGAATGCTGGCTGCCGAGATTGAGCCAATATTGTGCTGTATTATCAGCTTCGGTAATTCGCACTTGGGTTCAAACTCTTATATCGCAATAATGCAAATAAATTCATATTGAAAGAATTTGAAATCTTTCTTTGAAAAAAGAGACGCATTCGACTGTGCCGGGATTCGAGCCCGGGTCTTTCGATTGTATCGGACGCCTGTGTAGCTCATTTAGTTAGAGCAGTCGACCGGCAATCAAAAGATCCAGGCTCGAATCCCGGCACAGTCGAATGCGTCTCTTTTTCCACAGAAAGATTCTAAATTCTTTATATTTCTAATATTTTATTTTAAATTATCATTATAAAATAAAACATATATTGCTATGAAAATTTTCTCCGTGTAGTTCTCCGTCTAGATGGAAACTGTTTAAAAACCTACCCGAGACATGTGGCTTTGCTGACTGACAATTTTTTTTAAATGCTATCCTGAGAGGTTTTTTTTCTCCTTGAAGAAGACTATTGTCCTGTACCTAGTTGAGAAATTCAAAACGGTTGTGGTAATTTTTACAAGTGGATGAAAGCGTGTATTTAAAGGGAAATTTTTTTTTATATCATCTTTCCGGACAGTCCATTTTATATTGAATTTGCAAGCATAGCTCAACAGAGAAATAAATTATTATCATATCTATATATGATATTAAAAAAAAAAAATTTCTTTTGTCAATCCTGACATTAAGTATCACATTTAGAAAATATTATTAAATTTCACTAATTTTTCATCAGATGATAGAGCATTCGACCGGCAATCGAAAGGTCCTGGGCTCGATACCCAGCGGAGTGGAAGCCTTCCCTTTTTTTACGGAAAATTATATCAATTATTAAATTTCATTAGTTCTAAAAATAGTTAGAAACACCTTTTTCAAATAACTATATTTATAGATTTATTACCTATTTTCAAAATTGGAAACAGTAGAATTGTAGAAAATAATTTCCTTGAGAAAATAGTCCATGATTTATAAAAATCCAATAATTTTTTAAAAATTCGTAAGAAAATTGGTAAGAAGAAAAAATTCCATTAGAAAAAACATTATCTAAAGTATTATTTTTCGTAAGTTAAAAAATTTTTTTTATCAAACATAATGTTTTTTCTTTATGTACTTACAGTTCTGAACGTTCATTGAACGATGACAATTTTTTTTCTTTCAAAAATAAATTAATGATTATGTTTATATTTATGGTCCTAAAAATATACAATCTGTCATAAAATATACACTACTATTTAATTTGCAGAAGCAAGAACTAATCATTTAATTTTCAAACAAAATATTTTCTATCGTTCAATGAACGTTCAGAACTGTAAAGACATTTTTTCTTTTATAAAACACGACCTATATTATTTCAAGTCTTAAAATCATAGAAAAACTATTTTTCCAGAGACCTGATTTTTGGCACGAAAACTACCCTAAAGGTAGAGGAAATAAAAATAGTGTGAACAAATTTTGGAAAAAAAAAGTTAGGAAAACACATATTGTGGTCATATTCTAGTTTCCCCGTCGAGTGGCCACCCTAACATAAAAAATCATTACCTACATTTTTTCTTCCTCTTTTGATGAACTTTTAACGGAAAGACTGCTGTAATATTTAACTCGGGGGAACACTCAAGAGTAATTTAGTTTTCCAACGTTTACCTCCATTAATTTTGTTCTGTGCAAAATTGTTTTTTTATTTCTAAAAATTAGAATTATGGTTGTACCGTTAAATTATTGTTTCCATAGTGTAATTTTGTTCTCCGGAGATAATATTTCTTTTCTTCATAGAATATGACGTTTTACATTTCGCTGCAAAAGTTTTATGCTTTTTGTTTGAATATAAGTGTATTCTGATTCTCGAAAAAGAATTTAAGGCAATTTTTCAACAAGGCCCAAATTTTTATTGCAAGTGGAATATTCTAAAAACCGAATGGGTAATCAAGGATACTGATTTTACGAACCGTTATGAAAATCAACTCACCTCGTTGGTGTTCCATCGATGCCTCTGGGTAGGAAAATGCTCAGCTCGCGGTAAAGTTTCCAAGTTTTCCGGAAGCTTGATAGGGTCCCCGTCTGAACATCAAAAAACATTTATTAAACAATGTTAAATGGCAATTCCAAGATTATAAAATATAAATCTAATTTCGTCAATTTCAAAGGCTAATTCTATACTAAGAAGAATATTTGTTCAATTGAAACAAAATTCAATTGTCAATAACCAATTTGCTTATTATACTGTATTGACCAAATTTTTGGATAATTCAACCAAAGAATTTGTTTCACGCAACTAAAGATGGTTTTTTACAATACAATTTGGTTCAATAAAAAATATTTAATTGAAGAAATTTTTTTTTAGATTGATGATGATTTAGAAAAATCAGAAAAAATATTTAAGTTAATTCATTCACATTTTGATTGTTTTAACTAAATCTTGTTTTATTTAACAGAAGATCTTAGTTCATTTTAAAATATGAGTCGGTTAGATCAAGTAATTTTTTTTATGTATAAGAAAAATATATAAGAAAATGTATAAGGAAAAACATTGTATCAATCTCTCAAGTCACTTTTGTTAACATTATTATCTATTCTAATCCACAGAACTCCGTTTTGAAAAGTGATTCACCGCATTTTAGAATTGCAGAAAATACAAAAATTAAAAGTTGGCAAACACGTGTTTCAAGTATTTTTTAGATTTTTAAATTGTATATAGATCAAAATTTCAAAGGTCTCTAGCTTTTTCAAACTTCAGATACTATTCATAATACGCTGGGATTATAATTTCGAGGTAATGAAATTTAAAAACATGCAAAAATTCCCTTTTTTAACTCTAACAATAGGAGGTACACACTATAAAAATGTTTTAGAATTAAAATTGAATTCAAATGTGAACTCGCGATCCATACCGATAGAATCACATTTATGAACAATATCGAATTACAGTTGAAAGTAATACTGCATTTTATTATTCTGTGAAATGACAGAACCCTATAAAAGAACTACGAATTAAGATGCAAACTTTTAAACTCGTACGGAACGTTGTAATTTTACAAGCACTAATCCTACAGGGCTCAAGAATTATTTTACCAGCCAAATGGCGATTTTACAATCGACTGTAATTTAACGCTAAAACTTCTATTTACAGAGTAACACCAAAATTGTATTAGAAAAAGGATCATTTTTATACACGAGTGGATTTTCACGAAATTAAAAGATGGCTTAGTCTGCAATTTACAAACATTCTTAATATGACTTACAATAGCATGAAAAATTTTTTTAAAAATTAAAGAATAGTGTACTAATAACACTTTAAGGTCATGAATCAATCGGACCACGGGATAGAATTCTTATAAGATACATAACTTTTTACATTTTCATCATGAATAAGAAGGCATTATTTCTAGGTGAAAAATGACTTTCGAAATTTGCATCAAATCTTTACACATTCGAGCCTTTCCGCACTTGATACGAACGATATTTTTTGTTCGCTGCATAGCGAAAGTTTGCGGAGTCGGTGTCGGTTTGCGTGTAAAAAGCTGATTTTCTGCATACTTAAAATTTTGCCTCATTAATGCGGTAAAATCAACTTTCCGCGCGCAAAACGACACCGACAAGACTAACCAAAAATTGGAACAAAAATTGAAAAAGTTACAGTATGTTAAAATGTGAAAAAATTCAAGTTTTTGACCATAACACACTGGTTTGGGAGTTTCAGCTATTCGTTTGTAGGTTGGGAATTTATAATTGTATTAATAATAGAATATGTCTCTCTGAACAATGCAGCATGTTGAACACAGCAATCGAAATATTGCAAGTGAAACTGGTTGAATCAAAAATATAATATGGGAAGGTGAATAATAAATATTGCTATAGCAACCAATAATATGATTGATTCTCTCATATTTATTCAGTTATAATCGGATAGTCAAAATACACATCCCATATTCCTGTATCTATTCCAGCAATAAAGTAAGCTTAGATTAATCATAAATATGTAACGGCCATTCCTTTCTATCAGTGTATATATGAAAAACGAAAAAAACTTTATAACTTTTTTTCCGTATCTCGCATATATTTGGTGCAAAATAGAATTTTTCATTTTTTATAACGTTTTTTACAATTAAAATTAAAACTATAAAAAAATAACTCCTATGAAAAAATGGTCATTAGAAAATTTGTAGATCTCTTTGAAAGGAATAATTGTGTTTCTCAATATTAATCCCGTATCTCAGGTCTGTGAATAGTTGGCACCCATGTATTTGAATAGAACATTCTTATCGATTGCATACGTTCGTCCAAGTTAGGCCACATTTGTCCACCCATTAGTTTTTTTGTTCAGCCTTTGTTTAAATTTTATTAACAATTTTTAAAAAATGGTTGAGAACCACTGATTATAAAAAATTATTATTTTGAACAAATAAACATTCAAGATAGTTTGTCCAACGTTTGTCCACGATTGTCCATACGTTACTTTCGTTTCCCCACCCTTCAAAATTGAAATATTAAAAAAAAAAATTTTCACACATAACAACAAAATTTTTTAACACTTTTTATGTAGATGAATGTTTTTCAAGCTGGAAAAATAAAACTAGTGGTGGGAAAAAACTCAATGCAAAGTAGACAAACGATGCTGACCACTAGAGTTTCCATTTGACAATTTGTTTAAATAATATGACCCGTTATACATGTACACCGATCGGAAATTTCAATCCAATCCGATAATTCCATCGAGATTTATTGTGTCCACAGACGCCGGACAGATAGACACTTTCGTAAAAACTGTTTTTTCTGACTCAGAGGGTCTCAAAACGTAAAGATTTGATGAAAATTCACATAAAATCAATAGCTTTTCATATGATGAATGTGAAAATATTAAACAAAATTTAACAAGTGGAATTGTAGAGAATGTTTCAGTATATGACATGAGCCCTTTTTTTATTCAGATTGAATATAAATGAAAATTAATTATATGGTAGTTAAAAAAAACTGAGATGTCAGATAACTTTTAATAAACTAGTTTTTCCCGTGTTGCACACGATTTTGTTTCTACTGGGGGGTCGAAAAATGGATTTGCGTCCAAACGGGCGGAAAAAGTCGCATTGCATGCTTGCAATGAGAAAACTGGAGTGTCAACCTAAAAATTTGGAGGGTGAAGCAGACTATATTTGAGGTTAAACTATAGGACAGCCTTCTAGACAGTGTAACTTATTACCTGTGAATTGTGAAAATAAGATGGTCAACTTGAATACTTTAGAGGGAAAAGTTGATCATCGCAGAGAGAAAAATGGATTATCGAAGAGGGAAAAATATACTATAATCTATCTCTATGGCTAACCTCAAAACTATTACATTTAAGCTTTCACAATTATTATGTTATTATAGCAAGTGAAATAGGTACTCGCCAATTAGTTGGCAAAAATAACCCTCGTGACATTTTAACACGTAAAGGACGCGAAACCGGCAATGAGGTTAGAGTCCACGCTGGTGATATTGGAGGAAAAATAGGCGAACCCACGTGACTTTACAATTTTGGCGCGTATTTCGCCAATCGACACTCTTTATAGTGATTCTGACACTCTGGTAACAGTTAAGCAGAATATCAAATAAGTGTCTCCCTGACCAAAAAGAAAAAGTTTGACACTCCAGTTTTCTCAGTGTGCGCGTAGAACGACATGCAGCCAATTGCGCCTCGGCGACGAAATCGGGCGAAATGTTCATACATCCCGCTTCAACGGGTAAAATGTTCATACCGCCCGACACTTGACTGCCCGCGGCTAACTACGCGCTCGCGCGTAATGAGGCTTTTTCCACCAATTTGGACACAAAACGTCATGTGTACCTCGAGCGACATGGCAGCGATGTAACTCGTGTCAATCTACCATTGTTTCCCCCGCAGGGGGACAACAAAATGCATTTTATGACCCGCTAGTAGAAAAAAATGCATTGTAGATACTCAAAAAGTATCCCCCAGTGAATAAAAGATTGTCGACTCTATTTTTCGCAACTTTCCACATTTCTCAATCATCCAGGTTTTAAAACACTTTCCAAAGGCTATACAATAATATAGAATAAATAAAAAAATCGAAAATTTTAGGTAGGCATCTTCTCAACATCTCCTTAAAGGAGGAAGGTGTGACTAACTATGTGACCTGTCTCTTTAATGCTTTAAAGTAAAGGATGACTTGCAATCCACAACTTATAACTCAAACCTAGTAAATTCGACTTTTGGATCGCGAATTTCTCTAAAGCGAGCAAATTGGACAACTTTTGTTAATGACTTTACGGCATGATTACAGAGAAGGGTGATTTATAAGATTAATAAGAGCCACATGAGCAAGGAATGATTAATAGCAATATAAAACGGAACGTAGTTTCGAATACCGACGCTGTAAACTTTACAAACTATCGAACTGGACTGCTAAGATCGCATTGTGTGACCCTGTTCCATACAAAGTACTGCCTCGCAATCGGATAAATTTTAACAATCGGTCTACTAACACAATCTAGGTCAGCTATGTTTCACGTATATGTGAGGATGATGCACGGATGCAAGAAAGACGCGGGTTAAATTGCGCGCAAATAATATTGCCCTGATGGTACGTAACTGGCTTCGAGAAATCTCGTTGCTTACGAAAATAAGATTCACATGGAAACTCTCCTCCTCGATCGTTACGAAGAAAGTACTTTTCCTGCTCTACCCAAAAGAAACACGTGACTCGATAGCCCATGCCAATCGATTTCTTTCAATTTAGAGCTAATTACTTTTTCAAGACAAACGTTTTATCTTTTAAGATTTCCATCTGTTTTTGCTTCAAATTATTCACGTCTTTGTGGACAATCGATAATACGTTAGAACCTTCCCGTGCAGAAATCGCCCGATTTGTCCTCATTTAAGGTAGGGCTACGGTTAGGCCCTCGCTAGAAAAAGTAGACTAGGAAGTTCTAGGCGGGACCCGGCGAGGCGTTGATAAGGTTCACCCTGTTTGGTTTCTAGAAAAACTAGTTCCTTCTAGTCGGGCCCTATTTTTGGATTTTAGTCAGGCCCTAGGTAGTTCCTTATTTTAATAAAAATTTTAGATATTCTTTGCTGCGCATGCTCATGCACAAGGCCTTTACATAAACGGAGAAAAATAGTTAAAGTAATTTTACTCAACTTCCGATGAAATTTGGGACATAAGGACAAGTTAGAAGTTATTTAGTATCACTGTATTTAATTGTGATATATTAAATGTTCGAAAATTAATCAAAGTTGAGTAAAATTCAGAAGTGTAGGGTGAAGTATGAAAGCGTGCATTAAAAATTTTTAAATATATATATTATTACTCGTAGTATAACTATAAAAAACCAATCTTTTATTAAATCACAAAAATAGTAGAGCTTTCCGTTCATTCTACTCTACGCTTCAATTGAGAGTTGAGTAAACCGTGAATCGCAAGATTTATTCCAACAGCTACATCTATTCACGCAGGAACGAATGAAAGTAATCTGCGCCTTGGGCACACATGAAAAATTTTTTATTTCAAAAACTTAAATTCTTAAAATTAAATTGATCTTATGAAAATTTAAACAAAAAAAAATCGATAAGTGTATTACATAAAATATGAAATATCACATAAATTACTCAGGCAGAATAATAATTTGGAATTCGCAAATGTAAAATCCATATTTTGAAAATATAAAACACAGAAAATAAAAGAACCTTCTTTTAAATGTTTTTATACAAGATACTTCTTAATAATAATGCAATTTTTTAATGTACATTTGAAAATTTAGTTTCACTAAACTTCATACATTGTTATAATAAAAATGTATACTAAATGTAATTTAATAATTATATTATATATATCAATAATCATAGTTATAATAATTGTGTAATTATATTAATTTTTAAAAATATTTTATTAATCATTTATGAAAAAAGTTGATTTATTTTTACTTGAGTAAGGCTAAAAAATTTTATTGACGGCACTTACTCTCACAAGCTCTGAATAACTCATGCAGTCACTATATAAGAAAGTTCCAAATTTTATATCTCAGCATTGTAAGTGATCGTGTGCGTGATTCGACGAAAGCGTATTGTTTTATATATAAGTGTTGTTATTAGGTTTATATATGTAAGGTTATATGTTTAAGTGTATTTGTAATTTGAAATATGATTGGCTACGTCCGTAATGGTGTGAATGTATTTGTAAGTTGTTTATGTATATACCGGATGACTATTGGCAGGCTCGAGGTAAGAATTTTTTTTTATTTGAGAGAACCATACCATTGCCAGTTCAAATAATACGCCCGATGCTCATTTTACCCAACTACGGTTTGAAGCACCTCAAGCGTCGGTGATATACTTATACATTTCATGTTAACCCACTGACGCATGTTGGTGCCCTGTTGTCGATAACGTTTTACTCAACTCCTTACTATTCCCAATGTAACGCTTCTTGTTATTCACTTTGGGTGAATTAGGTATATATCAAATTGATTTTACCCGACTAGGATTTAATAGATGTTCAAATGTCCTTATGTCCCAAGTTTAATCGACAGAGTTGAGTAAAATTACTTCAACTATTTTTCTCCGTGTAGCTGGGGCCCCATTGTACGGTTAGGCAATAGATATGTATTCTAATCAGGGCCCGGCTAGATGTCTTAAATAGGGCCTGCCTAAAACAGCGTTACAGAAGTAGATAGGGCCTGACTACTTTTCCCTACTAGATCCCGACTAGAAGTAGGGAAAAGTAGTCAGGGCCCTACTATATCTTAAATGAAATTTCTGCATGGGTTATACAAGAAGCACTCTTCAGCGAAAATTAATCCGTTTTTTTTGTTTTTATGTGTACAGCTGACTACATCAATAAAATCAGTTAAATCAGTTTCCCCCAAGATTTTTCTACAATACCGCATTTTTTGGCTGAATTTTTATGACATAATAAAGGACATATTCGCGAATATCTGAAGGTTTCAATTAGTTCTGAAGAATCAAAAGAGTTTAAAGACACTAACATTTTTTTAATTATTAAAAAATAATTAAAGTCTACAGTCTAAAAAAATTGTTTTTACAAAAGTGTCTATATGTATGTCTGTTTGTCTGTCTGTAAGTCATATACTCGATAACTCTCGAAAGAATTATCGTATTGAATCGAGCTTTGGCATACTTTATCGGAGCCGAAAAAGTAAGGACGAGTTCGTTAACCAGCCATATCCGGCCAAAATTGTGGAAATAAGAGCATTTTTTGTGTTTTCGAAGAAAACGTTTTGAAAAAACCAAAAATTTCAATATTGGTTTCTGATAGTACTCATAAGTCTCTACTAATTATCCTAATAACATTTTTCGATTAAACTATAATTAGGATAGTTACAGTGTGTTAAAACTTGAAAAGAGTCAATACCTAAATTCGGTTTTCCAGTTAAATTATAGGAAATACGAGAAAAAAAGTTATGATACAAAATTGTTTACTACATAAAGATCTACAAGTTTGAACAGCAGCATTTTTTCATAAGATGTATATTTTTATTTTTAATTACAAAAAATACTATTGAAAGTCCAAAATTCAATTTTTAACAATAATATGTGAAATACAAGAAAAAAAAAGTAAGTTTGCAAAATTGTTCGTTTCAATAAGATCTACAAATTTTGTCTAACATAGTTTCTGATAAAACGTATATTTTTCATTTTAATTTCAAAAAATACGATTAAAATTCAAACATTCCATTATTTAAACAAAATATGTGAGTTGCAAACTAAGCTAAAATAAATAATCATTTGTTTAAAAACAGTCTACGAATGCTTTTCCTTTTTATAAAAGAAGTAGGACACTTTTTGACAAGATATACATTTTATGTTTTGGTTTTAAATATTGAAAATCAAAAATTCTATTTTTTAACCGAAATATGTGGGATACAAAAAAAAGTTAAAATAAAAAATCGTTTGCTTAAAAACAGTCTACGAATTTTTTTTCCTTTTTGTAATATTTAGAAGAAAATAAATTTTCTAATCACCTCAACTATTAGAAAATTACAAAAATGTATACAGAAAATGGAGCGCGAAGCTCGAGTCTCTTGATGAGAATGTGTTCCTTAAGACTGATAGACCCTTAAGTAAATAGAATTTCCTTTTTCATTTGAAATCAAAAAATTTAGTAAACTCTAATTCACACCTACAATATTATAAGATTGACACGAGCTTCAGTATCAAATTACAAGAAATAAACTTATGTATGCGAATAATATAAGATCTTATCTTTATCTTAGAATAACATAGAAGGTAAGAAAATTCAGCATTTAATGACCCCAAAACGTAATGGTTTAGGCCATTATTAACGAAGATATTGCAAAAAGAACCAAAACTTCAAAGCTTTTTAAAATTTTGAATAACTCTTGAAATAATTAATATTTTCAACTTTTCTTGACTCATTTCACAATAAAATTTACGTAGAATGTCAGTAATGTAACATGTAAATTGTAATCATTTTTTCTTGAATGTAGCCAAAATCTGAGCTCAGAACGAAAAACTTGTAAAACTTTAAATTTGTGAAATTATTTATGAAAGAAATTTTGAAAATAATTTTTTTTGTAGTTTTCAATGATGTTTTGTATTTTTCTCATATTATCAATTTTTATAATTTTTAAAATCCATTTTCTTTGTATTCTCACAACTTTGTTTTTCTTAATTTTAACTTTAATAGTATCAAGAAAAGATCTATCAAAATATTTTTGATACGTTATTAATAGTCTATGTATATATAATAAGCTGAGAAAAGTTCAAAAATGTTAATTGTTTCAAGAGTTGTTTAAAATTCAAGAAAACTTTGACTATTTTAAATATTTAAAAAGAGGCTACTATGAATCAGTCAAATTTTACCGATTACTTTAGTGAAAATTAACTGATATAACAGTAAAAATACTTTTCACTAGTTTAATCAGTAAAAAAAGAACAGATTTAACATTAAAATATTTTTCGTTGATGAATCGGTAAAAAGGCAAAGCACTGATTAAACCAGTAAAAATTTGACTGATTGAGATTAAGAGAGTAAAACTCTTGTTTTTGGGTCATTAAATGCAGAATTTTGTTACCTTCCATATTATTCTGAGGACAAAATTCATTATTAGGTATTTTATAAATTAGAAGCTGTTATGTGAATGGTTAAAAACAAGTGCCCCGCGTCTTTTGCACAGCAGTGTATTTTAAGAGTAGAAAGATAAACTAATGATGCAATAATTTTAGATAGTTATTATTTCTATCCAGGTTAGAATACCATTCGAAATATGGCAAATTTCCAAAGGCTAATTTAATTCACAATATTATTAAATTTTATAAACTTCTCTTTCGAAATTCGGAAAAATTCTACTTGAGGAATATGGATTTAAATAAAAAATGCTACATGCATGAGTTTGATTAGAGAATTAATGGGTTTCATCACCTTCGAGCCTCCGAAAATAGTGTCATTTTTATCATTTATTTTCAGCCAGATAACAAAACGTAAAGCAATTAAAATTTATAGAGTTTATTAACTAATATATTAACTTTATAAAAAAAAAATTTGTTAAAAAATACAAAATGGCAGCTGAGTATTGCCGTGTCAAAAAAAATGTTTTTTAAAGGTTGTCTGCGGCAAGAAATTCTAAAAATTGAGGTTTGCACCTGAAACAACAAAACAAATTTTTTCCTAATGTTTATAAGACTTCCCAGTGAAGTACCCAAGATTATAAAAAAATATTCATTTTTGTAAAAATGGTGAGCATTTGAATGTAACACTCGCTTTTCGTCCAAAAAAACGTACTTAATTTGTTAAACAAATAAACAATTGTACTATAATTTTGATATACCTCTAATCTGATATTTTTTGAAAATGCAAAGGTGATGAAACCCCTTAAGAGACGAAAATTAAAGAAGAATAAAGTGTTTGTTTTCTATTTGTTTACTAAAAATAAAAGTAGTGGACAATTTTCTAATTGTATTTTACTCTCTACATCAGAATCAGTCAAATTTTCACTGATTGAATCAGTGATTTACCTTTTCACTGATTCATCAAGGAAAAAATATTTCTCACTGTCAAATCAGTCAATTTTCACTGAAATAATCAGTTAAATTTGACTGATTTACAGAATCCTCTTTTTAGCTATTTGAATCAGTCAAATTTCACTGATAATCAGTAGATTTTGACTGATTCAAATTTAGAGAGTATAAGATGAGTGTAAATTTCTCCTTTGGTCTTGTGTGGTTTGAAGGAGAAGATGTGCGGTCAAACCATTGTTTCAAACTTTATAAAAGTGGACGGAGGTTATCCCATCGAGTCGTCAGTACTTCGCTTACTTAAAACAACTCACATCTTACTTTGGACTTACGACAAGCTCTTAAAAACATAGCTTCGCTAAAAGAACACTCGGCGTTTCTTTCAGAGATTTTACAAGTTGAAGAATACAGTTCTCTGAAGAATTATGCCAAACAACATATTTTCTAACAAAAAGGAAAAAATTGTAAACATTTGTTATCAGAAATAAAGTATTTATAGTTTCGGTTAACTAATTAATAACTATTCTGATCTGCAGTGTTAATTTCTTCAATGAAATTTGAAGTTTTTATATCGCAAATTATTATTTAGCCATAATTATGCATAAATATGAAATTTGAATTCACGTACAACGAGAGGTTAATCGCGTAATCCATTATCTGGACATAAAATATTGCTGCCGCGACAATGACTATCTGTTACTATATATGTATATATTTACACGTATATTATACAAGTACCTATAAACTCAATTAGATGTCTAGATTTCACAGAATATTAACATGAATATCCAAACCCGAACCATGAATTTTAAATACAGCTTTATCAACAAATTTTCTAAAATGAATACTCTAATTTCCGTAATTTTTACATTCTCATTATATGAGAAGGTATTGGTTTTATGTGCATAATCACTTTTGGAATTTTCATCAAATCTTTACGTTTTATAACCCCCTGCGAGTAAGAAAAAACCGTTTTTACGAAAGTGTCTGTCAATCCGGCGTCTGTGGACATGATAATTCTGGATAAAATTATCGGATTGGATTACAATTTGGCAGACTTTTTAAGGCCCAAAAAAGAAACGACAAGTTCGTTCTTTTTGAAAAAATTAAAAATTGCAATATTGGTTTCTAATAGTCCTCATAAATCTCTACTAATTATCTTCATAAGAATTTTTGATTGAACCGAAATTGGGGAAGTTAGAGTGTGTTAAAACTTGAAAAAAGTCAATATCTAAATTCTATTTTCCAGTTGAATTATATGATAGAAAGATATTTAAATATATAAGAAAATATAGAATAAAAGAATATTAAATATTTTCTATATATATATATTGTTTACTACAAAAAGATCTACAAATTAAAATCGCTACATTTTTTTATAACATGTATATTTTCTTTTTAATTTAACCCTCCGAATTCCGGTTGAAAAATTTGAAACAATTTCACATTAGAAAAACAAGAGCGTGGGGTCGTCAGGGACCCCACCCGGTAATCGAAGGGTTAAACAATTACCACTGAAAATCGAAAATTCAAGTTTCTAACCATAATATCCCGGCTGGAAATTCAATAGGGCAAATCCCGAGTATGCATTGACCCTGACCAGAATTTCCCCAAAAATAATTTTCCCTGCAAGGGCCTAGACAGGGCCATGTTTGTCAAACCCACACTGGAATAAATTTTAGATGTCCTGGCTAGATTTTCCCTGAAACAGAATTTCCTCCATGGGTCCTGGACAGAGCCATGATTATCATACCCAGCTTGGTATTGGTCTCAATGGCTCTGGCTGGATTTTCCCGAATTAAGAATATCCTCGATGCTGCCTGAATAGGTTTGTACACATTAGACCCAGACTGGCACATGTCTTAATAGCTCTGGCTGGATTTTCCCCAGGTATGAATTTTCCCAACAAAGCCTAGACAGGCTGATACACTTTGAATCTAGACTGGCATAGGTCATAAGGGTCTGGCTGGATTTTCCTTGAATTGAAATTTCCTCGACAATTACTGGACAGGTTCATATACATGGAATCAAGAATGGTAAAATTCCTAATGTCCCTTGCTGGATTGTCCTTGGCAGGAAATTTTTAGACAAAACCTTGACAGGTTCAAACACATGGGATAAGTGGCACAAGTCTCAATGGTTCTAGCTGGATAATTCCTGAAACATGAATATCCCGCCTGAGACCTAGAAAGATTTCTACCCATCACACCAGTGCCATAGAAAAATGCAATGGCCTTCACAGGTATTTTCCCGATTTTTACCTTAATGAAATAACATAACCACAAAACAGAATGCATTTTGGCTATACGCATATATTGAGTGTAAATGTGATGTCTCATCATATGTGATTGAAAAACGTAGGAAGATACGGTACTTGCATTGTCTTCATTGCAAATTTCAAGCAAAATTATTGATTTTCAGACGTTTTTCACATATATTGATGCAAACCAATTGCACATGAATGTACTCACTTACATATGCCTGTCAGTCGCCTTTCATCTGTTCCTTGACCTTTCTGGAACGCTACGCATTTTTCGGAAATTGCTTATATAAAAACGATCTTAAGTAAATATTTTAAATATAATTACGGATATATCATTTAATCGGGCGTCACTTTGCAGAACCTCAGCTAAAAAGCAGGTAAGAAGTGATAGAAAGTATTATTTTTCAATTTTGATAAATCCTTGTGAAAACTGTCGCCCCCGTGTTGCACGTAAAAAAAATATTTATTATAGCCTAACAATTTCTCACTTGATGTGCCATAATGAACTTGTTTCTCATACAAATCATTTCTTTCAATATATAAAAATTTCATACTCAACTAATTAATAATAAATATATACTCATCCATCTTTCATTTTACATGAACAAACTTTTATAAACAAATATACGAGTAAAATGTTTTCGATGATTTAAAATACTAATAATAATGAAATCAAAATAAATCCAAATTTGAAAAAATTTTAATAATATGTAACCAAAATATATACATGGTTTTTAGGATAATGTCTATAAGAAACAAAGAGGGAGCACTGGTGAGAGTAGCTCCGATGAAGAAGATCCGTATATTTATTACCTTATCAAATTCCTGGTTGATAATGAAAACAATGATGAAAATGAAGTTATTGATATGTGCTTGAAGACGTGGACGACTTTTGACAAGGAAGAGGGGAAACATTTCGTGCTCTTTCCTGCACCTCCTTATGGACCGAAAAAAAGAGAAGATTTACATGACATCTACAACCGCCAAGAAACGATGATCAGAGGAATCTTCAAGTGTAATTTTACTTATTGGTCCACTGTATTTCTGCTACATAACTAAATCAATAAACGACATAATTCGAAATAGCATTATTCTTCTTGTTAGTATAAAAAAAAATCATAACAACGGGTCTGAGTAGAAAATCATTCAATGAACCTGGATAGGAAATACACGGAAGGGGCTGAATAGACAATACCAACCAGGACCTGAGTAGAAAATATTGACAAGTGCCTGATAGGAATTTCCAGTCATAGGAATAAATAGGTAATCCATTCAAGGCCCTGACCAGGCAATCCAATCATGAATTTAAGTAGATAATCCATTCGTGGGCCTGGTCAGAATTTCTGACTGCAGACTTTCTAGACAGATCATTACCCTTCTGTCTTGAGCCTGACTAGATTTCCCAGACAGGTTCCATTTAGAATAAAGGAAAATCCAGCCAGGGCCGTTTCGACGCCCCATTTCATTTTCCAGACGGGATGTGAAATACGATAAATATGTAAGAATACAAAATTGTTCTCTTTAATAAGATCTACAAATTTTATATGACGTAGTTTCTAATAAGATATATATTTTTTGTTCCAATTTCAAAAAATAGGATTAAAATTACAAATGCCATTTTCGAAGCAAAATATGTAAGATACAAAAAACACCTTAAGATGGAAAATTATTTGCCTTTATTCTTATTAGGACATTTTTTGAAACGACACTAACGAAAATAAAAAATTCTATTTTCTAACCAAAATATATGAAATACGAAATGAGCGTTGAAATGAAATAGTATATTACATTACAAGGGGCGAAACAGAGCGATTGCATGAGTGTGAAGTTTGCTGCCCGAGAATTTATCAGAAAGCTACAGAAATATATAAGGCATTCCACACAATATTTATCACCAAATTTTTTCTTCCATTAAATACAAATTGTGTCTGACCGAGATTTTGATAAAACGTATATTTTTCATTCCAATTTCAAAAAATAAGATTAAAATTTAAAAATTACATTATTTAAGCAAAATATGTGAAATACGAAAAAAACGTTAAGATGGAAAATTATTTGCCTAAATGAGGTCTAAAAATACTCAGTAGGATATTTTTTGACAAGATATATATTTAATGTTTTGATTTTAAAAGCACTTTTGAAAATCAAGAATTCCATTTTTTAACCAAAATATGTGAGATACGAAATAAGCGTTGAAATGTAAAATCGTTCACTTAGATAAAGTCTACGAATGGTTTTTCTTATTGAGATATTTGGAAGAAAATAAATTATTTTAATCATGTAATTTATTAGAAAGTTAAAAAAGTGTATACAGAAAATCGAGCGCGAAGCGTGAGTGTCATGGTGGAAATCTGTTCCTCAAGGCTGATAGAGCCTTAAGGTAGTTTATCCACAAAAATTAGAGCTCAGGTAAAAATAGATAATTTTGCTTTCAAAAATAGTAATATTATTATTGAAGGGCTAATTTGAGAAATAAAATTTTTCCCATGAAGAAAATTTGAAACACCGGAAAATAATTTTATAAATAATTTTTATTTTTGATCCAATTTTTTTTCTTATCGCTTCTTGCCAAATTTTAAAAAATTATGCGATTTTGATAAATTACAAATCACTTTTTCAAGGAAAAGATTCTCTACAACTAAACCGTTTCCAATTTCCAAAAATGAATAAATTATTATTAAATTTAGCAATTTGTTTATAAAAATTTCGTTTCTGAAAATGTTTTTTTAATGGTTTCAGCCATTAAAGAATTTATTTCCAAAAATTGGAAACGTTCAACTTGTAGAGAATCTTTTACTTGAAAAAATGATCCATGACTTATTACAATCGCACCATTTTTAAAAATTTGGCTGCTAGCGATCGAACAAAAAATTCAAGCGAAAATAAAATTTATCAATAAAATTATTTTTCTGTGTTTCAAATTTCTTTTATGGAAAATAATCTTTTCTCTTTCAAATTAGCCCTTCAATAATAATATTGCTATTCTTGAAAGCAAAATTGTCTATTTTTGCCTTAGGACCAATTTTCGTGGATGAACTACCACCTTAATCAGATTGGATTTCCTTTTTCATTTGAAATTAAAAACAAATTTAATAACTTTGAGAAAATGTAATTCACATCTACAATATTATATTACATACTTTTCAATGAAATTTTTTCCGTGTGTTTTTCAGTCGAATAGGTAGAATAATTTTCAGTAAGAAGGATATAAACAATAATAATTCACATAAATTTGGAAAACAAAAGCGGAAAACCGGAAAAATATAATGCAAATAATGAGATTAGTGAATGGTTCATAAAAATTCATATTAGATTAAGAGAAAGTATAAGCGTTGAAATCAAAACGCTGCTGCATACAAGAGTTAAAAAGCTGTTCTCATAAATATTTTACCGCCACAAAACCAATAAAAATTTGCCGAAAAAGCATGAAAAAGTAGATTTCCGTAATTTTCGTAAAAGAGTTTTTCACTACAGCACTGAAAAAAACTGTGTAGTTATGATAACCACATCATTAAAACATATGGTTCATAAATTTTAATCTGTTGTCATAACAATATATAATTATCAGTTAGTAACTTTAACAAATTGAATAGTTATTACACGATAATTATATGGTTAAGGCAATTAATAAAAATTCCTGAACCATACTTTACCACTTAAGAGATTATCATAATCATAAATTTTATCCAGTGAGTCTTTTTAAAAATATTAAAAACTTTTGTGTTTGAAATGTTGTGCAATATGCTAATCGTTTTCATTCAAATATTTATCGTTTGGAGCATTACATTTATTCTTTTCTTTATCTAAACGAAAAAATTTTCCGATAATCATTTCAACTGAAAACTTTTGGTTATTCCTCAAATCATTAAATTTATGGCTATATTTAATTGTAGTAAACAAATAGTTACTGTAATTAAAAACATTCGTTCCGTTACATTAACAGACTATGTCAGTTATTTTGCACGAAAAACGAACTTTAGAGTTGAATTAACTGAAATTCGATTGTATGCTAAATCGAATTGCGTATCATAACTAAAAAAAAAATGCTTGGGATTCATCAACCACATGAATATGGCTGATATTTTTAGATAGTTCAAAAAAATATGGTACAGGCAAACCTACGTTATATACTGTTCATATTAAAATCGATTGATTTTTAATTAACAATGATTGATTGTCAGTAAAAAATGATTTTGTTATTTTACATAAAATTCTTGTAACAGTATGAACTTTTAATTTATAATGAACATTGTTTTTCTTAATTACGCTCTTCATTATCAATTTACGTAATGACTTCATCTTTAGAAATTTTATTTATTACGGAGAACATTATCCTTTAGAAAATAATTGAAAAGGTTGACCTTTAACAAGTGGTAAAAATTTGTTAAATAACGCCTTTTGTTATATATTACAATTTTCTGAAATTGTAATAATGATTAATTTTTTAAAATCTAAGGTATTCACTCTTAACTTTTTTTTTTAAATTTCTCGTAATTTACGATCATGTTCATTATGAAAGAGAGATGCGTACCATAAATCTTCACTGGAAAAAATTCTTATATATATTAATATTAATCGCGAGTTTTAGGGTAAAATATAGATTCTATCCAGAATCTGAATGAATACAACATCTGATTTTTTCTGTGTATCGATTTTTAATATTAACGATGTTGTTCAGTGTTTACAATAAAAAACTTTTTAAATCATAACTGTAAGTATACTTTTTACTGCAAGTGTACTTTTTACAACTCTAAACTTTAACTGCAATTATCTCGAAACGAGGTTTCTTAGAATTCCGATTTCAGGCATATTCCATAAAAAATGTTATAAAGAAACAAAAATTAATTATAAACTTGGGATCGAATTTGTTTGAAAAATGATTGTAAGGCACATAAATAATTTTGAAAAATCACTTGCTATTTTCAAAAAATACAACTTGAAAGTTTTAATCAGACATATTTCACTATAGAAATCTTCTAATTAGCTCCTAGTTTCATTAAAGTTAACGATTAACTAATAAAATTTAATTGGTTGCAAATAAAGATCAAACGAAGCTAAACATCCAAAAGACTATTTTAGCATTCAACCAAGATATTTTCTTCAATATATGAATTTTAAATGAACGCACACTAGTTTTTACACTAGTTTTCTCAATCCAGAACGGAAATTTTTTATTTTACAAAAAAGTACGTTCAATTTTAAAGAATAACGAATTCTAATAGAACAAATTCTTTGTTGAAATAATTTGTTTAATTTGGAAATATACTATTTTCATTCAACCAAAGTGGTTTTTCCAAGAAAAATGAATTTTTCCAATTCCAACAATAATTTTTCAAGTTAAGAAATAATTATTTTAAAACCACTAAGGGTTTTTCTTATTTAAAAAAGAAAGACAACTAAGTAATTTATTACAATCAAGGAAATGTTTTTTACCCCACAACAATGTGCAGATTTGTTATATTTAAAGAATATTTATTTTAATATTAACAACTTTCTTCTGAGTGTACAATTATGAATAATACAAATTTCACTCAAAAGTGTATTTAAATAAAGAAGTTTTATTCATATAATAGTTTGTATTTAAGTGGAAAAATTTATTTTCTATATTGAATATAAATGATTATTTACCAATAAGATCAAAATGTATTCATTATAATCAAATGAATTTTTGGAAGTAGAAAGTTATTTTAAGAATTCACTCTTTATGGAAATCTGAATCAGTAAACGACTAATTAAAAAAGTAATATGGATAATTCATTTGACTTGATGGTTTATAAAAAAAATTACATAGCTAAAATTCAGTCAGTAATTGAAATTATGAAAAAAAAATACAGATTAAAAACCTGCCACCAGAATATTATAAAATTTAATATTAAAAAAAAAATAAACAAAAGTACATAAACGTATTTGACACAATTCAAAAATATTTAATACACTTTTTCAGTTTTAAATTCCATGAACTTAAATTAATGTGGAACTATAAAATATTAATTTTAATATAAAGTCGACAAATTTGCAATAAATATTGCTGGGGGTCTAAACTTGAAAATATTTGATGCCATGAAAAGTTTAAAACTACAAAAATAAATTAATAATAATGAGCCATGACTTGATGAAAAAAATCGTCCATTATTTGTAGGATTTCAGTGACATTTGATGTTGTTTTCATAAATTCATAACTGTGATTTAAAAGTGATAGGTTAAGAATTAAAGAGTAAATTGATAAAATTCACGTGCGAAATTCCGTGAACAATAATTATTTTACAACATACAGAAAAATATGGTGCTGGGACTATTAAATAATGTTTTAGAAAGCGCGACCCATCGTATTTATATCGTTTTTATCCGTGCACTATTTAGATAAGTGTATAACTTTCATATTGAAACATAAAAATATCCAAATCATATAAAATGTAGGTGTAATTACGATTTAGAAATCTACCCGATGCACTTATAATCACTCTTTGCTATATTTAAACAAAATTTTAAGTACATTAAAAAAATTTTGATTTATGTATTTCTTATTCACCTTTTGAATTCATAGATGATTGAAAAAATGCAAAAAAGTCAACTATCTCACAACAGAAAAAAGGTGTTATATTAATCCCGATATTTGATTAAATCAACACAATTTATTTATGAATCAATTATAGAAATTTTTTTTTATTCGGTCAATAAAATGTTTCGTTAATTAAAGATATATAGTTTGTTTTCCTACACGGAGAAAAATAGTTCGCGAAAATTTTACTTTCAAGAATAGCAATATTATTATTTTCGCTTGAATTTTTTGTTTGATCGCTGGCAGACGAATTTTAAAAAATGGTGCGATTCTAATAACTCATGGATTATTTTTTCAAGTAAAAGATTCTCTACAACTTGAATGTTTCCAATTTTTGAAAATGAATTCTTTAATGGCTAAAGGCATTAGAAAACAATTTTCCAAAACAAAATATTTATAAACAAATTGCTGAATTTTATAATTGTTTAATTCTCAAAAATTTTAAACAGCCAAGTTGTAGAGAATCTTTTGCATGTAAAAATAATCCGTGATTGATTAGAATCGCACCATTTTTAAAAATTTGCCTCGAGTCGATAAGAAAAAAGTTTTAAAAGAAAATGAAAATTCAATAAGAAGAAACAATCGTAATCTTTATTTGAGCAAAAGATTTTGCATTTCAACGCTTATTCCGTATCTCACATATTTTGGTTAAAAAATGGAATTCTTGATTTTCAATAGTGTTCTTAAAATCAAAACATAAAATATACATCCTGTCGAGAAGTGTCCTACTGACAATTTATAGGCCTCATTTAGCCAAATCATTTTCCATCTCAACGTTTTTTCCGTATGTCACATGTTTTCTTTAAATAATGGAAGTGTTGAATTTTAATCATATTTTCTGAAATTGGAACGAAATATATACGTTTTATCAAAATCTCGGTCAGACGGAATTTGTATTTTATGGAAAAAAAAATTTGGTGGCAAATATTTTGTGGAATGCCTCATACATTTCTGTAGCTTTCTAATAAATTACATGATTAAAATAATTTATTTTCTTGCAAATATCTCAAGAAGGAAAAAAAAAACGTGGATGAAAATTTCGAAAGGCATTTTTCACATAAAACTAATACCTTCTCATTTATGATTAGAATGTAGAAAACTTCGGGCATAAATAAAATTTATTGATAAAATTATTTTTCTCTCTTTCAAATTTGTTTCTTGGAAAATAATCTTTCCCCTTTTAAATGATGCCTTCAATAATAATATTGCTATTCTTGAAAGGATAATTATCTATTTTCGCCTGAGACATTTTTTTACAAAAAATGAGAAAAATCGTTTCATTGGATCAACTATATTTTTTTCTGAGCAAAGTAAATGAATACTTTAATGTTCTTAATTAGTACAAATGCCTTTCCTTAAAGTGAAACCCCTTGAAGCCACCTTGAGTAAATTTTCTATTTTAACTATTATATGAAAGTTTCCTGTCATTCCAGCAGACCATAAAAGCTCATAAAATTCATTCTTGCATAAAAATTCACATCAGCAGCATGAGTCAAGTGATTCAGCCCATCATGCAAAGCCTTATCAAAAGGTCGATCGTGACCCTGCATACGTCTCAGAGCAGCGAATTGAGGCTTCCGACGTCATGACGAGCAACGTACTCGTCGTAGCGTCATAACGAGCTAAATCTACAAAGCATCTAAGAATAATATATATATATATATATATAAATACATATATATATATATATATATGCATATATATAATAGTATAGCGTGAGGAAGACTCACTTGGGGCGAGTGGCGTCGGGTAGGTCGCGTGGTAGACGACACGCTGGGCATTCGCGTGATTATAACCTGCCATCGTTTCACTCCACCAATTACCAATGAATTATTTAAAAATTATTTCGATCCTTTACAGTTTAAAATGACTCCTTACTGCGGAATATTCTAATATAAAACTCGGATAAAAACGGACACGAGAGAAGGAAACTCTCGACGAAGAAGGCTCACACTGATACTCTGCTTAACTCCCTCACGAGGCACAAATTACTCTTAATTAATATTTATTACTTCCGCGGTGAAATTTAGATTTGCAAAAAGTCTCTCCCGCGGACGTACTAGGATTAAAGACGCGTGATAATGATCTTCAGGGATGATCTTGAGCGACGAGTTGAGGATCCAGGATTTTCCATACATAGATATCTTATCGGAGATTTTTTGAATTTTTAATTCATAAGATCCTTTTTTGTCAGGAGAACGGATCAGAGACGCTGCACTTGGTCGTATTCGTTCTTGCGAGTGAAAAAGCTTTCAAGGATTCCGCGAAACGGCAGGACATCCCCAGGATGATCAGGCACAACCTCGAATACACTTGGATGTTTTCTTGTTCTTGGTTTCCCTTCGTCAGAGAACTTTATTACTTTATCTTTCTGCAGAAGATATACAAAATGTGTCTCAAGTCTATCCAAGAAGGGAAAAATGGTCCAGGATTTTTCCTCTCCGTCTCTCTTCGTTTTATTCCTCAGAATCTGGTTGCTTTACACTTGCCTAATCCTCTCCTCGCTTTCCTTTTTGTGCGGAACTTTGTTCTTCTTATATCCTAAGTTACAACACTGAACCCGTCCCATTCGGGGGACAAAATAATGTAAGGGTCACACGTATACAGAGTAAAGAGAGTGTAGAGAGATTAGCGAGATAGAGATGGGAACTGAAAAAAGTACGCGTTTCGCTTCATGCTCTTTACAACGACTTACGGTCTCCGCGGCGGAATGACTTTACAAAATAGATGCCTTTTATTTATCTTTTGTTTTAAAATTCTCTTTTTTATCTCGGAATGGAGCCAAAATTTACCGTCTTCTTACTTGCTTTCTTTATTTGTTCTTTTTACAGAATATTAGATAGCGATTAGAAGTATTAGTGGTTAAGAGAGTGAGTGTTTTGTTTTAGTGTTATTTACAAATTTTTTAAATAAAATAGTTCAAATTAGTTATGTTGGCCCCGCGTGTCTGCTCCCGAGCGGCGGGAGCCGCAGAGTGAGCCAACCCGTGAGTTTCAACCCCCGTTTGACACCCTCAACTCCTGCTTTCAAGCAAACCCCTCAATCCCCACCGACCGCCACCAGTGCCGACCAATCCTGTCACAGCCACAGCCCAACTTTCTCTCTCTCGCTCTTGGTTTCTTGCTCTCTTGTTCCGCTTCTGTCTCTCTTCCTCAAATTTCCGTCTCTCTTCTACTCGAACCGTTTTCGCTTTCTCTCTTTGGCATCGCCTAACATGGCGCTACGTAGTGTAGAATGCGATATATGCTCTCGAATAACCCCCTCCCCCCCAATATCCTGACAAGCTTCACAAACCCAAACCCCAGAGCATATTCCACTTGGAGCCTATGGCCACCCCTCTTCGCACCTGAACCAACTCGTCCAGACTGTCTGCACATGCACAAGTCGTTCCTCGTCCACTACACGTGATCTAGGTCCTTCACAAAGAAGAGATGAACGGATGGATAAGTAGATTTATTACGAAGAAAAATTTTATATTGCCTTGGAATCAGATTTATTCTTTCAAACAGATGGAGAAGAGTCCCGGCCGTGTCCCGTGTCGACAAGTTTCGTGATAGTCTATACTCTCGAAATCTAAATCAGTCAGATCTACTGATTATCAGTGAAATTTGACTGATTCAAATAGCTATGAAGAGGTTACTGTAAATCAGACAAATTTCACTTATTACTTCAGTGAAAATTAACTAATTTAACAGTGAAACATATTTTTTCACTTATTCAATTGGTGAAAATTAACTGGTTTAGGAGTGAAAAATATTTTTTTCCTGATGAATCAGTGAAAAGGCAAATCACTGGTTTGAGCAGTGAAAATTTGACTGATTCAGATTTAAAGAGTAGTGTTAGATTTGGCCCAGCTTTGGCATTGCGCGGACGGTCAAGTCTGGTCAGGTTAATTCTGACGGTAGATAGACATCCACGACGTTAACATATCTAAATATCTTTACTCTAATTTTTGTTGAGGATTTTCAAAAATTTTTAGGATGTTTACAATTATTGATAACAACAAATCTGATAGGGTGCAAACAAGCTCGACGTAATTCTAGTCTGGTTTTAATTAGGCAAACTGGACTGAGCCTAACCGCTGTTATAATAAATGTATGAATCATGTGCGAAACTAGGCAGGCTAGTCTGGCTGCGATGTGTTTTAGATACATATTGATACATTTTTTTGATTTCAAATGGAAAAGGAAATTCCATTTGTTTAAGGCTCTATTGACCTTAAGGAACAGATTCTTATCATAGTACTCGCGCTCTAATTTCTTTATACATATCCGTAACTTTCTGATAAATTATATAATTGAAATAGTTAATTTTCTCCGAAATATCTTATAAAGGAAAAGGAACGTAGAATTTTCCAAGCAGAGGATTTCGCATTTTAATACTTCTTTGTATGTTACATATTTTGGTGAAAAATGGAATTTTTAATTTTCAATAGTGTTTTTACATTCTCATCATGAATAAGAAGGTATTAGTTTTAAATATGGGTTTTACGAAAGTGTCTGTAGTGGTAGTAGTATTAGTAGAATGTCGTGTGCACGATAACTCATGATCTAATTATCGTATTGAATTGAGCTTTGACATACTTTATCGGAGACGAAAAAGTAAGGACAAATACGTTAACCAGTTACATCCGACCAAAATTGTAAAAATAAAAGCATTTTTTGTGTTTTCGAAAGAAACTTTTTGAAAATATCAAAAATTGCAATATTGGTTTCTGATAGTACTCATAAATCTCTACAAAATATATTCAAAACATTTGTCGAATAATCCAAAATTAGGAAAGGTACAGTATTGTTAAAACCACAAATAAAGTCAATATCTAAATTAAATTATTCAGTTAAATTATACGATATACGAAACAAGAGTTAATATACAAAATTCTTGACTACATAAAGATCTACAAATTTGAAACACAACATTTTTTGATAAGATTTTTCTTTTTAATTTAAAATATTGAAAATCAAAAATTCAATTTTTTAACCAAATAATATGATAGGGCTGAAGTTTTAAACGCATATTCAGACGAAATTTTTTTTTTAATAACAATAGGTGTAAGACCTGTCTAACGTTTCTAGATGCAATATTTTGCTCAAAAACACAAAAACTGACCCGAAATTCGTCGATTCAAAGTTAGACGGTAAATTATCGCCCAAAACTAAAAAATGTTGACCATTTAAACAGGTCCCATTCTAAAGGTATTAAGCAAAGCTACTCAAAAGAAATTTGAACAATTTTTTTTTACTTGTCTGAAGATAGTCAAACTGTGACCAAAAACTGACCCGAAATTCGCCGATTCAAAGTTAGACAGTAAATTATCGCACAAAACCAAGAACTTCTGATATTTTTCACATGCTCCACCCGAAAGGTGATAAAAAAAGCTACTCAGAATTTTTTTTTTTCGAATTCCACATGTCGGGAGACATCACCTTTCGAGTGTGGCATATGAAAAATGTCAGAAATTATTTGTTTCGGGCGAGAATTTACCGTCTAACTTTAAATCTACGAATTTTGTGGTCCATTTTTGCCCGTTTTGACAGTTTTTGGTCAATTTGACTATCTTGCGACAAGTGAAAAAAATTGTTCAAATTTTTTTTGAGTAGCTTTTCTTATTACCTTTCGAATGGGGCCTGTTTAAATTGTCAAAAGTTTTTAGTTTTGGGCAATAATTTACCGTCTAACTTTGAATCGAAGAATTTTGAGTCAATTTTTGTGTTTTTGAGCAAGATATTGTATTTAGAAACATTAGACGTGTCTTACACCTTATTGAAGTTTGAACATAATAAGTCGATAAAGGAAAAAAAAAATTTCGTCTGAATACACGTCTGAACTTCAGCTCTATTATAATATGTGAAATATAAATGAAAAGTAAAAATGCAAAATTGTTTGTATCAATACAGTCTAAAAATTTTGTCTGACAACGTTTCTGATAAAACGTATATTTAACTGATATCACTAGGGAAACTCACTGGTTGACCAGCGAATTTCACTGTTGACCAGTATATTTTACTGATTAATCAGTCAGTTTCCTTGGTGGAATCAGGTAAATTCCACTGATTTCTATGTGGAAAAATTATAACATTCGAAACAGTGGTTTTTAAATGTTTCGTATTTAGGAAGTAACAGTGTAAATAAACTTCCTTTTATTCAAAATGTATTGGGTTTATGTGAGAAATGACTTTCGAAATTATCATCAAATTTTGACGTTTTTATTTTCCAAAATAATCCGAACGAGTTTCTGATGAATTGTTTGTTCATCATTTCAATTTCAGAAAATACCATTAAAATTCAAAAATTCCATTTTTTAAACAAAATAGATGAGATTTGAAATAAACGTTCAGATGGGAAATTATTTTCCTCGAAAAGGTCTATAAATTCTCATTAGGACATTTTTGGACGAGGTGTATATTTTATGTTTTGATTTTAAAAACTCTATTGAAAATAAAGAATTCCATTTTTATACGAAAATATGTGAGAAGAAATAAGTGTTGAACTGCAAAATTGTTTGCTTGAATAAATTCTAGGATTCTTTCTTCTTATTGAGATATTTGAAAGTAAGTAAATCATTTGAATTATATAATTTATTAAAAAGTTACAGAAGTATATACAAAAATATACAAAACGCGCTCCGTTCTGTTTGGATCTCGCGCTTCACGCTCGGTCTTATATTCTTCGCGTACATATAATTTATTTTTTGTAATTTGATACTGAAACTCAAGTCAATTTTATAATATTGTAGATGTGATTTACATTTTCACAAAGTAACTGAATTTTTTGATTTCAAATGAAAAAGGAAATTCAATTTACTTAATGCTCCATCAGCCTTAAAGAACACACTTTCATAAGTAAAAAAAATGTATCTTCTTCCAAATATCTCAAGAAGGAAAAAAATTTATAGATTGTTTTTAAGCAAACGATTTTTATTTGAACACTTATTTTGTATCTCACATATTCTGGTTAAAAAATGAAATTTTTGATTTTCAATAGTTTTTTTTTTCAAAACCAAAACATAAAATATACATCTTCACAAAAAATATCCTACTGAGAATTTATAGACCTCATTTAGTTAAATCATTTTCCATCTCAACGTTTTTTTCGAATGTCACATATTTTGTTCAAATAATGGAAGTTTTGAATTGTAATCGTATTTTTTACAATTAATACGAAAAATATACATTTTATCAGAAACTGTATCAGACAAAATTTGTAGACCTTATTAAAGTGCACAATTTATCATTCGTACCTTTTTTTCGTATTTGACATGTTATGGTTAAAAACTTGAATTGTTGATTTTCAATAGTATTTTTTTAAATTAAAAAGAAAAATATACATCTTATAAAAAAATATTGCAGTTCAAATTTGTAGATCATTATGTAATGAACAATTCTGTATCATAACTTTTTTTTTCATAATTCGTAAAATTTAATTGAAAAATGGAATTTAGATATTGACTTTTTTTAAGTTTTAACATAATGTAACTTTACTAATTTTTGTTTGGTCGAAAGATATTATTGGGATAATTGAGAGAGAATTATGAGTACTATCAGAAACCAGTATTGGAATTTTGGATTTTTCCAAAAAGTTTTTTTCAAAACGACAAAAAATGCTCTTATTTTCACAATTTTGGTCGGATGTGGTTGATTAACGAACTCGTCCTTAATTTTTCGACTTCGATAAAGTATGCCAAAGCCCAATCCAATCCGATAATTTTATCCAGAGTTATCGAGCATACGACCTACAGACAGACAGACATACAGACACTTTCGTATGAACCGTTTTTTCTGACTCAGGGGGTCTCAAAATGTAGAGATTTGATGAAAACTAGGATATACTTCCATGAAATGTAAGACAATAAGGAAACCCACGCCGACACTTTTAGTAACGGATGAAATTTCGAAAATAACAAGGAATACAAACTACCTCTTTAAAATTTATTTTTAATAAGTTACGGGTCGACACTTAAAGTTCGAGGATAGAACGTTCAGAAAATTTAAAAACTTCTTAACTGGTAGCAAAAAAATAAACGAAAAAATATGTGAACAAATGTGGTGAAGGAAAATAGATATTAACATGGAGAAAAATGGATATTCAAAAATATATATTCAAATAGAAGATATTCATCCATGATATCAAGATATTAACATGCAGTTTTTTAAATTTCTTTCAATATATAAGATTTTACCAAAAAGTAACATTTCGAAGTTCCATATTTTAGATATTGAAGCATAAAGTGCACGCGCATATATATAAAGGTCATGTGATCACTTTTTTGCGTTCATCAAAATCCAAGTGAGGGTAAGATTGACTTGTTTCCAGCACGGCAGAACGATTCATTTAAGGGCATGTGATATTTGAGAAAACAAGTAAATGAAACAATGAAGATTTGTTTTTAAAATTTACCGATAAATTTTTCTAAAATTGAACTATTTTCCAAAGTATTTATAATTATTTTTTTTCAGAAATATAAAAATTTTGGACCAGATAAACGTTCTTGACTGCTTTTTACTAAATAACTTAAAGTTTTAACTCGATATCCCAATAATAAATAAATAAAAGTGATCTAGTCTTCAACTTGACACGCAGCAAGTAAAACATATAAGTTATATGTTTTTACTAAACGTCGTTTATAAATCCGTAAATAAAATCTAACCTTACACGAAGAAAAATGGATATTGACCCATAATATCTAGATATTCAGGCAAAATGTCAGTAACATTAAACTATGTGACAGACATCTATATATTCTACTTTAATAACTGCAGATATTGAAAAAAAGCTATTGATCATTAGTATCTGAGATATTGAGCTTGATTATATCAAATGTGAAAAATAAGTATTCAAGATACTAAACTCCTGAATATCCTCGTTAGTAAACTTGAAAGTGTGAGATACTAAAGTTGAATATCCCAGATATTTAACTTTAATATCTGGGACCTTTATCAGGTAAGTTGTAGATATTACAGCTCAACATATATTTTAATATTATACCTCATCTTAAGCAAAATATTTTTCGAAATCAACCAAATGCAGTCAACGAAACGATTCTTTTCAAGGAACCAATTTTTTCCGGGTGCATAATATGTGCATAAATATAAAAAATCGCCTGATTGTGAAAAATTTTGATGAAAAGATTTTTTTAAATCCATAATGCAATGGATGTGAGAGTTTCTTGAGTCTGGACGTATACTCTCTAAATCTGAATCACTCAAATTTCCACTGATTGAATCAGTGATTTGCCTTTTCACTGATTCATCAGTAAAAAAATATTTTTCACTGTCACATCAGTAAATTTTCACTAAAATAATCAGTGAAATTTGACTGATTTACAGTAACCTCTTTTTATCTATTTGAATCAGTCAAATTTTACTGATAATCAGTAGATTTTGACTGAATCAAATCTAAAGAGTAGAGCTTCTATATAGATACCGATCCAAGGTGAAGGCGGATATTCAATCCCTGATTTGGTTATAATTTATTAACATCTTATGATATATCTGGAGACAGTCATGAAGGAAGAAAGTTTGGTTGGGAAAACCCGATTGCATTTAGCAAAGAGAAACAAATTCTCAAAAAATACCCCTTTCTTCCTCCTTTGACTGTGACTAACCCCTTAAGGTAGTTCATCCACAAAAATTAGTCCCGAGGCAAACTTAGATAACTTTGCTTTCAAAAATAGCAATATTATTATTGAAGGGCTAATTTGAAAGAGAAAAGATCATTTTCTATGAAGAAAATTTGAAACACAGAAAAATAATTTTATTAATAAATTTTATTTTTGCCCTACCTTTCTTTCTTATCGCTTCTTACCAGAATTTAAAAAATTATGCGATTCTAATAAATCACTTTTACAAGGAAAACATTATTTACAACTTAACCGTTCCTAATAAACGAAATTTTTATAAACAAATTGCTAAATTTTATAATAATTGATTCGTTTTCAAAAATTGGAAATGGTTAAGTTGTAGAGAATCTTTTCCTTAAAAAAGTGATTCGTAATTTATTAGAATCGCATAATTTTTTTATATATGGTAAGAAACGATAAGAAAAAAAGTTGGGGCACAAATAAAATCTACCAATAAAATTATTTTTCTGTGTTTCAAATTTTTTTCATAGAAAATAATCTTGAAAGCAAAATTATATATTTTTGCCTGAGGTCTAATTTTTGTGGATGAACTACCTTAAGGGGTTAGTCACACTCAGAGGAGGAAGAAAGGCGTATTTTTTGAGAATTTTTTCCTCTTTGCTATATGCATATATTTTTTCAATAATTTTAGCATCCGAAAGTAAACAATTTTATTGATCCTTCGTCAAAATTTCTTTGAAAAATAATTAAGAATGGAAGAAAAACACGTTGTTTGCCGGAGAATGTTTTGTGAAAGACGTTCTGCGGTGACCATTCCAGTTCTTTATTTCTGGTGAGGCACTTGCCAGGTTTGGGTAGGGAAAAACTAGAAGGGAAAAACTAATCAAGACCCGCCTAGGACTCAGTCTGTAAAACTGGACTAGTTGTAAAGCGTTATTTGACATTTTTTTTTTACCGTGAAAAAAGGAACGCCTCCACTCCGCTGGGTATCGAGCCCAAGACCTTTCGATTGCCGGTCGAATGCTCTATCATCTGAGCTACGGAGGTTTCACAAAACTTTTCTCACAGAATCGATATGGTAGAGTTCGGTTATCATGGTGAGTGATACAGTCTTCTAATTATCGACATAATTGACTGAAATTATTTGGAAAATGTTGTAAATAGTTGTAAATCGACTCTGGCTAACTACTTTATACTTAGTTTTTCCCTTTGAACCCCTAGCTGGTTATAACTCGACTCCGGCTGTCGAGTCCATATTTTCAACTGCTTTTGACGTATACTTGTACCCAACCTGGCCTATATTTAAAGATAACTCAGCAAGTCAGGCATATTTGTTGAATAAGATTCAAATTATTAAGCAAGAATTTGAACCTAAAAGCAAACATGGAATCTGATGAGCGGAAAAGAAAATTAAACGCTAGTTTTCCCTGCCAGTTTAAAGCTAGTTTTCCCTACCAGTTTTTCCACACTACTACCTGGGAGGGGAAATCATTACATGACTAGCCGGAAACTAGTAGGGATTCTAAGTGGGGCGCTGGTTGCACCAATTGAAAAACAAACTAGTGCCCCACTTTTTTCCCAGTTGTAATTCTACTTGGGGTGTTACACTATAAGAATATACAAAAACCCAAAAATCGATTTTTTTTTAAATTCTAACTGCGACTAACCCCTTATTAACTCCTGAATCATGTTTCTGTGGAATTTGAACTTTGAAAGCTTTATTCGAAAATTGATTTGCGATTCGTGACTGAAATTCACATTTGAAATTTTAAAGTTACTCCCCTTCCACCCCCAGCGTGTGGAATATGGGGTAAATTTTTGCAGAGTCGCTTTTCCTCCTCAAAAATAAAAAGTTTTTATTACAGACATTTTTTTCGTAAGATACGTATTTCTTGATATATTTCGATATCTCAAGATAAAAAACACACCCTGTTTGGTAATGAAGGAAACTGAAGTTCGAAAAATCTATATTAATTAAAAAATTTAATTTCTTGACATACATTAAGTGTTATAACCTTTTGTATAGATACACAGATCTTCAAGTCAGTGCTAATTACTATGTTTTTATGCAAAACCACGTCATCAACATTTCTCTAAATTAAATATATGTTTGAGTTTTCCTTCGTTTCACCACAAAAACAGTCCAATTATAAATGCGAATGATCTTACAGCAACAAACTTTTTTACTTCCTCGAGAAATAAATGAGTTACAGAATCACATCGATATGTACTGTTCAACACTATCTTGAAAAGAGGGTTAATTGGCATTTTATACCCTTACAGAACGTCACACTTCCTTGACCTCTGGTAAGTGGCAGTAAAGTCATTTAAAAGTAATTTCATGAGAATCGCAGGAAACTCACTTTTAACATATGAACGTAAGCAACTTTACACTATGTCGTGGAAATTGAGGCGATTCTCAATTTTCGCCCTATGATTCCATTATCTTTCAATCTAAACGACCTATCTTCGTTAACTTTCCAATCACTTTCTAATTAGTTGTTCTATGGAAACATTGTCAGAGAAGGACTAACGTGTAGGGTAGATATTGAGAATACTACGATTATCTCCAATTAAATTTATTCTAACACAATTCAAAATTGTCGGTACACGAAAAAAAAATAGTTCAATGAAGTTTGAAGAACTGTTCATGAGTTGGGGATACAGGTCGGCATATACGGAACAAAGTTCTGGAAAAATTTACAGACATTTTTCGAATAAAATGTAAAACTTCCATTAATTTTTTCCAAATGTTCCGCATTATATTCTGAAAAGTTTTGTAAATTATCCAGAACTCTGTTCCGATTCATTCCAATATTTGTTATTCCGAACGAATCCGAAAAACGTTTTGTAACTCGTTTGATGAAAAACGGTAAAAAAAAATCGATCCAAACCGAACTTTCAATCCGAATGAACCCGAGGTAGGAATGATTCGGATTAATTCTAATTGAAAATTCGGTTTGGATCAATTTGGCCTCGGACCGATTCGGATTGGAAGCTTGGTTTCGTATTGGTTCGGATAGTTGCCTCGGATTCAATCGGATTAATTTTTTACCGTTTTTCATCAAATGAGGTATAAAACGTTTTTCGGATTGGTTCGGAATGATTCGCATTGGCTCGGATACAGATATCGGAATAGTTCTGATTGCCTCGGAATGAATTGCTATCCGATGCTTTCGCCAAGGATGCTGTAAATCCACTCTTACAAAAATACAAGATTTATGGCTGTATTTAATTATAGTAAGCAAATAGTTAGTTGGTGTAACAAGAATTGATCATTAAGTTACATTAACAGATTCTGTCAGTCAAAATCTGTGACGTCAAATTCTTTCTTTCAGAGTAATAGTATATTACGTGCCTAGGCGCACAATGAGGGTTATTGCGTGACGAGCGACAATGCTCGCAGGAGATCGAAGCCAAGGCGTAGTCGAGACGAAGCCGAGACAAAGCCGAGACGAAGCCGAGGCGCGATCAGTCCTGCGAGCATTGTCGCGAGTCTCGCAATTTCCCGAATTGTGTGCATTGGCACGTATTCTATTTTATGTGACTTCGGTGCGTATACGAGTTTTTATGCATACACTGGAATCTAATCTAGTATTGTAGTTGTTTGCGGCACTATTCATTACACTTGATATGTCACGACTAGTCCCGGCCATTTTGATTTTATCGATCTTGTGTAGTAGTAATGGATTTTAATAGACGCATGCGCAGGTCAAAAGTACAAGGCTTTGCCAGTAAGGTGCTAACGCTGTACGCATAAGAAGAAAAATGAGAAGAAGATTTTGCTCCGTTGCATGTATATAGGCGCATGCGCAGTTCAATTTTTACATTTCATTCCTATGTAGCGCAATATACTACGTTGCGCTACTGTTAAGTGTAGCGAAAAAACGAGTTTTCGCGCTGGTGGCACATAAAATAACTTTACTGAAGGCTCTAACGGCCTTAAGAAACACAATCTTATCATGACACTTGCGCTTCGCGCTCGATTTTCTGTATACGGGGCATTCCACATAATATTTTCCACAAAATTTTTGTTTTCCATAAAAAATTTTTTTACGGTTTAGCAGTTAAAAATATTCGATGCGTATTTTTTTATTTTAATATGACACGCGAAATTTTCGAGAAATTTTTTTTTTGAAATTGCACGTTTGTAAAAAAGTACACGGAGAAACTTTTTATAGAAATAAATATATTATTTTATAATAATAATTCTAAAAAATATTAGGAATCTAGGGAAATCGAGGTGCAATGGTAGTTATTCCTAGCGGACTAGAACTTTTTCGCAGTCAAAATAATAAGGATTCGAAAAATTATATGAACTTTAGTATTGATTATAGTAAAGTTTGATACAATCTATAGTAAATTATCATACACGGAGAAAAATGGAGGGTCAGGTCGACCAAATATGATGATCGACTATAGGACAGCCTTCTAGATAATCAAACTGATCATCTGTAGAGGGTCAGAAAAAAATAATCGATTTGATCATTGTAGAAGGTCGATTTGATCATCCTTGAGGGTCGAAATGAAAATTTAAAACAAGATATTCAACTTGATCATCCCAGAGGATCGATTTGATTATCTTGATAGTGTGACTGTTTCTCTGTGGTAATCAAGCTGATCATAAATCGAGAGTCTCCCTGATTATGTCCATAAAATTATGGAAGGACTATTTGATAATCTGGAGGGTCGGTCTGACTCTCAAAATTTTGAACCTCTAACTTCGACCCTCCGTTTTTCTCCGTGTATAGTTCATCCAAATGTTAGTATTTCTCTACGAAAGATTTTCAATATGATATGTTTTTTCCAAAATTGAAACGTACTTTATTAAAAATATTAAACTTGGGTTTCTCCGTGTACCTTTTTTCAATCGCTTATACTGCAACATCTAACAAAGATATAAAAATTTATACCAAAAATGAAATGTGCGCCTTTTTCCCAACCTTTGAATAAAGTATACTAAAACCCAATCTAATGATTTATTTAATGATAAAAATCGAAACATTATTATTTACATTTAGATGTACGTATGATTTCTGATTTACAAAAACTTAATATTTCAAAAGTGTCGCGGGAAAAAAAGAGTTGGAGTGTTGGAGTTGCAAAAAAAAATTTCTCGAAAATTCCGCGTATCATATTAAAATAAAAAAATACGTATGGTATATTTTTGACTGCTAAACCGCAAAAAAAAATTAGGTAGCAAATATTGTGTGGAATCCCCCATACATTTATGTAGCTTTCTAATAAATTACACGATTAAAATAATTTATTTTCTTCCAAACATTTCAAGAAGGGAAAAAAATCGTGGACATTATTTAGGCAAAAGATTTTGCATTTCAACGCTTCTTTCGTATCTGACATATTTTGGTTAAAACTGGAATTTTTCATTTTCATTAGTGTTCATTAAATTCAAAACAAAAAATAAACATCTTGTCAACAAATTTCCTAATAAGAATTCAGGAAAATAATTTTCTATCTCAACGTTCTTTTCGTATCTCATATTTTTTGTTTAAAAAATGGAATTTAAAAATTTTAATCGTATTTTTCGAAATTGAAACGAAAAATATACATTTTAGCAAAAACTGTGCCAGACAAATTTTGTAGACCTTATTGAAGCGATAAATTTTGCATTCTTGTGTTTTTTTCTTATTTCACATATTATGGTTGAAAAATTGAATTTTTGATTTTCAATAGTATTTTTTTAAATTAAAGAAAAGATTTTATAACAAAATGTTGCAATTGAAATTAGTAGATCTTTTGGTAGCAAACAGTGTTTTTTAAAATAAAGTTGTTTACGAATCTCGTATAATTTAGCTGAAAAATGGAATTTTTATATTGACTTTTTTCAAGTTTTAACATACTTTAACTTTCCTGATTTTGGTTTAGTAAAAACATGTCATAAGGATAATTAGTAGAAATTTAAAAGCACTATCAGAAACTAATATTGCAATTTTTGATTTTTGAAAAAAAAATTTTAAAAACACAAAAAATGCTCTTATTTTCACAATTTTTTTGGACTCATGGGGTCTCAAAATGTAAAGGTTTTATGAAAATCCCGAAAGTTATTTTGCACATATAACCGCAATACCTTCTCAAATGATGAGAATGTAAAAATCGAGCGCGAGTGTCATTATGAGAATATATTCCTTAAGGCGGATAGAGCCTTGAGTAAATTGAATTTCCTTTTTTATTTGAAATCATAAAAAAATTCAGTCAATATGAAAATTCGACTTTTCAGTTAAATTGTGCGAGATACGAAAAAAACATTATGATACAAAATTGTTTACTACCAAAAGATCTATACATTTTTACATTCTTATTATCATATGCGAAGGTATTGGTTTTATGTGAAAACTGACTTACGGAATTTTTATCAAATTACAAGAAATAAACTTTTCTTGTATTTTTGTAATAGTGGATTCACAGCCTAGTAAAAATTTAAAGGTTTATCGTAAGAGTGAGATTTCTGCAAAATGAATATCTACCCACAAGGAACACCTCAACGAAATGATATATGGATTTAGCTGTAATTGTAGACCTCACAAAAATTAGGTATGAAAGAAAGTTATTGAAAAGAATAAACTCTTAATAAAAGGTAAATAAAGACGTAATACTTTTTATTTTAGTATGTAATAAATATATTCAAATCAATTAGTTGAGATTGAAAGAGCAGTCGACCGGCAATCGAAAGACCTGGGCTCGAATCCCAGCGTAGTCGAAAGCGTCTTTTTTTCGACAGAAAGATTTTCAAATTCAATAAATATATTCATATTTTTGTACATAACTGCACTTCACAAATTTTCGGACGTGAGTATTAACCCTTTAACGCCCAGATGTGCAAAATTTCCACGTTGATTACAATATCGTACCATTTATAGAAAAAAGATAAAAAAGGATCGATAACTCCATAGCCTACCGTTTATGGGGTCGCTCTTTCGAATTGCACAGTCATAATTCTCAAAAAATTATGGTAAACCCTTTATTTTCCCAAAAATACCCAAAAAAACGCTATTTTTGGGGTACGATTTTTTTTTAATTTAAATTTTCACTATGTTCCCGACACTTAGGCAACTTCTAACTTATCAGAAACGTGTTCTCGAGACTTGTACTTATAAAATATACATTGAAATATTTTGTTTTTCTTTGTTCTCTAATTCAAAATGGCGTCTGGACGTTTGGAACTTTTTGAAATTGAGAATATTGATCCTATTTCGGATTTTCCAGGTTACTTCGTAGTGTGATCATACAAATAAGTTATTACGAGTTTTTTCTCACCGATTGTGATTGGCGGAAGCAATATTAGCCCATAAAATTAAAATTCAAGATGGCGGCTGTCATGAAGCTAGTAGAAATACATATATTTCGAGTTTTATTACAAACCAGGATGGTGTAAAATTTGCCAATTAGCAATCTCATAGGTTTTAGTCATCACTAAATTCGAATCTTAGGTGAGTTTTTTGAAATTTAAAATGGCTGATCCAATATGGCGGACCCGTTATGTAAAATTTGATATTCCTAAAATAAAAAAATACTGCCGCATTCTACGCAAAATTTAAAATCAAAATTATTCTTGATGTTTTTTTTATTACAAGAGTTGTTTTCGAGAAAAAAATTCCTAAATTATGAGGCTTCCCGAAATTATTAGATATTAAAATATATCTATATTTTTTGTCTCAGAGTTTGCTAATATTTCATAAAATAATGTTCATATGTTTCATACATGAAAGTTACTTATGATAATATGTCATTCTGATGCTGGTGTAACTTACTAATTATGCTATAGAAGTAGATGAACATTTATAGATAAATGGTAGGGTGTGAAAGAGACACTAATGAATGTTGGGGAATTAGTAAATTCGCCTGCATTTTATATTTGCTGATACTCTACCTTACCATAAAAATCCATAAATGTCGATTTGTCATACATACTCAAATTTCTAATAATTTCTGGAAGCCTCATAATTTTGGAATTTTTTTCTCGAAAACAACTCTTGTAATAAAAAAAACATCAAGAATAATTTTTATACGTATTTCTACTAGCTTCATGACAGCCGCCATCTTGAATTTTAATTTTATGGGCTAATATTGCTTCCGCCGATCACAATCGGTGAGACAAAACTCGTAATAACTTATTTGTATGATCACACTACGAAGTAACCTGGAATATCCGAAATAGGATCAATATTCTCAATTTCAGAAAATTTCAAACCTCCTGACGCCATTTTGAATTAGAGAACAAAGAAAAACAAAATATTACAATGCATATTTTAAAAGTACAAGTCTCGAGAACACGTTTCTGATAAGTTAGAAGTTGCCTAAGTGTCGGGAACATAGTGAAAATTTAAATTAAAAAAAATCGTACCCCAAAAATAGCGTTTTTTTGGGTATTTTTGGGAAAATAAAGGGTTTAGCATCATTTTTTGAGAATTCTGACTGTGCCATTCGAAATAGCGGCCCCAAAAACGGTAGGATATGGAGTTTTCGTTCCTTTTTCATCTTTTTTCTATAAATGGTACGATATTGTAGTCAACGTGAAAATTTTGCACATCTGGGCGTTAAAGGGTTAAATAGGAAATTACCTACATATCACGACTATGTATGTAAGTCTAATTAAATTAAATTTCAATTAACACTCAACAAAATTTCCTTTTTTTAAAATGTTTTATACTTTTGTTAAAGAATGAATGTTATTTCTTTAAATTTCAGTCGTTTCATTAATAAGTATACTTCTAATAACACAATATGAGTTTTCTTCACTTCATTTTAAGTTTAAATAAATTACTAAAACAATACTACTGTAACGGTTACATCTATGGACTTCTTTTTTAATTCTTAGGTCTTTTAAATTCCGAATGATATTTATATCATTATTGCGATGGTTTTACCTATTACACCTAACATTAACATGTCGTTCATCGCTAATGTTATTGACTGAGGCAGTACATACATCGACCAATCATAATTTCTTGAATAAATGCGCTCGAAATTTAAATATTATTTAATGACAGTTTGAAAATAATGAGGTCATTAGAAGAATGCAACGTTTGTATACCTCGATTTTATACAAATTTTAAAAAATGCACACTAATGGCTGAAAATAAGGTTCTTTAGGGGCTAAATCGTGAAAATAGGGGACTTTAGGGACCTCAACTGAATATAGAGGACAATAGGGGATATAGGGACCGGTCTGTGAGGCCTGTAATTGCAATCTATTCTAATTTAAATAAAAATTTTCTAATTACGAAAGAACATTAGTGTCTGAAATTATTCAAATTTCAGGAGTTCCCAGCACAATTATCCAGATTTTCCAAGCCATAATCTGAGTAATCTAGCTTTTCCTAGAATTTGAAACTTGAAACTTGAAACTGCCATTAAGAAGAAATAGTATCATGAAGAGAATATAACAAAACTCCTTTGAAGATAAATTTAAATTTTCGCAGCACAATAGAAATTATGATTTTAGAACAGCAAAATTACTCAGAATCTACTAAGTCATTTAACTTTAAAAATTTTAGAAATATTGTATTATCGTACATAGGGAAAAATATGCTATCATATACGAACAAGATGTTTATCCCTATTATAAGAATCAAATATTGTAGGGTTTACTATCTGTATTGTAGTGTATACAATACAGATGGTAATCCTTATAATATTCACACACAATTCACCATCAATATTGTACTGGGTACAATACATATGTTGACCCGCACAAAATTTTAATCTCAAAATAGAGATAAGCATCTTGATACTATTGTAAACTGTTATTTTGCAGAAATTTGTTGTTCCTGATTTTCCGTTGTTTTGGAATTCAATGAATGAAAGTGTTGATGTGAATAAATAGTTGTTTAATACCAAAAGTTAACGATTTTATTTCGTTTTTCAACTTCAGAATGTAAAACTTTGAAAATTTGTGTATGCAATAAAATTATCACAAGACTACAATCTAATAAATAAATATATGATCAATGTTATGAATAATCATTGTGTTATTACAAAAGTTTCTTGGCTTTATTAACGAAATTCTAGCTGTGGTATTTGAAAAAGAATATTTGTAACCAACACAATCAAAGTAGAGCGATTTTACTGGGTCAGTAACACAAATATGACTGAGTAATTCTTCTGATTTCACTCATATCTAATCACAACGACATCAGCTAGAGTCTCTGCCAATTTTTAAATAAGATTTTATTTCTATAATTCTAAACTAGTAAATCTGAAAATAAAAGAAACCTGAGCAGTGCATATGTAAACCAAGTTCCCATTCTACATCAAGAACTTTCATTCCATCCATTCAATGTTCTTGAGCAACAAAATATTTAATTATTTTTGAAAAACTCCTTATGAATGAATCAAATAAATTTCTTGCCAGATTCTAACTTTTAAAAAACTTTCGTAGTATCTCCAGGTTCAATCATCTTATCATCTTTTAATTAATTAATTTTAAATAGGGATTTCTTTTTTTTTTCTTCAAAAATGGTCGTTAAAGTTTGGAGAACTTAAAATTTAATTCTTTTTTTATTATTTAAACCTTAAAAATAGGATGTTTTCAAGTTTGGCCGATATAAAAAAAAAGTGGAACAAAAAGAATATTTTAATTTTGAAAATTTTTACATTTTGAAACTTTAAATAATATTAAAACCATCAAACCTAAATAATGGTACTTTTGAATTTATGAATAATGATTTTAAATCCATTTAAAAGTCGACCAAGTGTTTATGTTTTAGAAATATTCAAATTGTGATATTTAAAATCTGAAATTTCAGCAATTATATTTATAAAACTGGTCAATTTTGGAGTGTATATAATTATGAGTGTAAATAATCCAAACATCCGATTTCTCAAATTACTAAAACGACCAAATTTGGACCAAAGTAATCATTGAGAATTCGAATGTTCAGATTACTTGAAATTTTGAATTGAAGTATAAATTATTCCAGCATTATGAATAATTAAATTTCCTGTACATATCACTGAGAAAAAATATTTGATTGAATCAAAAAAATTATTTGTTTGAAACACTTTCTTTGATGTAAAGAAATGTTTTGTTTTAATGAAACAAAATTTTTTTGTTTCAAACAAAATATCTTTGCACCAAATGAATATTTATTCAAATCAAATAAATTTCTGCCTTAAATCAAACAAATTATATCTTTGACCATATATCAATGTATTAATCTCTATTTGTTTTGATGAAAAATTAATTTGATTCAAACAAATATTTATTTGGTTCAAAGATATTTTGTTTGAATCAAACAAATTTTATTTCATTTAAACAAATCATTTCTTTAAATTAAAGAAAGTCGTTCAAAAAAATCATTTTCCTTGATTCAATCAAATATTTTTTCTGAGTGTGGTCTATAAACCAATCAAATATAAAATTACCTTTGAAATGACCTCTATTTAAACCCTTTTCGACCAATAGTTCATGAAATATTAATTTATTAATTAAGGATGTTCTGTTTTTGGACAGGTTACATTGTTAATGAATCAATACGGGAATAACAACTGGAAAAAAATGAGGATCAAGTATATGTACACATAAAGAGGAACTATTAACGAGCTCAGGACCAACACTTCGAAAAAGTTTGGTTTGGTCTAAAACAAAAGTATAATTTTAAAATATCATGCTCTAAACATTATTCTAAAAATTTATAAAAAATTTCTATTACAGTTTGTTAGAGTTACACAATTTGTTGAATCAAATTTTATGAAAAATGTTTTTTTGCAACTAATGTTTTACAGTTAAAAACTTAAAACAATCCATATCCTCCTTCTTCAACGGTTACACTTGATTTTTTTCTGATTTTTATGAAAAAAAATATTGTTCATAAGAAATTGTTATTAAACCTTTTTTTAAATTTATTGAAACCTATAAGGAATTATTTTGGAAGATCAACTAACCTTTGAATTTTACATAGAATTTTTTTTTCCAAAAATTTAACTATTCAAAAATATATAATCCCCCCTCTCCTCATTCCACCAATTTTGGATATCAAGTCCCGAAAAAAATTAATATTTTCCATGAACTCTTGGTCGAAAGGGGTTAAAATAGAGGTCATTTCAAAGGTAGTTTCATGTTCTACAAATTAAGTCATATGCACTTTTTACCTATATTTTATCACTGGAAGTAACAACCCAGGCAAATTTGTTGAAAAATCGTGTCCATTATCAGTTTATTGCAAATTAAAAATATTCTCACCAGTTTGACACCGTGTAGAGTTTCAGTATTTTATTAAAATGTCCTCCCATTAAATTAAAAAAATTAAAGAAATTAAACATTAAACAAAAAAGAGTTAAAAACATTTGTTACCTAGCAGAACTCCTAATTCGACTGGACCAATAATAAAAATTGTCTTCTTATCCACAAATAAAATTCAATTGAATTCTCCATCATGAACCTGAACTTATTATAAACAAAATTAAAGTGAAATAAAAAAGCCATTAATAATAACAATTTCTCCCATTGAAAATTGAATCCTGTAAAAATTGAAGGGCGGTGCTGCCACCTCGCATTGACCCATTGAACCGCGAACCGCCCTTTCCGCCGACGAGCAAAAACCGCTGGGTAAAAATCATTCTGGCATCCAGCTTTATCCCTATCGAGAATCTGATTAATGGATCCGCGTTGGATCCACGCGCATATATGTGGATTTAAAGATTATATGCTACATTGGTTACAACGAGATGTGTCTGCATAGCGTGAAATCCATGCAACGTATACATCCATCGACCCAACAGAGTTATGTAGTCCTTTTTATCACTGGCTAGTTAAACTTCAAATTTAATCAAAGAGTACAGTAAATGGAATGAGGTTTCCGAACCTTCTTCCCTCCAATAAAAACCTACTAGAACTTTGAATCGCATTTAGTTGATTTTACTGCTTTTCAATTTTTGCCTGTCTCTCATGTTTTATTTTTAAAGCCTTTTTGTCTCTAATCCAACTTTCCAAAATATCCAGTAACGACTCATTATTCTCTCCGAATAGCGAATATTATCACGCAGTCGTTTTATTTTCTCAAAAACAAGTAAAAAAACGTATAGGAATTCGACTTAAGGCCATGGATCAACCAGATCACGTGACCAAATCCCTGTAAAAGTTCGTGTAAGGTAATTTTTTCATTTTACAAAATGTCTTCCTGGAAATTTGGGAAATACAATAAATACGATAAAGAATGTCTGACAACTTTGTTTGAGTGAAAATTTTGCAGAACATTTTACAGTCAAGTGTAATTGTCGATAAGTTTTCGAATTTTTTTTAAAATTTTTACTAAAAATAAGTTAACAGACGTACTTTATTGTCTTTTGTTACGTTTTCAAAATTTTCAGAAAATTACTTTGTAAATTAAAAAAGTTATCTTACATGAAGGAATAAATGTATAAATTAGTCACGTGGTCTGATTGATCCATGGCCTTAATAATTACAACGAGACTCAGTGTTGTTTCGGTCATCTCATGTGGCCTAGAAAATAATTTCTTTAATAAAATCATAACAAGACTCGAAGAAGTAACAAGTTAAAATCTAATAATAGTAACAGGCCGAAAAAACTTCCATTTCCTGGTATTCAGTTCAAGATCACATTTTTAATGAAAAATATTAAAATTCAATTACGAGACTTTAATTAAAGTTCTTTCTTTATGCTCAATCTCTTCTTTCTGCAGCAGAACCAAGTTTCATCTGGATTTTCTAAACGAAACCTTATATATTACTAAAATATTTTAACCCCTCTGACTTTTAATTTTGAGAAAATTTAATTTCGTAAGAAAAGCCGGGAAAAATCCCCAACATGTGATTTCAAATTTCCTAATCTCTGCTTTAGAATAAAATTTTATTTAAAAAAACTTTAACCTTCTGATGTTTAATTACAGAAATAGATTCTACATATGAGAACTGCATGCAATTTATTCATCTTCTCATTTGAACAAAATTTCGCGGACAATTTTCCCTGAATTTTAATTTCACGATTTTTTGAAAACTAAATTAGACTGAAATCTTAATTTTGAAATAACAAATTATAAAAATAATACCTAGTAGTAATAATTTTTTTCGTTCCAATGTCAAATCCAGTTCTGAGTGCAAAACGAATCGCTATCAACCCGGAAAATATCATTCGCCCGAAAATATCCAATCTGTCTATAGTTTAACAGTTATATATTTTGGAAATCAATTCGGGATTCACATTTTTCCTCGATTCAATGGTTACATCAATACATGAATTAAAAGAAAAAAACTAAATGAAGAGAAAGTGAGAAGAGATTAGTGTGAAGAGAGACCAGCCTGATGTCGAAGTTTCCAAACCTTTCAGTTGAGGGAGCGTGTAGCTATCAAATTACGTAACTCGATAAAACTGGGTCACGTGTCAAAGTGCGGAGCCATCCCCAAGGTGTCCAACTTTTTTGGTATAAGCTCGTAAATTACCGACAAACGAGCTACTACTACCCCCTTGGCTTTAAATAGAACGTTGGCAACGCCTCATGTCTAACTAGTTTCTTCTTCCACCCCCCCCCCCCCCCAACCGCCTCATGCACGCCGCTATACATTTCCCATCCCTTTCCATTTTTCTCCCTTGACAGTATCATTCAATCGACTCTTTTATCAGTGCCAAATTTTTAGAAATTCCTAAAGACTTTTTCTTTAAAATTTCATGTTTCATTTTTTGAATGGAGTCCACTGATACAAGTTTTCACTTGAGACATCCTTCGGTTTGCAATTTCAAGATTGTCAGACTATCTACTTTCTAGGCATTGCTAAAACAATATTAAAATTTATAGTCTGAATGATAAAATGTACTCTTTAAGGCCATGGATCAAACAGACCACGTGACTTAATTATACATTAATTCGTTCATGTAAGATAACTTTATTAATTTACAAAGTAGTTTTTTCTACTAGCGGGGAATAAAGGGGGTTTTGCTGCCCCGTGCGGGGCAAACAATAGTATATTATGCAACTAGGGAGAAAAAGTTTATTTTGCAAATGTGACGTTTGATGCCCGAGCAAAGCGAGAGCAACAATCACACGAGTAAAATAAACTGTTTTCTCCCTAGTTGCATACCATTTTTTTCCACTGGGGGCTCAAAAAATGCACTTGTTTGTCCCGCAAGGGGCAAAAAAGTGTACCTTCTGACCCGATAGTAAAAAAATCCATTTTCTGACCCCCTAGTAAAAACAAAATCGTGTGCGACACGGGTAAACATTAATTTTACTCGTGTAGTTGTTACCCTCGCTTTGCTCGAGCATCAAACTTCACACTCGCAAAACGCATTTTTTTTTCTCTACTTGAACAATATACTATTCTAAAAATTTGGTAAACGTAACAAGAAACAATAAAGCACGTCTTAAACATCATTAAAGTAAAAATTTTGAAAAAAAATTGGAAAATCTTATCGATAATCACAGGTAACTGTAAAAATTTTCGCAAAATTTCCAATCGCACGAAGTTGACAGATGTTCTGTTTCGTCTTATCTTGTATTTTCCAAATTTTCAGGAAAATATTTTGTAAAATGAAAAAGTTATCTTATATGAACTTTTACAGGAATTTAGTCACGTGGTCTGGTTGATCCATGGCCTTAATACAACACAGAAGGTAACAAAATTCTCTGTAGAATTAGCATAGGAAAAAGTAATTTCGTCAATTCTGTAAATAAATATTGTAAAAATAATATAAATTATAATTTTTTTCAACTTCTGTATAACACCTATTCGTGTGGAATGTAAAATAATATTTGTTAAAGTCCGCCCATCCGTATCCTAAAAAGATACCCTTTTAAAATAAATATATTTGAACATCAGATTTTTATTCTTAAAATATAAATGAAAAATATATTATCCTTTTGCTATTTACAAAATGTATTATTGCATTATCTTTCGCTCAAGTTAAGTATTTTCACTTAGCATATAAAGAATGACTTTTTTTATCTTCAAATATCAAAATATCTCAAGAAACAAGCATCGTCCGAAAAAATATTCGGAATAAAAACTTTTTATTTTTGAGAGGAAAAAGCAAATTCGCAAAAATTTATGTATAATTAGAAATTTTTTTCAATTTCAAATTTAATTTTAAAAAATTAGTATTTTTATTCCACAGCCTCAGGGTACTGGTGAAATTTTGCGGAGTTGCTTTTTCCTCTCGATAATAACATTTTTTATTACGGACATTTTTTTAGTACAATGCGTATTTCTTGAGATATTTCGATGTTTCAAGATAACAAACTCGCTCTGTTTATATAATATTTGCATGCTAACATTTTATAATCAACCTACAACTCCTCATAATGCTCCTATATTTGAATAAATAATTATTCTAGCCGTATTGATTTTTTTCAATGGCAAAAACTAAGGTGAATTTTGTTATAAAATGAAAAATCTATCTTTATTTATCCAAATTAATTTCATCTCCTTCAAAGTAATTCACTCCCGATATAATGCACTTATGCCAACGTTTTTTCCAATCGTCGAAACACTTGATAAATTCGATTTCCGGAATTGTCTTCAAAGCCTTCTTCGATTCGGCTGGTATCTCTTCAATGGTGTCAAAACGGTGTCCTCGGAGTGGTTTTTTGACTATGGGGAATAGCCAGAATTTCGTTCGAGCAACGATAGAAGTATAGCTGTTCGACCTATATCGGTATATAGTATCTTGACCCATGCGGTATAGGTGAGACAACTATACTGGTTTGCAGCGAGACCTATACATTGCTTCGCATGCACACGACTCTAACCTCGAAATGAGAAAGAAGTGTCATTTGTTCGAAGCGTTTGTCGATTTGTTTGGAGCATTTTTTCTTTGTTTGCAAGATCATTTTTGCGTATCGCGTATTGTTTTATCACACGCGAAAATTCACAATAGCGATGGACAAGTGGGTGAAGAAAAAATTGGTAAGTACTAACATAGTTACAATAATTTGACCATCATTTTTTCATTTCCTATTATTTATAATTAAAGCTCTGGATTATAAAACATGCGACAACTCTATCGCATGCATTGTTATAACAGGCATAATATTTTGGTTACGATCGCTATACATCGTATTGTCATATCAACGAACTTGTATCCTTCGCGGAGCAATATGACATTTAGGAATACCAATATAGCTATCTCACCTATACTCCTATAGTACTGGGGACCATACCGTAGCATTGGTCTGATAGCAATATTTTCTGGTTCTGAGGACCAAAAAGTAGTTCTCTCAGCTATACTGTTTTTTCAGTGAAATATCTTTTGAAACGGTGTTGAGTGATCCTCTTTAAATTCAAATAGTGTCAGCAAGGTCTCTAATTGTCAATTGACGATTTTTGTGCACTAATTGTTTGATTTGATTGACGTGATGCTCGTCAGTTGATGCTGATGGTCGTCCGGGGCGTTCCAAGTCATCAATACGTTCTCTGCCTTCTTTGAAATCTTTGTACCACTTATAAACATTTTTCTGCGACATGCTCAAATCACCGAAGGCCTTCTGCAACATTCTGAACGTTTCCGCAATTGAAATTTCATTCAACAAATGAAATTTAATGGGACTTCTTTGCTCAACAAATTCAGATTTTGTAAAAATCGAAAAAATCACTTTTAGTCGTTTAGAAAACACAAGCGTAACTGTGTAACAAATGATGACATTGACATGAAATTTGGCACAGATGTCAGTAACAGTAGGACCAACATAAAAATAAAAGAGTTTGCCCGAATCGGTTAGCCCGCGAAGTTTGAATTAAAAATTCACCTTAGTTTTTGTCCACAGTAGTATATATGTATTCACAAGAAAAATTCTTCTTGGAAAATGAGAATTTACAATGCGTTGTTTTAAAAAATTTGTATTTGTATCGATTCTTCATCTCAAAAATGTATTGTATTTATTTTATTTATATTGTATCGTATTGTATAATTTTTTAAATGCTTTTTATGACCAGACATACATTTTCATACATAATGTGATGCAATAAATAATTGCAATCAAATATTTTCAAATATGTTAAAGGACTATATTATAAAATTAAACAGAACATTTTTCAGAATCTTTGAAGATTTAAATTGTCGCCAAGTCCAATGATTGAGTGTTACGTTCTTGTCATACAAATGATTTATTTGAAGCTGGAACATTCAACTGAATGAAAATTTTATACCAAAATTCACCAAATTTCTCAGTCAAATTTATGTCGACCGCGGTATCAATTACTTGCACACTGCTTTGTCCCACCACAATGACTTGTTAGGTCAAATTCCTCTGTTGTAAATTTTACAAATGGTTTCCAAACTCTTATAAAAGAGAATACAACTCACACCACAATGGATTGGGTTGAGCAAACCAAAAGTTTAAAATCGAATTTCTCAACTTAGGATTTCTATTTATGCAAAGTTAGAGCTATTTACGAAACGATAATCGTGACTAACAATAGATACGGACAGACAGATTTACTAGACAAGCAATACTGAAGGTTCAAACTTCTGATTTCCATTTACCAAACATAATTAACTTCCAGACCATTTCAATGTTTATAGACTTCTTTTGAGTAATATTTCAAAGATTTTCTCGTTTCCAATCCTAAACTAAATCTTCGGCTATTTTGAAAGGTGATTGATTTTTCAATTTTAGAAGAGTATTCGAAACACTAGAAGCAAATTTCTAGTTTAAAAAATTATAGCTCAAAATTGATAGTGTTTTTCAGTAGATACACAGGAGATTTTTGGATAAAGATTCTTATTTTTCCAAAATCTAGAATATTCATGTATTTACAGTTCTGAACGTACATTAAACAACGGAATTTTTTATCAAAACAAAATAATTCGTTCTTTCCCTAGTAATTTGAAAAGTAACTTATATTTCATGACAAATTGTATATCGATACCTACGTTCTAATATGTCGTATCCCACATTTGGAAAATTTTTCAGGAAACGATAAAAACGTCTTGCTAGCACAAATAAATAAATGTAAACAAATTTTTGTTTTATACGTTCATAAAAATGCATAAATAATAATAATTAAGTCAAAAAAAATTATTTAAATAAATTTTATGATATTTATGTGGGTTACGCAAGAAGAGAAAATAAAAATTATTTTAGAAAGAAACTTGATTTAATCGTTTTATAATTAAATATTGTTTCATCCCATACGTAACATTTTTCTCTCTTATTTTGTATTGTTTAATTCATAATTATTATAATATAACATTATTGATACATTTTATTTTTACTATCTTTAATATTGCTTAAAACATTTTTTTTTTCATTTTAAGTACTCTTAATTTTTTTTTTTTTTCATCAGGTACATTTTCTTGCTGAGATTGTTAAAAATTCCTTGTCCTCTTTCGTCTGGTATTATCACAATTTTTTTTTTATAATTAATATCATTATCTTCAGGTTTTTTAAATCTATTACACAGAGAGAAATTTTAGGTTTCACTGACCAAAGTTTTTTTGTTAAAATCGTCTTTACAAAAATTTTAAAGTTTTCATGACAATCATGGTAGTGGCTGTCATACATTGGAAAAGTGTTTACTCCAACTGCAAGGAACGTTACTGAGACCACGATTCTGGTACTTGAAATACCGAAATACCATAGCGCTGCGGTTATAGGAACCAAAGTCCATCGTAAAGCCGCGCATAGCGTTTAGTTAAAATGACTAAGTCTACGGACAGTAAATACCCAACCAAAATTATTTTTGAGGTTATAGGTATGGTTCTCTTAGTTATCAAAATACGAATTCAATTTGATTAGAAAAAATAAAGTTTCACCGAAAAGATCTAAGAAAAATAATCCGGTATAATGATATTTATGATAAATTTCGTCGATTAAGTTAAAAAATTGTCACTTTTTTCATCACCATAAACTTTTTTTGACTGACTATAGTTTTGACAAAATACGACGAGACAGCAATATTGGAACGCATTGCATTGTCCCCGAACAAAATCGTTTATCATTTAGAAAGAATTGTCAAACTATATTTATAATAGAATTATTTACCTGATAATGCTTGTCACGGTGAAATATAGTCCAGGAATCGAGAACGAGAATTGGCAGGATTCAACTTAGGCTGCATATCTTTTTGGAAGTAACTACTTATCTCCAGTGCAGTGCAAGTTAAATTGTGTGACTATTACAAGATTTAATAGTTGTCACGACAGGCTTACCTCGTTGTAAAAAATGAAAGTTATACTTGATTTGTCTAGCGCAACAGCGAACGCTGCGGTTGTAGTAACCAAAGGAGCTTGTCAGTACACATAAAGAAAATGTACGTGTACTAACCGTTGGGGTACGTATAAAGCTCATTCTAATCATCAACTTTGGTTACAACAACCGAATACACAAAAAAGTCCAAATTACTGTCATGATAACTATAAAAGTAGTAGCTTCTCTCAACTTTTTTGGTCAAGGCAACTACTGTACAAAAAATTTATGTGCTATGTGCACAGGAACCAAAGCCGATTTCTCTCAGTGTATTAGTACGCAGTACTTTGCTTTTAACACCAAGATTAACTTGATTAGCTTTTCGTTTCTTACTCTTAGTCTTTTCAGTTACCTTAACTATATTTTTACTCTCGGCTTCGAAATTTTTTATTGATGGAGATTGGTCAGAAGCAGAGTCAGTATCATGAATATATTTTATATTATCATAGAAGCAGTGTGTATCTCTCAGCAACACTTTTTTTAATGCTTGTAATTGTTGCCATTTACATTTGGTTCTTTTTAATCGATCTCAAACAGAGGTTTCAGCGGATGCTCTAGATTTAATTGGAGTTGTAAAAATATTATTTGTAATTACCTTCTTACTCATTTTACTAAATAGTTTCTCAAAATAAACTTAAGACTAATTACAAAATAAAAATTGACTGTCACATCGCTGGCGCTGACTTAACCAATGGATGTGGGATACGACATATTAGAATTCGTGAAAATCAGCATGTGGGATACGACATATTTGAATATTTATTTAAAAATATTAAATAAACAATTTGACTCACAAGATTTTAATATAAGCTGTAAAACATTATTATTAATCCATTTATCAAAAAAAGTCAATTTCTCAAATTTTGTGGGATACGACATATTAGAACGTGGGTATCGATATTCTAAGGCCCATGATCATATATATAATAAAAAATTTCGTTTCGAAAAATTGCTTTTTTCATCGTTCAATGAATATTTAGAACGCTAAGTATATGAACTTTCAACCATAAACGTAGTTCGTGTTCGTGCTAAATTAAAATTTTAACAAAGAACGAGTCCTCATTTTAAAAAAATCAATTGGAAAGCTAGGAGATTCTAACGCAGAATACATATTCGAAGTCGAAAAATTATCCTGAATATAATTCTGTAATAAAAATCAAAAATTCTACACCCTGTATATAATTTGTGTAAAGTAATGTCACATCCTCCGTGACCTCAATGACTCATATAATCAATAACAAGGAAAAAGTAAGAAGAGACTGATTTTAATTAATATAAAATATTGTCTGTGACACGTGTGTAATAATGAGGATAGCCTAAAATCACGCAAAATGTGACTCATGGAATGGTCTGCCCAAATTATTGAACCAATTACTTGGAGTGCACTGGTTGGAAACGAGGCTATAAACATAAATTAAAACCACGAATAAAAATATAGATAACTCTTTCACCTTTTACTAGAGATAAAACTATTGGAAGTCTTCAAAAAAGCAAAGGAGATAAGAATTGAAAACAAAAGGAGAAAGAAGAACAGAATGTGTGCCAAGCTGACAATAAAAATCAGTCGATCGTCAGATAGTCTCTCAATTTCTCTTATCCTATCGCATTCTTTTCTAGTAAAGTTGTTTCATTTTACTTCTGATTAGTCGTATCTACATTCTGGACACACCCAATCAACTCCATAATTTCTTTCTAAGAAAATTACCCCATCTGAAAACTTTCCACCAAATAGTCAAATTTTTTTATACTTATAATTTCTCCTCTCTCTCTGTATCCTCACTTCTTAAATTGTTCAAAGATGTATTCATAGGCTGAAAATACTGCCAAAATGGCGAAGGCAGCAAAGTAATAGAGAGTTACTGAGAAAGTATGTGGGGCCCCCAATCAGCCAAAAAAAAAAAAAAGTTAGTCAATGAAAATGCTGCCAAAAAAAAAATATAGAATAAACTTTTTGAAAATTCAACACAAATAATTCAATCTTTATTTTATCCAATAATATTTGAATTTGGTAGGTTATTTTGTGATAAATTATATCTACATTAGGGGCCCCTTTTTGATCGTGCTTAGGGTTCCTTGAAGCAGAAATTCGGCCCTGAATACATACCTGCTATGCGAATTAGTTCATTCAATGCATAGAAAGAAAAACATTATATAGGAACTAAAATCCTTAATCAAGGTCTTTATCCGTAAGCCCACGTATATTTTGTTGTATCACATTACACAGTAAATTTTTTCCAGTAGTAGAGTTTCATCTCTTTAATAACATTGAGTTTTTCATTTAATGAAGTAATTCTAACTACAACTAAATTGCTCTTGTAGTCTGCTCATTGAATGCGCAGTTTAATTATAATTAAAATTCTTGAAATTGTAGAAATAATTTTGAAATTTTCCATTAGCTGAAGAAACTGTAAATTACTATAACTTCCGAAAGTCTTACTGTTTTTTATAAAATGATATTCAATAATAGATTGTTGAAAAATTATTATTAACCTGAATGCGGGATTAAAAATTATATATCACGTCAAGTTTTTGAGAAAAATAAAGTACACTGTGAAAAAATACTCGAGGATCAATAACATGTACTATTGAATCAATTGTTCTTGTCCAAAAGAGGATTTTTAATGATTTAAATGAATATTTAATGAAATAATAATGATTCATTTCGGTTCAATAGTCATGCTACCAATTCTATGGTACATGCATTTAATTCAATAAAATATCTGCTTTTGAACGAGGGTCAATAATTCAATAGTATATTCTTTAAATCCTGAGCATTTTTCACCCAGTGTAGTAGAAATCCCCATCCAACAAAAAACAAGGCAATTAAGAAAAACTTTGTAATTCTCTTTGATAGGTACATAAATAGATATAAAAAGAGGTTTCTGAATAAAGATTTCTATCTTACGATTATTTTTCTTGGGATCATTCTAGAAATTTTAAAAATTCAGCACGAACAGGGATCAGACGAGCGGTCCAAAATTATCAATGTCGGTATTGCAGAAATCTTGGCTCTCAAACTCTTCTATATATTGACTTCTCTCTTCCAGAGACACTTTTGAAAAATATTCCAATTCCATTTTAAGGTATCTAAAACATTTCCATAAAAGGAAAGTTTCTCACCGTCTCAATCCTTTAACTCCCCCATTGCTCCTATTCTCCCTTGCCCTTCCCCAATCATCTAGGTTTTCCATCCACACACTCGGAAAATTCTGAACGAGCAAGTTCGTAGTCGTTAGTCGTCGTTTCGAGCTTTATAGAAGAGTGAGCAAGACAGTCCACCTAAGACAATCGATAAGATTGCCATCCGGAAGTCGCGCAGGGTTGGCCCAGTCTTAGGCCGAATCCTTTTGAAAAATTCACGAGTTTGTAAAATACACATATATCTCAAAACAGATTAGACTAAAACAAACAAAAACCTTTAAAATTATTAGACAAAATAAAAAATTATTAAATTTATACTTAAAAATAGAATTTTAAATAGGAAATGCATCAAGGAAAAGTAAAATACAGGAGTGAAAACTCTTGAGGATGAGAAAACGTTAGAACTTTTTGTTCAATACCTCAGTTTATTTTTCTCTCGTACGCCACTTATCACTAGTTTACTTTGAGTGTTTAGTTTAACCTGAGGGTATCTCAAATGACAAAACAAATCATTAGCAGCGGAAAACATTTGTGTAGTTTGTAACTGTCTTTCCTTCCCTTGGGGGTCTTCTATCTCGCAACATTCACATTGTTAGAGACCACAAATTACAAAGTAAAAACGCTTAAGGATATTAAACTCCAATATTTAAAGGTGTTCATACACTAATAAAGTAGAAAAACTAAATTATGCAAAGTCCCCCCAAAGAAACACCTTTTCATGATTAAAAGTACATGTCCCACACACTTTTATATTTAAGGCTCATTTGCACAGAAAATCTTTTACAATCTCTAATCATAAAACGAGAACATTTATTTATCAATTATAGGTTAATTGATAATTCTTCTCAATAGAAAAAATATTGAAGCAGTAGAAAAATTAAAAGTCAACATTGGATTAAATTTCCTGATCCCTGAAAATCAGCAAATAAATTGCACTGGCATTAAACTAAAATGAGTATTTCTTAAAGCGAGATTCCGTTCTTGAAAAAGGCTTAAGAAAACCCAATAGGCGGGGATTGAGAACGTCAATATTCGACTTTCAAGGGTTAATCCTCAGCTTGATTCAAAGTGCAAATCAAGAGCTGCTTTTTCAAGGTGTACCAATGGAGCGAGCGATCTCCAAAAAGTCGAGATAGAGCTTGAGGCCTGAAGGGTCGGTAACCCGACAGTTACTATCGGGTAAGTCGGAAGCTGGAACAGGATCAGATAGCTAAACGGAGACGGAAGATATCCACTCCAATGGCGGATGTAAAAATCAGATACGTTTAACACTGTTCGAATCCTTCGTCCTTTTGTTTTAACACACAGGATTTTAAAACAAAAACTTATAAGACTTCAGAACAAAAAAACGAAAACAAACAAAATTTTAAACCTCATTCCAGGCTCTTTTAATTATAAACAATCTTACAGAAAATGAGATTCATAAATCAAGAATTTTACAAGAAAAAAGTTCTGAACTTCATCTTCTTCCCTTTATCCTAACTTCGCTCATTTAAAAAGCATCCTATTTTTCATCAACTGCTAAGAAGCTACTTTATTAAACTTTGAAGATCAATATTAAATTTTCCAACATCAGCTCTTGAAATTAAAATCATCAATAATTTTGATTAAGTAATTTCTTTATTCAATTCGAAATAATTTTTCTGATAAAAGATTTCCTTGCTAAATGTCTTTTTATAAATACAAAAATAGATAAGTGATTGTTTGAACTATAATAGTTACGTTTTACGTCCCTGTCTTTAATTAAATGTTGTCTGGTATTATCCACTTTTCGGAGTTCCCAAAGCACAAGGTTGCCGCTCTGGCGGATAAGGTCGGAACTTGAAATTATCCCCGTCGATCTAGGATTCTTCAGAACCCTACGTGTGCAAGTGTCGGTTTTTATCCACATAACAAGGCTCTGAGCTTTAAAAATCAATATGAGCTTCTTGGCAACCAACAACTTATTGATTCTTCAACCCACAATATAATATTTATTAAAGCTTTCAAAAGTATCTAATAATATTTTAGAGAAATAAGTTACGTTTCTTAAAATAAACTCTAATAAACAATTTACATAATTCCGAACAGAATCCTTAACTCTTTAACTACTAAGACTAAAATCCAATTATATTTAAACTCAAAGCATTTTTCGCTCTGATCGCCAAAGACTTCTTTCGCAGTACAAAATTTTTTTTGACAAAGGGAAATCAAATTCGTGTTTTTCAGCCCAAAATCATGCTAGAACCACAATTCTCATAAAAAAAATACCCTTTCATTTCGATTCCAGTGGTTAAAGAATGAATGATTTTTCTTGTCAGAAAATTGAAAAAAAGAAGTCTTTCAAAAACAATTGTTGTTGTTATAGTCAGCAGTCCTGCATAGAAAAAACAGTATAGCTGAGAAAACTATACAGAATTTTAGTTCAGCAAAATAGCTGTCGTGACTATACGATGTTGGTATTGTAGCTAAACTGAACGCGTGACGCACCGAAATGCGTATTTTGCCATCGTACCATTATAATTTCGTTCGCGCAACGATAGAACTACAACTGTTCGACCTACTCTCTAAACCTGAATCAGTGAACGACCACTGATTCGCAGTGACTATTCACTGATAGCAGCAGCTATAAGTCTTTCACTGAAAATCAGTGAAATTCGACTGATGAATCAGTGAAATAGATTGAACTCACTTATTGAATCAGTGAAAGCTTCAGGTGGGAGTAATAAAAACAGCAATATATTTTTACGATCGATGAACTCGTTTATTTTAGGCTAAACAACACTAAAACGGAATTACGTAATTATTATTATTTTTAAGGGACGATAAATCAGTAAAGTGTAGATGAAAGTTTCGAATTCGCGAATTCAAAAGTTATGTTCACGTGACGCGCTCACTGATTCCTCAGTGAAATCAAAGCAGGGCACTGATTCATCAGTTGATATAATTTCACTGATATAATCAGTGACTATTTCACTGATTCAGGTTTAGAGTACGAGGTCTGTTAAAAAAATAAGGTGAATTTTCATTTTTTCCGAAAAATATTAATTTATTCATGAATTTCTATGTTGTCCCCTTCAAAGTAATCCCTCTCATATGTAATAAATGTGTGCCAGCGTTTTTTCCAATCCTCGAAGCACTTCTGATATGCACTTTTTGGTATGTCCTTAAGCTCTCTTAGCGATTCGGTTTTTATCTCCTCAATCGTGAAAAAACGCCGTCCTTTCATGTGTCTCTTCAATATTGGGAACAGGGGAAAGTCACAGGGGGCTAAATCTGGTGAATACGGTGGCTAAGGCGTAATTACGGTGTTGTTTTTGGCCAAAAAATTACGAACAAGCAATGACGAGTGAGCAGGTGCCTTATCGCAATTTTGGAACGAACTTCGCTGCCAAACGCTTCAGACCTAAAATATCCGAAAAAATTGCATGGCATGAGCCAACCGATATGCCGACATTCTCAGTAACTTCTCTAATAGGGATTCGACGATTCTCCATAATAATTTTCTTTACTGCTTCAGTGTTTTCATTGGTTGACGTGCTGGGCCGTCCAGGGCGAGCGTCGTCATTCACCTCTTCTCGGCCTTCTGTGAAGAGCTTGTACCACTTGTGAATATTTTTTTGATTTACAGTAAACTCACCGTATGCCACTTTCAAAATTTCAGGTGTTTTTGGGCACTTAATTCCATTTTTACACAAAATTTAATGTATGTTCTTTGATCCATTTTTTTCGACAGCATAAAATCGCCAACACACGCAAAGCACGTCTAACCTTTAAGCCTCTCACAAACAAATAAAAAATGCTATATTGCTGAAACTGCGAACATACATTCGGGAAAAGTGTGCCAACATAGGAAAAAAATCGAAAATCGAATGTACATAGACCGCGATATTTGAAAATTCACTTAATTTTTTTAACAGACCTCGTATACTAGTATATAGTGTCTCGACCCATGCGGTATAGGTGAGACAACTATACTCTGATTTGCAACGCGATCTATACATTGCTTCGCATGCACGCAACTCTAACCTCGAAATGAGAAAGAAGTGTCATTTGTTGGAGACGTTTTTTCGAAGCGTTTGTCGTTTTGTTTGGAGCATTTTTTCATTGTTTCAAAGATCATTTTTGCGTATCGCGTATTGTTTTTATCATACGCGAAAATTCACAACAGCGATGGACGAGTGGGTGAAGAAAAAATTGACTGATTGGGGATTAAGAAAATATGTCGAAGCTTTCGAAGGTAAGTACTAACATAGTTACAATAATTTGACCATCATTTTTTCATTTCCTATTATTTATAATTAAAGCTGTGGATTACAGAACGTGCGACAACTCTATCGCATGCATTGTTATAACAGGCATAATATTTTGGTTAAGATCGCTATACATCGTATTGTCATATCAACGAATTTGTATCCTTCGCGGAGCAATATGACGTTTAGGAATACCAGTATAGCTGTCTCACCTATACTCGTATAGTTTTGAGGATCGTACCGCAGCATTGGTCTGATAGCAATATTTTCTGGTTCTGAGGACCAAAATATAGTTCTCTCAGCTATACTGTTATTTCAGTGTGAGACTGGTTTGATGCAGTTCTCCATCTGTTTCTATCCTGAACGAGTCTTTTCATTTTGCAGTATCCACCACAGTCTACGTCATCTATAATTTGTTTCACATACTCTAATCTTTGTCTACCTTTCCTTTTGCGTCCCTCTACTGCACTTTCTAAATTATTTTCTGACAGTCCCTCATGTCTAAGTGTGTGTCCTATAAATCTGTCGCGGCTTCTCCGTTACATTCAACACCTCTAGTTCTCTTTCGGTATTCGCTAGCAAAGCAATATCATCCGTAAAACGTAACATTTTGATTGTTTCTTCCTGAACTTTGACGCCTATATTCTTAATTTTTCCTTTAATTTCATTAATATCTTCCTCTTTGTATAAATCAAAGAGGTGTTATAACGAGTAGCCTTATCTTACTCCTTTCCTGATGCTTGCTTCTCCCCGCTCCCTCTGTATTTCTACCACTGCTTTTTAGTCTCGGTATAGAGAGCTAATAATTCTCCTGTCTTTGTACTTTATTCCTTTTGTTCTTTAATATGTCGCAGAGTTTAGGCCAGTTAGCATTGTTGAATAATTTTTTCAAGTTGAAAAACGCAATAAAAGTTGGTTTCCCTACTCGTAGTCTGCCGCTCTAAATCACTCGTGATGAGAGTAATAGTTCTCTAGTCCCCCTTTCTTTCCTAAAACCGAAATGATCTTTGTCGAGTGAGCTTTCTATTGCCTGTTCTAATCTTCTATAAATTATTGTAGTTAGGATTTAAGACGTACACAGTGTGATCTTAAAATAACCGAACTTTTTAGTTATAGAATAAAACAAGCATGGTATTATGTTTCAAAGCTAATATTTATTAAAATAGGATCCATTTAACTCAATACAAGGTTTGGAACGATCAACCAATTTATCCACAGACTTTTTAAACTCTGTTTTTGGGATGTTCTTTAGCACCTGTGTCACAGCCGCTTGAATGGTTGGAACCTCATCGTAAAAAGTTCCTTTCATTCCAATTTTCAGTTTTGGGAACAGAAAATAGTCACACGGTGATAGATCAGGCGAATACGGAGCGTAGTTTATGACACAAATCTGTTTTTTCATAAAAAATTCGTTGACTTCTTTGGTCTCGTAAGGTGGTGCATTTAACTGATGTGGAACAAAACGTGCAAAGACCTTTCTTTTACCCAAATCTTCAGTTAATATTGTGTAGATTGTACAGTAAGATGAATTTAATTCTTCTGCCAGCATTCTCACAGTGAAATTTGCATCGATAGCGATTATTTCACGTACTTTTTCCACTAACTCAGCACGATTTGATGCTTCTGGTCGTCCAGGTCTTGGATCATCATTTAAATCGTAACGGCCATTTTTAAATCGTGTAAACCATATGTAAACTTGAGTACGACTCATATACAATTATCACCATAAACTTTTTTTAATAATTCGTAAGTCTCAGCAAATTTTTTACCGAGTTTAAAGCAAAATTTAATATTTGCTCTTTGTTCCATTATGCTTTTACGACATAACCACGAAAAGTACTGTCATTAAAACGTGCGTGATTTTGTGACCTGACAACTGATTTGCTTGAATTTGGTTGCGCTTGAATGAAGAAAAATTTACCTTTCTGACGCTGTCAACGTTTAATAGATGCCGCTACGTGTTCTATGATTAAAAATTAAAAGTTCGGTTATTTTCAGATCACACTGAGTATGTGTCGTTAGGCTAATAGTACGGTAGTCCTCGCATTTGTTTGTCCCTACTTTTTTCGGTGTAGTAAAAGTTTTGTTAATCTTATAACCGTTTGGTATGTCACCCGTTTCGTACATATCGCAAACTAAGTTAAATAAAATGATCTTTTCTGCTTGTCCTAAGTTCTGTAGGAGCTCTGCTGCTATTAGATCCACTCCTGGAGCTTAATTTGCTTCCAGGCCCCTCAATGCTTTCTCAAATTCCTCCTTTAAAATCGAATCCCCCTTATCATCACTTTGCATCTTATTTTCGTTTTCTAAGAGGTCGGCTGCAGCATCACCCTTGTATAGGCTCTCTATGTATTTTACCCACCTACTAACTTTATATCTGTTTTCTGTTAACGCTTTTCCGTTTTTATCTCTGACTTTGCGAATGTTTCATAAAACTTTGGTCCATGAAACGTCTCATCTTTTCACGAAACTTTCAATGTTTTAATGAAACGTTTCATGGACTTACATCACTAGTTATTAAGCCTCTTTTTCCCTGACACGAGATCATCTGCATGTGGCCACATAACCTCGCAAAGTCCTACGACGTCTAACGACAACCTATCCATTTTTCGTTTTAAGTTTTCTAATTTACCTACGCCAAGGAGACTCCTGACATTCCGCTCTGCTGCACGCAAAATTACTAAACAAAAAAAGATTCATAAGCATAAATTACTGCTAAATAATTTTAGAGTATTTGAAATTGTATTAATCTAAGAATTTGTTCTAACAAGTGATAATTATATAACATTCAGAATAAAAAATACTAAAGAAATAATTGAATAAAAAAAACTCTGACGCAAGATTTCAAAAATGCAACTTTTATTTAATTCTAGATTTGAGAGTTTTAAAATAGAATAAATTTTAATTCATGTCTGTCATGGTATTTCTAGCATCGCATGATCGAAAACAATTTCACCCCAAACATTATTATACCTTACACACGATATTCGATACTAAGTTTGCCTGTTTGAACATCAGAATATGTCACTCAAAAGTTCAAAACTCACGGAAAAAAACATCTTTCATATTCGAAGATATCTTTATCAAAATTGTTTGAAAAACTATAACGACAACTAAGACCAGTAAATAATCCATAATTTATTTCAAGATCAAAGTGATTAGATTCCTCTATGGAGATAATCCAATATAATTCATGCAGGTGAGATGGATTATACTTCCGAAACACGTTGAATCAACTTGATTTAAAATTTAAATATTACACTCCAATAAGAAGACTAAACTTTTTTGAGTACATCCTTAGACAATTAGAAGGCCAGTTTGGTGACTCTTCGTTAGAGTTAAAGGTTTTAAATTCTCGCCCTGAGATCTCAAGTTGGGGTTCAGATCGAATAAAGTTTCTCCTAGGCCAAGGACAGGATTAAATTACGTATTTCACAGCTAAGCTTGGTGAATGTAAATCGAAGGAAGCGAATCTCCTAATGTAATTCTCCAGAACAGAAAATCGATATTTCAAACGCGCTTCAGAACAAATTAGAATCTTCATTAACCATTATTAAATTCGTTTCTCACTTAATTAGTGCCAATAATAATCAAGTTTAATCGTTGTCTTCGAAATTTTCGAATTTGATTCAATATCTATAATGTATGTAATAGAAAAAGTATGACAATAGATTTATTTTAGCTACTTGAGAATAGTTTTTAAAGTGTATTTAAAACTAAATTCAATCAAAGACAAAATTAAAGAGAAGAAAAGGAGAAAACTGATTTAAGTCCAAGTTTATAAGTACCACGCTTATCGATGCATGTTACAAGTTGCTACAGAATCTTCTGTAAACTAATAGCTGTGCGCAAGTGCCATAAACTACAATCTAAACTAGTAAGGCAAGCAGATGGAAATTTAGTAACTCCTTCGGCTTAGCTAACAAAGGCCAACAAATAATGTACCTCTTCTCTTAGCTAGGTTTTGAAACTTGGAGAGACTTGCGTGCCAACTTATCTCGTTAACTACACACAACCCTCGAGTAATTATTAAAACATAATCAATAAAAAGGGTTTCTAAGCAGAGTACAAAACTTGCTTAATTTCAATCTCTCAGTTTCACTTTAGTAAAATGCACATACAAATGAATGTACAAAGTAGCAAACTTCAGCTGAGGAATTTTCGAGAAATTAACTCTTTGTCACTCGCATACTGAAATTCTTGCTCAGGCATTTGTGTTTTTATGGAATTAAATATTGCATATATATATTGGGTTGTCCCAGAAGTAATTGCCGATTTCATATATAGATGTCTTTGAGCATTTTTTTGAATGACTTCTGTCAATGTCATGATTTTTTTCTTCTGGCATTTGTTAGCTATCACTCTTAGCTTGCTTTACAAACAAACTGCACGTGATTTCGTTACAGTTGTTAGTTTGGCATCAACTTTAAGATGGAGTGTAAAAACGAGCGGTAAAAGAAAACAACCACAATTGGTCAATCGTAAAGGTGTAATTTTTCATCATGACAAATTCATCACAACAAATTATTAAGGCTTTGTTGGGAAGTGATGTTACATCCACCATATAGCCCTGACCTTGCACTATCAGATTACTATTTACAGTAAAACCCCGTTTATCGCAACACCTGTTTACTGCAACTTATCTCTCCCGTTCATCGCAATAAACTTTACAATTTTTCCCCCTCATATTAATAGAAGGAGAGGTCACGTGATTCTTAAGGATGGGCGGGAATACCCCTCACTTTTAAATTTGTGATAAACAGCAAACGTGCGCGAAACTAATCGTTGAAGCGCATGCGCCGACAACCAGTTGGTCAGGCTGGTGGTGGAGGAGTGGGAGCCCCTTCGTATTTGCGATAAATAGGAGGCATTCGATTGGGAGGTGTTGCGATAAACGGGGTTTTACTGTATTTCGATGTTTGCAGAACTCCTTGAATGGTAAAACTTTCAATGACGATGAAGCTGTGAAATCGCACTTGGTTCAGTTTTTTTGCCGATAAAGACCAAAATTTCTATGAGCGTAAAAATCATGAACTTACCAGAATGATGGCAAAAGGTCATTGAACAAAGTGAAAAATATATCATTGATTAAAGTTCATTCCTTGTATTTAAAAAAATGTGTTTAATTTGTATGAAAAAATTGTCAATTACTTCTGGGACAACCCAATATAAGTTACCTATTTGCCAGTTTCAGTTCATTTTAGGAGACAATCTTCCTTTACATATTGAAATAGTTTTTACATTATAAACTTGCAAAAGATAGAAAATAAATAATAAAGCAGTTTACAGATGTTACTTTAAAGTTTCTGAAATTGTTCATTTACTGCGATTGTTGAATTGTTTATAAATATAATGTGAGAGTTTTGCTCAATTGTGAGTAACGGAAGGTTGGTGGTTAAGAATTATTAAACATTGAAATATTAAAAAGTATTTGAAAAAAAATAGTTAAAGAGACTTAAAGCTCGATAAAGTGCGATTATTGCAATTGAAATGAAAAAGTTTGTAATACTGCATTCGATTCAAAGATGGAAATAGAGAATACAATAGCGAATGAGAATTGGGATTGAATGCTTAATTAGGAACAATAAGGCGAGAAAGGCTTACCGGATGTGACGTCGTTATTCTCGGATCTCCTTTCGATGCCAGTGTTGTCGTGAGATGACTCTTTGCTTGTCTTTTGTCGACAGCCAGAGTTGGATTCTCCGCTGATACCAGGAAAATCTTGACTGTTTGGATCGATTCGAAGTGGATCTGTACATTCTTCAGTTTTTATTACGATCGATGATCCTACTTGATTCCCCTTGTTGATTACTGAATTGTTACTGTTGACACTGACGTTCAAGTTAATATTTCCATTACCATTATCCGTCTGAAAAAAAGCTTTTTGTATTAACATTTACTGTAAAAAGTTACCTTGATCTCAATTTACATCTAATTAAACTTAATTAGCTTTTTCAGAACTAAACATAAAATTCAATTATGCAAGATAAATTCATAAGAATTATGACATTACTATTCAAATGAACATGAAAAATGTCAGATTAAAAATCAAATAAAAATTTTGCATTTGTAGTTGAAAAGCTGAATTATTATTTTCCATTATGTCTTCTACCCATTTCAATAAACGAAAACCTCTATCGTTTTATTCATTTTGTTACGGTTTATTGAATATTAGGTGCAATTCAGAGCGAAGCAGACCCACAATAACATTTTTAACTGATTGATTTCTGCTATTCTGAAGGTTTTATTCCGCAACCTCGAAAAGATTTGTTTCCGAATTTGATATAGAATATGAAATTGTTTATAATGTGTGTCGATAAGTAACTTTTTTCTTTATGCAGCGTTAAAACATAGACAGTTTATTGAAAAATGGAATCATTCTATACTCTGTTTAAACTCAATCCGGTTTAAAAACTCTACTTACTGGAAACCTACTTGGGATATTTAGGACATGCGTGACGTAAATGCAGAATGTTTTGAGAAGAGGAATAATAACGAGTGAATTGACGTCACAAAAAAAAGATTTTACATCTCTGAATTTTCAATTCAAAATAAATAGTTAAAAACTTTGATGTTCAGAGAGTTAAAATTCATTAGTAGGTCAGAAATAAACAAATAAAATTGAAGATCTAAGCAATTTATAACTCTAGACCAAGAAATCTTTGAATTACAAGAACTAACTCTAAAAAAACTTTGAGTATTACTTGTAGTAGTACTTTGACAGATTATTTACTTAAACTTTAGAATAAAATTCTTTAATGATTCCACTGTTTTTAGATATTTTGTCCTTTCATGTGGATTGTTATTTGTATTTATCATAAAATATAAATCGTTGTTTATGTACCTAGCATTTTTAAAAGGTTAAAGTTTTAATACGTTTAAAATCGAAAACATTTGTGTTTAAATAACTTCAAAAATTATGTCTTTAGTTTTGTATCCGATTTAAATTTCAAAAACCTTCAAAAATGCTTTTCAATTTTAAAAAAGCTTAGAAATTTGGATACTTCCAATTTTAAAAGCTGAGAATTTGAAAAAAAATTAAGATAACTTTGACTACTTCAGAAATTTCAAAATCTTAAAGTTAAAAAATTTGTATGGTTTGAAAAATGTAACTCCAAACTGTAATTTATTTTTGAAGCTTACAAATATGGAAGAATTACAAACCAAATTCTTATATCTGTTAGCAATCAAAATATAAGTCTCGAATTGATAAATTTTCAAAATTTAAGAGAATTAAATTAAAAACTCTTTTTACAACAACTATGATAAATTAAATTTCAAAAGAATCGTTTAGAAAAAGATAAAAATGAATAATTTGTATTGAAAATGCTTTGAATTCCAATTTATGACAATTGTGTATTTAACAAATAAATACCAAGACTAGTTTTTTTGATCGTTTAATTAACCAAAAGATGTGGAATTAAGGCCATGGATCAATCGAACCACGTAAGATAACTTTTTTAATTTACAAAGTATCTTTCTGAAAATTTGGGAAACGTAAAAAAAGACAATAAAGCACGTCTATTAAATTTTTTTTAGTAAAAATTTTGAAAAAAATTTTCATTCAAACAAAGTTGACTGACGCTCATGATCGTTTTCCCTTGTATTTTCCAAATTTCCAGTTAGACATTTTGTAAAATAAAAAAGTTGTCTTACACGAAATTTTATAGGAATTTGGTCACGTGATCTGGTTGACCCATGGCTTTATAACAAACTTTCTAATGAAAATGAATTTTCTGGAGTTTTTAATTGTATTTTGACTTACTGAGGAAGTCAGACAGGTGGATGAAGACGATCTGACAAGGACGATTCTGTTCTGGTTATGGTCATTGGAGACGAGATTGTTAACACTGTTGTTGGTAAGTGCTTGGGTGTCATTGGTCTTTTGGGAATTAGTTGATCCGACAACCGAGTTCGTGGATGTAGTAACGCCGGTCACGCCACCCCCAAGTGAAGTTTGCCTGATTACTAGAACACTGCCAGCCGGCTCCAAAACTACCACCTGCCTCATCCCAACTTTCAATTCCGAGTCAAGTTAATCGAGACTGGAGACTTCTGGATCGTCACTTTTGCCGGAACTGATGACAACTTTGTGTTATTTCGTCTGAATTGAAATGAACTCCGGATCCTTCTCGCCCACTGTCAACTCTCTCACTTCATAGCTACTCGCGCCACCTGCTGACATAAGAAAATAAAAACAGTTTGTAAAAATTCTAATTGAAAAATAATTCTATACGCTTGGAAATAACTTATCTGATTTAAATGTTTGATGTATCAATTTTAATGAATGTGACAATAATTAGCAATTCATCAAATATTATATGTTTAATTACACAATCAAACTTTAGCGATCTGTTTTCACCCGTATGAAATAAGCATAAAATAATAACTCATAATAGAAACATGATGATGATCTGTTACACTTCCTAAGTCAAATATTGTGCCCAAAAAAAGAATACAAACTGGAGTCTAGCTTTTTTGAAATTTTCAGCTAAAATAAATTCTAGCATAATTATAGATAAGAAATTTCTCAAAGCTGGCCAAGGGCGCGTAAGAATTTTATGTTAAATTCAAATTTATCTCTTAAAATCATTTTTTCAAGATTGACATGGAATTTTGAAATAAGACGACATAAATAGCAGAGAGATAAATTTTATTTTGCGTGAAAAGTACTTTCAAGATTTTTTCATGACTCTGAAACCTGTTTACCGTATATAAAAAATAATAAAAATCCAATATACGCACAAGTTACTCAGCGAAATTAATTCTATTTCAAGAACTTTAAAAACTGTTCCAGCAGATACTTTTAATTAAATTAATTTAAAAGCTTTCTTTAATAAATTTCAAGTATTTAGCATTTCATTTAAGGATTTTGCTAAAAAAATTGTTGTTGCAAATATAGACAATAAAATGTTTTGGGCATTTTTTCATATAGAATTCTTTAATAATGATCTATTCTACAAACGTTGATTATCTAAACTGTTTTCGATTTTTTATTAAGTGGAAGTTGAATTGAGATTTTTTTGGATTTTTAATAATACATTTTACTATGTTTTATAAATGTTTGTTTATTAAAAAATTATGTAAAAATTTGATCTTCATCGAAATTTGAATTGAAAAAACTACATATCAAACAAACATTTGCGAATAACATTCCGTTCTTTAAAAAATGACATTCACGTTAAAACGGATTTTTTTTTAAATTCGCACCGGTTCAAATGAATGGCACTGAAACGTATTTTTTATTGTGATCGCTTTCTTTAAACGAGATGCTGAAGCGTTTTGCTCTTTTCTGTACTCTTTTTTAGTGCAAAAGTCAAAATAAATGTCATGACTTGTTTATTTACAGGTCGTTGTAAGCTTGCGCAATAAGCATTTCTTTTTACTGACCCACCTATTCCGTCACAGGCACCTTTGCCATGTGACGTTGCAAAGAAATTCCACCCGACATCAATACGAGTAAATTTTCCAAGGTAAACAAAATTTATAAAGTTTGTTTTATTCCTTTACTTTATTCTCCGTGAATTTTTTGTAAATACTGAATCATTTTTTTTTTTTTTACAAATTTACGGCTATAGGCTTATATTTATTATACTCGGAAATAATTACAAAATTGTGGTGAATTGTCTCATTATTTTTTCTGTAATAAATTACATAGGGGGTGAATAGTTACTTGCTTGTTTGTTTATTTGTGAACAATTCTTCTGACTTTTGCATCGAAAAATATAACAAGCATGATCTATGATAACTAAATAAAATAATAATTATAAAGTAAAGTAATATAATTCGCGATCTATGACAACAGCTAGAGCAAACATTGGTTAATGTTTGCTTAAGAAAAAAAAACAATTTGACTGGAATATTGGTTGAAATGTGCGATTCTGGTTCCCGTCCCTCGGCGATTATTATTTAGACATTCAACTTGTCGGATCCAATGTTGGAGACAAATATTTGGAGATGTTTGTCAGGATTTACACAAATTAAACAAGACACGGAAACAATGTAGAAATAAATGATAGTACAAACACTGAGAAAAAAACCTATTACATTTACTGAATCCATAAGTGACAATAGTGACGGCATAAAATTTCTGCAAATTAAACAGATATTTCAGTAATATAATTTACCGTAGTATTTTGTAAACATGCTAGATTCCTCAATAAATACAGGGTGTCCCAAGCAAAATTTTTACAGTGGCCCTGGCCGGGCCTAGACCAGGGATGAGACACTCAGCCTAACCGGGACCAGATCTATCAGCCCGACTTCCAATCGGGGCCCAGTCAGGCGCAGTTTCATCACCGTTTGGGGGCCTAATATGTCGATTTCTACCCGGACTGCTATCTATTTGTGACTCATTGCATTACTCTGGAATTTTGACATTTTACTATCAGATAGACTTATTGTATGCGTCAAATGAAACTTCAGTCGGTGGAAATTATAGCTTGATGGAACAATACACGCCATTAGAACGAGCTCAAATAGTAGAGCTTTAAGGCCATAAACTCAAAATTTGGTAAATCTATCAGAAGATAAGGATCGTCCGTTAACTTCGTTTTAGTAAAAATTCTGAAATTTTTTTTATTCTAAAATATAAAACTGAAGTGTTATCGGCAATTACAGTTCTGTTACTACATTTCCACGGATAATGAAATATTGTCTTGAAATGTTGGGAAATGAATAAAAAATTACTGAGACTGGTTTGTTATGTCTTAAATATACATAATGATATTACTGACAGTGCTAGATCAGTGCAGCAGAAATCAAGACACTCAGTTGTTATTATTAATAAAATTCAAGTCACGATCGGCACTTCCTAAGAACACTATAAAAAAAATTTTTGACAAGTCTACATTGACAGGATATTTGGGCAACAATAAGAAACCAAAGCGCTCTGATGACAACATCGAACGTGAAAGACGTTCAATTGAAGAAAACCCGACAACCTCGCCTAGACGTCGGTCTGTGTAGTTAAATATTGGTCATACCACTCTCCTTCGTATTACTCACAATGATTTGGGTATGTATCTATACAGAATACTTAGTATACAAAGTTCATTGCCAGCTGACCACGTAAAACATCTGGCATATGCGAATTTCGTCATCGAACAGGCTACTGCTGATAATGCTTTATGGCAGCCAATAATTATGACGGATGAGGCTTATATCTCATTGCCTAGTGCGGTAAATTCACAGAATTATCGATACTACTCCGAAGAAACCCCTCGAATACATGAAGAAACTCTCCATGATCAAAAGATGACTGTTTGGAGTGGAGTTAGTGTGGAGAAAGTCATTGGACCGTATTTCTTCAGTATGCCTTCAGGCCAGGCAGTTTTATATTAAATACTATATTATAATCCTCGCACCATAACAGTGGACCACACAGAAATCATCAGAAAAATTAAATTGGACATGTGTAAAATCAGCATGTATGATGTCCGCTTTTGTAACGTTCCATTGTAATTTTTCCTTTCTTGTCACTCACATTTTATTATTTACAATTTTTGCTAACGAGCATGCTGTAGAGCACAGTAAAGTGTCAAATTTTTGTATAAAAACCATGGTTAAATTCATGTTACTTTTAAAAAGAAATATTTGATAGTGGAGAATATTGTATATTGAAAGACTCCATATAGTAGAGGATCCGAATAGGAAACGACCTTCACCTATCCGTTTACACGATGAAAAGTATTTTATGTCAAATTTAATATGTTAAAAAATATATCGCGAGTGAGTTGTCTAAAAAATTTCTGTCAAGATTATGATTAATTAATAACTCAAAAATGACTTTTTTTCAAAATTGCACTTATTCGTTTACGAAACAAACTATACACCAATCGAAAGTATGAAGCCTATAGAATATGCAAACGTTAGGTTGTCTATTTTTTCCCGGCATAACTATTGGGTTGGCAGGCATACACAGGTAAGTCGATACTAGTAATTTGCACTCATCTGTTTACTCAATAAATATTATATCAAAATAAAAACTTTGACTGGAGTAATGTTAAGATTTTACACGGAGGAAAGTTCTGGGTCCCCATGGAAGGACATATAGGAGACAACTTTCAAATAATTTTTTCTAGAATCCCAGCTTTGTAGAGGGTGCTGGAAGATCACCGAAACGTCGCGCAAGATTTTTTACAATTTTTATATTTTTATGTAAATGGCGGTGGGAAATAAAGACAAAAGAGAACGAAAGAAAGAAAAAGAAGGAAGGGGTTTTGGAAGGTTGCCTTCCCTTTTCTTTCCTCATTTTTTGTTGGTTTTTCTCATGTTTGTTGGATTTGGGTAATGTTTTTTGGTCCAAATTTGGTCGTTTTTTTTAGGATTCGAACGGTTTTGAGTCCTTGGAATTTTGAATTAAAACTGTTTATAATGAAATACGGAGTATTAAGAGTAGAATTTCATTAGGTGTATAGTAGAGTCAGCAATATCTTCTTTGAAAATTTACAATGGACCATACACGGAAAAAGTTAGTCGCTTAAAATTTAAGTTACTTTCGAAGACTCTTGAACATAGAGTTTTATAAGACGTAGTCGCAGAAAACTTCAATGACTTTTTATTTAATAGTGTCCAACTTTTTCTACCATTTAATGAACTTCTTCTGTTATTTAATAAAAAGTTACTGTAATCTTCTGTAACTGCGTCTTATAAAATTCTATGTCCAAGAGTCTTCGAAATTAACTTAAATTTTAAGCGACTAACTTTTTCCGTGTAGTAAAATATGACTGTAAAGGAACGTCGAATTTCATTACGAACCGTAGAAACTTTTTGTAGGGACAAGGCTATATTTTACTATGTTTTAAAGCATTTATTTTAAGGTTTCATATCATTCTCATCATCGCGTAAATTACTATATAGCCTACTAAAGTTTGGTATAATGTCAATATGGTCCACTGTTCAAATGGAATATAGTAAAAAATCATACTTTCCGACGGTAGGAATTAATATAAAAATCTCGCCATGCACCCGATTCAACGCCACCAGACTTTTTTTGTAGGGATATCTTAAGTCCAGAGTGTATATTAACAAGCCACAGTTTTTCGTGTTCTCAAAATCAATATGTGACACACTGTATTACAGAAATTATCGACAAATATGTTGTGTTAACAAAAAAGCAGCGAATTGAACTAGAATATCTGTTAAATTTACAGAAAATTTATGTTGTCACTATTTTAACTTATGGACTCAGCAAATTCAACAGTTTTTTTCTTCGTGGAGGTTTTAACAGAATTTAGACTGACTGACTCAACGGCTATGTTAGAAGGATCGAGTTTCAAGTAAAACTATAGATCATCACTAATTGCACTTTCGAGGTCCGCACTAAAAGGTTTTAGCGAGGAGATTAGAAATTAAGTAGATTGCTGTAGCATTGAGCCCTTCCCCTTTTTATAGGCCTAAAATGTATGTCGTGATGACGAGCCATATATTGTGACGAGCCAAAAGCTGTGATAGGGCACATTAGTAGTAGTAATCGAGACGTATAGACGACCCTCCAGTTCTACTAGTCTTGGAAATAAACGATTTTCTCATGACACCATTTTAGAATGAAATCTGACTATATTTTTTGGTGATATTAATGCTTGGAATGAAGAAAAGTTGAGTTACATTTATTTAAAATTACAGCTGCAATAATTTTTATAACAAAAAATTTATTCCTTCCACCCAAATAACCTAGAGCAATTTTGTTGTTGTATATTTCGTTGTTTATGTAAAAATGGTAGTTTTCGAATGATATTAACCCCGATTTCAGAAAACAAAAATTAACGAAGTTATTTCATTTGTTTATGAGAAAAAGTCGTACCCCTTTTTACAGACATTTTTGACCGACTTAACTGTAAAAAATAAATTTTCCATAGTGTACATAATATAGTACAGTTCTTTAAAATTAAAAATCATCCAGTACAATTGCTTTGCAAAAACAATCAGACATTGAAAAAAAGTCATTTTCACAGGTTTTTATTACTTTGAAAATAAACAAATTAACCAATCATAACGTGCGATAACCAAATTGCATATCTTATTAATGCTTAAAATTTCTAAATATGATTTCTTAAACTTTGCACATGGCGTGGTTATTACCAAAGTAACATTTTATGTTACATTTACCAGTTCCTTTATCTGAAGCATTAATACTACCAAAATATATAGTCAAATTTCGTTCCAAACTTGTGTCGTCGAAAGATCCCTTTTCAGCGTTAATTCCCTGGACCACAGTGAGATGTCCATTAATAATGCGCCACTTATATTGATAATCCACATGTAGTGGTAAGGCTCATGCAATGATACATACTTTAGTATTAATCCGGGTTTTAGATTCTGTATTGACCTTATTAGTATAGCTGATTTTCTTTATATAGTTGTATTGGTAAAGTTGCGAGACGTGACATTACTAAGCAGAAAAAAGTTAAATTAGGAAATTCTTGCTTCCGTGCAATATATAATCGCGTGAAGCACAGTACCGATTTGTAAAACGAGCTGTCGTGGATTCAAAGTCAATTTCCCGTACTAGCGTTTGTATTACAAGTCTTGTAAGTTTCATGAGGAACTGGTTGGGTGTCTTTGAGAGAAGTCGAGTCGTGTAGAGTTGTATTAGGACGTATCAAGCAAGACCGGGTGGCAAATAGTATTCCTGTTCATGTCAACAGACATTACAAAGCCGAAGGAAAGTTTCTTTGCGTAAAATAGATTACCAAGCTCGAGAAGACCCATTTCCAAAATTTATGCCCCGGGCACATTATACGCTGAGGACGACATGCACGAAAAACTGGGTCACCGTTTCTTAAAAGAACGAAGAAAAAGAGTGCCCACCCCAAGGTAAATTGCATGGCGATGCGAAGTCCTATAGTCAAGCATTTTTCAAACAACGGAATTCCAAATGGATTGTCTCCTTTTTTTTCAATATCTATGCATTTTTGTTCAGTTCGTCAGTTGATTTTTCCTTAAAATTATCACTGGTCTCATTAAATAAGAAAGATCTTAGACTGTGTAGTGTTGGTGATATGGCTATTTGCTAGTTTCAGCAAGAAGCCACAATCAAGAAGAAGAAGTAACATAGACTGTGTAGTGAAGAAAGATCGTCGCCTTGTCTGTCTTTTCCTTTCTCATATACCAACTAGCCCGTGCTTTATTGTATTAACAATTGTAATTAATTCAAGTTTTATCATCAACTCTCATTATTTAAATAAATTCAATTTGCTTTACTTTAATAATCATAATGTCCTTCACTGACTTATCCTCATCCCTAGGCGATAATCATTCGATTCTAACATAAAACGAGAAACTTTCGAATAAAGTAAGTGTTTACGTAGTTGCGACGTAACACTAGTAGCCGTTAGAATACATTTGTATTGTGCGCAATAGAAAAAGATTTCCTCTTACTCCACATAAGGGTGCCTTTCAACTTCCTCAATAAAATAACCAATTGAACCTATAAAATACGCCAAACTATATTTTATTTATACTACTATTAAGTAATATCAGATTTGAATTTTATATAGCGAAGAGGAAAAATATAGAGTTTCTAGAAATCGTTTGGAGATTGAATCAACTTTAATTTCTTTTCAGTAAGGAAAAATCGTCTGAAAGTCTAATACTTTAACCAACGAGGACTCATGCTATGAGCATTCCTTTCACAATTCAGGAGTTTAGTCTTGAATATTTCAAAATGCAAGATAACTATAGATATAAAAATGAGATTTTTAGAATTCTGGAGATGGAGTTAGAATGGAATTGAGAACAGTATTGAAATAAAATTAATATTTCTCCTTTCAAAAATAATTTATGTTTGAGGTTAGAAACAACGTTAGTCCTGAAGAGATGGGACCACATACATCAACTAGACCACGTGACGTCGATATTTACAATTCAAAAATTGATAGCTAAAGTGGATTTGATGTATCAAACAGATAAGAATAAAAGCCCAAGAAAGGTCAATCTAGTACTGTAAATCCATTTTAGTTTGTTAGATTTCAAATAATCTTACAGACTGTAATTACAATTAACAACGTCACGTGGCCTGATTGATTCATAACCCAAAGAGCATTCGGTACTTAAAAATTGGCAAATTGGATTAATTTTAGGTTTTCACACATTCATAAAAAAATTGTTTTAAAAGTTTGGGAAAACATAAAAGACATAAAGAAGGACGTAGACAGCCTACTTTTAATTTTGATAATTAAAAAGAGACTATCTACGTACATCGGTTTTTATGTGCCTTAGCCTCTCTCAAATTATATAATAAACTTCCTTAATTACAATTTAGAAAAGTCATATAAAATTCTTCCAGCATTAGCGCAACTTTAACGAAGATAATGGGCGAAAATATTATCAACAAATTATTTTGTATAGTTCTAAAATTAAGAAAAAAGGTTGTACTAAAAATGCTATTTTTGAAATATATTCAGCTAATAAATTATGTCTGTCAGTAGAAAGAAGTGAATTTCATGGATGAGAACAGGGTCTGGATATAAAGCGTTCAAAGTTAGGAGAAAATCGATTTCCTCTTTATCTCTATTGACGACTTTCCCAGTTTTGTAGAAAATAAGGGAAAAATGCTTGCTTTGACTACTAACTTCCTCTAAAAAGTTTCTTAATATATTGAAATGGATACTACGTATAAAACTCTGCTCTTATTCCCAAACTGTCATTTTCAAAGGTGTCTACAAAAACTCTATAATCAAATTCCCTGATTCACAATTGTTAAAATTGAATAAAACCTGCATAATCAAAACTCGTATCATATCCTGTTACTGTGAACTACTTATAATTTATAATCATTAACATATCAATTATAAATAACGTATTTTATAATTCATAACACAGCCCCACAAAAAAAAGTTTTTTATTTGATAGCATTTTCAGTAATTTGCCTAAAGTTATTGAACTGAATAGACTGTTGTTCTAAAAAACTCAACACAAAACACGTCGAACCATTACTTCTTGCATATTTTTAATTAAAAAAAAACCATGTAAATGAAAATGTAATTTTAAACCTAAAATACAAAATTTATAAAAATACATCAAATATTTCCAAACAACACTTGTTTGGGATGCAATATTCCAGTGTTATGGTAATAATCATCAAAATTTTAAATCTTTAACAGAAATAAAAAAAAAATTATTTTAAAAATTTAATAAAAGCTTGACCAGCAAAAAGCGGATCGATCGATCATCAAATATTTACATTAATATCGATGTATGGATGTATCGTGAACAAAAGATCGATGCTAAAATATCGGTACATCCAGTCAAAGACATCGATCTTAGTGATGTTTTAACATTGATGTTGTATCTGTAATTCCAATCTCAAGTTGAGATTGATCAGTTGACCCACGACATTACTAAAAACTTTAATCCAGAATACCTGAATAAGGTCAACGCTTGCTGATAGTCCACATGTCTAAAAATCATCAAATGAAGAACACCAGGGATCAATTTCAATCAAGGACAACCCCTTTTTGAAGTTCATCGCTCTCAAGTAAACTTATGGTAAACACTTTTTATATGCACTTTCCGGTATGGCGTAAAGTTCCTTCCACGAATTTTGTTACATGGTTTCAATCACGTCGAAACAAGTACCCCGGAGCGGCAATTTTAGTTTCGCGAACAGAAAGAAGTTACACGGGGTCAAATCTGGTAAATGGGGTTTCTGATGGATTTTATCACGCAAACACTTCAATGCGGCCAAATAGTATTCATTACACAGGTCTGCAAGGTTTTGTTGTTGAAAAGCTATGGGTCGTTTCCGGAGTAATTTTTGACGTAGAATCCGAATCCGAAATCAGAATCAGCTTATTACGTCAGGATATTGAGATATGTGAGGTTATGTGCTCGAAAAACGGGGGTTTTCGCTACTTTTGAGGTTATTAAGGCCACTTAAAGAGATTGTAAAAACGATTTTGACACTTTGTTGGCACCACTGTCCTCTATACTGACATGGTATTCGAGCGCGATATGTCATTTAGTTTGTTCAGTGCTCGATATTGTCAGTTTATCTTAAGTTTGCGTGTGCGGAATCGCTGAAAATGTTACAGAAGGCTTACGGTGAATCAACAGTGCATTAAAAAGCGTTCGAGATGTGGTGGAAGATTTGCCTAGCTCTGGTCAACCATCAACGTCTTCAACTGAAGTTAACATCGCTAAAGTAAAGGAAATGGTGACTGAATATCGTCATTTGAGTTTAAGAGAGATAGCCGCTGAACTTTTTGTGTCTCACGAATCAATTCATATCATTTGAAACGATTGTTTGGGCATGAAACGCGTTGCTGCTCGACTAGTTCCGAAAGGCTATCTCACAAGGCTATCATTGTGAACGAATTTCTGGCCAAAAACTCAACGAATACCATTGAGCAACCACCGTATTCACCTGATATGGCTCCAGCCGACTTTTTTCTCTTTCCAAGACTCGAATTACCACTTTGAGGCACCCGTTTTCAGTCGATAGAAGACATAAAAGAGAATTCGCGGGGAGAACTGAAGTCGATTCCGGAAAATGCGTTTGAAAAATATTTTGATGATCAGATTATTCGTTGGCATAAGTGTAAAATTTCGGGAGGGGCCTACTTTGAAGGCGATAAAATAAATTTGGATGAATAATAAATAGTTTGTGTTTTATTAACCAATTCCCGGTACTTTTTTGACAGAATGTATGTATAGGTTTGTCATATTGCCTTATGCGTATTCATGCTTAGGTTTGGTACTATTATGGTCACGTTATCGAAGTTTGACCTTGATCGCGTCAATCCGCTATTGGTTGTGATAACGTTAATATCTCCACTACATTCGTAGTATGCACCATGGAGGAAAAAAGAGCAGTGATTCGATTTCTTTGGTCGAAAGATGTGTCTGGTGCTGATATTTACCGGAGACTTTCAAAACAATACGAAAACTCTGTCTACAGCCCAGATCTCACCCTTTCCGATTATCACCTCTTTGGACTGCTCAAGTATGCTTCACGAGGTCGTCAATTTGCTACAGACAACGAACTGCAGGAAGCGGTGCATAAATGGTTGCGCGGCCAACCAAAAACCTTTTTGACAGAGGGAATACGCAAGCTTGTTGACTGCTAGACCAATAGTATCGAAGAGGATAGAAACTATGTAGAGAAATTGGGTAATTGTTTAACCCCTGACTCTTTGTAAATAAATTTAAAAAACAAGAGTCCAGATAATTTTTGATTTGTCCTCGCATATACACTGTTAGAAATGTTCGGGAATTTACCAAATTTGTATGTTACAAAGGTATCGTAAAATTTGACAATATTCATGATGTTTTTGAGTAAAAGTATCTTAAAATTGCGAAAAATGTACTGAATTTTCTGAAATTTTTCTTAGTATTATGAAACTTAACAGAATTTTCATAGAATGTATGTTAAAAATACCAAATTTTAACAGAATTTCCATAAAATTTATCATAAAATTACACAACTGTACACTGAAAGAAATTTATCGTGAATACAGACAATTTTCTGGTTATATTAGCAAAACAGTTTGGCTGTCTCAGATACAGCTAAACTGTATGGGTGTTTCATAAAAACAGTTATAGTTGAAGGGATACTACTGCACCAGTAATATATTTTCAATACACACATCCAAACTGATATGGCTGCAACAGATGAAACATGGTTATGGTTCCTTTAGCCAAACTCTGTTTTGGAAAATCAGCTCAACTTCAAACAGACGCTTGTCTGCTAGTGATGCGTAGTAGTTTCAGAGGTTAGGGGTAAGTAAACTATTATATCAGTGGTTGATTATAAATCTAAAAAAAAAAAATTAAATCGATACCAGCAATACGTGTTTTGTTTGCATGATCACATACGATCACTCTGCAAACGTTTGAACGCACACCAATATACATCCTTGAAACAAACCATTTTGTTTTGCTAAATTAGCATAACAGTCGATGGATAATACAATCAGAAGGACATTTATGAAAGTTTCCTGAACTGATAGCTAATTTAAAGACATGTTATTAGCTCAACTAGTATTTGTTAATTTCTTATTCATACTTATTAACACACAAAATAATATAACTGAAGTAAGAAGATTTTCGTTCTAATTTGCATAGAAATTCTCTAACAAACTCTGTTAGGTAGAAACACAATACCATTTCTTTCAGTGTAACAAAATTTTCAGTTACATGTAACTGCATAAATCTTCAGTTACTCAAAACGTGAAATTATTCCTGTTACAAATTTCAGAATGTCCAGATACTAGTATCAGAATATTCAACACTTTGTAATTGAAAATTAAGAAACTTTTTCTAAAATTTACTAAAAAGTAACTGAATTTTCTGAAATTCTATCTCAATTTTACGAAACTGTAACTGAATAAAACTCCACTCACCTATTATGGGAAAACTTCTCTTTGACTTACATATGACTCCAAATCGTCACTTTAACGGGGTATTCTACTGTGACGACCGAAAAAGTTAAGCATTTTTGACGAATTTTCTTTCAAAAAGTAGTGCATATGTGGCGGCACAAACTTTTTTTCACTGAAATGTATACTTTAGGAGAATAGGAAAAGAAAATTTGTATAGTATAAAAATACATATTTATATATTTATTTCTACATGAATAGACCCATGGAAAAATTAATCTTGCTGGCGTAGGTGATTTTCCAAAACTGTCTCGACCGATCGAGTTAAAATTTTGGAAGCATATTTAACACAAACGTGGCTACCATCCATACCTCAATCGTTCTGAAATTTTTAATTTAAATTGTATTTTCGCCCCAATTATGGCGCAAAAAACGTACGTTATAACATGTTTGCAAAAAATGCCGCCAGTTTGTTAATCTATAATATAATTTAATAATTGAGGTAGGAAAAATAGTAACATTTATACAAATTAAGAACCTCTTTGAATTTCATGTTTCAAATCACCTTGAAGGCTCTAATCACCTACGCCAGAAAGATCAATTTTTTCTTGGTGGGTCTATTCATGTAGAAATTAATAAATATGTATTTCTATACTATCAATTTTTATTTCTTTTTTCCTAGCATATATCTTTAAGCGAAAAAAAGTTTGTATTGTTACATATGCAATACTTTTTGAAAGAAAATTCGTCAAAAATGCCGTTTTCGGTCGTCACAGTAGAATATCCCTTCAAAGAAACCTTATCGTAAGTTATTTAATATTTAAGGGAAAATTACTTTGCTCCAGGAGAGTCTGCTTGCGGGTAAATTTATTTATCAGCCAACGATCGATTTTCCTCTTCAAAGTATACATTACTTTTCTCAAGTATGGAATTTAAAAACGTAAAATATCTAACGTATCAGTATATTCAGAATATGGTAAATATATCTAGAACTAATAATTTAATATCTAAAAATCAGAAACATAACCGTGGAAAGGTTTTTAATTATTTATTGATTTCCTAACTTCTTGATATTACTCAATTACTCTAAATTCTATATTTATAACAGAATGTTTAGAAACGTTCATAAAGGATTTTTCAAAATCGACACTGAAAAAAAAAATTCGACGATACAGACATAATTGTGGTTCCTTGACCTATATTATATTGGAGATTTACCGAAAACCAAGGTTTGCTTGTATTAGTTCAGCCTGTATGTGTATTCCAAACATATGAATTACTATTTCAGCAATATTTTTGGTTAACTGTCAAATATATTTTGTTGAATTACTTAAAAACAATCAGCTATATTCATATGGCTGATAAATCCCAAGCATTTCTTTCAGTGGATCCCTCAATATGTGAAATTATTTTCTTGGTTTCCTAATAATTACCTAATTCTGAAATATTTTCATCTATGAAGGTTAAGAGCGAATTTTCAACAACTCTCTAAAGGATTCTCAAAAAATATACACCAAAAGATGTTTGCGCTCTCAAAAACTCTTTTTGTCCCAGTCATGTTGGAGGCTATGTATTACTCACAGATTTCTTTGTCAACGACATTTTTCTGGGTATAAACTTATTATAATATAAAGTTAAATACATTTTCAAAATTTCCCTCTCTTGTTAAAATCAAATTGAAATAAAAAATTAGAAAATGCTAGAACTGAAATGAGAAAATTCCAAAAATCTGTGACATTCCATAATCCTGAGAGCGGTGACAATTATTGCTGATTTTCCAGATGATTAAGTCCCCGTGTAAAAACCTTTCCATAAAAAGTAACTAAAATGAGCCAAATATTTTCTCTCTCATAAAGGTTATATGAATGAAATTCATGATCGAAAGTGAGGATTATAACCCTTCGATACCAAACATTTGAGGAATTTTCTCAGTAAGGCCAGTTTCTTTAAAATAATTTCTAGTTTCAGTATCACATAGTTTGGTCCTTTTGAATACCTTTCAAGACATTCTTTCTGAGTTAATGCATATAAACAAAAATTTTTTAAGTACAATACCTAATCAGTAATCAATATTCCAAGCTGACGATGTCGGCATTGAGAAATTGTATCCGTGCAATATTTTTTAAGATGGGCATCGAAGGGTTAAAACCCTATTTTTCGCTTAAAGGAGCTTGTTTACATGTCATTGAACATTATTTAAGCCAAAATAAAATAACAGGGATTACAATGACTAAGAAGATCGATTTTAGGAGAAACTTGTGTGGCACGTAGCGCCGTCTTGTTGGAAATAAATATCGTTCAATATCCTACCCATAAACGGCACCAAACAGTTACACGTTGCGGATAGAGAGGATTTTCAATAATAATTTTTGGGTTTTTCGACCCTCAAATGCGACAATTCAGCTTATTAATGTAGCCTCCAACACTGAAAGAAATGGTATTGTTTTTCTACCTAACCGAGTTTGTTAGAGAATTTCTATGCAAATTAGAAAGAAAATCTTCTTACTTCAGTTATATTATTTTGTGTGTTAATAAGTATGAATAAGAAATTAACAAATACTAGTTGAGCTAATAACATGTCTTTAAATTAGCTATCAGCTCAGGAAACTTTCATAAATGTCCTTCTGATTGTATTATCCATCGACTGTTATGCTGATTTAGCAAAACAAAATGGTTTGTTTCAAGGATGTATATTGGTGTGCGTTCAAACGTTTGCAGAGTGATCGTATGTGATCATGCAAACAAAACACGTATTGCTGGTATCGATTTAATTTTTTTTTTTTTAGATTTATAAATTTTATGTAAGGTGTACAACTTTGCCGCTTACTGTGCAACAATTTTGATTTGTCGATTTCGATTAGCAATTACCGCTGCAGCCATCTATCGAAAAACGGTGAAAGCAAACTTGTACATTTAATAATACAATAATTCATATATAGATCTATGAAATTAGTTATTTGATACAGTCTTGAAATCTTAAAATCAACCACTGATATAATAGTTTACTGACCCCTAACCTCTGAAACTACTACGCATCACTAGCAGACAAGCGTCTGTTTGGAGTTGAGCTGATTTTCCAAAACAGAGTTTGGCTAAAGGAACCATAACCATGTTTCATCTGTTGCAGCCATATCAGTTTGGATGTGTGTATTAAAAATATATTACTGGTGCAGTAGTATCCCTTCAACTATAACTGTTTTTATGAAACACCCATACAGTTTAGCTGTATATGAGACAGCCAAACTCTTTTGCTAATATAGCCAGAAAATTGTCTGTATTCACGATAAATTTCTTTCAGTGAAGGTTCAGGTGAAGTTCAGGTTCATTTTCATACATTTTTGTAAGGAATTTTAAAAATTTCAATGCGTTGTTGAAGCGTGCATTGTTCCATTTTTATTAATAGCATAGCTTTTAGTTGTCATCTGTCAAAAAATGACACCTCTTATTATGACAGCTGTCAAAATAGCGAGCTATTCAAAATGAAACCTCTAATTGGGAAACCCTGTACTATAACCCGTGGAATAGCTTTTTTCATTCCATTTCCTCTTGGTAATTATCATCCATCGAACAGAAGTGCTGACTTGTGATCTAATTTGCTGATAAGTATAACAGAATCTACGATTAGTAATGTGCCTCAACGTTTCTAATTAGCTAGATAAAGTTGCAACAGGAGGATCACTCGATCCCAGGAGTGTTACTCGATATGGATCGCCGACGTCCATATGATTCAAGCGAATCATTTGAGATGGGAAACACGAGGTTTACTCTCGGGACAGAATATACGCGATGGTATACATGAATAAATTGGCAGACTATATAGTTTATATCTAGTATGCACAGCGATATATCGTATATCGTATATTCGCCCAATTGCGCACTTGCTCTGGTTACTTACTCTTGCGTGCTTTTCGACCGTTTTTGACGAGTTTGATATTCACAACTTACTTCAAATCACTAGGGACGTCGGAATTGCGGTAAAGGGAGGACGAAAGTAAGAGAGTGAAATCTGAATGTCATCATCATGCTGTGACTAACAGGAAATTAAGAAGAGTTTATAGTCAAACGATTGAATGCAAACAGTTCTATCAAGTTAATAAGCTTTCTCTGGACAAACACCTGCCCTTACAAATGAGTTTCAAGCTATCTTTTAATGCAAATCTCCTGACAATCAAAACCCAATTACACTGGCCTGCATCGATTTTCTCTTTCAACAGTAAATTGGTATTTTCAATGGATGGAAATTGGGGTTGAAACTTCCCACAATAGCGTTTTTGGTCATTTTAAACACTGAACTACAAGTATTTCATATGGATATCTATTTTATTTTTATTATCTATTTCATCAATTTTCATTTTATTTTATTTCTGTCTATTTATTCATTCATATGCTGCTTTAAAAGTCGCACAATATTTTAATATATAAACACTTTTTTTTGATGGAATATACCATCAGTCTTTTTGACCAGTAGAACTAGTGATAAAAGTTTATAAGCGGTGTAGTAAACAAACGGAGAAACTTTTTACAGGAATATATGTTTCATTTAATAATTATAATTTCAATAAGTATTAGAAATTCAGGGAAAACTGGAGTACAATGATATTATTTCCTAGTGAATTATAAAGTATTTTAATTATAAAGTAAGTTAAAAAATTCTTTATTTCATATTTGGAGATGGATTAGACAACGGTCGAAACTTCATGAAAATGCTAAAAAAAACTATGAAATTTTGTCATTTTAATGTACCTGCTTCCCTTAAGGAGGGAAATCCATGTAAAAATTTAAAAAAATCGTACAGCTCGCAAACAGCAACAGATTGAAGAAAATCAGTTTTTGAAGACTCAGAAGGACTATTGTTTAGACCTGGGATTGCAGATTGATCGGTAAGTAACTAAAACTTGTCGTTATACTGTGCTGAAACTTTAAACGCGATTATCTCGAAACTGTATTTTTAAAAACTGCTCGTGTTGTAACGCGAAAAGTCATTGACCGATTTGTCTGAAATTTTGAGAGGCTTTTCTCTACACTATTATCGGAAGGATAAACCTAAAATTTCAGATATTTCACGTTAATAAAACACTTTTTGGGGGTAAAAAATGTCGAAAAAATAGCCCGAAATTCTAACTTATAATTTTCAAAGGCTTATTTTATATTGAAATTTATGTTTTTTTTTAGTGTTATAGGTTTATCCTACCCGTTAATATGTTATAAAAAAAAAGAAATTTAGTTTTTTGTTTCGGATCAATGGTTAATGTGTGATAAATAGAGCACTTTCGGACCTCGCACCGAAGACGACAGACGAAAAATTATCCTGAGCCGCCATTTTGGAAGGAAATAAAGAAATAAAAATTTGTTTATACTTTAGAAAGGTTGAATAAAGTTATGTTAAAAATTTAAAACAATAAAAATATTTTATCAACTACAAAAACATTTTAAAAATATGACTGATTTTGAGGCGTTTACATGGACTTCCCCCCTTGAGAGGGTTCCACCACCTTTAATAATTTTATTTTTTGAGTTTAGACCTTCCATATAATTTTATTAATGTTTAGTACCTTTATTCAAAAAGGTTTTGGGGTTTTTTAAAAATTCCAGAACCTTTATGTATTTTTAAACTAAATATTTTGAGTTTTATGGGTATTTTTTGACATTGAATAACTTTTCAATTTCAATTCTTTCTTTTATTTTGTTCCATACAATGTGTAGCAACTTTCTGGGCTTGGGAAATAAGGTAATATGACTGAAAAAAAGTTACAAATAAAATTAAAACATTAGTAAAAATATCCCAAAATATAAATAAAATGTTTTCTAGTTATTTTTTTATCTGGAGCGCTTTCCATACACAAAAAGTTGCTACACATTATAAGGAACAAAATAAACAATGAATCATGACAATTGGTTAAAAAACAAAAAAGTTATTCAAAGTCAAAAAATGCCCAATAAACTCAAAATTTCTAGTTAAAAAATACATAAATGTGCTGGAATTTTTAAAAAAACCCAAAACCTTTCTAAATAAAGGTACTAAACATCAATAAAATTATATGGAAGGTCTAAACTCAAAAAATAAAAATATTAAAGGTGGCGGATCCCCTTAAGACGCCTCGTAAAAGTGCTGCAACTTTTCATCGACTTACTATTTTATCATGAAACACAGAAAAAGTTTGAAACCGTTATGTTAATTGAATATATTTTCAAAAACTCTCAGAAATTCTTTCAAAACATTTACAATAAAAGGGCTTTTTAAATATATTACAATTCAAATTCATTTTCTTTCATAAAAGTCAATTGAAATGTTCTGAAATTCTTTTGTTTTAAATTACATTTTAAATTTACTTCTTCAAGCTAGGAAGACATTATATTTCGTTTATAGATTTTACATTATCTATTGGTTGTTTTATATTCAATAAAGAAACCCTATTCTCCGAGTAAAGACTCCACTTTTCTGTATTCCTTTGGGGTTTCAATCGCTACGAAAGAGACTTGCAGTTACCAACAAAGTTTCCATAGCTACTTTATAGAAGATGAATTACCTATTCCAATTTGATGAAATAGTGTTCCACCTTTTTTAAACAATTATTCACTTTTACATTCTCATCATATGAGAAAGTATTGGTTTTATGTAAAAAATCACTCACGGAATTTTCATCAAATCTTTACGTTTTGAGACCTCCTGATTCACAAAAAACGGTTTTTACGAAAGTGTCTGTCTGTCTGTAGCAATAGTATTAGTAATAGTAGATCGTATACTCAATAACTCTCACTGGAATTATCGAATAGAATTAAGCCTTGGCATATTTTTTTGTGTTTTTGAAAAAATCAAAAATTCCAATACTGGTTTCTGATAGTACTCATAAATCTCTACTAATTATCCCAATAACATTTTTCCATTTAACTAAAATTAGTAATGTTACAGTATGTTAAAATTTGAAAAAAGTTAATATCTAAATTCCAGTTAAATTATACGAAATACGAAAAAAAAATTATGATACAAAATTGTTTACTACATGAAGATCTGCAAGTTTTAACAGCAACATTTTTTATAGGATGTATATTTTTCTTTTTAATTTAAAAAAATATTATTAAATTAATTAGGTGAGTTTGAAATTTTTGTCACTGCCTACATTATCGGAGGTTCACTAGTCGCGTATCAGATAGGATACGTTGTCGACAGGTGTCCTCGTAGACAATTTCAAACTCTTATATCGCAAATAATGCAATTGAATTAAAATATTTAAAGAATTTGAAAATCTTTCTGTGGAAAAAAAGACGCTTTCGACTGCGCTGGGATTCAAGCCCAGGTCTTTCATGTGGCCTCCACGGCTACGTTTGCAGGACATTTTCGCACATTTGGGGCTCTATTTTGTCGATAACGGCACGAATCTTCTCTTTGAGTTCTTGAATTGTCTGAGGAGCATCAGCATAAACCTTATCTTTCACGTAACGCCAAAGAAAAAAGTCTAGAGGTGTTAAATCGCATGATCTCGGCGGCCAATTATAATCGCCGTTTCGAGAAATTACTCGGCCTAGAAATTTTTCACGCAAAAGACCGATGATTTCGCCTTTTGTGTGGCACGTAGCGCCGTCTTGTTGGAAATAAACATCGTCCACATCCATATCTCTCAATTCTGACCATAAAAATGCATTAATCATGGTTCGATAGCGCAATCCATTTACCGAAAAAGCGACTCCAGATTCATTTTCAAAAAAATATGGCCCTATGATCCCTCCTACCCAAAAACCGCACCAAACAGTTACACGTTGCAGGTAGAGAGGCTTTTCAATAATAATTTTTGGGTTTTCCGAGCCCCAAATGCGACAAATCTGCTTATTAATGTAGCCTCCAAGGTGAAAATGAGCCTCATCGCTCATAATGATTTTTCGGTGAAATTCAGGTTCATTTTCATGCATTTCCAACACCCAATTCGAGAATACTCTGACGTAACCTCGTAACTCGATTTTTGGAGGTTTTGAGTTAAAACCGGATTAATCATTAAAATATGATTTAGCATAAGTGTATAAAATTTTAAACAAAAATAATGACCCGTTAATTGTTTATTTAAAAAAACAAAAGAACAAATAATTAGAAATTTTTCATGTGGTTTTCGAATAATATGTTTTTTGTCTTTCCTGTAAAGCAGTGTTTTTTGAGATACGAGGTTACGTCAGAGTACCCTCGAATTGGCAAAGACACGACGTTGTTGATGGTCGGCAGACTTGAGTTCTTGTGTTAACTGAACTTTATAAGCCTTAATACACAAGTCTTTATGCAAAATTCGGTGTAGAGTCGTTTGCGAAATGCCTAATTCTAAAGAACGGCGTGGAATGGACAAACCTAGGTTTTCCTCCACACTGTGAGCTACAGAAGCAATATTCACTGGTGTTCTTGCACGACGGGCACGAGTTCAATTCTTCACATCACTAACTTTTTCCAACAGCTTGAATTGTTGCACCCATTTCACAATAACTGGTCGACAAGGTACTTCAGGACGTCCGAGAAAGCTTTTAACTTTACGAACTGTTCCAGCAAAATTTTCACCATTCTTGTAGTGAATTTTAACAATTTCAATGCGTTGTTGAAGCGTGTATCGTTCTATTTTTATTAATGGAATAGTTTTTAGTTGTCATCTGTCGAAAAATGACTCCTTTTATTATGACAGCTGCCAAAATAGCGGGCTATTCAAAATGAAAGCTTTATTTGAAAAACCCTGTATAAGGTCTACAAATTTTGTCTTCCTTAGTTTCTGATAAAACGTATATTTTTCGTTTCAGTTTCTTCAACTTAAAAACATCTTATTCAAGTATAGAAAAAAGATTTCGTATATTTAAAAAATAATAAAGTATGTTGGAGCAGCTTCTGTTTTAATTTGCTAAAAGATAATTAAATAAAATGACCTTTGAGTTTAACAAAGATTTTACTCAATTTCCTAAATTATTATTATACACAGAGAAAAATAGCATCTGGTCATAATGACTAGGAATAATGTAATTGGAAAAAAAGTGACTGTAACGAGGGAGACTTGTTGTCGCTACTTGACATCGTTGAAATTGTCCTTAACTCTTAAACTTAGCTATGAAAACTTGAAACATTGAGTTCTCATGGCTAGAATAACGTAGTCGATATAACCAGTGCAGCAAACTGCACACTCGTTCAATCCGCTGTGTATTGTTTCGAGTAATGCATATTATTTTTCATAGAAACTGATATCAACTCTTTTGAGAATTTGATTTGATGTGTCGAGTGGTTCGAAACTGTGATTTTAAATCCAACTACTTTTAAAGTTTCAATCCGCTCTACAGATACCGACAAACAGATTTTCAAAAGAGGTGCTATGAAAAATACAATGTTCCACGTAGTGATTTTATGCATTTGAATTTAGGAATTTGATTTTACATAACTTTATAGATGACACTTATATATAGTGCCTGTGACAACATTACATAGACGCTGTGACTACATTACTTAGTCACGGCGACCACTTTTAGTACCTACATTGACGGGTCAACCATTGCTTGAATTTAATCCATCTGGAATCCCACTTGTAAAATGTTAATAAAAACAAAATTTTTAAAAAATGTCTTTCTTTTTTTCAGAAAAATAAATAAATCTAGTTGAAATTGACAGCAATCGAAAGAAAGTACCACTAAGGAGAGGTTGAGATGAAAATAATTAAATTAGCATAATGGAGGTATTGTACTTTCGGAAGAAAAGAATGAAATGAATGCATCTCATGAATCAATTTGTATGTAGGATAACTATCATAAAAATAAGAAAACGAGCTCGTTGGCTTCGAAAAAGAAAATTCGAGAGCGCCCTGTCGTTGCTCAAAAATTGGCAATGCTTCAGCGTTACAAAGGCTTCCGTCGTTTTATATTCACTTAAAATCGCATCCGCATTTATTCGCCAGGGGCTGCTGCTTGATTCAACCTGAGAAATTATAATTGCCAAAAACACATCGACATTGGACCAGAAATTGGCCACCTGCCCATAATAGTAGATGAGGACTAAGTATTTTTTACACTCTAATTTCAAACACGTGCTTTATAATCACAAAAGATCAGTTTCATTACAATTTCAAGATAAGGTAAAGCCTATGGGAATAGCCCATGGAAATAACGGGGATCACGGCAACTGAGATAAATTTTCGAGGGGAAATAGGAGAACCAAGAAAAAATACTTAAATAAATTTAAATTTTCATACAAATCGAAGTAAGGATGTATACTAGGTACAGTCAATCTCAAAATTCGCCCATCTTCAGAATGATTTATAAAATCGACAAAAATAGATACATTATTAAGGCCATGGATCAACCAGATCACATGACCTATTTCCTTTGAAAGTTCGTGTGAGATAAATTTTTTATTTTACAAAATTTCTTCCTAGAGATTTGTAAAATACAACAGAAAACGATGGAGAACGTCTGTCAACCTTGTTTGAGTGAAAATTTTGCAAAAAATTTTCAACTGTAATTGTTGATAAGTCTTGGAGCTTTTTTAAAAATATTTACTGAAATGAAGTTAACAGACGTGCTTTATTGTTTTTTGTTACGTTTACCAAATTTTTAGAAAGATGTTTAGGAATTATACAGTTATTATAGTTATGTTGTAAGCAATGATAGTTTAAATTTTAATGAGACTCATCCGAATAGAATTGCAGGAAATCATTTAAAGGGTAAAATGAGCCCTTGATCATTAGAAGTAAATAAGAATTGTAATTTTTTCGTCAAGAGGAAACAAAAAATTAAAATCTAAATAACTTTTGTTAATTTATATTATATGAGAGGGTAGTCCTAGAAGTACCCGACCTGATGTATAGATGATAGTTGTTTTAAAAAAATGACTATGATCGAAAGTATCAATCTTATAAAGCTTAAGTTAGAAGTTTGAAGATTCTAAGTTCCTTAGTATTTGTTTAACTGTCAATAGTAAACGCTATTAGTAAATTTGTAAACATGGAAAAAATTGGTCATTGTTATTTGATACAATACTTTCATTTGGAAGGTCTCAGCCCAATCAAGATCAAAGCCGAGCTAGATTCAACTCTAGGGGAGTCTGCTCCTTCGTTTACAACAATAAAGTATTTGGTGGCAAAGTTTAAACTAGGTCGTACGAGCTGCCAAGACGAACATTGCAGTGGTCGACTAAATGAGGTGACCACGATAGAAATTGTGAGGAAAATCCACAAAATGGTATTGGATGAGCGTCGACTAAAAGTACGCGAGCTAGCAGACATGGTAGGCATTCCAAAAAGTGCTGTACATCGCATTTTGACTGAAAATTTGGACATGAGAAAGCTGTTCGCAAGATGGATGCCGCGTTTCTTCACAATGGGACAAAAACAGCGTTGTAAGGGTGTTTCAATCGAGTGTTTGGCGATGTTTCACATCAACAAAGCCGATGTTTTGCGTCGATTCATAACCATGGATCGAACATGGGTCCATTACTTTTTGGGATGCACGTGTGATAATTTTGATTGATTATCTTCAAAAAGGAAAAACAATTAACGGCGAGTATTATGCGAACTTATTACAGCGTTTAAGGTAGTTCGTTCACGAAAATTAGACCTCAAGCAAAAATAGATAATTTTGCTTTCAAGAATAGAAATATTATTATTGAAGGGCTAATTTGAAAGAGAAAAGATTATTTTTCGTGAAAAAAAATTTGAAAGAGAAAAGATTATTTTTCGTGAAAAAAAATTTGAAACACAAAAAAATAAAATTTATTAATAAAATTATTTTCATGAAAAATAATCTTTTCTCTTTCAAATTAGCCCTTCAATAATAATATTGCTATTCTTGAAAGCAAAATTATCTATTTTTGCCTGAGGTCTAATTTTCGTGAACGAACTACCTTAAGTAAAGAAATCAAGAAAAAAGCGGCCGAATTTAGCGAAAAAGAAAGTGTTGTTTCATCAAGACAATGCACTAGTTCACATATCCATTATCGCGATGGCCAAAATCAATGAGTTAAAGTTCAAATTGCTTCCACACGCACCCTATTCGCCAGACTTAGCCCCCTCAGATTATTTTCTCTTTCCGATCTTGAAAAAATGGCTCGGTGGTCAAAAATTTGCCAACAATGAAGAAGTGGATTCTGCGTTTAATGGCTATTTCGAGGAGCTCGACGGTTCTCACTATAAACAGGATATCGAAGGTATTTAACATCGCTGGGAAAAGTGTATCGAGCTAAAAGGAGACTACATTGAGAAATAAAAGTTTTCTTTGTTAGGTCTGGTACTCCTGGGACTACCCTCGTATATGCGTTTAATTAATTGAAATTGCGTAATAAAACTAAAATGAATCCTCAAAGCGACTTGATATGTTCGACCCAAAAATATTAAAAAGTCAATAGTACCTTAAAAGGTCGGGATAAAAAAAAGAGCGAATATTTCGGAGCTAATGATAATTTCCAGGGCTTTTATTTCCCATTATGATAACTCTTTTTATTTTATTTCTTTCGTTATATTTTTGGATTCAGCCTGTGGCAAAGTACTTATGATTCTCGAAAGAGTTCCTCATCATATCAGTCACACAAATTTATAAATATATATGCAATTGTGAATGAAAATAAAGAGAAAAAAGTCACGAACACCTTGTAATTCTTTTTAAATTAGTGGATCTGCATGGAAACAAGTTATATCTGATTCATAATTATAGATAGAAGGTTTAGGAAAGTCTCCAGAAGTTGACTTGTTCATAAGAGCGCTTCACAAAACTTCCAAGTGTCGTTCTAGTGCTTAAACTATGGTTAGAAATATAAAACTGCTATTAAAATGAGTCGATTTACACATACACGGAGAAAAAAATTTCAAGCAAATTACAAGAAAGTATGAAAAAAATATCCCCGTTATTGAAATGAAACTTTATGCAGAGTGTGGTAAGAAATCATATCGTGTATGTGGAAAATTATAATTTCTATAAAGTAAAATTCAAGATTCGAAAAAGTATACTACAATGACAACTATTTTGAACAGATAGCGATATTTTTTTATATCAAAAATGTTAAATTTTTACAATACACTTTTGTCTACAATTATTAAAAATATGTACTGTATTCTGATAGAAATATATGTTCAGCATTGTATAAATTCACTAAAAAGTTTTAAAAAATTGAATGAAAATAATTATTTTCCACATTATCATGATTAATTTAGGTTTATTTATGCACAGTTTTTACATGTAACCATGTAAACTGTCATTTGTTATATAATCGCACGCTTAATTATATCGGAAAATCCTATACGCCTCGGGGTTCGAACCTAAGCTTGTAATCGGTCTTTAACTAAACAAACATTTCAAATTCCTGCAAAGTGATTATTAGTATATAACACATATATAAATATTCTTTAAAATCGACTTAAATATCGCACACTATGTTATATATTATATAATTGTATATAATTGATGTTAGGCCAAGTCTACCCACGAACGTAGCGCCTAGCGAATTCTCTCGGTTGTAAGAGTACTCTTGCTGAAATAGGATGAGTTTCTTGCAACCATAGCAAGGCGAAGGTCGAGCTACTTTTGAAAGGAACATTTCTCTGACAGCATATTACACTAGCAATAATGGCATGCGCTTGATTCTTTTAACACATCACTCAATAGTCTAGTACGACTGGTTGTCAACAAACAAGGGCTCAATTTTCGACGTTTTAATACACGCGCCGTTATTCAAACAATCATAACTTCTGCTAAAGTTGATCAATTTAATTTCTATATGAGTGCTTTTTGAAGGTTTTTTATAAGCTTTTCGACGAAAATAATGACTTTTAATTTTAAAAAAATTTCATGCTCATTTTCCCATTCTAAACATATTGTGTCCATTAATATCATAATAATATAACTATAGCTATGGTACATTTTTTAAAAATGTTTTTTAATCTTTCACATATATTTTAAAAATATTTATTGTTTGAAATTTTTTTTCATTTACTTTGTTTTAAATTATTTGAAGCTCAATATGAGTTTCAAATTCAATTCATTCGGGGTGCTTTTTGACATAAGTCCCCTCTCCTCTCACATCAATGATTGAGCAAAGTTCTTGTTCCATTACACATAGATTTCTTTTTCTACTTTGTCGTACAGTTTTCTTCGGAAAAACATCAAACTGCGAAGATAATGAATATCTTCTCAGTGTTAGAGTTAGATCAGCAGAGGGCACGAAAAAGTGGTACTTTTTCTTAACAAGATGTATATTTAATGTTTTGATTTTGAAAATACTATTGAAAATCAAGAATTCCATTTTTTGATCAAAACGTGTGAGGTACAAAATAAGAGTTAAAATGCAAAATACTTTGTTTAAATAAAGTCTACGATTGTTTTCTCTCATTGAGACATGTGGAAGAAAATTAATTATTTTAATCATGTAATTTGTTAGAAAGTTACAGAAATGTATACAGAAAATCGAGCACGAGTGTCATGGTGAGAATGTGTTCCTTAAGGCCAATAGAGCCTTAAGAAAAATTGAATTCCCAAATCGCGCGCCTTGGGTACGCTTAAATTTGCGCGCGATGGGGCAGATTTTTTACATTAAAAATCCAAAGAAATAATAAGAGTTCCCATGCAACTAAACTTGAATTTAAACTGCAATTCGTTTAAAATTCTCAAGAAATCAAGGCCGTAGCAACGGAAGGGATGAACAGGGCTTGATTACCCCCCTAAATTCTTACCAATGTCAGAGTAACCATGACATTTCGCGCCATCTATAATTGGCATACCAGGCGAACCACAAATGCAACCAAACAACGAACAAACAACGAGTAGGTACTACTGCAAATCCTCCCCGAAAAATTGTTCTGCTTACGGCTTTGCAAGCAATTAATTATAAATAAAGTTCTCTTTCTGCTTAAATCTCACATCACAATCAACGTCAAGTTATTAAAAGCAATCAAAAAAGTATGACTAGTGACTTTCCATCGAATGATTTCTAGACTTCCGTAAAACACGAAGGTCTCTAAACGAGGCAAACAGAAGAACTGAAAAATTGATCAAGCGGTGCTAGGTGCTTGGCACGAAGTAGCATGTAACAAGAGAGAAAATCCAGAAATTTCTGATGCATGTGTCTGTGAACAACATGGATTTAACAATTCGATATATCGACTCAGGTGAAAAAGGATCTGAAACTCATACTTTTAATTCCACAACACACTCTATTTAATGGAATAAAAATGTTCCATGACAATGTTGGATAGAAAAAAATAATAGTTGATTTGTCGTTTCATAACTCAATCAATAATTTCTTACTCATCATCAAATTCATCACCCTAGAAAGCAATTTCACCACTAGTGAGCTGTTTGACGTCAAACGTGACCCACGAGCTCATATCGAAGTAATTGATTAATTAATCTCGCAGACAAATTGTTAACAACTGTAATTCTCTAATTGTACCAGCCAGCAAAGTTTACTCAAATCCTCGTTAAAGTTATTTCACCATTTTCTCAACACGAAGCAATATCTAAATCATCACTGATCAAAAAAACTCTAAAACTCAGCACCTTATGTATATTTTACGAACCTTAAGGGCATGAGATATTTGCGAAAAGTAGCAAGCTCACGTGAACAACTTGGTCCACTTTCTACATGTTTACATCCAAAATACATAAAATTTTGTTTTCAGAATTGAGGGAATGACAGAAAAGATAAAAACGGGTGTAGAAAAATTACTTTCAGTTTTGTTGATAAAAAAATGTTTTAGACAGATTTCACTCAAATTTAACTTTTTGTAATTTTCAAAACCAAAATATGTTTATCTACTTCCGTTTCTATCTTCTCCACGATTCACCAAATTTTGAATACAAAATTTTATGTGTTTTTGACACAAACATTTAGAAACGAAAAATCAATAAAATTTGCTTAATTCCTAAGTATCACATGCCCTTAAGGTCATGTGACAGATCGGTCACGTGACTTTCAAGAAACGAATTTATGCAGTTGAGTTGCCTCAGCAATATTTTCAAAATATTAATAGTTTCTTGATAAAATTTTGGGAGTTGATGAAGAAGATCCTGAGACAAATTCTGTGATTTCTTTTTTGGAATAGGTAATTTAGAAAATAATTTTTCTTATATCAGTCAGTCTGAAGTGAAAATTTTTTTGATCCACTGATCAAAACAGAAGTAACGAGATCTGTTTTAGCACGTTACTGATCATATTCTGAAATTTCAACAAAAATATCATTATTATATAAAAAGTTAAGGAAACTAAAACTCGGTAAATGTTCTTTTTCATAGTCACGTGAAAAATTTGATACATAGCCTTAAGGGCATGTAATATTTAGGAAATTATCAAGTTTATTCATTCTAGGCTTCTACATGTGTATGTTAAAAATGTATAGAAAGTTTTAACTTGGGAAATATTAGAAAACATATTAACGGACGAAAATAACCCATTTTTAGTTTGAATAATTTAAAAAAATTAAATATTAGCAAGCTATCTTAGCTTTGAATCTAAAAATATGTAACAAATAATGAAGTAAAATTAGAGAATTATAAAGATTCCTTCATAAGAGTAAAAATCTGCCCGCATCGCGTGCACATTCTCATCGGGCACTCCGTTCTTTTTGGACCTCGCGCTTAGCGCTCGGTCTTATGCTCTTCGCATACATTTAAGTTTATTTCTGATAATTTGATACTGAAGCTCAAATTAATTTTATAATATTACAGATGATGTGAATCACACATTTTCTCAAAGTTACTAAATTTGTTTTTGAGTTTAAGTGAAACAGGAAATTCAATTCACTTAAGGGGGTATTCTAATCTAAAAGCCCGAATTTCGGGCGTTTCTTGACGTTCAATAAAAAAAAAGCAATCAAATTTTTAACCATCCATTTTTACATTCTCATCATGGATGAGAAGGTATTGGTTTTATGTGAAAAATGAGTTTCGAAATTTTCATCAAATCTTTACGTTTTGAGACCCCCTGAGTAAGAAAAAAGGGTTTTTACGAAAGTGTCTGTCTGTCTGTCTGTCTGTAGGTCGTGTGCGGCATAACTCTCGATAGAATTATCAGATTGAATTGAGCTTTGGCACACTTTATCGGAGCCGAAAAAGTAAGGACAAGTTCGTTGACCAGCCACATCCAATCAAAATTGAGGGATGGAGCACTACTTTTGTGTTTTTGAAAATGACTTTTTGAAAAAATCAAAAATTCCAATACTGGTTTTTGATAGTGCTCATAAATCTCTACAAATTATCCTGATAACATTTTTTGATTAAATCAAAATTAGAAATGTGACAGCATATTCAAATTCGAAAAAAGTCAATATCAAAATTCCATTTTCCAGTTAAATTATACGAGATACGAAAAAACGTTATGTACAATATTATTTTCTACATGAAATCCTACAAATCTGAATCGTAACATTTTTTCCCAAGATGCATATTTTTCTTTTTAATTAAAAAAAAACTATTGAAAATCCAAAATTCAATTTTTTGACAATAATATTCGAAACACGAAAAAAACGTAAGAATACAAAGTTGTTCGTTTCAGAAAGATCTACAAATTTTGTCTCACACAGTTTCTGATAAAACATATATTTTTCGTTTCAATTCCAAAAAATACGATTAAAATTTAAAAATTCCATTTTTTTAGACAAAATATGTGAGTTACAAAAAAAACGTTTGGATGGAAAATTGTTTGCCTAAATGAGGTCTATAAATTTTCATTAAGACATTTCGGGACAGGATGTATATTTTATGTTTTGATTTTTAATATTAAATAAATTCGATTTTTTTCACCAAAATATGTGAGATACGAAATAAGCGTTGTTCTGCAAAATCGTTTCCTTAAATAAAGTCTACGATTGTTTTTCCTTTTTGAGAGATTTGGAAGAAAATAAATTATTTTAGCCATGTAATTTATTAAAAAGTTACTGAAATGTATACAGAAAATCGAGCGCGAAGCGCGAGCGCCATGATGAGAATGTGTTCCTTAAGGCTGATAGAGCCTTAAGTAAATTGAATCTCCAGTTTCACTTAAATTCAAAAAGAAATAGAGTGACTTTGAGAAAACGTGTAATTCACATCATCTGTAATATTATTATAAAATTGGTTTAAGCTTCAGAATCAAATTATAATCAATAAACCTTCTGATCATCTGAAAAAGAAAAAAAAGGTGAATTCTTCATCAGTGCAAATATCATTATGGTAGGAATCAGGAAAAATGAAGAAAAAATATTTCCCTGCAAAATGGCGGCTACTCAAAAAAGAGGTAGAGTTTTTTCAGTTATTTGTTAACGGTTTCGAATTTTTTTTAAATAGAAGAAATTGGAAATTTTTATTTTTTGTTGGTTCATACTAAAGAGGGATATATAAAGAAAATTCGTGCCAAATTTCAAGAAAATCGGTCGATTAGAATTTAACTGGAACTGATAAAACAGTACATATAACTTACATTTCGTCAAATCCTTTTAAGGAGATATTCTTGAATAACTAAACTATCGAAATATGAAAAAAAAAATTTCAAGTTTTTCAACTTTCTAGACTAGAATACCCCCTTAAGGCTCTATCGGCCTTAAGGAACACATTCTTATCATGACACTCGCGCTTCGCGCTCGATTTTCTGTATACATTTCAGTAACTTTTTAATAAACATATCACATATTTAGGCTAAAGAATGTAATTTTTCAATAGTGTTTCTTATACAAGTAAACAAAACATAAAATATACATTCGGTCGAAAAAGTCTTGATGAGAATTTGTAGACCTCTTTTAAGACAAAAAATTTCTCATCTAAACGTTTTTTTTGTATCTCACATATTTTGTCTGAAAAATTGAATTTTTGAATTTTAATCGTATTTTTGGAATTGAAACGAAAAATATATGTTTGTTCAGAAACTGTGTGAGACAAAAATTGTAGACCTCTCAAAAACGAACAACTTTCCATCCTTACGTTTTTTCGTATTTCACATATTCTTGTTTAAAAAAATTGAATTTTGGATTTTCAATAGTTTTTTTTTTTAATTAAAAAGAAAAATATGCATCTTATGAAAAAATGTTACAATTTAAATTTGTAGGAATTTATGTAGAAAATAATATTGTATCATAACTTTTTTTCATATCTCGTATAATTTAACTGGAAAATGGAATTTTGATATTGACTTTTTTCAAGTTTTAACATGCTGTAACATTTCTAATTTTGGTTTAATCAAAGAATGTTATGAAGATAATTTGTAGAGATTTATGAGCACCATCAAAAACCAGAATAAGAATTTTTGATTTTTTCAAAAACACAAGAAATGGTCTAGTTTCCTTAACTTTGGTTGGATATGGCTGGTTAACGAACTTGCCCTTACTTTTTCGGCTCCGATAAAGTGTGCCCAAGCTCAATTCAATCTGATAATTCTATCGAGAGTTATCGAGTATACGACCTACTACAGACAGACAGACATTTTCGTAAAAACCACTTTTTCTGACTCAGTGGGTCTCAAAGTGTAAAAATTTGATGGAAATTTCGAAAGTCATTTTTCACATAAAACCAATACCTTCTTATCCATGAAGAGAGTGTAAAAAAACTGACTTTACTATAACAAATGTTCTGAAATCCACGAAAATTATAAATTTTAAATAGCCCATTGACTTTAGAAAAGCTCAAAGAGTAACTTCTCCAGTTTTCATGAAAAAATGCTAGTAAATTTATCCTTGGCAGCGAGTTAAAGTGAACATATTAATTACATTTTCTTTTCAACAAAATTCAGTATACGTGATTTAGAAAATTCAGATAGAACTTTTTAACAAAGATAATTGGAAGTTAAATTTCAACTCCTACAGAACTGTGTTTTGAAAGTTTATGATTCCGTTTTTTCATATTTTCTTAAATATATAATCAATTTTTCTGTAAAATATACATTTTTCTTTTTTACAACACCCTTTTGTAAACTATCATCCAAAAAATTTCTGTTACAGAAAAAAATATTTTCATTTCAATTATTCGCAAGTCCTAAAAAATATTTTACCACAAAAATTTCCCTAATTTCAAACCTTGTTACACTTTAAGGTGTCAAAGAAAGTTTAGTCATTCGACATTAAATGAATTATAGGCAAAATCCAAACAAAACATTTTTTTATATTGACTTAAAAGAGTAAGTAATTCATGTCTATTTTTAGAAAATTTATAGGCAATGAAAATTTGCAGTAATATGAAAGGAACAGTTGCCTTCTCTTGTTTGTTTTAATTTCTGCAATGAATCATATTTGTTCTTATATTCAAACTGAAATTAAAGAAAAATCTCGGAATAACGAAACCCTTAAAAAATTACGTAAGGTTTTGGGGAGAGAGGAGGGTCAGCATAAATCTTCCAGCTCATAACTTTGATGAGGGGGAGAGGGTGGGTGGTTAAGATAGTCTTACGTAAAAACATTTTTCTCAATTTCGAGTGTCGAGTAAAAATGTGGGGGGAGGGGAAAGTTGGAGAGAGTTTTTTTTCGTAAATATGGATTTGGAACATTAGAAATGACCAATGAATGCTATTAAAACACATGACTAGACAAAACGCTGTGAAAGAGAAATAGTCCAAGCAACAGGGAATTTGTTATGACATTATTTATTTCAGAAAACAGACTGCGCCATCAGAAGAAAGGTTGGTCATAGAGTAATTGTGTCATGTTTTGGACAACGAAATATGATTTATACATTTTTTATTAACATTTAAGACCAAAAAATCGCACTTTTTTAGTTTTTTGTTCATAACATTAAGGGGGGAAGTACCCCTAGACACTTAAAAAAATCGATTTTTTTATTGTTTTAATCGATAGATATATCGCCTAAGAATATCATGTCAAAGTTTCAAAAGCTAATTCTCAAAATTGTGGAAGAGATGCATCCCGGAAGTGCCTTTAGTAAGTTCTTTTTCTCTTGACCACAAACTTTAAACGGCCTTTTCTCGAAACCATGTTTTTTAAAATTGCGTAAGTGATAATAAAAAAACTAGTCAATCGATTTTCATCATCTAGCATTCATTTTAAAGAGCATAAAAAACTGTTCTATATAGACTAAAGATTAAAAAAACAAATTATTTTGGAACCATTTTTGACTGGAAGTACAAGGAAATTTTTCGTCAAATCGTAATTTTTTTTTTTTGAGCCTGTTTTGAAGGGTTAATTTTTTAATTTCGCAAATATTTTAGTCTATCTACTAAAAAAAAACCCTCTCGAGTAAGAAAATGTTTGGTTTGTTGATTTCAGATGAAAATTGCAGCCAGCATCGCTTACCCAATTTACGACGTCATCGACGACATGGCTTTTAAGATCCTTGAAAAATTTGTTAATTTTCAACTTTCACTTTTGTAGAATATGTTTTTTTTTCAACCTCAAACATCGCCTAAAATAAATATTATACTGATTTAAAAAGAACTGTCTTCATTTCCCTACAAATCAGCTGCAAAAAAGACCTTTTTATTTAGTTATTTTAGGTTGAGGTTTGGTGGAAAAGTAGCAGACTTTATGCTCTTCAAATGTATAAAAAACGGACACCTTAAGATAATACGTTTCCGCGCTATTGACACTTTAATTTATTTAATGCGTTAATTGCAAAATGTCTGCTTGCCGCAGAGGTGGTCCGATTTTTATTTTGAAAACGGCTTTTAAAAATATAAATCAAGCACAACAGAACGTCAATCTTGGTTTTTCGCTAAAATGTTGCAACGTTTATTTAAAAAAGTCCCAAACATAGCTCCAAACGCCTGAAAGCAGCAAAGTGACCCAATGAGCCTACTCGCCTTCTCCCCCCACCACTGTCACTTTGCTGCGTTAAGGAGTTTGAAGTCATTTTTGGACCTTTTTTTGATGAACTTTGCAACATTTTAGCGAAAAACCAAGATTGACATTCTTTTGTGCTTGATTTATATTTTTAAAAGCCGTTTTCAAAATAAAAATCGGACCACCTCTGCGGCAAGCAGACATTTTGCAATTAACGCATTAAATAAATTAAAGTGTCAATAGCGCGAAAACGTATTATCTTAAGGTGTCCGTTTTTTATACATTTGAAGACCATAAAGTCTGCTACTTTCCACCAAACCTCAACCTAAAAAGTTAAAAATTAACTGAGATATTTATTTGTTTAACAAAAGCTAAATTTCCCGGTTTTTCCGAAGTTTCTCCGCTTCTAATTATCCAATCAGATCAAGCGACGGCGCATTTTGTTGGCAATTCAATTGTCTACAACTTTTCAATTGATGTTATTAAGATTGGATAATTACCTTTAATATTATGAACAAAAAACTAAAAAAAGTGCAATTTTTTGGTCTTAAATGTTAATAAAACATTTATAAATCATATTTCGTTGTCCAAAACATGACACAATTACTCTATGACCAACCTTTTTTCTGATGGCGCAGTCCGTTTTCTGAAATAAATAATGTCATAAATCATTCATAATAAATGCCCTGTTGCTTGGACTAAAAGAAAACGAGCGCGCGCTCTCTGCTTAAAATTTCCGACGTGCACGGAACTTTAGCAGGGATCATAATCTATTTTTTCTAAAATAAAGGAATAGAGGACTTTTTTCCAAAAAAGGACCTTTTTGACAACAGTAGAGGATTTTTGGAGGATATTTTTTAAAAATAAAGGATAGTATATAAATCAATGTAAATAAAAAGTTTACTTATGTTCAGATGAACAATTATATATTTTTTTGAAGAAACTAGAACGAAGTCAGTAGGAAACAAGATGGCCGTATGCACGTGAACATTTACATTACAAACTAATAAAGCTATATGTAATTGCCGATTTCACATATAGATGTCTTTGACCATCTTTTTGAATGGTTTCTTTCAATGTCATGATTTTTTCTTTCTGACATTTGTTAGCTGTCACTCTCAGGATGCCTTACAAACAAATGGCGCGTAATTTCGTTTACATTTGTTAGTTTGGCATCAAATTTAAGATGGAGTGTAAAAACGAGCATTTTCGTCATATTTTGCTTCTTTATTTCCGTACAGGAAAGAACGCAGCACAGGCTGCTAAAAAGTTACGTGATGTGTATGGCGAGGAAGCCTTAAAAGACAGTGTCGAAATTTGTTTGATAAATTCCGTTCTGGGGATTTTTCACTTAAAGATGAACAACTTTCAGGTCGGCCAAATGAAGTTGATGATGACCAAATCAAAGCCATAATCGAATCGGATCGTTATGTAACCATGCGAGAGATTGAAGAAATGTTAAAAATATCAAAATCAACAATCGACCGTCATATACAACGTCTTGGACTCGTTAAAAAAACTTAATATTTAAATTCCACATGAATTGAAAGAAATTCATTTACCAAAAAGCATCAACGCTTGTGATTTGCATCTTAAACGCAATGAATTCGATCCTTTTTTGAAACGAATTATCACTGGTGATGAGAAATGGATTGTTTTCAATCACGTACGTCGTTCAAAAAAGATCATGGTCCTAGCGTGATGAACGACCACAAACAATATCGAAAGCTGCATTGCATCAAAAAAATATTATGTCACCGTCAGGATTCAATATTTGTTAGAGTGAGATGAAAGTATAGTTGTGTCTCACTCCAACCAATGGTCAACTTTAACCGTGGAGACGTTCCACAAAAGGTGAACCACTGCACTGCCTTCAATGACAGGTATTATGTTTTTTTAATTTTTAGCATTAATAAATAAAATTATTGCATATGTCAATTACCTTTTAACGTTATTTTTAACGTAGAATAAGGATAAAAACTTTTTGAATATTTATGTTGCCTCATTCATGAGTTATAATGCTACTTTACGATAGCTTTACGATAGCTTTACGATAGCTTTACGCTACAGCGTAAAGCTAGCGTTCAGCCAGTTCGCTAGGGTACTTCTCGGACAACCCAATATATAAACTCTTTAAATGATAATGGGGTTAATAAGTTACAACTTAAACATCGTAAAATACAGTTTTCTAGCAGTCTCTTTATACTTAAGTTAATCTTAATTTTACTTTTTTTATTAGACTAGCACATGTCACACACTTCCTCGGATTCGGTAATCAAGATATGGATCATATGAAAAAGAGAGGTTATGTCCAGTATCGATTCAATGAAACGAGCAACCGAGATACGATAAACGATATTCCCAACAGACGCGCGATATCGATATTGCGATAGAGAACACAAATATTCAAATACTTAAAATGACCACGTCATTATGAATTTTCTTTATCCTCATACAATTCTGATGTTTATTTTTTGTTTTTGGCATTTCAATTAAAAATTTATTTTTTAAATTTACGTTTTCGACTGAAAATAGAGGAAAGTTTTCCCAAATAGAGGAAATACAGGACCGGCTTTGATCCCTGCTTTAGCTTAGGCAGGGTGACCGTTTTCATCGACAAAAATGATTCCCGGTCATTAAAAAAATAGTTTCCAATAAATAACAGTTAATGCAATGGGTTTGTAGAGTCTTAATAGTATATTACGTGCCTAGGCGCACAATGAGGGTTATTGCGTGATGAGCGACAATTCTCGCAGGAGATCAAAGCCCAGGCGCGATCAGTTCTGCGAGCATTGTCGCGAGTTTCGTAATTTCTCGAATTGTGTGCAATGGCACGTATTCTATTTTATGTGACTTCGGTGCGTGTACGAGTTTTAATGCGTACACTCGAATCTAATCTAGTATTGTATTTGTTTGCGGCGCTAGTCATTACACTTGATATGTCACGACTAGTCCCGGCCATTTTGATTTTATCGATCTTGTGTAGTAGTAATGGATTTTAAAAGACGCATGCGCAGTTCAAATGTACAAGGCTTTGCCAGTAAGTTGCTAACGCTGTACGAAGAAGAAGTGAGAAGAAGAAGAATAAGAAAAAGATTGTGCTCCGTTTCATGGCTTTAGGCGCATGCGCAGTTAAATTTTTGCATTTCATTCCTCTATAGCGCAATATACTACATTGCGCTACTGTTAACTGTAGCGAAAAACCGAGTTTGCGCGCCGGTGGCACATAAAATATTTTTTCTACTAGCGGGCCATAAAGTGGACTTTATTGCCCCGTGCGGGGCAAACAAATCCACTTTCTGACCCGCTAGTAGAAAAAAAATCGTGTGCAACACGGGAAAAACATTTATTTTCCCTAGTTGCACAATGTACTATTATGTGCCTCAGCCGCGGAAACTCGTTTTTCCGTTACAGCTGAGAGTAAAGCAATGTTGTATATTCCGTTACAGAGGAATACAATGTAGAAATTGAACTGCGCATGCGCATTATAGTCTTACAGCGGAACGCAATCTATTTCTTATTCTTCTTCTTCTCACTTCTTCTTCGTACAGCGTTAGCACTGACTACTACACAAGACCGATAAAATCAAAATGGCCGGGACTAGTCGCCAATTTGCGCCCGCTTCGTACAACTAGCGCAGCAAACAACTACAATAAGTACTAGATTAGATTCCAATGTACGCATAAAAACTCGTATCCGCACCACAGTCACATAAAATAGAATATGTGCCAATGCACACAATTCGGGACATTGCGAGACTCGCGACAATGCTCGCAGGACTGATCGCGCCTCGGATTCGTCTCGGCTTTGTCTCGACTTCATCTCGGCTTTGCAAGCTACGTCTCGACTATGCCTCACCTACGCTTCGACTACGCCTTGGCTTCGATCTCCTGCGAACATTGTCGCTCGTCACGCAATCACCCTCATTGTGTGCCTAGGCACATAATATACTATTTTATTCAATATTCTGAAATGAAATTTCTCCTGGTATACCGAAATCATACGAAATGGACAATTGTTAGAGTAATTGTTAAAACCCTCAAATTTTTCGAGTTTCTAGTACAACATACGCGGCCCTGAGTACTTTTAGAACTAATGCAAAGAAAATATACCTCATGCATGTGAGTTCGAGGCAAACACCGATAGCTTTCAATATCATTAATCTTGCTAATGGTCATCTCACCTCGTTCATTCAATGAATTATGCATTTGCTGACAATTTCATGTAACAGTCTCCAAACATTTTCGATGTAAACAGTCAGTCGAGTACGATAGACTCATTTACCAGATTCAATGAACTTGTTTGCACATGACTCAGTATCTTGGGATTTTGTGTTAATAATAGATAAGGTTCTGGATTGTGAATCATTTAGAATCGCTTGATAATCAACTTATAATTCATCGTAACTGGCACTAATACAATATTACTTGTTGGGAATTGCATTATCTAGAAATTTTCAAGCCATAATTCAACACAAAAAATTTATTCAGTCATTCTGAATTTTTTCAAATCAAACTTTATAATCAATAAAAACTTATTTTATTATAATAAATTTTTAATAATTTCTAAAATGGTTCTTTTTTGTTTGAAGTTTTATAATTGAATTTCAATTTTATGTTTAAAAGTTTATTTAGAGTTCAAAAATAAAATAAAATTTCATCTATTTTGAAAATAGATTCTCATTTCAAGCATAAAAGAGATTAAGATAGATATATCCTCGACCTGGTCTTCTAACACCTGCTGCTATTATTGAACCTACTATACTGGGAAGTTTTATTACAGTGCAATTACACACGCTCTCCATACGAAAATAGTCATCGGTATTTTCGTACAATCCTAATTTAAATTCTGTGAATTTCAGTTTCAACAAGAGTTCAATAACTTCAAACACCTAAATTTCATTTTCATAAATTTCGAAAAATGTAGGTACCTTTCTCTCAATTTATAACAAAAATCTGGTAACTGACTTTAAAAATATGGTACAGCCCGATAAGAAGGTGGATATTAAAATGATTGCAAAATTGTTAGAAACGAGATTGTTCTAAATTCGAAACATTGTGATATTATCTCGTTTGAAATTGTTTGATATTGCTTTGATTTCACATTCAATTAACAGAAATTGTTTTGAACTAAAATATTGATAGTTTTTGCCATTGAGAAGGAATTCAACTGACTTCAACTTTTGAATTTTCTTACGTCATTGAACATAATTATAGTGGGTGATCAAATTACTATGATCATTTACATTATTTATAGAAATTGCTTCTCACACGTACACACTTAAGAATTTCTACCGCAATTTTCAAAAACAAAAACTGCAGATTTATATAAAATTAATCAAATTATATAATTATGATTAAATTAATTAATTATATTAAATTAATTTTTGGAAAATTTTCTTAAAAATAAGAAAATCCAGTAAATTTTTAGTAAATTCAAAATCATTGAATTAAAATTTGCTTGACATTCATATACTTGTATTTGAAAATTCTAAAACTTGCAAAAACAAAAATTTACATTCTGGGCAACTAAAACTTCACACATTAGTTGCATGTGACAAAAAATTCAGATAAGTTTTGTAATTTTAATAAAAATTTGGGCACTTCTTCAGGGCCTAAAAAGAAAGGGCGAGCTTATTAATTAGCCACTTTTGACCGATGGTTCTGGTTTTATCCGTAAAAAACGTTTTTGTAAAAATAAAAAATTCAATTATTCCGCCAAAATATACGAAAATTGGCAAAAATTTTAAGAAAATAAAATTGTTCATCTCAAAAAGATATGCAAATTTACTCTAGATCACTTTCTGATCGGAGACGTAGTTTTCGTTTCAATCGTAAAAAACATTATCAAGAATGAAAAATTCCATTTTGCACCAAATCTATGCGAAATACGAAAAAAAGGTTAAGATACAAAATTTTGTAATTCAAAGAGATCTACAAATTTGCATCTTATCATTTTTTTTTATAAAAGTTATATTTCTTTTTTATCAATGAAAAACGCTTTTATAAAAATCAAAAATTCAATTCTCCCGCCAAAATATACGAGATACGGAAAAAATGTTAAAAAACAAAATTATTTATTTCAGGAAGATCAACAACTTTGGTGTTGACCATTTATTTTACAGAAGATATATCTTTTGTTCATTAATAAAAAATATTATTAAAAATAAAAAACTCTTTCTAAGCAAAACTACGCGGAATACGAAAAAAATGTTAAGAAACAAATTCACTTCAGACAATTTTTTAATAAAAACAAATAGTTTTTGTTTTTGACGAGGAAAATTTTATTAAAAATAAACAATTCCGTTATCCGTTTTTCAGCAAAACCATGCGAGATAGGAAGGAATCGTATTTTTATTTTTAAATGCAAGTTTGGCTCTAATGGATATAAAATGAAAATCGAGTCATTAAAATAAAGTATAGTAGTGATCATAATAATTTGATCACCCATTGTAACGTGTCTGGCAAGACAAATTTGCAACGATTTAAGGCCATGGATCAACCAGACCACGTGACATAATTCCTTTATAAGATTATGTAAGATAACTTTTTTATTTTACAAAATATGTTCCTGAGAATTTGGAAAATGATAAAAAACGTCTGTCAAGCTCGTCTAAGTGAAAATTTTGGGAAAAATGTTACAGATAGATTTAATTTATTGTTTTTTCCATATCTCGCATATTTTGTTTAAAAAATCAAAGTTTTTATTTTCAAACGTCTTTTTTTACATTCTCATCATGGATGAGAAGGTATTGGTTTTATGTGAAAAATGACTTTTGATATTTTCATCAAATCTTTACGTTTTGAGACCCCCTGAGTCAGAAAAAATGGTTTTTACGAAAGTGTCTGTCTGTCTGTCTGTAGGTCGTGTGCGGCATAACTCTCGATAGAATTATCAGATTGAATTGAGCTTTGGTACACTTTATCGGAGCCGAAAAAGCAAGGACAAGTTCGTTAACCAACCACATCCAATCAAAATTGAGGGGTTGAGCACTACTTTTGTGTATTTGAACATAATTTTTTGAAAAAATCAAAAATTTCAATACTGCTTTTAGATAGTGCTCATAAATCTCTACAAATTATCCTGATAACATTTTTTGATTAAATCAAAATTAGAAATGTTACAGCATATTCAAATTCGAAAAAAGTCAATATCAAAATTCCATTTTCTCGTTAAATTATACGAGATACGAAAAAACGTTATGATACAATATTATTAAATAAATAAAGACCTACAAATTTGAATTGTAACATTTTTTCATAAGATGCATATTTTTCTTTTTAATTAAAAACAAAACTATTGAAAATCCAAAATTCAATTTTTTAACAATAATATTCGAAATACGAAAAAAACGTAACAATACAAAGTCGTTAGTTTCAAAAAGATCTACAAATTTTGTCTCACACAGTTTCTGATAAAACATATATTTTTCGTTTCAATTCCAAAAAATACGATTAGAATTCAAAAATTCCATTTTTTAGACAAAATATGTGAGATACAAAAAAAACTTTTAGATGGAAAATTGTTTGCCTAAATGAGGTCTACAAATTCTCATTAAAACATTTCGGGACAGGATGTATATTTTATGTTTTGATTTTTAATATTAAATAAATTCGATTTTTTTCACCAAAATATGTGAGATACGAAATAAGCGTTGTTCTGCAAAATCGTTTCCTTAAATAAAGTCTACGATTGTTTTTCCTTTTTGAGAGATTTGGAAGCAAATAAATTCTTTCAATCATGTAATTTATTAAAAAGTTACTGAAATGTATACAGAAAATCGAGCGCGAAGCGCGAGCGCCATGATGAGAATGTGTTCCTTAAGGCTGATAGAGCCTTAAGTAAATTGAATTTCCTGTTTCACTTAAATTCAAATAGAAATTGAGTGACTTTGAGAAAATGTGTAATTCACATCATTTGTAATATTATTATAAAATTTGTTTGAGCTTCAGTATCAAATTATAAGAAATCGAAAGACCTGGGCTCGAATCCCAGCGCAGTCGAAAGCGTCATTTTTTCCACAGAAAGATTTTCAAATTCTTTAAATAATAAATGTGCAGATTTTTTTTATATCAAAACAAAAAATATTTATCTTATCAAGCAATGTGTAAATGCAAATTTATAGAACTTTTTTCAGCAAACAATTTTGCATTGTGACGTTTTTTCGTATCTTGTATAGTTTGACTGAAAAATGGATTTTTGTTATTGATTTTTTTTATTTTAAGTTTTGAAATGATATAACTTTTCAAATTTTGGTTAGATTAAAATTTTTTTTAAAGGCGCTTTGTAGAGCGTTCTGAAAACTATCAGAAATTGGTATTAAAATATTGTATTTTCCAAAAAAGTATTTTTCAAAAATACAAAAAATACTTTAATTTTTTAAATGTTGATCGGATTGATCTCAATTCTCACCTTTTTACCTTTTTTGTTAGTGTAGGTTTTGTTCATTTGCATCTTTTCAGGTTAGTGTAAAACTCACTGCTCCTAATTTATAAGGCTCGATAAAAAATAACAAAACATTTTCTCAAAGTCACTATTTCTTTTTGAATTTAAGTGAAACAGGAGATTCAATTTACTTAAGGCTCTATCAGCCTTAAGGAACACATTCTCATCATGACGCTCGCGCTTTGCGCTCGATTTTCTGTATACATTTCAGTAACTTTTTAATAAATTACATGATTAAATTAATTTATTTCCTTCCAAATCTCTCAAAAATAAAAAAAAAATCGAATTTTTTTAATATTAAAAATCAAAACATAAAATATACATCCTGTCCCAAAATGTCTTAATGAGAATTTGTAAACCTCATTTAGGCAAACAATTTTCCATATAAACGTTTTTTTTGTATCTCACATATTTTGTCTAAAAAATGGAATTTTTAAATTTTAAACGTATTTTTTGGAATTGAAACGAAAAATATATGTTTTATCATAAACTGTGTAAGATAAAACTTGTAGATCTTTTTGAAACGAACAACTTTGTATTCTTACGTTTTTTTCGTATTTCACATATTATTGTTAAAAAATTGAATTTTGGATTTTCAATAGTTTTTTTTTTAATTAAAAAGAAAAATATGCATCTTATGAAAAAATGTTACAATTCAAATTCATAGGTCTTTATGTAGAAAATAATATTGTATCATAACGTTTTTTCGTATCTCGTATAATTTAACTGGAAAATGGAATTTTGATATTGACTTTTTTCGAATTTGAATATGCTGTAACATTTCTAATTTTGATTTAATCAAAAAATGTTATAAGGATAATTTGTAGAGATTTGTGAGCACTATCTAAAACCAGTATTGAAATTTTTGATTTTTTCAAAAAATTATTTTCAAAAACACAAAAGTAGTGCTCCATCCCTCAATTTTGATTGGATGTGGCTGGTTAACGAACTTGTCCTTACTTTTTCGACTCCGATAAAGTGTACCAAAGCTCAATTCAATCTGATAATTCTATCGAGAGTTATGCCGCACACGACCTACAGACAGACAGACAGACACTTTCGTAAAAACCATTTTTTCTGACTCAGGGGGTCTCAAAACGTAAAGATTTGATGAAAATTTCGAAAGTCATTTTTCACATGAAACCAATACCTTCTCATCCATGATGAGAATGTAACAAACCAATCATTGTGCCTTGCTCGTTTCCAGCTAGTCAAATTTTAATCTTTTATATTTTAATGCAAATAAAAATTGTTTGACACTGAAGAGGGCCCCCATTTGTGGCCGAAACATTTGCCTTTTCCAATTTTCATGCTCTCTTTAAAATAAAAAATTTGAAAAAGAACTGACCCTATGGCGAATTAACTATATCACAGATTTATTACTGAGGGTCAATAAAACAATGAACATGTACGGAAATATGCTACGATATACTGAAGAAAAGCAGGGCCGTCTCTACGATATAGGTGAAATAGGCAACCGCCCAGGGCGGCAAAATTTAGGGGACGGCAATGTCGGGGTAAAATTTTCATTTTTATAACGGGAAATCAATGGAAAAAATATAAAATATCCATCAATTATTTTAAATTTACCACAAAGTTTTTTTATTGATTTCATCGCGAAAAGATAACACCAGATTTCTTCATATATAGATAGATTAATCTATCTTCAGATTGAAGGGGCGCAAATATTTATTCTGCCTAGGGCGCCAAATTTTCTTAAGCCGCCGCTGCTAAAAAGCATTATTGTTTCAAAGAATTATCAATTTGATAAATGGCGTGATCGCAAGGTCTCGTCATTTTTCTATCCTAAAGATATACCTACGAATGTCCCCTAAACTCATCCGGGACAGGGTTTCTTTAACTAAAGGATTACAAGCTGGCTTCTAAGTATATATTAGATCGAACAGCTTACTCTTAAGACGCTTAAACGCTGACTCTTATCATTCGCGTTTCACAGAGCTTTGTATCTTTACATCTTTTCATCCAAATTTCAAAAATAGACTATCAAATTTCGATTATATAATGGAATCTTCATAAATAACATATTTATAGAAATTTTGATTAAACCTCATATTTTTTCCTAATGTAGTGAAATGTAATCTATACAAAATATATTTTTATTTTATTATTTTATTTTATAAAATATCATTTTTAATATATTTTCATGTAAAATTTGAATTTTACTTCATCTTCATAAAAGTATACTGGATACGTATGTTACATGTGGTTTTGGACATTTAAGGTTCATTGTAGAAAAAAACAAAAATAAACTTTTAAAGCCATGGGCCAACCTCACCACGTGACAAAATATACAGGTCATTATAATCGCGTAAGAAAAATTTTTTGAAACAAAATGTAAACAAAATATGTTTCTAGAAATCTAGCAAATAAATAAGTATAGAAACTCCTGAGTGGTTCGATTTTGTATACAAATTTGCAGAAAATAAAAATGGATAAGTTATCGGCAATAATTACACTTAATTGTAAATATTTTTGCAAAAGTTTCACTAGACCGTACCTGACGGACTTTCTTATTGTCTTCTGCCATATCGTTCAAATAAATATAAATATAAACTATAATTAAGTCACGTGGTCATGTTGCTCAATGGTCCTAAATTATAAAACAATTTAAGTTGAATTAAAAGAGAAAATATTGAACTACACCCTATATATTGAGATGTAGATAAGAGAACTTGCTTTTATCAGCTTCATGCAAGTATTAAAAATTTTACGAGCCTCAAATTGATAATGCACTCATATAATAATTTTCCTTCACCTTAAAATTATTATTTATTTCTTTATTATTATCGTGTTCCGTTTTAGCAAAATATATCGAAAATTTGTTTACATTACCAAAACCAAAAGTAGACTATCAACGTCTGTTTTTATCTTCTCTACCATTTCCAAAATTTTGAAAATAAACATGTAGAGAATAGACCAAATTGTTCACATGAACTTTCTACTTTTCTCAAGTATCACATGCCCTTAAATTCTATGGTCAGTAGATAAAAATAAAAACGTATTTAATTTTTCAATACAGTTTACCCACATATCTATCACATAAATTGAACATTAACTATTAAATTAATAAAATATGAATTTACAAATTGATCAACTCTATTCTTAATTATCGATACGTCTAATATTTAATATTTCAGGGAACACACCTAAGCTATTAATTATTACATGTTATTTTTATGCTCCGAAAAAAGAGTTAAATAGGTACAATACTTAAATAGTAAATCAGTCACACTACTGTATATTTCTACTATGACATTTTAATGTTAGTTAGAAAAATAATAAAAATATTTCCAACATACACAAATTTTTCGATGCACTTGAGTCCTAACAATTCAAACAACTGTAAAATATTCATTTTCTTTTCAAATAACGTTAGAAGTGCTTTTAACCCCTGAATACGAAATGGAATACAAACATGAGAAGCCCCTTATAAAAAATTCTTAAGTCCATCAATAAAATACGAACCTTAAAGTCATTAATGAAATGGATTGACTAAAAGCAAACAATACTTTTGAATAAAAACTTCAAAGAAATCATCTTAAAAAGTAAAAAATAAATTAAATTAAAAATGACTTATTTCACTAATTTTATACTTCGATTGAAAATACAATCTTAATCAAAAAGAAGTTAAGTCTACAAAGAGAAAAAAAATGCTGTAAATTTACAAGATATTTCAGTACAATTAACCGCTTTTTTAAATATATAACAGATATTTCGATAATTATAAAAATTTCTGATGAATTAAAATTTTGAATTTTTGTAATATTTATCGACAAACCTGTTATGTTTAAAAAAAGCGGTGAATTTCACTGAAATATCTTAAATTTGTAGAAATTTTATAATATAAAATATATTTTATATAAAAATATTTATCTCTATGCGGCCGGCTCTAGAATACACATGTGAATTTATTCGCAAAATTTAGAAAGTTTTCTAAAAATAAAACTTGCTACAAAGGAGAAAAAAATGTACCTTAACTGATTGAATCTACTTATCGCTTCCGAAAAATTCAATATCTCTATTCATTAGCCGGAAATACAGGAAGTTTAATATCATAGTAAAAACCTTTAAAACCAACATAAGAAATTGATTCAAAGAACAGTAGATTGTTAATTCTTGTAAAAATTTTAATAATGTATATCTCAGTGAAACGAAAGCTGAGTGAAAAATAGTCTCGCTAAAAAAGTAAACAAAGGAAAATAACAGAAATCACCGAAAAGCAAAATGTCATTTACACGCACGTTACCCATTTATCCCCACGTCCTAATCCAAAAAAACTTTTCATTCGAATTGACTACAAACATTTCATTTACATAGTGTTATATTATTCTGTCCTGGGGGGAGAAATGTCAAATGTTTTGTTTCAGTCTATAAGGGAGAATAGAATAATGAAACAAAAGCTAGAACAACTTAAATGCAAAACAATTATCAATAATTATTTCAACCTTTCTATGCAAGCTCTGTTCATGACACTTCAGTATGTCTAATTTTGATTAGCTATTCAAAATAGAAAATACTTAGGTGCCTACCATAAGCACTAAAAATAGCAACACCCATAAAATAAACGAATTCCCCAAATCCCTTCCTAAATCTCCCGGAGCAATCAAATCCTTCCTGGGCGGTGAGAACGTAAATAAAATAATGAACTACGATATACAACACTAAACAAAGTTAGCAGCACTTTACTATAGTCAAGGAAACTTTCCCCCTTCCGTATTATTGAATTATACGCCACAATTTTGTGGACAAAACCAGGAAAACCTAAAAAACAATAGGAGAAAATTTGACCCTTTTTCAGTTGTAAGATTTTTAAAATAACGGCTGTGTGAATTTCCTAAGGGTTTTTTTTTATCAATGAGTGTATGGAGCCACCCATGAAGAAAAGTTAGAGCACGAAATAGAAATGGGTTAAAAGAGGGAAAATAAGAGTACTTACGGAATTTCTCCTTCGAATGACAGAAGGCCTGAGACCCGTGCTGGAGCTGACGTTTGGACTCATTTTGACGTGGCGATTCTTGTAATTCAAACACTTGCTATACTTATTTGACATAACTTCTCTATCGAATGTATACGCATCGCTTTAGGGTACGAACTTGTTGAATCGCTAACACAATTTTCACATAGAAAATGTTAATATTCCGTGTACGTTCGCCCGCGAACGATCATCGGAATCCATGACAGACGGGAAACACGACACACGACCAAAAACCGAACACGGCTGACGAAGTCTGAGCCGCATGCGCTGGAGCACAAGGTGCACAAGATGGACCGAACCATAGAAAATATTGATAAATATAGAGAGTGTAGTCACTAAAAACTTTATACACGATTACAAAAAAAATAACGATTTTAAAAAACAATTTCCGCTTCTTAATTCATTTTCACTTTCAATATTTTGAAAGATTTTCCCTGAGCACAATAAGGTCGGGAACAGTTGGGAATAAAGGAAAAGACTCACTGTTAACAGAGACTTTTGCCTTCAACCAATTGGCTTAACTTATGTATCTCATTGTCAGTCATTGTGCTGGACTTTGACTATACTGTAATTAAAATTACTGACCGATATATTCGGGTTGTTCCATATTCTTAAATATAAATACGAAATATGAATGGCTACGAATACGAACCCGTCGATTCAAATTTTTTTAAATGTAGTGATGTATTTCAATTGCCTATCAGCAGGGGCCACTCTCCAACTGTAGAATGACGTCGGTCAATTTGGAAAATCTTCTTGACCAACATGTGCGGTAAATGGTCATTCGAAAATATTTGAGTCTAGCTTTTTAAACATGTAATCACGCTTTATCAATAAAAACACAATAAATATACGTAACAAATCAGGGGTAGTGCGTACCCGAATAATATAATGTTGAGACTAATATACTATGCAAAAACTATTTTACCGACTGAGAAAATTGCATTGTATGCTAAACTGCCTAAATTGTTATGCTATAATCTATATACTGCAACCCACTCGTATCAACTCGGCATATAAACCAGCAGAGAAAAATTTCCGTTTTGAAAAAAATAGGAATGAAATAGGAAATATTTTTTTAAACTATAAGTGATTGGCAATCGATAATTGATATTACTTACGAAGCGCAATGTCATATTAAACTTTGAACAATATTAAACAATACTTCAAAAGTTAAAACATCATTCCAATAATTAGAAAGATATATAATAAGAACGGGGCTTTCAATATTATAAATACTGTATACATATATTGTATTATAGTTTTATTAGGACAAAATTAATTTCTGCCGATAATAACTAAGTAATGATGTGGGAAAAATACTGTGTAATGATAGATAAATAATAATGCAGGATAAACAGAAATATTGGCATATCTAATATTGTCATGGACATGCAGACTCACTACTTTTAATTACTTTTTACAAAAATAATTATCTTAATTTGCGTAATTCATTAAATGATAAAAGATTCGAATATTAATTTAATTTGCACGTATATTTCAATATACATAGGTCCTTCAATATATATATATAAATATATATATATATACAATCAATTGTGTTTTGATAATCTATATATCTTTTCTAATGATGATATTCTTTGTTTTGAACAAAATAATTGGCGACCTAAAAATCAACCAAATGCTCAAATCATTTACACTCTCATTTGCATACAAGGATGATAAATTCATCTAAGATATCTTGATTACGTCGATGCCAACCATTTAAACAATTCTTTAAGTCCCGCTCATGTTTTGCTGGCCGTAAAAGCTCACAACATTGAATACATATGCCAGATAAAACTATGGAGGAAAGATATACAATTGATGAACCCAATATGCACCATAGAGATCGTGCACAATCCAACAATTATTTTCAAAGTCAGATTATTCTTTTTTCATTAATCAACAATCTGGAGTATTATTAGCATCGAGTTTCATACAGGCCACTTCGCCCGATGTATCTGACCCACTTAATAACATCGTGGTCGGAGTAATTGAGCTTCGATTCGAAGACTTTTAAATAACGAACTTTGAAACCTGAGGGAGCGAAAGGAACTTCAAAGTTCATCGAAATAGGAGGTCGAGTCCACTTTCTCTTCGTATCTGTTTCAAGTAGATCGATCTCTGCTGAAAGTTGAGTTTCCTTCATCCCAGAAATTCTCTTGATCTTCCAGACAATTGCATTCTCCGAAGCCTTGTATTTTGCTTTTCCTTTCATACAAATCAGTTGCACACCTGCAGTATTCAAAGGTGTTGGTATCCGAACCTCAATCTTCTGTCCAAGCAACGATGGCTTAAAATTGGACTTCAAAACTGCTTTTACTTCCATCTTGGTTCTACCGACTTCTCGTACTAATGGTATCACTCGGAATGGCAATGAAATGTCCTTTGTTGTGCGATACCTAGAAAACAGAATCGAATATTGATTTTAAGAATACCAACCAAGAATAGGAGTATTTTTTCAATATTTCAAGTTCTAAAGCCTTTTACCTCATCAATTCAAACTCGCCATCAGGAGGAATAAAACTAATGGAATGTTCGGTTTCGAATTTCGAAAGCTTGACACATTGATGAAATTGACAATCGTCTATAACTACTACGGGCTTGCCAGATCGAGAACCCGAAGCTTCTTCATTTCCACAAGAAATTGCTCCTACTCCCTTCATTCCCTTAGTGTCCATGACAATTTTATCGTTAATTCCAAACTTGCACTCGGGCATTCCAGAGAGGTAAGATTTCATAACCACCTAAAAAAAGAATAAAATTGTATTAAAATCATAACTAAACATAAAATGGTAAATTTAACCTGGGATTCGTGTGAAAAAATTAATGGGAAATAAAGATTATTGAAAGAAAAAATACCTTTCCGGCCACGTGAGCACTCAGAACTTGACCCTGAGGACTCATCAAGAGATTCACATACTCCAAAACATCTAAAAAGAGTTCATTACGACGGTACTTTATTCCTTCCCTTCTCCATCCTATTTGTCCAGTCACTTGCGAAGTTATTTGAGCCTGTTCTTCCTTTGTCGCTGATTTTACTCCTTGCTGAGTTATAAACGTCTTTAGTACTCCTGTATCACAATTTTGTGGATATCCAAAGTCCAGAATCTCTGTAAAATAAAATGTATAAGGTTTTAAGATGTTCAGATTTAAATTAGGTGATTGAATTCGAAACTTTGAATATTTTCTATATTGTTGAATTAGTTATGTCACCGCCCATAGTTAATATTATAAAAGAGATTGGTTTGCGATTGATGATGGTAAAATATAAAGAAGAAAATTCCCCATTATGTCAAAATGTAGCGAAGTTTTGTTAGATACGAGTTTTCCAACCCCATCAGGCTTTATTGAATAAAAAAATAAAAAACACAGATATTTTTTATTTTTTTATTTAATAAAGCGTGATGTAGTTGGCAAACTCATAGCTAACGAAACTTCGCTATAATTTTGACATAATGATGAATTTTCTTCTTTATATTTTACCCTCATCGATCGCGAACGAATTTTCTATATTGTTAAATAGAATTTCAGTTTTTATGACTGCAAACGTCAAAGTTCATTATTCAAAAATTCCAAATTATTTGAAGTTTTTTTAAAGCTTTTTTTTCAGAACTGATAAAAATTATTTTTTACCATCAAGTAACTCATAAATCAGAACGAAGTTATTCTTGATGTTCTCTTCAGAAATCTTGCCGAAGTAAGATTGCATAACTTCGATGATTTTAAGCAAGAATTCGAAAACCATTGCGGCGTTGACATTTTGCTTAGTGACAGCAGCGAGCCAAATATTCGCTCGTTTTATATGAAAGAACGAAGTCCTGGCGATGTTAGTGACAGGAGATCGAACTTGTTGACGAGCGTGGATGACATTTACTCTAAAAGCGTCCACAGCATTCCTCCCAATGTCATCTCGATACACCCGGGAGATAAGGACTTCTCCCTTGTGATTGTAAACGAACAAGCCCCCTATCATTTTGATAGAAGATTGATTGCTTTTCCTATTCTGAATCTGAAAAATTAATCTAAATCGTCAAATTGTCATCAAACAATGTTAGATAGCTTTCTTTGTAGTAAAATGAATACTATTTGAAGTTATAGTAAAATATTGAAACTAAAATGTTCCTCAAAAGTATTTTAAAATACCTCATTACAAAAATTTGTAAACAAATTTCAGGACCAATGAAAACGCTTTTAAGTAGGTCAATTTAAAACATTACAGTCGCAAGAACAAAAAGCAGTCAACAAGGTTTAAAAGGCAAACTATAGCCTACAGAATTTATATTTTCTAGGTTATAAGTTATCGTAATTTCTATTAAAAGTCAATTCTATCCGTTTTATAACCAAAAAATTACAAAAATCAAAATAATTAGGTAAATACATCCATAAATTTCTAAAAATATGTATCTTTCTCTCAATATTAGAAAAAAGAAATATTGATAATTTATGACAGCAGTTCTTTATTTTTAAAAAGGGGGTGATTATTAAGAAAATTCCCGACTAATTTCACGAGGCATATTTGATTGACAAAACGTTCTTGCAGTAATTCTTCCAGCGAAATCAATTTTTATTTCTGGTAATATTGAAAAATCATTATAACAAATGAAGTGTCAGACTGAATTTCATACTCAGTGGAAAGGACTGATTTGAACAATAATTGGTATATAAACCTTGATTTTATTCGTAATTAACTTATCGAAGCGTCAATCTGAAACGCCCCTTTTTACGAATGACATTTCTGAGACTTCAGTACGTTTCACAACTATTGAGAACCGATGAAAAGTAACTGTTTCTTGTTAAGAATTTAAAACCGAAAAATTCACAAAAAAGATAAATTAATTTCGGGTAGTCAGGAATAAAGAGCTTATTTTGAAAAAGCTACTCACACATTGCTCCTTTTTGGATCAAAATTAACGCAGCCTAAAGTAAAGACTCAAATATCTAGGATAAAATAACCATGAACATGAACCGCTGATGGACACTATCGACCGGTGCCGATTATTGCCGAAGTCTACCGAAGTCTACCGAAATCAAGCGAACATGACGACACATCGACGACACCGACGACACCCATTTCCCAGCCTCAGTGCCTCTGAGAATCAAGTATTTATATCCGGACTAAAACTTTACATGCCCGTGAAGTTAGCACCTCGACTATAATATTTTTGGATTTTATTATATGGAATCGTTTGTTAATCGTTTGTTAGTGTTTGGTCGTCAGGTTTTAACGTTTGGTAGTCAAAATTAAAAAAGTTATTAAGGTTTTAAAGTTGGGGTGCTAACTTCACGGTAGCACACCACTGTTTGGAATTTCTGAATAAAAATTTTTGCCATCGTTTGTTAGTGTTTGGTCGTCAGGTTTTAACGTTTGGTAGTCAAAATTAAAAAAGTTATTAAGGTTTTAAAGTTGGGGTGCTAACTTCACGGTAGCACACCACTTTAATATTTTTTTAAATTCCTTTTGGAATACTTTTTATTTTCGTTTGTTAATGTTTGGTCGTCAGGTTTTGGCGTTTGGTAGTCAAAGCTTTAGAAAATATTTAACTTTTAAAAGTGTAAAAATCAACCGGAAATATCATGAACAACTGTTTCACCGCGCAGCTGTTCCTGCCTCCAGCACACGTAAGAGAAGCGCGAAATTTAAATTTAAAGAAAACTTCATATCACTCGAAAAACTATTTGGTGTTATAATTATCCATAACTGTTGTGGGTTTTCTTATTTTTAAATATAATAGAGTATAATTCTATAATAATGGTAGAAAAAATCTTTCATATTGCAAAGGTAAATTAATCTTTTCAATACTTTTCGATTTGCCATTAAATGATTTTTTTACGTTTGAATATTGTACACAGGTTCAAATTACATTTATTGAACATATTTCATAAAATTATAAAATGGAATTTTTATCATTAGTAGATTTCAATTCTATTCGCCTTTTTTAATCTGTATCTTATCCACCGAAAATTTTCTTCATCCGATGCTATAACTGATTTTTTTCCTCCATAAAATCATAATTCAATTTTTCAAGCTGAGGATTTTAATGTAATAATAAATATTAAAGGTTGGATACTTGGATAGAGCTAATTTTATGTAAGCAATTAGTCTCTTTCAAATCTAATCTAATAGACAATTATTCACTTTCTCTAAGACAGAAAAATTATTACTTCATCTTACTTTGACACTTATATAAAACACTTGCTAAAATCAGATGAATAGATTATTCTATTTTTCAAACAGGAATTATTTTTATATTTTTCTTTGTTTTTTTATACTTAAATTGCTAAGAATTATTCAAGTGGTAATAAATGATAACACAAACCTTTCGATCACAATAAATATAATTGGTATACCTATATAATATCATTTGAATTGATTCTGATTGAAAATTCCGTTTGGATTGATTCGGATTGAAAGCTTGATTTCGTTACAAAACCTTTTTTGGATTGGTTCGAAGTGATTCGCATTGGCTCGGATACATATATCAGCGGCAATGCAAGTGTCGCATGTATGGTCACGTGACACTTCACGCGCTTTTTAAAAAAAAATTAACGACAAGATTTGACTGTAATTTTAATTTTAAAAAGTTTGATATCTTCTATAAAAATATTTTTTTTACATTCCTATATAAGATTTGTGTTCTAGTGTATTTATTATTGATATTGATAAGAATGTTCATGTTACAAAAATATTTTAAAAGATTCTGGAGCCTTTCAACGCCACGCCTTCTCCACATCCTTGTAACTAAAATTAATTCCACAATAGAATAACAAAAGTCAATATAATTTTCATGAAAAACGAAATGAGCAAGTAGAAAATAAATATAAGTTATTAAAAAAGCATGGCATATTTAATAGACAAGGCATATTAAAACAAAAAAGATTTTTAGGCAAACGATTTTTTAACGTATCAGCCTAAGATTGAAGTTTAGAGATGAAAAAGTAGGCGAAAATAAAATCGCTAAGAATTTTGTAAATGCCGATGAATAATTATCAAGAACTTAATAATCATCAATTCTGTAAACAAAAATCAATGTGGTTATTTTGATCGAAAAATTAATTTTCAGAAAAACAGCTAAATTGGATGTTTTCTAATTAAATTGTTAATACCAATTATATTTATTGTGATCGAAAGGTTTGTGTTATCATTTATTACCACTTGAATAATTCTTAGCAATTTAAGTATAAAAAAACAAAGAAAAATATAAAAATAATTCCTGTTTGAAAAATAGAATAATCTATTCATCTGATTTTAGCAAGTGTTTTATATAAGTGTCAAAGTAAGATGAAGTAATAATTTTTCTGTCTTAGAGAAAGTGAATAATTGTCTATTAGATTAGATTTGAAAGAGACTAATTGCTTACATAAAATTAGCTCTATCCAAGTATCCAACCTTTAATATTTATTATTACATTAAAATCCTCAGCTTGAAAAATTGAATTATGATTTTATGGAGGAAAAAAATCAGTTATAGCATCGGATGAAGAAAATTTTCGGTGGATAAGATACAGATTAAAAAAGGCGAATAGAATTGAAATCTACTAATGATAAAAATTCCATTTTATAATTTTATGAAATATGTTCAATAAATGTAATTTGAACCTGTGTACAATATTCAAACGTAAAAAAATCATTTAATGGCAAATCGAAAAGTATTGAAAAGATTAATTTACCTTTGCAATATGAAAGATTTTTTCTACCATTATTATAGAATTATACTCTATTATATTTAAAAATAAGAAAACCCACAACAGTTATGGATAATTATAACACCAAATAGTTTTTCGAGTGATATGAAGTTTTCTTTAAATTTAAATTTCGCGCTTCTCTTACGTGTGCTGGAGGCAGGAACAGCTGCGCGGTGAAACAGTTGTTCATGATATTTCCGGTTGATTTTTACACTTTTAAAAGTTAAATATTTTCTAAAGTTTTGACTACCAAACGCCAAAACCTGACGACCAAACATTAACAAACGAAAATAAAAGTATTCCAAAAGGAATTTAAAAAAAATATTAAAGTGGTGTGCTACCGTGAAGTTAGCACCCCAACTTTAAAACCTTAATAACTTTTTTAATTTTGACTACCAAACGTTAAAACCTGACGACCAAACACTAACAAACGATTGCAACAATTTTTATTCAGAAATTCCAAAAAGTGGTGTGCTACCGTGAAGTTAGCACCCCAACTTTAAAACCTTAATAACTTTTTTAATTTTGACTACTAAACGTTAAAACCTGACGACCAAACACTAACAAACGATTAACAAACGATTCCATATAATAAAATCCAAAAATATTATAGTCGGGGTGCTAACTTCACGAGCATAAACTTTACGCAACATAATCTTTGTCTTTTGTCACTCTTACAACCAACAAATGTTTTTAGTCATTAAATTGTAAAGTTTAATGCATAGTATACTTGTATCATGTGTAATTAAGATAAAATAATATGTTATAAAATTAGTACATATTTGAATCACTTGCCATTTAAAACGCGCACTTTTCAAATTTAAAATTACAACTGTATCGAAATTATCAAAACCATTCATACTTTAATTAAATTTCAAAAATAAAATTGAAACTTTAAACATTCTATTCAATTTATGTATTAAATATACTAATAATACACGTTTCTTAATGATAATATTATTTGTATTTCTTGAATAAAAGAACATAATTAACGAAAAGGGTATATTTTATTTTTAGTCTCGGCTTTGATAGAAACTAGATTAATTGAATATTTAAATTTCAGGAACGACTTTGCCGAGTTTATTTTATTAGTAGTGTTGAATATTATACGTTGCAATAAACGAGAAGTTTTATTCATTTGGAATTACTTGATTTTTCAGCAATAAGTAATCATTTATTTGATATTCATATTACATTATTTATAACATAGCAAATATCATATAATATACAAACAATATTTATTAAATAAAGTCAGTGTGACTTATAGTGTATAGCCATTGCCAACAGGATTTTAAACTTTTTTTGATCAAAAAGTGCATATATAATGAATCAAGAGATTAAAATAGTTTTTGGCAAATTAGAAATTAATCATCTTATCAAGATGAATTTTCTAAACAAGCATTCAAGTTAAACTTGACATTTGTGTGAAAATACTCAGACTTACAAAACTTAATCACGTAATTTTTGTGTGCAAAGACAAATTTATGGGCATTAATATTTTATAGTTAAACAAATCATCGGATTACCGTATGCGAAAAATGTTCAATTTTTGTTTAAAATCTATCTTTCGCTTCAAGTAGTGCTAAAAAATAATTAAAAACAAATAAATTATCTGGAATAATAAACTTATTTGAAAGGTAAATTGGAATCAAGAATTGAATTAGGATTATTTCTCAATAGACTTTGAAAAAAAACAATTTGCACTTATTAACTTAGTGATTGAATGTAAAAAACTCAAACAAACATTTTCACACTATCGTTAATAAAAAACAATTGAATGATAATATGTGGACATCCACTTAAAAAGAGTTCAGATTGTTTTTCAAACTTTTAACTCTGAATATGTCCCATTAGAAATTTCATGAATCAATCAAAACTAAACTTTTTTTTGAGTTGGGAATATATTTAGGAAATGTCATTTCTCTTCATGTGGTCATCCGCATAAAAAGCAACCAATAGCAAAGAGACGGTATTTGAAGCAATATCGTTATTCTAAATTACAAATGGCACCAATAAATTGGTCGTATAAACATGTTCCCAATAATTTTTAGTATATAACATTTATCGGTACAACATTCTTTCTAAAACTGTCCTTACTATTTCGCATTTTTAGTACATATTTATCATAACAGTAACGAGTGAAATGGGTTTTCGAGAGTGTAAATCAACAATCTGTGGCGAATTAAATGAATATAGAATCTAAAAGAAATCATGCGTGTGTAGTTGAACTTGTAATGAAATTGATTTTTATCTTGACTTCTTATATAGTTTTTAAATATCTCGCTTATCACCAACAGTTTTTACAAGAAAAAAAATGATTTTAGAAACAGAATTATTGATTTTTCTTCAAAGCTAAAACAATTATCATAAAAATGTATACACATTACCTCAGCTTTAGAGAGAAATCTATATTTCTTGATCTTAAAAGTTAATTATATAATTCTATTCAAAGAGACATTTTATCAAAAAGAATTAATTATATAAATCATTTCTAATATGTACAACTATATGAATTCAAAAAATTGTCCAATTTTGTCCACAAATCTATACTTCAAAAGAACACTTTTTCATCGTGAAAAATAATTTGTCAGTACCAAACTTTTCATGGCATGATTTTATTTAGATTCAGATTGAATAGTTTTTTGCAAGATAAAATCTGCAAAGATTGTCAAAGTATCGTCGAAAATCCCGAAATATTCGGTTTTAAAGATTTACGCATTTTTCAAACTAAGTAGCAACTCGCCTTCTGACTTTAACCTGCCTCTGTTTAATCAGTGCAGCTACCATACAAAGCAAGAATAATGGCTCAATTTATGAATTTTCACTTCTATCAATGAGCGATATTAAAAGGATAAGATCATCTTTTTAATTTTAGCAAGATATGTATTGGCAAAAAAATATTAATTCAGGCATCCTATTATTGAGTTCATTCAACTAATTTTTGTATGCAAAAGTATACTACTATCAAGAAAGAATGAGCAGCTAGTTTAATTCCTATTACTTTTATCCCTGGAATAATAACTTTTTACACTGAGATTTATTATTTTAGAAAAAAGTTGCTGCACATTTTTCTTAGTCAAGTGACCAATTTGGAACATGCCTTGAAGACTGTACAAAGTACATAGTTATTTAAATTTTCTTGAAAATTATGTTGAAGTTATTAAATTTTATTTATTCTTCGTAAGGTGCCTTATGTTTTATGGTTCCTAATAGTTATTTTAATGCATCAGAAGAAATTTTCATTAAAAGCCGTGATACAATTTATAAGAATAAAAGTCTAAAGTAAACCGAATTATCTCGAATAGAAAAAAATCAATACTTCAACACCTAAATCTACTCGAAAGATTGTTTAAAAAGTATGACTTTAATCGAGTAAGATTGTAATTTTTGTGGCATCAAAGCTTCATTATCAAATACTCGTTACTAGTATATGTAGTTGATAGTAACAAATTTTAGTTTGACCCGATTAATATATTGAAAAAGCGATCATAGTTTTGATTGCATATGAATATTATGACTATATTCTTCTATAATTCTTATGATAAAGAAGATTTACGCGGCTATAATATGTTTGCTACATCCTTTGTCGTAAAAATCGTACTATATAAAAATTGATAAATTGTATCTGCATAAATAAATCTCTAAGAAAATTCCCATCGTTTCAAAATGTTTACACTATCAAATATTGGAAATCAAGCCAATCTAAAATTTTGAAACCGTAGAAGATAGAGAGAGAGAGAGAGAGCGATTTATACTAGTTTTCAATATATACATCTCTGACACCATTTTCTGTCGAATAATACTTTTGCTTTAAAATCATGCGCAAAGCAATATCCCTTTTACAAAATCTACGTAAATTATTAATTCGACATTTTAGAAAGAGCTTCTTCAAGGTCGATTTAGACTGTACAAATACTTTGACATGCTGTGTAAGCATTCCGCATGATATTTAGTATCCTATTTAAATTAGGGGTATTAATCTTAATGACTAGCAGCACTGAACATTTTTGTAGCATGTATAACACAAATGAAAAGGAAGTTCTTTTCTCTAGAATCGAGAAGAATTGGCGGTGAAGAGCAAAATCAATATCGATTTTGAACCTCTTGATTGTATCATCGATATTTTGGCTTGTGTAAAGAAAGTTGCCAGACATGTGGAAAGAAGAGACTGCAATTACATTTATGAACACTAAGTAATATGGTAAATATGATCATCACTGCATCGTGTCTTTATGCGAGATTCAACCCGTCTTTTCACAGATTATCATAGCATGTTTCTCGTTGACTAGAATTAAAATAATTTTCTCCGTAAAAGGTATTCCATCACAAAACATCTAATAGCCTTCAATTACTTCGCAGTGAAATCTGGCCAATAATTTATGTAGTATCGGTATGTCGAGCCTTCAAATAACCTATCAAGCCAATTAGGTAGTCCATCCAAAAGCCTATCTTGATACAAAACACTGCTTTTCGTCTGCAATAAAATTCAAAATATTCATTATATTTATATGGAAATTCAATTTCGGACACTTGAAATTTAGAAATAAAATTATTACCTGATCTTCCGATGAATCAGATTCATTAGAACTATCAAACCCAATGAAGGCTCCTGCCTCGGCATCTTCTGGATTTCGAGTTAGCCGTTTGGTCATTTTTTCCAACCGCTAAATAAATATTTTTATTTTAATCTCGTTTATAAACGTTAAATTATAAATAAGTCTGAAGGAAACAGTTTTATTTACATTAGATCCTTTCCCTTTGCTGCTCTCAGGATGTTTCGCATGATACATACAGAAGTATCTTCGATGACCATTAAGAGATAAAACAGTGCCTACACAATTTTTGGGATTGATGTTCAACTCTTTTGGTTCCGGGAGACTCAGCAAAAGAAGCTCTTTATACCATTCGAGACCTCGTTCTAGAGACATGTGTCCAAACATCAACGTTTTATTTTTCCTGCAAGACATTATAAGAATATTTAAAACTAGCTTTTATAAGCATTTTAAAATGAATAAACTTACAAACAGAAACATACCTATAAGGCCACACAGCTTTATGAAAAGCCGGTAGTAATTTTAATCTACTTTGAGCATCTACCAATAATATAATAGTTCGGCATCCTGGTTTCAAAAGCCGAACAAGTCCATTGTATTTTTCCGCTCGTAACTCATGCAGTCTTAACTGAGGCTGCGTCGTAGCCGTTTTCGTATTTCCTTTATAGTGACTTCGAGTTGCTTCTACACTCGCTTCTTCCAGTTTACTAACAAAAAATAATAATAATAAAATTAAGTAAATATAGATTAAATATCTGAATTAAATTACTCATGAATGATTAAAAAGATAAATGGACACTTACATTAAATATGACATTCCGTAACCTACAATTCCAATCAATATTATGGTGAACAGGACCGAAATAACAGGTAAAAGCTCTTCCTTCTTAAGCCTTTCAGAAATGAAATCCACTGCTAGTAATGCTCTGCCTATTAATCTATCTACTGTTCCCTGTAAAAGATTTGCATTCAAGTGTCATATATTTACAACTTACAAATAATTCAAATAACGGATAGTGACTAATAAAATAAGAATTTATAAATACCAATGCATGCTCATCAGCTAATTCTCCAACTTCTGCGGCATATGGTAACGCTTCGGAAGTTCGTAATAATCGTTTAATTGTTTTTTCCAAGTCCTGTCGGCTTTCATTCCATCGATTTTCGTCTTGATTCGCTTCAATCCAACCGTTCGGCAGCCATTCGTATTGTAGATGATTCGAGTCCCTTCTCCAAATGATAACGATGTGTAATAAAGGATCCATAGGACTTCCCTCACTATTTGAAAGAGCTGAGACGAATTCTGGTTGTGCTTCTTTGAAGACATAGGTATACCTCACTCGTTCTGTACTGAATTTCAAAATAAAAAGTTTATTCAGATATTTGTAAAAATTTCTAAATTATATAAAATAATTATTGTTATAATAAATACCTATAGGGAGATTCCAGCGCAGCCTGGCGAAACTTAAGTCTAGCAAAATCGTGAACAGGACTATTTTGTGAAATCAGAACAGCACAAAGACGTTTTTGTGGCCTTAACCACTCTGGAGGGCAAAGAGAATCTAACATAGCCTGATTCGAAAGTCTCGGAAGGGTCAGAAATTTATTGCTAGCAATAACGTTGTGCATCGCGTCGCTTGGGATGTCTTTCATACTAATTGAAGCCATTGGCTTCTCTGCATTTTCATTGAAAAGCAACAAAGTATCTAAATCGCCTGTGATTTTATATTTTGATGTTATCTCCTGTGTTTCTGGTTTTCCCACCTGAGTGAAACCAAAAGCGACTCTATCCCTGTGATGATAAGCAACTAGAAGATATCTTAATCGAGCTACATCCCTCTTTTCGAATATTAAGGCGCGGATTCGATTATCCATCCAGCCAGACAGAAACTGACCAAAATTGTCTTTGTTGATATTGGTAATCAGCCTGTAGGGGAATATTTTCCTCAAAAATTCTGAAAAAGATCATTTAGAATTTGATACGAAAAGCATTTATTAAAAGTTAAGAAAGATCGATCGCGACGCAACTACGAAGTCGTGAAAAAACATAATTAATAATTTTTCAAGAAAATAATAGTACTACTAGGAATGCAAAATTGCATGGATTAATCAAATAAACTTTTCACAAATATTTGAAAAGTTTCAGACAATTTACATTTTTGAATGCAGTTTGTTCAATGAACATTATGAGCCCCCATTCATTAAAATACGATTATGTTCAAATCATAAACTTGAAGAAAAATTCAATAAATTATAAAACATGGTAATTATTATTAAAGAACGCATTATTTACATTTGCAATTTTTCTCATGGTGAAGTAAGCTTTTCATTTCTCAAAATATTTATATTGAGTAATAGTATTAATATTTTTCAAGATGCCAATCAAGTACGTTTTTCCAAATGATCTTCAGCCGCGTTTAATCACCCTTAAAGGTAACTTACCAACAACTTTTTGAACACTGAATAATGATTCTTTGTAAATGCTGGTTCGTCCTTCTAAAGTAACGGCAAGACATGGCAAGGAATGGACACCAAGTTTTCTAGCTAAGGCGGTTTCTCGTTCAGCATGAACGGTAAACAAATTAACACCCAACGGTTCCAATTCATCTATTAAACGTCGCCAAGTTGGTTCTACCTGCAGGCACGCAAAACACCAATCGGAATAGAAGAGTAGTAAATGCGGAGTTCGATAACTTTTCGGGATTATGCTCTTCTCAAATGCTCTGAAATTCAATAACGTTACATTAAATTATAGCTTTTAATCTTAAAATTCCATTTTAATTGTTTATAAAGATTTACATACCGATATGTGACGCTCATTTTGTGGAAAAGAGTGATATCCCGGCTTTGATAGTGAAATTTAAAATTTCCAGAGAATAGATCATCCAGTGGATCTGGCATATTTGTATGGCTATTGTCTCTTCTGTATCTGGGCAGATTTTCTTCGGTTATTCCATGGTTATCGAACTTTCTTCTTCTTTCGGGGTCAGAGAGAAGCTAAAATAAAATTTTGTAATAAATTGCATTTTCCTAATTTACCATATTTAAAATTTTGCCTGGATTAATTTTCAAAAATGCAAGTGTAACTGACCTCATAAGCTCTCGTTATTTCTACAAATTTGGTCTCAGCATCTGGATGATCAGTCTTATCAGGATGCCTTTAATTTAAAAGAAAGGTTGTATCTCATAAATTATAAGAAGTTATTAAGGAAACTAAATCAAACAAAGCATAAAATCATACTTTCTAACAATGTCAATAATATACGAATGATAAACTCCAAAAAACGATGATTTATTTACAGACTCATTATAATAAATTTACCAAATAAAGAAATATTACTATAGCAAACATAATAATCCTAAAACATTCTGTAAAATCCCTAAAATTATCATAAGCCCTTTCATTACCAACAATAATCGTATTAATTTCAAATTAGGTGGTTAAGTTCTTTTAAAATAAAATCAATTTTTTTTATAAAAATAAAAAAAAGGAAAAACCCATAATTAACCTTTCAAATATTAACAATTAAATGAAACTCTTTTCTCACCATTCTTTCACTAGATGCTTGTAAGCCTTTCTAATATCCTGCAAAGTGGCATGCCTCTTGACTCCCAGAATGTCGTATGGATTTCTTAAAGGTTCAGCAGTACAATTCAGTGGTAGAAGTTGAAAGATAAACACTACAGTAAACAACCCCGACAACATCGCTAAGGGAGCAGTGTTTTCAATGTTTCTTTTGAGCTTCTTGGATTTCTTATTTACGGACATAACCACTAAAAAATTGGCTATTAAAGTAAGAGCGACATAAACGCCATATATAAAACTTTGTGGGATACTCGTTACTCTCCTCTCCACAGACGTAATTTTCGGAGCAATAAACCCTTTTCTGCTACTAACAGATGCACAGACTCCACACAACTTTTTTTCACCCTCTACCACCAAATAATCATTAATATTTTCCATACTATATTTACCAATACTCTTCGATTCACCACTACAAATATAGCAACTTTCTCTCTCAACTATATCACTTTTATTTGTATTTATTAATTGTAAACTCATATTCGACACACATGAACTTTTTTGGATCTTGAGAGCAGCGACACTTGATTTTTGTGTCTTAAAATTTGGTAAAGATACTTGTTTAATCCCCCTTAACTCCTGATTTAAGTGTTGCAAGAAAATCACTAGGCTCTCTAATTTCTTAAGGAAACTTTCTGAAGCTAGAGAATGTTCTTTTTGGAAGAATTTTGGTCGCCCATAGCAGGTTGGATATTTTTGAGTCTGATAAGATTTAAACTGATTGAGGGATGCTTTGGTCGAGAATTCTTTTAATATCGAAGTGTCAAGTGTATAAAACGGAGGCACTGGAGAGCTGTCGGCCCCGGAAAAGGCATGATGACCTTGCGTTCGACGCTCGGTGACACATGACATGTCAAGAATGTTTCAGATGTGGGAATCGATTAACTTAATTTAAATCTGTTTCGTTTTGAGCCAAACTATCAGTCATTTTTTCACTGACGTTATCGTAACATTTCGGGCGAAGCAGCGTACGAAAATAGAATCGACACTAAGTTCCGTGGATAAAGAAAGTCCGCGTCACGTTGGGACGCGAAAAAACGATCGACTTTTGATCAGATTCTCCAGAACGGACCCAAAATATTGTATGTCACGTTCATCACTGTTCGACTGCAATTTACAAGAAAAAATCAATTATTTTTGCACTTCGATCATCCCATGTTTTCACTCAGTCCGCTGCCGCAGAGGGCGTCAAATGAAACGAGTGCTCCCAATTTCCTTCACAAGTTAGGTTAGGTTTTTGAACTCCGTACACTCATTGGATATTTATTTTGGAGCTTATGGGGTGAGTACGCCAAATCCATACAACTTTTTTAAATTACTAATTTTATGAATGGATACTGTATAGAACATTTTTGAAAAAATATATGAGTATTTGCTTAAATCATATACTTTTACAAAATAAAATACGAAGAATTTTTTCGCTTATGGTAAATTTCTTAATAATTTTTGTTACATATAATAACAAATAAATAAAAATTAGATGCTACTTGGCGGAAGTGGTAAAAAAATGAATCATGGACTTCTGAGATAGGTTATAAGCGCTCCTGATTGGTGATTCACTTTTAGGGGTGCGTCCGAGTTCCGCTTGGCTAGAAGAAAGAATTTATACCCCTGATTGGAATTCGCAGTCGCTGTCTGTCGCACCAAACCAAACCAAACCTAAAGTCCAAAGAAAGGAGTCGCCGCTCTCCTGTGATTTTGATGGTGTTTTGTCGGTAAATCTGTATATTTTTCTTCAAGTGTGTTTATTGACTGATTACGTAAAATCGCTTCGCGTAACATTTTCATACATGTGTCGTGACTGCCGTGGAGAATCCGTAGTTAAATAATAAATCTTCCGTAACGGGATATTGAATAAACTGCGCGTGCGTTTGCTCCCGGAAAACGAACGTCGGCATTTTACATGGCGTCCTGGGTAATAAATGTGTAGACTTTTTCGACATCAAACTGGAGTGATAATTCGTCATTTGAAGAATAGTCCCAAGCATCATCAAACGTTTTGGTTATGTTGTGAACTCTTGTACTTGGAAAAAGAGAAGCCGGCTTGAATATTATTCAAGAGAAAATAATAACCAAGGTACGGACCTATTTTTTTGACGCATCTAAGTGAAGAGAGTCCTGCAATTTCGCATATTGCACGTATTTTTGCTACTTCGAGTGGAAAGAGCGCGGATAGTAGAGATACAAATTTGCAAATTTTAAAGTCCACTGTAATCAAACTATGGGTAAAACGCCGAAGAAGGCGGCCCCTGGAGGCGATGAGAGAGATTTACCCGTTCGGAGGTTAAAAGCATCAAGCGTACCTTCCAATTCGAGCGTGGACACAGAAAGTGGGTCCGAGATTCCGATCAGGTTTGTAAATTAATCACTCCGATGAGTCTGTTCGTAAAAAAGCCTAAAAGCTCTTTCACATTCTTTCTATCTTACTTTTCCTCGACTCCCGTGTTATCTCAGAAAAGTTGATTAATTGAAGTTATGTCGAGGTTGCATGTTCGGAATGCGCCGTAGTTTTATTCGGGATTTTTTGTTTTAATTATTCAGGATTCTATATACAATATGGTAATGTTTATAGCCTTAATTTGGGTTCTACGTATTCTGAGAATTAAGAGTTCACTATTCATATTCTTGTGCTGTTTTGAGATTTTTTATGTGCTAATCTAACAGTGGAATGTTCAACCAAAATAACACAATTTGCGTTGTTTGCGTTGGATTTGATAATTTTTTTTGTTAATTATCTGTGGGATTCGCATTTAAGCAGCGTTAATAATTCTGTGGCTTATTTAAAAATTTGAAATTAATACTGGTTGGAAACTTGAATCGTTTCTATTACAGAACATGCTCAAGGTCTTGTATTACTGTACTATTTTTTATTATATTTAAAATTGTTTAATACTTTAAAAAATTATTTTCAAGATTCTGGGTGTTAATATAAAGTGAAATTTAAAATTAACCAATGATTTGTAAAAGTACATGGGACAGACATGTTGACTTAAACGTAATGTAACAAATTAAAAGGAGAGCAATGAACGATAACCATCAGCCTTCTCTAATCATTGATACAGTTGAGATATGAGTGTTTCACTAAATTAAAAGAATTCACTTTGAATCGTAGAATAAATTTCATTATAGTACGATAAAAGTTTGAAGTTAAACATTTTTTTATTATTTTCGAATTCTTGTTGATGAAATAAACTAGCCGCGAGTTCATCATTTTTCAAATTGGATCTCTGAGGTAGTTTATTAATATTCCAATCCAAAAATAGGATTCTAACGAATTTCAGAAGAAGTAAAAATATGTTAAATAAAAATATGATTTTTAAATCTGAACAATTTATATGATGCATTATTGTAAATGTTATTTTAGTAGGTTTTAAATTAAAGAATAGGATTTTTTGAAAAATTTACTTGGAAGTTTACTTGAGAACACTAAAGCATTTCGAGTGATAATTTATGAATTCGGTGGCTTGATTACTTACATAATTATTAGGAAATTTGTTTTTAGTGAGTGAAAATGGCAGATTAATTGTTATTAGATTAAGGAATAGGTTTTTAAAAGGCTTTCAATTAGTCTAGAATTGCTCATCATTAAAACTGAAAACTTTGCTATAGGTAGAGCGGTAACTTGAAGCTATACAAGTGCCTAATCTAAAGTTAGCAAATAAGTAGTTATAAAATAAGAAAAGTCAATTTAGAAAGTTCAAAAATTGAACATAATAGTTTTGAAGGTAGGATTATCATCCAAGAAATTGAAATCGAAATGATTTGAATTGTTAGAGATTTTAAATTTTATTTGTCAACTATTTATAATATTAAAAGTAAGAGAATAGTATATTTTTCAAATGTTTCCCCCGTATTGTACACGATTTTTTTTTCTCCTAGGGGTCAAAAATAGTATATTGTGCAACTAGGGAAAGAAAAATTATTTTTTATTTTTTTAGAACTTCACGAGTAAAATTAATTTTTTTTTACTAGGTGGTCGGAAAAATTGATTTTTTTCTACTAGCGGGCCATAAAGTGGATTTTATTGCCCCGCGTGGGACAAACAATAGTATATTACATTACAAGGGGCGAAACAGAGCGATTGCATGAGTGTGAAGTTTGCTGGCCGAGTGAAACCAGGGCTGCAATCACACGAAATGCTTTCGCTGTGTTTTGTTTCGAGTAATGTATACTATTTTTCATAGCAACTCTTTTGAGAATCTGATTGGCTGTAACTGTGGAGCGGGTTGAAACAGCGACTTTCAACCTGCTCTACAGGTACCGAAAATCGGATTTTCAAAGGAGGCGCTATGAAAATCCATTTTTTACCCCCTCGTAGAAAAAAAATCGTCTGCGACACGGGAAAAACATTAATTTTACTCTTGCGGTTGTTACCCTCACTTTGCTCGGACATCAAGCTTCACACTCGCTAAATAAATTTTTTTTTTGAGTTGCACAATGTACTATGTTTGCCTCGCATGGGTCAATAAAATCCACTTTGTGACCCACTAGTAGAAAAAATATATGTCAGGGGCGATCCATAAAGTACATAACAACCTTTTGGGGTAAAGGGGGTTCAAAAAATATTAACGATTTTTTACTTAGGGGAGGGGTTAAATTTAAACTGGTTTGCAATTTTTTTGTTACAATTGATGACGCTGTATTGATTATACGTTGTTTTTTTAAATCTTAAAATGTACTTGAATTTAGAGTATTAAAATACGGGAGAGAGGCAAGGAAATCCCAGGAAGTGTAATATTATATTTTTCATTTTTTTTATCGCTTTTAATAATATTGTAAAGGGTGGAACGGCAAAACTTAAGATCTCTAATAATCGAATATGATATATATATTTTTTTATGGTATAAGGGTAAATTTTCATTTTTTTCAATAATTCTCAAAAAGTTAATTTTTTCCCAACAACATTTTTTTGATTCAATACATTTTGCTTTAATGCACGAGTTATCTTCTTTTGGAAGTATGCAGAATTAATTAAACTTTGATATATTTTAAAGAAATCAAAAATTCTTCTATATTATTTACTGCACTAATCTTCTTGAAAGGCAGTAAGCCGAATTTGTAAATTCGATTGTATGTATCTCTGGGTTATTATCGGGAGCATTTTTTTAACTGTTGGAATTATGAACTACTTTTAAATCTTTTAGAAACATATTTTTTTGATTTACTGAAAAGTTACTAGCACCTAATAGTATTTTGTTTAGATGTGAAAATCCTTTTACTGTTAATCAGTTTTGACAATTCTATCATATAAAAAGAAATTCGCTATTCAGAGTTTTATTCTTTGATTAGACTACTATTTCAGTTTCATTCATAAAATAAAATTATGATAATAAGCTACGATTTTCATTTAAAAATGAACCATGTGAAAAATTCTTTTGTATATTTTGAAACGGATGATAATTAGAAAATGTTCTGAAAAATAAACAAACTATGAAAACGTGAATAGAAGAATTATTATAGTGTTTTAAGTTAAAAATTGGGCATTGGAAAAGAAAAATTAGTGTTATGTATCAAAAAACTTTTCTTATGCAAAATACGAAAATACTTAAGAACAAAAAACTTTGTTCAACATTTTTTATACGCTACTTTGAGTAAAGCCTCTCATCACCTCCAGTAATTCACGTCTGTGAATCAAGAAATAGGGAATACACTACGTTACAAATTGAGAAATAAACATTACGGTTTTTTTTTATTGTTATAAATTAATATTGTATCTTTAACATAATTAAAAATTCCATCTTATTTGTTTTAGATCAAAACTTGGAAACGTTGAAAAGGGGACCTCAGTTCCATCGAAAAAGGAATTCAAAGTAAGTCAATTTTTCCAAAAAATCGATAAGTGTCTTATTTTAAATTTATAAGATTTCAGCTTTATTAATTTAATATTGGCTATTATTAAAAACTGAGAAGTACAAAAAAGTATATTAAATTTGTTATTTATCATGCCCTCATTATGAATCATTTTTTATTTGTTATATTTCAAATTTAATTTCAAAATTACTAATTTTTAGTAGTCAAATTTCAAAATACTTTTAAATCAAATTCATTACAATTCTTCATTTTTAAATTTGTTTAGAGCAAGTTGCCAGCACCGAAGAATATATCACGTCCCTCAAACACTGCTAAACAACTAAAAAAATTGACTGCATCTGGCAAAGTAGCGAAACCCCAAGTATCTAAAATGCAGTCCGAGGTGGAAGAAACCGCAAAGTCAAAACTCACAAAGGAAGACCACAAGTTGAAAAATAACATTAACGAAACCGAGGTTATTATTCCTGAAGCATCAGAAGCTCCTAGTGATCAAAAATCGTTGGAACCATCTAACATTCAAGAATCGACTGAAAATGGCGTCAAAGAAGAAGACAGAAACAGGCAACACGAAAATATTGAAAATGGCGTCTCAAACGTGTCTTCACAATTGGAACATTTACAAAACGGAAACGGAGAAGTAAAGGAGGTTGAGAATGCTGCTCAAGAAGAACCGAACGTTGTAAACTTAGATGAGAAGATCGAGAAGGAAGATCAACAAAGCGAATCACACACTGACACCGAAAGCTACGTAGTAGAGTCTACGACTTCTGAAATTTCCGAAATATCTGAACAACCATCTGAACCTAAGGAACATGAAAAATATAACGAAGCTGCGATTCTCGAAACGCCTTGTGTATCCTATGATAGCTCCATAACGTTGAAGAGTGTCCAGATTAAACTTAATGACTGTTTGAAGGATAATTCGAAGTCAGCGGAAGAGAATAATGAATCAACTGGTGAACCCTTATACAAAGATCTTTCATTTGGAAAGACCTTAAGGACTATTTCTGGGAGGCGATCATTAAGTCGTCTGCGTCACGTAACTCTTCGCGAGCACAACCGACTTTCTCCAAACAGTTCACTCTTTGTCAACACATCCTCGATGTCCCAAGACGAAGATTTGAAGATCCTTCGCCATCGTGTCGGTCTTTCGGATACCATTTCAAGCAATGGAACTCCATCAGAAAGGAAGAGGAAACTGTATCCTGAGGAATCGAACGTGTTGAAAAAACCAAAAATTGAATCTCAGAGCAGTTTTTTCAATTCATCCTTAGAATTGTTAAAAAGCTTCCGCAGGCCTGTTTCTACTCATAACGCCTACAAGTTCCAGACAGACAATCTGAATCTCAGTGAAAAAAGAAGCTCTAATCTGGAATTCCAAGATGAAACTCCAAACGCTAATAAGTGGTGTGTTATCATGTAAATGAAGAAATAATTACTGGCGATTGTTTACCAACTTTGGCGAAAGGATTACTTATATTGTCAGTCTTTTAGCCTCTTTGTTAAAGACATGTTGCAAGTGTCAAATCAAAGATTACGAACTGGAAAACTTATGTTTAGACAATTTGTACCACCGATCGATTCTATAGCAGTTTATCGAAATGGTCTCGATATTCACTTTTTGTGACTCGTATTATTTTTAAGATTCTTTCCAGTATCTATAAATATTAACGCCGGTTACGGTTACATCGTGAACCCTATTTGTTGATGTCTATTCGTAAAAATATACTAAAATATATAGATATATTTTTACCAAATCTTATGATGTTAAAGTAAAAATGTTTATAATTTTCAATATCACTTCCTGATGCCTTATGTTAGATCAGTACCGACGCATTTCGGTATCATTTGAATTTGAATGTATTTTGTTGACCTCAGTTCTAAGAACGAGTAGGATTCTGAAGTGATTTTTTTCTTAACTTGCAAAATTTTGAATTTTTAAACGTCTAAATTTGGAAGCTTGTCGAATTAAAAGCCTTAAATTTGAGAACGTGGAAAATTCAATGTGACCGAAATTGAGAATCCTATTTGAAAATAAATATATGTAAGATCCATTCTCTATTGAGAAGCATAGATGGGCAGAAGATTGATAAAGAGCATTGAGAGCATATTTTTTCATAGCAGTAGACTAAATCGAGCCATAGAATAGTATATCCTTTGAAAATTGAAATTCAATATTCTCGCTATAATCGCAACGAGTTTTTCCGCTTTACATAAATTTCTAGTACAAATATCAAAATGGGAAGTCCTTCTGTGCCTATGCGTTAACATAAATACGAATAAGAATTCAGAAATCGTTATTCTTGTTTTAGACTATTTTTAGAAGTACATTTTTAACTCCATGACATTATACAATTACTAACTTTATCCATTATCCATGTTTGCGAAAATATTCTCATTTTATCCCGTGACTTCTAGCTTCATCTCTGTTTTATGCATTGACGTTATACAATTTAAAGTGAGAAATTTTTAAAATTAAATTCTCAAGTGAAAAATCTCCGAAGTAAATGTAATAAGTTTAATAAGCTACTTCAAAATCGTGTTGAATAATATTAAAAAATATGTTCTTAGTATGGAGCGTATTACTACAGAGATTTCGTATTAACAGTATTTACATCTTGATTTTATGAATTACAGTGAGTCACTGTATTTTGTATTTTGCGATTATAAATTAACTGTTTCTTAAGCTAATAAGTGCGTTACTTATTTACGTAAATTTAATTTTGAAGCGAATCTTTAACAATATCGAGATTTAATACTCGAAAGTATAATTAGATGTAGTAAATTAAGACACTCCTGATAAAGAAAAGTTCCTTGTCACTTTTACGATTTATATTAAGAGAGTATGTTTTCTTCGAAACCACATTTTCATATTTTAGTGACCTATCAAAGATGAAAGATTTATAGAAAATCACTAGAAAGCACTCTCGAATTTCTACTTGCCGAAGCAAAGGATCATTTATTTTTTCTATTTTACAATCTTTTTGTATTTGCGACTTGAAAATTATCCTGGGCTAAACATTTTACGGTTTAACGAACTATTTTTAAAACGTTAAAAATAAGTATTAGAGAAGATATGAGAATATGTATATAGAAAGTATTGAGTTTGTAATAAAGATTAAGAGAGACAAGATAATCTTTTTTATTTAAAGTTCATAGGAATCATCGTAGGAAATTTTTTAGAGGTGTCGAAGGTATCGTGGGAAATTGGCATATGAAATCAACATTGTAAAAAAAGTTGTCTCATATTAGGTAAGATTTCATATAGACTGAGTTCGGCGGCAATTTTAACAGTTTAACATAGAACACCCGTATAGTTCCTCATTTTTTTTTACGAAGAATTTGTAATAGTAAAAAATATGAATTTATTGGTCAATGTTGACTTGACGTCATTTTCTACAATTTGAGTAAAATAATCAATAATAGTTACGTTCTACAAATTTATCATAGGCTAAACAGTAGAGAAATTGAGATGATATAATCAGGGCTGTTTAACGTAATCGCTGATAGTCTGTTCAAAGGACTGGCTTTGCTGAAACTCTAATCAAGTTCTCCATGCCATCGTGTAAATTTACTCTGGTTATGTGGAGAACGTTAGAGGAAGATGATGTGTATGTACTATTATGTACCATAACTGTCAACATATGCTATTCAACGTTCTAGTTGTACAAAGGAAAATGGTTGTCGACAAGATGAATTTCTGGGGATACTCATATAATGCTTTTTGAAAAGGTTTTATTTATTTTCTTAAGTAAATATGTCATATTTCATATAGAATTACAAATGATGATTGTGGATTTTTTCCTTTTCTTCAAAAAAGATTTATTATGGGAAAATAGGAAAAATCTTTTTATATTTATCTTGGACAAAATTCTTTTTCAAACGACAAACTATTTTTTTTAACATTCATTATGTAAAGAATTATAATGCAGAATACTTTTCAAAAATGATTTTGTTAAATTATTTTTTATATTGTAACAAAGATTAAGTCGAGTACCTGTATCAATTTTATTGAAAAATTACGAATGAAAATGAAAAAATAATTATTTCAGAATGATTTTAAAATTGAGAAGGTTCTTGAATAGCTAAATTAATTGGATTGTTTTGATTTTAAATTAATCTCTTTTATTCTTAAATTGTCTAGATGAAAAAGTTTTGAATTTATTCCATAGTTTTAATGTATTTATTGAATGAAGTACAAAATAATGTTGAAAATTTGAAAAATATTTATATGCATATGTACATGTTAATGCACAAGCTTCGAACAAATGTTTGAAATCCGAGCCCGCGCTTTTCAGTAAACGACATTACGACATTGGTCAGCTCAAAAGGTACATTACCTATTCGTTTACCCAGTGGCTGATAAAAATTCTATGTCTTTGTTTAACGATATGTACCGGTAAAAAGAGCAAAAATAAAGCCAATACCTTTTCATATGATGAGAATCTAAAAAACACAACAATAACTTGTCCTACAGTAATTTGGTAATTGCATAAACAAATGCAGCCACTGTTTGAAAAGTACATTCATCATAATCTTTCACCATGATTGTACTGAATTTCTTGGTTAGATTTGTCATTATGTTTCTCAAATTTCGTTATAGTATTTCTTATTACTTTGAAAGTATTGAGGTTTTGAGAATTTTCATTTTCTGGGTCAATAAAAAAGAATTGATTGACTTTGATTTAGTGGACACAAAGAATGTTTTTGTTTTATATCAAAAGTGTTTTCAAGTAGAAACAATGAAAAATTGGCTTTAGAAAGTCACCGATCATCTGTAGAAAAAGTGTTTTCAAGATGTTTTATGATCCTTGTGAGTTATTCTCGTTACTCTTTTTGGCGGACGATATATATTGATAACTATTTTCCTATTGTTGCATGGTGTATGGCCAGTAGAAATAAGTTACAAATCTACAAAGGCATCGCTATTTATGGTTAGTTTTTCCACAATTTTCAATAACCGGTAAGTAAAAACAAACAATTCTCAGTAACTTCTGAAAAATTACAAATTAAAAAAATTCAAATTAAAAAATCTGAAAAATATAGGTATGTCAACTTTTGTGCTGATATGGACAAAATTAGTGAAATATTAAATATGCTAGCTGCTGGGTCGTATAACTCTGCATGAAATTTTCTTCAGCAGCTAGCTGGCAGACCTATTCGCTGACCGTTCACTAACCATTCGTTGACCTCGTAATAATATGAATAAGAAGAGCATAAAAGGCATTTAAATTATTTTAATTATCATTCTACGGCACATTTTGAATCTGAAGGTGTCGAAATTATTACAATAATTTTATTTTTTAGCGTTAAAAACTAAAAAAACATAATACCTTTCATTGAAGGCAGTGCAGTGATTCACCATTTGCGGAACATCTCCACCGTTAGAGTTGACCATTAGTTGGAGTGAGACACAACTACTTTCGCCGCACTCTAACAAATAGTCAATCCTGACGGTGGAGACATGGAAATAATTGCTGAACCACTGCACTGCCTTCAAAGACAGATATTATGTTATTTTTAGTTTTTAACGCTAAAAAATAAAATTATTGTATCAAGTTTGATACCTTTAAACTCAAACTGTACGGCAGAATCATAATAGCAACAATTTGAATGTTTTCTATGCTTCTCTTATTCATATTACTACGAGGTCAGCGAATGGTCAGCGAATGGTCAGCGAACGGTCCGGGGCTAACTTGAAAAACTAGACAAATTTTAATGGGCGGAGTTAGTCGTTATACTATAGGGCGACTCAATTCATTGATGTCCATCCGATATTTAAATTTGGTAGCTTATTATCAGAATCTTTTCTACTTTCGTATGTATAAACAAAAACCAAAAATTATTTAACACCAGAAAAATAACTTTGTAATCGATTGAGTTTTTAGGATACTTTATTACCATTGTTGTGAAGTGTTTTTACATTCTCATCATCAATGAGATGTTATTAAGTCACGGTGAGTGATACACTCTTATAATGATCAACATAATCGACTGAAATGATTTGAAAAAAATTTAGTAAATAGTTCAGAATAACAACTTTTGGTTTACAAAAAAACTATACGAGATACAAAAAAATATTGCAGACAAAGTTGTTCATCTGAAGAAGATATACAAATTTACTTCAGACCACTTTTTCAATCGGATACGTAGTTTTCGTTTAAATCGTAAAAAATGGTATCAAAAATAAGAAATTTCATTTTGCACAAAATTTATACGGGATACTATTTCGACCGTGTCAAAGCGACCAGAAATTTCTGATTCTTTTGAATATATATGAGTAAAATATCTACAAGATATGAATCAAAATTGTAATTGTCTTAAAATTACCAAATAAGGTCGTGCGCCACCTAGAGGTGTGCAAAAAGATTCGATTTTAATCCGTTATTGGCCTCCGTCAAATGTTGAATATTTGACATTCGAAGCGCACGTCTTCAGATGTCGAATATTCGACATTCGACTGATGGCCGATCGAATGTAAAAAATCCGACATCACGATTCCGATATGGTAAACCAATAATAATAACTTGAAAAATTTATCTAACAATTATTTAAAATTTAATATTATATTTAATAAAATTAATAATTATATATTTTTAAAAAATTAGTTAAAATTATATAACATTAATGTGTCAAATTAAAATAATTAATATTTTTTTATTCCTCAAATATGACGATATAAAATTAAAATACAATTATTCAATGTATGTATATTGTGCAATGTCTGATTAAAAATTACTTTGGATGTCGAATATTCGACGTTGGACTGATCCGATCGAATGTCAAAAATCCGACTTTCGATCGGACGCGCTTCGGATGTCGAATATTTGACATTCGACTGATGACCGATCGAATGTCAAAAATCCTCTTTTCCCGGACCCGGTTCTCTCAACCAGGTCCGCCAGGGAGTCCCTGTCAGGGACTTTTAGCATTTTTAAAAATTTTCCACTATCGTTTTTCTAAGGAAATTCCTTGTATACAGACCTTCTGCAGAGAAAGACAATATAAAATTAAAACTAGAATAATACGAAATAAATTGGAAACTGCTATCATAAATATTATATACTTTATCAACGACTCCTGCTTAGTATAAGACTATATAAAATTCATAATCCTCATTCTGTGAACAAATAGAATTATCCAACGTCGAAATACATTATAATTTTACAAAACATAGCAAATGCATCAACACCACTCCCGTTATTTGAATATTAGCTTGACAGGTAGTATCTCGTCAGTCTCTATTACTCACTGGAAATATTTTGAGGATTAATGCTTTGCATATGCCTTCGTAAAATTTTTACAATTTCATAAATATGCTATATTATATGCTCTTTACATTTACATCACAACCCGTGGCGCGTGGATAATGATGAATCACTGTTTACGAATCTTGGCTTTGATGTGTGTTATGTATACATACACGACTTCCACTACCCACATCAGTAAATGTACTGAACTATGCTCTTTAAAAAATCATCAATGTATATGACTCTGCATAGTTACGCATAAAATACCTTATATGGGTTATGTATCCTGTGACTATTGTTAATTTTTTACATTAACAAAAAAACTAGAATAAAATATTTTATTCTAAAATAATAATTATTATTGTTCTTTAATAATGTCTAAAATTCCATTGAACAAAATATTTTCCAGTTAACTTCATATATAATATTTAACGCTTTAGTACATGATATCGCTTTCTTCAACAAAATTTGTTCGACCCAGCGTGAAGCGCACTTTAAAAGGCGCTCGACTGCAAAGGATTAAGGACTTTGTCTTTGAATGTGAGTGGAAGTTAAAATATTGATTAAATTTTCTTTTTCGAAATATCCAGTTTATAGCATTTTTTCAGAAACAGTCAAAGATACAACTATTTGCAAGAGGGAAAATATGCGCCATGAAATTTCCCACAAAGTGGTAAGTTTCAAAATTATAAACATTTATGACCAGACAGACATATTATGTTAGTGGACTTTTTTTAATTCTACATATTAACAATTAAGGTGAATTTCCAAATTAGTGACCATGTAAGGAATAGACAGTGCATTAAAAATAGGCTGATATAGGTGAAGTTTGTTTTTTTTGTGATTGTTTATTTTTCTAGCCTATTGTATCATATCAGTCTTTAAATAAAATAATTTCGCTCGTAGTATGGAAAATGGTTTGATTTTAGTAAGCATCATTACTCACTAGACAGTTGTTAAAGTCTCAGTTACATCTATCACATGGTTTCGTTTTTATTGGCGATTGAAGAAAATAAATTTTGTGTATATAGAAAAATGGAAAAAAGTGAGTTTCGAGCGGTGAATCAAAACTTATATTTAAAAGGTTTGACACTGATAGAGATCAAAGCTGAGTTGGACAAAGTTCATGGTACATCTGCTCCTGTGTATGCAACTGTTTACAATTGGGTAAAAGAGATTAAACTTGGCCATACATCCACACAACATAAACATGGTTCGGGACGTTCAGTGGAAGTGACTACCCCCACAATGTTTGACAAAATCCACGATATAGTTTTGAGTGATCAACGAATCAAAGTGCGGGAAATATCGCAGGCATATCGCAAGGTGCAGTATTTTCAATTTTGCACGAAAAGTTGGGTGTGAAAAAAATCTTTGCAAGATGAGTGCCGCGTTTGCTCTCAGAGGAGAATAAACGCAATCGTGTGGTCGAATAAGGCTATTTTGGCGCTTTTCCGTCGCAATCTTGACGAGTTTCCGCGTCAATACATAATTGTGGTCGAAGCATAAATACACCACTACACTCCAGAGATAAAGGAACAGTCAAAACAGTGGGTTTTTGAAGGTGAACTGGGTAACGCTAAAAGTAAGGACAAAGTATCTTTTTTTTGTAACTAGTCACAGAGAAGTGATATTGTCAAGATTGTCACTTTTGTAACTACATAGTCACAGTCTTAACATTTTATCCGAAATGATTGTTACTGTCTGGGTGTGTTTGGGGTGGGGGGGGGGGGGGGGGGGTGATAACAATGTACAGCCTAAAGTCTACAAAAAAAATTTATCCGGGCACAGAGTTCAATATAAGAAAAATCGTTTTGACCTTCAAGTCACCTTGAAAATTAAGGGGCACAACTAGTTTGAAATTTTGAAAATTTCGATTTTTTTTTCTATATTTTTTAACAGCCCAGCAAGCGCTTTTCGAAGAAGAGGACGATTAATTGTATGGGCCTGGAATAGCAGATTAGCTCTAGGTATGATACTTAAAAATTTATAACAATGAAATCAGTACTTTTATCTTTAAACGCGTTTTTCTCAAAACTACATTTTTCAAATTTGCTGCAGCTGTAACTTGATAACAAATCATCCGATCGACTTGCGTCTTTTTTCAGCTTATTGTGTATTTGTTTTTCCATACAATGACCCTCCAGTTTTATGATTGGATGAAAAATATAATTTTGCCACCCCAAAAACCACCAGATTTTTGAGCAAAATTTTAATTTTTTTTTCAAAACTTCGCCATTTTGTTGCATTTAAATTTTTTTTACAATCGAGGGTCATTGTATAGGAAATATATTCCAGTTTAATTAAATTTTTGGTCTTTTTTTATTTCAGGCACTGTATAGGCGACAATCACTGCAGCAGTGGGAGAACTTTTTTTTTGTAGACTCAGGAGATGGTGGATAACTTGCTGAAAATCGAATATTTTCATTTGAAAACATTACTGTGTATTCATTATTTATGCACAAATATATCTGCAAAATTTTAAAACATTCGATGCAATACTTTTTTTTTTAAATTCACAAAAATCACCTGTTTTTCAGGCGGTCAAATTAGTTGTGCCCCTTAATTTTATCCTTCGACTGCCATTATTCAATATCTTTAGGCAAAGTCGTATGAAAAAGTAGCAAATTTAGAACCCTTGTGCTCCCTAAGTCATTTTTTGAAAGCCTTTTTTTATGTGACAAAAGAAGCTAGGGGTGGCTGTTAAAGCAAATTGGTGACATTAGAAGGTACTTAATTATCCATTATTCAGAGAGAAACATTTGTTCAAAACAAATTTTCAATACGCTTTATCTTCCTTTAATTTGGAATGTCTTTCTGATAAATTATAGAATAAAATTGAACGACTTTTTATTTAAAAATTTTTTTGATGTTATTATAAAAATTCTATACATATGTCCTCCAGTTTGAATTAAAATTTCTTATTGAACATAAACACTATTGTTGTTAGCTATTATGCTGGTTAATAAAATTATAACTTTTTTCCACAGTATGTGATGTCATTTCTGATGGATTATGCAGTGCTGATTAGCGTCTGATACCGTCTGAACGCAAAAATGTCCTATCACGTCATGTTTCTAAGATAAATGGGGTTTTATGGTCTCAAAATTACGATTCCGACTCTGGTGCGCAATCTAAGTACAGATCCTAAGATTTGTGGCGTGTCTCACTCAGTAAAATAGATTTTGTTCTTAGAGTTTCTAATTACGAAATAACCAATTGAATCATTAATCATCATAAGCTAACACATCACTCAATAAGTTCGTAGGATGATATATAGATGGCGTCACTATTGACAAACCCTTTTGATTTTTAGAAAGTATCTACCTTTAAACGATATTTGTTAAAATTTCATGACAATCTAACGTTTAGTTCCGAAGTTACAGAGGTTTTGGTAAAGCAACTTTTGTCCTTTTTAAAACAATGGATAAAAAAGAGTTTCAAGTGTTAATCAAACAATACTTTTTAATGGGAAAAAATACTGTTGAAGCAAAGCAGTGGGTTGACAATTGTTATCCGGACTCTGCTTCATCGAGAAAAAATAGTCATGGGGAGTAGACATAAGGAGACCAATCCCTTATGCATAAACTCCACAAAAGTCGAAAGTACATGGAAAAAGTATAAGAATTTCCCGATTAATGGCGCGAATGCCAGTGGCGTAAAAAAATGTCCACTTCCTTCTGTTCGCTCTAAACATTCTAACATAATCGCAAACTAAAGTTAATATTTGTATATTTATATTGTCTCCTTATGTCTATTCACCATGCAAATGGTGGTAGTTTGCTGATTTTAAATGCAGCCGTACAAACACCGATTATGCTTAACGCTCTGGTCGCCCAAGTTCGGCAGTTGTTTTAAAAATCATTAAAAAAGTCCAAAAAATGGTTTTGGTCGATCGTAAATTGAAGTTACGTGAAATAACTGACACTTTAAAGATATCAGAAGGCAGTGTATTCACCATTTTGCATGAACGCTCTATTTGAAATGGGTACCGCGTTTGCTCAAAGTCAATCAAAATCAACGCGTCGACGACTCAAAGCACTGTTTGCAGCCTTTCAGCGCAATAAAAAGGATTTTTTCATGCGGTATGTGACAATGGATGAAACATCGATCCATCACTATACTTCAGAGTCAAATCGGCATTCAGCTGAGTGGACAGCAAAGGGTGAAAACCGTCCAAAGCGACCAAAAACGCAAATGTTAGCTGGTAACGTTTTGGCCTTCATATTTTGGGATGCGCACAGTATTTTATTTATCGATTACCTTGAGAAAAGAAGAACCACCAATAGCGAATATTATATGGCGTTATTGGAGCCTTTGAAGAAAGAAATTGCGAAAAACGACCCCAAATGAAGACGAAAAAAGTGCTCTTTCACCAAAACAATGCACCGTGTCACAAGTTGATCGCAACAATGGCAAAATTGCACGAATTGCACTTTGAATTGCTTGCCCATCCACCGTTCTCTCCGGATCTGGCTCTCAGCAACTACAACCTGTGTACACACCTAAAAAGAATGCTCCAGGGGAAGAGATTTGGCTCCAATGAAGAAGTGATTGCCAAAACTGAAGCGTATTTTGAGGGCAAAGATAAATAGTTATACAAAAAAGGCATTGAAATATTAGAGAAGCGTTGGAATGAATGTATCCCTCTTGAAGGAGACCATGTTAATAAATGAAGTCGAATTTTACCTCAAAGTTTCTTTTTGTTGAAACCAGACTCACAATCTATTTGAAATATGCAAACGTTTTCATGAGGCTTTAAAGAGTGAAAATGTTAATCTCCAATAATTTTTGTTTATTCAAAGTACCCAAATTATAGTAAACTCCTTCATACGGTCCCCTATCATACTGTTCGCTTGCGTAATATCCAAGGAATTACTTTCCGTTCTGTCTCAAACAACCTCCCATAAACAAGGTCGAATTTATAATGACTAGAACTAGAACTTTTATCTCTCTTAATGTAAAATTAAAATCCCGATTCCTCACTTTTGAGTAATTCATAGAAGATAATTCAAGTCAAGATTTTTCTCTCAAAAATAAAATTGGTAATTTTTTTTTTAAACTTCGTGAATAACTGCAATTTCAGATACATTCTAACCATTTTTCAATCTTTTAATAATATCTGACTGCCACGATAATGATAGTATAACATTTTGTTTTATTTTTTAATCCATACTTCCGAAGCCATAAATATATTGTGCAACTCGTGTGATTGTTGTCCTCACTTTGCTCGGACATCAAACTTTACACTCGCAAAACAAATATTTTCCCCGTGTTGCATACGATTTCTTTTTCACATGGGAATCAAAAACGGTATTGTTTGCCCCGCAAGGGGCAAAAAAATTAACTTTTTAATTCGCTAGTAGAAAAAAGATATTTTATCGTTTTTTGTAGTGGCGAGAAGTCGCACGTGGCATGAGACACGTTGAGACAGGAATGTACGGTTCTGCTTCTATTCTCTGATTGGTTAGTTCCCCTCTACTACATAGACGACAGTACGAAAGGGCTTAGTTCACGAAAGAGGATAGTATGAGGGGATCTACTGTAACTACTCCGAACCAAGTGACAAACTACCAACGGTGAACTTGGGGTATATATGAGGTGCTTAGAACAAAATTAAAGTAGATGTTATCATAGAAAAGTGAAACATAAAAACGGTTGGAGTAATACGAGGACAAATCTTCAGCGGTAAAGCGAAACAAAATAAAGTTGGAGCAAAAGAGAGACAAATATTTTTTAGCGGTAGAGCGAAACAAAATGAATTTCGATCAAAAGAGTGTCTCGGTTATCCTGCTTTAATGTTAGAGAAAAAGCGAGACGACCAAGTCACTCTTTTCCTCAAACTTTATTTTGTTGCGCTCTACCGTTAAAAAATACTTGTCTCTCTTTTGCTCCAATTTTATTTTGTTTCGCTTTACAACTAAAGACGATTTGTCTCCCTTTTGCTCCAACCGTTTTTATGTTTCACTTTTCTATGAGAACAATATTTACTTTCCTTTTGCTCTAAGCGCCTCATATATTATTGTATGTTTTAATAGTAGGAGCGGTCGGAGCGGACTTATAGTAGATTGTGTGGCTAACGGCTGATGTGCTGCTTTTAGGACGAAGACTGCAATATCGGTTGAGTCCCAAAAACGGCCAAACTCTATAGCACACACAATATTTTTTGCAAAATACTGTAAATTGAGGAACAAAAGTAGGAATTGAGGAACGAAACCAGGTAAAATAACAATTCGCCGGTCGGAAATGTACGTCTTCAAGGCTGATTTCTATGTGCTTGAATCATCTTTTTTGTGCGTGTTTTGCAAAAAATAACTTTTGGGTATGGCACGTACCTGACTTATTTCAGGTGTCACATGGGAGTCTAGAATTGCATTTCGCGCTGGGTTGTTCATAAAGAAGAAGGGATATGTACTGATGTCTGGTGACTTTCGTACTTTTTGTGTTGATAGTTGCATAGTTGCGGATGATAGATAACTATTTATGTGACAGGTAGGTCATTTTCGAGGGCAACACATGGTTTTTTGAAGAAGAGATTATATGTAGCGCTTCTGATGGGTCTCGAGTAAGGTCATTCGTGCGGAACGTCACGTATGACGACTTTCTGCGCATGAACCTGCCGGTGAGAACCAAACTCATCGGCTTCGCGGACGACGCACACGTTGCCTGTATCGCTGAAGACGTAGAGATCCTGCATAGCGTGGTGCCTTCATCCGCTGACGCTGAGCGTATGGCCGGGGGGATGAGTTCCAGGTGGATGGATGACTGGAGAGTGATATAAATATATATTTATTGAATGACACATTACAGAGTTATACTGAAGATGCTCTTATAGACTAAATTTTAAAGCTAATTTAGACTATTATTAGTACAATTTTACTTAGCTTTTCTTTGAGCAAATTGAATCCTTCATTTTGAGCTGATACTTATTAAAAGCATAAATATTATTCCAAATAATAAGAGCCCAAAAAGCAGATAAATAGAAAATAAAACTTGGAACATATATAAATAGTCTAAGTTTAAAGTGCTTTTGATTTTATATAATTAAACGGTTGTCACAATAGCCCTATAAAGACAAGATCCTTGACAACCTTCTCGGAGACCAGGCCATAATACTGCCCTAATTCTGGTCCCATTAGGATTAGGAGAAGAATGGTGTCTTGCGTGAATTTCTTTTCTGAACTCAACTCCTTGAGCCACGTCAAGAACCATAGGCATGGGTCTTGTCAAACAGATCCAGGCGAGATGTGAACAAGCGTTAACATATTTTTTAACCTCCATACATCCCTTTAGACAAGGAAAGTCATATAAAGTCCGTTCCAGTTGGCTGATCACCTGATCGGCGACTTCCTGTATTCCAGTTTGTGCACCGGAAGTAGCCAATTGGCGTCTGATACACTCTTCTAATTCCGAAGATACCTTGCTGCTCGAGTTTACTACCTGTGAACTCGTTCCGTTTAAAATCTTGATGGCCTCTAGTCTTCGAGAGGTTTGAATTATTCCAGCGACTCGCCATGACAGCTGTAACAGATATAATTATGACTTTAGATTGAAACGTATTTTCAAGTCAAGTTCTTGTCTAGTTAAACTTTTTGTTTCAATAAATTGCAAGTTTCTGAACTTTATGACACATTTGTTTCAAAGTTATTAATAACGAGCGGATAAGAATAGTCTGCACTTGGCAACGGAGTGCTCCTCGAGCTTTTGCGTTGCGGAAAACCGTCGGATCGGAAAAGTGGGGGGTGCCAGGCAACGTGGCAGCCCCAGCAACACTCTATCGCCAAGTTCAGACTGCTCTCATCTGTTCTCTAGTTATTGAGAACTTTTTCAAACTTTATAATCTTTTATGTGCTTCCGGCACATTAACGCGTTTTTATGCTACAGTTGTAGCAATGTAATTGCTACAATACAATGTATATACTACAATTGTAGTAATGTTGTGTATTACGATACAGGGGAACATAATGTAAAAATTGAACTGCGCATGCGCCTATTACGATACAGAGGAGCGTAATCTTCTTCGTACAGCGTTGGCACCGTACTGACAAAGCCTTGTACATTTGAACTGCGCATGCGTTTATTACAGTACGCTACTACTACATAAGATCGAGAAAATCAAAATGGCCGGAAGTATTTGCGAAATGTCAAGTGAGATGGGCGATAATCACGGCAATTTCGACCTTTTCAGATTGGATTTGAGTGTACGCAGAAAAACTCGTAAATGCGCCAAAGTCACATAAAATAGAAAATGCGCCAATGCACACAATTCCGGTAATTACGAGACTCGCTTAAAATTTTCGCAGGACTGATCGGGCCTCGGCTTCGATCTCCTGCGAGCATTGTTGCTCGTCGCGCAATAACCCTCATTATGCGCCTAGGCACACAATATACTATTAACTCTAACAAATTTAATAATATTCTAGTATCAAACATTTCATAATGTATTAGAATTTATTCGAATGGGAAAAATTCGTGCATAACTATACAGTCGAGAAAGTTGTTTGCTCGCTTTTATTTCGTATTTATTTTATTTCGACTTGAAGAAATAATACAAAGCTATTTCTTGTATTCGAAACGTTTTTCTATTTTTATTTCTATTTTATTTTTTCTGCAAAAATATTAAAACTATGAAAGCGTGCTAATTTTTAAATGAATCGTTTCACGTGATTCTATACCGTGACTTTTGATGTTAAAAAGGCAAACGCACGGGCACGAAAGAAGTGTTTGTTCAAGAGCTGCTCTTTGCGAAGTATGTACACTTTCTATTAAGTATACAGAGAGCTTCTCTGAGCGTATATCCTGGTGGTACGCATACATTCCTATAACTCTCGTACGTAAAAGCGCGGTAAAAACCAGTGAGGGATGTGCCTCACTCGTCTTTTAAATTACGACTTTGAAAACTGAACAACGAATACTTGCAGAATGAATAATTAATTTTATATACGCACTATGGACATTCAAATTCCAAGCTCTACTTTCCAATTAGTAATAATCTTTATACATTGGCAGTTTTTGGAACAAAAAGATCAGTAAGTATCAGTATCACGTGAAAAATAGGTTCTATAAATTTTACAAAACCTTTTTTTGAGTAAAATGTTGATTTTTCACACCAAGTACTCAATAGGTATTTTATTAAAAATATTAGTGTCTTTGTCATACATCAGGAAATTTTATGCAACAGGTAACTTTAATATTTATTTTTATATTTATTAAAAGCTAATCTATCATTGGTGTCATCACGTTAGTAGAATATTTTGATAATTTCATAATTTCAAACAATTAAAATTTTATTGAATTTAAGAGTACAAAGGGTAAAGCGAGACGAAGTTAATTGTAACTTTAATTGTCCTGAAAAAAGTTAACGAAGAGCAGTATATTAATGCGTTTTTATTACGAGTCCTACTTTATTATGTATCATAGTATCATATGTAGCAAGAAATAAAAGTTTTTTTGTCCGCCGTACACCGAAAGTTAGCCTTGTCGGTGGCATTTTGCGTACAGAAAATTGATTTTACCGCACTAGTGCGGTAAAATTTTTTATGTCCTGAAAATTAAAACACACTTAAAATGTTACCGCACTCGTGCGGGAAAATAAAGTTTCCGCACGCACAACGACACTGACTCGGCTAATTTTCGGTATACTGCAAACAAAAAATATCGTTCGTATCACATGCAGAACGTATTTTAACGCGCGAGGCTGCGAGCGAGTGGCGACGAGGGCCGAGACGACACGAGGACTTGATACGAAATATACTATTATTTCAGTTGAGAATGATGAATGTAATGGTAGCAACTTTTATATATTTATGTTCAAAACTCTTTTCTAATAATTTTTCTTCTATAACGAAAATTTTGAACATTTTTCTTTAAATGTGTTTTTGCCAATAAAAATTAGATTTTTTAACCTCCGGATTTTGAATAAATTAACATTTGCGAATCATTAACCCATGTTTTGATTACGATTCTGCTTGAATTAAACTTTTTTATTTATTTAAGTAAAATTTATCTATCCACGTCTGTTTTAATTTTTTCTATGGTTCTCTGAATTTTTCAAACCAATTTTTTTTCATTTTAGGTACAAATATGTTTCTAAACTTTCATTTTCAAACGCATGCAGGTAATCTGAAACTTCTTATCTGGGAAGAAAAGCTTGACATATATTGTTTAGCGAACGAATGCGCTTTAAACCTTAATGTCATAAGCATTCAACAGTTTATCTCCATCTAGAGAAAATTTACAAAAAGTTATGGAAGCCTCACGGGAATAAAGTTCATAAGTTAACAAACCGCTTTCCGCGATTCGCATAACTTTGAAAACATGGACGATTTACCCTTCTTTACATAATATTCCCTTTCCTTGAGGTTTTTGTCTAAACGTGACTAGAATATCAGAAAACATATTTTATGTGAAACTAAATGAAAAAAGCTGATAATTTTTAAAGCTATTGATTTGACAACGTAGGGTTCAGAAACTATTTAAAAAGTTTTTACGTGTTAAAATTTGCTTTCAGGATTTCATAGAGCTGCAAATTTCTCAGGTCACAGAGTTTCTTTGATCAGAGAATTAACCGATCAACGCTGTTTTAATTGAAACATTTGAAACTTAAATGCTTTTAGTATCAAAGTTAAAGTGCTTTTAAAATTGAATGCATTAAAAGCAACCGGTTCATTAAAATTGTTTAAATTTTTAAAGTAGTGTTTTTAGCATTTCCAGGAAAATTGAGAAATAGAACTCAATTAATTGCAAGAGCTTTAAGCTTCAATAAATAAAAGAACAATTTCTAGAAAATCTTTTTTCATAAATTACTCATGACTATTTTTTGAATACATTTGTTCAGAGCGAGTATGATACTAGTGCGAAAAGTTGGTGAATCCCGATGAGTGTGAGGAGTGCAGTACGACCCTATACAGGCCTCGCACTCCTCTACTATTTGCTACTATTTGCTACTTTTTTCGCATGAGGCTACTATTTGGCTACTTTTTTCGGTCCAGTACTACTATAAGCTACTTTTTCAGGAAAATGGAATAAAAAATACTTTTCCTAACAAGATTTTTTTCTCTTGTAATTAAATAATAATGGTATATTATGTGCCTATGCGCATAATTAGGGTTATTACGCAACGAGCGACAATGCTCGCAGGAGATCGAAGCCAAGGCGTAGTCGAGACGTAGCTGAGGCAAGGCCGAGACGAAGCCGAGGCGCGATCAGTCCTGCGAGCATTTTAAGCAAGTCTCGTAATTACCCGAATTGTGTGAATTGGCGCACATTCTATTTTATGTGACTTCGGCGCATTTACGAGTTTTTCTGCGTACACTCGAATCCAATCTGAAGTTTCGAGAAGTGGAAACATCGATGGAACCGTGTTATTCAATCAAGTGGGGATTACTTTGAAGTATGCCACCCGTCCGATGATGAAGAATAACGCCTGTGCGGAGATATAAAGATAGGCCCGATACTTTCCGGACAGACCTCGTATACTAAAATTGTTCAGACGGAACAATATCATAATGCTATCTGCAAGCGTATCATAGAAAGTCGGAACGACAATATTTCTCATGAAATTGTTCAGGGTCATATAAAAATTTTACATCACGAAAATAATTACTACAAAAGATCATTAGCTGAAAGGATTTTTATAAAAAGAGAAAAAAACAATGCACTAAACAAAATTTCTGATTTAGAAAATGTTAATTGCACATACAACACTACTTTAGACTTCTTATCGTAAATTCAGATTTCATAGATTAAATATAATTAAAATATTGATGTTAATTTTCCTGTATTATAAATTTATTATTATTTTTTATTTTCTTAGACTGAGTATGTGAATTTAACACGAAATTAATATTTTACAACTACTAAGGTTAGAAATATGTGATAGTATTCTTGAGTGAGTCTCTTAACAGAATTGCTAAGCACTTGTTCACTGAGTGTGTGCATATTAAGTAGTAGGAATTCTAGTGGCGGTATAGTGTGGAGTGGAAAAAGATTAGTCTTCATTATTACGTTGAGTGACAAGCACCATGGATCTCACCAGACATGCGTTTTGTGCAATGATTTTGTATGATTATAAAAAAAGCTTACTGCAGATGAGTGCTTCACCAGTTTGACTGAAGCTGTTGGAGGGTATGCCTCTTTAACAGCAACAATATTCAATTGATTCAGGAAATTCAGAATAGAACGCCAATCTCTAGAAGACGAGCAGGTCGTTCGCAAGCTGCGGTGACGGATGAAAACGTTGTGGCTGTGCGTAAAAACTAATTACAGAAGACCCACATATCACTTATTTTGAAATAGAGGGAACTCTTGAGATTAGGTCAATGAACATGAATACCATTCTACTTGAGTATTTACAGGTTAGGAAATTCTGGGCTCTATGGGTACCCCACAGTTTAACTTAGGAGCAAAAAGCTGCTCGTGTGGATTAGTGTAACACAATGTTGAACAAATTCAGAGGTGGAAAAGCAACGTACTGTGACTGCAGAATGGTACACAACACGCTGCCTCCTAAGGTGATCAGTATTTGGCAACCACAGCACTCCAAATCAAAAAAGGGATATTTGCTTCTCCACCATGACAATGCTTTCTCTCATACCGCCCTCAAAACTGTGGACTTTTTGGCGTACGAGGGCATCCGAGTGTTGCACCATCTACCTTACTCGTTTGATTTGACCCCATGTGACTTCCTTTTTTCCCAAGTAAAAGAAAAGTTACGTAGGCGTCACTTTTCATCAGATGAGTAAGTTATTGAAGTTTATATAGGAGTGGTTAATGACATAGAAAAATAGAAGTGGGAAATGCATTCTTTAAATTGTTTTTGAGAATGCACAAGTGTACTGAAACTAGGAGAGAGTATTTTGAAAAGATGTGAGAGGTGTTGTCTTGATGTATCTATTTTATTGAAAGATACTGAAAAATTTTGCAGCAATCTACGTATGACAATAATTAATGCTTCATATTGAAACTTTAAAAAACTGTTTTATTTATATCATAATTATAATTAGCTATTATTGACAATTTTTTTTTTATTTAATACAAATATATCCCTAACGAGGAACCTATAAGGATTTTGAAACGTTGGTAATATACAAATATATATCACAGTTTTTGTCCGAATGAGTAGTTTTTTCTGCATCATTTAATGTTCTTTTAAACCTATTACCAGTTCTCGAACGTAAGAGGATATCGTTATATATTCTAACAAGAAATTTTCGACGCGTGGGATATTCATGCACCTCCATTTCTAGTCCAATATCTTATAGATCTATGCTACGTCAAACAGTATTCGACTAGCCTTTATAATATTCACAATACGTGCTTTGCACATGGAATTTATTCAATGACTTTTCTAAGAGAACCTAAGCAAGATGTAAAATTATTATCAAATTTGGGTTTCAGAATGTCGCGACATAGAACTATTATAGTTATCTTCCAAATAGCTAGGACACATTAATTATATTAGGATAAGCAAAAAGGATCTAAGTGAGAGAGGTAGTTTGCTTCTGAAGATTGTAGAAATGAGGTATAATTGATCGATACCATTGTCTAGTCGCATTACTTCTAATCAGTGGCAAGACGCAGGAAGGGTGCATAAAAGCGCACGTGACAGTGCAGCTCACGAGACTTTGGCGCTAAAAAAAAGGTTTTTTCTAACCTTTGAAATGATCCATCCGTGCGCAAAATCTTGACCGATCATTTTAAATACTTCAACGTTTCTGAGTCGACTGTAAACTTCAATTTTAATAGTATATTATGTGCCTAGGCACACAATGAGGGTGATTGCGTGACGAGCGACAATGCTCGCAGGAGATCGAAGCCAAGGCGTAGTCGAGGCGCGATCAGTCCTGCGAGCATTGTCGCGAGTCTCGCAATGTCCAGAATTGTGTGCATTGGCACATATTCTATTTTATGTGACTGTGATGCGGATACGAGTTTTTATGCGTACATTGGAATCTAATCTAGTACTTATTGTAGTTGTTTGCTGCGCTAGTTGTACGAAGCGGGCGCAAATTGGCGACTAGTCCCGGCCATTTTGATTTTATCGGTCTTGTATAGTAGTCAGTGCTAACGCTGTACGAAGAAGAAGTGAGAAGAAGAAGAATAAGAAATAGATTGCGTTCCGCTGTAAGACTATAATGCGCATGCGCAGTTCAATTTCTACATTGTATTCCTCTGTAACGGAATATACAACATTGCTTTACTCTCAGCTGTAACGGAAAAACGAGTTTCCGCGGCTGAGGCACATAAAATTCTTTATGTATATAAAATCAAACAATAACTATGCGTTTTGTTTCAGTCTTAATAATTGAATGTAATTATTCAGTTAATCACCTTTCTTAATTTTAATAGAATTTGTCAACATATTTTCTCGACAAGAAACTAGGCATTGTAAAATTAGTTCTAAGACTTCTTTGTAAGTGTTATATTTATATTATGTACACTAGTTTTGAAGATGAGAAAGGAATGTCTGGGTAATAGGATTTGAATAAATTAAGTTTGAGATAGAGTTAGGACTTTACAGCAGTTATATACATAGTGAAGAAAAGGAAAAGACTAAGCGTGCAATTAAAAGGGTATGCCTGGTCGCCAAAAATTACTTAGAATGATAAATCCTTAGAGAATTTAATGTTATACCACCTTCCATTTACGCTTCCACTCCAAGCAAACTTCAAGTATCATAAAAAACTTGTAGCCCAGGCGAAAAATGCCTAGCTTGTAGAATCTTATATTTTTCATTATATACCTTCGAAGTAGTCGGTATTTAATTGTGAAAGACCAGACTTATTCGGTTGTAAATTCAACATTTTGATTAAACTTTGTTTCGAACGTATTTATTGCCTTTTTATTTATTTCCAGATTTTGTATTTTTCAAGTTCCTTTTAACGATTTACATTAAGGGGGTCGTCTACCTTCGCGGTTTCAAAAAATCGAATTTTTTTTTTTTGCTTATTCCGAATCTAGACACTATAAGGAACATGCCTTATGAAGGATTTATTCGAAAACATGCTGGTTCTAATACTACCGACCTCATCATTTATCTTTAAACGCGTTTTCTCGAAAGTAGTGTTTTTTAAAATTGTTGGCACAATTTTGACGGAACTATCGAAGATATTGGGAATCTGTAAATTGTTTCGTATTCAAAAAACGTCTCACTAAGATTAGACACGAGCTTTTTAAACAAAAATGTTTTTTCAATTTTTTACAGCTTTTTTAAACTAGAAAAACAGGGTAGAAAATAGAACTTTTTTTCCAAATCGCTGCCATTTTGTTAAATTTTAAAATCTTTCAAAAAGCTTGTGTCTTATCGTAGTCGGATTAGTAAAAAGTAAAAAAATATGATTGTTTTAATGTTTCAAGGTTCTGAAGCTGAGAAATCGTGCCACAAAGTCTACTATGCCGCGCCGGCAGAGATCGATTCAAGGACGCGTCAAGGCCAAGATAACGAAAAAAAAAAAAAATATTTTTTTTTAATTTTAATAATTTACTAATTAAATAAAAAAAAACTTTGTGTCAAGATCATGTGTAGTTTTTTCGCAATCCATCGTCAAAAATACGCCCGAAATTCAGGCGCGAAGGTAGACGAACCCCTTAAGAAAAAATCCACCAATCACAGAGTCCGCATAATTCAGGCATGCGTGTCTGGTGACAAAATATTGTAAGTGGCACCGTCGCACAGTGGTCGGAAATTCAGAAAACGTGGCCAAAATTAAAAAAAAATTTATTTTTGTAATTTAAAATGTAGCAGTCAATAGAGTAGAATCCGTTGCGTATGTTTCGGAGGCTAGAGGGAGTTCAGAACCCAATACAGTAAAACCTCATTTATCGGGACGCCCTTGAAATGTAAACACCTCGTTTACCGGGATTTCAAGGGGCTCCCCACTACCACCTTCAGTCTCATGGTGGGAGTCCCACCACGCTTTCACCATACCCCACTTCATGTCACTATGTACAAGGAGTGGTGGCTGGAGGGGAAACAAAATGTCTCGATAAATGAGGTTGCGAGATCCCGATAAGTGAAGATCCCGATAAATGAGTGTCCCGATAAATGAGGTTTTACTGTACTATCATCAGGTCCCAGTGCCAAGTTCGCCTATTCTCGCGCTGCTTCATATAGCTCAAGCGATAGATAAAGTGCGTCTCAATGAATAAGTGAAGAAAATAACTTCGATTGCTCTGTTTACAATGCAAAAAAAAATGGATTCTACCAGTCAAGGTATGTATAATTTAATTCTGCAACTCGAGAAATTTTATCCCAATTGACACTTTTTTATAAACATACAATCATTTTGTGGAAAAGTATGGAAACAAAAACTCTTAACTGCCGTATTTCAAAAAGATTGGATGACTTTTTCTAAAATTTGTCCGCCATTTTGAATTTTGGAAATCTGAGTTCAGAATCGTAATCAGCGACATGGAAAACTTAGGAATACCGAATATCATGTGATTCCAGTAACATCTTCATATTTTGGCCAGCTTTTTGGATTTTCCTACAACTGTGCGTCGTGCATTTCAAGATTTTGTCAATGGTCAGTTTATCTCTCGCGCCGGTAGTACACAAATGAGAGTTCCTCTTTCCCTCTTGCTTCCACACGCATTTAAATGTGATGTGCAGCAATCACCCGAATCAAGTTCGCTTCCTTCTCCCCCTAACAGCATAATATACTAATATCTTATTGAAACGAACTTCGTATAATGTAAAAAAACACACATACGAGTACAATCAAATCAGATGATAGGGTAACTGGGTTTAGGAATTTCCTAAAATTAGTTGGATAATAATTCTTACGGTCTTGATTGTTTTGATCGGAAGATTGCCTGCGTTTACGGACGTAACACCCGAAACAACCCCTGTTATCCGACTTGAGTGTAACCGAAAACAATAAATAGATAAATTTTGTATGGATAAAATTATTAAATTTTGCATGGTATTAGTTTAGCATTCAAGTTCATAGAATAAGCAATATAATATTGGATTTGATTCCAAACACTTTGAGGCATAATTGCATATAAACACTGTTCTAATAATTTGATAGCATTCATAATTTGAAAGTTCTTACAATTTGATAGAACTTGCTTTACGCTGAATAACTGAGAAATGTAATATTGGCGGGAGAGAAAAATCAATTTGTAGCAGGACAAGAGGGTTAAAGCATGAAAGTGCTAGATTTGATTTCGCTTTCAGGCGTAAATATACTTACCACTACGACAGAATAAAGGATCTTAGATTTCAGTTCAGGGGCATCTCGAAGGGGTTCTAGAGCATCTAGTGCATCTAGTGTGTGCAAATGTGCATGCGTGTAAAGCGCCCCATATTTTTCACTGAGTCGTTCCACACTGACGTACTCATCCAAAGTAGATGAATTTTTCGGCGTATCCCTGAGATTACTACTAGCGATAACACTCGTGATACTCGGTTCAGGTGTGGGACTGCAACTCTCGTCAGTGTGATATCCGGCACTGCTGGATTCTTCTTCGTAGTCGTCGCCTACATTTTCATCTACGTGAAGTTCCTGTAATTTAAAAGCTTAATTGCATCTTTTTTGTGGAACTCAGATTATAGTGTCCAACAAAATTTAACGTTTTTAATGAGATATATTATTAAAAACGTTAAATTTTGTTGGACAGAACACGAGTTTCTGGGTTTTTAAGTGAACACATAATGTCGGTTATGACCTTCAGGTCGAGGCCGAGTCGAAGGGCAAATAAAGGGTAACAAGTAGAGAGATAAGTGGCCTTTCCGGCATTGTAATGATGTTTTAATTAGTATATCGACGTTTCGACCAAGAACTTGGTCTTTTTTACGAGTTATGAGTTTCGTTTCTTACGAAAACATAGAAAACGAGGTTAATACAAACAGATCCAGAAAACATTTCAAAATATCAGGCGTACAAATAAGTTTCCGCCGTTTTTTATCAAAAATTGGGCATTTATTATTAAACGATGTGAAATTGCTTGTTGAGTCACTTCAATATACGTGCAAGTTCTTTTTGCGTTTGGCACGAATCTTGATCCAATAATGCTTCCAATTCCGTGTCTTCGTATACTTTCGGCCTTCCACTACGTTCTTTGTCGTCGATGTGAAATTCACCGTTCATAAACTTTTGAAACCGCTCACGCCAACTTTTCTCACTTAAGGCAGCGATGTTTTACATCTATCAATTTCAACCAAAACTTACTGGTGGCGCCAACTTTTGTCAAACGGTGGAAACTTATTTGTACACCTGAAAAAATGTGAACTTTTCTAAAAATCTTATCTAATCCACTTAACCTCAAAACTATTAACAAGCAAGAAAACAAAATTTTTATTCGAGGATTTTACAAAACCTTAATATATTGATCCTTTTAGATACAAACTATATGTTTTTCCAAACAATGACATTTTAAACAAAACTGCACATAAAAACTTTCAATTTTTAAAGGTTTTCTGAATCTGTTTGTATTAACCTCATTTTATATGTTTTTGTAAAAAAAAAAACTCATAAATTGAACAAATTTTCTGTGAAAAAAGGAACGCTTCACTCCGCTGGGTATCGAGCCCAGGTCTTTTTGATTGCCGGTCGAATGCTCTATTATCTGAGCTACGGAGGTTCCACGCAACCTTTCTCACAGAATCTATTTATGCCTCGTGTGGCTACGGATAAACCAGGAACTATTTTCTGATTTTTCCAAATCATTTCAGTCGATTATGTAACATCTCTTTTACAATAATAATGGGTAACTCTTCCATACTGGCTTTTGTTTACAAAATAGGACATTCCATTAAAAAATCGAAGTCGGTCTTGATTTGACCTTGAAAGTGACCTCTACCTGAAGCTGATAACCTTCATTGTGTGTTTCCTTAAGGCCATGTATACTAAAGTTTGACGTCACCAATTACATACGGCTGCTTTATTGATAATATTATAATTTTAACAAATTTTCCGGAGACGACAGTAATGCGTTGCACTTTTGTGCATTGCTGTGTTTTCCGATAAGTTCGTAAAAATTATTACTTCATTAATAAAGTGGTCGTATGTAATTGGTGATGTCAGATCCTACTACATTTAGGGAGAATAAAAAGAAAATAAAAATAAAAAATTCCATATTTTCTTGAAAAATAATCCCATAGGAATATAGAATAACTTATACCTTGAAAAATTCATATCAAGGCTACTGAACTGAAACTGTAACCGCAATTTATAGGAAGCAATATTCCTGTGACATAAAAATGAAAACCGCAAAACGATAAATACATTTTCGCAAAACTCCAAGATACGACCACTACCAGAAATTGTCACGTATATAGGTTTTTTATGAAGTCCTATTGAAAGTAAGACATTTCAATTATCATAATAAAAACGATGTTATTTCTTCAGGTTACGTTATATGTAAAGATTCTAGTATTTATAATGATCAAATAATAATATATGAGATTGACTAAATATTAAACATATTTAAATGTAGCCAATCCAGAAATAAGTCAATCGAAATCAAGTGGAAATAAGTTAATAATTTTGCAGTTGCTCGATGTATATAAATTATTTTTACATCCAGAGAAAAGCCCTTCTGGATTCAAAAGAATCCTTTTAATTAAATCAAAACGATTTTACAGACACGTCTATCTTTTTTTTTACATTCTCATCTAATTTTTTCTCTGTTGAAATTGGTCAATTTCTTGACAATTTCTTTGTCAATTACTATTGAAATACAAAAAACAGAAAAACGAGGGAGTCTCTTTTTGTGTTTTGACAAATCGAGAGACATTAAGTTTCTAACGGCTTTCTATTATAGATACTGCTCTCTAAATCTGAATCAGTGAGAATCTCACAGATTTAGATTTAGAGAGTGGACGTTGAAAACTTTCGGATACTCTCGAACTTTTACAATAAAAATCCGAGATTAATTTAATATAAAGTGGAAACTTGTTACAAACTTCCTTAAAATTTCTTTTTGTTTAAGACTAAAGAACTGATGAGCATTAAAAGGCACAAGATTTTAATATACAAAGAAAAAAATAAAAACAGACATTTTTATATGAAAATAAATCTGCAAAATTTGACTCAAGTTTTTATTCAGTTGAAAAGCTCTTTCAAAATATCAAATCTTTCAATACGATTAAATAAATTTTTCAATTCAATTTCAACTTTCAGAAGTATTAGAAACCTATATATCAAATTTTTAGTGAGCAAAGATTCAAATTGGAATGAAGTAATTCCCTCTAACCATAATTGATTCGAATCCAGTGAAAAATTCGCGTTTAAGCTTCAAACTTCAGCAAGCAATTTACTGGATTTAAATTGAAGCCCAGCTTAACTTTTAATTTCGGATTGGATAAACTAGTTGAGTTTAACTACCACAAATTCATCTATCTCTAGATGTTCTATGTTGACATTTCTATGTGATCTGTAGATTAAGAAGAAATTCAACTCGTCATATTAATGCGGAAAAAAGAAATTACTAATGATCGGTATTTTCGTGCTGGAGAGCAGTAACTAAGTATTCTGAATTTTTATTTCTAATGGAAAAATGCCAATATCCAGATTTTTTCAATTTTGTTACTACACAAATGAGATTCTGATATTAGGTTTTTTAAGAACATTAAGTTCTAAAAGTAAGAAACATATGAACTACTCTGCAGTAATTCGCTGTACTAAACGCAGCACTCGAGATACTGATAGTGAGTATCTCGTTGAATCATTTGTTTTGAAATGACAAACGTTTCAAAGGAAAAACAAATTTGATTCAAAAGGACTTTCTTTTGACTAGATATTTTTGGGTCATTAAGTATGAAGTTGGAAGTTCAGATTCCATGGTTTGCTTTGTTGTACTTCGAATAAATTAATTAATTAAGTCCGATTTGCAGTGTGTGGGCGAGCTTTATCATGTAGGAGCATTGGCCTGTCTCTGTTCGCAAATCTCGGCAGTTTTTCAGACAGATTCTTCATCATGTCCAGCTGGTTACAGTCAGTCCCCGTGTAGAAATTTCCCTATCTTTCCTTATTTCAAGTTGGGTTCTAGTGGGGCCCGGACTAGAATTTCCTAACATGGGAAAAACAATTTTCTTGATTCAAAAGTTTCATCATATTTTTGGAATTGAAAAAACTCAAATTTTTTAGATTCTGAACATAATTTGATTTTACTCTTGTAAACAAAAATCAAAGGAATCATAACCTGTATAAAATATCACTAATATACAATAATAAAAATTAATCCTTTTAAAATTTATATAATTCTTTTTATTATGTAATGTTCTTTAATTCAAAAATTTGATCTGTTTCTTTCAAAAATATTTTATTTTATAAAAAATCGATTTAATAATTAAAAATCTTAAAAATTTTAATCAGAATCATAAATTGGCATAAAATTTAAAAATTCCCGATTAAATGGGGCCTATAACACTTTTTAAACGGCCCTGCAGTAGTTGCAGGTTATAAGCGCTATTTTCTATCTTGTATTTCAAGCGTGCGCAGCCGAGAGGCTTAGTCGTTAGGATAGTAATGCGTTAATTATAAGTAAAGAGGGTTCGCATCCGCAGCGTTAAGAATAATTTTTAATACTGCCTAAACGAGCGTTTGTGTAGTGTAGAGGGGGGTATGTGTTTGTTGGTAAGTGTGTATATAAAAATAGTAAGTCAAGTGTCTATTTGAAAGTAAATAAAGTTTTGAAATGTACCAAGAATATTCATCGATTCAACTACTGCTCTTATTTGATTTACCTATGTTCCTGCCGTTCATTTAACTTCAGAAATGGCACTTTTGGGGTCTTTACGAATTACGGAAAGTAAGTTAAGAAGTAGTCAAATCTACTGAGATTTTTTTTCGGTGTACGTGTAACGAAAAAGTACTGTCGATTTACTCAGAAAAAATTTCCTAGCTTGAAAACAGATTTTTTACTGTTAAAACAGTAAACTTGACCTTCCAAACGAATATCCCTCCGTTGCCGTTCAAAACGGTAAATATTAGAGTCTTAACTCGAATTTTCCCTCTACTTTTTATCTCAGTGTGGAAAATCCTTTTTATTTATTATTTTTTCAGTGAAATACGTGAACAAAATTGGTCACGTGACTCTGCTGATATATGCCCTTAAATACAATGCGGAGGTCCAATAGGGCCCTAATGGTGTCCTTTTTTGTAGGTGGGGTAGTGTAAGGGCTGAAATCACTAAACCCCTACTAGAAATTCTAGTGGGGCCCACCTCGACAAAAGCGTTACGTTACCGACGGGGCCCTGACTAGTTTCCACGCTAGATCCCGACTAACAATATGGCAAACTCGTCAGGGCTCCACTAGGCCCCTATCGAAATTTCTACACGGGTCTCTGCTGTGATCGATTGACCAGGTTTTAGAAATCTATAATGATTCGGTTTCTGGCTGTTGAATAGTGCGGTTCATTCGTGGCTTCTTCTGTGTGAGTTTCACTAAGTCGTGATTACGGTATCACGCCTGGTACTATGTTCTGATCTGTGTGTGCAATTATTACTGTTTTCTGATTATTGTTTCCCTGACTACATACTACTTTGCTTTTATGAATTGTATGAAACGACTATTGCTGGTGTGGCTGGTGCGCTTTTGGCCTGCATTAATGGCGGTGTTTGAATTCTAGTTCAGCTTAGCTGAGTTCTTTAAAATCCTTACAACATTCAACCATCTGGTCAATACTCAACTATCGGGCCAATTTTTATGGTTTGTCTGCGCCTGTGCAAATATACACTTTGGAGTGCTTGGAAGATTATTTGCATTTTTAAACATAAGAAGAGACGCTTGCCTGTGAACTCTGCTTTCTCATTGCGTTTGCCAGAGGCTTCCTTCTATTGAGTGCTTATTTACATGCCCTCTACGCATAACCTATAATATTTTGCTTAAGCTTGCCGCAGAATTTGAATGGTAACACTTTTCTGTCTATCCTACCTTATTGCCTTCTTCTCTATTATTATAACCTTACCTAATATTTATACTGTTTCCTTCATCACTTATGAAATATTTAGATATCTTCCCAAGCGATCTTTCTACAGGGTAAGGAACTAGGTGATTACTCACAGCCTAACTGAATTGGATACAAATACACTCATGGTATGTTTATAGTTTTTACTAGTTTTAGAGGCTTCTTGGCTCCTTACTCAGCCCAGCTGATCTATGCGCTAACTTATTTTTTTTTATTGGTAATTACCTTGTCTTTTTTTTAGGACCATTTCCATATTAAATTATTACATTTTTGTTGACTTTTTAACTTACTTTTTCTGTACTGAATTATTTAATTTCAATCGTCATAGGATTGAGGAACTCACTAGGTTACAACTTTACTGTTGCAAAGTGCATGTATTTGCTTAACTTATTAAGTTTTATCCTCAATGCTATGACACGCATGTTTGCTTACGCATAGCATCAACTATATAGTGAGGATTGTTTGTTAGTTGCTTGAGTGCTATTTCTATCAAATTTATTATTTGCTTAAATTTAATTTTAGTTATTATTTTCCTTTTTCTTATATAATACGTATGTACGCTTAAAGCCTGCTTGGGGTAGACTCTGCCTGGCAATCTGCTCTCGCTTTATACATCTCTGCTATATTAATTCTTTCATTCCGTGGCTTTTTCTGTGCTCTGGTCTTGGCTGCTGCCCAGCTTCGCGCCATGGCTCCGACTGGATCCGATGGGGGTTTGACGGCGGACGCTCGTGGCGGTGTTCAGGGTGTGGGTCGTGGACGTGGCTTTGCACCGGTGAGGCTTGAACGAGATGGGGGTTCGGGCGCCTTCTGTTTGACTGCTGTTTCCTCGGGCGTTGTCCAGTCCCCTATGGATGGTCGCAAGAGACCCATTTCCTCCCTGCCTTCGTTGTTGCCATCACAGAATAAAAAGAATAGGCTCCCTTCTGAACCTGATCCGTCCTCGGACTTGTCTTGTGGGGATATGAGTCAGACCTTGATGAGGAGGATCGACGATTTCTTTGACCCGCCTCCGTGTGACCCGTCTTCCGATCTTCTGTGGTCCAAGCCACATGATCCCCTACAGGATGTTTTTTCGGACGCTTCTCCACCACCATACATAGTATTGATGGAGAGCACCAGGCCTGGGAAGAACTTAGGCAAGTATGATCGTCTGGCCCTGGCGGAGTGTATTGATCTGGTGATTAGCGGAGGCGGAACCATTTTCTATAATGGTCTGAATCAGGTCAAGATTCAATGTGAGACTTGGGAGGACGCCAACACTCTTGTCCGCTCGCAAGACCTTATGAGGGGAGGTTTCAAGCTGTTCATCCCTTCATCTTTAATCCGGAAGAAGGCCTTTACTGGTCCGATTGACCCCAAATATTCAGCTTCGGATATCGCTGGTAGGCTTGACCCGGCCCTGCGAGACTTGACGGTGGCTGTGAGGAGGAGGACGAATGATGATGGCTCTATTTCTTCTAAGGTTGAATTTACGATGGCGGTTTCTCGGGTGCCTCGTAATGTTCGTCTGCTGGGCTACTCATACCCTTTAACTCCGGTCATTCCCCCTCCTAGACGATGCTTCAACTGCCAGAGATTTCGTCACATCTCTACTCAGTGTCGCAGCTCGCGACCTATATGTGAATTCTGCTCTGAGCACCATCGCACGGACTCTTGTCCCAATAAGCTACGCTCAGCTTTTTGTTTCAATTGTTGTGGCCATCATGTTGCTTCCTCTCGTGAATGCCCGGTGTACCAATATGAGTTCGAGATTAATAAGTACTGCTATTGGAATTGCTGCGAATTTGGCGTGGCGGAGTTGGGATTGCGGGAGCGTGGTATCCTGAGACCGGGCCGTCGACTGGAGATTGGAATTGATCGTATCTCTCTGGAGGATTCCCCCTCGGCATTACACGATGTTGATTTGGGTTTCTCTGCCCCTGCTCCCTGCCATCGGGCTCTGGCTCGGCTCTCGAGGTTGCTAGGTCCCTGTTGGATCTTGGGCGTCCGGAGGAGCTGGGCCGGGGGTGGCTGGGGACCCTGTTTCTATTGGCTCTTCGAGTGCGGTTTCTGGTGCCTCCTTTTTGACAGTGGGCCCTGGTCCTCCTGGAAGATCACGCCGTGCTGGGCCTTACCTTGCCCCATACGGTATTTTGTACGTTTTCTTAGCTCTTAGGTTTTGAATTATCTTTAATTTTATTTTAATTTTACTTTGTACATACTACTAGGGATAGGTTGTTTTATTTATTTTTTTTTTTTTCTGTTTTGTGTTACTTTTGTTATCCTTGTTTATTATGCGTTCCACTGATAGAGGTATTATATTTGCAGTCTGGAATGCGCATAGTGTGAATAACAAGAGGGCTGATATTGAGTATCTTCTGCATGATAGGGAGCTGGATATTCTCTGCATTACTGAGACGTGGCTCGAAGAGGGCGTTGCCTTTGAGTTCTATGGCTACCTGACCTATAGATTCGATCGACCTGGGGGGTGGAGGGGTTGGCTCTGCTATTCTGGCTCTTCTGCGGTGACTTCAATGCCCACTCTCCTCTGTGGGGGGCTCGATATTCCAAATTTCAGGGGCGTGATCTGTGTTCTGCGGTTCTTGTTCATGGGTTGACTCCTCTGAACAATTCTGATGCGGCCATTTTTTGAAGACGAGAAGCTCTTAGGAAGTATACTGCTTCTCAGACCAGGGAGGGGAGGGCTAGGTGTAGGAGGGTGGATGAGGAGGTTAAAAGGTTTCTCAGAAGACAAAAACACCTTTCTTTTCTTTCATCACGAGTTGCCGGTTCCCGTACTGACCGTGTGACGGACCCGGACTCGCCAGCCTTGGTGGCTCTTCGAGAGGAGTTGTTCAGCCCGAATATTTTGCCGTTTGAGATACCCATGTTGTCTGAAGTGGACGATACGGATCACATGAATCGGCCGTTCTCTGGGCGCGAGTTTTCTGCGGCTCTGAGCTCCTACAATGTTCGTTCTGCTCCCGGCTTGGACGGGGTTGGCTATGGGGCCCTCTTGGGACTTTCTGAGCGTTGCAAGGAGTTTTTGCTGTCTCTCTACAATCGCATGTTATCTGTTTCCAGGTTCCCCCCTTCTTGGGGCGACACCTTGGTCTCATTTGTTCCAAAGGCCGGCACCGGTAAGTTTCGACCCATCTCGTTGACCTCAACCTTCTGTAAGACATTCGAAAGACTGATACAAAGGCGTCTGGAGTTCCTTGCAGAGAGCAACTCATGGATACCGAGGAGCCAGTTTGGTTTTAGAAGAGGCCGCTCTTCCATGGACTGAGTCTCCTGTGTTGTTACCGATATTCTTCAGGGTTTTGGCCGGTCGGAGGGCACCTTGGCCCTGGCTCTGGATCTAAAGGGAGCCTTCAATGCGGTCTTTCCGGGTGTCCTTGTGCGGCAGCTTATCGAGTTAGGTGTGCCCGGAAGGATCGTAAATTTTGTGAATTTCCTAACCACGAAGAGAACACTGTATTTCTCGTCTGCGGATGATTCTCCTAGAGTTTGTGGAGTGGGTGTTCCTCAAGGGGGTGTCCTCTCTCCACTTCTGTTTAACCTTCACCTTGGGAGGCTTAATGATGTTCTTCCGGCGGATGCTAGGGCTTCGATGTATGCTGACGACCTGTTGCTGTACACGAGACATGGAGACCCTGACCGGGCGCTTGAGCGCCTCGAGGGGGCGGTGGACTTGTTAACTCCGTGGCTTCGCGATCTCGGCTTGTCCATCTCCATCCCCAAGTGCCAACTGTGCTTTTTTACCAGGTCTAGTGCTGGCTCTCGCAGCGTCGTTTTAAGTGTTAATGGGTTCGAGATTCGCTGCCAGGACTCCCTCAAATATTTGGGCGTTATCCTGGATTTGCGCCTTTCTTGGACGCCTCACATTAAATATATTGCTGGCAGGGCGATGCGCGCGATTGGAGTGCTTAGGGCTCTGTCTAGGGTCTCCGGGGAGGTTTCCCCCTCTCTAATTCTTCTTGTTTATAGAGGGTTAGTTAGGGCATACCTGGAATGGGGCTCTCCCTTGTTTGCGGGTGCGGGTAGGGCGGCCTTGGGGATTCTGGATAGGGCTCAATATGAAGCTCTGCGCGTGGCTTTGGGCTGCATGCGCTCGACCCCCATTGCTGTACTCCTTTCTGAATCGGGCGAGCCTTCGCTTGGTTTGCGACGTTCTCTTTTGGGTGGCCGCTTCATTCTTAGAAATGCAGCTTCAAGGGATGGCCTGCTGGTTCCCGAGCTGTCCCTGCTGTTTGAGAGATCCCGGGTCAGGCGATTTAGGATCAACCGGACTAGATGTGGTCTCCTGATTGCCTTTGACAGTGTGCGGGGTTTGCTGGACATGTGATTTCGCACGACACGTCCATTATACTTTGACCTGATCATCCCTGTAGCGTTGGATTTTGAGACTGGTGGTGAGGTGAGGGGAACTGTGGAGTCTGCGGTGGAGTTTGACAGATTGGTTAATGTCCGGTACCCGCATTCTGTTCGCGTGTTTTCTGATGCGTCGCGTGATGACTCTTCGGGGGGTCTGGGCGTTGGCTTCTGTGCCCCTTTCAGAGGTTACAGATTCGGTATTCGCCTTGCGAGTTTCACCTCAATCCTCTCTGCGGAACTCTACTCCATCTTCTGCGCCCCCAAATACATCCTTAGGATGCGCTTTCCTTCTACTGTGGTGTTCACCGATTCTCTGTATTCATTGTATCATCTACGTGACGGTTTCTTTTCAACCCGTACGTCTCCATACGTATATAAAATCCTCCATCTTCTGTCTTTCATTCAGGAGCAGGAGTTCACGGTTGGTTTTGCATGGATTCCGTCCCACGCTGGGATTGTTGGTAATGAGCAGGCTGACTATTTTGCTAGGTTAGCCTCCCGACTGCCCTTCACTGTGAATTGTGGGATTCCCCTGGCTGATCTCTTATCTGCTCTCAGACAGGACAACAGGGCCTGGTGCCGTGTCTTGTGGCCTTACGCGGGTACATCACCTGTCCGTGGTGATTATTATTTTAACAGAATATCTTTTGAAACCCTTAGACCATGGTTTACGGGTCACAGGTTTCCTAGGGGCTATATCAGTTTGGTCACACGTCTGAGAACTGCGCATATTTGCACTGGTAGCCATTTTTCTAGAATGGGATGGGATATGGATGTCGGTTGCGGCTGTGGCGTGGAGCTGAAGAGCCTTGCACACTTGATTGGTGAGTGCCTGATACTATCGGTGGGAAAACCGAGGTTCTTTCGCTTTTTGGCGTAGCGGTTCCCGGGGGGGGGGGGGGGGGGTGAGCAGATCGACCTGGGGGACTTGATCTTTGACCCAGGTCCGGAGACTGTTGGGGAGCTTGGAAGATTTTTTCGATCGGGAGACTTGGTCATATAGGCCTGCTTAATGTGCGCTTTTGATTGCCTTTCCTTTGCCTTGGGATCTGATCGAATTCCCTCTGTCCTCACACTCCTTTCCTTAAAGACAGCTTAAGCTTGACTACTGGCTGGACTGCTGAGTGTGGAACTTATTTTGCTTGCTTTCCGTCGTTGGACGCTTTTGATTGCTGCTCGTTGCTCTAATTGGACTTGGATATTTCTCATGTGGATCAATGTTATTACTTTGTGCAGATATGGCCATTTGCTAAATTCAGCAAGAAGCCACAACCAAGAAGAAGAAGAAGAAGAAATCTATAAGGAATTAAACCATGTAACCATGAGCTTCTTTTGATGAATGTTAGATTTTGGACTGTGTTTTGGTGCTTCATCCTTATTAAACCAGCTTGCTGAATGCTTACGATTATCACAGATGATCTATTTCCAATCACAAGTTACGATACGATGTAGAAAAGGTTCTTCTTTATTTCGCAAAACCAAGGAACCGCAAATATCGAAACGTTTTTTCATCTGATGTGCGTTTAATTGGTGTGAAGCCCATCCGTCAAGCCTTTTTACTTTGTTGATTTGACGCAAATGATCCAATATGGTTGGGATAGAAACACAAAATTTTGATGCTGACTCACAAGTAGTTTGAGATATGTCGTTCTCTACAATAGCTTTCAGCTCATCATTATTTCCTTTGGGTTGGGGTTTTCCACGTGGTTTATTTCGAAACTGAAATCCTCAGAACGAAATTCCACAAACCAAAACGATACTGTGCACTGTGCTATGTACATAATTGTAAATTTCAAGGCGTAGTTGAAAGAATGACAGTGTAGCTTCACAATGTAAAAAACCAAAACAAATGCCAATGCAAAATGTCAAAATTCGGTAGGGTGTACTTTGGACCGTATATCGATTCTCCAAAGCATTAATTCTCCCAGGCGCAGTCAACTTCACGCTGGAAATCCTAAGAATTTTTAGGCGCCTTTCTTGTGAATTATAATGCGCGCCTGAAATTTCTTAGAATTTCAAGCGTGAAGTTCACTGCGCCTGGAAGAATTAATACTTTGGAGAATCGATATACGGTCAAAAGTACACCCTACCCAAAATTCATATATAAGAAACTTCCAACTTCATACTTAAGGGATCATAATACTATCTCACTTTTCAAAATTCGATTATTTTTTGATGCATTTTTCGATAGGCTCAGCAGGGTTCATTTGATCTAACAGAAGGAGTATTATATGGAGCAGCGATCCCTGATTAAGTGTGAGTAACTTGTTTTTACAATTATTTTTATGTTCCGAAGACTTTAAACGCGTTTTTCTCGAAACGGCTATAACCTCTACTTTTGATGAAAAATGCTTTCCATATAGGAATTTCTTGAGGTGTGGGAACAGCCAGAAGTGAGAGGGAGCTAAATCAGGCGAATACGGTGGATGCTGCAACAATTCGTACTTTAATTCGGTTATTTTAGTGATGGTTTTTTGAGCTGTGTGAGCGGGTGCATTGTCTTGATGAAAAAGGATTTTTTTCTTCTGCAAACCGGGTCTTTTTTCACGAATTTTTGCATCCAATTGATTCAAAAGGTTACAATAATAATCATAATTTATTGTTTTGCCAGTTTGGAGATAATCCACCAACAAAATCCCTTTTGCATCCTAAAAAACGGATGCTAACACCTTCTTCACCGATTTCTGGACACGAACTCGCTTCGGTGCCGAAGTGCCTGATTTACACCACTCCTTAGCCTCTTGTTTTGATTCAGGATCATGATGGAAGACCCAAGTCTCATCCATAGTGATGAATCGACGCAAAAAATCCCTTTTATCCTTTCGAAAACGCTCCAAATGTTGCTCAGAAAGTCGCATTAGAACGTGTTTTTGTTCCATTGTGAGCGAATCCGGCACCCATTGTGCACAGAGCTTTCTGAAACCCAAAACTTCACGTAAAATATGACTCACACTGCCTAATGAGATGTCTAGGGCCTCTGCTAAATCTCTCTCGGTCAATCGACGATCTTCCAAAACCATATCCTGTACTTTTGCTATGAATGCTGGTGTTGATGCACTTTTTGGACGTCCTGAGCGTGGATCGTCTTCAACACCTTTTCGACCACGTCTAAACTCTAAAACCCATCGATGCACAGTTGGAAATGAAGGAGCAGCTTCCTTTAACACTTTCACCATTTTTGTATGAATTTCCGTTGCTGATAAAACTTCCAAAACAAAGAATTTTATCACTGCATGATATTCGGTTTTTTCCATTGTACAAAAATACACTGACACGTCAACTTCAAATGGCTTGTAAACAAACAATGAATTGACAGAGTGGAATGACACTTTGGGTATGTTGATATGAAAGATGAAATCTTAAAATGGCGTAGAAATTTTGGTTCTTCTACTGCTCTATAGATGTCACTTTCAAAACTTTTTGAACAACATAGTATTCTAAATATAAATTTCTATGGATTAATGAAGCGGTTTTTAAAATTTTTAATTTTATCATAGTTAAATTACCAAAAAAGAAAGTCGATTTTTGAAAATTTTTGTTTAAACTGCCACCATTTTGTTATTTTACAAAATAAAGAAAAAATCCGCTTCGTCACTTCAGAGCTATGGTTATATTAATAAAGAAAATTTTTTATATATTCGTTTCAGATGATGCTGACTGGGGATATCATGCGCGCCATGGACATGCTATTTTTTAGACACTCTGTTCATTGTTAAACATTATCTAAACTAAACAATAATTTTATGTAAAAAAAAATGTTTTTTCCTCTTCCTTCCGTGTAGCATAGCTTATTTTGCTCATGCATGCACAGAAATGGCCATTTTTTTTTGCCAGAAACGCGAGAAGAAAATCCCCTTTTTGGGGTACACACGAAAAAATGACAGTCAGAAGATTTGACAGAGACAATTTTGCATCAATTGTGGGTTTTCACAACGATGAAGTTGTCTGCGCATACTTTCAATTTTCCTCAATGAACTTACCTTTTGGCCCGTTCGATGGCGACACTTGATGGTGCAAAGAATGGCGAATAAATCACGGTGCTAATGCAAATCACGCAATTGTTCCCTCATATGCGGGAGTTATTGATAATTCCCACGAGAATTATTGATAACTCCCGCATTTTTCGCGTGTACCTCAAAAAGGGGATTATCTTCCCGCGTTTCAGGCAAAAAAAGTGACCATTTCTGTGCATGCATGAGAAAAAAAAATTTCTCATTCATTGCCGCAGATTTTAGAATTGATGGATTTCAAGAAAATATGTTACAAATTTTATTGATTTTTCGTGATTTTTATATCAGACATTTTTATTGTATTATTTATTTTTATTATTATATTATATTTTTTTATCACCATTGGCAATTCATTATTATTTTTCAGTCTCTAATAAAATATTGCGTAAAATATAAAGGAGATTCCTTTTCTTACACCTTAAAAAAATTGTTGGAAATGAGTAGTAATTAAATGTTTTGTTTGTTCAGATAATAGTAAAACCTATATTAAGTCTTGATAACGGAAAAAATTTACTTCTCGCAAAGTTGATAATTTGATAAAATTAAACTTTTTTAATTACCTGAACCAAAAGTAATCTTTCTATGTTATATAATATTTCTCAAATTTTTAAGAATAAATTTTCAATTATTTTAGACGTAGAGATGTAGAAACCTGAAATCAATAAAATTGTATAACATGCTCTTAAGAGCTTTTCACTCGAGTTTCACGCACTATGTCTTAAATGTCGAAGTTACCTGAGTGCTGTCTTCGCTCATCAGTTCTAGTGCCAATCCACATCCCCGAGAAAACTGTAGTAACTTTGCAGCCAAGGCCGGATTTTTATTCGCCTCCGAATTAACATTCGATTTCCGTAAGGCATTCCATTGCCTTAAAGCTTCTTTATCCTGTTCCACTCGACGTTTCAGCTCTGCCGAAAGGTTCTTCAGAGATTCCTCCGTCGCTTTTTCCAAGGTATTCAGTAGACTCTGATTATCGATCAGACGCTGCTGAACTTCGCTGTACTTTAGGGATAATTGTCTTTGATGCGAAGCTGCTTGAACTCCATTATCTACTGAATATTACAAAATTGTATTCTATTAGTTTAGCTTATGTTTAGTCCATGGAATAAGTTTGATACTTTCCGGTTTCAGAAATTTTATTTTTGAAGCTTGCAAACTACAGCAAATTTCAATTCTCTTCGTTTCTAATTCTAAGAGTTTCTAAGTCTGGGCTCGATACCCAGCGGAATCAAAGCGTTTCTTTTTTTTACAGAGAATATTTTTTAAGTATATTGAAAATTCTATCTTGTCTTAAAATTACGTTAAAGTTAATTCTAAATCACAGGTTAATAAGGTCGACACAGTAGAGTTCTGTTATCACGGTGAGTGATAGACTTTTCTAATAATCAATATAATCGAATGAAATGATTTGAAAAATCAATAATTATTTTTATATTGTTTGACACATTATTATCAGAGAAAATTTCTCGACAATATGCAGCTCACTTGGAAAAGGCATTTAGGCCATTTATACGTTTCTAAATCAACCCTACATTGAAAAAAACAACACCGAAAATTAGATCACACTATAATTCGGATATCGAGTGCCTTATATTATTCAAATATATTGTCACATAGAATAAGTTGCAGAAAATGTCAAAAGATATTAAAAATGGCACTATTTTACCAAAAATTAGTTTTTATAAGCAGGGATGACTTCCAAGTTGCCTTTCCTTTCATTTATTCTTATTTTATGCACGATATCGTTTTTTGTTTCGTTACATAGAACAAGTTTCATAAAATGTTTAAATATATCTAGTTGAGATTATTGCATCTAAAAGTAATTTTATACGCATGGGTGATTTTAAAAATCCCGTTTGTTTTCTATTTGTTTTCATACCACACGTGAACATTTCTTTAAATTTCGTTCCATAAAATAGTCTTATAAAAATATTAAAAATCTTTTAATTTTCATAACCTTATTCTTAAAGATGGTTAAGGGTACTTTTATTTGCTGTAATTTTGTTTACACAATCTTGAAACTTTTAGGATTGAAATTTTTTTTGCAATTAGTTTCATCCATCTCCTTCAAAATAAGGTCTTAACAATGGGCAATTTTGTCATGGCCCAAATAAGTATCTTGCAGAAAATTAGATGTTGGTCAAATTATTTAATTTTAAATTACTTAAATGTATAATGTATATTTTTAATGTCAATAAATCCTCCACGTTTCGAAATTAATCAATGCCAATCTTTCATAATTAAAATACAGATAGTGGATGAGAAGAAATAAATAGATTCAAGGACGTAGGAATTCTCTTATGTATTGAAATGTATAATCACCTGGCCAGTTATGAAATTAAACATTTTTCAACTTTTAAATTACAGTGGCACGGTTTTCAATATTTTATTGCTCGCATTTTCAAACAAAATTTTTCAGAATTTCGAATTAAGGAATATAGTAGACGTAAAAAATAAAAGATTGAAAGAAAAGCAAACATCTAAATTTTAAAAATTGGATTTTGTTTGAGGAATGAAGAATCGTGAAGTTGTGATGTGATTCTAATGAAAATTTTCAGAATTAGAGACTCATGGTAAATAATAAAGATGTATTTTTTTATTTTATATACTTTATGTGCCTCCGGCGCATAAACGCGTTTTCATGCTACAGTTGAGAGTAGCGTAATGTTGTGTATTACGATACAGAGGAACATAATGTAAAAATTGAACTGCGCATGCGCCTATTACGATATAGCGAAGCATAATCTTTTTCTTCTTCTTCTTCTTCTTCGTACAGCGTTGGCACCGTACTGACAAAGCCTTGTACATTTGAACTGCGCATGCTCTATTACAATATGCTACTACTACATAAGATCGAGAAAATCAAAATGGCTGAAACTAGTCACGAAATGTCAAGTGCAATGGATGAGAATCATGATGAATACTAGATTAGATTCGAGAGTAGGCATAAAAACTCGTATACGCACCGAAGTCACATAAAACAGAATATGCGCCAATGCAAACAATTCGGGTAATTACGAGACTCGCTTAAAATGCTCTTATGACTGATCGCGACTCGGTTTCGTCTTGGCTTTGCCTCGTCTGCGCCTCACCTACGCCCTGGCTTCGATCTTTTCCGAGCATTGTCGCTCGTCGCGTAATAATCCTCATTATGCGCCTAGGCACATAGTATACAATTATATATATATAATATAAGTATATTAAGTATACAAGAAACGATTTCCTCCTCTAAAATTTAACTTTTGCTGATATAAAATACGTGTCGATTATTTTCCATAGCTCTATACTCTCTAAATCTGAATTGGTCAATATTAACTAATTCAGAGTAAAATTTATTGAAAAAGGCACAAATTTATTTGATTTGAACAAATTTTTATTTCGTTCAAAGATACTTTGTTTGAATCAAACAAATTTTCTTTAATTCAAAGAAATTTTTTCAAACAAATGATTTTTTTCATTCAAACAAATCTCTTTTCTGAATGTAGATTCAAAATAATTTTTTTAAATCTTTTGAAATAATTTAAAATAAAAATTTAAGATTGGTGACGAATACTAATTTAAGTCATGTTAAAAGTGAAGCTAATAATATAATAATTACAATTTATCCTGTTGTTTAATCTTCAAATATTTAGATTATGATATATATCTCCAGGTAATGAATTTTTTATATTTTATGAATTTTATATATATGAATTTTTATATTTTTTCATATATACTTTCTTCAATTTGACGAAATTTTTTCTTTGACTATATGTCAAAGAAATTTTTCTTTAATTCAAAGAAACTGTTTTCTGTGTGTAACTGAATTTTTATACAGTTTGGTAGTTTTAAGATGCATTTTATGAAATTTCACTTAAGGGGATTAGGAAGTCAAAAACTCGACTTTTTTTATTACATTTTTCAATGGTATTACTATTCAAATGGTAAATGCCAAAGTTTTAAATCGTTTGGATGTAAAATGAAAAAATGAGAGACAAAAAGGTTGAGCGCCTTTCGCAAAAATTGACAGGCCGTAGGAAACTTTAAACTCGTTTTTCTTGAAATCTTATATTTGTTCCGTTTTGCAGTGATTGCAAAAAACGTAGGTTCAGATCGGTTTGAAAATTGTTTTGCTTTCGCAGAACATGTTCCTTTATGGGCTGAAACTCCGTATTAAGCTGTAAAAATTTCTGATTATTATATATATATTATAATATAATAATATATTATATTATGATAATTCCCATTATTAAAACAGAAGATATTACTGCAAAAAGTTTTTTTTTGTTAAATTGTATATTGGAATTTTTCAGTAAAAAAATATTTTTTGTATTCTATTCAATTGTTATAAATAACCTATGAAAAAAAAATTATTTATGTCTTGATATATGCTTCTTAATTAGACTTTGAAAATAGGATTAGTCTGACTTCCTAGTCCCCTTAAGTTTCATAATGTTAAAAGAAATTTAAGAAAATTTAGTACACTTTTCGCAATTTTAAGATACCTTTACCTTACCTTTACCTGATCCCGGAGCTCGCCACCTGGCTGAGCAGAGAGCACGGGGAAGTCGGCTTTTATTTGGCGCAAGCGCTCTCAGGCCATGGCTGTTTTAACGCGTACCTGAGGCGCTTTGAGAAGAGAGACGAGACGATTTACCTGCACGGAGAGGTTTAGTAGAACCGTAGCGCTAGCGGTGGGAAAGCCGCTCGTCCTTGGTTTGGTGTAACTTCTACTCTAAAATTGGGGCACTGGTTACCCCAAACTGACGAAAAGCTTGCGAGAGAACGGCTGGCCCAAGTATTTCGCGCAACGGCTCGCCTAGTTTGGGGTAATGGTTCCCCCAAATTGGCAGAGCTGTTCAACCAAACAGAGGTCGCGCAGCTCTCCGTGTGCTTAGCACATCAGTTCTACGTGTTGGGCGAGCGGATTCACCAAACTTTTCTCCGTGTGTGGATAATGCAGTGCACGCATTCTTCGTCTGCGCAAAATGGGGTGTGGCAAGGGAGGCCCTCGGTCAGGCAGTGAGTGCCGAGCTCACTCTTGACACGATGGTCTCTCTCATGCTCCAGTCTGAGCGGACCTGACGCTCATCGAGTCATTCGTCACACTTGTGATGAAGACGAGAGAGCTCGATGGGGATCGAGAGCGTAACAACGGGGAGGGCCAGTAGAAATCGCAACGGGACCTGCACCTGCGGTCCTGCGTTTCAGGCGGACTTGACTGTCCGCGTCGTTCGGGGAGGATTCCTTTTATTCCTCCCCTGGCTGGCGCGGCTAGTCGGCAAACCTAACGGGCGTGTGGCCGCGGATGAAAGTCGGAAGAGTCGTACGCGACTTTAAGCTGGAACCAACTTCCCGCGAAATTCAAAGCCGAAAGGCGGTTCCGCGGGCGGTGTATTGGTTTGAGAGAGGGGGTTTTTGGTTTTAACATTTATGCCTAGACCCGTCCTAGGAGAGTCCTGTACAACGACTATAAAAGATTTCGCCATTTTTCCTCCTCACCAAAAAAGAAAAAAAAAAAATACTGTTACATTCGATCCTAAAACGGGGTAAACGTAACGGTACGCACGTCGTAGAACAAAGTCAAATAACATTTTCCTACTAGCAGGTTAAAAAGTGCATTTTTTTGCCTCCTACGAGGCAAACAAATCCATTTCTTGACCCCGAAATGAAAAAAAATCGTATACAACATAGGAAATACACTGAAAAAATTATTAGTAAAACCAACTACTTCGGTTTGTAAAATATGCCTCAGCTATTTTATTAGTTAGCACAACAATTTTTTTTGTTGGTGTTACTATCTCAATTGTTCTCACAAAAACTTGGATAGTAACACCAACAGAAAAAATTGTTTTGCTAACTAATAAAATAGCTGAGGCATATTTTACAAACCGAAGTAGTTGGTTTTACTAACCATTTTTTTCAGTGTAGTTAATTGTTTTAATAGTTTTAATAGCTTTTTCCCTACGAGTGAAACACGTTATTTTTCCCAAGACGTTTAGTGACAATTGTGATTTCACCGTCTGTTTTGAGACGGTTTTGAGATAAATGGGGAAAATAGCAACAGTTGTGAAATCAACCATTTTCCCGTCTCGAAACAGACGGTGAATGTACAATTTTCACTAGACGTGTTGGGAAAAACATTTATTTTTACTCGTGTGCACTGAAAAAAAAAAATCGTAATTTTCCAATACATAGGTGATGAAATTTTCCAAAAATAATTGAAAAAATAATGTTCTACAGAATTATTTCAATAATTTACAAGTAATGTTCAAATCCCTGTTGGATTTTTTTCAGTATTGAAATTTTTCAATAGTAGTCGTATTCATAAAGTTACTTAAATTTCTTTTATAAAAAATAATGGAAATTTCACTGATAGAAATGGTTTGGGAGTTTTAGCCATTCGGTTGTAGGTTGGGAATTTATAATTGTATTTATAAAATAATATGTCTCTCTGAACAATGCAGGATGTTGAATACAGAAATCAAAATATTGTAAGTGAAACTGATCGAATCAGAAATATAATATGGGAAGGCGAACAATACATTTTTCCATAGCAACCAATAATATGGTTGATTCGTTCATATTTATTCAGATATAATCGGATGGTTAAAATACAAATCTCATATTGCTGTATCTATGCCAGCAATAAGGTAAGGTTAAATTAATCATAAATATCGTTGTAACAGCCATTCCTTTCTATCAGTGTTCATTGTTATTATTATCTTATCAAATGCCGTATTGCGTTTAGTTTCTTATTTAATCTGTTATATATGAATAAAAAATATTCATTGCCTGGAAATATATATCATAATCTAAATATTTGAAGATTAAACAATCCGCTAGGAATAATTACAATTGCACCTCGACTTTTGCTAAATTTCTAATATTTTTTAGAATTATCATTATAAAATATAAACATATATTGCTATACAAAGTTTCTCCGTGCATGTTCAGTGAATCGTGAGACATTTAAATTTTGGCGAAAAATATTACAAATGGCATCGATCTCCCCTATTGTCCAACTAGTTCCTCCTCAACGATTGGTGCCTCAACCCCATGCATATTTATATTAGTATTAAAAAGTAGTTTATCGAAACCTAATAAATGACTTTTATAATTTAATCAAGCTTCGCTGTTTATCAAGAGAGTATTTTGATAATTTTTTAATTATAAATTTCCATTTTTACATCCATTCACTAATTCAGTGCCATTTTAAATTTTTTCTTACTTTTGTGAGTGCCCGTGTGTTTTCCGCAGCTTTCGAGCTTGTGAAGTGTCAGCTTGTAAGCTTCGGCGCGAGCTTCGAGTTCCTCTTTGAGAGCCACTGGTAAAGGAACGAGATTTTGCGAGGTAGAGCTTTCTGAGTCGGAAGTCTGGTTTGAAGGAACCAAACCATGTTTACCAAGACCCTCGACAGCTCTTTCAAGAGCTCTTTTTCTAGAAGCGAGTGCATTCTTTGAACTAGGTGATATATGGTACAGTGCTCCTAGGAGTTTGCTCCAAATCCTCAGGTGAAAATGATCTTGGGAATTTGAGATCAGGTTCACAATCTTCCAGAGTACTTGGTCGACCCTTAGGATCTTAGCATCATTCACATGGAGGTCGATCAATCTGCAATATAGGGCCTCGAGAAGAGCTAGACTGTGTGGAAGAGTTTCTATCAGAAGGTCTATTGGGATGTCTGGCAGAGCTGCCCTTAAGGTGTAGTCTGGCAATCTCATTAGGAATCCTGCTGCTTCTCTGTATTGTCTACCCTCGTATAACCTGAGCAATCTGAAACGAGAATATATGCATTATATTCAGTTTGAACTTCCTTATTTCTCCTTGAGGTCATGGCCCAAGCAGGTCACGTGATCAAAATTATATGTTAATCCAACCATGTAAGATAAATTTTTTTGTTTATAAAATATCTTGCTCAAATGAGCATAGTCGGGTTTCCATGTGAAATCGGCCTTAAAACCAAATCGAATTTTGCATCAACCATACGGAAATTTTCAGATCATTATCCGCCATTTTGAATGAGTAATGGCGGATTTTACAATTTTCGTTTTTCGCTTTTTTACCTAAACTAATCATAGGCAAATTTTGAAAAAAATCAGGGTTGTTTTTTCTAATAGAAGACACATTTGCGAATTTTTGCAGATTTTTTAATGCATAATTCGCGATGAAAAAAATTGCGAAAATTTGTGCACGCAATTTTATTCAAGTTTGATTTGCGTGAACACTCTTTTGAATTGTGCTATTCCTTAGTTACTTATCGATAATTAAAAGAAAAAAAGGGTGAAAAAATTAACAAATGTGTCTACTATTGGATAAAACAACTCTAATTTTTTTCAAAATTTTCCTATGATTAGTTTAGCTTAAAAAAGCAAAAAATGAAAATGGTGTAATCCGCCATTACTCATTCAAAATGGTGGGTAATGATCTGAAAATTTGGCAAAATCATCTCTTGCTCAACCTCTTCCATATGGTTGATGCGAAATTTGATTTGGTTTTAAGGCTGATTTCACATGGAAACCCAGCTATGCTCTTTGGTAAATGTATCAAAAGATAATAGGGAACGTCTGTTAACTTCGTTTTGATAAAAATTCTGCAATTTTTAACATTGTCATCATATGAAAAGGTATTGGTTTTATGTGAAAAATCACTTTCGGAATTTTGATCAAATCTTCACGTTTTGAGACCCCCTGAGTCAGAAAAAAAGGGTTTTTACAAATGTGTCTGTATGTCCGTATGTCTGTGATTGAATTGAACTTTAGCATAATTTTTTGAAACCGAAAAAGTAAGGACAAGTTCGCTAACCAGCCACATCTGACCAAAATTGTTAAAATAGGATCATTTTTTGTGTTTTTGAAAAAACTATGAAAAAATCCAAAAAAAATACTGCTTTCTAATAATTCGCATAAATTTCTAATTATCCTGATAACATTTCTCGATTAACCCTCCGATACCCACCTTGAAAATTATTACACGCATACCAAGCCTTAGAGGATTTCCCCTGCGTGTTAGAACATCTGCAGTGTTGCCAAATGTATGTAAATATTCACGCGCAAAATTCGTGTTTATGCATCTGAATTGAAAATAAATAAATCATTTGATATATCTACATTTTTCATTTACGATAATTAACAAACTTACTGTATTATGTTGCTAAATGTACGTGACACTAATCACTATTGTTTTACCGGGGACTACTTGGCTGAACGTGTAACATCAAAATGTGGCAACACGGCACTCAAGAAATCACCCTAGCGAACCCAGTTGAGAGTACGTTCAGAGAATACTCTGACCGTTCTCTGACCTCGCATTATTATGGCTAACAACGATGAAAAAAACATTTAAAACATTGCAATTATGATTCTGCGATTAAATTTGAATTAGCAGGTGTAGGAATAAATACAATAATTTTATTTTTCAGAGATAAAAACTAGAAAAATATCGTATACCTGTCATTGAAGGTAGTGTAGTGGTTCACAATTGGCGGAACGTCTCCACCATGAAGGTTTACTATTGGTGGAGACGTTCCGCAAATGGTGAACCACTGCGCTGCGTTCAATGACAGGTACATGATGTTTTCCTAGTTTTTATCGCTGAAAAATAAAATTATTGTATTTATTCCTACGCCTTCTATTCTAAATTTCGTCACGGAATCATAATTGCAATGTTTTAAATGTTTTTGAGAATTGATTATTGAATGAGTATTCTACTTGAACATTTTTTATTGCTACAAAAAACTTCAGGAATAATTCGTGGAAAGGTATTCAAACGGACCAGACTGTGTGAAGCGTAAATTAGAAGTTATTTTGAAAAAACTGAGCCCACTGAGGGAATCCTTCATATGTTTAATATCGGAGAGTTAAACTAAAATTAAGAAAGTTATATAGTATGTTTAATCTTGAAAAAAGTCAATACCTAAATTCTATTTTTCAGTTAAATTATACAAAATACGAAAAAAAAGTTGTGATATAAAATTGTTCATTACATAAAGGTCTACAAGTTTGAATTGCAACATTTTTTTTATAAGATGTATATTTTCCTTATTAATTTAAAAAACTACTATTGAAAATCAAAAATTCATTTTTTTAACAATAATATGTGGAATATACAGAAAAAACTTGAGTGCAAAATTGTTCATTTCAATAAGATCTACAAATTTTGTCTGACATAGTTTCTAATAAAACGTATATTCATTTTTGTTTCAATTTAAAATACGATTACAATTTAACAGTTTCATTATTTAAACAAAATATGAACGAATTTTTTTCCTTTTTGCGATATTTGGAAGAAGATAAATTTTTTTTAATCGTGTAAATTATTAGAAAGTTACAGAAATGTATACAGAAAACCAAGCGCGAAGCACGAGTATTATGATGAGAATGTTTTCCTTAAGGTTGATAGAGTCTTAAGTGAATTTCCTTTTTCATTTAAAACCAAAAAATTCATTAACTTTATGAAAATGTAATCCACATCTACAATATTATACACGGTGACCTATTTTAATCTATAATCCCAAATATCTTCTAAAATACTTTATCTACGAAAAAAAAGTTCGGACAAAGGTTGACCATGACCGAGGGGGACATTTGACTGTACCATAAATTTTGACCTTGAGGTCAATTTTCAAGGTCAAATGGAGGTAAGATCCACATTTTATCTGTAATGATTGTTACACCTTAACATTTCATCGACTTTTGTGATGCATCTTGAACGTTTGTTTACCCAAAAAACCAAGACAATTCAGAAAAAGGGCATCTGGTCGTTTCTCAGACATTTGACCTTAATTTTTTACCTTTCCAAGGCCACAAAAACCATTTTTCCACAGGTTATTTTTGACGTGAAATTTCCCGCTCTTTTAAAATCCGCAGTCAAAAATGGGGATTCTCATTTAAGAAAAGGGCCTTACCTTCATTTGACCTTGAAAATTGACCCCAAGGTCAAAATTGTTGGTACAGTCAAATGTCCCCCCAGCCCTAGTCAACCTTTGTTCGAACCATTTTTTTTGTAGATAAAGTATTTTAGAGGATATTTGGGATTATAGATTAAAATGGGTCATCGTGTATAATTGACTTGAGCTTATGTATTAAATTAGAAGAAATAAACTTATATGTATGCAAAGAATATAAGACCGAGTGCGAAGGGCGCGATGTGAATGTGCCCGCGAAGCATGCAGATTTTTTTATTTTCAAATATAAAACTGAAGTGTTATCGACAATTAAAGCTCTGTAACTACATTTCCACGGATATTGATATATCGTATCGAAATTTTGGTAAATAATCAGAATTTACTGATACAGGTCTGTTATGTCTTGAATATTCATAAAAATACTTTAAAATTTTGATAAAAATAAGGAATTGAAGCAAATTTGCAGAGTATATTACCGACAGTGTTAGACCAGTGCAGCAGAACTCAAGACACCGAGATGGTATTGAAAATTGTATTTTTATTTTAATACACTTTGCCTTCCCCTATTCCTTCCATATGCTTTTATTTATCATTTTCTAGTTTTTGACCCATTTATTTTTATTTAAAATTTCATATAAGGAAAAAGAAATCTATAGCCAGGGACTGCATAGCTCCTGGCCTTAAGGCACGACACCACTGTGCGATTCGCAAGAAATTTTTTTTTCATTTTTGTGCTCCTTGTAGTTTAAAAAATATGCTGTAAAATGTTTGTGGTGATATTTAAAAACGATATGATACTTTAAAAAGAAAACGAGAAAAAAAGAAATAGAAGGAAAGAGTTTTAAACGATCACCTTTTTCTTTCTTTCCTCCTTTTTTGTTAGGTTCTCATTATTTTTCATTTTAGACTTATTTTCGTCCAAATTTGGTCGTTTTGGTATTTTGAGGGTTCGAATTATTTCGATACTTAAATTTTTGAATTATGGTTTTATTTCGACGTTGAGATGATTTTGAGTTTGTAGTAATACAAATTCAAATTTAGTTTTGAATTTTATAAAGATTTTGTTATTTTCGTTATTATTTTATTTTTATCTAGTTTTCCAAGCAGAAACCACGACACTCTGCCGACTATGGCAATCAGTTAAGTGTTGGTCCAACGTAGAAAATCGACTGTTGATTACCAGCGTTTGTACAAAGTTGGGTGTACAACAGGCCCAACCTTCTTCCGATTGTGGAAAAAGTAATTTTCCGACAGTGGATGTACAAGGTCTATCCAGTGTCTATTCAGCCCCGGTAGTCGACTGTAAACTACCAGCGTTTGTACAATGTTGATTCGACACTGGTAGTCTTCTTCAAAGTACGTGTTTACCCATAAAGCAATAATAAGAACAGTACATAACCAGTATTTTAGAAAAGTTGATTGTCAGCGTTGAAAGTATGTTGGTTACCAGTATTGGAAAGACGTTGGAAACCGGTGTTGTAACAACGCAGTACATCGTTATCATTTCGACTGTTCGCCGACAGTCGGAAGTTGGTATCCAACGTTGGATTGTCGTTGTTCCAATTATTAATTTCTGTTTGGGTTAGTGGTCTGAAAACTGTTTGTGCCAGCAGCTGATCACGATAACCCAAACAGCAAGGATATTTTGTTTTCAGCTTAGATTAAGATCTATAATCGAAGGCTCTGATACAAGAACGGCGCATACAATATTTAGACTCTTGCGCTTTGGCGTCTAACTATATCGAAAATTATTAATAAATCATATATTTTAATAAACGAGTAGAATATGCTTTTTGAAAATGAAAACTTAAAAATGATATATAATATAATTAGGGGCCAATGTGCAAAGGTCTACAAGTTTTATGTATCGTTCTTTCATCAGAGCCTTTAATTCCTATAATTACAATTTTTTTTATTTCATTATGAAAAGGTTTTTTAGTCATATCTGTCTGATAAAATTGAAATATGAAATATATAACATTATATGTCATTCACCTTCAGAATTCTTTAATCAGTTTTATACAGTGTTGTTTTTCAAAAAATCTTTTAATAATTTAATTTTTTATGTAAAGAGATATTCCAAAGTTATTTTTCGATCAGTAATACTCGCAAAAAATCGTAATTCGCGTCCTCAACTTTATAAGACTCCAAAAATTCGTGATAGAAAATTTAAGTTGTACTGAAAAATGTTAATCTAAATAAAAAGTTGTGACTTTTAACCTTTATTGAACTTATAAATTGTATCATTTTCTGATCTTTTGCTTCTATGTATATCTAGCATACATTTTCTAGAAAAAGCAATACTAGTGGTCAAAGATTTGTGAACACTTTTAATTTGAATCAGTTAAGTTAACTGCGAAATAGTATACAGGGTGATCCGACAATAGCCATAAAGTTTTGAATGTCAAATTCTTTGTTAAAAAAAATTCACGCAGTAAGCTTATGGGCGCGCGGAAATAGTGAGTTTCTATTGGCCAATTGCAATGCTTAATAGTTTGAAAACTATTGCTGGCACAACACTTTGTCAATATGATTTCTGGTTTGGTTTTTAACATAGAATTTGACATTCAAAACTTTATGACTATTGGCGGATCACCCTGTATATGCACTGATTAGCAATTACCATACACAGACCCAGAGAAAAAAAAGTGGTCTGAACTTTACATGTGACACGGCTACCCTTATGGATTTTGAGTCGCTGAATCCGAACCCGGTCTCAGAATTTCCCCTAGACCCCACAATTTGGGGAAAGCCTATGGAAAAAGTGTGAAATCTTGGAAGCTTCAGGCTCCGCTACAGTAATATTTATCTACGGAAAACTTAATAAAACAATCTCGTTTCTACGTATTTCGAGTCGCTAAGTTCGAATCTGACATTAGAATTTTGCTACAGTACCTCAGGAACCTTAGGGCTTAGGAGAAAAAGGTGTATAACTTAGTAAAACTTGAGGTTTCACGGAGGTTTCATTTTTGCATGAAAAAGCTGATATCTTTCCGTATTTTGAGTTGCTGAATTCATATCTGACATAAGAATTTTTCTACAGTAGCTTAGAATTCCCCTAGCCTAGAGAAAAAAGTGTAAGGGTAGCCTAGTCACATGTAAAGTTCAGACCACTTTTTTTTATGGGCCTGTGTTATATGTATACTTTTGCATAACTCAGATGGTATACTTATAACCGAGGCTCAGTGTATATGCAATATTTCGCAGTGAATTCCACTGATTTAGATTTAGTGAGAATATATTGTTTTAAAAACTGTGCTAATTTTTAAAAATATTGCATATTTGCATATAAAATAATTTATACACACCTTCTAAGAGCCATTCGAGGGTTCGATCCTTCATCTTCAGTTGACCATACGTGACCGACTTGGAATTGTGATCCAGGGCCCCAAACCAGTCTTTGAATGGGGTTCCTGGGTCTTTCGGGCCTTATTCTTTCGCATGAATTAAGACCCATTAGTGGCGCAGTTCTTCTGCTCATTTTTTTCTTTTTTTCCTTCGCCTTTACTCTTTCTTATTTTTCTTTCTTTCTTTTCAGTTTTCTCTATTCCTTCATCCTTATTAATTCTTTGCAGTGACCTGTTGAGCCTCCAGCACTTTTTCTTCCTTCCTGGTCCTCCGGTTAAGTTCTTAATTTGACCTACAGCTACAGGGCATTGGCCCACTTCTCTATAAACGAGTCACCGCCAGTTATTCGCATAACACGTGCTACCTTTCTTTTTCATAGGCTATTTTACTTTTAAACCATACTTGCAAATCTTTTATTCTAGTTTCTTCTCTTGTTTTAACTCAATCTAGACTTAAATAATCCTTTCGATAATAATGGAGAGGAAGAAAACATGCATTTAGGTCTTCTGTCTGTTATTAATTATTTTGTCGAAATCCACTGTTCAAGTAACGATAAATAATTGCCGTTATTTTTCTTGAGCTTTTTCGACTTTTCAAATTAGTTCTTATGGGCGAACTTGATCCTGACTTTCTTTTGAGTTGGGTATTAAAGCAGAAATCTCGAACTTTATCATTTTCATCTTAGCTCCTCTTTGGAGCTCATTAAGTAATTTATCGGACGTGCTAAGGAGATGTTTAAAATGAACTTTACTCTTCTTTAACTTACTCAACGATAATTATTCTGGAAATCTCAACAAACTCAGGCACGTTGATCTCGAACTGAAGTTTTATAATCGTTTCATAGAAGCAGAGCTTCCGAGATTGCTTGTCTTGTAACTTAACATTCACCATAAAGGAAATACAATGCGGCTTTGATTTAACTCGCGTAATAAATTATATTAACACTCACAAGAGATGAGAAATTCTCAAAATATTAATCGCGGAAAGATATTGATAAACAAATAATTAGTTCTGTCAATTGTAAAACTACGCACTTTTCTTTTGTTTTATTTGAATGCCTCTTTTTCACTTAATCTCTCCTTTCACATATCTTTTATTTAAAAATTGCACTCCAATTCAAGTTTGCCTCCGTCGATCGAGTTCACTTTTCACACCAGTATTAATTGCAAGCTGAACCGTAATGCCTATTCTGGCCACGTGAGTGGAAATGGGTCCATAAATTAAATTTGCGGAGTCTGCTTCGCGTCTGGGATTTAGCGAGACGCATTTCGACATGTCTAGAATCGACTGCGAATGCGAGGGCCCCAAAATCTGCGAGGTACGAAAGCAAGCCGGGAGAGATCAGGTGGAAGTGGGCTCATGAGACAGAAGTGGGAGGGAGATAGGGCATCAATGTGAGAGCGAAGAGAAGGGAAATAAATGGGAAGAGGATTCTACGTGGTCCAGAGGCCTGGAAAGTGGACGGGAGAGAAAAAAGCTGTTCTGAGAGGGAGAGACTAAAGATGATCGTAAAGACTGAAGAGGATACATTGTAGGGCCCTGAGTGTCCGATGGCTGAGATGCTGATGTTGACCTACTGTCCTACATTCCAGGCTTGACAACCTGCCGTGTAAAGTGATCGCACATATGGATGCAATGACCCGCACGACTGCCTGCCTTCAACTGTAGATATTTCCTACGTCCTTCATAAAAAACGTTGTTTCAAAACACAATCATAACATTTGGTAGCTTAGGAAGGAAAATAGAAATTACTTTTAAAAGTGATCATCCACGAAAATTAGACCTCAGGAAAAAATAAATAATTTTGTTTTCAAGAATAGCAATATTATTATTGAAAGGCTTTTTTGAAGGAGAAAATATTATTTTTCATTATCCATTATTCACCGTTTTTGATTTTTGAAAATGAATCAATTATTATGAAATTCAGAAATTTGTTTATAAAAATTTCGTTTTGGAAAATGTTTTTTAATTAATTTATTTTCAAAAATTGGGAACGGTGAAGTTGTGGAGAATCTTTTCTCTGATAAAAGGATTCGTGATTTATTAGAATCGCATAATTTATTAAAATTTTGTAAGAAGTGATAAGAAAAAAAGTTGGGGCAAAAATAAAATTTATTAATTAAATTATTTTTCTGTTTTTCGAATTTTTTTCATGTAAAATAATCTTTTCTCTTTCAAAATAGCCCCTCAATAATAATATTGCTATTCATGAAAGCAAAATTATCTATTTTTGCTCTTAGTCTAATTTTCATGGATGAGTCAGAATTTTCAAAAAATCGATTTTTGGGTTTTTGCATATTCTTATAGTGTAACACCTTGAAAATATGTTCTCCAAATTGGAAGTCGATTCAAGCAAAATTGACTGAGCTATATTAGTAGACAAACAAAAATTTCATATACATGTAAGTTATACTCAAAACTTTAAATGTGTTTTTCGCGAAACCGCACGTTTTTTAAATCAGTAACCACGATTACTCGAAAACCGCTTAAACGATTCACTTCAAACTTTATAGGCTTCAAAACTTCAAAACTTTCTCTTTAATCAACAAAAAACGGGTGACTTTTTTTCGAAAATCAGACAAGCTACGATCAAGCACCATAGAAACTAATAAATAAAAGAAATAATGCGGGATTTTAATTTCGAATAACCCATCGAGGAACTGAAATGGTCATCGCAAAACATTTTTCGGTAAACTGCGTGTTTTTCTTACAGTTTTAATTATTCTTCGAAGAAATTTTGACGAAGCATCAAAAAAATTATATACTTTCAGATGCTAAAATGGTTGAAAAAATGTATGCATATAGTAAAGAGAAAATAGTTCTAAAGAAATACGCTTTTCTCCCTCCTCTGACTGCGACTAACCCCTTGAGGGGTTGGTCTGCTTTATGAGGTCCAAAAACTCGATTTTTTTTGTAATTTCTCAAATCTATAAATAAACTATGCAAGAATATATTCCTGAAGTTATAGATGCCAATTTGAAGTATTTTTAAAGATACTCAGCCGAGAGCAGGCAAGTGTCCAGCAGGTATGTGAACGCTCGTCAGTACTTTAAACCGCGTTTTCTAGAGTTTTCATTTTTGCGATTTTTTTTAATTTACGGACATGATAGCAAAAAAAACTGTGTGACTATGTGACGTTGGTATTTGCAATACTAACAATCTATTTGAGTTATCAATTTGCAAACAACGTTACATACTGTAATTGTATAATTACCAACGTCACGTAGTCTAGTTGATCCATTGCATCACACATGAAATAATATTATCAAGCGTGTCTCATGAAAGAAAAATCATTATTTCTATAAGAAAGCCTTTGCTAAGTTACCACAATTATTGGTTTCAATTATAGATTTAGAAGTTAACACGTATAATTATAATATATAATTAATTTATAATAATTATAATTTTTTACATTCTCATCATGGATGAGAAGGTATTGGTTTTATGTGAAAAATGACTTTCGAAATTTTCATCAAATCTTTACGTTTTGAGACCCCCTGAGTCAGAAAAAAGGGTTTTTACGAAAGTGTCTGTCTGTCTGTCTGTAGTAGGTCGTGTGCGGCATAACTCTCGATAGAATTATCAGATTGAATTGAGCTTTGGCACACTTTATCGGAGCCGAAAAAGTAAGGACAAGTTCGTTAACCAGCCACATCCAATCAAAATTGAGGGATTGAGCACTACTTTTGTGTTTTTGAAAATAATTTTTTTGATAGTGCTCATAAATCTCTACAAATTATCTTGATAACATTTTTTGATTAAATCAAAATTAGAAATGTTACAGCATATTCAAATTCGAAAAAACTCAATATCAAAATTCCATTTTCCAGTTAAATTATACGAGATACGAAAAAACATTATGATACAATATTAATAAATAAATAAAGACCTACAAATTTGAATTGTAACATTTTTTCATAAGATGCATATCTTTCTTTTCAATTTAAAAAAAAACTAATTGAAAATCCAAAATTCAATTTTTTAACAATAATATTCGAAATACGAAAAAAACGTAAGAATACAAAGTTTGTCGTTTCAAAAAGATCTACAAATTTTGTCTTACACAGTTTCTGATAAAACATATATTTTTCGTTTCAATTCCAAAAAATACGATTAAAATTAAAAAATTCCATTTTTTAGACAAAATATGTGAGATACAAAAAAAACGTTTAGATGGAAAATTGTTTGCCTAAATGAGGTCTACAAATTCTCATTAAGACATTTCGGGACAGGATGTATATTTTATGTTTTGATTTTTAATATTAAAAAAATTCGATTTTTTTCACCAAAATATGTGAGATACGAAATAAGCGTTGTTCTGCAAAATCGTTTCCTTAAATAAAGTCTACGATTGTTTTTTCTTTTTGAGAGATTTGGAAGAAAATAAATTATTTTAATCATGTAATTTATTAAAAAGTTACTGAAATGTATACAGAAAATCGAGCGCGAAGCGCGAGCGCCATGATGAGAATGTGTTCCTTAAGGCTGATAGAGCCTTAAGTAAATTGAATTTCCTATTTCACTTAAATTCAAAAAGAAATTGAGTGACTTTGAGAAAATGTGTAATTCACATCATGGACATTCCCTGTAAAATTGGCGTGGCATTCAGCGTGTTAAAAAAAACTGCTCAAAACATATGTATGGAGCGTGGCACTCTATGTATGTGAAGCATGGGCTATAGGCAAAGGAGAAAGAAGAACAATATAGTGTTTAAAATGTGCTATTGGAAACTATTAAAAATAAGCTGGGTAGATAAGGTGACAAATGAGGAAGTGTTAAACGCAGTGAAGGAAAAGAGAAGCTTACTACTGTGGGCAAAAACTGAGGTGAATTTTTAATTTAAACTTCGCAGGCTAACCGATTCTGGCAAACTCTTTTATTTTTATGTTGGTCCTACTGTTACTGAGATCTGTGCCAAATTTCATGTCAATGTTATCATTTATTACATAGTTATGCTTGTGTTTTCTAAACGACTAAAAGTGCTTTTTTCGATTTTTACAATGTCTGAATTTTTTGAGCAAAGAAGTGCCATTAAATTTTGTGTGCGGAATGAAATTTCAGCTGCGGAAACGTTCAGAATGTTGCAGAAGGCCATTGGAGATTTGACCATGTCACAGAAAAATGTTTATAAGTGGTACAAAGACTTCAAAGAAGGCAGAGAACCTGTTGATGACTTGGAACGCCCCGGACCACCATCAACATCAACTGACGAGCAACACGTCAATCAAATCAAAGAATTAGTGCACAAAAATCCTCGATTGACAATTAGAGACATTGCTGACACTATTGGCATTTCAAGAGGATCACTCAATACCACTTCAAAAGATATTTTGGGCAGACAACTCGTGGTTTTCGCATCACGATAATGCGCCATCTTACACTGCACTCGTTCTTCGTGACCATTTCGCCAAAAACTCAACGCATATCGTTCCACAATCACCATATTCGCTTGATTTGGCTCCGTGTGACTTCTGGCTATTCCCCAAACTCAAAAGACCACTCCGAGGATACCGTTTTCACACATTGAAGAGATACAAGCCGAATCGAAGAAGGATTTGAAGGCAATTCCGGAAATCGAATTCAACAAGTGTTTCGACGATTGGAAAAAACGTTGGCATAAGTGCATTATATCTGGAGGAGATTACTTTGAAGGGGATGAAATTGATTTGGATAAATAAATAAATAAAGGTTTTTTATTTTATAACAAAATTCACCTTAGTTTTTGTCCACAGTAGTATACTCTTATTCTCTAACATAAAAAGGCGCCGCAACAGATTTATATGTCACACACTTAGAGATGAGGAACCAGATGGAGGGCCTCTGTGCAATAATCGTTTAGGTGCGGCGAGGCATCTTCCGTTTCTCTTTTTGCAAGGCAAAGTGCCGGGAAAAAATTGTCCCGGAGAAAAAATCGGAAAATTAAGAGAAAAAATTGAGCCTATAGAAAATTTAAAAAGGCACAAATTATGTTGAACAAATTTTTTGATTCAACTTGTCATTTAAGAAATAAAAATAAAAACTGGTTTACAAATTGGATCGAATTCAATACTTTTTTCGTGCTTAACTCGTCAACACTTCGTTTTTTATCGACGAAATGACCTCAAATTTGATATACTACCGTGAAATACGCTAGCCATGCTCACAAGAGTTAACTTGGGACAAAAAAAGTAATTTGTTAATTAATATTTCAATGTTAATCAATACAATACAATTCCACCGAGAAAGTTATTCATTAGAGTTCAAAGAAGTTTTTTAGAAAATTTCAAATTTTATGAACTGGACGTGGGAGTTGTATTCGCGCAAGAATTAGGCGGAAGTAGCACTATTCGTAGAGCGGACTGTAATATGATTCAGAATACATTTTTACGTCATTTAGAGATAAGATGAAATTTTTAGAAAGCTTTTAAACTCAGAAATATTTTCTGTAAATAGAGAAACGTAGAGTCAAAGCGTTTCCTTCTTTATACAAAATATTTCTAAAATTAAAACATAAAAATGTTATTTTTAATGGAAGCTACTGACGTGATCGTAATGCTGAAAACATCCATGTATTCATCTACCATGAAAAAAATTATTTTTATAAACTTCCAAAAATAGAGGAGATTTCTTTTTACAAACCCAAATTGAGACTGCTAAAATAAATAAGGATGGAGAAAGACAGTTTAAAAGTACTTTCTTCTTTGTAATTGAAAACCATTCATCTCTTTCCAATACTAATTGGCATATAATTGGAAAAAACGTGTGTCATGATTTTCTAAAGTGGTGCATCCAGTTTCCGTTACCGCTCAAATGGCCTTTATTTTATTAAATTTTATCATTGTCGATATTAATATTCATAAGACGTATACCAATTAAAATGATTATATATAACTACCATTTATTACACCAATTATATTTATATTGCTTGTTATATTAAGTATCTATAACATCATTTTGTAAAAATGTTTAGCGCGAAACTAATTACTTACATTTTTGTACGAATTTCTATACTTTGTAATCGATTATGTTAAATTTAATTATTCATATAAATGACTAAATTATATTATAATTAAATGTTATTGCTTTTTCTTAAAATTATATATTTGTAACTGACATGTAATTTTAAACTGTAAAAACTATCTAGAATTTCTCTATAAAGTTGGACATTTTTGCATTTAGGAAAAATAACAGTTTTTAAAGGGAATATTTCCATAGTATATAAAAAATTTCTTAATAAATCAGGAAATGTACTAAAAACGTTCTCAAGCTTTACTGAAGTTGTTTTCGCGTAAAATAACAAACATTTATAAATTTATTACGTTATCAAAATTCCCAGAGAATCGTTCACAATATAAATGTTATTAACTCTAAATTGAATGAAACGAACTTTAAATTTAAAATGAAATTGATAGAAGAAGCTGCTAATGGAGATTGAAAATCTTTCCAGACGACTTACAACTACTTTCAATTAAAACTATCTTAACTAGGAAGCCTCTTAATTATTCAGCAATAAAAAGATTGGGTTTGAAAATACTAATTTAATTTCACCGAAGGCTCTACCTTAATCATTTATAATAATGGTAGTAGAGCTTGAAGGTCAATTATTATAAAATAACTGCTCATCATGCACGCTATAACAGTATGTAATTTAAATAGAGATGCCAATTAAAAAATTATCAAAACCCTATGCAATGTTTTTTTCACTAAGAAATTGTCTTTTATCCCTAACAATAAAAGTTCGACTTAAGAACATAACAGCTTGACTTGAGGGTTCGTTTCCTTAAGGGTGAAAAGTTTTATTACTTTTTAGACAGTTAGTCTGGATATATTATGTTTAAAGCTTCGGTGTAACGACATTTTATATTTTATTCCCTCTATATAAATTTAAGAACAGCAATAAATATAAAATTTGATGTATCAATAAATTTAGACTTGTTTTTAGTTGACAACCAAATTTAAACAGTTATATTAATGCTCAAAATATAAATTATTTGATAACTTGACAAGTATCGTAAATCGTGAATAATTTGATATATGTTCCCAGTAAGCTGCTTTGAACTATTTCGTGCCTGAAGGAATCCAATGTACTTTTAAATTGATCATTTATTGAATTTTTGATAGGACCACAAACTGCTGGATGTGAGGCATGCGGACTCAGCACAAGCTTCTTAGCCATCCAATCTCTAGCTAACTGTATTATTCATATGATTTCTTAAATTCTTGCTAGAAAATACAGTAAAATATCATAACAAAATGTTTCTATTTTATTTTCATTTTTTTACCCGCTTTTTGACTTGAGTTTGAATCTGACTGTGAAATCATAATAGTCAATTACTTCTTTGTTGTTGCTATCACCAGCTAGTTAAGGCCATGGATCAACCGGATTAAGTGACCACACTGCAAAAAGAAGTGTCTTAATTTAAGATACTTGTGTAGTCATATCTAAGATGTTTCGGTAGTCACATTCAAGTTGCCTAAAGCATATTAATTGGAGACACGTAAAATATCTTAAGTTGAGCCATCGGTAACACAGATTACTTAAGTTACCGACAGTTTATTGTTCCTATAACCTCTACACTGTGAGAAAAAGCTTACAGCATACCGGTGTCTGCTATACATGTGATGGCTTACATGGCTGTACGCACTTCTTAAAACAATTAATTCAAGTAAATGCTCTATTGGAAAAGGAGACAAGGGATTGACCAAACGTATCCAATACGTTAAAACAGAAGGTATACCTGATATCGAGTCACGTGTTGCTGATACGATTTACACTTTTTACATGTAGCTCCACATCCGTCATGAGTAAAGTTTGAATAAAGAATCGTGTCGATGAAAATGAACAATATATTCCTCTAAATGAGTTGATATTACACCACAGAAGAAAAACATGGAACAGTCAAAACGCTCCATTTCTTGAGGTTATGAACAGTAACTATAACCCTATGAGAGATTCTATCTTTCGACCACTACTTCTTTGACACTTTACGCGTCTTAGTTTTTGCTAACTTATTGACCTGCTATATCTTACAATTCAGAAACATCTTATGCCAGAACCATCTTATGACATTCTAAACATCTTAAACTAAAACACATTATCTAACTCAATCAAGTATCTTATTTTGTAAGACGGAAATTACATCTTTATTCGTATCAAAATACGTAAGTCGTCTTAATTTTGAATAAGATACTTCGTGAAACATCTTATTTCAAGACAGAAGATGGCAAATTCCCATCTTATATCTTACAATAAGATACCAGGTAAGACACTTCTTTTTGCAGTGACCATGTTATAATATTAAATAAAATGACAAACAGTTTTTGCAGATAAGTAATTGAAGAACGAGAAAATATCTGTTTCCAGCGATAAATAGAAAATATGAATTATAATTTATATTCATGCAAGATAGCTTTCTTTGTACACAAAATATCTTACAGAAAATTGTAGTGACATAGTAGAATATAATTAAGAATTCCTGTCCAGTTCGTTTGAGTGAAAATTTTACAGTTAATTGTAATTTCCGATTACTTTCACAGTTATATTTCCAAAATGTTCAGAAAGATGTTTTGTGTACACAAAAAGGTATTTTAGACGAATATATCTATTCTTAAATTTTGTCACGTGATCCGGTTAGTCTATGGCTTTAAAGTAGAATTTTAAAAGACTTTGAGGCTATTTTTCGGTAAGTGGGACTCAAAAACTATGGAGAAAATGTGTGCACACCGTTCTACCGTGCTTTTCATGTGAAGTTTGTATGTATGTGACATTCTGATCACTTACCTATCCAATTATAAATAAAACCTTCTCGTTTTTAGTCAGTAATGTGATCTCAAGGGCGTGATACTCAAGAAAAGTAACAAGTTAATGTGAACAACTTGTTTCTCTACGTCTGTTTTTATTTTCTCTACCATTTTCCAAAGTTATAAAACAACACTTTTTGTAGCATCGACACAAACATGTAGAAATTTAAAATCAATAAATTTGCTAATTTTATAAGTATCACATGCCCTCAGCGATTACAATACTGAACTCGAGATAAGGATAACCAACAATAAACGAAGAAAATTGAATAATTAAATATAATTATGTTTATTTAATAGAGTTACAAGACGGGGCAGGTCAAGATTTGATTGAGAACGAAGGACCTTCAGCCTTAGTGTTGCCACGTTAAATATAATCGTCTTCAATTTCACTCAAGCAACATTGTTGATAATCCAAATACAATCACGACTTCAAATCACTCGAGTTAAGTTAATTATCTAAATAATCTCCACGATATTGGATTTAAGTGTCGAAACAATAGAGAAACTGGCAGAGTTCGTTGATATAAGTTTATGTGGAAAATTGGTGCTCGCACAGAGTCTAATTGAAGAGTGGACATTCAAAAGGGCGTAACTCACAATTTTTCAAAAATCGTTTTTTTGACTACAAAAATTCTTGAGTTTAATGCCAATACAATAGCGCAAACGATTTTTTTTTCCAAACGGAAATATTTTTATTTTCGACTTGGAAATCAAAAATCTGTATCTGGAGATGTACTGGCGATCAAAAGGGCGTATCCCAACATTAGCTCTTATGGGAAATCCGGGTTTTTTTTTTGAGCGTCAGGTTGTTTCGTTATTTTTGTACAGATTGTGGTATCTAGCGAGTCACCGAGTAGTGTAAACCTTGTACGACATCAGCTTCCTGAGAAATTCCGGTTTATTTGCGTCTATCTGCGTTCTACCACCGATTTCGTGCGTGTGCGACATGGACGCTCGTCGAATTTTGCAATAAAAAGTGTTGTGTTTTTGAAAAAACCAGTTTTTTCACAAAAAGTTATTGTTGCTCATATCCTCGTTCACATTTTGATGTATTATAATTATCATTATTCCTTCTAGAAGTCCAGTTATGGCGAATAAAAAGAATAAAAAAATAAAGTAAATTAAACCTAAAAAACCAATTTTTTGACTTGAATTTTCAAAAATTGAAAAACATTTTGACAATACGTGTGAAGAATAAAGAAAAAATAAAAAAAAACCGAAAATTTATATGCATTTTCTCATTAATTACCAGCGAAAAAAAAGAAACAACGAGAGGGCCGAGACGAGATACGCCCTTTTGATTGCCGATACACATCGAGTTACGCCCTGGCATAACTTTACGGGAGAATATCTACCGAAGTATCAATTTTAAATCAACTGCCTCACGGGTTTCAACATTTCCCTATGTAATTAGCAACATATCCGAGTTGCAGATTTTTCGGTTAAAAATTGTCGAAATGGGAACGTTTTTGTGCCGCCGTGTAAAATTTCAGAAATGTGGGTTACGCCCTTTTGAATGTCCACTCTTCAATTGTTCTTCCAAAAGACCAAATCGTTACCCATGCATTTTACCCGTTTAATTTTTTTCCCAGAAAAAGTCCGTTTCTTGTCATGAGTCACGCTCGCAGTTTCCATAAATCATCCTCACTTTTTGGAGTTTAATACTTTTAGAATGTGTTTCACGTGGTCCCTTCTCCTTGCTTCGTAGTTTTCTACCTTGGCGGGGTTCCCCTAATTATTATTAGCATTTCTCTACATAAAGAATCGCATTTCTCCAGACCTCGATATCCCCTTGCAATCAATACTTTTGACACTTGTTGCTTTCTATTTCTTGTACACACTAAATACATAAAATTAAATTACACAGTGTTATTCAGTATTTTTTTTGGCAATCACATTACACATTTGTAATGATTGACGAGAGATTGCATTACATAATTTAATATTATTTATTTCTAATTGTCTTCATCGTCGCTCTTTGTTAAATCAACATCGTAGTCAGCGTAGTTTTTAACCCGAAATTTCAATATGTGTACAATTTTGCTTTCGTCGTTTTTTCCCAAAATTTTAGGCTTTATTCTTAAAAAGTGATTACCTATTTATGATTCAAAGTACTGTGCGTCGTTAGCCACTATTTTTTTCCATCTTTCTGACAATTGTCGGATACCATCTCGAAAAAACGATGCGTTTTTTGAAGTGATCTACGAATTGATCCATTTTTTGACTTCTTCATAAGAGTGGAAATACTGATGAGCCAAGCCATCAGCCATCGATCGAAACAAATGGTAGTCAGAAGGAGCAGCATCTGGAGAGTACGGCGGGTAGGGTAAAACCTCCCATTTCAGCGTTTCCAAGTACGTTTTCACCGGTTTTGCAACATTGGACCGACCGTTGACATGCTGAAAAATCGACGTCGCTCAGTTTCAACTCGTACGGAACCTAATTCCCTTGCTTCTGAATCATTTCCATGGCTTTGAGGCGTTTCGAAATGGCTTGTTGAGTCGCTCCCAATGATTCTGCCAATTATTTTTGCGTTTCGCACGAGTTTTCAGAAAGTAATGCCTCCAATTCGGAATCTTCGAAAATTTTTCTTTTCCACTGTTATGTTGGTCTTCGACATCAAAATCATCGCTCTTGAAGCTTTGAAACCACTCACGACACGTTCTTTCACTAAGAGTAGCCTCACCGTAAGTACTTGAGAACATTCGATGATCCACAGTCGCAGTTTTCTTCAAATGAAAGCAGAAAACCAAACCGTCCCGCAAATGACGAGAATTTTCGATCGAAAATAAATTTATGATGCAAATACAAATTATGCTGTCGTTATGTTGACAGATGTCCAAGCTTATTGTGTGACATTTTTGATCTGCCTATTTCGACCAGCACTTACCGCTTCAGCCATTTATCGAAAACGGCGGAAGGAAAGTTGTACATCTAATACTTTAATTGTTTTCATTAGTTCTTTGCAGTTTTTTGCAAAGGAAATTGACTCCTTCTCTGTTTCATGTCTATTTATCTTTGCAAGATTGGAAAATATTGATAAATCACCATCAGAAACTCCGTTGCATTGTATATCCTCAGATCTTTCGGGTTTTAATAATTAACCACAGGCACTGTGAGAAAAATCTGTACTATATTTAGTATACATGTAATGGAAGCATGAATGCACAACATGAAATTAAATTTAGTTTACCCGCGTATACTAAATTTAGTTTACTCGAAACGCGCTTGCGCAGATGAATTTCGTATACAGATATATGAATTTTAGTATACAGAAACTACGAAATTCATATACGTAAAAGAAACTTAGTGTACACTTAAAAAATTTAGTATACATATAAAGAAATTTAGTATACCTGAGTATACTAAAATTACCAAGTGTAGTAAATTTAGTAAACATATAGGAAATTTAATATACCCCTGTATACTAAAATTGCAAACATTTCTAACAGTGGGCTTTATAAGTATCACCTGATGATGATTGAAACTATTCTTTTAGTTTGCTCAAGCATCTTTGAAGAATTGGATCAACTACTTTAACTTTATGCTGCCATTCAAGTCCTTGCTTAGTGATAAGGTCACGGCGTTTATAACCTTCATCCAAAATTCATTCATTCAGCTGAGATTAGTAATAAAAATGATTGACTAAAAATGGTTGCATTTTGATTAGAGATTTTGGCAAAGCAGACTTCACGATATCTCGTGGATTTGGAACAATATTTTCGAAGAAGATGGGTATTGAAATGTAACAACACTGAAACTTTCAAAAGTAGTAATTAATTAGGTTTTCCAACGACTTCTTACCTTCTTTACTTTTTTCGAATTCGGTGTTAATTCCAGTTTGAATTTTCTTCTTTACTTTGGCATCCAAGGAATCCAAAGACGCATTACAGAGTGTTACTAAACTTCTTGTTTTCTCCATTATTCCTTTGAAATCTAGTTTTTAAATGGAATTATTTGTCATTCGATGTGCTCAAGGGGGTGGCCTGCTTCATGAGGTCCAAAGAATCGTTATTTTTCTATTGCCTCAATCTATACACTCTAAAAACAAGTGTGTTACTTTTACACGTGAATCACGATAGTAACTTTTTAGGCATTTGAAGTGTGTATTTTTAACACACATTTTGGGTACAAAACGTTAAAGTGTTTGAAAATTAAACGTTACGTTTGTAATGTGTATTAAAAATACACACTTCAAATGCCTAAAAAGTTACTATCGTATTTCACGTGTAGAAGTAACACACTTGTTTTTAGAGTGTAGATAAACTATCCCAGAATATACTCCCAAAGTTATAGATTCCGATTTGAAATATTTTTAAAGATACCGAACTGAGATCAGGCAAGAACCTAGCAGGTGTGTAAGCGCTTGTTCATACTTTAAACCGCGTATTCTAGAGTTTTCATTTTTGCCATTTTTTAAAATTTGCGGGCGTAATAGCAAAGAAAACTGTGTGACCTATTGAACCAAACCAAAACTTATTCTCTTCAGTATTAAATTCTGTTCTATGTGAACTTATAAGAATGCTAAAAAAGTCTTTTTAATCTATTTTTATTGCACGTTAAAGTTACAATTTTTTTTTAAATACACATTTTTCTTTTGAAGCTGAACATTTTTGTGATTTCATGCCTTTTTCTGTTTTTTTTTTTTGGTTCACATAGAACAAAAATATATGAAAATTAAAAATCTCTTTTAATTTTTGATTGCAGACAGAAATTACGAGCTGTATCTTTCCCGCAAACCAAAGACTGCAATGGCAAGGCGCTCCAGTAATCAGCGGATAAATAAACTACCTTTGCCTGGTTATAGCGACTACGTTATTCTAGACATGAGAACTAAACGTTTCAAGTTTTCATAGTGAGGTTTAAGAGTTAAGAACAATTTCAACGACGTTAACTAGTCGCCACGACCAGGTATTCAGAATATGGCTATCATGGCTACAAATCATGTTGCTGTAGCAATGGGTCAAGTAGAAACAACAAGTCTCCCTCGTTCCAGTCACTCCTTTTTTCCACGCTGAAAAAAAAATTCGACGATACAGACATAATTGTGGTTCCTTGACCTATATTATATTGGAGATTTACCGAAAACCAAGGTTTGCTTGTATTAGTTCAGCCTGTATGTGTATTCCAAACATATGAATTACTCAATACCCACGTTCTAATATGTCGTATCCCACAAAATTTGAGAAATTGACTTTTTTTGAAAAATGGATTAATAATAATGTTTTACAGCTTATATTAAAATCTTGTGAGTCAAATTGTTCATTTAATATTTTTAAATAAATAATCTAATATGTCGTATCCCACATGCCGATTTTCACGAATTCTAATATGTCGTATCCCACATCCATTGGTTAAGTCAGCGCCAGCGATGTGACAGTCAATTTTTATTTTGTGATTAGTCTTAAGTTTATTTTGAGAAATTATTCAATAAAATGAGTAAGAAGGTGATTACAAATAATATTTTTACAACTCCAATTAAATCTAGAGCATCCGCTGAAACCTCTATTTGTAGATCGATTAAAAAGAACCAAAAGTAAATGGCAACAATTACAGGCATTAAGAAAAGTGTTGCTGAGAGATACACACTGCGTCTATGATAATATAAAATATATTGATGATACTGACTCTGCTTCTGACCAATCTCCATCAATAAAAAATTTCGAAGCCGAGAGTAAAAATATAGTTAAGGTAACTGAAAAGACTAAGAGTAAGAAAGGAAAAGCTAATCAAGTTAATCTTGGTGTTAAAAGAAAAGTACTGCGTACTAATAATAGATTTAAAAAACCTGGAGATAATGATATTAATTATAAAAAAAATTGTGATAATACCAGACGAAAGAGGACAAGAAATTTTCAACAATCTCAGCAAAAAATGTACCTGAAGTAAAAAAAAAAAAAAATTAAGAGTACTTAAAATGAAAAAAAAAAGTTTTAAGCAATATTAAAGATAGTCAAAATAAAATCTATCAATAATGTTATATTATAATAATTATGAATTAAACAATAAAAAATAAGAGAGAAGAATGTTATGTATGGGATGAAACAATATTTAATTATAAAACGATTAAATCAATTTTCTTTCTAAAATACATTTTAATTTTTTCTTCTTGCGTAACCCACATAAATATCATAAAATTTATTTAAATAATTTTTTTTGCTTTAATTATTATTATTTATGCATTTTTATGAACGTATAAAACAAAAATTTGTTTACATTTATTTATTTGTGCTAGCAAGACGTTTTTATCGTTTCCTGAAAAATTTTCCAAATGTGGGATAAGACATATTAGAACATGGGTATCGTACTATTGCAGCAATATTTTTGATAAACTGTCATATATATTTTGTTGAATTACTTAAAAACATTCAGCTATATTCATATGGCTGATAAATCCCAAGCATTTCTTTCAGTGCAACTATATTTTTCTAGTCATTATGGTCAGGTGATATTTTTTTCTGTGTAGGACATCTATAACTTGCATATACTATAAAGGGTAATTCCTTGTGGGGTTCATGGAAATATTTTCGAATAAAATTAAAAAAATTGAATGTGATGGTGAAAACTTTATTATGAACGGAAAGAAAAATCGATACCATTTATTTTTGGAAGATTATTTTATTCAAATGCTGGCCGTAGCTACGCTTCAGGTGGTACAATCTGAGGGACCAATTTTGAACCACTCGTTCGAGTATTACAACAGAAATCTGTCCAATGACGCGAGTAATGTTTGCTTCCAAGGGCTTCAACGTGGCTGGCTTATCCGCGTAGACTTTAAACTTCACGTAACCCCAAAGGTAATAATTCAGGGGTGTGATATCACACACGGAAAAAATAAGTACTGGGAAATTTACTTGACAGTCCTCGACTTTTGGACAGGACAAATTTTTCCGAAGATCCTATATACTTTTTATGAAGGAGCTTAGAACTTCATCGAAAAAATGAAAGAATGTCCTAGATTAATTCAAGCACAGTCAAAGAACAAATTCTTTCAAAATTTATTGTAAAGTTTTTGAAAAAATTATAGAAAGGCAAATACTTTTTCTAAAGAGTGCTTTAGGTTTTAAAAGAGTTTGAATAGAATAATTTGATTAGAAAGAGATTAATACCTCTTATACAAGTCAAAGAAACATTCTTGGACTGCGTTTGAAAGTCTTGTGAAATTTTTACTGATACGATGCGCAGTTGTCAATGTCAGTTTTTAGATACAGTAAAACCTCATTTATCGGGACACTCATTTATCGGGATCTTCACTTATCGGGATCTCGCAACCTCATTTATCGGGACATTTTGTTTCTCCTCCAGCCACCACTCCTTGTACATAGTGACATAGTGACAGTTTCCAGATGTTTCATTTGCAGGGGTTTTATTATGTCAATTTTTTTACATACATACGTTTGTATTTCTATCTTCATTTTCCATCATGAAAAACCAAATAAATTTACACAATTTGCAAATACATTACAACTTATGTACATAACCATTACTAAATGTCACCATACAACAAGAGTCACGGCAACCCACCATGAGACTGTAGGTGGTAGTGGGGAGCCCCTCCAAATCCCTATAAACGAGGTATTTACATTTCAAGGGCGTCCCGGTAAATGAGGTTTTACTGTACGCACAGTTTTTATTACTTTGTGAACTGACATAAAATTCAGATATTATAAAATCCTTATATTTGATATTAATTTATTAAAAATCTCTTCATTTAAAAACTTTTGTTAGCCTTATATAAAATTGTTGGTGAAACAAGGCGCAGCAATTTCTTACATGGCCCTGCATTTTCTAAGCATAAAATGTACCCAATATTTTTTAGGAAATATCGCAAGTTCTTCGGTAGCCGTGCAGTTTAATTTATAAGGTTAGACTGCGTTATACATTTAGATTAGATAAAAGATAAGGTTCGAATCCTGTCAGCGTAAGATTAATTTCAACATATATTATGTTCAGCGATGTGTAGTGGTAGTGTATAATAAGTATAATTAAAGTATTAAAAAAAAAGGTAGCTTGCGAAAATCGTTTTTTTTTCCTATTACCTTTGATAGTCTATAAAATTTTTATTGACTGGCTTTGACGTTTTCATGCACGAGTGCATAGAAATTATACATTTTACGTACTCAGAATTTTCACGGACTTTCTACTGAATACTTTTGGAATGTTCTATACTTTTTCCAGGACTATTGATCTAATTGTACAAGAACGGTACTTCTAGTTTTAAGTAATTTTTGAACGTATTTGAAAGTCGAGCACTCTGTCATGTAAATTTCCCAGCACTTATTTTTTCCGTGCACGATCTAGGTGGCCAATTCACCGGTGAAAAGTGGGAAATCAGCTGCACACCGAAAAGATTTCTCAATATGTGCATTGTTTTACGCGCTGTATGGATAGTAGCGCCATATTGTATTTTTTTTCGATGACATTCTTACCATTTTTAAGACGAATTCAGCGACCTACAACACAAGGTCATCGATAGGGTATTGTTGACATCGGCAGAAAGTTAGCATTTTCTGTTCACATATCAGTTAGTCCCGCATTACCTTCTAATGTGAGTGCATCGGAACGCGAAAATGAACGATTTTCAAGAATATTTTGATATGTTGATGATGCTGGTGGAAAGCTGTAAACATTACAGAAACGCTCAAGATTTGTATGCGGCTCGTTATCCGGATAGGCAAAAAAAATCGCACATGGCTTTTGAGCGATTAGCTGACCGTTTCTGTCGCTTCGGCACAGTGAAACAGACACGAGTCAAACGTCAAACAATTGTTAATGAAAATAATGTGGTTGCTATCTTAACTTTTTCTGAGCTAAATCCACATGCGAGCGGCAGGCAAATGGAAAAAGGAGTGGAATTAGTCAGCGATCTGTAGTAAGAATCTTACATCAATACAAGTTCCATCCATATCGTACGTCATTACATCAGGATTTGCACTGCAATGATTTCCTGAAACGCGTCACTCTGTAATTGGATTCGCAGAAAAATTCGAACACTTGTCTCATTTTTGAGTCATGTGCTTTTTTCTAATGAAGCTAACTTCGCAAATACGGGAAATGTGAATAGGCATTATATGCATTATTGGGCAAATGAGAATCCTCGATGGATGAGAACTGTGCCATTTCAACATCCGTGGTCCGTTAATTGTTGGTGCAGCATAGTTGGCGGTCAGGTTATTGGTCCATATTTTTTTGAACGTCGTTTGAGTGAGCAAGTTTACGCGAATTTTCTGCAAAACGTACAACCTCAATTAATGGAAGACGTGCCCTTGCATGGTCGCATGAACATGTGGATGCAACACGGTGGTATCGAAATTATACCCCAAATGTTGGTTGAAGTTAGACGGTTAGTGGATCCTTTGAAAGTGATTATTACGATATGTTTCGATTTTTCGACTATTTTCATACTTTGCGTGACTAGAATGACCTTGTGTTGTAGATCGCTGAATTCCTCTTAAAATCGGTAATAATGTCATCGAAAAAAACAAATGGTTCCATTTAAAAAAGTGGAGTTGAACTTGATGTAGCTTCAGCGCATCCACCAATAAAAAATAGGGTGGTCCAGTATGACTGCCTTCTCGAACACTGAAACTTTTGTCTGAAACATTATTGGATATGATCAATAGTTTTACTATCGCTCTGTAACACTTTATGTGCCTCACCCTGTATAATAATACGCTGCTATATGTTTAAGGGGGTCGTCTAGTGTGACGGGTAAAAAAAAATCGGTTTTTTTTTATAAATCACGTCTAAAACATGTTTAGAAGACGTGGATAAATGGATTTTTGAAAATTCGAAGCCGTTATAAAGATGCAAGATTGATGGTGAGACAATTTTTTTATTATGAATAATGTACACCAACTTTAAAACGCGTTTTTCTCAAAACGCCTTTTTTCTCAAAACACGTTTTTTGAAAACTGCTGCCACGATATCTCAAAAACTGTTTCACTGTTAATGCTCAACTTTTTACAGCATCTTTAGTACATGTCCAACTAGAAACTAAGCTAAAAGAATTAAGATTGCTTCGTTAGTTTTTTTTTCAATTATATAGACGCGAAAAATAGTCTAAAAACTAAGATTTTTTTCTGGTGAAGCAAAAAAATACTTTTTTTGGAATTCGAACTTTCTTTTAGTTCATTTTGCAGTTTTAAGTCTCAGAAATAAAACGGCGTTCGGTTTTTTGATTTCAGATAATTAGAACGCCCGGAATCATGGCAGCAGTGGAGCAACTTTTTTTTTTATGTCTTCCTGTTGAGCGGTGCATCTCCGATATTATTCAATATATTGGCTTCAAAAAATTCAAAAAGTTTGTCCAAATGTACTCAAAAGAAGAAATAAAATTCAAAAAAATTATTTTACTTGAACGGTTCTTTAAATAATAACTGTCAAAAAAAGCATAAAAATACGGTCTTCACACTAGACGACCCCCTTAAATATCGCTCGCTTCTCGCTAAGACTAAAGGTTTGAACTGACCTTATAACATATACTAACTGGCAAAATATATCACCACTTTCGAGAAAGGTCCTAGCTTAAATATTCTAAGGCCCTGAAATCTGCCAATAAAGGATTAAAAATGTAAGGGGCCTCGAGAAAATTTATAAAAATTCACATTTAAGATATAATTTCTTCCAATGAAAAAATAAAATAAATAATTTTTTAATGAATTAAAATATCTAATATTATTAGGATGTAAGGGTATAGAAAACGAATGGACAAAAGTATATTTATAGTGAAAACAACTCAATTATTTGAATTTCACCAGGTTAGGGGTGTCACCGAAGTTTTATGGGCCCTTTCGTACAAATGTCGCTTGTTTAATTAATCATGCTTCTATTTTATAAATTTTCAATCAATATCTATTATTAGTCAAGATCTACAGAATAGTCAATATGGGTTATCATTATATAAAATTTCAAAACATTCGTGAATATTTTAAAAATGATATAGAATACCTACAAGAGCTTGAGTTTTACATTCGTTCCTGGGAGGGCTGACGACTGATGTGCGACTTAGGATTTCTGTTTTCCTCAACTCTTAAGTAAACCACAACACATCCGAGATCAAAAGCTCGCGAATGAAGCGTAAAGTTCCATATGTAAAAATGAAGATAACATTCAAACTCACAGTAAACTTTCATCTGAGATTTGGTTTAAACTTTGTAATAAATTTTATAATGTAATAAATGGTATGTTTTCGAGAAGATTCATAAAGATTTTTAAAAATAATAAAATAAAACTTTACCCTGAGTAAAAACAAAAATCAACTTGTTTCGAATTAAAAGTTTTTTATTTACTTTATTATTTATTACATAAACATAAAATTTAAATTCCAATTTGGAATTTTTTTAGCCCCACCAGATTTCGTTTCATCCTGAACCTCAAAAAATCTTGAAAATTTATAACATGAACAATTTCATCATTATCAAATCGACTAGGACCACAGTTTTCTACGTTTTTAGAGTCATTTAATCCGACTCTGCTACGCATTAGACTAAAATAGATTATACCATCGGATTGCAACCTCAAAGCCGTCGATCATATGCTCAAAGAATACTTCAAATCCATGGAAATAACATTCATTGAGTGTTGAAACTGGAACCTCACCACATTCCTATCCGTTCTTGGAGTATCCGAGTCCAATATCATGGTTTCGTGAAACCTATTAGGTTACAATATAACCTCAAGACCACTGAATCTTACTTTAAAAAATCTGCCCGCTTCGCTGGCACATTCTCATCGCGCTGCACGCTCCGTTCTTTCTGAACCTCGCGCTTCGCGCTCGGTCTTGTGCTCTTCGCATACATTTAAGTTTATTTATTATAATTCAATACTGAAGCTCAAACCAATTTTATAATAATATTACAGATGATGTGAATTGCACATTTTCTCAAAGTCACTGAATTTCTTTTTGAATTTAAGTGAAACAGGAAATTCAATTTACTTAAGGCTCTATCAGCCTTAAGGAATACATTCTCATCATGGCGCTCGCGCTTTGCGCTCGATTTTCTGTATACATTTCAGTAACTTTTTGATAAATTACATGATTAAAATAATTTATTTTCTTCCAAATCTCTCAAAAAGAAAAAACAATCGTAGACTTTATTTAAGGAAACGATTTTGCAGAACAACGCTTATTTCGTATCTCACATTTTTTGGTGAAAAAAATCGAATTTTTTAAATATTAAAAATCAAAACATAAAATATACATCCTGTCCCGAAATGTCTTAATGAGAATTTGTAGACCTCATTTAGGCAAACAATTTTCCATCTAAACGTTTTTCTTGTATCTCACATATTTTGTCTAAAAAATGGAATTTTTTAATTTTAATCATATTTTTTGGAATTGAAACGAAAAATATATGTTTTATTAGAAACTGTATGGGACAAAATTTGTAGATCTTTTTGAAACGAACAACTTTGTATTCTTACGTTTTTTTCGTATTTCGAATATTATTATTAAAAAATTGAATTTTGGATTTTCAATAGTTTTTTTTTTTAATTAAAAAGAAAAATATGCATCTTATGAAAAAATGTTACAATTCAAATTTGTAGGACTTTATGTAGAAAATAATATTGTATCATAACGTTTTTTCGTATCTCGTATAATTTAACTGGAAAATGGAATTTTTATATTTACTTTTTTCAAGTTTTAACATGCTGTAACATTTCTAATTTTGGTTTAATCAAAGAATGTTATGCAGATAATTTGTAGAGATTTATGGGCACTATCAAAAACCAGTATTGGAATTTTTGATTTTTTCAAAAAGTTATTTTCAAAAACTCAAAAGTAGTGCTCAATCCCTCAATTTTGATTGGATGTGGCTGGTTAACGAACTTGTCCCTACTTTTTCGGCTCCGATAAAGTGTCCCAAAGCTCAATTCAATCTGATAATTCTATCGAGAGTTATGCCGCACACGACCTACTACAGACAGACAGACAGACAGACACTTTCGTAAAAACCCTTTTCTCTGACTCAGGGGGTCTCAAAACGTAAATATTTGATGAAAATTTCGAAAGTCATTTTCCACATAAAACCAATACCTTCTCATCCATGATGAGAATGTAAAAATACCTCTAATCCTTCAAAGCAGTTAATTTTGTAATTGAAAGAAAGAACCTGTGCTCAATATATCTTTTGTTCTATTGAAATCTGACTTGTTATGAACATCAAATTAACTGACAAATTGTCTCAAGTCTATTTTCTTTCTACTATACCGTGTTCTTTCTTCTCCAAAATATCTATGCAAAGGGTTTCGCTTACGTTTTTTCCCTCTTATGCGAAGGGCACTATTTATATTTTGAACCTAATAATGAAAAACAGTAATTTCTCATAAAAAATGGCTGTATTGTTTTTCAAAGTATTCTCCTTTATAATCTATACACTTTTGCATGCGTTCGAACCATGTGTCATAAAATTTTTTCCATTCTGCATGTGACATCTCCAAAACATAGTTTTGTCAAATAATGTGGAATTTAACGAGAACAAATTTTTTTCCGGGCTAAATGTTCATGCAATATTTTATATATGCTGGTAGAACTAATCCCTAAGGTTGCCTCAATCTCACAGTATGTCACACGACGATCTTGCATTATCAGTTTTTGCAAAGCATTAATGCATTTTGGACGACCTTTACGAAATTCGTCGGTGACCGAATGACGGCCACGATTAAACTCGTTACTAGCTTTTCACAGTGGCATAGGATGAGGCGTCACGCCAAAACTGGAAATAAGTTGATCGATGCATTCGTTTCTTGATAAAACACGTCGAAAGTCGTAATAAATCATCGCATGAAACTTTTTACGAGTTAATTCCATTTTTAAGCTGAGACACAATTTTCAAGTCACTGTAAACAACATGAATAACGCTCAAATGACAACGTTTTAAAAGTCGTTATTGTTAAAAATGTCAAACTTTCTAGTGCAAATGTCAGATGGTACCTGAGGACACTCAGTGTTGCTAAGACTTAAAATATTGGATCTATAACTTAATTCGTGCGGTTTTTTTTCAAAATTTGAAGGTTTTTTTAAGAAAAACATGTACAATAGTATTATTCAAAGTATTGCCCATCTGAAGCTATGGCTTTTTCCCATCTTTCTGGAAATTTGTGGATTTCATCCCCAAAGAACTGCGCCGGCTTGGCGGCCAAGAATGAATCAAGCCAATCTTTGATACCCTGTTCTGATGTGAACCGTATTCCAGCGAGGGCGTTCTGCATCGACCGGAACAAATGGTAGTCAGAACGAGCAAGGTCTGGGCTATAAGGCGGGTGGGGTAAAACTTCCCATCCACTGTTTTCCAAATAGTTCTTAACCGGAATAGGAACATGGGGCCGAGCGTTGTCATGGTGGAAAATTATTGCCTCGTGTCTGGTCGCATATTCTGGGCGTTTTTCAGCTATTACTCTCTTCAAACGGATTAATTGTGTTCGGTAGCGTTCTCCATTGATGGTTTCACCCGGTTTTAGCAGCTCATAATACAGCACACCCTTCTGATCCCACCAAATATACAGCATTACCTTCGCACCATGGATATTCGGCTTTGCCGTTGATTTGGCTGGTTGGCCGGGTTTCACATATCATTTTTTGCGCTTGGGATTGTCGTAATGGATCCATTTTTCATCACCAGTAACAATCCGATGCAAAAATAACTTCTTTTTGTGGCGTTCCAGCAGCATTTCAGACATGCAAAACCGCCTTTCAACGTCTCTCGGCCTGGGTTCATGTGGAACCCAATTTCCTTACTTTTTAATGTATCCGGCTGCTTTTAAACGTTTTGAAATGGCTGCTTGAGTGACTGCCAAAGATTCTGCGAGCTCTTCTTGTATTTGGCAACAATTTTCATCGAGTAATGATTTCAATTCTTCACCTTCAAACTTGTTTGGTTTCCCAGGACGTTCTTCGTCTTCCAAGTCAAAATCACCACTTTTAAATCGTGCAAACCACTTTTGGCACGTTCGTTCAGCTAGAGCATGTTCACCATAAAATTCCACCAAAATACGATCACTTTCGGCAACACTTTTCTTCATATTAAAGTAATGACGAAGAACTCCCCGCAAAAACACTTTTTCAGGCACAAAGTTCGACATATTTGAGTGAAAAAGAATTATTGTTGTTTACGCTTCAAATGAATAACATATACTGAAAAATACGCACAATGACAGTAGCTTCTCAACGCATGTTCAGAATATTGGAGCGATCGAATAATAATCAAGTTACGCCATCTCTTAGCAAACCGCACGAATTAAGTTATAGATCCAATATAAGTAATGCTCCTCGTATTCGTTTCTCTCTTTAGCATCCAGCAAAAATCAGCCATCATGACTTCATCTCATCTACCCTAATATCGTTGTTCCGCCACTTTAATATCTTGATGGAATCGTTCTCCTTGTTCTTCACCGTAATCTCCTATATTTTCGGAAAACCAATCGAGATGTGAATCGAGGAAGTGTAATTTTAATTTCATCAAACACCCCAATTTTTGAAAGTTCTTAACCATTTTGGCCATAATTTTTTTGTAGTCTGGAGGAAACTTGATGTAAAGGGGTGGAACAAGAACTTTCTGGGGATTAACCAGTCTGTCGTGGATGATGTGAAAATCAGGTTCAAAGAATACTCTATCAGGCCGATGTTTTTTGCTGTAATGGTTGTCTCGATCTTTGCTATTCTACAGGCATTGGAAGCATGGCTTTCTCGTGAAACCCGATTGTTGTCCTAGTATCATAGTTATAATTTTGAGATCAGCACAGATTTGCCATTCGTGATTTGTATACTTTATTTTATCTAGAAGCATTTTCATATTGTTATACTCCTCTTTGATCACTGTTGAGTGAGCTATCAGAATGGGAGCGTGGGCATTTTTATTAAGTAGTAAAACAGCTTTTATGCTGCATTTCGATGAATCGATCCCAGGTGCGAATCGACCGTCGGCCCACGGTTGAGCCAACCTTGTTAAAGTTAGTCCAACTTTTTTGACCAGAGGTCGGGCCACTAGTGAAATGATAACGCTATCCGTTCATTGGCGTGAACAGTTGGCCCGACGCCGGGTGCCGGAGATGGGCCGTCTTAGTCAGAATATGTTTGTATAATCTAGTTAGTAATATGCCGACGATTGGTTCAACCATGGCCCAGAGGTGGGCCGACTGAACTATCACGGTCATCTAAGGTAATTCACCAAGGTTGGCCCGACAGTCGGTTCGAGTCTGGGCCATAGTTGGGCCGACAGTTGGTCGTGCAATGGCAACGGAATCTAGTTATTAATATGCCGACGATTGGTTTAACCGTGGCCCAGAGGTGGGCCGAATGAACCGTTACGGTCATCTAAAGCAATTTGCCAAAGTTGTCCCGACAGTCAGTTCGAGTCTGGGCCATAGTTGAGCTGACAGTCGGGCACATCTTTGCTTGCCGGTGTTGACTGCCAAAGTTAGTAAAACTGAAACTACCACAGTGGGCCCAAATATGGTCGCCAAACCTTGTTCGCCAGAGTAGGGCCAACCGTGGCCCGATGGTCCAACTCTGGCAGCCGAACGAAATTTGCACCTGGGATACAAAGTCTCCAGTCTTCATCTCTATAAGCATTTTTCTTCAAGTGATTCATCAAACCTCTTACGTTAGTGCAGTGTACCAAAGACGTCTCTTTATCTTTTGTAAAATATTTTCGGAATTCTTTATCTCTATTGCGATAAAATGAGACTTTCATGTTCGGCTTAAAGAAGTTTATTTTGGATAATCATCTCCTTCGTCGTCATTGTCATCAGTGTCATCGCTATCACTACCATCTTCATCAGGTTAGTTGTTGACTCCCATTACGACATCATCTTTTTTAACGTTAGTATCAGTTCTATGTGCTTTTGGATCTTTTTCAATTGGTGTTATTACTGTGGACATATGAATGTATGAAACGGTACTCCTATTTTTTGTGATGATTCCTTCAATGACATTCCTGCAAGAGTAGCAGTAGCTTTTTTTATAATCGAAGAAAACCGTATTTTTTGAAGGTACGAAATCAATCGATTTTTTACAATCAACTCTCTGTTTTTCGTACAAATTTGTCCGAAATAGTTTGAGATTTCATCAACACACTCAAAAAACCCTAGAGCTTCAGATTGTTATGTTCAACATAACAAAATTCTCAATTTCTTAATAATTTTTACTATAACAGTTGCGGCTGGCAGAATTCTCATGTTTCAACTTCAAAGAAAAAAAGTATACGAGGAAGTTTAGAGTTGAGAGAACTTTCAGCGAGAAAGTTGTTCAGTAGGCTTTCAGGCAGTTTTTAAATATATTTTGAGATTTTTTAATCCAAAACTGCGGTCAGGATAGGAATTTATTTAACTGCGCTCGAGCGCACCGAAATTCTGTAAAAATTATTTACTCGTAGAAACACTCTAGACGAATGGGAAGAAATGATATATATATATATATACACTTTATATTGGCAGTAATATAACAAACATTTGATCATTTATCGTTAAATACACGTCAAAATAATCGTTATTACAGGTTTGGTACTTACATTTTGATCATTAGCTCGAAATTTGTCGAATTTTTGAGGATTAATACATTTTGTAAGATAAATACTCGAAATGTTCGTGCAAATCAAAGACAAGCAACCTATTATTAAAAATATTTAATTCGACAGATCAAAATTATCTGAATCAAATATAATAGAATTGTGATGCTGATAATGTTATTCATTTGTTATTCGAATATTAATACTTTTTTTGCTGGCTCAATAATAATCTGTACCAACTGTACCTTGCATCTGGCTTTCTTTCCGATATTCCGGCTCCACTTTTCGGGATTCTTTGATCTTTTGCTTTTAACTTCAGTATTTGTTTCTTGGGATATTTTCACGAACACGGTAATAAATCTTTGACAATTTGTTAACTTATTTAATGCAATCAATTACCGTTGTTCGCGATAAATTACATGTTTTCTCTTCAAAGGTAAATCATGAATTGACTTAAAAAGAATAAAAACACAGAATAGCTTCAGAATATTTTTCCGAACCGGCGTAAACCGAACTGTTCCTAGAACTTTAAACATAATGCGTTTTTAAAGTTCTCTAATACATTTTGTTATATTATTGCCAATATAAAGTTTATATATATCATTTCTTCCCATTCGTGGTGTTTCGAAAAGCTTTCTACAAAATAAATATAAATAATGAAAACGAATTGACAAAGTTGATGTTGCAACTCTGTCGAATCGCGTGCTCTCAGCATGGGTGCATCTTTCTTTCTCCTGTGTTAAGTAGTTAAGTAAATTCCCATCCTGACCGCAGTTTTGGATTCAAAAATCTCAAAATATATTGAAAAACTGCCTGAAAGCCTGCTAAACAACTTTCTCCCTGAAAGTTCTCTCAACTTCTTGTAGCATAAGACTCTCCATGAAGCAAGTTACCCATTGATAAAGAGCTAGGGTCGCATGATGACGACGGGAGCGCCTGCTTTCTCAACCTGAGCAGACGTCGATACTGGGGTCAGTGACCCCAGAACCTGGGAGCTGGCGCCTCCATCATGGTTGCTCCCAGCTCAAGGCTTCTTCCGCACTCCACTGCCATTGGTTACTTGAATAAGGGAGACACAGTGAGCACGAAGCATTTATGTTGGGGGCTGCCAGCTTCCACGTTCTGGGATCACTGTCTGGGATTCCTAATCCCTGCATCGTAAAACCTTTCTTACCTGTGCCTGCCATGACGGCATGAAAGCCGTTTACCCAGGGTCCCGTTTTTTTACCCGTTTGCCCACCGTCATCAAGTGGAGGTGTCCTGGTTACAGACACAGGCAAAAAATACTAACAAGGATGGATTTCGAACCTCGGGACAGCGATAGCGTACTTTCAGAGACGTATTTAAGGCCCCCTTAACCTGCTAAAATTATTATTGTTCAAACGAAAATAAATCTTACAATATAATTTTAAAAGTTCGAAAGGGCGTAGCCGGATAAGCATGGTTGGGCTGCACCCGCTTGGATTTGATTCATATGTGGTGGATAAGTTTCTACCATTATAAAACCAATTTACCCCAAATAATAACTTCAAAAAAAATTTTAATCAAAGTTTTTATTGCAACACCGTTATTTTTTTGCTATAATATACTCATTTTCCAAGTAAGAACATATATTTTTTGGGATGCGATTAGAGGATTACTTCATAGTTTAAAAAAAGAAAATATGCATCATAACTGATACATTGTGATGCATATTATGTACATCACTTTCGATCCAATTGTCATGGTGAGGGGCTCAGTGGGGGAAGATCGGCTCATCCTTCCCTAGAGGATCCTTATCTATACCTGATTCTTATATTCAATAGTATTGCCTTTCGAACAGCATCAACTGATTTTGGAGTAGAAACGTCCAATGGGCGTCCTGTGTGTGGTTGATCTTCGAGAAAAAAACTTCCTCGCCGGAATTGTAAATATACAAATAATGTTTGCTCTGAGGTCGTCCACAATTTGTGGTTTGTTTGAATGAAAAATAAATAAATTGCAAAATCTCTCTTGCCAGTTGGGAGCTAAATTTCTCAAGGCAATTTTATCATCAAACCTTAATCATCAAGTGCTGAAGCTCATCATTATAACAGTCATAGCAAAACATCTTGTTTATTAAAAAAAAAATAATAACTACCAGCCGAAACGACACCAAACGTTAACTTTATTTTGATGCAATCTTTTTCTCACATTATTATTATTTATCATCAAACACTCAACTTGTATGAATTCTATTAGTACAAAAACTATAAAATTGTGGCAAAAGAATTCTTTAAAAAATATTTTGCTGTCGATATATGAGTAAAAGTGAATCGTGACATAGAAACTTACATAGAAAACCAATGTTTTTCAATGCAAGCCTTCTTACAAGTTTGAGGCTCCAATACTTGTAATGACGGTGATCTTATACTTGTGTTTATTTCATTTAAGGAATACAAATCACGTTTAATTATATTTAGTTTTATTATAAAAATTTATTCTTATTTATTAATTTTGATGTCAGCTGGAAATTGTCTATTTTGGGCTTACATACTTTTTATTCTGTTATTAATTAAGAATATAAGCCTATCTTTGATATGAACAAGGTTTCTACGTATTTTCTATGAAACTCCAAGTACGATATTTGAATTTGTACTTATCATGCTTATAAACCTATGTATTTAGGGTCTGGAAAGTCTATGTATAATCAATGAATATACGTAGATTATTGTGATATAATAATTAAACATTATATAAGCGCTGTAAAAATGTTTCACAATTAGTTTCAGTCTATCTACACAAATGAAGTGTCTTAGTGCTGCAGTACTGTTTTCGCTTATAGCTGCCGCTTTTTCTATAGGTAATTATGTATATTGTGAGATGTAATCCACAGTGAAAAAATTACTAGTTCCGCTAAATACTTTATATTCTGCGCTGATAAAATTGAATCATTCATTAAATTATATATTTATTGGTATTTTAATATGCAGATGGGTATCCGAACGATATCGATATAGGATTCGAAGTTATTGCTTATGTAACAGACGAAGACGGAAATGTATTCTGTACAGCGGTTATGATTACTAGCAGAAGATGCCTAGCCACACTTGCTTGTTTTGCCGGTAGAGGTATAGAGAAGGAATCTCTCTATGCTTTAGTTGGATCAAAAGAGTCTGAAAACAGAAACAGAAATCAAATTATTGATATGATTGATTTTTCTCCCATAGGGGTGTTAATTGTGAGTACCTCCCTAAAAAATGTATAGTTTTAAGTTTGAACCAGCTGCATTTAATTTTATATTGAATATAAATATATATATATGATGTTTTATTTAACTCGAGAAAATGGGTGTTCCCCTCTTCGATAAAAACAATTTTTGTTAAAAACAATTTTCCATAACATTCGTATGTTTCGAGATATTTTATTATTTTAAAGAATTTGAAAATCTTTCTGTGGAAAAAATGACGCTTTCGACTGCGCTGGGATTCGAGCCCAGGTCTTTCGATTGCCGGTCGACTGCTCTAACCACTGAGCTACACAGGCGTCCGACATCTCTTTCTCCACAGGAAGATCTCCTTATATCGCCTAGTGGCTCAGCCTTGCGGCTGTAAATGATTTCAAATTAATTAGTTGAGTTTGAAATTTTTGTCACTGCCTACATTATCTTAAGTTTAATGAATCACCCTGTTTATACAGGGTAGGCCACTTTAATCTTTCCATGCTGATAATTTAAAACCTAATCGCGATATTGAAAAATGTTACAAAGCAGTAAAATGGTCCACCAAACCTGATTGTAAGGCTCATAGGGGCTCAATCTGTGATGATCTTGACATTTAAATTAGAGTTAAATTTCAAGGTGATTCAAAGGTCAACTTTTTCTTCTTGTATTGTAATGACCTATTTTTGACACTTGAAATCAATAAACCATAAAAATTTACATTTAAGACATAAGGCCATAAGTTGAGTCTCAATGACCACAAAAGGTCACAAACTTATGACCCTATGTTTTTAACATAAAATAAATACAATAAAATTTTATGCTTGGTCGATTCTCAGTGTCAAATTTTTTTCAAGAAACAAAAGTCGACTTTCAAGTAACCTTGAAATTTAACACCAAGATCAAAGCTGAGATCATTATTTATTGACTCCCTATTAGCCCTATAACTTTTCCTCGTAATATTTGTTGGTATCTCAATTACATTTCGGCTGTTTAGCTTATCTTAAATAAAAAAAAACAAAAAGCATATCAATCTGTAAACCTGTGACTATATCCCGAACTAGAATTATTTCAATGTATTAAATATGAAATTTTTCTACTAGCGGGTCATACAGTGCATTTTATTACCCCCTGCTAGGCAAACAAAATTTATTCGACATTTTCAGCTTGATAAAAAAAATACGGTAGATTTCGCGCACTTTATGCCCGCTCTATACATGCACGGAAGTCGCGTTTATAGTGCATCTTGGACAAAAAAAGATCTTGGGCTTCTATACAGCCACGAAACATCGCATTTTTCTGCGATGAGGATGTAATAAAAAATAGCGTGTGCGCCTCGTGTGAATCGCTAATCTCATTTGTTTGTGAAGTTAGCATCAATCACGAGAATAAACTTGTTTTGCACTTGCCACAATAATAACTATTTCGTTTCAGTTAAAACATGAAACGGGGAATGATGAATATTTAAAAGCGGGTCTGCTGCTATATCACAAATTTAAGGACCTCAAAGACAATGAACAAATGACCATATACGGGTATGCGAAAGATGGTAAGAATTAATTTTCATAATTTCAGTATCTAAAATCGTGAAGTAATAATTTCATCAGTGCTTTTGATCCAGAAATGTTTTTGATGTAAAAACCTTTTTTGGTCAAGAGAATTTTTCTTGTGGTAAATTAAAATAAAGCACAGAAAAAGGTGTGTCAATCTAATGAAATCTTCATGTTAGACTACGAATACATTATTTTTTTTATAGATTCTGATCCTTCTAAGGGTTGGAAGCAAACTGTTGCCAATCTCACTTATAGTCGTTGTCATCTTACACATAAATTTTATGGTTTCACGATCCATTCTTCAGAAAACGTAAGTATATAAAGTTACAATTGTTCTTTTAATAAAACTTGAAAGAGATCTAGCATATATATTCCTTGAATCATAATGAAAGCGTAACACCAATATTTTGTTTTGATTCTTTAACAACATGTAAATAATTTAGGAATTTTTTATATTTCAGGAGCATTTGGAACTTCAAGCACATTGGCAGAGCAGTATTGTATTTTATGGAAGAGTACTTTTATCACTTTGTGAATATCCAAATAATGGAAACCATATCGAGTGTCGGCAACTTTTCTTAAAAAATTTGCATTACTTCGTGGATCCAAATTTAACAAATCGTCGTGAAATGCAGAGAAAATACAATGCAAATTTTAATCAAAAATCTATACGGAGATTTTGGGCCAAGCCTACTTCCGAACGTAGGACCTAACGTGTTCTATCGGTTGTAAGAGAACTCTTGCTGAAATAGGATGAGTTTTCTTGCAACCATAGCAAGGCGATGGTCGAGCTATTTTTGCAAGTAACATTCTTCTGACAGCATATGACACTAGCAATAATGTCATGCGCTTTTTTCTTTTATAGTATAAGACATTTCATGCTAATAATGCTTGAGTTGATGCCAACATTGGTAGAAGCTCATGCCAATTTCGCACATTAAGTTTGGTGCTTTAATAGGAAAAGCTCAGCTTACTGTAATAGTTAGATATTTTTCTCCGTTAGATAAAACTATTAAAGAGTAAGAATTTTCCAAACTTCACTAAATTGCTTAACAAATTTCACTTGAATAATATGAGGTTTTACAAAATAATCTATCATGCCTTGTGAGCTTGCTTTTATAGCTTTTAATGAACTGTTCTTTCTTTTAAAAAAATTATGATTATGTACTGATATATTCCAATAATTAGTGTACAAATTTTTACTTAAGAATAAATTAAAATTAATCCAAAGCATTTGAACTTTCTTGTAATACATCCCCTTATGAAAAAAAGTATTGGCTCAATTATTGGAATAGATTTTGGAATAAGTATTGGTAAATCCAATACTTTTTTCTCGATGAAAGTATTGGAGATAAGTAATGAACTTAAGTATTGGCGATAGGTATTGAAATAAAATGATTGGATCATTCGTTGGCATGAGTGTATTATTCCGGGAGGGGCCAACTCTGAAGGCGATAAAATAAATTTGGATGAATAATAAATAGTTCGTGTTTTATTGACCAATTCCCGGTACTTTTTTGACAAAATGTATATTGAGTTACAATTATTCTTTCAACAACCTAGAGCTTTAACTTCTGAAATTCAGCGAATGATTACTACTCTAGAGAAAACCATTAACTCACTTCAGAACGTCAAGTTTTAAATTATAGAAATATTGTCATCAGCAACAATTTTCTCACATTCAGAAATTGTTTTTCTAAGCGTCAGTATCCTATTGAATTTTAGCAAGTCTTCTTTTTCCACCAACTCATTACAAATCAGAATTTCACTTTCTGAAAAATTTTTAATAACTCCTAGTCGTTAGAAAACCATAATCTCAGGTTTAAAATATCAAGTTCTAAATTTCAAAAATGCAAGGGCAAATCGAGAAGTACTGAAAAATAGTTGCTCTATTCTAAAAGTGAGTATCGAGTTTCCAACGTTAATCATTTTTCCTTGAATAACTAGAAATTTCTATAAATTAAAACAAATGTCTACCAATATGATATTGTCAAAAGTGCAAATTTTTGATTGAAATCCTACAATTTTTTCAAAAACTTGTCCACCATATTAGATCCGCCATTTGAAACTTGCAAATCCGGCTCCGGATTCGTAATCAGTGACAACAAAAATCCGAGAGTAACCAGTTTTATGAAAATCCAACAACTTCAAAATTTTTCCAACGCGTTAGACCCGTCATTTTGAATTTTGGAAATCTGTCTTCAGATTCGTGATCAGTGACCTTGAAACCCCCCTATGGTACATATATCCGTAAAATTATTGGGAGTAAAAATTAGTTCGGTCCGTTATCAAAAGATTGCTTTGGCTGTTATGAATGTTTCATAGTTGCAGCTGATTTCGGTGGATTCAGAGAGGTTAGGCATCTGTCAATAACATTCAGTTTATGTCGCTTTGAGTTTCATAAAAAACCTTATTACATTCTCATCATGGATGAGAAGGTAATGGTTTTATGTGAAAAATGACTTTCGAAATTTTCATCAAATCTTTACGTTTTGAGACCTGAGTCCGAAAAAATGGTTTTTACGAAAGTGTCTGTCTATCTGTCTGTAGTAGGTTGTGTGCGGCATAACTCCCGATAGAATTATTAGATTGAATTGAGCTTTGGTACACTTTATCGGAACCGAAAAAGTAACGATAAGTTCGTTAACCAGCCACATCCAATCAAAATTGAGGGATTGAGCACTACTTTTGTGTTTTTGAAAATAATTTTATTTAAAAATCAAAAATTCCAATACTGGTTTTTGATAGTGCTCACAAATCTCTACAAATTATCCTGATAAAATTTTTTGATTAAATCAAAATTAGAAATGTTACAGCATATTCAAATTCGAAAAAAGTCAATATCAAAATTCCATTTTCCAGTTAAGAACGGAGCGCGCAGCGCGACGATCGAGTATTACGGAGCGCGAAGCGCGCGATGAGAATGTGCCCTCGAAGCGGGCAGATTTTTATGTCTTCTATTGTCTGAAAACGGGTGCCTCGAAGTGATAATTTTAGTTTTGGAAAGAAAAAAAAGTCGACCGAAGTCACATCAGATGAATACGGCGATTGTTCGATGATATTCGTTGAGTTTTTGATCAGAAATTTGTTCACAATGATAGCCAATTGTGAAATGGTCTTTTGGAACTAGTTAAGCAGAAACGCGTTTCATGCCCAAAAAATCGTTTAAAATGGTACGAACTGATCCGTGAAACACAGAAAGTTCAGAGGCTGTCTCTCTTAAACTTAAATGACGATTTTCAGTCACCATTTCCTTCACTTTAGTGATTTTAACTTCAGTTGAAGACGTTGATGGTTGACCAGAGCTAGGCAAATCTTCCACCACATCTCGAACGCTTTTTAATGCACTGTACGACTTATATGCACGTATTTTTGATAAAGTCCATTGGAAAAATCGCAAAACACACTTGAGATAAACTGACAACATCGAGCGCTGTGAACAAACTAAATGACAGATTGCGCTCAAACTCCACGTCAATATAGAGGACAGTTCTGCCAACTTAGCGTCAAAAAGGTTTTTGACAATCTCTTTAAGTGGGCTTCTTAAATGATCAATTCTTGGTAATTTTTTGACAGAATGTATGTCAAATTTCGTGTTAACTAAGCAGCATTCACGGGAGGTTTTACTTTCCTACTTTAATTGGAAGAAAAGTGCAGCTGAAGCGCATCGAATGCTCGTGGAAGTTTATAGTGACAATGCTCCAACTGATAAATCATGTAGGGAATAATTTCGACATTTCAAGATTGGTGATTTTAGCGTTGAAGACAAGCCTCGCTTTGGACAACCAAAAAAACTTTTTTCGACTAGCATTTGTTTTCATCGATGGCACACGGATTGGCTCATCAGTATTTCCACTCTTTTGAACAAGTCAAAAAATAGATCGATTCGTGGATCGCCTCAAAAGAAAAAATGAAACCTCCAAACTTATAAGCCCAATATCCTCGAATCTCTGATGTTTAAAACTGGATTGTTCATTTCGTTCTATTCATGAGAACGTGATTGACCTACAACAGTTAAAAATGTAAAAAGCGTAATAAATTGCAAGGAAACATATTGGTGAATTGTAGAGAAATGAGCATCTTGAGTCGTTAACAGTTGGAAAACGAGATGAGAAAAAAAGAAGAATCCTGTCTTCTGACTCTCGCGACATATGACACATTTGCAGGAGAAAAGTGAAAAGGATTTTCTCTTTCGCTTCATGTTGCTCGTTTGCGAGTGCATATTTTAACGATATTATAATTTATTTATCGGTGAAACTATATGTGACTATCTTAATGGCCATCTTCTATTTGTCATTCCTTCATGTTGTAGACACTTCTTCCTGACGTAATTGCTACTTTCTCAATAAGCATGTGACGAATAGACTTTCGTTTCACAAAAAAGCCTCTCCATAATATTACAGTAATGATGCACATAGCCTAATTCTTTTATAAAATTTATTCTATATGTATTTATTACTATTATTCTTTAAATGAATTTGTTACTCTGATACTGATATACTTCCTTACATCTGTCTTGAAGGAAAATTTTGATGATTAAATATATTTCTAAAAGATTTTTCCAAAATTGAATTTGTTTCTATTTTTTTAACCAAAAGAAATCTATATATGTCCGTTTTTATCTTCTTTATCATTTATCATTTCAAATTTGCTTTTTTCATTAGTATTACATGCTCTTAAGGGGATTCAAACCTGATATCTTGGTACTTAGAACAATATATCGCAGTCGATAACACTAACGGTTTGACTAATACATAATTATAATTCAGAAATTAATCCAACGCTGAACGTTATCTATAAAATTATATCAGTACCTACAAGGCCATGGAACAACCCGATCATGTGATTGATATGATAACTATTTTTTCTATAGACTTTTGTCCATGCAAAATAAGATATCAAGTTAAAAATTCGTGAGATGAAAGTAAAGGTGCTAAGTAAGGTCTGTCAACTCTTAAATTTTTTAAATTAAAAGCAATTCTTTTTTTAAATATATTTCTTTATAATTATAAAAATTCAAGAGTTGACAAAATTTCCTTAGTACCTTTTCGTTGATCTGACGAATTTTTGACTTGATATCTTATTTTGCATAGACAAAAGTTCATAGACAAAAAATCACCTTATCGATCATATGGTCTGTTTCTTTACTAAGAGAAAGACTGACAATCTTATAACAAAAAAAAGTATACTCCAAATAATTAACAATTTATCTTTAAAATTTATTCATCGATTCAAATAAATTGAATTTTGATGATACACTGTAAAAAATCCGGTTGAAAATTACTACGTCGAACAGGGGACATAAAGTTACTAGTGATGAACGTGGTAATTTTACCGAAATGGTGTAAAAATAATTTGGTAATGTAAAATCGCATGCAAACAGGAAAATTCCCTTAACTTCACTTTCAATGCAGCGTAATTTTACGTTCTTGTTGCGTAAAATTCAACTGTCAATGTAAAATGGCCTAGGTAAAAGGTAAATGACATTGCGCATGCGTTATATTTACGTGGCAGTGATGAAATGCGTAAAGGAATATTTGAAATAAGAAAATGAATGGATAACTAAAAAGTTTTTTTATTGACTAAAAACTCTTATTTGAAATTTTTCAAATTGAAATTAAATTTTTAAGTTATCTAAACCTATCAAAAACGGTAAGAGATACAAACAACCTACCAAAATTTTAGATGTTTTTTAAAGGTGATTTCCTTAAATATCCCTATAACAGATCCTATAAAACAATATTCAAACTTCTTAATTTTTAATAAAATGAAAATAAGGACTCATTAATAATCTAATTATTTGTCACCAACTAATTTTCATTGTCTGAATTTATAGTCTAACTATTAATTTCTTACAGTTATTTTAGACTGGAATCCTTGCCTTTCCAATCAGATTAATGCTGACTATATAGTGAAATAATTCCTCCTTATTAAGAATATTTTTCTGCGTATTACCTACGATTTGAAATTCATGTGGAACAATTAAGGCCATGTTTTTTTCTAATTAAAATACTATTCTAAAACTTTAGAAAATGGTACAGAGAATAATAAACTACGTTTATTTGCTTCATTTGGGTAAAAATTCTGAAAAAATCCTGAATATTTATAACACTTCGTAGGAACACGTGTCCCAAAAGGGACATGATGAAATTTTCAAGTGGAATATTTTCATCGGAATAAATTGTTATAAATAAACAATCGCTAAACAAATTGCTGCAAAACCTATTGGAACATAAAATAGGTTCGCCAAAGAGTATTTCAGGATATTGGGAGATTTTTTGAAGATCTTTTTCATGAAAAAATAAGTGCCTGGACGTTTTGGGCCACATGTACCCACGGTGACCATAAAAATACGTGTACCCACGAAGGGGTAAATGTAAAAGAAGTAGAATAGAACTCTGTATTCGCACGATCTACACTTTAAAAACAGACTATTCACTGTCAAATGATTCCTTTCACTATTAAAAGATTTTCTATTCCAAGTTGGCGTGAGAAAAAATCCTTTAACAGTTAAAGGATTTTCATTTCAAATGCTTTCCTTTTACTGTCAAAGTATTTCCTTTGATATATCTGGACATGAAATCCTTTGTCATACAAAGGAAATATAATTTCGATCAATAGACTTTTTTTGTTTCCCTAAATGTGCGCTTTCACTCACACTTTCAATTCTACTTTATCAATGTTTTCCCAACTTTCTTCCGCTTTATTTTAACTTTTCATTTCAAGTGTGGACAAAGAAAATATCGATCCAAGGACTGACTTGGTCACGTGTCCCACCTAGGACATGGTTTTAAGATAATAATAATTCCTGATGCTCCTTCGGCGGTTTACGTAGTTGAAATGCTCATTTTTTATCCTTGACGGGAAATCGCTTGGTATTACGGTCACGAATATTTACGAGTGCCAAAAAGAGAAGTGGAAAAGGTAGTCGTTTTTAAGAACATGGTAAGAGGATTGCAAAGGATATACTCTACGTCTGGTGGGATCTCAAGATTCATTTACCATTATTGTTATCTGATGAGTGCTCAACTTCCCTCCTCTACAAAATACCGAAATTTTCTAATATCTCCGTCCAACTTATCGATGGTTTGATTCTTAATACTAACAATAAGATATATAGCTTCTTCGATTTGAAGCTCATATCATCACAAAAACCCAACTTTCTTCATATCATTAAGATCTCATAACTCTCCCTCTAAAGTTATAACTCAACTACAAAATGTTCTTATAATATACACTAGAGTAATTTTTTTCTAAAATAAAATTTTCAAGCCCAAATCGATGTCAGTAACATGTTATGTACCTGAAGTTACTAAATCTACTTTATCCCAATAATTTTTCTTTATCGAACTTCGTGCACGTGACATCTTGTGATAAATTACCGCATCGTCAACGGCAACGTGGCGGAAAAACGGGATTTGCTTCTCGAAGCCAACATATTTTTAAGTAATTTCAAGGTAGCAACAAGGTCTCTCATTCAAAAAGGCAAGTCTGGTTTGACAAAGTGTTCAGAACAACAGAATTTCAGTTATTGCTTGAGGCTTCAGGTTAGCGAATCTTTAGAAACTATAGAAAGCTTCTTTAGAACTGAAGATGATACAAATCTACACTGGCAAGTTAGCAAGGTACGAATAACTAGAGAAAGTCTTCCTTTACACGACCTCTGTTATTTTCACTCGAAGCTTATCGCAGATGTTTAATGTTTATACATCCGCACGAAAAGGAGAGCCGACTTCGTTTTAGTCAAGATGCATCACAGGATGAACAATATTGCATTTTGCAAGTCTGAAATTATGATTTGTATCGTGTAGAAAATGTAGGTCTAATATTATTCAACTAGTTCTATTTCAGGATTAGCATAATATGAGAAATTAAATCAATATAGAGAAATAATAATATATTACTCTTTGAGTGATAGATTAATAATACCTTCTGGAATTTTTATTTAAAACTTTCAAGATAAAATGTATCTTGTTTAAAAAAAAATTTAAGGCTGGAAAAAAAGTCCAATTTCGACAAATTTTTATGGGATTATAGTAAATGAAATACGAAATTTGTTTGGAGAACATTATTATGTATACTTTGGAGTGTATTCACAATTAAAAAAATCTGCCCGCTTCGCGGGCACATTCTCATCGCGCGCTTCGCGCTCCGTAATACTCGATCGTCGCGCTGCGCGCTCCGGAATTTTTGAACGTCGCGCTTCGCGCTCGGTCTTGTGCTCTTCGCATACATTTAAGTTTATTTCTTATAATTTAATACTGAAGCTCAAACCAATTTTATAATATTAAAGATGATGTAAATTACTCATCTTCTCAAATTCACTAAATTTCTTTTTCAGTTTAAGTGAAACAGGAAATTCAATTTACTTAAGGCTCTATCGGCCTTAAGGAACACATTGTCATCATGACACTCGCGCTTCGCGCTCGATTTTCTGTATACATTTCAGTAACTTTTTAATAAATTACATGATTAAAATAATTTATTTTCTTCCAAATCTCTCAAAAAGAAAAAATAATCCTAGACTTTATTTAAGGTAGTACGATCACAAAAATTAGACCTCAGGCTAAAATAGATAATTTTGCTTTCAAGAAAAAATTCAAAAATAGGAAACGGTCAAGTTGCAGAGAATCTTTTTTCTAAAAAATTGAACCATAATTTATTAGAATCGCATCATTTTCAAAAATTTGTCTCGAAACGATTTTGCAGAACAACGCTTATTTCGTATTTCACATATTTTGGTGAAAAAAATCGAATTTTTTTAATATCAAAAATCAAAACATAAAATATACATGCTGTCGAGAAATTTCTTAATAAGAATGTGTAGACCTCATTTAGGCAAATAATTTTTCATCTAAACTTTTTTTATGTATCTCATATATTTTGTCTAAAAAATGGAATTATTGAATGTTAATCGTATTTTTTGGAATTGAAACGAAAAATATATGTTTCGTATTTCACATATTATTGTTTAAAAAAATTGAATTTTGGATTTTCAAAAGTATTTTTTTAAATTAAAAAGAAAATTATACATCTCATGAAAAAATGTTTTTTGGTTTTAACAGGTATGCCTAGACCCGTCCTAGGAGAGTCCTGTACAACGTCTATAAAAGATTTTGCCATTTTTCCTCCTCACCAAAAAAGAAAAAAATATGCTGTAACATTTCTAATTTTGATTTAATCAAAAAATGTTATCCGGATAATTTGTAGAGATTTATGAGCACTATCAAATACCAATATTACAATTTTTGATTTTTTCATGATGAGAATGTAAAAAATTGTATTTCCGATAAAATTTCGACGCTAGGGCTCAGAAAATTTTTATTCAGAGTATTTCGAGGCTGGAAAGGTTACTCCTTCAATTTTTGATCTGAAATAAGGAACCAAAAACTTTTGAGTTCTATGCAATAATATCTTGGGAAGTGCGTACTGATTTTACGTTACATTGCAAACTTTTTTTGTTGTTGACAATTGTTTCACATAGTTTTGTAGTTAAAAATGAAACTTGTAAACTTAAAAATTGCGGGATTAGATACGAATAAGTCAATTATGGTATTGGTTCAAAAAAATATTTACTTGGCGTCGAATGATTAGACAAAGAGTATATATTTTTAATCTGAGAAAATACACGATCTTCAAATACTTATGTTCTTGTGACCAATATATTTTTTATTCTAATATTTTCTTAATATAATAAAATCGGTATTTAATGTTAAGAAAATATTAGTTTCTTTCAAGTACAATCGGCCAAGTAACTGCGTTTATTTTATTCAATGAACTTTTTTTTTCAGTGTAGTGCTCAACATTCATTTACTATTTGTTTAAGGTTTGAAAAATAAGGAGATATCTTTTGGAACACGGAACTCAAAAAAATGTACAATAAATGCCTTCGAACATATCTCGTATTCTCTTCAATATATTCACATAAAACATTGTCAAAATTATACTATTTTTCCGTCCGATAGAGTAGCATTATCTCTCAGCTTTATCATACATTTTGGTCGTTTCATATAAAAGGTAAAAGTCATGTCATCGATTTTCTTTATTTTTGGTTATTTTCAATATTTTCAATGTTATTAACAATTGAAAATTTTGGACCTTTTTGTCATGATTTTTTAATTCAAAATCTGTTAGTCGTACAAAAAAATGTTATGGTATAAAAGTACGCAGAAAAGTTTGAATTTTGTTAAAGTAAAAGAAAATTTACACAATTGTTAATTTTCAATTGTCTATTTAAAAAAAATGTTTAATTCTTGTTTTTGAACGTGAAGGACATCATCGATTTTCCAAAAAAGAATTTAAAAATAATGTTTAAAGTCTGTGTAACTTACCCTGAAAATATAAAAATCGTTTTTTGTTATATTGGAGTGAAAAATTTTTGAAGTTTAAAACTCTCGACGCGTCATATCGAACCACTAACTCTAGCGGTCGGGCGCACTCAGAATACTATTAAAAAGTGCTGAAAATGATACCCAGAGACGCTTACTCATATTTTAAACATGTGTTTAGCTTTATTAATTATTATTTCTTGACATTTTATTTTTTTTCATAACATACCAAGAATACTCATAAAGAAAGAGGAAGGAAGAAGGCTACCTTCAAAACCCCTTCCTTCATTTCCTTCGTTCTTTTTTATGTCTTTTTTACATGAAATAGAAAATTGTAATTTTATACATTAAGTAAAAAACAGTCGAAATTTATGTGGTAAATGTTCCACTACAAAATAATAATGTAAGCAGTATTTTATTTTTTTTATTCTATTTCAATTGTACGCAGTTCGTATACTTCATGAAAACGAAATTACATAATTTTGAAAAATAATTTAGCACCGTTTTTTAGTACTCCAATCACTACAAAATAACCAAAAATAAATAAAATCGATGACTTGACTTTTGCCTTTCATATGAAACGCCCCATTTTTATTAATATTTATTTACTTACCAACACTAACTATTGAGAATCATTGCAGAATTAGTGAAAGTTACCAATGCATTTATTAGTATTTGTTTAATAATTTATGAAAAAATGATTAAAGAAAGGTAGTCGGAAACATTTCGATGATTAACTTTCATTGTAAATATTTCTGTTAGAATTTCATAATAAATGTATTCAAAGTTCATTTCCAGAACGTATAATATGATTTTACAATATAAGTAATGCATACTGAACTATAAGAAAAATTGTTATTCCCTATGTATATTTTGTCTGAAATACTTATTGAAAATCAAAACACCAGTATGCTTAACGTCTATTCCTACATAAAATGAGAATTAAACACAACCTATAGATGTACAATAACTCAAAAAACGTAATCTTGAGGTAAACATTTCATACATGGCACATTGCTTTTAGGTTGAAAATTGATTCGTTGAATTAAATTTGTCTAAACAAATAAAATTACTTGTTCATAAATATAATATAAACAAGTTTGAGCGCGCCTAGGGCGCGCGATTCGATCGTCGCGCTTCGCGCTCCGTTCTTTCTGGACCTCGCGCTTCGCGCTCGGTCTTGTGCTCTTCGCATACGTTTAAGTTTATTTCTTATGACTTAATACTGAAGCTCAAACCAATTTAATGATATTAAAGATGATGTAAATTAGTCATTTTCTGAAAGTCACTCTATTTCTTTTTGAATTTAAGTGAAACAGGAAATTCAATTTACTTAAGGCTCTATAGCCTTAAGGAACACATTCTTATCATGACACTCGCGCTTCGCACTCGATTTTCTGTATGCATTTTTGTAACTTTTTAATAAATTACATGATTATTGATAAATTTACTTTCTTCCAAATATCTAAAAAAGGAAAAACAATCGTAGACTTTATTTAAGGAAACGATTTTGCAGAACAACGCTTATTTCGTATCTCACATATTTTGGTGAAACAAATCGAATTTTTTCAATATTAAAAATCAAAAAATTAAAATATACATCCTGTCGAGAAATTTCTCGATAAGAATGTGTAGACCTTATTTAGCCAAACAATTTTTCATCTCAAAGTTTTTTTTGTATCTCACATATTTTGTCTAAAAAATGGAATTTTTGAATTTTAATCGTATTTTTTGGAATTGAAACGAAAAATATATCTTTTATCAGAAACTGTGTGAGACAAAACTTGTAGATCTTTTTGAAACTAACAACATTGTATTCTTACGTTTTTTTCTTATTTTACATATTATTGTTAAAAAATTGAATTTTGGATTTTCAATAGTTTTTTTTTTTAATTAAAAAGAAAAATATGCATCTTATGAAAAAATGTTACAATTCAAATTTGTAGGTCTTTATTTATTCAATAATATTGTGTCATAACGTTTTTTCGTATCTCGTATAATTTAACTGGAAAATGGAATTTTGATATTGACTTTTTTCGAATTTGAATATGCTGTAACATTTCTAATTTTGATTTAATCAAAAAATGTTATCAGGATAATTTTTAGACATTTATAAGCACTATCAAAAACCGGTATTGAAATTTTTGATTCTTTTAAAAAGTTATTTTCAAAAACACAAAAGCAGTGCTCAATCCCTCAATTTTGATTGGATGTGGCTGGTTAACGAACTTGTCCTTACTTTTTCGGCTCCGATAAAGTGTACCAAAGCTCAATTCAATCTGATAATTCTATCGAGAGTTATGCCGCACACGACCTACAGACAGACAGACAGACAGAGAGACACTTTCGTAAAAACCATTTTTTCTGACTCAGGGGGTCTCAAAACGTAAAGATTTGATGAAAATTTCGAAAGTCATTTTTCACATAAAACCAATACCTTCTCATCCATGATGAGAATGTTAAAATACACATATATATATACATATATATGGTACATATATATATATATATATATATATATAATAAGCATTTCAAATATACGTAACGTGTCTATTTCAGATATGAATCAGAAGTATTCCGACTTTGGATTCATTCGGATCGATTCAGATTGAAAATTCGACTTAGATCAACCCAAGCTCGGATTGATACCTCGGATTAGGTCAGATTACCTTTTTACGGTTTTTCATCAAATGAAATACACAACGTTTTTCGGATTGGTTCAAAATGATTCAGAGACAGACTACGGAATGTCTCGGAATAGTTCTAATTCGCTCGAATTGAATTCCATGCCGAAACTTTCGCCAGGGTTGGCTATGATAGCAAAAAGCATGTAGCTACTTGTACCGATAAAAATCTACAGAGTATTATAATTTTAATTAATATGTCCCAAACATTTGCTTTTAGTAAAAGCTACTAAAAACTTAATTAATTTAACTGATACTGATACAGTTTTAAATGTTTGCTATGTTAACATTTCATAAAGGTTCCAGTAATGACAAAAAGATAAAAAGAATTAGAATCTTCAAATAAAACACATTAACTGAAAAATTCTGGTCACAAAAACCAAAATTAAATACTCAACTCGACGTCCTGGTTAATTGCAGGCAGAATTGTGAACTGGACAGAAAACTAGGAAAAAATTCAGTCTCAGCGCTTATTTTATCAATTTTATATTTAAACATTTTTTTTAAGCGACTTCTTTCTAGTCCATCCAATTTTTACTTAGTAATTAGAATTTTCTTAGTGCTCCTTTACGTGCTCAGAAATTTTTTATATGAATTTGCTTTGAATTGAATTACAAGAATTCACATATTATAGTTTCCTTATAAATGTAAAGCATGGACATTTAACACAAATAAAACTGTGCGTGGTTCGCATAGTTAGAATACATCTTCACCGATTTTAAATTTCGCGCATTATAAAGATATTAGTGGTAGGAGTTAAAGAGGAGTGAATTTCGTCGTTATTCAGAGATTCTACCTGGTCACAAAAGTGAGACGTCGTTATTCTGAATGTCGTAATTTCAAGACCCGAGTGTATATAAAAGTTAACCACATCATCTTAGTTAAACTCATCAAATTTTTAGTAGCTCTTACTAAGAGCAATTAGTTGGTACGTATTTTAGTTAAAATTACCCTAAAAATATCTCTCAGTGTGTAATAATTAGTTGGTTATTTCTAAATAATACTCATTTAACGGAACGAATTTTTTTTAGTTTTTTTAGTGTAGATGGTTATGTTAATATTGTCATTAAGATCATAGTTAGAAATTAAATTTTTAATTTGAAGATAAAGCTACTTAACCGTGAGATTCGTGGAACTATAAGACAACATAAAATGAAATCAACTATGCCTTCGGGCTATTGGCTACCGAAGATTATACTTTATGAAGTGTAATAAAACGATCTGTAGGAAATCAAAAAGACTAATATGGATAGAGAAGCTGGAAGAGAGAAGAGCGGGAGGTGAACTGTGTCTCCTAGATGAACATAAGACGAAGTAACTGGGGGTTGTTAGTTCCCAGTCGAATATCATGTTTCAGAGCGTGCAATAGTATTAGTATGAAATGCTTACAAATTACGGGTTACTGTGAATGACCTCCATCCACAGGCAAATTTCACCTCCCTGGACCATAAACCCAATTATATATATCATGTACTGATATTATAATCCAGTGTCGAGTTGAACGGATAAATAGCACTCCAAAAAATAATAAAAGAACAATAGATGGATATTTACCTTTTGAATATTATGTTTCAAATCTAATTATTTATTTCACAAATGTATTTCAAAGTTAATCTTAATTTTTAATAGTATTTTATTCTATTGACTTCAATCACCGAATCAATTCTCGCTATTTGATTGGTTGATTCAGATTGATTTCTAAGAGTGTGACCCAAAAAAATGATTTTATAGCTAGAAATGAGTCATTGATTGAAATTATTTGAAAAAGCTACTAATTGGAACTAACCCGTGAAGAAATTTTGGTGTGGTAGGGGCCTGGTTTTTTTATCACGCTCGGCCCTGGTCAGATGTTCTGATCAGGATCTAGCGAGGTCACCTTCCAGTTAGGTCATATTTAACATTATTTTCTGGTTACTTTAAACATTTTTTAAATAGTAATTCCTAAAAAAACTAGTAAAAATAACCTGAATTTCTAGTTATTTTAACCAGAAAATAATGTTAAATATAGCCTAACCGAAAATCCAGTTGTTTTAACTGGACGTTTCTTTGAGTCTACAAAAAAATATATTAATCCAAAATCATTTGGAAACGAATGACAAAATTCTAAAGCAAATTACTTTCTTCTAATGACACTGATCAACAAAAATTACGTATGTCCTTGCTGAATGCAACATATCGTTTCCGAAGTACTTTTCAATGCTAAACACGAATTTGGCTTCCGTTTGTTGTTATCACACCTAGTTTGATAGATATTTGCAATTTAAATTGTTAATAAAAAAATTGCTAAACAAATTTTTTTAAGAGTGAAAATTTTTTTCCCGCTATAAACGCAGGTCATTTCGATGCGTTTTTTAACGCAGTTTGCGAATATTGTCTTACTTTAGCGATATTTATAACTGTTTTTGGGATATTCTTTAAAAACTGAAAAAAAGTGCTAAAAATGTACTGAAAAACTCGGGATAGTTAAAAACTTCGTAAAAGCAATAGTTCGAAACGGAAACGCATTTGTTTACCTAAAATCAAAAGTCTTAAAACTTAGCTAAGCGAAAATCAAAGAAGAGGTTCTCATATGGCCTCAAATTCGTGAGCCTATGCAAGACTCAGAATTTGACGAATGCTTGAGAAGTGAAAAGAGAAAAGCATGGTTATCCGTAAAGAATGTGATCCGAAATTTCCTCAGAAATCACAAATCTAAGCACTTCAAGCGGTATGTGAATGACATGTTGGCGCAATTTCATGGCCTGAATGTAAAACTGTCATTGAAAATACATTTCCTACATTCACACTCAGATTTCATTCCTGGAAAGTTGGGATCAGTCAGTGACGAGCACGGAGAAAGATTCCATCAAGATATAGCAACTATTGAGAGGAGATATCAGGGTAAATGGAGTACCCGTAGTCTTGCTGATTATTGTTGGAGTTTCATCCGTGACGATCCGAACAAAAAACATGTTCGCTCAAGCAAGGACATACATCATTTTTTTTATCGGTGCAAATCACATATTTTAGAATTTTTATTATATAATATGCTAAATTACCAATAAAAATCCCCATCTACACTGAGAGACTTTTCGTTAGAGTAAATGATAAAGATGAATCAAAATTTAGTATAATATCGTTCCAAAATGGGGAAAGCCGAGGCTTTATTATACTTATATGGCAAACGAGAATAGCCTAGAAGCTTTAGGCGTTAGACATGCGTTTAGTTATGTAAATATAGGTAGGGTTAGAGGGTTCGAACCCAAAAAGCGATTCTGAAATTTAATTCAAGTATGTTATTATAAAATAGTGTATTATTGCGTACTTAAATATGTGAACATAAATAAGGTATGATAATAATATTTGTGTATGTGTTTCAGAATGTCGCATCAGAAAAAGACACAAGAATTCCTTTTCTGAAGCCGTCACTTCTAAAGGTCAAACCTTTTGGTGGAGTGAGTGATTTTTCATATAATGGTTTTCAGATTCCCATATTCTTTGTTTGAAAATTTGAAAAGATTCTTTCAGTCTTTCGAATAAAATGTATTAACTCCACTTTAAATTCGCTTCGCAACTTTAATATAGTGAATTTCAAATTCTCGTCGGTTTTATAACAGATAGTAAAACATATATTCCATTTATAGAAACGAAAATATCAACTTTGCCCCTTGAAAACCACTATATTAATTTCTGATACCTAAATCCTGCTTGCCTCACTTTGAAACGATATTATACAAAAATATGATTCACTTTTACGATTTATTCTAACGGAAAGTATCTGAGTGTGGTAAAATAAATTATTAGCAAATTTTACCATCAGGATGGAGACTTTTGTTGGTAATTTAGCATATTCTGTAATAGAAACCATATTAAATCTTAATTATAAGAAAAAAGAACGTCGCTATAGAATTTTATCATTCGTTTCAAAATAGTTTGGTAATTTTAGACAAATATTTTTCTCCGTGTACAGATTGCTGATATAACCAGGACACCATTATTAAATTTACAGTAGTTTTATTACAAATAACATTTTTACCTTCAATGGCATTCGAAGCTACTTTATTTACCTAATACGCAATTGAAGTTTAGAAGAAAATCCATCGTCATAAGTAGGGATAGGAAATTTATGCTTGAAGCATAAAAGCATAATCACATAAAAATATGATTTAGAGCATATGCAAGCAGAAATTTGGGTAAAAGGGAGTATAATTCTAGCATAAATGAGCATTTTTTTAAGCATAAATCCAGATGATCAAAAGTATAAAGTCCCTATCCCTAGTTATAAGCTCTTGCTTCAATCTCAGTTTAAACATTGCAGCTATATGTGTTAGAATAATAATAAGTCTTAGAACCAAATCGGTAAAATGTAGGTCCAACGTAGGAGATCAACTGTTGATTACCAACGTTGCTACAATGTTGGGAAACAATTGGCTCAACCTCATTCCGACTGTGGAAAAAGTAATTTTTCGATAGTGGATGTACAAGGTCTATCCAGTGTCTATTCAGCCCTGTTAGTCGACTGTAAAATACCAGCATTTATAAAACGTTGAGTGTACAACAGGCCCAACCTTCTTCCGACTGTGGAAAAATTAATTTTCCGAGAGTGTATGTACAAGTTTTATCCAGTATCTATTCAGACCTGGTAGTCGAATGTAAAAGACCAATGTTTGTACAACGTTGGGTGTACAACAGGCCCAACCTTCTTCCGACCGTGGAAAAAGTAATTTTCAGACAGTGGATGTACAAGGTCGATTCAGTGTCTATTCAGCCCTGGTAGTCAATTATTGTATAAAATACCAGCATTTATAAAACATTGGGTTTATAACAGGCCCAACCTTCTTCCGACTGTGGAAAAAGTAATTTTCCGAGAGTGGATGTACAAGGTCTATCAAGTGTCTATTCAGACCTGGTATTTGACTCTAAAATACAAGTGTTTGTAGAACGTTAGGTGTACAACAGGCCCAACCTTCTTCCGACTGTGGAAAAAGTAATTTTCCGAGAGTGGATGTACAAGGTCTATCAAGTGTCTATTCAGCCTCGGTAGTCGACTGTTAAATACGTACCCAAATAGTTAAATCGACACTGGTAGTTTTCTTTAAACTACGTCTTTAGTCGTAAAACATGGATTTAATCAAAAAAGTATATAACCGGTATTTTAGAAATGTTGACAGCCAGCGTTGAAAATATGTTGCTTACCAGTACTGGTACAACGTTGGAAACCGCTGTTGTACTAACGCAGTATATCGATATTATTTCGACTGTGCGCCGACAGTCGGATTCCGACAGTCAGAAGATGGTATCCAGCTTTGGATCGACGTTGGTCCGATTGTTCATTTCTGATTGGAAAGTGGAAAAAATCGCATGCAACACGGGAGAAATATTTATTTTCCCTAGTTGCCCAATATACTATATAAATCATTTACCTAATTCAAAATAATACGGCCAAACAAAATCGAACAAAATTCTTTGTTTAGTAAAATTTGGGTGAATTAGCAAAAAAAATTGTATACTTATAAACATTCAGCAGCAGATAAACGCTCCTTAGCGCTTTTTAATTAATTACTCAAAGTTTGAACTCAATATCTTAATTAACATGGAAATGCGAAGGGCGAAAAAAAAGTGTCGGTAAGGTAGGGCTCGGATAAGTAAGACATGGCCTTGAGTCAATAAATAACTTTGTACATTCAACAAAACGGTTTTGTTCAATGAAAAAATTTGTTCCTGAATGTAGTATACAAGAATAAGAATAGCGAAATTGGTTTAAACAGCTGTTTCTAACCTAAAACAAGTAAGAAATTTTAATTTGTGCTATTAACATATTAAAATTTTAAATGTCTCTTTTAAATATTTTTTATTTTGTTTAAAGGTAAAGTATTTCTATTTTAAAGTATTAGGTTGTATAAGTCCAATCGATTCCTTAGAGTGTCATCCTTCTAATCAAGTGATATGTTTTACTCCAAGTCTAGTGACCTTTTTTCTTTATTGGAACTCCTCCTACTCGTTCAGGGTGAAAAATCCACTAAAATGAGAGGGTGAGTTCGTTTAGCAAGACTATGCATATAATATATCAAAATGATTTTATATATTTTTATTATTAATGGTCCATTATATATTACACTAAACATTTACCATTCAAAATTAAAAATACTTTTGATATTTATAGAAAAGAAAACACTGATCCACATTTGATTTCCTTACCTTACAAAAAGTTCAGTTCAATCAGCAGATTTTCCAGACGTAAAAATAAGTACCGACCTTGCTATAAATTACACAAATCTTTTTTCTGCGCGTAGGAGTTCTTATGGCTGGATTCATAGGCGGTGTTACCCTACCGGCCAAGTATTATTTTGGCGATAAAGAGCTTCAAGAATTTTTTTTGCAAAGCATATATCAATAGAAAACACCCTGTCGTATAAACGAGGTACCAATTATACAACCTAAGGTATAAAGACCAACATCAAAAATAAATCTTCCTATTTTATTATTAGAATTAAATATTTCCTCAGAAAACAGTCAAGGTTGTTTTTTTCAAATAAAAGTAGAGATTCCAGTAGGAGCCTCGGTGGCTCAGGTGCTAGCACTCCGGGCTTCGAATCTACCACGCTCGCCACCAGTCTTCTCTTTGCTTCCCTGGGTCCACCAACGTTGGGCATGAGCCGAGCCTAGCTTGCTCCACATTGGATGGCCTTGGCAGTTGAGATCTGAAGGTGTTCGCCGAAGCTAAGCCTTCGATCCAACTGCACCCCCAGGTACTTGATGCTTGTTTTTCACTCGACCTCATGTTCTTCGAGAACGATCCTCGGGTACTGAAAGGATCTCCTGTTCGTGACCAGCAAAGCCTCGTCTTTTCAGGGGCCATTTTCAGACCTCTGCTATCCAACCAACGCATTACCCGCCACAAAATTTCATTGATCCTCAGCTCAAGGATTCCGATGTCTTCAGCGGCACACACGACCAGTGCGTTATCCGCGAAGCCGATGATGCTCATTCCAGCAGGTAGTTCCAAGCGCAGGAAATCGTCATACGTGACGTTCCAGACAAGTGGCCCTACCCGCGACCCCTGAAGAGCGCCACATGTCATCTCTTCTTTGAGAGACCACGTGACGCCCTCATATATCACCCACCTGTTGCTTAGTCATTTATCATCCGCAGCAGGTAGTCTGGAACCTTCTTGTGCACCATCGCCTCGATGCAGATCTTCCATCTCGCGGTATTGAACGCACTACGTATGTCAATGCTGATCAATGCGGAGAATCCCTTATGCTTACCAGTTCCTCTTCGTGCATTTGTGGCGATGTCTATCACAGCTTGGATAGCGTCCACAGTGGACCTGCCTTTCCTGAAGCCGAACTGGTTCTCCGAAAGACTGTTCTCCCCGACCAAGAGGCTCTGAAGTCGTTGTAGAATCAACTCCTCCAGAAGCTTCTCCATCGTATCTAATAGACATATTGGTCTATAGGATGAGGCTTCTTCCAGAGGTTTGTTGCCCTTTCTCAGCAGGACCAACCTCTGCTTCTTCCAGTCGTCGAAGAACCTCTCCTCCCGAAGACAGGAGTTAAAAGCTTCTAGGAGAATCTCCGGGTATCCCACGATCACCTCATTGAGGATCTCGTTTGGAACCTCGTCGATCCCCGGCGCCGTGTTTGCCTTAAGCCTCCTACCCGCTCTCCCCAGTTTTTCGAGAGTGAAGAGTTCTTCACGCCGGACTACGCAGGAACTTCGGTCCTGTCTTTGGAATTGCTCTACGCGTAGAAACATGCTTCGCAAGATGTACTTAACTCGATCGGGATTGTCCAGGCCCTGGGTATTTCCCCTAGTCACCAATATCTTTGTAACTATTTATTGATGAAGGGCTGAGTTAACATCCTAGACCTTCATGAGAAGGGGAATGTATGTAGGATGAGGAAATGGCTGGAATTGAGGAGAGGTACGATGCATTCAGAAAAAGGTTTGGTTAAAACAACCAGAATTCCGGTTAATTCAACCAGAAAAAAATGTTACGGAGAGCCGTACTAGTAATTCCGGTTAAAAATGTTAGAAATTCTAGTAAAAATTTTTCGGTTGTTTTGATCTTTTATTTCAGTCAATGTAATAAAATTTTCTAGTTGATATCACCGTAGTTTCTCTAGTAGAAAATTTCTCGTAAATATAATCCATTTAAGATTACCATATTTCTAGTTAAATTTACTAAAATTTCCCGGCTGAATGCTAACATAACCTTAAAAATAAGTAATGATTTAAAGACGTGGGAATTATAATTTTCAATATGAAATATATATATTTATTGTTGAATTAAAATTTTAAAAATAATTCGAGACAAGACGCGAGATCCTTAAGATTCTTTTGGGCTCTACCTTGTTTTCGTTTTCACTTATTTTTGTAAACGGCCAAATACACAACTAACTGGAAACCGGTACCAACATGTAAACAAGCCTCGTCATTGAAAATTAAGTAAACATTCAGTCATTTTAACCGGAAATTTGTTTCACTTTCTAAAATGGTACTTCTTCTCACGATACGTAATACATTTAGCGATCAAACTTCTTTCCGTGTTTCTTTCTTTTCCGTTTTTTTTTTGCATAAAATAGGCTTTCAGAAGTCTGATTCGAAAATTCCAAAGAATTTTAAGGGGCCTCTCTAAGCTTGAAATTTCGAAAATTTAATTTTTTTATTGTATGATTTTATATCCTAGGTTCTTAAGATTATTTAAAACAAAGATTTTGTGATGATTTCAAAAATTGACCGAGTTATGAAAATATTTGTGTGAGATCGGATGTCTACTGTGCAGCGATAATAAGGTACGGCCGTAATAGTCCTTCGCGTTCTTTTGCGTCCCGCGTGAAAATGTACTGTCTTTTTTTCTTCTCAATTATGTCTTGAAAACGACTATGTTTCGCTCAGTCTCAAAAATGGGACAAGTCGTATTACATTGTCTAGACTATACAATCTTATCATGTCAAGACGGTCCAAGCTTGTCTTGAGACAAGAGGGTCGTTTGATGTCTTGGGTGAATCACTCTTAAGTCAGATAATAGGGGAACTGGCTTTAGGAGCTTTCGCAAATCAGTTTGAGGATGGTACGGTGCGAGGGGTCAAAAGAGTGGCGATGTAAAGAACTTGGAGTAGTTAAGTGCGGTAAAAATAAAGAGGCAGTGCCACTTCGTCGTGTTCACTTCAACTTTCTCCCATGACTTAAATAGTCCTTACGATCCTGATTGTTCTGATTTGGGGATTACCAGAATTTACGGACGCAACACTCGAAATTGACCCAATTAAACGACTTGAGTGTACCACTTAAACACTATCCTTCTTACTCCTATATGTCCAGCTCTTGCTCATCACACCTTGTACCATCACATTACTGCACATCCACTAATATTTCACCTGATCTAGGATTCGGCCGGTGGCTCCAGCCCGGTCGGACGTGACTTCTTCTAGTGGTTTGTTCCTGTGCGGTTTTATCCTTTGTGAAGTTCTACACTGAGAAAAATAAACATCGGTGGTCAATGTCCTGAGATTGCTGACAGATGTCCAGATAAAAGCTAAAAACAATTCACCGGACTACAATATCCAGACAATATTCATAAGAAAATCGCGTGTTTTTTGTGAAGAATCATTTGATTTTTATTTCATCCAATAGCGGAAGGTTTTACATAAATAATGGAAAACAATATCATTCATATCGCCTCGACGGCTACGTTTGAAGGACCATGCTCTTTTCATGAAATTTTCCATTACATTTTAGCACATTTGGGCTCTATTTCGTCGATAACGGCACGAATCTTTTCTTTGAGTTCTTGAAAGTCTAGAGGTGTTAAATCGCATGATCTCGGCTGCCAATTGTAATCGCCGTTTCGAGAAATCACTCGGCCTGGAAACTTCTCACGCAAAAGACCGAAGGTTTCACCACTTGTGTGGCACGTAGCGCCGTCTTGTTGGAAATAAACATCGTCCGCATCGATATCTTCCAATTCTGGCCGTAAAAATTCATTAATCATGGTTCAATAGCGCAATCCATTCACCCAAAACGTCGCCTCAGCATCATTTTCAAAAAGTAAGGCCAAATGATACCTCCTGTCCAAAAACCGCACTAAAAGCAGTTACACGCTTGCGTATAGAGAAGATTTTCAATAACCATTTTTCTGTTTTCCGAGCCCCAAATGCGACAATTCTGCTTATTAACGTAGCCTCCAAGGTGAAAATGAGCCTCATCGCTCATAATAATTTTTCGGTGAATGTCAGGTTCATTTCCATGCATTTTTCTAGTGAATTTTAACATTTTTAATGCGTTTTTGAAGCTTCTATCGCTCCATTTTTATGAATGGCATAGTTTCTAGTTGTCATCTATCATAAAATGACAGGTGCTAGAATAGCGGGCTATTCAAAATGAAACCTCTGATTGAAAAACCCTGTATTACCAATGTCTGGATATTGTAGACCGATGAATTGTTTTTAGTTTTCATCTGGACATTTGTTAGCAATGTCAGGACATTGACCACCGATGTTTACTTGTCTCCGTGTATGTGCGGCGTGGTGTTTTCGCGCCCTCTGAGTTCGCTATTCGTGTACACGTTTTGTTTGGGATGCAGTGTGGCTTTTGTTCGTGACTTTTCGTGGACTATTATGCTTGACTTTGGCTGTTTGCTATTGCTATGGTTGGTCCCTGATGGCGTGCGTGCCGACTTTGACGTCACCTCTGCCTATTAACTGCTCACATTCTTACAACGTTATAAAAAAACATGAAAAATGAATAAATTATCAGTTAATATTTATTGTGCAATTCATAGCGTCCTTAATATGCTACATTTTTATTAATTATATTTCATTTTTAAGTTTCATTTATGTCAGTAATATAAATCCTTACAAATTAAAAAATATTATTGATGGAGCTGAGGGTATCTTGTTTACCGACGGTGCTACGACGTCATTTTAGAAATATTTTTAAAATTAAGCAATAAAAACGTCTCTTGAAAATATAAACCCTCGTCTTGAAGTTGTAAAGCTTTGACTCAAGACATGAATTTTGGTCTCCAAGTCGTAGGAACTTGTCTGAAGACACAAAATGATGCTCAGCCCACAAAGATTTCCTTTATACAAAATGTATTATAAATTCAGATATTTTGCCACTTTATATTCACGCTTCTATTTTAAAAATTATTTTATGTGCTCTCAGCCGCGTGAAAACTCGTATTTCCGTTACAGCTGAGAGTAAAGCAATGTTGTATATTCCGTTACAAGAGGAATACAATGTAGAAATTGAACTGCCGCATGCGCATTATAGTCTTGCAGCGCGAACGCAATCTAGTTTCTTATTCTTCTTCTTCTCACTTCTTCTTCGTACAGCGCTAGCACTGACTACTGCACAAGACCGATAAAATAAAAATGGCCGGGACTAGTCGCCAATTTGCGCCCGCTTCGAACAACTAGCGCAGCAAACAACTACAATAAGTACTAGATTAGATTCCAATGTACGCATAAAAACTCGTATCCGCACCACGGTCACATAAAATAGAATATGTGCCAATGCACACAATTCGGGACATTGCGAGACTCACGCGACAATGCTTCGCAGGACTGATCGTGCCTCGGATTCGTCTCGGCTTTTGTCTCGGCTTTGCCTCAGCTGCGTCTCGGCTACGCCTCGACTACGCCTTGGCTTCGATCTCCTCGCGAACATTATCGCTCGTCACGCAATCACCCTCATTGTGTGCCTAGGCACATAATATACTATTCTCTGCCAAGATATACCCGGTAAGCAGAAGTTCATTGGAAGGCATTGAAAGGCAATTTAAAAAACAATATTTTATTGCCCTCAAACGTGAAACATTATTTGATATTTGGAATGACATTTAAAACGAGAACTGATAATTTCGTGTTTTGGATAATTTAAAAATTCTAAAGTGTTGACATATTCAATGCTGTTCTGATTGCGCTCGATTGAGCTTGATTAAACTCAAAATTTACTGCTTGTTTCCGTTTATTTAGCGTTTGTCGACTTTTATTCAGAAAATAAAATGATCATTCTCGTTTTCGATATCTGTCTATAATAGTTGATATCTATATAATAGTTATTATGTTCATACCTGAGGCAGTTTTTGTTTGAACGATTTCATTGTATATGAGAAGAATTAATTTTTAAGAATTTTGAGCCAAAACAAGTTATTTCTGTTACAGCGTTGTGAATAATTCATTTCTAAACAAAATCTTCATATTTTTGTAATTATATATCATAAACTGTTGCTACTAAAAAACTTTGAACTTGTGGATTGCTTACTTCGTGATGAGCTCTCTTGGACAAAAAAAGTATTACTTCGAGCAAAGAGAAAGGTCTTTTCATGAATTGTTATTAGAAAATGTCGTTTTAATTTCTTTAAACAAGTGAAAATTCCATAGAGTTTTCTGTCAAAATAACTTTTTTAAAACAAAACATGATTCCAGTACTGCTCCAGAACACATCTTCGGTACAGGCATATTACCCTTTGCAGTTGCGACCCAGTTCCGAAGGATAATTCCCATCCGAGCGACCTTTTGTAATATTGCCAGTACCGTGCCATAGCAGACTTTTGGTACAAGCATATTACCATTTTCAGTACCACCCCAGTAACAATGGACAAATCCCAGCCGAGCGACCTTTCTTACCAATGCCAGTACCCAGTCGTTTGCCATCTGGTAATATACCAGTACCACGCCAATACCAATAACAGACTGGCGGTACTGGCGCGGTACCAAGCCAGCTGTAAATTTCTACCTGGGGAGTGGCATTTCAGCCATATAAGCAGCAATATTTTTGGTACACAACCGCCTTAAGGAACTAAGGAATGAAGCTATAAAATATCCTTTTTCATTTTCAGCCCTTTTTACCTTCTCATCATGGATGAGAAGGTATTGGTTTTATGTGAAAAATGACTTTCGAAATTTTCATCAAATCTTTACGTTTTGAGACCCCCTGAGTCAGAAAAAAGGGTTTTTACGAAAGTGTCTGTCTGTCTGTCTGTCTGTCCGTCTGCCTGTCTCTGTCTGTCTGTGTGTCTGTAGTAGGTCGTGTGCGGCATAACTCTCGATAGAATTATCAGATTGAATTAAGCTTTGGCGCACTTTATCGGAGCCGAAAAAGTAAGGACAAGTTCGTTAACCAGCCACATCCAATCAAAATTGAGGGATTGAGCACTACTTTTGTGTTTTTGAAAATGACTTTTTGAAAAAATCAAAAATTGTAATATTGGTATTTGATAGTGCTCATAAATCTCTACAAATTATCCGGATAACATTTTTTGATTAAATCAAAATTAGAAATGTTACAGCATATTCAAATTCGAAAAAAGTCAATATCGAAATTCCATTATCCAGTTAAATTATACAAGATACGAAAAAACGTTATGATACAATATTATTTTCTACATAAAGAGCTACAAATTTGAATTGTAACATTTTTTCATAAGATGCATATTTATCTTTTTAATTAAAAAAAAAACTATTGAAAATCCAAAATTCAATTTTTTAGCAATAATATTTTAAAGAATTTGAAAATCTCTCTGTGGAAAAAATGACGCTTTCGACTGCGTTGGGATTCGAGCCCAGGTCTTCTGATTGCCGGTCGACTGCTCTAACCACTGAGCTACACAGGCGGCCGACATCTCCTTCTTCACAGGAAGATCTCCTTATATCGCCTAGTGGCTCAGCCTTGCGGCTGTAAAATCATTTCAAATTAATTAGTTGAGTTTGAAATTTTTGTCACTGCCTACATTATCGGAGGATCACTAGTCGCGTGTCAGATAGGATACGTTGTCGACAGGTGTCCTCGTAGACAATTTCAAACTCTTATATCGCAAATAATGCAAATAAATTTAATATTTTAAAGAATTTGAAAATCTTTCTGTGGAAAAAATGACGCTTTCGACTGCGCTGGGATTCGAGCCCAGGTCTTTCGATTGCCGGTCGACTGCTCTGACCACTGAGCTACACAGGCGTCCGACATCTCCTTCTCCACAGGAAGATCTCCTTATATCGCCTAGTGACTCAGCCTTGCGGCTGTAAAATCATTTCAAATTAATTAGTTGAGTTTGAAATTTTTGTCATAATTTTAACAATAATATTCGAAATACGAAAAAAAAACGTAAGAATACAAAGTTGTTCGTTTCAAAAAAGATCTACAAATTTTGTCTGACGCAGTTGCTAATAAAACATATATTTTTCTTTTCAATTCCAAAAAATACGATTAAAATTCAAAAATTCCATTTTTTAGACAAAATATGTGAGATACAAAAAAAACGTTTAGATGGAAAATTGTTTGCCTAAATGATGTCTACAAATTCTCATTAAGACATTTCGGGGCAGGATGTATATTTTATGTTTTGATTTTTAATTTTAAAAAAATTCGATTTTTTTCACCAAAATATGTGAGATACGAAATAAGCGTTTTTCTGCAAAATTGTTTCCCTTAATAAAGTCTACGATTGTTTTTTCTTTTTGAGAGATTTGGAAGAAAAATAAATTATTTTAACCATGTAATTTATTAAAAAGTTACTGAAATGTATACAGAAAATCGACCGCGAAGCGCGAGCGTCATGATGAGAACGTGTTCCTTAAGGCTGATAGAGCCTTAAGTAAATTGAATTTCCTATTTCACTTAAATTCATAAAGAAATTGAGTGACTTTGAGAAAATGTGTAATTCACATCATCTGTAATATTATTATAAAATTGGTTTGAGCTTCAGTATCAAATTATAATAAATAAACTTAAATGCATGCGAAGAGCACAAGACCGAGCGCGAGGCCCAGTAAGAACGGAGCGCGAAGCGCGACGATCAAATCGCGCGCCCTAGGCGCGCTTAAATTTTTTTTTAGTTATTTTAACACCTAACTTAGTTAAAATAATTTATTAATGTGATGAAGACTAAAATGAATATTGTAGCTGTTTTCTGTAGATAAAGCGCCTATGTATTACTAAAAAAGTAATTTTTCTGTAGATTGATCAATTTGATCTATTTAACCAAAATATTTCTTTGAATCTTTAAAATTTTGTTGAATCGATTAAAATTTGATTGAATCAACTAGAATTGGTTCAAATCAACTCAAAATTGTTGTTTATCCAAGAAAAGTTAGTTTAATCCAAAAAAATTTTCATCCCGATTTTTATATTAACCATTTTCACTAAGCTTCTTAGTTGAAGATCATCGGAAATTTTTTCAGTATAGAAACGAAAAATGATAAGAAATAATGAGAAGGTCGTGGTTTCAAATCTTTGCATGCATGCATGGAAATTGGAAAATTCAGAGGACACGTTATGCGAATTGGATGTTATCACTTTAATACATACATTATGTGTTGATGTTATCCTTTCTCTCTTCACTTCCGACAATTACAAGTCTGACCTGGTCTTACCAGAAAACAGAAACGCGTATATATATATATATATATATATATATATATATAAATATGCTAAACTATTTTAGATAGGACAAAAAGTTAAAAGAAATCTGTAAAAGAATCTGTAACTTTGTAAATATTCATAATACAAAAAATTTATTCAGAACTTTTTTGCAGAGGACTAAATGAACTACAAAATTTCAATTCAACTTTTTGTCCTATCTTAAATAGTTTAGCTTAAAAATTCAATAAACTTAAAATTTTTAGAAATTAAAATTTTGAGGCTCTGTAGAAAATGCAATATTGATGATAGGAATTCGACTCAATAGAATTTTTATAGAGAATTTAATTCTGAATAAGGTTTACTCATTTATTTGATGAAAAAACAATTTTACACTGAGAAAAAGATTTGATTGAATCAAAGAAAATAATTTGTTTGAATGACTTTCTTTGATTTAAAGAAATGATTTGTTTAAAGGTAATAAAATTTGTTTGATTAAAACAAAATATCTTTGAACCAAATAAATATTTGTTTGAATCAAATTAATTTTTCTTCAAAACAAAGAAATTAATGCATTGATCTATGGTCGAAGATATAATTTGTTTGATTTAAGGCAGAAATTTATTTGATTCGAACAAATATTTATTTGGTCCAAAGATATTTTGTTTGAATCAAACAAATTTAGTTTCATTTAAACAAATCATTTCTTTAAATCAAAGAAATTCGTTCAAACAAATTATTTTCTTTGATTCAATGAAATCTTTTTTCTCAGTGTATCATAGCTTGGGGAAGGAAATAATGTAGAAAATACCTATAATCTGTGTTATTTAAATGGAAAAACTTTAGGTACGATAAGAAACCTCTTAAAATTGAAATTACGAGCTGTACTTTGGACAGAATTTTTGTATAGACATGTTCTACGATATTTTCAAGTTTTCGTGAGAAAAAAAATGTGCCCGCTTCGCGGGCACATTCTTATTGCGCGCTTCGCTCGCAAGTTTGAACGCGCCTAGGGCGCGCAATTCGATCGTCGCGCTTCGCGCTCCGTTCTTTCTGGACCTCGCGCTTCGCGCTCGGTCTTGTGCTCTTCGCATACGTTTAAGTTTATTTCTTATAATTTGATACTGAAGCTCAAACCAATTTAATGATATTAAAGATGATGTAAATTAGTCATTTTCTCAAATTCACTAAGTTTCTTTTTCAGTTTAAGTGAAGCAGGAAATTCAATTTACTTAAGGCTCTATCGGCCTTAAGGAACACATTCTCATCATGACACTCGCGCTTCGCGCTCGATTTTCTGTATGCATTTTTGTAACTTTTTAATAAATTACATGATTATTGATAAATTTATTTTCTTCCAAATATCTCAAAAAGAAAAAACAATCGTAGACTTTATTTAAGGAAACGATTTTTGCAGAACAACGCATATTTCGTATCTCACATATTTTGGTGAAAAAAATCAAATTTTTTCAATATTAAAAATCAAAAAATTAAAATATACATCCTGTCGAGAAATTTATCGATAAGAATGTGTAGACCTTATTTAGCCAAACAATTTTTCATCTCAAAGTTTTTTTTGTATCTCACATATTTTGTCTAAAAAATGAAGTTTTTGAATTTTAATCGTATTTTTTGGAATTGAAACGAAAAATATATGTTTTATCAGAAACTGTGTGAGACAAAACTTGTATATATTTTTGAAACTAACAACTTTGTATTCCTACGTTTTTTCTTATTTTACATATTATTGTTAAAAAATTGAATTTTGGATTTTCAATAGTTTTTTTTTTAATTAAAAAGAAAAATATGCATCTTATGAAAAAATGTTACAATTCAAATTTGTAGATCTTTATTTATTCAATAATATTGTATCATAACGTTTTTTCGTATCTCGTATAATTTAACTGGAAAATGGAATTTTGATATTGACTTTTTTCGAATTTGAATATGCTGTAACATTTCTAATTTTGATTTAATCAAAAAATGTTATCAGGATAATTTTTAGAGATTTATGAGCACTATCTAAAACCAGTATTGAAATTTTTGATTTTTTCAAAAAGTTATTTTCAAAAACACAAAAGTAGTGCTCAACCCCTCAATTTTGATTGGATGTGGCTGGTTAACGAACTTGTCCTTACTTTTTCGGCTCCGATAAAGTGTACCAAAGCTCAATTCAATCTGATAATTCTATCGAGAGTTATGCCGCACACAACTTACAGACAGACAGACAGACACTTTCGTAAAAACTTTTTTTTTTTGACTCAGGGGGTCTCAAAACGTAAAGATTTGATGAAAATTTCGAAAGTCATTTTTCACATAAAACCAATACCTTCTTATCCATGATGAGAATGTAAAAATCGCTTTTATATATATATATATAAAGAACCTTATAATGTGTTGGAACGTATAGAATTGTGTTGGTTACATCTATGGTTGCATGCATGTCGCATGCGGATAAGTGGCATCGAGAAAAAGAGCAAGAGGGGGAAAGTGAGTGAGAGAGAGAGAGTCGGTTAACGGTCGTTGGATATTCGAGTAGGTGGATGACACCTAATGAGATGCCAGCGTGAGGATCAGCCTGTCATTCTGGCAATAATCCGGTACTTTGATATACTCAATCCCTCACATTTATCTTTTTCTTTTTCTGCCCATTCTTTCTTTTTACTATATCTCTCTTTTGAATACTATTTTATTTCTCTTCTCTGGGGATAAGTCAAACCCTAAATATCATGAAAAAGAGATCATCAATTTTCCATATTTAGCTTTTCCAACAACAATGACTTTTATGTCCCTCCGAAATTTCATTGTAAGTTTATGAATTTACGTGACTGGAAAATGGCTTGTTTAATATTCATAGTTACTTTTTACTATAGATATTAATTTATGTTGTTAGAAAAGAATTGAAGTACCGTAGCTTATCAATTACAGCTATCGATTTTACGTCTCCGCCTGATGGCACCAATTCAATGCATTCATTTACGACAATCGGGAATATCGACAAGTGTAAAATCGCGCTGGTGTACCGAGTCGTCGCATTATAAATAATGAGCGATAATTTATCTAAATAGTGTGACTACATTGTATGCGTATGTTTATTGATGAATGCACCTGTTTCGGGATTATTTTCATACATATAATAAGTGGGAATTTGGAGTGCGACAAGCGCAGACGAGTGTCCATGTAAAATGTGGAGTATTGCATGTTGAGGTTACTCACACGAGAGAAAACAGAGATTCGCACATTTGGTACAGCGTATGGTTTACTTGCAGCCTCCGAAATGTAGAGTACCTGCGTTTGGTGTAGTAGAGGCTATTATTTGTTCAGGTTTTCGCGCTTAATCGACAATTCCTGTCATTGGGTCATGCAAGGGTGTAATTTTTATTAATTTGTATACAACTGGCGAAGAAAGATCCAATTATTAAAGCCATTTGTAAAAAGTCAATCTGACACTATTCTTGCAATTGTCGAGCAATCCAGATTAGGGTCTATGCATCCTGTTGAAATAATTATCAAATACCGCAGTTGATTTTCATCCTTCTTTACGTCTTTATGATTCTAGAAAATTACACACAATTGCATTAAGGGGTTAGGCCACTCTAGAGGCAGACCAAAATAGGCATATTTTGTGACTTTTTTCAGCGAAACCATAAAATAAATCGTGATTATAAAATAGAGTTCTTATTATGCATGTAATTTGTTTTTCAGTTTAAGTGAAACAGGAAATTCAATTCACTTAAGGCTCTATCGGCCTTAAGGAACTCTCACCATGACACTCGCGCTTCGCGCTCGATTTTCTGTATAAATTTCAGTAACTTTTTAATAAAAGTATCACATATTTAGGCTAAAAAATGGAATTTTTTCAATATTGTTTCTTATAATCAAAACATAAAATATACATTCCGTCGAGAAGTGTTTTAATAAGAATTTATAGACCTCATTTAGGCAAATAATTTCCCAACTAAACGTTTTTTTTTGTATCTCACATATTTTGTCTAAAAAATGGAATTTTTGAATTTTAATCGTATTTTTTGGAATTGAAACGAAAAATATATGTTTCGTATTTCACATATTATTGTTTAAAAAAATTGAATTTTGGATTTTCAAAAGTATTTTTTTAAATTAAAAAGAAAATTATACATCTCATGAAAAAATGTTGCAATTCAAATTTGTAGATCTTTATGTAGAAAATAATTTTGTATGAAAACTTTTTTTCATATCTCGTATAATTTAACTGGAAAATGGAATTTTTTATATTTACTTTTTTCAAGTTTTAACATGCTGTAACATTTCTAATTTTGGTTTAATCAAAGAATGTTATGCAGATAATTTGTAGAGATTTATGAGCACTATCAAAAATCAGCATTAGGATTTTTTGATTTTTTCAAAAACACAAATAATTGTCTAGTTTCCTCAATTTTGGTTGGATATGGCTGGTTAACGAACTTGTCCTTACTTTTTCGGCTCCGATAAAGTGTGCCCAAGCTCAAATCAATCTGATAATTCTATCCAGAGTTATCGAGTATACGATCTACAGACAGACAGACAGACACTTTCGTAAAAACCACTTTTCTGGCTCAGGGAGTCGCAAAACGTAAATATTTGATGAAAGTTTCGAAAGTCATTTTTCACATAAAATTAATACTTTCTCATCCATGATGAGAATGTGACTAGTATAAAATTCCATAAAAATATAATAAAAAATCTTACGTATCTCCTTAGACAAAGTAATTCTTAATATACAGTTGAAATTTCAAGTGCATCGGTTGAAATTTGTTTGAGTAATGTGTCCGGCCAACTTGTAAATTGCAATTTTGAGATAAACACGTTTAAAGTTTTAAGTAGTAGAAAATCATGAATAATTTTTGAATACCTTTAATCTGCGATGCCTGCACCATACAGTTGGCCTTACAGATTAGTGTCCTGCTCCTGCATTTTTTTTTCTATTTGGTTTTTAAAAAAAATCGATTTTTGGGAAAATGTAGAGTGCATTAATAAGGCTGAAATAAGAGTACTCCCTTTTTATGCAAGTATTAAATGCACAGGGGTACTGAGGGATCAATTTTAGGATGTAATCGATTCATTAATAAACTACACAGTGTTATTTAGCATTTGTTATCACTTATTTTGTTTTTACTGACTCATCGACGGAGTGGTAACCCCGAAGAAAGTTTTTGAAATTGTTATTTTATTAATAAAGCTGTCAAATGTAACTGGTTACGTGGCTCCTGCGTCAGACATTAGACGATCAAGAAACGATGGGAGAAATTTCAGGAAATCGTACTACTACTTTTTTCATTACTTAAAAGGAAATGAGAACTGTAGAATAAAATTTTGATGAGGTATAAAACTTCAAGAATTTATTATTGATTGACATCATTTATCTTAATATCCGAAGGGGAGAATACCAATTAAATGGTTCAAAAAATTGGTTTTTTTTTTGTTAAAATGATTTTATTGTAAAGCAAATCAAGAATATTTCTGTTAAATTTTAAGCTGGAATTCCTAAAGTTGGAGGAGGTATGTATATTTTGCCTAACGCTTCGCCCGGCCCTTGTCACCCACAGCAAAACTTTAAACGCGTTTCCCCGAAAACCATGTTTCTAAAACGGTGTCCTTGGTTGCAAAAAAACCGCTTGACCGCTTGCCCTGAAATTTTTGCCAGATATGTAAAACACTTTGGTCTAGTCTCTGACGTTCTTCTTTTTTCCAAAAAAAAATTTTATTAACAATTTTTTGTACAAAATAACTTGCAAAAAATTGACTTTTTTAGTTTTTACGTTACAGAAAAATAATTTTTTTTTCAAGAAACAAAAAACGTAAGGGAAGAGTAAACGCAATTACGAAACTAATTTGTTATATTTTTGTTGTTGTAGGATCACGTCCTGAGTCTGTATCAGGGATACCGTTCACCTTTGCCCCGAGCGCAGACTCGAATTCACGCACTTATATTTTTTAACTGAGCCGGAATTTTACACTAGACATTGTTTTTATTTCATTGTAGTAATAAAATACTACGAAAAATCTAAATTTTGGTGTTTTTGTCAGTTATAGTTTTTTTTAATCCGCGCTCAAAGAAAAGATAAGAGTTTGGTCGTTTACTTGGTATTCCCCCCTTAAATATTATCATAAGCTATGGCATGCTTGATATCAATGTTTTGTGTTATACTAACTAGCAGTTATAACTATGATGGAAATTTCTTAAAGACCTTTTTGTGGATTCTTGCTTTTGGTGAAGAAATACGGAAAAATTTAATTTTTTTAATTAACAATAATGACTAAAATTATAAAAGAGGTTGGTTTTCGATCGATGAGGGTAAAATATAAAGAAAATTCTTCATTATGTCAAAACTATAGCGACGTTTCATTGTTTATAAAATATGAAAACCCGTATGAATAAAATTAAATACAGCTCTCCAAATTCTCTCGATAAAAAAACCGGTTAAATTTATACAGACATCAATCAAAGGTGTGATTACCATACAACACAACTATTTTTACTAAATTGTGGAATATTTTTTAAAAATACAATATTTCTACTACCCCTTTGGTTAACAAAACTTTGAAATCAGTAATAAAATTAGGCAAAAACTCCACGAACAAATGGGAACAAACTAATATTGTTTACAAAAATTGTTTAGATTTGAAGTTCACCGTTACAATTTAATAATTTGGTAGACAATTTTTTATCAACTCTATGACGTCAAGTCATTTTATTAACTAAAATCATGGTTTTCACCATTATTTTATATATCTATTCGACATTTATTACTGACTTAAACTACTTCTATAAAGGTAAACTTTTATATTTTTATACATGTTTTAACAAAAAGTTGTTTTGTATGATAATTTTATACGTTTATTATTTGGCAACGTTTAATAATTTTAAGTTATGTCTTTATTTTGTAAGATATCATATCTGCAATTATAGTATGTAAGACTTATAAAATTAACAACTAAAATAGATTTCTGGCAGCAGATAGACCTTATTGATTTTTCTTTTCACATCTGTATAACTGTAGATTGTTCTTTATATTTAAATCATATTAAAATATATAAATCAAAGACTAATATTTGTAATAATTTATTTTTATTTTACCTATAAATTAATGTCCAAAATTATTTATAAAAAACATTCCCTACATTAGTATTTTTAAAGCTGCAGGATTATCTATGAGGAAAGTTCCCTGAATGCTGTAGTAAATAATTCCAGGAACATTCCCAAAAAATGTTCCCTAAATGTTCCCGTGAAATGTTCCAGGAATTCTTTCTGCAAATGTTCCCTGAATGTTCCCGCGAAAAGTTCTACGAACGTTTGCTAGAAATGCTCTCTGAACGTTCCTATGGAAGGTTCCAGAAACGTTCCCTGCGAATATTCTCTGAAATATTTCTGCGGAAGGTTCTCTCAATATTCCTTATGAACTCCTTCAGAGAACATTGCTGTGGAATGTTAAAAAAACCCGGACATTTTCTTAGCTCTAGGAACGTTACTTGAACGTTCCAATTGAACCTTCCAAACGTTCCATGAAAAAATTCATGGAACGTTCAGGAAAGGTATTGTGCTATGGGGGTCGAGTAAAAGTATATAAATATTTCATTTTCTGTCCATAATTTTGTTAATTTACATAAATGATATAAAAATGTAAATATTGTTACCAACTCTTATCATTTATTCTATATCGTATTGCATCGTAAAATAAAATGAAATATAAATCTTGTTAATATCTGTACAGAAAGTCTCTGATTGAAATTAAAGCATGATTACTTGTAAAAGTTATTTTCTTTTATCATAATTAACACAATAATCGGAGAAAAACATTGTTTTGTAACAAAAATCAAACTTAAAACATGTGAGACTCCTCTAACTCCGGGAATCTTACACTTTACATCCCACGAATCTCCTATAGATCCATTCCACATAACTAAATGCAAAAAAGGAGTCGATGATTATTTTGCTAAATTGAATCATAAAGAAATTAGAAAAACTAATCCTAAGGATGTTACTAAATGCATTTAAACCGCTAAAAGCAATAGAGATCCAGGACTAGATACCCTCTCAAACTCAATTTTCAAAAAATTACCATAATCCTGCCTAATAGTACTAACTATCATTTTTAATGCCTGCATTAAACATAATTACTTCCCAATATTCTGGAAAGCAGCTAACATCTTAGTTTTTTTAAAAAAGGGAAAATATCCTTCCCATCTAAATAGATATAGGCCCATTAGCCTGTTAAATACAATAAGTAAAGTTTTTAAAAATAAAATAAAAGCAGGCGTTGGCGTCGCCCAGGGTAAAATCATGGGCCCAGTCCTATATATTTTCTAAATAAATGACATCCTAAAAACCCCTAGAATTTCCCTAGGAATCTATAACGACGATACAGTTTTGAATGCTACATTTTGGTGCGACAAAACAATACTCGGCATCTTAAATGATGAATTGATTACATAAAATTGAAAACTGGTGTAAACTCTAGAAAATCAAAATTAATCTAATGAAATATGATTGAGTTCTTTTATTAGTGAAAAGGTCTAAGGCATTCCTGCCGCCAAGAATATACAATCAGCCAATTATTAGGTGCGCAACTAAGTTCCCGCTGTTTGTCAATAGATGGCTCTAACAGTAAGTGCTGGTCGATTTTGACATATCCAAAACGTCATGAACCAAGCTTAGACATATGGTAAACAAACCGTTTTGTCACATTAGTGATTTTGTTAGGGTGATTTCAATGTTGACGACCGTCCACGTGAAGGAAGGCCAAAAACCTCCGAAGACGCTGATGTTATTTATTATGAGCTGCTGAAACCGAACGAAACCATCAATGGGGAACGGTATCGAACGCAATTGATGCGTTTGAGCCAAGCACTGCGCAATAAACGGCCGGAATACGAGCAGAGATACAAAAAAGTGATTCTACAGCATGACAACGCTCGGCCTCACATTGCCAAACCCGTTAAAACCTACATGGAAACGCTCAAATGGGAAGTCCTACCCCACCCGCTGTATTCCCCAGATATTGCGGTGTCCGATTATTACTTGTTCCGCTTAAATGGCACTTGGTCTGGCTGATCGGCAGTTCTGCTCATATGAAGACATCGATAAATGTCTTGATTCATGGATAGCCTCAAAAGATAAACACTTTTACTGTAACGGTATTCGAGTTCTACAAGAAAGATGGATAATAGTTCTAGATAACGATGGGCAATACTTTAAATGATTCATTTGTAACCATTTTTTCACAATAAAATTGGATTTTCATAAAAAAAACAGCGGGAACTTAGTTGCGCACCTAACAATTGGGAAGATGCAGTTCAATACCCCGGAGTCAGCCTTTGAAAACGAAACAAATTTCATCTCCATGTTAATAATGTCAAGGGTAAGGCGGTAGGTGTCACTTCACGTTTATATTCAATCATCTCAATAAAAATTCTAGCCTTAAACCAGATTATGCTATTTTTATTTACAAAACTATTTTAATACCTATTATCACATATGCATGTACCATTTGGACTGGAACTAGCAAAACTAACATTGAAACAATCTAAATCATGCGAAATAAATTTCTTAGACGTATCACTAAAACCCCTAGGTACACTAAAAACGCTTTCTTGCGAGGGCGGATCAATAAATACCCGTGTTAAAAATAGGGACGCAAATTTTTCACAAAATTTTTGTTTTATTTTCAAACTTAATCTCCTTTCAGGGTGATACATTTTCCCCAACATCCTGGACATTTCTTTAAACCCTCTAAAAAATACGATTTGTCATACTGGTTATAATATGATTCTGTCTCGACGATGATCTCCTCGTTGGAGCTGAATTTTCTTACCGTGAGCCACATTTCCATGTTGAAGAACAGAAAGAACTCACAGGGAGCCAGATCGGGCCAACGGTGGATGCGGCCACAATTCGTAGCGTAATTTATGCAATTTGGCCGCGACGATTTTGGACGAGTGAGCTGGTGCGTTTTCAAGGTGAAAGAGCACTTTTTGCTTTGCCAAATGGGGCCGTGTCTTCTTCAACTTCTCATCGAACCGATCCAATAATTCACTGTAGTACTGCCCCGTGATCGCGCGTCCTCTCCCCAAAAAATCCATCATGATTATTCCCTTCGAATCCCTGAAAATCATAGCCATAACCTTTCCGGCCGATGGGACCGTCTTTCCCTTCTATAGAGCAGATTCGCCTGGAAAAATTCATTGTTTTAATTGTTGTTTGGTCTCTGGCGTATAGCAATCGATCCAGGTTTCATCAGCGGTGACGACTCGACGCTAAAACTCCTGCGAATTTCGCTTGAAGAGGTCCAAACACTGCTTCGAAGTTGACAGCCTTATTTGTTTGTTGTCCACCGTGATTAATCACGGCACCTGTTGGGCCGACAGCTTTTTCATTCCTAACTTATCATTTAAAATGTTGATTGCCGTTTGTTGATCAATTGTGGACCTTTTTAACCATCTTCACAATAACCACGTCTGCCGGGCGGCCTGGGTGCTACTCATCAAAAACCAGGTTGTGTAAACCTGATGTATAGATGGTGACCGAATAGCAATTAGCGCAGCGTAAACTATGATTATGAACTATCATTATATGTTCACGTGTAGTGCACATACATACATATGTATGTTCATTAAATGTGTTGCAGGGAATATAATTAAAAGGAAATTGAAAATTTAATGGAAAATTGTGAAAATGTAATTCAAGAGTGAGAATTCTTGAATTATATTTTCACAATTTTGCATTAAATCTTGGTTTTGTCGCAATATGTAAGTAAAAATAAAAAATAACTGCGATCTGTATTTTTATTAACGGCAAAAATTACAAGTAAGAGTTCGCGTAAGCTTCTATCCATCGTTCTTCAGCATCTCCTCTCTTCGAAAATCGATGAATAGGTACACTTTCATTCCGACGCCTTATGACACCCACGAACAGCACAATGAATGACGTATTTCTTATCCATGATTTTATTATTGACGTATTTATTTTCTGTACGTTTCAAGAATGGTGATTTTAGCATTGAAGACAAGCCTCGCTGTGGACAGCCGAAAAAATTCGAAGACAAAGAATTGGAGGCATTACTCGAAAATTGCCTGAGATGGGAAAAAGTCGTTATCAGCGATGGACAATACTTTTATTAAACCGTTTTTCATTTTGTTTCGAATATAAATGCATTTTTGATAACAAAAAAACGGACCGAATTAATTTTTACTTCCAATAGGAGAAAAATAAAGTTTATTTAAAATTTCAACAATGTTATTTGTGCCTCTCGGTCGTCATATCTGCTAGTAGAGAGTATTGGAAACAAGGACGGCATCCCCAAGAAACATGGGGGAAAACTGCCTTTACTCCACCTAAAGGGTTTTCTAACACCAAAATAGATTGCGATGCCCTTCGAGCGACATCCAAACTATTAAAAGAATCCTTCGGATACCTCTATACTTGGAGTCGAACCCCTACTAGAAACGTGCTCGCGCCCTCAAATGTCGGCTACAGCGTCTGCGTGAGGTAGGGTATATCACCATTCCAAACCATCCGGAAGGACCGTCCAACAGCCCTATGGAACAAACTAGCTACCAGAACAAGACACTTCCACTGCCAGGCAACGAACACCCCTGGTATGTATTATGCTTGCGTCGGCGAATGCAAGGATAGTTTTCCAAGTCTCGCTTTGTCCTAAAATATTCAGAGGTCAAGGGCCCTATCTACTTAGCGTACCCATGCAACCTAGAGCAAGGTCTGTCTACAGGTTTCCGGATGCACGGGATTACGTCATCGCCTGATTCTTCAACACAATAAGCACGCCTCACTCTTATTGAGAAAGAAAGGATTAACAGAGAAGCCCACAAGGAATCTCTACGGTCCACGTTTACGAGTGATCGATCAATACTAAGGTCTAGGACAGCGGTGGAAAACAGGTGGTCCTTGACATTATTTTTAATAGTTTGCGAATTTAGTGGTCCACAATATTTAAAAACGCCCAGTGGACCGCAGAGCGAATCGCGGCCCACCACAGCAAATCCATTTAATGCACGGGATCGGATTTGTAGCATCATTTTCTAGACGTTTTTCATAATGCTTTTAACCAAATCTTACCTATCTTAACAATTACAAGTTAAATTTCAAATGCCCTTGACCTTGGACTCAAGGTCGACTTCAAGGTGATTTCCAAATTCACTTGCTCTTTCCGAATTTAGGATCAAAAATGGGAATTCCTCATTGAAAATTTGAAATTAAACTTGATATGACCTTAATATTAGTATTTAAAGTCATTCAAAGACCATATCTGAAAGTAACATTTTCTGCTCATTCTATATCCGGGGTAAAAAATAGGGGTTCCTATTCGGTAAACTACTTTCGTATGAAATTTTTTCCTCTATTTTGCTTTTCCCACAAGATAATTGGGATTAAATATTAGGATGGGTTATCCTGTATATTCCAGAACTTGGCTTTTTAAATTCAAATTTCTCTTCCAAATGTACGAATCATAATTTTTTACGAGTATATTACCAATTAGATGGTTGAGTTCGAAACCAATATTCAAATTTCCAAGTAGTATCTATGAATTACTGTAGTTTTCAAATAATTTACTTTTTGAAGTAATTTTGAATTTATTTGAACTAGGTTTCAATTCGAATTATTTAATCCATCGTAATTTTCTAAAATATATCTGAATATTTGACTGATTTCACTTGAATTTATTTCCATTGTATTCCATCCGATTTGCTAATATATTTATTTTCACTATTATATACACGGAGAATTCCAAGTTTACAATTTTTACTAAACTACGTTTCAATTCAGGGAAATACGTGTGATATATTGTATCGAGCATTACTATAACCTATACTAAAGTTTCATATCCTAATATTTTTTAAAATTATCATTATGAAATAAATCATATTATGAAAAGTTTCTCCATATATATTTTTACTTCGATTCATTCAAATTTATTATATTTGGTTCAATTCTATAAAGCATTAAATTAATACAAGGATAGGTTGACAATCGTTTACTTTACCTGAAATTCTGAAGATGAATCGAGAATCGATCAGCGATATACATATAATTAGGAAATTTTATTGCAGTAGACACGCTATCTCTGGACATCTTATCATTTTATCATTCCTCTTAAAGCATGTGTAAGTATCTACAAAACATCTACTTAAGAAAGTGCTTGTCCCGAGCACTCTTGAATTCTCGAGAGTTTCATTGAGGAAAGTAGTAATTTTTCAATGGGCTTGAGAAACCGATTTTCCCTTTCATGATGAAGAGAATACGCTTCTATGACTGGTTAGCTCCATAGGTGGAAAAGGGGAGGGTAATAAAAAGTGCAGGAGAAAAGGATTGTCCCTTTCATGTGATCAAAGCGCCTTACATTACTTTGACGCCTTCATACTACATAAAACTAGTTCGGTTTTGCGTTTATAATACGTTTTTATTTCACATTTTTTGATCTCGTGATATTCAATTAGGCGACAAAAATGGGTTTATTTATTAATGCACAGAAAAAAGAGTGATCAGGAAGTAACATTTGATACAATATAACTAACTCTTTCTAATTCAGGGAAATTTTCCTGTCGATTCAAAAACAATTATTCTCTTCCCTGAAATAACAGTAAATGTAGTTTAGTAATTAATATAAGTCATGTGATTAATTAATGCAACTACAAACTGTTTATAATAACAATGATGCATTTACTTTTAGGGTAAATAAATAAGACACAAATTAAAGATATACAAATAAGAAATTTAATATTTTTGTTATTTTTTATTTAATTATTTCCAAAATTTCTCGCAATTTCAGATATATTATTCACGTACATCTAATAAACTCAATTCACATCCTTAAAAATATTTTTTAACCATCGACGAATAACACTGGGGAACATAAGTTATGTACATGAGATGCGACTGGGTGTTTTCGAAAGGTTTTTTCGTGCTGAACACGAATCTGGGTTCAAAAGTTGTCCATCACGTATAGTTTTTGAGAAAATAGGGGTTGAAACTCCCAAAAAGGCGTTTTTGGCCATTTTTGGATAACCGTGGGTACCTAACCCGGACTCTTAGAACATTCAAAAATGCAAAAATGGCCAAAAACGCCTTTGTTAGGGATTTCAACCCACATTTACTCGAAAAAAATAGTCACATCCCATTTACATGAAAAAAGAAAAAAAATGTTCCTCAGTGTAATTAATGTTAATATTCTTTCGAATCTTATTGAAAATTTAATGATTTGAGGGGTGCAAAAAAAATCCAATTAACATGAGTATCGCAAATTTTTCTCTGTGCATCTGTGCAGATATGCTTGAATACAATAACTAGGCTTTCGTCACATATATTCTGTCAAAAATGTACCGGGAATAGGTCAATAAAACACAAACTATTTCTCATTCATCCAAATTTATTTTATCGCCTTCAAAGTAGGCCTCTCCCGAAATAATACACTTATGCCAACGAATAATCCAATCATCAAAGCATTTTTTAAACGCATTTTTCGGAATCAGCTAAAGTTCTCACCGCGAATTCTCTTTAGCGTTTTCTATCGACTGAAAACGGGTGCCTCGAAGTGGTAATTTGAATTTTGGAACGAGAAAAAAGTTGGTCGGAGCCATATCAGGTGAATACGGTCGTTGTTCGATGATATTCGTTGAGTTTTTGGTCAGAAATTCGTTCACAATGATAGCCATATGAGATGGTGCTTTAGCGTAGTGCATTATCACGACCAAAAAATAGTTTAAAATGGTATAAATTGATTCGTGAGACACAGAAAGTTCAGCGGCAATCTCCATAAAACTTAAATGATGATTTTTAGTCACCATTTCCTTCACTTTAGCGATGTTAACTTCAGTTGAAGACGTTGATGGCCTACCAGAGCGAGGCAAATCTTCCATCCCATCACGACCGCTTTTGAAAGCACTGTACCCCTCATATGGACGTGTTTTTGATAAAGTCGATTCACCGTTAGCCTTCTATAACATTTTCAGTGATTCCGCACACGAAGTTCCATTTGCAATGCAAAATTTGAGACAAATTCTTTGTTGGATATTTTTATTCATTGAAAAAATCGCAAAACACACTTGAGATAAATTGACAAGATCGAGCACTGTAAACAAACTAAATGACAGATCGCGCTCGAACTCCACGTCAGTATAGTTGACAGTGCTGCCAACTTAGCGTCGAAAAGGTTGTCGACAATCTCTTTAAGCGGGCTTTTTGAACGATCAATTCCTAGTACTTTTTTGACAGAATGTATACCATCTGATCAAATTTGACCCGGACTGGCCCAATTAAACCGCGCGCGTAAATCGAAACGGTAAAAGTTTTTTTTCTAAGTTGGTAACACCTTCTTTGACAGTCATGTGAAGTTTGAGCAGGAGACGTCCATTAGTGTGTGTTTTAGCAGCCATTGGTCTACGACGCAAAAAGTTTGTCTGGCGATTTTTACTATGGAAAACAAATTGAACAACGAGTTGCTTGAAATTTTGTGCTTCCAATGGAATTACGGCTACGGAATCATTGAAAATGTTGCAAAAGTGTTTTGGGGAGTCTACTCTATCGAAAACGCAAGTATTTGAGTGGCATAAAGCATTCAGTGAGGGTCGTGAGGTCGCAGAAAACTTGCCTCATGCGAGTCGTCCATCCACCTCTGTTAACGACGATAAAATCGAAAAAGTGAAGAAAATTGTGCTTGGAAATCGTCGTGTTGGCCATGAATTCGTTTTAGATGGTCAAACGGTCAAGAAGGAATACTACTTGGCCGTTTGAGACGTCTACGTGAAGCAATTCGTCGTAAACGGCCGGATTCGTAGGCAGACAACTCATGGATTTTTCACCATGATAATGCGCCGTCACATTCCAGCCTGATTGTGACTGAATTTTTGGCTAAACACGGAACAAAAGTCTTTACTCAGCCACCGTATTTGCCAGATTTATCTTTCTGTGACTTTCTCCTGTTTCCAAAACTTAAATATCGCATATCCCGTGATAATCACACTATTAAATTCGCGAAATAATCTTATCGAATTTTAATAAATTACCTCAAGCAGGCACTGGCGCCATTTTGCGTAACCGGTGAGGGCATTTAAACTCATGAAAATATTTGTGTATATGTCTCGCTCCTTAATGGTCGGTTAAGGCCGTTCATCAAATAATGACGGGTGGATTTACTTTCCTATGGTATTATTAGCGTCTTCCCTTTTCCTCTAATACCTAGATGCATGGAAATGCAAAAGGGTATTTTTCTTGGGAACTAATAGGGACAAAAATATGAGGAAAGGCTCTTTTTAACCTGGAGTGAAGCGCGCACCATACGAACTAGGTAATGTGCCAAAATATTAATTATTCAATAAAAACTTAATTTTTCCAATAAACTTCTTTTAACTATTCTTAATGGCCCCCCATCTGGTGATTACAACGAATTGGAAATGGCCACATTAGTCCTTCTTTTACCAAATTCAGATAGGTAGGGATTAGTAGGGACAAATCGCAAATCAACTGAGGTGACAAGGGAATTCAAGAATCGACAAAAATCACTTCGTCTGGAACACTTGCCTCTAGGTAGGTTCGAGAGTTCTAACGCCGTGTTTAACCAAGAGGAGGGCTCGTCTCTTGCCTGGGTGCATTTTAGCATCATCCAGGCAATAGATTTGGAGAACTTCCTCAATCTTTGCAAACCAGCCCACCGGATTAGGGAGTGAGCAGCATAACGTTAAATTCTAAAGTGTGTTTCCGCGATTCAATAAAGTTAGCTTCAGTTTGGGACGCGTTTAAAAGGTTTCTGGACTCTTCGGACTCCTCCACTTCAGTTCCTTTGGAAGTGAATTATTCGTAACATCGGAACTGGAGTAAAACATCCTTTCCTTTAATAACAAGGTTGCCTTGAAGCTTTCAAGCCTTGGTTTCTAAGGGACATCGTAGATTGTTGTTAACTTTCCTGTTATTACCTGAACACCTCATCCAAAGACAAGAGAGGCCTCGAATAATTACTCGTGATAAAGGACATACCGCTACAAGAATAAATGATGATATAAAATCAGAACGATCATATGAAGATCACTGATTATGACTGATATTTCTGTGCGGATTTTTCATAGTAGATCTTGCCTTTTTTGTCGTCATTTAATTCTTGGTTTTGTGGGGATTTGAGAGCTATGTTTATGAAAATGCTGCTTACTCAAAACGAACTTTATTTTCAGGCGGAAGTTACTCTTCGCGAATCATTTCAAAGGATTAATTAAACAGCCAAAAGACCTACAGAAATTTTCATTTTGTCTCGCTTTCTACTTGCAGGAAACCAGGAGACAGAAGTAAATATAATTTCGAAAGAAAAACGCATCTCAACCGGTCGCATCAATTAACTTCACGTGATCATATACTCAAAAGATAATCGTGAGTGTTTTCTTAATCATTGAGTATAAAATTCGTCAAAACGCTCCACCTTCATGTACGTCCCTTTGAGATTTTTTATATCTGACGTGTGCTCGAAATACAAAAACGAATTGAAAAAAATTACAAGTTAAAGACTGGGGAAAATATTCTGAGACTAACATAACGAAGATAAAATCTCAGAAAATAAATTGAATATTTAAAATTTAATAAGTTTGAAATGTTTGAAACTCACATTTGGAGTTTCAAAATTAAATATTTAATAGCAATATATATAAAAGGTTTCAGAACTAAAGGCCATACCGGCCGAGGCTTATAAGAAGTGTATGGAAAATTGGATTAACCGTTGGAATGCTTGTTTATGCTCAAAAGGAGCATATTTTGAAGGCGATAATAAAGATTTGTATTAAAATACATAAAAATGTTGTTTTTTTTAACCAGTCCGGGTCAAATTTGATCAGATGGTATATGGAACTTTTAAAGGTTCAGTTGTAAACTAGAGTTGTTTAGCGAGTGAACGCTAACTGAAGTCATATAGCACGGAGGCGTAGATTTAGATATATGTATCGCACTACAGGTTTGCATAGTACAAATAAACGCGCTCGCTTGCTTATGTGTACGTGAGTTACGGTGTTTGAAGATATTGGGACTAAGTAGAAAGGCCAAATGTAGATGTAGAGGTAGGATGTACCCTATCGATCACGAACCTCGTCAGCGACACATCGAGTCCCCCTACCTTTGAACTCCTGTTGTGTACGGCATAATTCTACAGAAAAATTAACACTGGTAGGGGTTAATAGAACTGGCAGGCTGTTCCGATTTCATCAAACTCGTTTTTTATTTTCATTAAACTCCAGGACTACTATCTTTTGATAAATCGATAAAATGAATTCATTCATGTCGCCTGCATAAACCACATTCGTCAAGTTCGTCACGATTCGCTTTGACGAGAATTTTTCATCAAGGTGTAATATATTTCAAGAGGAAAGTGGCATTGATGGTTGATTGTCGATTAATAGCTTTTTATATAAAGTGTTTTTTTCTTATTTATATGGTAATATTTATAAATGCTTTTAGCAGACGTTTGTATTGAGGACAGGTATTAATATGTAATATATGTCCTTCCAATTTCTTTTCAGTTCGTGTTCAAATAGCTTTCTAACTATCCTTCCTGAAAATTGCTGGAAATAAATGTAACTGCATTCAAAAGTAGGTTCCATCGTAATGACTTTCAATACATTTAAATCTGGACATTAGAAATCACTGAAATAGCTAGAAATCAGTTAAAGTAATTTAGCTCAATAGTTTTCACTGATTTAAATACATATCAATGGCGTAAATAATTTAATGAGAGTTAGATCTAAAGCGGTGGAAGAAATAGTAGAGCAATTTCTGATGACAACTTATAAAATTAAGATGGAAGTGGTAGTCGTATTTCTTAGATAAGTGAATACAACTGTTCATACTCGCAAATACAAGTTTAAACACTTGTAATGCTAGCTTAACGGATTTGTGCAATTCGCCGTAAAATTTTGAGTGATTCAATAAATTCTAGTCATAAGATTATTACTATCACTGATTCACATTTTATGACACTATTTTGTCATCTAAAATACTCACTTCCGTCTTTCTTTTGAATCACGATTTATTTTCTAAATTCTCTCATTTCACTCCCGCCCCACATTAAGCTCTTCATTTCGTCAGGAGTCGTCGTGTGAAATACTGTCAATTTGCACGCTCTCCACTTTCCCTTTTCACGTCAATTAAAAGTGTAAAAAGTGTATGTTAGCATCTCTTAATTAGATTATAACGTAAAAATACATCAATGTGATTACATGTGTTCAATTGACATTAATTGTTCATTGAGACAAATAATTTATACACAGTATTTAGCCAACCTAAGCAATCGATTTCGACCTATTTAAACGAAATGTATACACTGACTGATTCAATTTCATTTTGAATGATTCTATTGTCAATCTAAACGCATTTATAATCTTGTTGTTATTATTTCGATTGGTTTCGTTGTCCCACAATCATTCCAATTGATTCCATTCAGTTTTTATTCAAATTTCCATTGCGTCTGAATAATTCAGGATAATTCAGATTCATGACATCCGTAAAAAAGGTTTTAACTTAATATTATTTTAAATAGAAGCACCATATCTGTATTAACTTGGGTTGTGAAATAACCAGGGCTGACATATAAAAAATCGAATTGCCGATCTATATACAAAACATTCATGCAACATTGAAAAAATCGTTTAGTTGACCGAACTACTTCGGTTTTTAAAATGGGTAAAATCTCAGGTGTGTGTTAATTACTTTTCTCTATTTAATTTATCATTCGTGGACACAAGTTCCATGTAGATTTGATTAACCTAACTTTTAAAATTATTTTTCAACTAATAACCATTTGGTGAATGGCAATTTTATAAGGTAACTTCTAAAATGGTACGTTCATACAAAATAGGCGGAATCCACAGAAATTAACTGAAACATTTTTACTTTAAAACATGGCAAAATTGGTGAATTTTCGTTTTATTTCAAGTTTTATAGGTTCATCGACAGAAGATTGTCCTGCTGATTAAGAGACTGTTTCATTTGATTGTTTCAGATGAAAACTTCGGACGATATCACGCTCGCCAACTGGACTGTCCAGTGGCGACTTGTTTCATTAAACCCCACATAACGTCGCCATTTTGAAAAACATTTCCATTGAAAAAAAATGTTTTTTTCAAGTTCAGACATTTCACAAAATATATGCAAAAGACCACTACCCTGTCTTTTATTTTTCTACCCCTAAAAAAATCGTCAAAAACTACCTTTTTTTTGGCTCTCTCAACTATAAGGTCCCTTTAAAAAAGCTTGAGAAATGTGAGGAGTTGCACTGTTAAGTAGTATGTTCAACTAACTATTTTTTTCAGTGAAAATAAGGAAATGAAAATACGAATTATGTGACATGTTTGTATTCATGTCTTTGTTTTTTATCTTGACCCAAAATTGAATTCGTTCAAATATCATTGTATTGACATTGGGTCAGTTTCTTTACATTAAATTCATTAATTTACGGACATATTATAAAAAAGAAAGCTAAAAACAAATCATATACATAAAAAAGAAAGCTAAAAAACAATTTATATAGATAAAAAAAGGGGGGGCGGGTTTAAAGGCAAAGGTTTCGGCCGTAAATGGGGGCCCTTTTCAGTGCCAAAAAAATTTTTTTCAAGAACTTAACGACTAGGCTGTAAACATGCAAGAGTTTATTCGTACATATTAAATTAGATTTTTTTGTGTTTTTTGGTTTTCTGTTTTCTTAAAATTATTATTTGATAAAAACATGCAAAGGACTTATGTAAGGGGAGCAAGATCCAAAACGTCCAGGGACGAGACAGCTCAAAAACCCAGTCCTCAAGAATAAAACAAGAACTCCAGTTCGGCAGATTCGTGGAAAGTGTTGACTGTAAAACCCGCTTCTTCTCAAAAGTGAGCACAAGAACAGTGTAATGAGGATGATTTTTTAAACAATATTTTTTTTATATAAGAAATCAACACAACTTTCGTGAAGAAAAGACACAATTTTTGCCACAACACACTTGAGGAGCCTGCACAACACAAACACAAAACACGAACGCGGAACGGCGGATCTATGTTGCCAAAAAAAGTAAAAATGAAACTTCAAATGAGAGCAATAACACTAAAAACTAGCGTTGAGAAGTATATAATATGTGCAGTAGGGTGGTCCAAAATGGCGACTTTTAAATAAATGCAAACGATCCCCCCAAAAAGTTTCGAAATCCAAAAAAATAAAAGTCCTATTTTTTCTTTTTTCAAAATTTTGATTTTATATGGTGCCTGTTGGGACTTGAAATTTGCATGGAAAAATGCATGTGAAAAAGTCACTTTTTGGTATTTTTCGAATAATTGTTCAGGGTTAGGGAAAAGTTGACATTAAAGTTATAAGGCTTCTAGAGTACTTTTCAACGAAGAATTTGACCTATCATACATATGGATTTGACGTCCCTAACACACCCCCACGATGCCCTCAAAACTACCCTTAAATCGAAAAATGTACATTCTTCAGGAAATTGACTCTTTTAAGCTGTTTATTCTCCTTTTTTTCGGGAAATCATTACTATAGGTCTATTGGAATGTTTACAAATGTTTTTTAGTTAATTTCCATTCATTTAAATAAATTCTATTTGTTTAAATAATATGTTCTTTTATAAAATTCGTATTAAATCTGTTCTCTGAGATCGGAATGGCAGTTTATTATCTGAAAGTAACTTTATTTATTTATTAATTTCTTTCTATTGTTAAAACAATTAATTATTATTAATTTTCTACTTTTTTGCAATTTATGGTAAAAAAGTCAGCTTTTCTTGTGATAAACCTATATATTTTAATTTCAAGGTATCTTCTCTACATTATCTAATAAATCCTAAATTGTTTAAACAAATTAAATTTGTTTCCCATGCAAATTTCAAGTCCCAACAGGCACCATATAAAATCAAAATTTTGAAAAAAGAAAAAATAGGATCTTTATTTGTTTGGATTTCGAAACTTTTTGGGGGGATCGTTTGCATCTAGCATCAAAAAAATTTTTGCAATGCATTTTTGGACCACCCTAATGTGCAGTAACCACTTGTTGTGGAGGGTCAAGTTTCAAAAGCCATAAAAGAGTTCTTGTTTTATTCTTGAGGACTGGGTTTTTGAGCTGTCTCGTCCCTGGACGTTTTGGATCTTGCTCCCCTTACATAAGTCCTTTGCATGTTTTTATCAAATAATAATTTTAAGAAAACAGAAAACCAAAAAACACAAAAAAATCTAATTTAATATGTACGAATAAACTCTTGCATGTTTACAGCCTAGTCGTTAAGTTCTTGAAAAAAATTTTTTTGGCACTGAAAAGGGCCCCCATTTACGGCCGAAACCTTTGCCTTTAAACACCCTTCCCCCCTTTTTTAAAAAATCTATATGAATTGTTTTTTGGCTTTCTTTTTTATAATATGTCCGTAAATTAATGAATTTAATGTAAAGAAACTGACCCAATGCCAATACAAAGATATTTGAACGAAAATATGAATATTTGTTATCGTTTATTTCTTAATTTGTTGGTGATATCGGGCAATAATATTTTGAGTATGCAATAACCTATGTATATGATGTTTTGCAGGAATGTTGGATAAAAGCTGTAGATGGTGAGAAGTGGAGAGTAAAGTCTCTGCCCTCTCATCTCACAGCCGACTAGTTTTTCGTTAGCTTGTCGTTCCGTGAAATCTCCAGCCTCCGATGAGGGTTGCGAGAATCTCTGTGAATGTGTGCTGCGACCGTATATATCGGGTGTGTGCTTTAGCAAAGTCGACGTTATGGCAAGAGAACTGTCATTCACTAGCCCGACAACCCCTCATTTCCCACTGACGAAACCGCCTCTCAATTCACGAACAGTCTCTCTACACACCCTCAAAACCCTTTACGTTCTAATGGTTTCTGCAAACATTACCCGATACGTTTGTATTACAAAAGAGTGTTACTTGTTCTTTTGTCTATGTGGAAACTAAACTGTAATCGGCAATATGATGTTGTTTAAAGATTGATTTTTCAATATTTTTCATCCTCACTATCAAACAGTGGAAAACTGAAAAAATCCAGGTTCAAGTATCTACAATGTGCCCCTTGAAGCTAAAAAAGTATATTAAAATATTTATGGGAATTTCATATAGAGAGGATAAGAAGGGAATACAACAATCTGAATAAATTGGACTATCAGATAACAGTTTTTTTGAATCAATAAAACATTTTTTTGAATCAAAAAAAGTTCCCATGATACTCAGAAATATTCTTCAATGTGAATGTTTCAAATGAATTTTAATTCGTACACAAAAGTAATTATACGATTTTTCTCTGAAGTTTGGAACAATAAGTGAATGATAAAAATAAATATTTATCAAAAACAAAGTGTGAATTAGTAACAAATATAGAACACTGGAAACTTACGTACTCGAACAACACATTAAAGCAGTCTTGGAGCTGGTTTGATGCAATTCCCCATCCGTTCTTTGCCTCAGTGAGTCATTTCATATAGTAAAGATGATATATACATTATAAATGAGCCATCACTTAAGCGTAAAAAATTTCGATATTTTAATATTTCAAACTAATCACTCAATGAAAAACTTGAGCATAGGAAATCACATGAGAAACCAAACGGGAAACTGCATGTATGAATCCAGTGGACTCCTCAGCTTCTAGTATACGAAAAACTGTTTCAAAACTGAGGAAAACATGTTGCTTAACCGGACGAATATTTTTTTATGTTTTCCTAAGTGGCTTTCATTCATCAGAAACCATTGTCCAATACCGAGTAAAGACACTTGAAACCGCCTGGAAAATGCTGACTTCCACGAGAGGGCGAAAATGTTCATTTTCAAAACAAGGATTTCAATATTTAGAAGGTTCATTTGTTGTTGCTATAGTCATCAGTCCTTGGACCGGCTCGACAAATTTACAAACAACATTCACCATTCATTATTTCATCCTTTTATCATTCTCATGGAGCACTTTGCGCATAGCTCGCTTCGCTCGCAAGCTTGAGAGCGCCTAGGGCGCGCGATTCGATCGTCGCGCTTCGCGCTCGGTCTTGTGCTCTTCGCATACATTTAAGTTTATTTCTTATAATTTAATACTGAAGCTCAAACCAATTTTATAATATTAAAGATGATGTAAATTACTCATTTTCTCAAATTCTCTAAATTTCTTTTTCAGTTTAAGTGAAACAGGAAATTCAATTTACTTAAGGCTCTATCGGCCTTAAGGAACACATTCTCATCATGACACTCATGCTTCGCGCTCGATTTTCTGTATACATTTCAGTAACTTTTTAATAAATTACATGATTAAAATAATTTATTTATTTTCTTCCAAAAATCTCAAAAAGGAAAAACAATCGTAGACTTTATTTAACGAAACGATTTTGCAGAATAACGCTTATTTCGAATCTCACATATTTTGGTGAAAAAAATCGAATTTTTTTAATATTAAAAATCAAAACATAAAATATACATCCTGTCGAGAAATTTCTTAATAAGAATGTGTAGACCTCATTTAGGCAAATAATTTTTCATCTAAACGTTTTTTATGTATCTCATATATTTTGTCTAAAAATGGAATTCTTGAATTTTAATCGTATTTTTTGGAATTGAAACGAAAAATATATGTATTTGGAGAGGAGAGTATAAATGGCCTTTCCGGTGTTGTATAGTTTTTATTAAAATTTGTCGACGTTTCGACCAAATTCTTGGTCCTTATCAAGACTAAAATGAATATTGTACATGATTATTAAATATACAGTTGACATAAAAGTTACAAACATGAATTAAAAATAAATGCAAAAAAGAGAAATACATACCAAAGATAACTTTTCAAAATGTTTCATGTTGAAAAAAGACATGTTAAATGTCATTTTTTGTGGTTAATGTGTTTGACATTATTTTTTTTTTTTAATTATAAATTATAATTATAAATTATATTCTTACGTTTTTTTCGTATTTCACATATTATTGTTAAAAAAGTGAATTTTGGATTTTCAATCATTTTTTTTTTAAATTAAAAAGAAAAATATGCATCTTATGAAAAAATGTTACAATTCAAATTTGTAGGCATTTATTTATTTAATAATATTGTATCATAACGTTTTTTCGTATCTCGTATAATTTAACTGGAAAATGGAATTTTGATATTGACTTTCTTCGAATTTGAATATGCTGTAACATTTCTAATTTTGATTTAATCAAAAAATGTTATTAGGATAATTTGTAGAGATTTATGAGCACTATCAAAAACCAATATTACAATTTTTGATTTTTTCAAAAAGTAATTTTCAAAAACACAAAAGTAGTGCTCAATCCCTCAATTTTGATTGGATGTGGCTGGTTAACGAACTTATCCTTACTTTTTCGGCTCCGATAAAGTGTGCCAAAGCTCAATTCAATCTGATGATTCTATCGAGAGTTATGCTGTACAGCACCTACTACAGACAGACAGACAGACATACAGACAGACATAGACAGACATACAGACAGACAGACAGACATACAGACAGACAGACAGACACTTTCGTAAAAACCGTTTTTTCTGACTCAAGGGGTCTCAAAACGTAGAAGATTTGATGAAAATTTCGAGTCATTTTTCACATAAAACCAATACCTTCTCATCCATGATGAGAATGTAAAAAATGTCATCTTGCAATCGTATGAAAAGGAAAAAAGCACAATTATAATGATTTTCCATCAACCTTTTATGTTCCAATTATTCATAATATTCAGGCACACGTTTCAGCTTATATTTTATTTATCAGCATTAGAAACTAAAAAACAATACCTGCCATTGTCTGTTCTTCCTTATCAAAAATATCTACAGGGTTCTCCAATTACACCTAATATCTTTTTGGCCAGTCATATCTTTTCTTCTTATTCTCACAGCTTCTTTTTTATCCAACAAACATCTTCTTGCCAAATTTACTCAGGTAGATTATTAATATTTTAATTTTACCTAACATAAACCTTACTTTCCTAACTTTTTCTTTACTCTTCATCTTTTGCAGATAAATATGGCCATTCCATATTAGATTGACAGTCGATGTCTCAGATTTGAACGAGATAATTTTTTTTCGGTTCTTTATCAATAATAAATAGACACGTATTTTTTTGTTTGGTCAAAAAAAAATTTTTTACAAGTATACGATTTTTCGAATTTTCTAAGAAATGATATTTTCGACATAGCAAGCGCACTTTCAAGCCTGTTTATCTTGAAAACAATTGTTCGCACGACAAATTTTCCAAATTACGAAAATTAGGGTTTTGACTCTTCTTTACAGGGATTGTTTCGAAAAAATTGTTTAAACATTTTTTAACATACAAAAGTAAAGAAATAAACAAAAAATCGTTTTTTTTCAAATTTGGCCCCTTTCGAATTTTTTTTTCTTCGTGGAATTAGATTCTTTGAAGTCTGTTATAAAATATGACGATTGAAGCAAAATGGCTGGATTATTGGTTCGGAAGTTATGGAATTTTGAAGAGCCTCGCGCGCAATCTGGGCGTGAGTTATTAGCTCTAAAAGTAAAGGTGGATTGGTAAATAAGTGGATGCTGTTACAAATGCTTAAGAGGTTTATATTTAAATAATAATAAGTAACAACAAATGCATCAATATACGTTTAAAAATTTTATTAATTATCAAGAAATGTCATTTTTTACTTTAGCTTGGACTTTTTTCTACTTTTTTCTTTTGAAAACAAACCGAATCAGTTTCTTCGAAAGAAGAGTAAGTCTTGATATTCAAGAATGATTCTTTCGATGGCTGAATATAATGCAACTTGTGAGTACCAGGCACGGATTTACAATCTGCGAATCGAGATTCCAAAAATTTCTTGGCTGTTTCGTAATCTTCAGTATTTCTATGCATAACCGCAATATTGGGCAGATTAGATTCTTGGTTTGCCCACTCAAAAAGTTGTTTCGATGTTGAAATTTGGTGAGTCATTTGTAAACTAGCTTTCCGTGTCAATCTTTTCATCCTCCCCCCAGCTCCATCGCACGGGCCTTTTCCATGGGCACTTTCGTGGAAGTGCCATTCTGCAAATCGTCCAAAATCTTGCTCATGATAACAAATGTTAGCAAAATGCTTAACATTTTTAAATTGCTGTGGAGCACCATCCGAAAAATAAATGCATTTGCGTAAATTAGGATTGAAATTCGTCAGATACTCATTCAATGCCCTTAAAAAACGTGAACAGCAACTGCATCGTGCTTCATACAGTCAGAAATGATAATTAGGGTTTTGTGTTGGATTTTACCGCTATTTTTGTAATAAAAACCTATTGTAAATAATGTGGCTTGACTATTGTTCCAATGGTATCCAGGAATTGCATTTTGAATAACAAATGCATAATTTTCGGCAAAATCACATGTAATCAAGCACTCATTGGACTCAAGATTTTCTTTGATTTTTTTATATTCACTGGCCTATTTATTAGCAATAAAGTAATGTCGCAAAAATGTTTTTCCGAAAAGAAAAAAGTAGAAAAAAGTCCAAGCTAAAGTAAAAATGACATTTCTTGATAATTAATAAATTTTTAAACGTATATTGATGCATTTGTTGTTACTTATTATTTAAATATAAACCTCTTAAGCATTTGTAACAGCATCCACTTATTTACCAATCCACCTTTACTTTTAGAGCTAATAACTCACGCCCGGATTGCGCGCGAGGCTCTTCAAAATTCCATAACTTCCGAACCAATGATCCAGCCATTTTGCTTCAATCGTCATATTTTATGATAGACTTCAAAGAATCTAAATCCACGAAAAAAAAAATTTCGAAAGGGGCCAAATTTGAAAAAAAACGATTTTTTGTTTATTTCTTTACTTTTGTATGTTAAAAAATATTTAAACAATTTTTTCGAAACAATCCCTGTAAAGAAGAGTCAAAACCCTAATTTTCGTAATTTGGAAAATTTTTCGTGCGAACAATTGTTTTCAAGATAAACAGGCTTGAAAGTGCGCTTGCTATGTCGAAAATATCATTTCTTAGAAAATTCGAAAAATCGTATACTTGTAAAAAAATTTTTTTTGACCAAACAAAAAAATACGTGTCTATTTATTATTGATAAAGAACCGAAAAAAAATTATCTCGTTCAAATCTGAGACATCGACTGTCAATCTAATATGGAATGACCCATATATAATAAATTACCTTTTTAACTCGCCAAAAATTGGATTCGAGAAGAAGGTTCCTTATCTTTTTTAATAATGTTTTGAGACCAAGAATTATCTGAAGTATGGTCGCTTGTGACTTCTTTGTAAAATTAGAGAAATTTTGAATTCTTAGATTATTTTTGCAACTTTAAAAATAGGATGATCTGCTCACTTTTCAACTGGAGTCAACAGCACTTGGTTGAAACTAAATATTTTTTGTATACATGTATGTGCTTCTCACTTGAAGACAATTGTCAGTATATCTCGATAATATTTCTTCACTACTACACTCAAACTGAACTGTTGTTTGCTCTTATCTAAAGAAGTGCTTAAACTTGAATTGTAAGTTTCTGTTAACTCTGTTAAACTTGCAGTCCCGTGTCCAATGGTTCGATCAAGTTCGGTATTCGTCGAGCGTGCCCTAGGGAAAATTCTCTAAGTTTCTATACTCTCCTTCCTAACTTCTCGTAATTATTATAGACAATTACCAAGGACGATGAATTGAGTTTTGCACCGATTTCAAGAACAATTTATTGAAATTTTCAAGATTTACGATAACTTCACAGTTCAGAATTTATTGGTTTCCGCTTAGTACAATAGTTTATTTTGCTAGTGTGAAGTATTATGCCCGAGTAAAGCGAGGATAACAATCACACGAGTAAAATAAATTTTTTTTCTACTACTGAGTCATAAAGTGCATTTTATTGCTCCCTGTGGAGCAAAAAATCCACTTTTTGACCCTCCAGTAGAAAAAGAATCGTGTGCAACATGGGAAATAGTATATTGTGTTGCTAGGAGCTGAAACACGCTTTTTGGGGCGAGGACTGAATACATCGGTTGAAGCTCAAAAAGGCGGAGCTTTGTAGCATACACATCATGGTAGAAACTAAGGAACGAAAACAAATATAATATAAAAAAACAGCGGTCATACATGGACGTTCTTAATACTGCTCTACAGAAGGTTGGATCAGTTTTTTAGTGCATATTTTGCAAATATGATTTTAAAATTCTCGGACAATGATCATGAGGTCGAACGACAAGTTTGAGAGCTTTTCAAAATAAAAGTATAAAAGTTTATACTTATTCTGTTAAAAATAGTTTGTACAGTAGATTATCTAATTATTTATATTTAATTATCATTAAAGTATTTATTCCATATAATTTCCTGAAAGAGCGCTACAAAATATCGTAATAACATTTTTTGATCTGATAAAAATTAATAGAGTTTCAGTATTCAAAAGACTTGATATTATCAAAAATCAAATTTACGTAGCAAATGGTAAAATCTTCCCATGGAAGTTTCGGACATTCTCATCCCATATCTATTTCAGCTTGCATACCTGCGACAGCAAAAAGGATTTATGGATCATTTGTGGTTGGGATTTATGAGGTGAAAAACTGATATCTAGTCTTGTTCTGTGTCTTACATCACTTGTAAGGAAAAAATCTGCCCGCTTCGCGGGCACATTCTCATCGCGTCAAGCTTGGCGCTCTGTTCTTTTTGGGCCTCGCGCTTAGCGCTCGGTCTTATGCTTTTCGCATACATTTAAGTTTATTTCGTAAAATTTGATACTGAGGCTCAAACCAATTTTATAATAACATTACAGATGATGTGAATTACACATTTTCTCAAAGTCACTAAATTTCTTTTTGAATTTGAGTGAAACAGGAAATTCTATTTACGTAATGCTCTATCAGCCTTAAGGAACAAATTCTCATTATGATGCTCGCGCTTCGCGCTCGATTTTCTGTATACATTTCACTAAATTTTTAATAAATTACATGATTAAAATAATTTATTTTCTTCCAAATCTCTCAAAAACGACAAACAATCGTAACCTTTATTTGAGGAAACGATTTTGCAGAACAACGCTTATTTCGGATTTCACATATTTTGGTGAAATAAATGGAAATTTTTTAATATTTAAATTCAAAACATAAAATATACATCCTGTCGAGAAATGTCTTGATGAGAATTTTTAGACCTCATTTAGGCAAATAATTTTCCACCTAAACGTGTTTCTGTATCTCACATATTTTGTCTCAAAAATGAAAATTTTTGATTTTAACCCATTAACGCCCAAAATCACAGACTTTTTAACTCATTTTTGGCCCTTATTTTATTTTATTTTATTGATCAAGCTGTCAAAGTTTGATTGATAAATTATGTACAGACCTCTTCTAGTATATTTAATGACCTGATTAATGGCGGATTCAATATGGCGCTTGGAGAACTTGGGAAATACCGAGTTTTTTTCAAGATTATCGTTGATGACACATTCTCCAACGCTTGAGTTTCAGAGTAGCAAAGTTATAGGAAATATATAAGTACGTACAATTTGAAAAATTATTAAAAAATTGACAAAAATATACAAAAAAGAAACATAAAATTTTAAAAATTACAAAAAAATTATATAAACCAAAACATTGAGAAACAAACTAAAAAAGAGACTCTTGACCGCACATCCTCACGTGGTAAGAGTTGGGAAATGTTTATAAGAAACGGCGTACGGGCGATATAATTCTGTATAATAATTTGTTTTGTATGTTTTTCATAGCAAATTATTGTTTATAGTAAGAAAGCTAAAGCAAACAGCAGATCGTGAAATATAAATTCAGAATAATTTCGAGACATGTTTGTATTAATGTCTAGTTTTTATCTTGACCCAAAAATAAATTCAATGTAGTTTATTTATATTGGCATTGGATCACTAAATTTCCATTAAAAATCAATGATTGAGGAAACACATCAAAGATTTGGCAAGGCAGGAAATATATTATATGGATCAAAAAGGCAAACGTTTCGGCCACAAATGGGGGCCCTCTTCAGTGCCAATAAATTTAATGTACTTAGTGTCTAAGCTGTAAACGTGCAAAAAATGAATGATTAACAGTTCCATTAGATTTTTTGTTTGTTTTTGTTTTGTCGCGAAGAGTGAATCCGTAAAACCGCCCCTCCTCAAAGGTACACACAAGAACCACCTATAGACACTGATGTTTCCTACAAAATTAACCACAGATTTTGCAGGAAAAAACATCATTATCCACAAGGGCGGGCCTGCAATACCCCCGAGAAGTATGCACTTCACAGAATCACAACACACCAACCCGTAAGGAATCAGATTTTTCGTAAAAAAACAAAAATTAAAAATTAATAGTTTTTATTTTTATTTTTAATTTCCAATTTTCTATTTCTCCTTTAAAACACAGCGGCTGCAGATAGAAGTAGCCGCACACTCTGTTTGGTGTCTGAACGGAAACTGATTTGAAAAGAGAGCAGTACTGTTTGAAAACTAGCGTAAAAAATTAATATATACAGTGAGCATTTGTTGTGGAGGGTCAAGTTTCAAACGCATAAACAAACCCCATACACAGTCTATGTCCTGAAAACTTGGGACCCAAGTACGCTTAAGTGTTCGAAGAGCGGAGAGAGAGAAAGAAGGGTTTTAGACTACATGTTAAGAGAGTCCCCCAGAGAAAGCTATTTGAACTCAAGGAAAATGTAATTTAATGTAAATGTAATGTAAATGTAATGTAAGAATACGTAAAAAAATCACATTTATTTTGAAAGTATAACTAGCGTGTGTACATTATTATGTGCCGTTGAACAATAACTCAATAAATTTCGTATGTCTATAGGAATTTTACCCGCGTGTATAGATGGTTATGTAGCGCTGAATACGTGTAAAATGTGTTTTAGTATTTCATAGAAATGCCGGTTGCGCAATGCAATTATCTCTGTAATTATACTACTTGAAATGTACACGTGTATGTGTTTAACGCTAATTGGCTTTTTAATGAGATATAATATTGACATCTGACTAATGCAAAAGAATATTCTATTTCAGACGGTAACATATAATTATACCAGATACCATATATACCAGAACAGGTCTGTACATAATGTATCAATCAAACTTTGACAGTTTGATCAATAAAATTCCGTGTATTATCCAATTATCTAAGAAATGTCGTGAAAAAACGCGTATAAAACATAAGGAGCTGGATCAAAATTTTTTTTCCATAAACTACAACTATTTTGTCCACCTTTGTTCAGACGAGGAGCGGGGGGGTCGATTATCGATCTCATGATTGCTGTGCCTCGTCCTGCCTTAAGGAAAGTCGACTGGTGCGTCCTAGAGGTAATCACCTTGAGTGACCACCAGTGAATTGAGTTCAGCATCCAGGAACGGAGTCACCCAGTAAATGCGGGTAAGGGCGGCAAGGTGAGGACTCCCTCCTGCAACACAAAACGACTCAGCAAAGACAAGCTTTGCGAACATCTTGAAGCAAACAGGCTCATAGATGAGCTTGATTCGGAAAGGTCTGCTGGGTTGTTGGAGGACACTGTGCGGACGGCGAGGCGGAAAATGGTCGCAACATGTGACCACTCAATGCCTCGCCGCGGGCACGTGCGTACCGGAGACTTGATCAACCGGTGGAACGACCTCCAAAATAGTCACTAAGAGATTGGTGACTAGAAGAAAGACCCCGGGCCTGGATAATCCCGATCGAGTCAAGAACATTATTCGGAGCTTGTTTCCACACGTAGAGCCGTTCCAAAGACAGGATCGAAGTTCCTGCGTGATCCGGCGCGAAAAACTCTTCACTCTCGAGAAACTAAAGAGAGCGGGAGGAAGGCTTAAGGCAAATACAGCGGCGGGGATCGACGGGCTGCCAAACAAGATCCTCAAAGAGGTGATCGGGGCATACGCGCGGATCCTCCTGAAAGCCTTCAACTCCAGTCTTCGGGAGGCGAGATTCTTTGTCGATTGGAAAGGGGCAGAGGTTGGTCCTGCTCAGGAAGGGTAACAAATCTCTGGAGGATGCCTCCTCCTATAGACCTATTTTTCTATTTGATACAATGGGGAAGCTGGAGGAAATCATTCTACGAAGACTGCAGAGTCACATGGTCGGCGAGAGCGGCCTTTCGGAGAACCAGTTCGGCTTTCGGAAAGGCAGGTCCACAGTTGACGCCATCCAGGCAGTGATAGACATCGCCACTAAGGCAAGAAGAGGAACTAGTAAGCGTAAGGGATTCTACGCATTGATCAGCATTGGCATACGCAATGCGTTTAATACCGCGATGTGGAACAGCTGCATCGATGCGATGGTGCGGAAAAAGGTTCTAGATTACCTGTTGCGAATGATAGATGAATATCTGAGCGATGGGTGGATGATATACGAGAGCGAGAAATGTTCTCTCTAACAAGAGATGACATGTGGCGCCCCTCCAGGGTCGCGGGTAGGTCCACTCGTTTGGAACGTGATGTATGACGATTTCCTGCGCATGGATCTGCCTGCTGGAACGAGCATCATCGGCTTCGCAGATAACGCACTTGTCGTGTGCGCCGCTGACGACGTCATAATTCTGGAGCTGAGGATCAATGAAAGTCTGTGTTGGGCAAAGCGTTGGTTGGATAGCAGATGCCTGAAAATGGCCCCTAAAAAGACCGAAGCTCTGCTGGTCACGGACAGGAGATCCGTTCAATACCCGAATATCGTTCTCAGGGATCATGTGATTGAGTGGAAATAGAGCATTAGGTACCTGGGTACCCAGGGAAGCTGAGAGAAGGCTGGTGGCGATCGTGGTAAATTCGAAGCTGCTTTATGCAGCTCCGGTCTGGAAAAGTGCCCTTAACAACCATGCTATCCAGAAGAAGCTGTTGTTGGCACAGAGAGGTGTGGTGCTGAGTATAGTCTCAGAATACCGAACTGTGTCGACGAGTGCTGTGCTGGTCCTCGCGAGCGTCCCGCCAATAGACTTATTGGTGGAGGAGAGTAAAGAGACCTTTCAGTTCCGTAAGATTCTCACCTGCATAACCAACCTGCAGGAAATCGCTCGCGCGAAGGAGGCCATCCGCAAGGATGGAAGGCGCAGATTCGTAGAGAAAAAAAAATGCAGAGCACACACTTTTTGTCTGTGCCAGGTGGAACGCGGAAAGAGAGGCTGTCGGTCGGGCAGTGGGCGCACATTCGTCACTCTGGTGATGAAGACGAGGGAGCTCGATGGGCGTGCAACAAACAAACTTTGTAATGAGAACCCATTCCTGAGTGATGCCGTCCTAGTTTTTTATATTATATTCAAAATTATTGGACTAAATAATCGCTATACACCGAGATTTGCTCAAAGTTATTATTAGTTGCGCAATTAAGTTCTCGCTATTTGTCAATAGATGGCTCCAGCAGTAAGTGCTGGTCGATTTTGGCCTGTCCAAAACCAGGTCTACCCGACTGTGTGTAATAGAAATGGCGGAATTCCACGCCACCTACCACCACTTTTGCAACTAAGACTTTGTGCACATGTATTAGTTCGCATGTATGTATACATTGATGGTTTGAATATGTGAAATAAAATTTTCAATTTAATATAAATTAAAGAATTAATGCAAAATCTAGGCAATATAAAATAGAAAATGTGAAAATTGTTACAGATATTTTTAATATTTTCTGTGTGATATTTCCAGGATCTCGAATCAATTTTTCAATTTATTGTCGATTACAAATTTTATTCACATTGTCAAAAAGCAACTTATATAAAAGACTCCTATATACAAAGTTTCTAAATTTCATATATGGGTACCTTTTTTATAAGTTGCTTTTTGAAAATGTGAATAAAATTTGTAATCGACAATAAATTGAAAAATTGATGCGAGATTCTGGAAAAATCACACAGAAAATATGAAAAAATATCTGTAATAATTTATACGTATTTTCTATTTAATATTGCCTAGATTTTGCATTAATTATTTAATTTATATTCAATTAAAAATTTCATTCCACACATTTAAACCATCAATGTATACAAACGTTAGCACAAATACATTTTGTTACTTATTTGCAAATATAATAATCAGAGACAAGTAACATGCAAGCACAACTAAAACATAACCTCACTTATGCGTGCTAATGTGACAGCGCAATCCCCTTTCCTCTCTTCGTCCCTCACCGGCAAACATCTGGCGCCACCTACCACCACTTTTATAACGAATCTACCGCCCTCTCTGCCCTCCCTAAGCTCAATCATCGGTCATTTCTACTACACAGAGTCGGGTAGGCCTGGTCCAAAACGTCATGAACCAAGCTTAGACATATGGTAAACAAACCGTTTTGACACATTAGTGATTTTGTTTTGGCATCATATACTTTTAGTTGTGTGAAAATGACTGATTCTGTGCCAAATAATCTTCATTTGCGGAAAGTGTTGATTTTCTTCTTTCATTTGAAGAAATCGGCGGCTGAAGTTCGTTGAGAGCTCAAAAAGTTTACGGAGATGCTGCTCAAAGTGAAACAACGTGCCGGGATTGGTTCCGTCGCTTCAAAGACGGTGATTTCGATTTTAACGGACGTCCGCGTAAAGAAAGGCCAAAAATCTTCAAAGACACTGATGTTATTTATTATGAGCTGTTGAAACTGAACGAAACCATCACTGGGGAACGGAATCGAACGCAATTGATGCGTTTGAGCCGAGCACTGCGCAAAAAACGGCCACAATACGAGCAGAGGCATGGAAAAGTGATTCTACAGAATGACAACGCTCAGCTTCACGTTGCCAAACCCGTTGAAACCTACCTGGAAATGCTCAAATGGGAAGTCCTACCCCACCCGCCGTATTCCCCAGATATTGCGCCGTCCGATTAATACTTGTTCTGGTCGATGGCACATGGTCTGGCTGATCAGCAGATCCGCTCATATGAAGACATCGAAAAATGGCTTGATCCGTGGATAGCCTCAAAAGATGAACACTTTTATCGTAATGGTATTCAAGCTCTACTAGAAAGATGGGCAAAAGTTGTAGCTATCAATGGGCAATACTTTGAATGATTCATTTGTAATCATTTTTTCACAATAAAGTTGCATTTTCATCAAAAATACAGCGGAAACTTAGTTGCGCACCTAATACATTTTTAGAAATTTCGTCTGCTATATTAGATCCTCTATTTAGAATTTTTGACCAATTTAGTAAGTACCAAGTACCAATTTTCATCCACATTGGAACATTCTTTCTAATTGTTGCCAGCTTCATCGAAAAATCGACCACTGTGTGTCGCCGCTGAGCGACGTACTTGCATAATGGACAACATGGATAAATTTTCAAGGGTCGGAAATCAATAAAAGTGGACTAAAACAAAAAAAGTCTTTTGAATTTTATAAAAATTTTCATACACACACATACACATATCGTCTGCCTGTGTGTCGTCTAAATCAGCACCATCTGTTAGAAAACAAAGGTGGCTTGTTGTTTTTGTCGGTTGGGTACTGACGCAAATAACATTGCATACTAAAATTGGTACATTTTGTGACAAGATGTATATTTTGTGTTATAAAAAAAACAGTATTGAAAATAAAAAATTCTATTTTTCAATCAAAATATATGGGATATAAAAAACCGTTGAAATAAATAAATGAAAATAAATTATTTTAATTATATAAATCATCAGAAAGTTACAAAAATGTATAAAGAAAATCGAGCGCGAGTATTCATTCAATTACCTGAAATATTTAGAAAATATTTTCGAATCCTGCTATGAATTTCTATAACAATTCATTTGATGTTTTTTTAATTAATAATATATAATTTCATTACATTATTGTCTTTCTTAAAATTGTTTTAAAAAATTCGTTTTATTTTCAAATATATGGCAAGTTGAATACACGGAGAAGATTCATTTGTGAAAATTTAATTAAAAGTTGAATAAAGCTGGGACATAGTGGCTTTTAAAGAAAATTTAAATTTTTTAGCGCATTCATTCAATAACGAATTATAAAGTTTAATCAACTGTTTAAGACTCTTAAACTCTTAAACAGTTGATTAAACTTTATAATTCGTTATTGAATGAATACGCAAAAAAATTTAATTTTCTCCAAAAGCAACTATGTCCCAGCTTTACTCAACTTTTGATTAAATTTGAATAATAATGTGCGTTATCAAATTTTATATTGAGATCTTATTAAAATTATTAGAATTTTTTATGGAAATTTTTTTTCCAGGGATCAGCTGAAACGACAGCGTTTCAGAGTTCTCTCTTTTTAATCGTCGGAGGTTTGATTGTGGTCTTTAGCAATTTCATACCGATTATCAGGATTTTGAAGTTATGGCACGGAAAAATTCTGATGGTTAGTATTTTCCTTCTGGATTTCAGACTCTGCACTTGCCTATGATTTACCAGTCTTATAATCGCAACAGCATTGATAATACCGCAGCGCAGATTTTTTATTGAAAACATATTTTTCTGCTTATCAGACGTAAGATACATAATATCAGTATTTTCAATTTTCTAATATCAGATTTTTCGCTTGGTCTTAAACTCTTAAATTTTATAAATTTTTATTTTAGTAATTCAAGACTTTGAAATAAATTGTCTACGAGGACACCTGCCGGGAACGTATCTTATCTGATACGTGACTGTTGATTCTTTGATAAGGTAGGCAGTGGCAAAATTTCAAACGCAACCATCTATTGATTATATTTGTACAGAGAAAAGTAGATAATCACCGATAATATCTAGATATTATAGTTGAATATACTTGACAGTGAACTATGTGACAGACATTTCAGATATTCAGATGTAGTATTTTTTATCGAGAAAAAACATCTTACATTTTCTAATCAACAGAATGAACTTCTTTGTTTTCTCCTTTTTATAATGTTTCTTTCTTTGGAAATCTGATTTTCAATAATCTGCTTTTGACGACCATAATGTAATGAAAAGTGTTTGCCAGCGAATCTGGGCTCAAAAGTTGTTCATCACGTATAGTTTTTGAGAAAATAGAGATTGAAACCCCCAAAAAAGGCGTTTCTGGCCATTTTTGGATAATCGTGGGCGCTAAACTCGGAATTCTAGAACCTTCAAAAATATCTCAAATTGAAGCTTGTCATTTTCCATTTCGACCCCAATTAATCGAAATTTAATCACATCTGATCAGTGGTTATTCTTGGCCGTTATTCTGAGTAAGAGAGAACAGGAAGTTTATCCGTTTTCAGTCATGAATTTCATTTTGGTCGATTTTGGTTCATTTTATGTCGATTAATGTACCCTTTTCTTTTTTGTGATGGTTGTAATCTTTGAAGAGTTCCTAGTCGGAAACTGGATCGGAAATAGTTTGTATAGTCACAAACGAACAAACCCTGGATGAATCGGCGTACATTGATGAACCGAAGGGTTGATTCCAAAGAGTGCAATGTTAGTTCATTCATTCATGGATCATTCAGCGTTGTCTTTACAATTTGCCTTGATCCGATTAAATTTGGGTTTATTGGGCTTGAAAGGGGAAATGAAAAGCTTCAATTTGAGACATTTTTGAAGGTTCTAGGACTCCGGGTTTAGTGCTGACGGTTATCCAAAAATGGCCGAAAATGCCTTTTTGGGGGTTTCAACCCAATTTTCTCAAAAACTATACGCGATGGACAACTTTTGAGCCCAGATTCGTGTTCAGCGTGCGAAAACCTATGGAAAACACCTAGTCACTTCCCATTAGCAGACCGAAAGTTGAAAACAGATCAGTGTAATAAAGATGAGTACAGTGCCTTTGGTGATACTTATCATTTCTAAAACTTCTACCTGACCTGCGAGTATTCCTCCCTTTTCTTCACTTCTCAGTACAGTTCTCTGAGTTCTAGATTCATCCCTTTAAGTTAACCACTATCTCTTCCGAACTCGAGTTGTATATCAAATCCGCTTTATCCTTGTTTACTTCCACCAGAAACTTGGAAACAATGGTAGCACGTAAAAGTGACAGATACTTGATCATCAAGTATGTCCTCCGCGTACTGCTGTAAATCTATCACAAATCTATCGGCCATTTCAGCTAGTTTAGTCCAGGCAGCACGTCGTAAAAAAGCATGATTTTCTGTAATAATTCCCAGAGTCGATTTTATTTAAATAGCTTTTTGGCAGGGCCCCCAATGACCTCTGAAAATTTTCAGAACAGATCGATTCCCAAAGGGGAGTTTTTTTAAAAAGAATTTTCAAAATTCACGTTTGCGTGAACGGACTATTTTTATTGCATTATACAAAAAAATGTATAAGTTAGAGAATAAGGTGTACACAATTTTAAGAGAAACTAAATAAAAATGAACCTTTTATAGCTAATAAGTTTCGAGATACGGTAATTTTAAAATACCCCTTTCTTTCCGAATTTTGTCGAAAAATCACTACTTTCTATAACTTTATGTGTACCATCTGACCAATCGATTTCATGAAAAAATGTTTAAGAAACGAGTGAAAATTAAAGCATTTCTATTTAATTCGCCACAAAAAAAAATCCTAGCTATAATAGGTCGGCAGTTATAACCTCTCAAAGTGCACTACTTTTGACTTATTTTTTAGGTCAATTTCCCCCTGCGGAGCTTTCTTGAAACAGGGCGTTCCATGAGCAAAGTACAATAGTGATCCCAGAGGATGAAATGGAGAAAACCAAATTCTACCATATGTAAATTAAATAAATAAAGGGTCATCTATTCCTGTTAATTTGTGATTTATAATCTTTCAAAAAGTTACTTTTATTGCATTTTCTAAAACTGAAATCAGAAAAATTATATTTTTTGAAAAACTTTGTTTCCTGTTCTTACAGTCCTGATTTTTTTGACCTGAGAATTACTTGAGTTTAAGGAGGCAACACGATAAGTTTTAATAGGATAATAAATTTATATATTTCACGATATGTTGTTCCAAACTTCAATAGATGACTTCAATGATTAGGTTTTTGAATTGCTTGGTTTAAAATGGTCTACTGAATTGCCCGGTGAACGGATTTTCATGGCCAAACATAAATAACTTATGTGGCTCGAAACGAAGAAACCGACTTAACGTCCCCAAAAATCGATTATGAGGTTTGAACGTTTCTGATACTTTATGATATAGTTCATCGAATCACTTTCGAAAAAGATCTGTTTCTTTTCCTGCGTTTCCGAATATTTCGTGAGGGACTGCTAGGTTGGTTACTGCGTACCACATCACTTACGCATTCTTTGAAAAAATATCTCTTCAATTTTATTTTCGCATAAAATCATAGGTAAATCATAAACATGAGTGAACAAGAGAAAACAAGCAATAATCTTTATTACGTACCTCCCCATTGACTGACACCTTGACGAAGTCTTTCTCTTAGCTATGGTAAAAAGGGACGGGTGGGGAGGCTTAGCAGACAACCTTCGGGTCATGGAGGTTGTAGTGTTCCGACGAATCGATGAAAAGATAAAGGGGGCCCTATATTTATAGAGCATCTTCCCAGTTGCATGAGGAGTGCTCCATAAACGTGTCTATCCCGAGCTGAAAGAGAAGTACGCTTCTCACGTGTTTATCCCCATAAATGGAGAAGGATGTATATCCCAGGCAGCTACGTGGGGGATGAGCCTGCGTCTAAGAAAAATGAATGAATTGAATGAAGGCGGGCGAATGATAACGCAACGTGATTGGAATAAATATCTTCTGAACGTAAGAGAAGACCCTATAAACGGGCTCTCTCTTGAATGCAAAGCTCTCCCTGACCATGCGGAGAATGAACATGACACTGCAAAGCCTCCGCAGTCTGCGACTAAGATCAGTCCAAATGATGATTTTCATATAGCATCCCACTGGATGTGCCCCGCCGCCGAGTGGTGTCTTTTCCGACCCATAATGAGGTGAAGCTAATGTGAGCTTAGCTCTGCCAAGGTGGTGTGTCATGTTGGATCAGGAGCCAATCTCTTCAGAACCTTAGTCAGGGAGCGTGTATTAAGCATAGACGTCAGAGTCTGTGCTGCCACGAGCAAGTCTGGTCGGTCTGTGTATTCCGAGACCGGCTGAACGGAGTTTGGGCCTCAGGGTACTGGTGTAGGACTGCGGTCCAAGGTTACAACCGTTCCCAACTATTCCGACTCGCTCTTCCACGCACGATACGCTGCTAAAGTGATTTATGGACAACCAGAATAATCTCTGGGGAATAAAACGTGCTAGGCTATTTCGGAAGATGAGGGATTGAAAGACTTCTTCTAGCTCCAAGAAAAGAAAAGTGGCAAAACGGGGAAATTGGGCATCGCCCTAAAAGTTATTTAGGACAGGATGTTGGGGAACAACCACAGCCCCTGTCAAATAGAGTGTTGTAGAGGCTGTCGAGATTTTGGACATCTTCCCCAATACTTATAAGTGTCTACTGAAAAACAGGGTGAAAATCCCGAAAAAGCTGGAATCCTATCCGGTTCAAAGAAAATAGGGATTTCCCTGTGAGCCAGGTCAGCGTCTCTCGGTGATGCCTCCAAAACGCAGTTCAAGGGGTAAAAAAGAAGAATCGTCTTCTTATGCTGGAGCCACAAAGAGCCAGTCTCTTTAAGTGGTTGGAAAATAGCAACTAGTGGAAAAGAAGAAGAATAAATGCCAAGAAAAAACGTGTGTAGGAGGCACAGAAGAAAAAGGAGGAAAGATCCTGAAAGTGATAAAGCCAGGCTGAACCCCTTTGATGCAGGACTGAGGTTCTGACCATCCTAAGGACCAGGCAGGAGAAGATCCTTTTGGTCCTGAAAAACGGAGGGCAATGTTTCTGTCTTTGAAAAGGCACTGGGCCAGGCGGTCGGTGAAAAGTCTGACGTCAGGTCTTTGGCTTCAAATAGGTCCTTAGAAATCAGGAACCTCGACGACACTGTGATAAAGGAGGAGCTTGTTGCTGCTCTCTGCATTGCACTAGAACAGGAAGTGAAGTTCCTGCAACTCAACCTGGGGAGGGGAAGAGATGCCGAAGACTTTCTGATGCAGACGGCTATGGAGAGAGGGGCTGACGTGCTGCTCATTAGTGAGCAGTACAAATAGTCCAAAAACTGTGCCTGATACCGGGATGCATCAAGGAGGGCCGGGATCCTTGTGTGCAGCCCTGAATATGGCATCGGGGACTTCCTGGAGACTAGTCGAGGTCTTCTAGACTGAAATTCTCCTCCTTGAGGAAAGCCTCAGCGAGGTTAGTGGGCAGAACCTGATAGTGGGTGACTCCAACAGAAAGTCGCTCGAGTAGGGAAGAGCCCGCTTAGATAGAAGGGGAATACTGGTCGATGAGATGGTTGCCAAAAACGACCTGAATGTGATCTGACGAAGAATATCAAGTACCTGGGAGTGCAGTTAGATCGGAGGCTTAGCTTCGACGAACATCTGCAGCCTCCTCTCGTAGCTGGCGCGGGGCTTCGGGTCGTTAAACGAGCGTGCAAACGCAGAAGAGAATCTTGGGCGGATGGATGACAGAAAAGTCGTTTACTACTTAGAGCCAGAACCAATCGCTCGTAAAGTTTAAAGCCGAAAGGCGGTCCCGTGAGCAGCAATATGATTCAAGATAGGGGGTGTTTGCTTCTAACAAGAATGCCTCGACCCATCTTAGGTAAGTCCAATACTACGTCTATAAAAGATTTCGCCAAATTCTGGTTACATTATCCTATTCATCTGAAGGAAAAAAATCCAAACAGAAAAAATTTCGCTTTATAATGATAAAGCGAAATTTTTTCTGTTTTACACTCGTATCTTTCACAAGGTAATGTTGGAAAATTAAGAAAACTTTTTATGACTTTATCTTATGTTTATGTTTACGTAAAATATCTAAGAAACTTCGAATTTTAAAGTAACCTATCATAAAGCAACAAATGTTAAGCTTGATATAACCTGGTAAACGAAAACTGCAATCCTCATTAGAAACTGTCTTATTCGATTGCATCTATTTACAAATACTCTATTTTTATTTTACTATTCCAAGAGAACTAATACAAAACTCAAGCAACTAAGAAAGATACAATGAATCGCACAGAACCTTTCTGATTTTCAAACGCCTTCGTTATTTAAAATGTATGCTAGTAGTACCATAAGGCCTGTACCGACCGCAAGGCAATTTTATTTAAAATATACCTAGGCAAGAAGCTGTTTTCGGCAGAGAAAGGTGTGGTGCTTAGAATTGTCTCAGCATACCGAACTGTGTGGACGAGTGCTGTGCTGGTCCTGGCGAGCGTCCCGCCAATAGACTTATTGGTGGAAGAGAGTAAAGAGACCTTTCAGTTCCGTAAGGAGCTCACCTGCTTAACCAACCAGCAGAAAATTGCTCGCGCGAAGGTGGTCATCCGCAAGAATGGAAGGCGCAGACTCGACGAGAAATGGCAGACGAGATGACATAGTGACCAATCCGGGAGATTGACATACCGTCTAATCCTGAAGCTCGCCACCTGGCTGGATAGAAAACACGATCAAGTCAGCTTTTAGCTAGCGCAAGCGCTTTCGGGCCATGGTTGCTTTAATGCGTACCTGAAGCTCTTCAAGAAAAAAGACGATGAGTCGTGTCGCTACCGCGGATCCCTTGTGGAAAACACAGAGCACACATTCTTTTTCTGTGCAAGGGAGGCTGTCGGTCAGGCAGTGGGCGCACAACTCAGTCCTGACACGTCGGTCTCTCTCATGCTTCAGTCTGAACAATTATGGATGCTTATGGAGTCATTCGTCACCCTGGTGATGAAGACGAGGCGGCTCGATGGGCGTGCGGAGCGCGGCAGCAACGAGGGCCAGTAGAAATCGCATCGGAGTCTGCACCCGCGGTCCTGCATCTCGGGCGGACTCGGTTGTCCACGTCGATCAGGAGAGGAATCTTTTTATTCCTCCCCTGGTTGGCGCGACTAGCCGGCCTGCTTAACGGGCGTGTGGCCGCGGATGGGAGCCCCGAGCGAACGGATGACGGAAGAATCGTTCGCGACTTTAAGCCGGAACCAACAACTCGCGAAGTTTAAAGCCGAAAGGAAGTACCGCGGGCGGTGCATTGGTTCGTGAGAGGCGCTTTTTGGTTTCAACAGGTATGCCTAGACCCGTCCTAGGAGAGTGCTGTACAACGTCTTTGAAAGATTTCGCCATTTTTCCTCCTCACCAAAAAAAAAGAAAAAACAAAATATATACCTAGGCATTAAGATTAGAGTATTTTTCGAGAACTTTCTTAAAATATATAAAATTATGTTATTCCCGTTTTAAAACCTAGTTTAAAGTTAGTTGATTTTCAATATTTCATCCCTTATCAAATAATCTGGGTTGGGCTCCTTAAGTACACCTGGCATCAGCTTTCTCGAAACTTTAACAATTAGTAGCCAATCCCTAAGTTTCTCATCCCATTGCATTTGCAAACTTTCCTAAAGTGACATATCGAAGATCGGAAACATCCAATGAATTGAATAAACTCAGCGCAGGTAGCTTTTTATTATTAATTATCGAGTCAATTCTCATTCGGTACTCTATTTTATTGACTTACAATTAGAATTGTCGCTCATACTCTATGGTTCTTTTTTAAGCTTGTTAATACCGAATTTGTCCCCACAACAAATGTTTACTCCACGAGTACAACTAGTAATCTTTTGAAAAAAGGTTGATATTGAATAAAATATTCATAGGCGAAAGAAACTGTGTGTTTAGTTTCATATCTACAGAAAAATTAATATTATTTTGTGTTTTTTATTATTTTGCGCTAAAATAAAATTTATTTTATTTCATTGTTTGTTTTGATGTTAATATAAGGTATATCAATGTAATGAAATCTAGATTTTCAATGGAAAGTAAATTTATGTCATTACATTACAATAAATTGATAATCACAATAAATTTAACGATTTCAATTTAATTAAATTCTTACTAATTTGTTTTTAGAAAACACATTTCCTTAACTTAATAATTTATATCTTTTATTGAGCACATGAAATATTTTTTGTTATTTTTTACCGATTTTGCAAAAATGTAAGAGCGATTTTACAGCAGGTGAAATAAATGTAGTTTCAGATTTCGAGGGAATGGCACGCACTTCGATCGACATCTAAATTACCTTCGATTATATTAAGGTTCACCTACCATTTATACCAGTCCCGTGCAGAATACAACTGCATGTTTATAGCATAGATACATAGATTTTCTCTCTACATCACCAACTGCAAAGTTCTATTCCAGATTTAGGGGTCTCAATTACACTTTTTCAGGCACAAAGTTCGACATATTTGAGTGGAAAAAAATTATTGTTGTTTACGCTTCAAATGAATGACATATACTGAAAAAGACGCACAATGACAGTAGCTTTCCAACGCATGTTCGGAATATTGGAACGATGGAATCATGATCAATTTACGCCATCTCTTAGCAAACCGCGCGAATTAAGTTATAGATCCAATACTTGGAAAATTGTTTTCTTTTTTTAAATAAAATGGTAGATTGGAGGGGGTGAATTCCATTCACGATCTGAGAGTACTGCCATAGATTCACAAAACGAACACTGAGACGTGAAATTCAGAAACTATTTTTTATTCAAGAATACATAGTTCACAATTTTAACATGGACAAAATTCAACCTCAAAAATAAATTCCGACCTACAGTATAGCGGGAAAAAATCAAAATAGCTCGACCCCGAAATCTGGATAATGGCAGAGCGCGGGGTTCGTGTACTATAACGAAAGTAAGGGTTCCAATTTCTCAAAATAAATAAGCATCAAGAGCGTAAAATAAAATATAATAAAATCGAATTTATTTTAATTATACACAATATAGACTCCAGACAAAATAAGGCAACTTAATCGATAAATTCCTAAACCGTCGAATCGGTAAATACAATGACGGCGTTCAATAATCAAGTTTTATAAACTCGGCAATATTCCAAAATACAGTAAATCAAGAAAAGTCTTAGCTAGAATACAGGTTGGGCCATCTAACATTTGGAATTTGAATCGGCTATAAAAAAAACTTATAGATATTTTTTAAAACTATGGTTTTATTAGAAAAATTGAACCTTTCCATCTAAAAGTCCACGGCTGGCCTTACAGTACACCATTCGATCAACCCAATTTTTCAGTACAATTTCGTGCCATTAACCGTAACGGCTGCTCCTTGCTCATTTTCGAAGAAAAATGGCCTGATGATGTCACTGCACAAAAATCCGCACCAAACAGTCACATGTTGTGGGTGGGTCAGCTTCTCAATGATGACCTTTGGATTTTCTGAGCCCCAAATGCGACAATTTTGCTTATTGAACTTATTGACCTTTTGTCCAAACAATCGAAAATGTACTGAAAAATTGAGTTGATCGAATGGGGTACTGTATGCTTAGCCGTGGCAGTCATTTGAATGATGTTGTGTTTCATTCTTAAATGGAAAGGTTCAATCTTTCTAATGAAACCATATTTTTAAAAAAATATTCATAAGTTTTTTTTTATAGCCGATTTAAGTTCCAAATGTTAGATGGCCTACCCTGTAGAAATATTCTCCCAGTAATCTCGGACAGCACGCTACCTATGCCATTTGGGCTCGCTAATTCGCAAAAATATGTCAAACTACAACAATGATTTCAAAATTGTGATTACAAAGCTCGATACGATATAACTACGTTAATTAAGGGGGCCTCCTCCTCATCAGTGGCTCATAAAAAGGTGGTTTTTTAGGATTTTTTTTAAACATGAAAATAGCAAGAGAAACAAATGATCTTTTGCGTATCTTTGAACATATATTTATTCAACAATAAAAAGTTTTTTGAATTTCAAAATAAATAAAAATGGCGGATTTATAAGCAATCTCGCGCAGCAGCTCGCCGCGGACAACTCAAACTCCGTGAAAAATTCAGCCCGTAATTTTTACCCGAAACAAAAAATTAAAATACTTCCTTATTCGGAAGGCTTTTCTGCACAGTATAGTGTATTATGATGATTGAAAGTTGAAATTTGAATATTTTAGCCATTTTTTAATAAAGTACAAGATTTTTCGACCTTTTTTTAGCAGTAAGTGCGTTAATAATATTGTAAAAAGAGAGTTTTTAATAAATTTTTTTAACTCAGTTTGTGCACAATTAAATTATCTAAAAAACAGTGTTTTACTTATATACATAGCTTTTACCATATAGTTTTTTTGTAATCGTGCACGGAATTTCAAAAAACATGGTTTTCATAAAATGGGCTTTAAAGTTTTCCGAAGGAAAAAAATCAATTTAAAGGAATCTTACAGGCATGAGATGTTAATCAGCTATACCCGGTCCGTATAAGAATATTCTTAGATAATAATTCTAACGATTGAAGCAACAAAAAAAAATCGATTTTTTGAAGCTGACTGATGAGGAGACCCCCTTAATCAATCGGAAAATTTAACATACATAAATAAAATCAGTCATTAGCACACCACTGCAAGTTGCATCATTGCAAATAATACAGTCAAGTTACTAACGGTAAAAATAACAATTGAAGCATTGAAATTATGATTCGGTGGCGAAATTTGGAATGGAAGGTGTAGGAATAGATACAATAATTGTACTTTTTAGTGAAAAAAACTAGGAAAACATCATGCCTCATTTTTATAGTATGATAACCCAAGTATAAAGTGGACGTTTCCATCACTGAGCAAAGCAATTGTGCAGTGAGTGGTAGTTTACGTAAAGCAGAGATATCTGAGGCAAGTTTGTGTGTCTAGTATATCTACAAATAGCTATGGTCCAGCTACGACTACTGCTTGCAGTGTAGACTGTAGAGCAAGGAGTAATCGTATTTGTCAAGCCTCGAGTGGTGCTTGCGGACTGACACGAGTTATCTTCACATATACAACCATATTCGAGAAATCTGTCAGAAATTAATGAGTGCCCCATGAAATCTCCTCCTTCTAATTGCAGGATATGATGCAAGTCTAGGCAATTCATAACAAATAGCAACATCTGAACCCTTTTCAACTGATTTCCCAAAACATTTGATGTGACAATTCTAGATTGCTTAGTGTCGAATTGTTTTACTTTCTAACTTGTTTTAGCTTATTTCTCGAAATTTGAATTGATATAAAAAAACATAATAACTGTCATTGAAGGGAGTGCATTGGTTCGCCATTTGCAGAACGTCTCCACCGTTAGAGTTGACTATTGGTTGGAATGAGACACAACTACTTTTTGTCTCATTCTAACAAATAGCTAATCTTGACAGTGGAGACATGACAATTGATGAACCACTTAACTGCCTTCAGTGACAGGTATTCTTTTTTTTAGTTTTTAACGTTTAAAAAATATTATTGTAAACAAAATTGATATAATCATTGCAGGCCGTAGTTTGCAAGAGGTTCTTTTTAATGACAGCTGCCACTGACTTTTCGAAATTATGTATGAACAACACTTTATTTCACCGACAATAAATTTCCTCCCCCCCCCCCCCCCCTCCCCCAAATTTGTCTGCGTACGTCGATTATATGTGTGTGTAAAACTCAGTCTCATTTGAATAACGATTTTTTTTTGCTCCACATTCAGACTTCAGATTCCAGGCTATCAGGCATAAAAGATTATTTAAAAGTTGATTTAATATTATTCAAACCTCATGTATTTTGAGTCTAGCGTTTCAAAATACTTTTGTGAGGAATAAATGAATATTTCATTAGTATAATATCATTGATTAACTTTCTATAAAATCAATCATTAAAATGTATGTCAAATTATAATAAAATCATGATTGAATTAATATAACGTAACTTCAGAAAATTAGAATAAGTCAGTGGCAGTTGACATCAGTTTACCAAAAAATATCCATATCCCCCAAAAAAAACATTTTCAATGTAAAACTAGGGAGGTGAGGGCTCTTGTGTGAACAACGCACCAAAAAAAAAACCAAATCTTCGCATACGCTCAGTGAACTGTGAACAGTTACTGTGAACCAAATCAAGGGGAGGAATGGGGAGATGCATTTGAATTATTCGAAATTTATCTTGTAGTGACAATATTATCATCTTAATTGAAGTTACTGTTAATTAGAAGCAAGGGGACGAATGGGGTGGCGCTTCTAAATCATTTGAAATTCAGAATAATGGCAATATTATTGTATTTTGAAGAAATTATTGTTGACTAGAAGCAAAGGAAGAAATGTTGAGACGTTTCGGAATTATTCAAAATTCATAGTAATCATATCAGATATATTATAAATTATTGTTGAGCAGAAGCAAGGGGAGGAATGGAGAGGCGCTTCTGGATCATTTATTTACAATTTATAGTTGACTATAATATTGTATTCGTAATTAATATTAAACAGAAGTAAGAGGAGGAATGAGATGGTGCTTCTGAATCAATTAAGATTCATGTAAATGCTGTAATTGATATTATATCATGTTACTATGGCAAGTCATAAAAGCGGGCAGGTGCGTGACAGGAAATTCTTGAGTCCAAATCGACTAATAGAAGAGTGTTGCGTATGACCTGTCGTAATATCAATGTAAGAAACCCATAAAAAATATTACCATGCATATAACCTTATCACATAAATCACTCGAATGAAATTCAGCCCTCACTGAGCGTATGCGAAGATTTGGTTTTTTTTTGGTACGTTGTTCACACGAGAGCCCTCACCTCCCTAGTTTTACATTGAAAATGTTTTTATTGGGGGATATTTAATAATAAGCAGCATGGGTAAATAGTAAAAAGAGATACGATTATTATTCATTAGTAGTTATCCCCAGTTGATTTCTCGATGAGTTCTAGTTGAGTCCAGCCAATTAAATAGTTGCCGATAATTCAAGCTGAGGGCTTTTCTCAGATTTGTAGGTAAATCGGATTTAATATTTTAACTTCGGTGAAGTCGTGATTCGAATCGTCGTATTTTCGGCACTTGGAATAATATTGGCTGAGCTTGCCCTTTACTTTTCATGAACTGGTGGCCGAAATCGCGGGTAAAAAATGGTAAAACTGGACTGTCATCGAGTTTAGGTTACGTTGCGGAGTTTGGACGTTGATTTTACTGAACTGAACTGATGCATGTTGGGCCTTTCAATTTTCACCCCCATAGCACAATACCTTCCCTGAACATTCCATGAACGTTTCTAGAGCTAAGAAAATATCCGGGTTTTTTGAACGATTCAAAGCAATATTTTCTGAATGTTCCTGTGGAACGTTCAAAAGAAGTATTGAGAGAACCTTCCGCACGAACATTCAGAGAACATTCGCATAGAACGTTCCAGCAGGTACATTTCACGGGAACATTTAGGGAAAATTTTTTGGGAATTTTTCTGGAATTATTTACTACAACATTCAGGGAACTTTCCTCATAGATAACCCTGCAGCTTCAAACATACTAATGTGAGGAATGTTTCTATAAATAATTTTTGACATCCATTTATAGGTAAAATAAGAATAATTGATTGCAAATATTAGTCTTTGAATTATATATTTTAATATGATTTAAATATAAAAACAATCTATCTGGTGCCAGAAATCTATTTTAGTTGTTAATTTTATAAGTCTTACTTACAATAATTGCAATTACCGATGACACGCGTACCAGTTAATCCATGAGCTTAATAGTAAAAAAAGTATAATACGCAGATACGATATCTTACAAAAGAAAGACATAATTTAAAATTATTAAATGATGTTCAATTATGAAGGAAATGTGCAATTACCATTCGAGAACTTGAAAAAAATAAGTCCTTAAAGCATATCTTACTTATCTGATCTCTGCCTTATGGTTGATGGTCCTACGAAAAGTTCTAGGAACGTTCGCCAAAAATGCTTTCTGAACGTTTCTATGGAAGGTTCCAGGAATTTTCTTTGCGAATGTTCTCTGAATGTTCCTGCGGAAGGTTTTCTCAATATTCCTTTTGAACAGTCCTGGAACGTTCCACAGGAACACGCAGGAAACATTGCTTTAGAATCTTAAAAAACCCGGACATTATCTTAGCTCTAGGAACGTTCCTGCAACGTTCGATAGAACCATTTGAACGTTTTATGGGAACGTTCAGGGAAGGTATTGCGCTATGGGGGCATAGGCAATCAATGAGTAAATTGCAATGGTGATTTGTATACGTTGTTATACGCGCCTTAAGCCGTATATAATAATGGTAGAAAATCATTATAGTTTCGAACCATTAAAAGAAAAAAGATACTTGTCCGAAATTCAATCGGAGAAGCGACTCGAGGCCTTCGAAAAACGGTACCGTTAGAAAGGTACTACCGTGCGTCCTTTTCTGATGCACGCATCAGTGTCGGAAAAGCCCCGTTCTTGTCGCACCCCTGCAACCTACCGACCAGACGCAAGTGCCCTCCCCTCTACCGTCTCACCTCCCTTGCCTAGGAACGACCTTCACTCACTGCAAGCTGGAAAAGTGAAGGTCGGGAAAGGCAAGGAAAAGCAGAGAGGAGAGCACTTCTCTCAACGCCTACCCCTTCCCAATCAATCGCTACGAATTGGGAAGAAAAGGACGAAACGATGCTGGCCACAGGAGTGAGAGGGACAGCAACATTACCTCCCTCCAAGTGGTCAGTGAACTTGCAAGGGGAAGGAGTATCGGTACTCGAAAAACTATGAAAAAAAAACGATACTCCTTCCACTGCGACACTTCTCCCCGATTTTCCATCCCTATAAAAAGGGCCTCGAGACGCTTGATTGACAGTTGAGTCCAGGGCAGCTTCCCTGACCTACGACGAGTGTCAACGTCGTGCGAACCCCACGAAACCCCAGCTACTTCGACTTAGTGTTAAGTAAGTGTAGTGAGCATAGTGCAGAATAAACAACTACGATGTATCATCATCACTTGGTGCCATTCTTGCTCCCGACTCCCGACACGCCTCCGGACGCAGGGCACAGTAAGCTCCCGAGACTAGTGCATATATAAACACTATAACCCTTTCTCCCCTTCCTACACTGTCACTGGGACCCAGTGACGCAAACCCTCCCTCCTTCTTTCTATCTACACTGTCACTGGAATTCAGTGACGCACACGCTCTCCTTTCTCTCTCTCTCTCTCTATCCTCATTCTGCCCACACTGTCACTGGCACTCAGTGACGCACATTCTCTCTTTTCTCTCTTTCTCTACACGCTCACTGGAATTCAGTGACGCAACCTCTCTCCCTAACTTCTCTTTGCCTCGACACTGGAACTCAGTGACGCACATTCTCTCTTTTCTCTCTTTCTCTACACGCTCACTGGAATTCAGTGACGCTACCTCTCTCCCTAACTTCTCTTTTCTGTTTGCCTCGACACTGGAATTCAGTGACACTCCCTCTCTCTCCCTAACTCTTCCCCTTGCATTTGCATTGACACTGGAACCCAGTGTCACGCGCCATCTGATACTCTACTCGCCGCTGGTAACTCAGACGGTACTACAGGCTCTTACCCATCCCCACCCAACCTTTCTTTTTCTTCTGTTTCTCAGCTTGACACGAAGAGGCAACGGCCAAGACGGGGTCACGACCCATCCCGCGCCCGGCGAAACGCCAAGCGCTTGGAAACCTGGAAGGCCCGAAAAGGAATTCTCGAGGGAAAAAGAGGGGGAGATCGCGGTTCGTCGGACACACTCGAGAGCACCCCCACCGACCCCACTCCTGAGACACCAAGAGAAAGTGACTCTCTCCCACGCAGAGGAGGCCCCTGGTTACGACCCTCACAACCCCGGCTACGACGCATTGGCCACGACCGCCCCAACATACGGCCTAACGCAGGAATACCAGCCAACTCCGAAAGCGATCACTACCCGGTCCACGGTAGACGCTGGAGTAACCACCCAGGCACAGCCTGCCTCCGAGGGCTTACCCCCGGTCACGCCAGCGACTTCGCCACCGCCCGCTACGGACGCTCTGCCAGCAACCGCCTTGACTGCTTCGCCGTGGAAACCTGGCACTTCCTCACTCACCAGCACAGAGCTCTCCGCGCTGTTTGCCCAGTTAGAGGAACACTACGCCATCCCGCCGCCAAGGACTCCGGAGCCAACTCAAGAACCTGGGGAACGCACCCTGGAGGAGGTCTTGGGATCACCAATCTGGGAGCTAGAGTTGACGTGCTCCCCGATCTACGTGTCTCCCGGGCTAGGGCCGAGACCGGCCCCAGATACATCTCACGCCCGACCGACGCCGCGCCAGCTTTTCGCCCCGACTGGGAAAGAAAACCACGCAGCTAATGGACTTCACTCCACGGCACGCAAGCCCACCAGGACAGCGCCAGTGTTGAAGGTGCCACTGATTCCGCCACCTTGCGACGACCCCTCCACCCGGAGACGACCCACTCGGCCTTGCCGCCTACCCACGAGGCTGTACACCCCTACGGAAACGGACACAATAAAAGAAACAAGACTATACAGCGCTGAATGAATAAACTCACTCTGAGTCCAGTGAACACCGTGAGTACAATTATTAAGTCTACCCCACATCACGCCTACTCCCCCCCCCCCACCCGCAGGGACATAACAATTGGCGGCCCAACGTGGGGCCATGTTTGTGATTGGAATCACAAGACCAACGACCCTGAAGGAACAGACGAAGAGGATTATGACTCCACGCTCTCCAAAGAAGCCGGTAGAAAGAACGATACCTACCCGCAACCACCCACTCTCCACTTCCGGAAGTGGACATCAAAATCCGGTGGCACCCAACAACATGGAAAACTACGACAATTCGAGCAGGGCAGATACGGCCTCTACAACTAGATACGAGGAAGCAGCAGGAAACCTACAGCAGCGAGAATCTCCAGCAGCCAGGATAGCGCCAGCACAGGGCCAGGACAGCATCCAACTCATGCCTTCAATGATTTCGATCCAGGATCTACGGCAAATAATCCGAGCTCTGAAAGCTCCAGCACCGCCACAACCTGAATTTTCTGGCTTAAGTCACGAGGATCCTAGGGCCTTCACCAAAGAATGTGAGGCTTACTTCGAGCAATCGGGAACGGACCCTGCACACTGGACAAGAATTGCAGGAAAATCATTATTGGACGAAGCAGCAAAATGGTGGAGCCCTTACAAGTCCTTCAGTCTGCCATGGGAACAGTTCAAAGAACTGTTCCAAAATAAATATGCAAGCCAGACCGTGGAAAATGGTCTCAGAGTCAGCTTGTACTCTCGCAAGCAAGCAGAAAAGGAGCCAACGGCTATATTTCTACAAAAGAAATACCTATTAGCAACACGACTCTGCCCGCAGAACACAGAGGACGAGTTAATAGGCACAATCCTGGAAACCCTGCGACCTTCAATAAAACGAGTTATTAGAACAGCTGATCCCAGGACATTTACAGAGCTCATGGACCGAGCAACACAAGCAGAGGCAGATGAAATTGAGGGGCAACCAACGAGAGTAAAGGAGGAAAAATATAAGGAAGCCAACCCCGTCAAATCATGTACAAGAAGCACGACTACCACCGTGCCATTATTGTCCACAACGCCATTTCCATAGGGACTGCCCTGTCTTGGCCCAACGCTCAGCCATGCCACCAGAGCACGCACGCAATGCCGGCTCAAACCTAGCGGAAAACTGGCGCCGGGCGGTGGCAGAAAATACTCACACAAGGAATCAAGATACGCCAGCCAACCAACAATAACCGCCGCCCGAACTTCACGAGAAAATTTACCACGCTTATGGATATACATCGCGGGGAAAGAAACAGAAGCACTGGTCGATTCTGGGTCATCTGACAGTGCCATTAAAACCAGTCTTCTGACACCAGAGCAATTACGCCAAGTCAAACCTGGCCCACCCATGGCTGGCCTGGCAGCCGAAGGAGCTATACTCCAACTTCGAGGAATCATCAACTTGGAAATAGAAATCAGCGGAAAACATTACACAGGACCATTTCTTGTCGCCGACAAACTGGGAGAAAGATTTAATCCTAGGAAGAAACTGGCTCGTTCAGCACCGAGTCGTACACGACCATTTTAACAATTGTTTGTTCATTGGACGACACCAGAGACAACAAGTTTTCACCACACCAGGAATCAGCCAACGCAACGAGGAAGCCTCAGAAAATTTCCAAGAAACCCTCACTCATCATTTCACTGATGCAGCAGCTGAAACATTTCAAAAACTGGTAAAAAGGCATGGGACAATCTTCCACAAGGGTGGTCACCTTCGTCAGGCACTAACCTCGTGTCATGAGATACATCTTAAGACAGCACAGCCATTCCGAGAAGCTCAGAGAAACTTTTCGGAAGTGAAGAAAAAGGCAATCGAGGAGCAGATACCAGAAATGCTAGCCGAGAGGATCATCGAACCAGCTAGCTCCCCCTACAGTTTACAGCCATCAATTCAAACCAAAAAGGATGGTACTCAAAGATTCTGCATCGATTACCGGAGACTGAATGACTTGACAATCGATGCTGCTCAACCTTTGCCCGTCATTCATCAAACTCTAAAAGATTTAGGCCAAGCAAAAATTTTCTCAACCATTGATTTAAAAAGTGGCTACTGGCAAATACCATTGCACCCAAATTCCAGGAAATACACTGCATTTGCCACCCCTGACGGAGGACAGTACCAATTTCGAGTAATGCCCTTCCGGATTGAAAAATGCTCCATGCACGTTCCAGAACACAATGAAGGAGATCCTTGGCACCTTCTGGAGAAAATTCGTCATCGCCTACCTCGATGACTTGATTGTTTACTCATACACGGAAGAGGAACACTTGAACCATCTAGCCCTCATTTTCGAACGTCTCGAAATATACGGTCTCTCTTGCAACCCAAAAAAATGCCATTTTGGAAAGACGAAACTGGAGTACTTAGGCCACATCGTCACCAGCGACGGCAATCAGGCACAGCCTGAACACATACAAGCAATCCTGGAAGCAAACCCACCACGAACACGTAAGGAGCTACGAAGTTTTCACGGGACTTGTGGATGGCTACGCGAGTACATACCACACTTCGCTATAACTGCAGCCCCTCTGACAGACCTCCTCGCCGTATCCAGGCCTTTCAAATGGACAGCTGCGGCTCAAGAATCATTCGAGAAGATTAAAGCCTTAATAAAGAAACCTTTGGCTCTTAGCCGGCCCAACCCTCAGCTCCCATTTATCCTGCAAACTGACGCTAGTGCCAAGGGAATGGGAGCAGTCCTCTTTCAAGAAAACAAGGAGAAGAAAAAGCTCATAATTTCCTACGCGAGCGCAAAATTCAGCCCAACAGAGTCCAGATACCACTGCAATGAACAAGAGTGTCTCGCAGTAATCTGGGGAATAAAGAGATACCGTCCATATTTAGAGGACAATCATTTTACGCTCAGGACAGACAGCACGGCCCTGACCTGGCTGAGGAAAATGAAGGATGAAAAATCCAAGCTCGCTAGATGGTCCTGCCTCCTCGGCGAATTCTCGTTCACGATAGAACATTGTGCGGGAAAATATAATGAATTAGCGGATGCCTTATCCCGATATCCAGCTCCAGACGCACCTACCCCTGGGGAACCCGACCTGGACCGCATGATGATCCCTATCAGAGAAAAGCAAGCCACTACTGGGGAAGTAAGACCTGCCTTCAACGCCCTGGAACAACGGCCTATAATAGATGAAATAGGAACAGCGCAGCAACGTGATCCAGTGATTACACGAGAAATAGAGAGATGGCAGCAATTGACAACCTTACCTGACAGATCGGACCAAGAAGAAAAGTTCGTCCAGGAACACCGGTTAGACGAACGAGGATTCTGGAAGAAACATCCAAACCTGAACAGCTGGTCATTACGAGTACCAGTAAGTCACGTAGATCGAATACTCTGGGAGTACCACGATGACCCTTTTGCCGGGCACCCAGGATGCGACGAAACCCTGCGAGAGATACAATCAAGGTATTATTGGCCAGGAATGAGAAGAATGGTTAGAAAATATGTAAGCAGTTGCCACCTTTGTACCTGCTGCAAACCAGTGCGCACAGCTGCAAACGACTCAATGCGACCACGCGCGGCACAAAGGCCCTGGGAGACGATAGCACTCGACTTAATGGGACCCTACCTGCCATCATCCACTGGAAAGAAATTTTTACTGGTAGTAACTGATCTCTTCTCAAGATGGATCGAAGCCTTCCCCATGGCCTCAGCAGAGGCTCCAAAACTGACGGCACTCCTAGAAAAAGAGGTCTTTCCACGCTGGGGATATCCGCGACAAATCCTTACCGACAACGGAAGACAGTTCGTCAGCCAACACTGGGCCAGCGCCGGTCAGCGATGGGACTGCGACCTGTGGACGACGCCAAACTACCACCCCCGAGGCAACCCTACGGAAAGGAGAAATCAAGATATTAAAATAAACATCCGGTTGAGGATAGACAATGGAAACCATCGCACCTGGGACCGTGACTTACCCAAGATCTTGTTCAGCCTTCGACGACGGCAGAATGCAGCAACTGGCCAAACCCCGAGTCACCTACTACTTGGATGGACGCTGCCAAGGCCAGGAGACTGGAGATTCCACGAACACGATGATCAAAGAATAGAAGAGAGGAATGACCGAGAAGAACGAGCCAAAGCCAACCAAGGAAAATACCAACAGCGATACACCGGAGAGACCCCGATGCCACGGTTCGAACCTGGGGAACAAGTATATGTGGTTAGAAACTTCCTATAAAAAAAAAGTGACCACTTCAACGCCGGTTTCGCGCCAAAACGAACCGGACCACATACCGTTTTAGAGAGAATAGCAGGAGACGTATACATGATTAACCAAGAGGGAAGACCTATTAAGGTGCATGCTAATCGACTCTACCGACAGAACTTACCGGCAACGGATAAAAGGTCTGAAAATTTACCTAAGGAGTACCAAGATCAAACGCAGGATAAAAGAAGAACGTACTTACCGACAGACGATTCCGGGGAGACAGCAGATATACCTGACGGTGAAAAACCGCAGGAAAGCAGTAGTTACTACGACGAAACACCGACGTGTTCGATATCAAGCAGCATACTGAACCGGGACCTACCCCCACCACCAGACAGCGGTCGCCTACCACGGCCCACCAATCACAGGCTTACCGGCGCACAGCTTTGCGCATCCACAAGCGACAACCACCAGCTGAGAGTACCGCCTCGTCGAGCGACGAGCAGTACACTGAACCGGGACCTACCCCCACCACCAGACAGCGGTCACCAGTCACAGCCGACCAATCACGGGCCCACCTGCGCACAGCCTTGCGCACCCACAAGCAGCAGCCACCAGCCAAGAGAACCGACTCGTCGAGCAACGAGCAGCACACTGAGAAGGGGCTTACCCCCACCAACAGACAACGGCCGCCAGCCACGGCCAACCAATCGCGAGCGTGCCGGTGCAAAACCGTACGCAGCTATAAATGAAAACCACTACGGCAAAGAAACGTCGCACTCAACCTCCGGTGGCACACTGATAGATGCACACCGAAATATGGGTCCGCAACCTGAGGGCAGCGGACAACCACTGGAACCGAGCCACCAAAGCATGGACAATGCTATTACGAGGAGACTGCATCACCGCAGCATTGAAGCACAGGGGTGCTCAACAGACAAAAGAGGAGAAAACGGCGAACAGCCGCGACCAAGCGAAGAAGAAAATAGAATGCAGAGAAACAAAGGATACCCAGCGGGGAAGTCGAATTAATTATAAGGAAACCAACGAAAGAAAACGTTATAGACTAAGGACAGACCAGACACCCTATTATCGGGATACACGGCTGTACACACCGCGAAAGAGACGCGTTTAATTAATACAGCTAAAACGGCTTCAATTAGTTAAACTTAGTGATTAAGTACGATTATATAGCCCATTAGCTAAATTAATTTGTTTACTAGGTCGATACGTAGTTGTAGGCCAATAGCTTTAAGACTAGATCTAAGTTTTCTACTCCCCTCGTAGCACAAATTGTATCTGGAATTTAGTCAATTCTTTTCCTTGCACATAGCAACGTAAATGTAATAATAACAACGATGTGGATATATATATAGACTAGCCCATGAATAAAAGTAAGCGATTAAGTAGCAGATTAAGTTATCAAGACGGACAAGTATCTTAAAAAATGAAGGGGGGAAATTGTTATACGCGCCTTAAGCCGTATATAATAATGGTAGAAAATCATTATAGTTTCGAACCATTAAAAGAAAAAAGATACTTGTCCGAAATTCAATCGGAGAAGCGACTCGAGGCCTTCGAAAAACGGTACCGTTAGAAAGGTACTACCGTGCGTCCTTTTCTGATGCACGCATCAGTGTCGGAAAAGCCCCGTTCTTGTCGCACCCCTGCAACCTACCGACCAGACGCAAGTGCCCTCCCCTCTACCGTCTCACCTCCCTTGCCTAGGAACGACCTTCACTCACTGCAAGCTGGAAAAGTGAAGGTCGGGAAAGGCAAGGAAAAGCAGAGAGGAGAGCACTTCTCTCAACGCCTACCCCTTCCCAATCAATCGCTACGAATTGGGAAGAAAAGGACGAAACGATGCTGGCCACAGGAGTGAGAGGGACAGCAACATTACCTCCCTCCAAGTGGTCAGTGAACTTGCAAGGGGAAGGAGTATCGGTACTCGAAAAACTATGAAAAAAAAAACGATACTCCTTCCACTGCGACATTTCTCCCCGATTTTCCATCCCTATAAAAAGGGCCTCGAGACGCTTGATTGACAGTTGAGTCCAGGGCAGCTTCCCTGACCTACGACGAGTGTCAACGTCGTGCGAACCCCACGAAACCCCAGCTACTTCGACTTAGTGTTAAGTAAGTGTAGTGAGCATAGTGCAGAATAAACAACTACGATGTATCATCATCACTTGGTGCCATTCTTGCTCCCGACTCCCGACACGCCTCCGGACGCAGGGCACAGTAAGCTCCCGAGACTAGTGCATATATAAACACTATAACCCTTTCTCCCCTTCCTACACTGTCACTGGGACCCAGTGACGCAAACCCTCCCTCCTTCTTTCTATCTACACTGTCACTGGAATTCAGTGACGCACACGCTCTCCTTTCTCTCTCTCTCTCTATCCTCATTCTGCCCACACTGTCACTGGCACTCAGTGACGCACATTCTCTCTTTTCTCTCTTTCTCTACACGCTCACTGGAATTCAGTGACGCAACCTCTCTCCCTAACTTCTCTTTGCCTCGACACTGGAACTCAGTGACGCACATTCTCTCTTTTCTCTCTTTCTATACACGCTCACTGGAATTCAGTGACGCTACCTCTCTCCCTAACTTCTCTTTTCTGTTTGCCTCGACACTGGAATTCAGTGACACTCCCTCTCTCTCCCTAACTCTTCCCCTTGCATTTGCATTGACACTGGAACCCAGTGTCACGCGCCATCTGATACTCTACTCGCCGCTGGTAACTCAGACGGTACTACAGGCTCTTACCCATCCCCACCCAACCTTTCTTTTTCTTCTGTTTCTCAGCTTGACACGAAGAGGCAACGGCCAAGACGGGGTCACGACCCATCCCGCGCCCGGCGAAACGCCAAGCGCTTGGAAACCTGGAAGGCCCGAAAAGGAATTCTCGAGGGAAAAAGAGGGGGAGATCGCGGTTCGTCGGACACACTCGAGAGCATCCCCACCGACCCCACTCCTGAGCCACCAAGAGAAAGTGACTCTCTCCACGCAGAGGAGACCCCTGGTTACGACCCTCACAACCCCGGCTACGACGCATTGGCCACGACCGCCCCAACATACGGCCTAACGCAGGAATACCAGCCAACTCCGAAAGCGATCACTACCCGGTCCACGGTAGACGCTGGAGTAACCACCCAGGCACAGCATGCCTCCGAGGGCTTACCCCCGGTCACGCCAGCGACTTCGCCACCGCCCGCTACGGACGCTCTGCCAGCAACCGCCTTGACTGCTTCGCCGTGGAAACCTGGCACTTCCTCACTCACCAGCACAGAGCTCTCCGCGCTGTTTGCCCAGTTAGAGGAACACTACGCCATCCCGCCGCCAAGGACTCCGGAGCCAACTCAAGAACCTGGGGAACGCACCCTGGAGGAGGTCTTGGGATCACCAATCTGGGAGCTAGAGTTGACGTGCTCCCCGATCTACGTGTCTCCCGGGCTAGGGCCGAGACCGGCCCCAGATACATCTCACGCCCGACCGACGCCGCGCCAGCTTTTCGCCCCGACTGGGAAAGAAAACCACGCAGCTAATGGACTTCACTCCACGGCACGCAAGCCCACCAGGACAGCGCCAGTGTTGAAGGTGCCACTGATTCCGCCACCTTGCGACGACCCCTCCACCCGGAGACGACCCACTCGGCCTTGCCGCCTACCCACGAGGCTGTACACCCCTACGGAAACGGACACAATAAAAGAAACAAGACTATACAGCGCTGAATGAATAAACTCACTCTGAGTCCAGTGAACACCGTGAGTACAATTATTAAGTCTACCCCACATCACGCCTACTCCCCCCCCCCCACCCGCAGGGACATAACAACGTCAAAGATCTCCATGTGGTAGAGTGATTCGTTCACCGGTATAGTAGAAATTTGTAAACCTTCTCCTAAGGTTAATCGATACAACTGTTTGCAAGGGGGGAAAAGATGCACCATGGAATTTCCTACAATTTGGCAAGTTTAAAGATTCAAGTTTCTGAAAGTAATTTTCAAGGCATCAAGGGCCATCTTGAACGTCCCGAAACGCCTTGGAAAACTTTATGCAAGGTTATAGAATCCGCCGGCTCAATTCGTGTCGGCGCAAAATAGTTTCGACAAGACTGTCATTTCAATTGCCAAACCACCTGAGGAAAACGTTCACTGCTCTTTGTCACCTTTTAACACATTCAAAATGATCGTAACCTCCGTGATATTTATAATTTAAAATTATTTATACCATTACAGTATACCATTTCATTACATAATTTTCTGACAATTATTTTATTATATTTACATTTCCTGTTATTAAATTAGGCAAAATGGCTATTGAAAAATGTGTACTTTGTATTCATGTTAAGAGTCTCACGCTGTTCAGCATTTTTGTATTTTTCGAAATTTGTATGTTGAATAATGAGGCTTCTTGCATTTTGTACGTTATAAATGAATTTTTAACATGTTACATATTTCCATGGGTGTCTCTTGTATTTTTAATGATTTATGTACGAAATATGCTCATCGAATGCGTTTCAGTGGAATTCCACTGATTTTCATTTAGAGATTATAACATCGAACACATATGTGCTATACGAGAAATAATATCTGGAAACGTTGTACACAAAATTTAATAATAATCATATACTACATAATAATTGTTCTTTGTTTAATACATACAATGTGTTGAATTTGTTTCAAAATACATATATTAATCGAAATAATTTGATATTGGCTACAATGAAATAATGTTGTTTTGAGAATATAAAGATGAAAAATATGTGGAAATTACTGAACAACTTATAGCAAGCGAAGTACACGACACATTTCCAGTCCTAGCAGCAGCCTTTGTTTACGAATGTTTAGGCACACGAAGGCCGAACACACACTTACGAGATATTCGACTGGAAAGACGGAAACGTAAGGCCCGGTTGGTTCGGGATCGACAAACCTTACTTATGCGTATAGCCAACTTTGGACGTCTACAACTGTTAAAGTAGTGGCCATAAAAACTTCGTTGACCATTCAACTTAAAGGTAATTACGTTCTCTACATTTTTTATGTAATCTTTTATAGACAAAAGTTACATTAAGTAGGTAAAAAGTGGAAAAAAAAATTTCAGACAGCTGTAACTTTTGCAATATTGGTCCTGCAGGAAAAAAGTGGGATTTAAAGTGAAAGATTTAATGTTCGTCTCTGACTTTGGTCCCTGTAAATTTTTCGAAAAGACGGATAGGAACGGAAATACAGTGCCAATTGCGTTTTCCAATATAGTGACTAGAGGCCAGCAGGTACAGCATGGAGGAGTATAAGGAGACATATCAAAGCCATTGGTCACGTCGGGGTTTTCCGGAATAATTCGTTGAGTCGGGAAACAGAATAATTTTGCTGAATCGAACTCCAGCGCCACTGTGGCCGCACTGCGCATTAATAGCAATTAATAGCAAACGTTCGCGTGACAGAGTGAGGTTATGAATCTCTTGTATTGCTGAATAGAATAAGATAAAAAGGATAACAATTACATAAGAAAGACAAGAAAGAAATAGTGAAAGTGTAAAAAATCGAAAAATAAAATAAAGTAAGTAGCTGCCTTTAAAATTTATATATGTTTGGTTATAAATGCGGTCGATAGTTATGTAAAATGCGTTTGATTCTAAAAGTTCTTTTTGTTTTTAATTTTTAATATTATTTTTAAATTCAATTTGTTAAAACATACATAAATGCATGTTCTTACAATAGATTTTTAAATATATTGGTCTCGGAGATTCAGTGTATTATAAAAATTAATGTTAAATTTATTTGTATGCTTTTAATTTGCAGATATGAGTACGAAATTGGAAAAACGTAAGAGAAGCAGTAAATGCATAAAGGATCAGATATTTAAAAGCTTTCAAGAATCACTGCATGAAATAGAATTACCCTCGCCACAATGGGGTTTCGTAAAAGGTAATAATAAATTCTTTGGGTTCCAAAAAGTGGAAACTTCTTGCTGCATTAAGAAACGAATTGCTGTATTTCGCAATAGGTATGTAAAAGTGTTTGTTGATGACAAAATTGTTTCATCGTATCGGGGAAATCGAATCAGTAATTTAAAGGAATTAATTGATCTTTTACAAGCTGTTGACAAAATGGCTATTTAAAAAATAATTTGCGCTACTCACAATGTGTTTAATAATTTTTGTTGTAAAGCTGGATAAGAATTCTGATGAAATGTAATATTTTAGTGGAGAAGATTCTCAAACGTCGAGGAAATTGTACACGCAATTTAATTTGTGAATTAAAATAATTAGGAGTGCCGAAAACGTTTCACTGGGCCTATAATCATAAGTTTATTAATTTAACGTTAATTTACGTTGAAATGTGTATATAGAATAAAATTTGTAAATACATATAATTTCTTTTTAATGTATGGGAATCTTGAGTGACTTTGCTTAGACAATAAATAATGTCAACACAAAAAATATGTTTTATATCAAATAAATTATTTATTTTAACAAGACAATATGTCAACATTAATAAAATTTGTTCTTTCAAAGTATTTTAGTTTTAATCACAGTCTTTTGTACTTTTTAGTGGCTTATTTCTTGGTCCACACGCAGATGCAGATATTGCATTCTGACAAATTTGAAGCTTCTCTTCCTGTCAAAGAAATATTTTAAAATAAGTTTTATTTATAAAAAATGTTTTCCAGTAAATAGGGAATACATACTTTATACTACACGAAAATAAAGGAATGTTATTTATTAGATACATGTTGAACTACTTAATTAGAAATTTAATTTCAATAAAAGTTAGATAAAATCTGCATCAAAGATTACAGTTAAAATAAAGTTATAGTTACAAATATCGAAACTCAGGTTGGGATTACTTACCGTTCTTGGTGCACGAAAAAAGTGGCTTTTTCCCCCATTTTTCCGAAAATTAGATTTTAAATCAGTGGTAGAGTCACAGCCGGGAATAAAACACTTCATTCTCTACCACTTTTCAAATAAAATGGACCGAAAACCCACGAAAGTGTCAACATTCAAATTGGTGGTTATGTGTGAAAACAGAAAAAGCCGGAAAACAAGTCAGATTCCGTCCAGCAGAGGCGCTGAAATTCGATTCAGTAAAATTATTCTATTTCCCGACTCCACGAATTATTCCGGAAAACCACGACCAATCCAAGTCGAGTTCCCCAGCCTAAAATACGTCTCCTTATACTCCTCCATAAGGTACAGTCCCGACTTTTGGTTTTAGACTCTACTTATATCCTCCTTCCACTTTAAGAGAAAATCTGCAGACTTATATTCTTTCAAACACTTTACGCTGTTTTTGGTCTAAATTGTCTAGACTATTTGGTCAAGTTATGATAAATAGATGATAACTATTTATAGTATGTGCTTTTCTGTTTTATTTACTAGTTTATTTGAGGTACTTCTATTCTAACGGGTAAGATAATTATACGCAATTTTTAAATATATATAAAAAATTATTTATGAAATTATGCAAGGTTACAGAAAAAAATTAATGAATATATGGGATTAATTTATGCCAATATTCTTTCAGGAACTTAATAATAGAAGCTGCCAAATGTATTAAAGTGTGCGTAAAGGATGCGACTTTACAAAATTGACAAATGTGCAGTCACTCGCTTCTAGACATGATTCTGTAATATTTTCCATAGAATCATATAGGCACCGTGCGAAGTCATGGTAGGGAGAGTTAAATCGACGCCAGCGCACGCAGTGGATAATTCAGGCGTTAAAAGAGGCTGTTTTATACTTCCGAGCAATCAAAATACATGTGCAAATCTAAATTTTGTTTTAATTAAAAAAATATAGCTGAAATGAGCCACCGAAGTTGTTGTGTTGTGAATTGTAAAAATACAAGCAGGAAAAGTGAGTGTAAATTTTATAAATTTCCAACGTCTAAATGGAAAATAAATCAAAGGAATAAGTATGGGTACTGTAGGGTGTTGCATGAACTGATGCTTGTCGAATTATACGAGATTTTATTAAATAACTTTCATTATTTCTACGGAACTCTTGGGCATCTCGTACGTGTTCTGCCAGAACGAGATTTTTACCTTTAATTTTCGTTTGTGGTTGAAATTCTATTGTATGTTTAATTGATTGAAAACCTGTTTTAGTAATTATATCCATGATGAATTTGAATCTGAAAATAAACAATTAATATTTATTTACTCAACAAGTACCTAAAAGTGTCATCATGAAATTACAATTTAATTCTTTATTATTTTTCTAGTCTGTTCTGATCTGTCATTAACTTAAGGTAGTCGTCATGCCAAAAAACAGTATCTGGAAAAAGAAGTTTTTCTATGATTTCAAGACTGAAGATTATATCATCAGCCATGTCATATGTAAGAAAAGACACTCTTTTTAATGAAAAAATTTAAAAATTACGAAAAATAATTTTTTAATAATGTTTTTTGTAATAGGATTTTTCCTTACTATCGCTTCTTATCAATTTTTTAAAAATGATTGAAGTTTCTTAAATCATAGCTTTTTTTTCGGGGAAAATATTCTCTACAACTTAACCGTTTCCAATTTTTGAAAATAAATCAATTATTATCAAATACAGCAATTTGTTTATAAAAATTTTGTTTTGGAAAATTGATTTTTAATTATTTCAGTCATTAAAGAATTTATTTTCAAAAATTGGAAACGGTCAAGTTGTAGAGAATATTTTCCCCGAAAAAATAAGCTATGATTTAAGAAACTTCAATCATTTTTAAAAAATTGATAAGAAGCGATAGTAAGGAAAAATCCTATTACAAAAAACATTATTAAAAAATTATTTTTCGTAATTTTTAAATTTTTTCATTAAAAAGAGTGTCTTTCCTTACATATGACACGGCTGATGATATAATTTACAGTCTTGAAATCATAGAAAAACTTCTTTTTCCAGAGACTGATTTTTGGCACGACAACTACCTTAACCTTATATTTACTGGTTTCTATATCATTTTTATTATGGAAAATACTTACTTTTTACTGCTGATTTCACACAAATACTTCACAAGGAAAAACAATCGAATTTTAAAGTGAATCAAATTGTTTTTTTGTTTGTTTTTTTATTGATAATAAACATTTTTATAACTAAGTCCCATTATAATACATTGTAAAAGTTCTCGAACAGCCTCCTTTAGTTCACTCATGCTATGGCGCTGCAGTCACGCACGGTGCCTATACACTTTGACCCCTCTGACTACAGCGTCGAAATTAGAGAGAATTTCGGGCCCAAATTCGACATTCAAGAATAGTCGCTGCTCTCCCCCGCTTTCCAGTTCTTTCCTCTCCAGTTCATACTTGTATCTTCAATAAAGTTTGATCACGTTCAGTGGTGTTTACCCACGTTCAGCTCTGTTCACCCCCCTCTTAAACAAATAAACCTTTGAAAATGCTCTACTTTGTTATAGATCAAACTGCCTCTTAACATTAGAAATTCCAAGAAAAAACCGGACTTGTAAAGAAGCTGGACTGTATTGATAAATTTATACGTTGAACTGCAATAACAATCCTAGACAAGAAGCACTTTACAAACAATAAATATTCAATGCCTTTTTATATATTAACGATTATTTGTTTATAAAATTTGTTATTATAGATAACAACTATTAAGTTATCTTCTATTCAAATTCGACAGTTTCGACTCTTTCTGGTAGAATTTTTTGAAAAGGGAGCTTATATTTAAATAAACCTAGCGTAAAGTAGCATTATAACTCATGAATGAGGCAAAATAAATAATTAACATGTTTTGATCCTTATTCTGCGTTAAAAATAACGTTAACTGGTAATTGAAATATGCAATAATTTTATTTATTAGCGCTAAAAATTAAAAAAACATAATACCTGTCATTGAAGGCAGTGCAGTGGTTCACCTTTTGTGGAACGTCTCCACCGTTAAAGTTGACCATTGGTTGGAGTGAGACACAACTATACTTTCGTCTTACTCTAACAAATAGTCAATCCTGACGGTAAAGACATGGAAAGTGATGAACCACTGCACTGCCTTTAATGACAGGTATTATGTTTTTTTTTTAATTTTTAGCGTTAATAAATAAAATTATTGCATATTTCAATTCAGCCTAAACCTATCGTTCAGCCAGTTAGTTAGGGTATAACCCCCAGTAATATCACATTTCTTATGAAGTTTAAATTTGAATGAATAGTATGGAAATCGTTAACATCAAGCTGTGGGGTATCACCGCTTCCCGCCAACTGCCTCACTGAGAGTGACCAGGATACAAGCCCGGCTAGTGGCGGGGTTGAGAAAGGCGGAGAGGGCGCTCAGATCGAAAAAAGAAGAAGAAAAATATAGAGTAAGCTAGAGTTAGTCCATGGAGACTAGATATAAGGAGACCAATCTCTTATGGCCGTACTTCACAAAACACGAAATGAAGTTCTGCCAAGTACTTAGTTAGGAAACTTCCCGATTAGGTCACGTGTGTTCCCTGAGTGCAAAATGGAGGCATCCACGGTTTATAAGCATCGTATATTAGACGTCGCCATTTTGCACTCAGGGAACACACATGCCCTCATCGGGAAGTTTTGTAACTATGTACTTTGCAGAACTTCATGTCGGGAATGGATATATGGAGATTGGTCTCCTTATATCTAGTCCAGGCCTACCCGATTGTGTGTAATAGAAATGGCGGAATTCCACGCCACCTACCACCACTTTGGCAACTAAGACTTTGTGCACATGTATTAGTTCGCATGCATTTATTCATTAATGGTTTGAATGTGTGAAATAAAATTTTCAATTTAATATAAATTAAAGATTATTTATATTAAATTTATATTAAATGATTATTGCAATGGGAGTCTCGATATAACCTTTACAAATCCCATAAAGCTATTCAAACACATATCACAGTTACTTTATGATAGTTAGGTTTAAATTACAACCTTGCACGAACTACGAGTCAGCCGCTGGCACAGCGTTGGTGACTATACGTTTACACACATGCTACGAATTCTAAGCCAGTGGTGCACTAAAATTTTTACCATGTTGACACATGAAATTTTTTCAAAACAGCATAACTCAACGGCGTCCCACGGTATTCTACTACATGTACGGGGATAAATTTATTATAATAATTAGCAAAAAAAATACTTTTAATTATATCCTCTTTCAAAGCAGTTGAACTTGACTAATTTTAAATCGAGAAAAGCGAATATGACTTTTATTTTTATTAGCTCTGGGTCACGAAATACAGCTCCTAAAAATGAACATCTGTGGTTATCAATGTACTCTTCGTGGTTTGTGCGAATAACAGTTATTAGAATTAGGTGTGGGAGTTTTAGATTAAAACTCAGATTAAGTCAATATGTTTTCACTAAGACTTTTATTCTCAATAGCATGAGGAAGGTACGTCTATCCTAGAGGACTTCTACTGAAACACTAAACTAAAAAGAAAACTCTACAAGAAAAATGACTAACTTAAGAAAGAGTTTATGGACCTAGAGAACAGAGTTTTTATTCATCTGTCCAGCATGCATTTTGGATTTTACAGGCTCTTGAGTTCGGCGCCTGCCCTGTCGTAAATTATGATTTTCTATGAAAGGAAATTTAAAGTGCCCTTAATATATTACAATATTTCAACTCGCATTTCTTCGTTCTCTCAGTCTAACTAAATTTCTATGTCGAGTGATTTTTGACAGTTTATTATATTGTTGAGCGTACACATTTCAACACGCCCCCTCAAAAATTAATCGACTCATAATAAAAGTACCTTATTTGAATTAACTATTCTAAATAATATCAATTTAAACCCTAACATTCCTTCCTCATGCAATCTGGGGAATTACATATGGTCCAACATCCGTTGCAAGGAACAGGGAAACCCAGAAAAACCTGCTCAGACCATCTCTCCGATCAATTAATACAATATTTTGTTTTCTTAATAATATATTGATATTTATCGGCGCTTCCATTACTCAATACCCATTCCTTTTCTAAATTCCAGAAATTTTGCTGATGGTAATGGTTTAGTCAGTGCGTCTGCTATCTGGTCACCTGTTGAAACATGTTCAAGTGTGATTACCTTTTTTTCTATTTGCTCCCTAGAGAAATTATATTTAATGTCTATATGTTTCGATCTCTTATGATTAGTTGGGTTATTTGCTATACTTATACAGCCCATATTATCTTCATAGATTGTTATTGGTTTCAAGAACTTAATATTTATACTTTTCGCTAGAGATTTAAGCCATAATGCTTCTTTCACAGCTTCAAAAAGAGCCATATACTCAGCTTCTGTAGAAGAAACAGCTACCGATGCTTGTCTTTTTGTATTCCAGCAAATTGTACATCGTTCAAATAATTTAAATAGATAGCCAGTAGTGCTTTTTCTATCTGTTCCTTCATCACCACCCCAATTAGAATCAACATAGCCAATTAAAATTTGGTCGTAATTACCTTTTCTATAAGTTAATTTCAAATTCATTGAGCCCTTCAAATATCTTAGGACTCTTTTTAAACATTGCCATAGTTCTCTATTATTTTTATTTCAATATCTACTTAGAATATTTATTGCTGTACTCAAGTCGGGCCGTGTACAAACCATTATGTACATTAAGCATCCAATGAGATTCCTACACGGAGCATTATATTTCTCATCAGAATTTAAATCCACATAATTCATTTTATTTGGAAGAGGTGTGCTTACAGCATTGCAATCATTCATGTTGAACTTATTCAAAACTGTTTTAATGTAAGAATTTTGATCTAGAGTAATTATATTGTTATTTCTTTCAATTCTAATTCCAAGAAATAGTTTGATCTCTTTTAAATCTGTCATACGAAATCTATTCATTAAATAAGTTTTGAAACTATTCATTGTTTGAATGTTAGCTGCAGCAATCACCAAATCATCGACATAGAGTACAACATATATATTCTTCGATATATCTCCATTATCTAAGAAATAAATGCATCGATCTACTGATGAATTTTGGAATCCCTTATCTAGCAAAGCTTTTTCAAAGGTCTCAAACCAACATCTTGCTGCCTGTTTTAGACCATAAAGTGCTTTATTTAATTTACAAACTTGATTTGCATTACATTTTACACCTTCTGGAACTCTCATATAAATTTCTTCTTTTAATGTTCCATTCAAAAAAGCAGTTTTAACATCCATATGATGAATAAGTAAGTCATGTTGATTTGCAAAAACTACAATAAAACGAAAACTAGAGATTCTTGCTACAGGAGCAAAAGTTTCATTGTAGTCGATTAAATATTCCTGACTGAAACCACGGGCAACAAGACGAGCCTTATATTTATTTGGATTCCCAAATTCATCGTTCTTTATAGTGAAAACCCATTTACAATCTACAATATTTTTATATGCTGGTCTTGACACTTAAGTCCAAGTATTATTAATCGAAAGTGAATTTATTTCATCTTTGATTGCTTCTTCCCATTTTTCTCTATCATCTCTCTTTTTAATTTCATGAAAAGAATTTGGAACTTTGCAAACTATAGATTCTGCACACAACAGATAACTAGTTTCCTCGTATGAAACATGAGGTTTATGTTTGTTCCTGTCACTCCTTCTTAAATTTGTTACTTCTTGATTTTTATTTAGATTATCATGAGATTTTGACTGGTTGTGTTTATCTGTTTCAATTACAGATTTATTTGACTTATCCAATTTTTCATTTGGATTTACGTCATTTCTTGGTTCTAGCTCATCTGATTCAGTTTCTTCAGATTCAGTACCCAGAAATATATCTGATTTCTTGTTATCAGATTTTCGAGACTCAACTGATTTACTAAAAACATTATGTTCATCAGTTTTATTGAAGTTTTCAATTTCAACTTCTTGAAGTCCCATTTCTGGTCTAGATACCAAGAAGTTAAATTCATCAACTATCACGTCTCGCACTACAACAAACCTTCCAGATTCCACATTCCATACTTTATAACCGTTCGTTTCGTAACCAACTAATACTCCTTTCGAAGATTTATCATCGAATTTAGTTTTTCTAATTTTATTATGCATATAAACTGTACTACCAAAAATTTTCAAATATTTCAACTGTGGCTTTTTACTGTGCCATAATTCGTATGGTGTTTTATTTTGTTTCAGAGCATTTGTTGGGGTTCTATTTATTAGATACGTAGCAGTTAAAACTGCTTCTCCCCAAAATACTTTATTTATCTTTGCACCGTTTATTAATGTACGTGCTTTCTCGGTAATTGTTCGAACCATTCTCTCTGAAACTCCATTTAATGCCGAAGTATGTGGAACTGTTAAGTGATAGCTGATGCCTTTAATTACACAATAGTCTTTCATCTCATTTGATAAATATTCTCTACCATTATCACAATATAAATTCGATACTTTTAAATTAAAATGAGCTTCACTTTTTGCAATAAAGTCTTTTAAAACATGAAATACATCTGATTTATAAGTTATCAGATATGTAACACAATAGTGCGTATATTCATCAATAAAAATTACGAAGTAATTCTTATTGTCAATTGTAGAAGGAGTGACTGGACCACACACATCAGAATGAACAATAAACAGTGGTCGTTTGATATAGTCCTTATTCTTTTTCTTTTGAAAAGGTAATCGTGCTTGTTTTCCAAAAATACAAGCTTCACATAATTTATCATTTATCATGATATTATCAATTAAATTAATATCATCGACCATCCGTTTATCCTTCAACTCTAAAAATTTTGATTTACCCATATGACCCAATCGCTGATGCCATATTTCATAATTATTGCCTATTGCATTATAAACTCTCTTATTATTAATTATATTTGCATCAACGATAAATTCAATAGAAATTAAATTATTCATGGGCTTACCGGTCATTATTATTTTACCGTGTTTACTTATTTCAACCCCATTTGGATTGAAACATATACTCATCTGGGCTTGCTGCATCTTTGGAACTGATAGAAGATTATTCGGCACTTCTGGGCAGTAGAGAACATCCTCCAAAACTCCTTGGACACCGATATTACTCGTGACGTTGATAATTCCTTTTTTCGTAGCCGTAATAAAAGTTCCGCTCTTTGCCACAGAGATTTTGACAGGTGGATTCAATTCATTCGAGCTAGAGTATAATTCTTCATTGTTGATGAGATGATCCGAAGCTCCCGAATCCAGAAGAAAAATGATTTTATTGATGCTTTTATCATACTGATTATTTCCAGTCATGAAAGCAAAACCTGAAGTATTTGAATATGATGTTGTAGGTTGACTTGTATCTATTGTCTGCACCGTACTATCTCTCTCTGCTGAATACTGTTTACTCCTCTTGTAAAAGATGCAATCTTTAATTACGTGATTATTTCTACCACAATGGTAACACTTTATATTTCCTGAATTCTTCCTATTGGACTTGAAGTTCCGTCTATTGTGATTCTTCTTGAATTTTCCTTTGAACTTTGAATTGGTTAAGTTATTCTGCTTTCTTTTTATTTGGCCATTTTCTTGAGAAGCTTGAAGGACTTTTACACTCGTGTCACTACTCTCTGTCTTCAATTTGACTTCATGATCTAACAATCTAGTTTTCACAAACGCTAAAGTCAAATTATCCTCTGACAACGTTTCAATGGCTGTGATGACTCCATCATACACTGCTGGGAGTGTTAGTAATAAATGTGACACTTTGTCAGTCTCTTCTAAGCGTGCACCTGCGGCTGATAACTCTGTTATTAGATCATCGAAAATTGTGAAGTGTTTAATTAAAGGAATATCTCCTTTCAATTTCAGACTGAGCAATTTCTTTCGAATTGCCAGCTGTGTAGCCAAACTCTTTCGTTCATAAATGGCATCTAAGCTCAGCAAAACTTCTTTTGCAGAAATGTCCGTTTTCACGAAGCCAAGGAATGAATCAGACAAATATTCAACTAATACACTTTTAGCAACTTTCTCTGCCTTCTTCCACACATCGGTCATTTCAGTTGGAACTGGTTCATCTATCACTTTTAATACATCTAGTTCAGTTAATAGTGAACGAACTCTAAACTTCCACACATTATATTTCTCACCATCAAAAGGCTTGATGTTCCTTTTGATTTTGGAATTTTCCATTGTCACTTTTATTTTGAAACACTTCACAATTTCGCACTTTCACACAATTTATCACAGATTACACTTTATCGGAATGTTCACTCGTTAATCGCGTAATCTGGGCCCATAACCTATTAGAATTAGGTGTGGGAGTTTTAGATTAAAAATCAGATGAAGTCAATATGTTTTCACTAAGACTTTTATTCTCAATAGCATGAGGAAGGTACGTCTATCCTAGAGGACTTCTACTGAAACACTAAACTAAAAAGAAAACTCTACAAGAAAAATGACTAACTTAAGAAAGAGTTTATGGACCTGGAGAACAGAGTTTTTATTCATCTGTCCAGCATGCGTTTTGGATTTTACAGGCTCTTGAGTTCGGCGCCTGCCCTGTCGTAAATTATGATTTTCTATGAAAGGAAATTTAAAGTGCCCTTAATATATTACAATATTTCAACTCGCATTTCTTCGTTCTCTCAGTCTAACTAAATTTCTATGTCGAGTGATTTTTGACAGTTTATTAAATTGTTGAGCGTACACATTTCAACAACAGTTTATCCAAAAAATGTTAAATTAGTGACATTTATAATTTAATTCTTCAGAAAAGTCCTGGAAGTAGTTTGTCAAAAAGGGGTAGTTTAAGGTTAAATGCAAATCCCATCCCCGTACAAATAATAAAGTCTCGTGGGGCGCCGTTCAGCTCGCCGTTGAGCTATGCTGTTTTAAAAAAATTTCATGGGTCAGCATGGTAAAAATTTTAGTGTGCTACTGCCTTAGAATTCGTAGTTTTTGTGCATACGTATAGTCACCAATGCTATGCCAGCGGCAGACTCGAAGATCGTGCAACGTTGCAATTTAAACCTGACTATCATTGAGCAACTGTAATATGCGATTGAATAACTTGATGCCAACGATTATTGTTGAAAGTTAAAAAAATGTCTTTGTTGATTTAATAACATTTTTAATAAATAACATTCATGGTTTTAAATTCTACTTAAATATAAGCTCCTTTTTTAAAAAATTCTACCTGAGATCGATTTTTTTACATACAACCTTAAAAGCCAATCCTTTGAAATGCCCCTTGCAAATTCTATAGCTTGTCGTACAGGCGCGCGGCCTAGTAGAAACATGAGGGAATACGCAGCGCTAGGATTCGTTCACTTTGAATTTTAACGAATCAAATTAAAAGATCCTTGAACTTTGTTGATTTTTACATGGCTTCGCCATCACTTCGTTAATATTTTTATTTTATATTTTCAAAACTTCAATAATTATAAGCGTATAAAATGAATAGATTTATGCTGAAACATATTTTAATTTTCTAATACAAAAAGCTTTCCATTTTAATTGAAAATTTCAAAAAAGTAGCTGATGTTAATTATTACATTAGCATTTTGTCCGAATAATAAGCAAAACTGTTCACATTTTGAGAATATATTACGATTTATTATAGATGTCGACAGATTCGGTTCGAATCCGGGCTGAAGCAGAAGTTTTGTCGTTCTTCAATAATTTTCTGAAAGAATCATGAAATTGGATACAAGTCAAAGTACCTGACAAAGGTTTTCTGATTTTGCGGTAGCTTGTTACTATAGTCAACCAGCAGAATGAAAATGTGTTTCAAAAAGCAATGGCAATGAAGGCCTCAATAAATGGCACTAAATTGTTAACCCTAGCGAACACAATAGGTTCATAGTCCTTTGGTATACGAGTAATGATTCCAATAAGTTGACCTTTTGTATCAATCAGAGGACAACCAAAGTTAAGCTAAGTAACAATAAAAACCTTATTTTTATACATTGCATGGTAATATATAAATCCACTCAAAATATGTGCAGTAGGTACTACAATGTTATTTGTTAATAAAATCAATCAAATCAATTACCCAAGTTAACTTTTGATGTTCAAAATCCGGTATCCCGCAAAACTGAACGTTATTGTCATAAATATAATCAGCATCATGAAGCTTCACTAAGCAATCCAAATAATGTTCAGTTTGGATATGCATCTTTACTAGGTCTTCTTTCTTAATTGTAATTCCATCAGATGGATTTTGCCACCCAAATATAGTACCAGTTCTAATATGAATGGTGGGATTGGTTGAAATGGTAACACTCTTAATCATAATCGATTTCTTGCGGTCAATCTGCAATAAATATTTCTTTAGAAAGTGCAGGATGATTTTTGTATTAATTATTTCGAGAGGCACTTTAAAGGCTATAGAATTCTAACGGTTTGAAACGTGAAATAGTTTGAATATTATGATTCAGAATTAACATAGGGAATCTCTGATAATAAAAATTAATAATTAAAAACAATTTGGATTTATTAATTGACTCAATGAATAATATAAACTAGTCGATTAACTTACCAGAATCAGTCCAATATCAAGGATCTCTTTAAGATCGCCATGTTTCCGCATATAATCATAATGGCGATACAATTTTTCAATGGAATAAGCAATTGAATTATTGTATACATTCATATAGTTCTACGGAAATGAACCTTGAAGTTTTTATACAATTCAGATTTTTTGCCAATTAAAGTCAAGCAAAATCCTGCAGATACTGCAATATTTTTCGAAATTAGAGATGCAGTGCAAAAGGGTTCCCATACTTCTCTGATTTCAGTTTTTCTTGTTATAACACCCAAATACGACCCTATTCTGGATGTACTACTAGGTTCTCGGCATATTATTTTACCATTTATTCGAGATGAATTTAGCACTGTAACGTGAAACAAAAATCATAGACGGAAAGCATGTGCTTTCATGATTGGCTTAATATGCAGTCAGGTTTAAAAAAATCTCATTTCATAAGCTACAAGTTTCGATCTAAATAATAGTATATTGTGATACAAGTGCAAAAAAGCGGACTTTTTATGAAGATTGTAAAGATATCAGCATGAGCCGCAAAGCATATCACATGCAGCACGAGTAGAGTTAGAAAGTTTTCGGTAAAATAAAATTGGAGAAGGTAACAAAGAAAATTTCGATATATTACCGATAGGCAAGAATTTATGGAGGAATATAACTATATAGTATGCTTTTTTAGCATTTTACTTGTTATTATCCTACACTTAAACAACATTTACTTGTAATATAATGCACGAAAAATAAGGAAAATTTGTTATACAACAAAGCGAATAATTTTATTTTCCAAAATTTCAAGAATCCGAAACAATTTGGACCTTCAAAATACCAAAATGACCAAATTTTGACCAAAACAAGTCTTCAGAATAAACAATTGTTTCAGATTCTAGAAATTTTGAACTATACACAGAAAAGAATTCGACAAGGCAATTGAGCAAATGAAAAGTGATCCAAACTTCAAGGAATTAATATGTACAAATCATATGATAGTATATTGTGTTGCAAGGACGCGATGTGGGTGATTCCCGCATGAATGTGAAAAGGCGCAGGAGCAGACGATGTCGAGTCGACGTGTATGCGAATACGAGCCGAAGGCAATCCAACGAAGAGGCATCGTCTGTGCGAATTGATAAGGAAGTCACCTATCGCGCCCGCGAAACACATACTATTTTTTGTTATTTGCACATGAGAATGACCCCATTCTATTAGTAACAATTTTAGTATGCAATGGGCCTAACTTAGGTGCCAAAAATGAAATTTACATTGCCTTGCAATTGATTATCCCGTCGGTATATATAAATAATGCGAGAATCATAAATGCCCGTACTATTTGACAATGGAATAATGCGAGAATAGAAAATTCTCGTATAGTTCCAAAGATGTGGGAATCAGGCATATTGCATACCAAAATTGATGTAACAATGGGCTCATTATCATGTGAGGATGACAAAAAAATTTTGGTCAAATAGTATGAACTATTTAGGTAAAGATTCACATTTTACACAGTTGATGAATAAATGAAATTATTATTCTCTACAAATTGCATACTACTGTGGGGAAAAGATTAAGGTGAATTTTTAATTTAAACTTCGCGGGCTAACTGATTCGGGTAAACTCTTTAATTTTTATGTTGGTCCTACTGTTACTGATATCTGTGCCAAATTTCATGTCAATGTCATCATTTTTGACATAGTTACGCTTGTGTTTTCTAAACGACTAAACGTGATTTTTTCCATTTTTACAATGTCTGAATTTTTTGAGCGATGAAGTGCCATTAAATTTTGTTTGCGGAATGAAACTTGAGTTGCTAAAACGTTCAGAATATTGCAGAAGGCCTTCGGTGATTTGACCATGTCGCAGAAAAATGTTTATAAGTGGTACAAAGACTCCAAAGAAGGCAGAGAACATATTGATGACTTGAAACGCCCCGGACGATCATCAACATCAACTGACGAGCAACACGCCAATCAAATCAAAGAATTACTGCACAAAAATCGTCGATTGACAATTAGAGACCTTGCTGATACTATTGGCATTTCAAGAGGATCACTTAACACCGTTTCAAAAGATATTTTGGGCAGACAACTCGTGGTTTTTGCAGCACGATAATGCGCTGTCACACACTGCAGTCGTTTTTCGTGACCATTTCGCCAAAAACTCGATGCATATCGTTCCACAACCACCATATTCGCCTGATTTGGCTCCGTGTGATTTCTGGCTATTCCTCAAACTCAAAAGACCACTCCGAGGACACCGTTTTGATACGATTGATAATAAATAAACAAACATAAAAAGTTCTTCTAAATTTTGTTACTTTTCTGCGAAAAAAAAACAAAATTTTTTTTCGTTTTGAGAAAATGCAAATCCGTAATGAACTCACGGCAACTTCATACTGGTTATTTGATTATACTTCGTAAATATGTATCGTGTCACATAACCTACAAATGACTCTAAATTATTTGATGTTTTTGTCATGTTCATAAGGTTACAGATATTCACTTTAACTGATTCCGAGACATTCCTTCATCCACTCGTTCGTTACCAGCTAAACGTTTAACTGTCACAAAGATTAATTTTGCTGTCACAACTACACTCTTTTATCCGCGTAGTTTTGTTTGAACGTTGAGATGATTTTGACTTTGTAGTTATGCAGATTCGAATTCAGTTTTAATTTTTATTTTATTCATTTGCAAAAAAGTGTAAAAAGTTAGATTCAAGCAGGATGTGAATTAAAATTGAGTTTCTGTATTAATGAACATATCAAATTATATGATTCGATTCTCTTATGAATGAAGCATAATAATACTCTTCAGTTTCCGCAAATTGTTGTAAGTTTTTGAGAAAAAAGTGTTTCAAGAAAATACTAGTACAGTGAAAACTTGATTATTGCAAGGTTCCGAAACGAGCGAGACTCGTTTATTGGAAGACGAGAGGGGCTTCCACCACCGCAACTATCGGAAAGGTTGTTTTTCAGGGCAAGCAGTGGATTGGTTGTTGCCCCAACCACAGTGTTGCGTATATGGCAAAGATGGGGGTTAGGGTAACGCTCGAGCCTTGCAATAGACAAGTCTAATAATAAACGAGTTTTTACTGTAATTTACCCGAATTATCGCATTCTTCTTGACGTAATACATATAAGGTAATGGAACCAATAATCGATCAGTAACCAATACTCGATCACTTCGGTATGAATTCATGTTTATTATGAATTCAAAAAAGCAAAATACTGCAAAAAAATTGTGACATTTAAAAAAAATACTTAACAATATTATACTGCCCAATTATTATTCAAAAATATAACATAGTGTATGATAAAAATATTTCCCCGACGCGCTCGTTGAATTTCGTGCGTTACAGTCGCCTGCGCCGTCGATCAGTGGTGCCGCCAACTCTCATGTGCCCGTGCTAAGTTGGACGATAATCAAGGAAAAGTTGGAAAAATCGCGTGAGAGAAGGCATTACCAGGCTTATGAAGGCTTTTTCTATTATTACAGACAGGTAATTATAATCAAAAATTTGATTAAATGTGTAAAAAACGCTGATCGTCTTTTCGTATACAAAAAGCGAAGGGGAACCAAAAGTCGATCAGCCTACCGCGATGCTGTGTTCGTTTTTTTTAATTCTTAAAAATGAGTTTTTTAACTTTTAGTCGAAATTTTATGGTGCTCGATTAGTGAAAACTATAAAAGAAGTGATATTTTTCAAAAATTTTCACATAAATGCTTCAATTTTTGCATGTATGTTTTTGAGGTTATATGATTGTTTTGATGTGCATATATACTTTCACAGTGACCTATATTTTTATTTTTATTTTTATTTAACTATGAGTTACAGTACATACTACATGAATAAAATAATCATTTGCAGATGGTGAAGGTTAGAAAAGAAAAACTTTACTCTCCGTAAAACAGCTGATCACAAATGACATGATCGACTATTGGTCCCTTGCTGATCGACTACTGGTTTCGCGGGGTTTTCGGTGATCGAGTATTGGTACCCAAAAGTAATGTTTTAAAAACGCCTAATTCATTTACAAAACGACACAAAAAAATTTTCTGCGTCTGGAATTCGATAAACAAAACCTTTTTCTACAATATATATACGAAAGTTTAATTTATTACTCTAATGCTATACACTTTGAAAGGTCGTTTTCCGTAACCTACCTACATGGATGCTGATCGAGTATTGGTTCCATTACCTTACTGCCTTAAGAACTGTAAGCACAAGATGTAAGCGATTATTTTTTCGAAATTCGTAAATAAAATGGCCAGTTTCATATATTCTATTAAATAAATCGCAAAGGATAATACGCCCCAAACAACTAACTGCGCATGCGTGATGTCTAAGATTTTAATAACACGCCTATAATCACCCACTTTGCGTTCATTTTACAGGCGTGCAAAATTGGCCATTCTTTACAAGTGTGGAAGAAAATTCAATCGCACAATTTCCTGAAATTTTTGAACCTCTGTGTTATATTGTACATGTTAGGACTTAATGGGTCAATGTATTTTCTGTATTAAAATTATAAACTAAAACAAATTGAATATTTCTGTTTAAACAAATTGGAAATGTTCTTTTTATTACGCTTTTTTCAAGTGATCAAGGTGGCCGATTTAATGAATTTGTTACAAATCTATTGATTTTCAAGATAATGTTAAGATTTTTTTCAGCAATACATATGTTTGCATTTAAGAAAATAATTATACACCACAAGCTCTGCTACTGTCTGCGATTCCCTGCCGATATTCATGTGTATCCTGCGCACTAGGTAAATATTCCTGTAAAATCATTTCTAATTCCTATTTTCTGGTTTTAAATAAAAGAATATATATGATATTATTAACTTAAATAGACATAGTTCATAACAGCCTTGTAAATTATTTATAAAATGGATTTTTGAAATATGAAGATTTTTTAAAGAAATCTGAATAATTTTCAAAATTTGCCTGATGATTTCTAGAAAAAAATTTGGTAAATCTGAAAATGTATATTTTGACCACCAAGCAGCTTGGGGCAGGAGCTCCTGAGTGCCAAACAAAGGTTACAGGAGAGACGAAAATCAATGTATGTTAGGAAAATAAGCAAGATGAAAAAAGGATTCTGAGGGCTTTATTGTCTTGGATTAGGACAATAAAAAATGAATTTCCACTTTTTCAAATAGTGGAGCCACGAACAGATTGTTAAACCTTTTCTTTCGATGGATGCCCAAATGGTGTGAAAGATATCTGCAAACACAGTTAGACATAAAACTAAAAAAGAATCGGTCTATTATATGGGCATAAAATATCATGGAAGTACGTAAGAATTCTAAAAAATATCGATTTTTGTAGAAATGGTAGATATGTGAAGAAAAAATATCATTCAAAAAAATATTTTAGAAAACCGAAAACTTTGTAAGATATTTAGAAAACTATATGTACTTCTAAGGAATATGAAGTAGAGAATATTTTGTCCGAATTTCATGTGAATGGGATAAAAATCTTTCCAGTTATCAGATTTTGCACAATAAGTACCTTATGCACGCATGTGTTGAAGTATATTGAATTCAGATATATTTGAAGAAACCTAAAACTTATTATGAAATTAATTGAATATAAATTTATTAATGTCAGCTAAGACTAATGGTTGAATTATTCGTTGCCGAAATGCAATTGATCGCGATATAATATAATATAAATATTGCCTTTTTTGGGCCTCGGACTCGTGCTATTTTGTTCTGGTTTCTCCGACGTTGTCAGAAAAGATATTTGTTGGGGAACCCCCTGATATCACACTTCTGGCAACGTCGCCTGTGTCTCGGTTGAAAATGGTCACAGGTGATGGTGCACTGTTAGATTTTAGCTGAGGCCGAGCGTTCTGTGGATGCGATGGTTTATGAGGTCTATTTTCCTTTTTGTATAATATGCCCAAAACTGGCAGCCTCAGTTAAAGAAACATCCTTGTACCTTTTTTATGTGAAACCTCTATTTCCTAATAGCGTGAGAAATGTAGACAGCTTAAGTTTTGCTAAAATCTAATTTTAATCTTATATGTTCAGCATTGGAAATCTTAACATGCGATCCACATTGAAAGAATGCTCTCCAACATTAGTAAGTGAGAATCAGAAAAGGTCACACCAGAGAATACAAATGAGCCAAAAATTTAAAATTTAGAATCCAACAACATCAATTCTCAATAGCGAGAGAATAACAGCACATATAGACTATAAGTTAATAGGAATTTCATAAGTTAGATTAGAATACAACGAAATATTATGTTTAATAAGACAATTCAATAAAGGAAAGATAATTTCAAGAAAACTATGAATACACATAATGATCTATCGAATCTAGCTAATTGACATGTCACACAGTGGTCTAAAAAGCCCAGAAGCTGGCCAAAAATGAAAAATTAGCGTTTTTAATTTCAAATACAATTTTTCATTTAGAACGTATAAATGTACTAAACTCTGTAAAGGTAGTTATCCTACCTACGCGACTTTCAGGAGCATATGAAAATCAGCTGTTTGCATTTTCTCGCGAAGTTTCCCAACACGTAAAAATATACGCTCAGTTAAAAGTGGTCTTACTTTTCCTGGAGAAGCTTGATTTGTAACTTGCGACATGGAAACTGTTGTTGGAGGTCTATGATGAAAAGCTCGCAATTTTGGAAAGAAAACTATCTTCAGTGGTGAAAATAAATTCATTCGTCATCCATCCAGATCTTCAGTTTGGTATACTTTACCTTAACTGATAATGACTTGTTTTTTCACACAGTGAGTTCATAATTAATAAACGGCTATTTTGATTTGGGAAAAGTAAATCTTCAAATTCGAAATTTTCCATCCCGAATACTCCTGAGTACGTATTATCACCAGCGTGATTTCACTTTACTTGAAGGCGTTCCGCCATTTTGTTTACGGCAACTTAATCAATGGGCAAGATGTAGATTTTCGAAGACGCTCGTGTTGTCATCGAATTAGCTAATAGGCCAAGCAATAGAGGGATCGTTTTTGACATAAAAATTATCAGAAAACGACTTATGCCATCACGTGCAGGGCAGTCCGAACTTTATTTAGAAATAAAAGTCCGTGAAACCGGAAAATTTGACGTTTTTTAAAAAATTCACAACTCCGCTATTTTTTAATATTAAGAACTGAAACTTTGCACAATTGTAGCTATTTATTTATACTTCATGTGTGCAAAAGCTGTATTCTTGATACACACCAATACTCAGCGTGTAATTCTATCTTTTCAAGACGACCCTCGCTTGCTCTTTTTTTTTATTTTTTTTTTTTTATTACATTATACAAGATCGAATTATAGAATCAAGATGCGTAGCCTAGATGTAAGTTACTTGGCGGCGGCTGGCGGAGGAATGACCTGGTTGGTCAACGCACCTACGGAGGGGGAAGACACACCGAACTTCCCGACAGTCCTCATTGGTGCGCGCGCGCGCGCTTAGAGAATCGAGACGTGGATACCACCTAAACACTTAGGTATTAATCGCATATATAATTTTACGATGGTATTTGTTTTTCTATTATAACGTAAACATTAAAATTACTTCAATTAGTTTTATTATTCTACGGTCCAAATCGAATTGAGACGCGTAGACAGAATGTAAGCTACTCAGCAGCGTCTATTGAAGGAACGACCCGATTGGTCAACGCACCTATGGAGGAGGAAGAAACATCAGGCTTTCGGCGGCCCTCATTAGTGGGCGCGATAAGAGAATAGAGACGCGAATAAACGGTTAGGTTTAATATAAGTTATTTTTATTTTTTTTAAGTACTAATTATATACATTCATAGTTTTTTCTCTACGCTGTTATTTTTTTCTCTACAATGTACGACACTATCATTGAACTAATATAACTTGCGAAATCATTAGTTCCATTATGCTACGGCTAAATCGAATTAAGACGCGTATGCCTGACTTAAGTTACCTTAGTTCTATGAGTATCTTTTAAGAGTTTATAACGCAAAAAAAAAAAAACTAATCTTGTAATCTCTCGATATTGACAGACGTAGGTATAATTACGATGACATCGAAGGTAGAGTCCTGCCACCCATCACGACGTCTGGCGAAGGAATAACCTGATTGGTCAACGCACCCATGGAGGGGGTGAACGAATTTTAATGTTTGCTATCAACAAGTGGTGGCGCTATTGTTGCTACCGATGTTATTTTTAAACTGTTGTAACCATAGCAACCATATCATTGCCAGTTGAAATAATACAGCCGATGCTCATTTTACTCAACTACCGTTCGAAGCACCTCAAGCGTCGGTGATATATTTATACATTTCAGGTTAAGGGAGTTACTCACCTACCCACCTAGTCAAAACAGGGTTAAACACGCAGGTTGACTACAGTAGTACTTGATCTGGCAACGTCGCATCTTGTTTATTCGTGTGCGCACAGGTGTACAGTCGCACATATGGTCACGTCAGCACCTAAGAAATGTTTCACAGACATTAAATTATACAATGAATTAAAAAGCTGCACATTCGTCCAAATGAGGAAAAAAATGATTGCTTCTGACATCACGGTAGCTATGGTTATCGATGCATACAAAGAACATGGTTTTGATGGATTATCTCATTTGTTTGGTGCTGATAAAAACGGGAAAATTCGTGTGACAAATAATAGGAAGGATAAAAATAAAATCTGTGATTATCTGAAAACAAAATACTAATTTTCAGCAATTCATTTCCAATCTTCATCGTATTTGTTATTACTTTTAGAACCCACCTTTGAATGTTATTAAAGTTAATAACTATTCCTAAACATCTTATTTTTCTACTGTTCAAATCCCGTTATAATCTGTTCGTCAGTTGAAAAGATATCAATGATAATACACGATAACCTCCGCCATCTCTCATAAGAGCCCATGTTGAATCAACTAGAGAGGCACAAAATAGAAATATGAATATCTCACTAAAAAACCCACCTCAGACCTTCAAATTTTGTACGGATAATTTTTTAATTATATTCTAACGCTTTGCAAAGTTTAAGATTTTTCTGTTCGTTAATTCTTCATCCTGAGTAACTCCCTTAACCCACTGACTCATTGTGATGCCCTGTCGTCGACAACGTTTTACTCAACTCCTTACTATTTCCTATGTAACGCTTTTTGATATTCACTTTGGGTGAATTAGGTATTTATCAAATTCATTTTACCCGACTAGGATTTAATAGATGTTCAAATGTCCTTATGTCCCAAGTTTAATCGACAGAGTTGAGTAAAATTACTTCAAATATTTTTCTCCGTGTAATAGTACAGCATTTAACTGTTCATTGTGATTCATATTTAAAAATTCTTGTTGTATTTTTATTCTTTCACAAGTTATTTTCAACTTTAAATCATTTAAATTTATGAAATGGATTTCATACAATATATTTCAAAATTTTCCGCTCTTTAGAATACATCGGGTTGGGGGGACGGGGGTTACGTTTGCATTGATATTAATTCTTGCTATCAAAACTTGGTGGCACTGATGCTCATTTTCACTTTTTTAAGTACCCTCCTAAAATACATGGTAGTGGCCGCATTGTGGATTCGATTGATTGAGGCATGATCGATCATGATTCGACATTGATGATTGAGTTTGAGATCAAATTCAGATTGATGATCGATTCACATCATTCAGATTGGAGTGATTCAGATCAGTTTGGACGAAGGAGTTTGGCTCACGTCTCAACCAATTAGGGGCCGTTCACATAATACGTCACGCCTTTTTCATTTGTTTAAAAAGAGATAAGAATAAAATTGTCGTGAAGTTGACAACGACAAAGCTACATAAACAAAAGAAAAGTAGCGTTACGTATTATTTGAACAGCCCCTTAACAGAAACGAAGGCGTTCGGCGCGCGCTTCCTGAGACGAAGGCGTGTGGCGCACGTCTCCAGATTACAAGATCACTCCTGTCGACACGAAGTCGACTGGCCAGCAGGCAAAGGCCATTGGTACACGCAACTCTCAGGTGAAGGCGATTGGTGCGGGTCACTCACAGACGAAGGAGCGTGGCGCGCAAATCAGTGCTTTTCAAATGCATCGGAAAAAGTGAAACAAAGTGCCTTAACTATTAGTAAAATACACCATGGAAGACGATTACCAGCCGGCCAGATCGAAACTCAATAATTGCACGGTGTACAGATAAGAAAACTGGAATTGACTAAACTTTATCGGAACTGAGGATCCACACTACTAACATGAAGGACTACATGGACCTAATAAAAAAGTCAAAAGGAGCCAATATGACATTTCATCCCTATGCCTCTAAGGAGATAAAACCAAAGCACATCGTGGCCAAGAGACTACCTAACCTGCCAGCAAATGAAATCATTGAAGATCTCCAAACGCAGGGAATAAAATGCAATAAGATTTCAATCCAGAAAAAGAAGAGGAATATGGAATACCCAAATATGGATCCAATATACAAGCTAGACTTCGACAAGGAAGTCGACATGAAAAAAGTTTGGGCTATTGAATACATCTGCCATGTAAAGGTTAAATGGGAGAAGTATACAGAAAAAGACCATTGACAAAGACCAAATAGAACTCACAACCGCTAAAGAAATAAAAGAAGCCATAAAAAGACCCAAACCTAAGAAAGCACCGGGCTTAGATAATATTCAAAACATATTGTTAAAAAAACTACCAAAAAAATTAATCGTACAACTAAACTACATATTTAATGTATCTAATACCGGAACAATTTGGCTTCAGAGAGCAAAGAAACACTGTTCAAAATCTGTACAGAGTCTTTAACTACGTAAGTACAAACTTCAATCCAAATAAATCAACAGCACTTGTACTACTTGATATAGAAAAAGCCTTCGATACCGTATGGCACGAAGGTCTCATACACAAACTAGCTAATCATAACCTCCCCATATATATACTTAAAATTCTTCAAAGTTACCTGAAAAACAGAACTTTCATATTCAAGTCAAACAAAGTATCCTCCACTGAACGACTAATAGCTGCGGGAGTACCGCAAGGATCAATACTAGGCCCTGTGCTTTTTATCTATTTCCTTAATAATATCCCGAAGTCGGCACAAGTTAAATTATCACCATTTGCGGATGACACAGCTCTGTACCAGGGGTGTTAGTTGAAATTTTCCGGTTTTACTCATAGATGTCGCTAGAGATATGTATACATTTCTATGATTTGGCATCTATGTCAAATTTTTCTACGGACAATAACCTTCAAAAATACACAATTACATTCTGCCAAAATAATAGCATCATAGTTGTTTACCTCAATGAATATGTCGAGTTTCGTTCCAAGTAAATCGCATTTGCGGCATTCGTTGCTTTTCTTATTTCATCAAAAGAAAAAAGCAGTTGAAGCTCATCGATTGCTGGTAGAAACTTATGGTGAACATGCTCCAGTGATTAGAACATGTGAGACATGGTTTCGTCAATTTTGAAGTAGAGATTTCGATTTAACAGACAATGAACATCCTGGTGCAGCGAAAAAGTTCGATGACGAGGAATTGCAGGCGTTATTGGATGAAGACCCAACCCAATCGCAACAACAATTGGCGCAAACACTAAATGTGATCCGAGAAGCAATTTGCCAACGTTTAAAAGCCATGGGAAAAATCCAAAAGTATGGAAAATGGGTACCACGCCAACTGAACGATAGACAAATGGAAAATCGAAAAACCATTTGTGAAATGCTGCTTCAACGGTTCGAAAGGAAATCTTTTCTGCATCGAATTATCACGGGGGACGAAAAATGGATTTATTTCGAGAACCCGAAGCGGAAAAAATCATGGCTTTCTCCTGGTGAGGTCGGCCCATCGACTCCAAGGCCAAATCGCTTTGGCCGTAAGACAATGCTCTGTGTTTGGTGGGACCAGTGTGGTGTGATGTACTTCGAGTTATTAAAACCTGGTGAGACGGTGAATACGGATCGCTACCGACAACAAATTATCCTACATCATGACAACGCACCGTCTCATACCGCTAAAGTGGTGAAGAACACATTAAAAGCATTGAATTGGGAAATATTATCGCACCTGCCGTACTCTTCAGACCTCGCTCCGTCCGACTATCACCTTTTTGCTTCGATGGGACACTCACTCGCAGAGCAGCGCTTCGCCAATTTTGAAGAAGTCGAAAAATGGCTCGTCGAATGGTTTGCCTTGAAAGAGAAAAAGTTTTTTTGGAATGGTATCCATGATTTGCCTGAAAGATGGGTAAAATGTGTAGATCCAATGGTCAATACTTTGAATAAAATTTTTTTGAGATTCCCTTGAGAATTAAGTGTTTTCTTTATTGAAAAAACCGGCAAACTTCAACTAACACACCTGGTATATATCGTCTTGGAGAATTAGACTAGCTGTAGGGAAACTACAAAGTTACCTAAATATTTTGCTAGAATATTTCCAATTATGGAAATTAAAGATAAATGTTGATAAGACTGAATTCATAGTATTCAATATTAAAAAAAGAAAAGAACTCGTACCTAAGCTAATTATGAATAATATCCAAATCCAACCTAAGACTGAAGCAAAATATTTAGGTAAAATACTAGATCATAAGCTAAGTCATAGCAAACATATCCAAAGCATAAAGAGGAAAGCCTACGGAGTAATTGGAATGCTACATTGTCTCATAGGTAGACGAAGTAAACTCAATTTAAAAAACAAACTTATACTATATATGGCGATAATTAAGCCAATTATAATGCACGCAGCGCCACTTTGGTCAAATACCTGTAAAACAAATGTAAATACACTGCAAAGTATACAAAATAGGTGCTTAAGACTGATATTAAAATGGAGCCCAAAGGAAAAATCTAAAGGTCTATGTTAATCACATAGAAAACTCCGAAGCGATGCAAGATCTCACAAATGAACTGATAATATACAAAACGAAGCGTGATATGCCGTTTAAATGTAAGCATAACATTCCGTATCAATTGTTAATCAAAGAGTCTTAGAATAGGAAATGTTTAGATTTAAGTGTTAACTAAATTTAACTAGTTTTAAGGCTATTCAACACAAAATTAAAAAGTTTTTAAAAAAATTTTTACTGAAACAAATCACAACACTTAATGATCTCACGAATCAAACCACTGGAATAACACAACACTTGAATAATTTTAATAAATTAGATCCATATTTCGTATTGCGAAATGGTATGTCTATGATATTTGATAAATAACACGAAATTGTAAAACTTCCTGTACTGAATTTACTAAGAATAAAAACAATCTTAAATGGCATGGTACACGAGTCACTGACCGACGGGACCTTGTCGGTGACGCACGAAAGAATTCTGTCCTTTGACTAAGAATAAACTCTTTTTCTTTCAAACAACCTTCGTTACTTCTTCTTTCAAACAACCTTGATAGTTCTTTTAAATCCAACTGCCCTTCTTAGGGCAACTGACTCCAACCGTCCTTTTCAGGATGACGACCCGATGCCCTACGGACGCATCACTCCCTCACCAGTCGGATCACCCTCAAGTTCAGCCTCCGTTAATGCCCTCCCTTGGGGACGCATCACGGGTCTCTGACGCATGGGCCTTAACCCGCGCCAACGTCAGAACCGAGCCGGGTTCCGAGAGAGGCAAGCACGTTTAGCAGCGGTGGCTAAAAGCTTGGCCAGGAACCAGGTAGTCTCCGAATCTACGCAGTTGGCCGATATTTCCGCCATCTCCAGAGACGATCGGCAGACCAGTAGCCACGACTGGCCTGCCGACGCGCCTGCCTACACCAGAGCTGACCAGCGCCACCAAGCGACACCAGGAGGATGTCTCACGGATAGCCAACACGTACCCCTTGGCGGTACGCCGAAGGGGAAACTGCCGCTAACCCCACCTTCCAGCGACTCACTGAGGAAGCTCTTGAAGATTCGATGACACATCCGAGCTAGGCTCTCCCGGGCCAGGAAGGTTCTTTTTCCCGTCGCTCCCGGGGTAGACTGAGCGGCCGCCCACTCTCTCAGTCTGGACCTCACCAGCGGTTCTAAAGCCTCCATTCTAGGGGCTAACACCAAAGAGGAGCAGCAAAGCTCCCGAACGGTACTAGAGAACGCCCGTCGGAAACGTCATAGGTCTCGGGACTATGTCCTGTCTAAGTTTTTCCAGGACTCCTGACCTTACCTCCGCCCAAAGCCCGCAAAGGACGCGAGAAGAAACCTGGACTGTCCGAACTTCAGTTTTTACCTTTTAATCTCAATGGTCGGTCGGGTACTCAGACGACCCCTGCAGATAAGCAATCACGTACCCAGGGGACGCCTCGCGGTTGTTACAATTGCTAACTTATTATCACTCTGTCGAAAAATAGTTTCCGAGATTTTTTCTTGTTTTCAAATGAAAATTTTTTTTTAACAAGTTCAAATATGTACCTAAATATATGCGAAAAATCTTTGACCAGTGTTTTTATTTTCTGCTTCAAAGAAAATTGGGAAAAAGTGCCTTTTTTGAAGGTTCTGGATAAGGAGACCCCCTTAAAGGAAGCTGAAGCGGTATCGTATGTAAGTGCAGAGTGTCGAAAACGCTGGAATGGTTTCAAAGAGTTCGTTCTCCACAGGATTCTCTACAGATCTTGTTGGTTTTTATTGACCTTAATCTGCCGACACAATTGTGCAATATCTGCAGATAATACAATGGGATGGTCCATCTGTCATCCGACGCAATCGATCGGAAATAACTCTCGTCCCGGTAAGCTACTGGATGGAGACGAGGAGCGTCTAGTGGCTATAAAAAAAACGGTACCGGGAGCGCCCTTAGATCTACCCACCTTATATTTGGAAGACGACTAGCCGTCACCCCCATTATCCTAGGGGCATCCAACGTGCGGTATCCTAGCCAGTCCAGAAACAACAGACCCGCAATGCTCGGGCATTGCAACCCAAACCCCCTCACGACAATTCGCTGTCGCCAGTACACAGACAAATTCCTGCGGGAAACAAGAGGTTACCCCCGTAAATCGGATCCAACCCTGGCCCCAAGGATCCCCCATATGATCCGGAAAGACCAGCGCTCGAGGATTACTCGCCTCTCACCGACAACTTCAAAGAATTTGTGAATCACGTGAAGGTTCAAAACAGTGGGTTAAACCTAGTGCAAGTGCACTAAAGCGTCCGAAAAGGCAACAATCGGCTGTGAAAGTTATAGCTACAGTTCTTTGGGATGCACATGGGCTACCTATTCATCGACTACCTTAAGAAAGGAAGGACGATTACTGGAGCATATTATGCTGCATTATTGGATTGATTTGGTGACGAAATCAGGAAGAAACGGCTACATTAGAAGATGAAAAATATTCTTTTTCATTTTGACAATGTAACATCTCACACATCGAAGATTACACTAGCAAAAAAGCATGCATTGGGTTTCGAATCGCTTCTGCATTTACCGTCTTCTTCAAACCTGGCCCCCAGTGACTATTATCTGTTGCCAAACCTCAAGAGATGGCTGTGTGGTAGGCGTTTTGAGTCGAACGAAGAAGTTGAATGAGAAACAGAAGAGCATTTTGGAGGGTTTGACAAATTGTATTATTTGGAAGGCATAAGAAAGCTGAAAGATCGTTGAACTCGTTGTATAGAGATAAAAGAATAATACATTGAGAAATAAAACCGATTTTTGCCAAAAAAATTAATTCTTGTTCATTTTATCACGTCAATGTCAAACACCCTAGTATGCTTAAATACGCTCTCGATTGTTTTTTGCGATCCTTATCAGGCAACTTTCCGAAGAAGCCCAAGAGCCAAGAAACAAAGATTTTAAATGGCGCGGAGAAAATGACACCAAAAAATTATCTCTGATTAGTATGATAGAATATGTGCTTTACCTTTATCCTCATAATAATGACTCATAACAGTAAACGGGATCAAGATTACAAATTTCTATTTCATAGAAGATCATCGACGTCATTTGTCGAGAATGATAACAGTATTATAAAAGTTGGCGGTGCTACAGCTATTTTGGGATCACGAAATATATCAGAATTAATCTCTCATCACCCACAATTAGCAACAGGAGTCGTAAAGTGTGATCAAAATGGAGGTACTTTTTCCAATAGGGTTTTATTGACATGTCACGCGCGACTACTGTCAAACTAAATACACAATTTTATTCAGTTTTTATTGACATTTCATCATGGAAAGACTTACGCCTCAACAACGTTTACAAATCGTACAATTATATTACGAAAATGGACGCTCTGTGAAAAGTGTTTATCGCGCGCTCTGGCCAATTTATGGTGTACATAATCGTCCTACCGAACGCACTATTCGGCATACCATCGGCAAACTCGAGAATAATTTAACATTATTGGATGATACTCGACTATCTTATGGCACTACTTGGGCGATTTTTGATGCCGGAAATTGAAGCCCGTAATCTCCACGATATTTGGTTCCAACAAAACGGCGCTACATGTCATACAGCCCGTGAAACAATGGATTTAATGCGTAGTTGTTTCGGTGAGCAATTTATCTCTCGTTTCGGACCGGTGGATTGGCCTCCAAGATCGTGTGATATCACACCTTTGGACTTTTATTTGTGGGGGTATGTAAAGTCTAAATGTTTTGTGGATAAACCAGCTACTATTGAGGCATTGGAAGTCAACATTACTGAAGTTATTAGCGAGATACCGCCCGAAGTCGTTGAGCGAGTCATTCAAAATTGGTGTTTACGGATGGACGAATTAAAGCGCAGTTGCGGCCAACATTTGTTGATATAAATGTCGTGAATGGTTCTACACAAAAATAAAAAAGATTGTCCTATCAATTTGAATTTACGTTGTTTTATTTCAATTTGAAATCCTATACCTCTAAATTGATCACCCTTTACATCTTGACATCTCGCATTTTGAATAATATCACTCAAGGCAAGTATAATTTGAATAGTAAAATGAAACTCTCGTGCATCATCTACTCGCATTCCAAAATTGCCACGCTTTACGAGCTAACGTATTATTACCGTTAAACCACCGCGGGAAACATACATTGTTAATAAAACATAATTAAATTTCAGCGCACTTAATGACACGTATAATATCATCTACTCAGTACTCTGTGTTGTGTGCAGCAATTGAACCCAAATAAAGACGTAGTTAAATTTACTTAGATGTCTGGACTACGTACGCAAGCATTCAACAATATAAATCTACAGAATTAATAAAAACGACAGCCTGTTGCAGCGTGCATCGCTGAAAGGCGGTGTTCGAGATAGCAGCCTAGACAGCGTACACCATTGGAGGAAAGGAGACAGTCTGTACAGCGTGCATCTTCCTTTAAGGGGTTATACTACCCAGACATACTGAAAAATGAACCTTTCTTTGCGAATTTTTGTCTCGAAAACTAGTCAATGGATTAAAATAAAATTTTGAGATTTTATTGCACATGTATTAAGGTATACAAAAAATTGTTTATTTAAATTAACGATACAAAATGGCTTTTGGGCAATTGGTACTCTGATTTTAAAAACACTGTTTTCTCTCTTTCTTATACACTTTCTCACTCATTTTTTAATGAAAAAGTACTAACAAAAACACTACACTCGGAACAGCACGTGGAATTGTTTTCTGCGTGTTTACTGCCAAGCTAATGCCACTGGAAGTTATTTCTAGTGAGTTGTTTCACTGATTCTGGTTATTAGAGCGTAAATGAAATTTCTTTTGATAAAAAAGTGCTCTGTCGACAACAATTTTTTTTTGTTTTTCTTTAAAAATAAGAGAAATTTTCAAGAAGAAATTCAAACAAATAACTTTATCTGGAATTAATAAAATTCTATCAGATGTACAAATAAGTTTCCGCCGTTTTTATCAAAAATAGGGCATTTATTGTAAAAGAACAGAGCCTTATTTTTTATTTGAATTATTGTTCATTGTATTGTTCTACCGGGATTTGGCACGAATCTTAATCAAATAATGCTTCCAATTCCACGTCTTCGTACACTTTCGACCTTCCGCACGCAAAAAAGTACATGCTAATAATCAGCATTTCCGTGCTGCTCAACAGAAACTGAGATGCTTAATTCTGCTTTCGCAAGGGAAAATGCTAAAGTAGAGTAACTTCGATTCTAATCAGAAGTTTTCTAAATTTCTACAACACAGCAATCTGAATGCTGCTTTGCAGGAACTCGCTCGTCGTAACGCAGCACTCGAGTATCGCGAAATAAGAAATATTGTCCCTGAGTACTTTGTTTCTTATATTCAGTGACCGATTCACTGAAAAAGTGGAAGTCAGATGCTTTGATTTATTTATAACTCGTATTGCAGGACAGTGAATCGTAGTTGATAATATTAGGTATCGCCTTTCTGCACCTCAGAATGCCAGTTGCTGCTGAGCAGCATTTTTTTACTGACTAGTAGTGACTAGTGATGCTGATAGGCTTAGCACTGGCCTTCAATATGTGCACGGACTGAGCCACAGTACAAAAATGCTGCTCAGCTGTAAGTACCGTTGCTGACTTACCGGCGTACTGATAATCAGCAATCGATTACTGATCACCAGCATTTTCTTTTTTGCGTGCGCTACTTCCTTTGTCTAAATTCGCCGTTCTTAAACTTTTGAAACCATTCACTACAAACAAAAGAATATATTATACTGATAAAAATCCACTAATATTTCAAGGTTATGTTGTTGACAGATGTCCAGCCTTGTGCAGTGACGTTTTACATCTGTCAACTTTAACCAAAACTTACTGGTGACGCCAACTTTCGTCAAACAGCGGAAACTTATTTGTACACCTGATATTTAAAAATTAGACACAATTATAATAATATATTCAAGAACCAAGAATCCCAAATACATAATGGGCCAAGAAAAAATATACAATTTTTTGCATTTTTAAAACAATTTTCAGGCTTTAGAAATGTGAGATTTGGCATGGTGGAAGTAGACAAGGTGTCACAAGACTCATTACCAGTCTGCAAAAGTTCTAAGCAGTAAGAACAACGGTTCGTCATTACATTTGAATAGCCTCATATCAAAGACCGACATACTGGAACACTTTGAAACAGGAATGAAATACAGTATTGTGTGAAATAATGTTAACGCTCAGATTTTTTTAGGTGAAATCGTTTATTTCCAATAAAATTATTTTTTAAAAGTATTACAATATATTTCAAACGTTATTTTACCCATTATTATCCAAGCGAAATCCAGGCTAAATAGCACCAAACTAACTATTGGATCACTGTCCAAATGAAAATAAAATTTACCCGTGTTTTTTTTTTCTGCGATTCCAATTGTTTATGCGAAATTATTTAAATAAATTAACAAAAATTTTGCAATTTAGAAAAACTGATAATGCCAATTGATTCTACGGGAAAAAACAAGTCGAAAACCTCTATACCAGTTTTTTGTCAGATTCTATTTTGTTAGTGAAAATTTTATTTTCGTTTGGACAGCGATACAATAGTTAGTGGGTAGAATGGGGTACAGCGTCTCCCCTCGGGATGTCATTGTTTATAACGATAATACACTAACAAAATAGAATCTGACAACAAAATGGTATAGAGGTTTTCGACCTGTTTTCCCCCGTAGAATCGATTGGCATTATCAGTTTTTTGTAATTGTGAAATTTTTGTTAATTTGTTTAAATAATTTCGCATAAACAATTGGAATCGCAAAAAGAAAAAACCCGCGTAAATTTTTTTTCATTTGGACAGTGAACCAATAGTTAGTTTGGTGCTGTTCAGCCTGGATTTGGCTTGGGTAATAATGGGTTAATAGGAAATATTGACCACCTTCGACTTTGATGACAGCTTGAACTCGTCTAGACATTGAATCGATTAAATTTTTGCGGTTTTTAAAGTCTTTCATCGTGGGAACACATTTGAGTCACTGCTTCGATCATTTTTGTCTCCGTCGTGCAGACCAATTTTTGCAGTCAGGCCTTGCAAATTACCCATAAATTTTCTATGGGATTCAGATCTGGTGAAATATTATAGGTCAGTCCAGCAGTGTAACCCCATTGTCTTCGAAGTATTTCTTCTTCATCTTGGATACGTAACACGGCACTGAATCTTGTTGAAAAATTGGTTCTCTGGTGGCCTGAACTTTCTGCAGCTCTCTGGACAAATGTTAGTTCAGCATTGCTTTGTATTTTTGACTGTTCATCATCCCTTGAACTAACACTAAAGTGCCTGGTCCTATATATGAAACACAGCCCCAAAAAATTTTCTTTGCAGGATATTTGACCATTTCCGTAATGAACTGCAATAAGCTTTTTGTCTTTACTTTTTCTTATTTATTTTGATCTTTTTCTTCACCATTTTGATGGTCAGGAGTTACTTTGTCTGTGGTTTAATGGCCTTACTTCCACCTTGTAAAAGTCTTTTACGGACTGTTGAGTAATATATCTGTTGAGTAGTAAATATCATTTTGACTAAATTTTGATAAAAACTAGTATTTGAAGCAGTTTGATGAGTATATATAGGCTTCGATTAAAAAATCCTCAGGGACAAACTGATTTTCCTTATCGCAAAGACGTTTATGAATTTGTAGAACATGAATCAATGACTATGTACACAAGTAGATTATTATAAAAATACTAGTTAAGAAATGTTTAACGTTCAAGTGTTTGATAATAATTACGAAGAACAAATGGGTACAATTTAGACATTTAATCAACGATTAATATTTCCTAGCGATAAAACAAAATGTCTTTTCCTTTCGTTAATTTCAATTTTTAAGTGAACGTTGGGAATTGATTTTACAGATTTTTACTTTAATTATTACGTTTTTCTTATCCTGATTTTAACGATTTATTTCTCTTGGCTTGACTTGGCATTATTATATTAAAATCCTGTAAACTCTTTTATGCTACTGAATTTGTGAGTCCTGATGATGCCTCTGGAGAGGAGGCGAAACCTTGGCAAAATTTGAACATCGTTGATTAAATGTCTGAATTGTACCCATTTGTTCTTCGTTATTATTATAAAAATACTTTTAATTTGTATCCTCTTTCAAACCAGTTGAACTTGACTAATTTTGGATTAGAAAAACAAGCATGACTTTTGTTTTTCTTAGCTTTGGGTCACGAGATACAGCTCCTAAAAATGAACCTCTATGGTCATCAATGTACTCTTCGTGGTTTGTGCGATTAAAAGTTTATCTAAAAAAATTTAAGGCAGTGAAATTTATAATTTCATTCATCAGAAAAGTTCTAGAAGTACTCTGACAAACAGGGGTTGTTTAAAAGCCAATCACTTGAAATGCCCCTTGCAAATTCTATAGCTTGTTTCATATTTCGGACTTGTAATCTGAGATTGTCAAACTGGCATACAATCCGCCCCATTTGAGTATAAGTGACTTTATTGGGTGCCCGGCCAGAGTTCTTCAGCTTCAATTTTATTATTTAGGTCACTAAAAGTAATAAAATTATTTTCTAATATTTCGAATTCCACAATTTTCCTATTTTAAAATATGAAAATTATACAAATGAAGGTTCCTTAAACTTTGTTGATTTCTACATGGCTTCGACATAACTTCGTTGTTATTTTTATTTTATATTTGTAACACTTCAATAATCAAAAGCGTATTTAGCGTAAAAACGTAACTTTTCATTTCAATCGCAAATTTCAAAGAAATAGTAATCTCACGTGTTAAGCGATTTAAATAACATCTATCAACAATTATAATTTGATATACACGTGGCTTAGTACTATTTTTACAAATTAAAGTGTTTCAATCTAGAGTTAAAACTCACAAGCATATAAATAAAGAGAGAATCATACTGCACATGACGACGAAGAACGAGAAAGAATCTGCTGAGGCCTTGGTGGCGTAAACGGTTAGCGTATCACTGATGTAATGTGGGGACTCCGGTTCAAATCTTGGCTATGGCAGATTTTTTCTCGTTCTTTAATAATTATCTGGAGGAACCGCAAAATTCTATACTGAATATGTTATAACCTGAAATTTCTTATATTTGTAAATAAATTTCATATGGTTTTGAAGACATTTAAATTTTTTTAAATAATATCGCTTAGAGAGTTTAAAGCAATTATTTGAAATTTAGGAAAAATTTTGTGAATCTGCGGATTTTTCAATAGTAATTTTTCAAGTCACAGTATTAAAAATTTGCGATTCTTTGTTTGTAGTCACAAGACAAGTAGACATGGGAGTACAAGTCAAAGTACCTGACAAAGGTTTTTTGGTTTTGCGGTAGCTTGTTACTATAGTCAACCATCAGAATGACAATGTGTTTCAAAAAGCAATGTCAATGAATGTCTTAATAAATGGCACTAAATTATTAACCCTGGCGAACACAATAGGTTCATCGTCCTGTGGTATATGAGTAATAATTCCAAAGAGTTGACCTTTTGTATCAATCAGAGGACAACCACAGTCAAGCTAAGTAATAATAGAAACCTTACTTTTATACATTGCAAGTTCATATATAAATCCACTCAAAATATATGCAGTAGGTACTGCAATGTTATTTGTTAATAAAGTCAATCAAATCAATTACCCAAGTTAACTTTTGATGTTCTAAATGCGGTATCCCGCAAAACTGAACGTTATTGTCATAAATATAACCAGCATCATGAAGTTTCGCTAAGCAATCCAAATAATTTTCAGTTTGGATAGGCATCTTTACTAGATCTCCTTTCGTAATTTTAATTCCACTAGATGGATTTCGCCACCCAAATATTGTACCAGTTCTAATATTCATGGCGGGATTAGGTGAAATGGCAACTCTCCTAATCTTAATCGATCTACTGCGGTCAATCTGCAATAAATATTTTTTTAGTGAGTACAAAATGATTTCTGTATTCATTATTTGGAGAGCTACTTTAAAGGCTGTAGAATTTTAACGATTTGAAACGCAAAACAGCTTGAATGTCCTGATTCAGGATTAACTTTGGGAGACTCTGATAATAAACATTAATAATTAAAAACGATTTGGATTTATTTATTGACTCAATGTATAATAAACTCGTCGATTAACTTACCAGAATCAGTCCAATATCAAGGGTCTCTTTAAGATCGCCATGTTGCCGCATATAATCATAATGGCGATACAATTTTTCAATGGAATAAGCAATTGAATTATTGTATACATTCATAGTTTTACGGAAATGAACCTTGAAATTTTTATACAATTCAGATTTTTTGCCAATTAAAGTCAAACAAAATCCTGCAGATACTGCAATATTTTTCGAAATTAGAGATGCAGTGCAAAAGGGTTCCCATACTTCTCTGACTTCAGTTTTTCTTGTTATAACACCCAAATACGACCCTATTCTGGATGTACTACTAGGTTCTCCGCATATTATTTTACCATTTATTCGAGATGAATTAAGCACTGTAACGTGAAACAAAAATCATAGACGGAAAGCATGTGCTTTCATGATTGGCTTCATATGCAGTCAGGTTTAAAAAAAGCCTTATCTCATAAGCTACAAGTTTCGATTGATAAAATAATATATTGTGATACAAGTGCAAAAAAGCGGTCTTTTTATGAAGGTCGTGAAGATATCAGTACGAGCCGGAAGCGAATATTACATACAGGACGAGTAGAGCTCGAAAGTTTTCGGTAAAATAAACTTGCAAAGGTAACAAAGAAAATACCGATATAATACCGATAGTGCAACAATTCATTTAAATAACATTTACTAGTAATTTTATGCACGAAAAGTAAGGAAAATTTATTACACAACAGAATGAGTAATTTTATTTTCTAAAATTTCAAGAATACGAAACAATTTGGACCCTCAAAATGTCAAAATGACCAAATTTTGAACAAAATAAGTCTTCAAAATGAATAATTGTTTCAAATTTTACACGGAACAAAATTTTAGCTGTCTCAAGGATATTTTAGGTCATATCAGCCATATGTACACTACCGGTCAGAAATGTGGGACCACCTGTTTTTCGATAATTGCTTAAATTATCTTAATTTCAGTTCTGTGAGTGATGAAATTTGTACTCTTAATAATGTGAAAGCCATCAAAATTATCTTTAAAATTAGTCTGGAATGAAGTCATTTTGTTAAATTTTGAAGAAGTTATTGCAAAAAAGTCCAAATTTCAATGTTTTCTTAAATTTTAAATAACTTTCGAAGCATTCAACATTTTTCAATGCTCTTAGGCACATTTCAAAGCTAAGATTATACAGAATTGCAGTAAATTGTCATTATAAATCTATAAATTTTTTCTTGCATAATACAAAGAGTTGAAATTGTAACAAAAAAGTAGGGAAATTTCGAAAACATTCCATCTGTAGGAAAATCATAATGAAAATTATATAAATATATATTTTAAGGTAATTCTATAGAAAACTCATTATTATATATTTTATATATCTTATAAAAATGTTTTTCTCAGCAAAAGCAATATTGAAATTTTTCAAACTTTTTTATTTGAACTTTAACCTTGAGCAGTATGTAAGAAAAAAATTACACATCAATTCCAAGAATTTTGTTCGATTTTGTAGAAATTTAGATTTAAAATTAGTCCATGAATATTAAGAAATGTTGATTATTTGGAAAGTTATTTAAAAATTTAAGAAAGCATTGAAATTTTGACTTTTTCTGCAATAACTTCTTCAAAAATTAACAAAACGAATTCATGCTGGGCTCATTTTATGAAGAATTTGGATAGCTTTGAATTCAATTAAGAGAACAAATTTTTTCACTCACATAATCAAATTTAGGATAATTTAAGCAATTATCGAAAAACAGGTGGTCCCACAATTCTGACCGGTACTGTATGGTTAGGATGGTTAATAATATAGCTAGAACAACGATATGTTTCTTCGTACCAGTTTCACATTTTTTCACGTGTAGAAACTTAGAATCATAATTTTTTTTGGACTTCGAGATGATTTTGAGTTTGTTGTGATGCAGATATGGATTCAGTTTTGAAATTGATTCTACTTATTTGCAAAAAAGTGTTAAAAGTTTGATTCAAGCAGGTCGTAAATGTAAATTCGCCTTTACGTAATACATACTGGTATACTGCCTTTAGAACTTTAAGCACAAGATATAAGCGATTATTTCTTCGATACTGGTCAATAAAATGGCCAATTTTATATATCCTATAAAGTTAATTGAAAACAAATATTTAAATTCATCATTATTCATCAATTTAGCCCGTTGAAGCGGGTGGTATGAACATTTCGCCCGTTGAAGAGGGCGGTATGAACATTTCTCCCGTTGAAGAGGGCGGTATGAACATTTTCGCCCGTTGAAGCGGGCGGTATTAACATTTTCGCCCGATTTAGTCGCCGAGGCGCAATTGGCTGCTTGCCGCTCTAAGCGCAAGCATGCAATGCGTCTTTTTCCGCCCGTTTGGACACAATAGTATATTACGTGCCTGGGCGCTCAATGAGGGTTATTGCGTGACGAGCGACAATGCTCGCAGGAGATCGGAGCCAAGGCGTAGTCGAGACGAAGCCGAGACAAAGCCGAGACGAAGCATTGTCGCGAGTCTCATAATTTCCCGAATTGTGTGCATTGGCAGGTATTCTATTTTATGTGACTCCGGTGCGTATACGAGTTTTTATGCGTACACTTGAATCTAATCTAGTATTGTAGTTGTTTGCGGCGCTAGTCATTACACTTGATATGTCACGACTAGTCCCGGCCATTTTGATTTTATCGATCTTGTGTAGTAGTAATGGATTTTAGTAGACGCATGCGCAATTCAAATGTACAAGGCTTTGCCAGTAAGATGCTAACTCTGTACGAAGAAGAAGAAGAGTAAGGAGAAGGATTGAGCTTCGTTTCATGGCTATGGGCGCGTGCGCAGTTCAATTTTTACATTTCATTCCTTTGTAGCGCAACGTACTACATTGCGCTACTGTTAACTGTAGCAAAAAAACGAGTTTGCGCGCCGGTGGCACATAAATGATATTTGAAAAGAAATTACCAATCTCGACATTATTCTAATCACGTGACTGTTATTGTTGCCCTCTACAATTGTTACCCTAGAGAATAATACGCTCCAAATAACTATCTGCGCATGCGCGATGTCTAAGATTTTAATAATCTGTCTATAATCGCCCACTTTGCGTTTATTTTACAGGCGTGCAAAATTAACCATTCTTTACGAGTGTGGAAGAAAATATAGTCGCACATAGGTTAATACAATAGCAAATAGGTTAACATGAATATTCTAGATGTTGCAGCTGAGACTTAGATATCGTAACTGAACATATGAGATGCTTGTATGTAAAGGTGTGCTAATAAATTCTAATCTGTGTATATGTACTAATTTGCGATATATTTACCTGCAGTATTTGTGAAAGTTACAAAGGTAAAGAGTACAAACCAAGTTGTAAATATCATTTTGACTAAATTTTGATAACAACTAGTATTTGAAGCAGTTTGATGAGTATATATAGGCTTTGATTAAAAAATCCTCAGGGACGTCTGATTTTTCTTATCGCAAAGACGGTTATGAATTTGTAGCTCATGAATTATTGACTATGTACACTTGTAGATAGTATAATATTGTTTTAAAATGGGGAAAGCCGAGGTTTTATTAAACTTTTTCATATTATGGCATCGAAATTCAATATAGACATAACAGTCTTTAAAACATATAGAAGAAAAATTAGTATTTTAAATACCAAATAATATGAATCTACATTCGAAAACTTGAGAGTACGAAAAAATGATATTATGATTACTAAGGTTTCTAAAAATAATTCTAATAGGTCGAGTAATAAATATTATAACCTGGAAAGCAAATTTGAGAAATTCATATTATGAATATGAACTTGCCAGAAACCTAGCGTCGCACAGCAAAAATCAAAACACTCATTCTCGGTTTTTCCTATAATTCGTTTAATTCGTTTCAGAATGTCATCCGAGTGCTTCAGACATTTTCCGATTGGCTTCGCAGACTCGATCCAAGTCTGTCCAAATGAGTAGTGACTTATAAGCGAAATTTTTTTCCGAATATGACAAGCGAGAATAGCCGAGAGGCTTTAAGCGTTAGGAATGCGTTTATTTATATAATGTAAATAAAAGCGATTCTGAAATTTAATTCAAGCGTGTGCGAATATAAATAGTGTTTCATTGCGTATTTAAATATGTGAACATAAATAAGGTATGATAATAATATTTATGTATGTGTTTCCACTGAAACCTCCCCTTTTCTCAGTGCCAAAGCCCCCCTCTATCTTCCTCTTGTTTTGGACGCATTAGAAAAAGACACAAGAAATCATAATCCGGAGCCGTCGCTTCTGGATGACAAACCTTTTCGTGGAGCGAGTGATTTTTCATATACACTCGAGATTCCCTATAACGAGAAGCTCGAGCATCGGAGACCTCTCTGCATCGAGCGTGAGAGGGATCCCCTCCATATCCTACTCGTTGCTACGCGCTGTGATGCGCATTATAAGATACGAGCAGTCAGTCTGTCAGTGATGCCATGTGAATAATTGTATTTACCTAGTAAAAAGCGTATAAAAAAGATTTTTGCGAGCATTGAACATGGAATTGACTTATTTGACGGTATGTACTAAAAGTACTAAAAATATAATAATATAATAATAAAAATATCTACGCTTATCAGGTGTATTTTTGAATATTTCCAGAAAAATAGAAAAGTCTTGACGATTAATAAAAAAATGGAAATTTTGACAAATTTGGAAAACGGGATGAAAAATTGGGAAATTTGCAAAAAATACAACGTTTCAAATTCGAGCGCGCTTCATTCCGTAGTAGTGGGGGAAGAGGGGTCGGTCGTCTGCTCGTTATGGGGAGGCGTGACGCGCTCGTAAAAGGGAGGCCTTGTTACAGGAAATCTCATTATAGGGAATCTCGAGTGTAGTAATTTTCAGATTCGCATGTTCTTTGTTTCGCTTCGTAACTTTGATATTGTGAATATCAAATTCTCGTAGGTTTTATAACAGTTAGTAGAACATATATTCCATTTATTCAAATGAAAATATTAAATTCGCCGCTTGAAAACCACTATATTATTTTCTGATACGTAAACCCTGTTTGCCTCATTTTGAACAAATATTATACTAAAATATCAGGTATACAAATAAGTTTTCGCCTTTTGAGAGAAGTTGGTTCCACCAGTAAGTTTTGGTTGAAATTGACAGATGTAAAACGTCACTGTCGTAAGGTTGGACATCTGTCAACAACATAACCTTGAAATATAAGTGAATTTTTACCAGTATAATATATTCTTTTGTGTGCGAAAATGTCGAGTTTTGAGCCGAATAAGCGTCATTTGCGGGAACTTTTGATTTACTTCTTCAATTTGAAGAAATCTGCAGCTGAGGCGCATCGATTGCTTGTAGAAACATATGGCGAGGCTGCCTTAAGTGAGAGAAGTTATCGAGAGTGATTTCAAAAGTTTAAGAACGGTGAATTTGACATTGAAGACAAAGAACGTAGCGGAAGGCCGAAAGTGTACGAAGACGCGGAATTGGAAACATTATTGGATCAAGATTCGTGCCAAACGCAAGAAGACCAATACGATGGACAATACTTTGAATAAAACATAAAGTTCCGTTCATTCACAATAAATGTCCAATTTTTGATAAAAAACGGCGGAAACTTATTTGTACACCTGATATAATTAATTTTTAAGATTTACTCTAACGAAAAGTCTCTCAGTGTATGAAACAGTGATCCCAGATCGTGGGAGCTGGCGGCCCCCACCACGCTCCCATGTGGGAGCACACACAATCAAGCGCGCCGTGTCGGTGTGTCCCCCACTTCCTCGCTTCGATTTCACGCTTTCGTCTGTTGAGCCAAGATCGAAAATTATGTTTCTGTCGACTTCGTGTCAAAGTGGCGCGAAGCAGACGACAAATTTAAAATCTCCAAATTTATCATTTAGGATATTACCTTTCTTTCTTTGATATTTCCAAAAACATTCACTTAACATGAATATCTAAACATTTTATTTTAAATTTTAGGATGATTTAAAGACTCAAAAGATGATTTTCTATTAAAATTTAAACTCAATAAATTTTCAGATTCGAAACAAAATATCAATTTCAATATTTTTTAGCTGTGCAAATCAAATAGTTCAATTAGAAAATTATGTAGAGAATATTATATATTAAGGAATGGTAAAATATGATATTGTAGTTTAAAAAATAAAATATTAAAATACTTAAGTAATACATAAATTATATCTAGTTATACACTCGAAATTATACGATAGAGTTTCTTCTTTGGTATGAGGCAACATTGAAAAAAATTTCATTCAAATAAAATACTCAGAAAACTTTTTAAAATACGTAATATTATTCACATATGAATTTTATTATAAAACTGTGAATAAAAGGTTTCAGTATTCAAAAAACGAAAATCACATCTAAATTTGCATACGAAATTACACTTTACGATTTCTCTTATATAAAATACAAATATTTATTTCAAATAAAATAGTTTTTAAAAAATTTTGTAGTACGTGAATCAACTATTTCAATTAAAAAATTAAATGGAAAATATTTTATTTAAAAAAAATAAGTAATAAGAAATTAAGGTTAAAAATCTACTTTCTTAATTACATGGTGATAGTAGATAAAAATGTTCTCATTTTACGTTTTAGTGGCTTATATGCATAGACTTTTCAATGAAAAAAAGCAAACACATAAGCAAAATTTTCTAATTGATGCAGTTGATAAAATTTATAAAACCGAAACATGTTTTAATTAATATATTAATTTAAAGCTTCAAAGATTTATTAATTTAAAATTTTACTTGGAATTTTCCAAGAATTTCACATAATCTCAAAAATGTTTATATTAGGCGAATGCTTTCCAGATATCAATAAAATTCCGTAGTCAATAAATGTTTAAAGTTTCAAGTTAAGGTATTGATTGGAAATTTAGTAGCTTTTTTAGTTAACTATTTTAATCAGAAAATTCTTCATTTTCGTAGATTTTTTCAACTTTTTAATTAAAAATTTATGCATAGGCCACAAAAACGTGAGGTGAAAATTTGGAATCATCAGCCACAATTTCTAGGCAACAGAAAATTTAATTCGATTGTGGTAGGGCCCTAGCTGTTTTGCCCTGTCATTAATCAGGTGCTGATCCATTTTTTCAAAAATATGCAATAAGACGAAAGCGAAAAAAAATAGTTCTAATTATATAATATATAACATTGTATGTAAGATTGTAGCCAAATCTAAAAAATATTTCTTTGAATGCCATGTATAAATAATCTTTTTTCAGAAATTTGGAAAAACATGTCGTCCTAATTATATAATGTCCGTAAATTAATAGTATTCAATAACGATCGTATTAGAATGATCAAGGTAATTGGCTGATATGCAGCAAATGCGAGTTCAAACCCCTGTACATCTAAAAATTTTTTTAATCGATTTTATCGAACAGCTAGGACCCTACACAATCGAATTAACATTTTTGTTGCCTAGAAATTGTAACTGGTGATTCAAAATTTTCACCTCACGTTTTTGTGGCCTATGCATAAATTTTTAATTAAGAAATTGAAAAATCTACGAAAATGAAGAATTTTCTGATTAAAATAGTTAACTAACAAAGCTACTGAATTTACAATCAATACCTCAACTTGAAATTTTAAACATTTATTGACTATGGAATTTTATTGATATTTGTAAAAACATTCGCCTAATAAAAACATTTTTAAGATTATATGAAATTTTTGGAAAATTCTCAGTAAAATTCAAAGTCAATAAATATTTGAAGACTTAAATCAATATATTAATTAAAACATATTTTGGGTTTGAAAATTTGATCAACTGCATCAATTAGAAAATTTTGCCTTTGTATAAAGCATTTCTTTTTTTCATTAAAAAATCTATCGTATAAGCCACTAAAACGTAAAATGAGAACTTGAAATTGGAAAAAATGTACTGAAGTTTTATATATACATAAAAACAAAGTTTTCTTAATATTATAGAGCTCAACTGAATTTTCAAAAAATATATCTTAAAAACTACCAAACTGTAACAGAACTTTTATAAAATTATCATAAAATTGTGTAACTGTAACTGAGTTTCAATTGCATGTGGATGAATTTTCAGTTGCATGTGAGTGCATTGAACTTCAGTTACCAAAACGTAAAATTATTCCTATTACAAGTATCAGTATTTCCAGGTCCTGGGAAATTGCGGTAGAAAATTCTAACAGTGTAGAATTCGTATTAGCAATTCTAAGCTAATTTTCATAAATAATTCTTTGTAATTTTATACTACATATGTACTTACATCTATATCATCAGTGGCATTTAGACACAAATATATACTACTTTTTAGTTGATTTACATCAGAGTTATGTGCTAGAAATTTATTTTTATTCCTAAGGAAGTTTTTAGATAATTTGCCAATGTTTTCTGTAAAATTTTATGTAAATTTTCTCACGATATATTACATTTTTAAGTTTATTCCAAAAAAGGGATATGCAATATTTTATCCACTGTTTTAAAATATTAGAAATAAAGATCACTGATGAGGACTCCGATTAGATTTGGAATGTTTGAAAGTATGTGACTTCCTGAGTTATCATTTCTGGACCCTAAAGCCAATTATTAACAACAACATCGTATAGAATTTTCATCTACTATCACCATGTAATTAGGAATGTAGATTTTTAACCTTAATTTCTCATTTAAAAAAAAATATTTTCCATTTAAATATTAAAGAATTTGTAAATCTTTCTATGGAAAAAAAGACGCTTTCGACTGCGCTGGAATTTGAGCCCAGGTCTTTCGATTGCCGGTCGACTGCTCCTAATTAATTTGAAATCAATTTTCCATTTAATTTTTTAATTGATGTAGTTGATTCACGTACTACAAAATTTTTTAAAAACTATTTTATTTGAAATAAATATTTGTATTTTATATAAGAGAAATCGTAAAGTGTAATTTCGTATGCAAATTTAGATGTGATTTTCGTTTTTTGAATACTGAAACCTTTTATTCACAGTTTTATAATAAAATTCATATGTGAATAATATTACGTATTTTAAAAAGTTTTCTGAGTATTTTATTTGAATGAAATTTTTTTCAATGATGCCTCATACCAAAGAAGAAACTCTATCGTATAATTTCGAGTGTATAACTAGATATAATTTATGTATTACTTAAGTATTTTAATATTTTATTTCTTAACTACAATATCATATTTTACCATTCCTTAATATATAATATTCTCTACATAATTTTCTAATTGAACTATTTGATTTGCACAGCTAAAAAATATTGAAATTGATATTTTGTTTCGAAACTGAAAATTTATTGAGTTTAAATTTTAATAGAAAATCATCTTTTGAGTCTTTAAATCATCCTAAAATTTAAAATAAAATGTTTAGATATTCATTTTAAGTGAATGTTTTTGGAAATATCAAAGAAAGAAAGGTAATATCCTAAATGATAAATTTGGAGATTTTAAATTTGTCGTCTGCTTCGCGCCACTTTGACACGAAGTCGACAGAAACATAATTTTCGATCTTGGCTCAACAGACGAAAGCGTGAAATCGAAGCGAGGAAGTGGGGGACACACCGACACGGCGCGCTTGATTGTGTGTGCTCCCACATGGGAGCGTGGTGGGGGCCGCCAGCTCCCACGATCTGGGATCACTGGTATGAAAACTAGATGATTTTCATTCATAAGCAAGTGCAGGAATGAAAGAACAATGTGATGGTTGAATCGTAAGCACTTTAAGGTTTTATTGAGGAACACAATTGCATGATTTCAAAACATTCATATACGAGGGCTGTTCCATATGTCTGTGACTTCTCGAAAGATGGTGCTGTTATCGTAAATATGTTACTATTCTAAGAGAATACTATCTAATATCTGTGCGTATACAAAGTTTCAAGTCGAACGTTGGTTAAAAAATTGTTTACAGCCAGTTGAATTTAGTTTTTCATTGTTAAAACAAAACCATGGAAAAAAACAAGTTTCGCGTGCTTATTAAACATTATTTTCTACGAGGAAAATCAATCAAAGAAACTGAATAAAAGCTCGCAAAATATTGTAAGGAGTCTGCTCCATCGCATGGCATGGTTCGTAAGTGGTTCACTGCATTTCATTGCGGCCGTATTAGCACAAGTGATGCTGAGCGTCTTGGCCGACCAAAAGAGGTGACTTCTCAAGAAATGATCGATAAAATCCACGATATTTGTTTGTTACGAAATTATTAAAAATTACTACCGAAATTCTGAGTCGGTGATCGCAACTTTAAGAGCGCTCACTCCAATTTTCGGCCGTAATAATCGTCCTACCCCACAGGCTGTGCGTGCTATAGTGGATAAGATCGAGACCAAGTTTACACTATCGGACGTTCCGGTGCTAAAAAGACGTCGTATCGCTCGAAGCGAAGAAATAATCGCAGCCGTAAGTGCATCGATTCAAAATGAGCCAAATCAGTCGATTCCACGTCGTTCTCAAGAATTGGGCATCGCTCAAACGACACTGTGGCGTATTATGCGAAAAGATCTTGGCCTACATACTTTCAAGATTAAATTGACTCAAGAACTAAAGCCACTTGATCATTTGAAACGCCGAAACTTCTCCAATTGGGCTCTGGCAAAGCTTGAAGAAAATGAAGAATTTCATCGAAAAATCATCTTCAGCGATGAAGCTCATTTCTGGCGCAATGGCTTTGTTAATAAGCAAAATATGCGTTATTGGTCAGCAACAAACCCAAATGTGCTTCTTGAGACACCGTTGCATCCGCAAAAAGTGACTGTTTGGTGCGGCTTTCATGCCGGAGGTGTGATTGGGCCGTATTTTTTCGTGGATGAAAATGACCGTCATGTTATCGTCAATGGAGAGCGCTATCGTGCTATGTTGGAAGATGATTTGTGGCCAGAATTGGATGAACTTGACATCAACGATATGTGGTTTCAACAAGACAGTGCCACTAGCCACTCAGCACGCGTCACAATCGATTTATTGAAAGTTAAATTCGGTGAACGTGTTATCTCGAGAAATGGTCTGGTCGAGTAGCCGCCTCGTTGATGCGATCTAACGCCATTGGATTTCTTTTTATGGGGCCATATCAAGTCACTGGTCTGTGCCAACAAGCCAGCAACTTAGACGACCTCAAAGACAACATCCAACGCGAAATTGCTAACGTTCCGGTCGAAATGTGTGCCAGAGTGGTGGAAAATTGGGTCCAAAGAATTGACCGCTGTAAACGGGCTCGTGGTGGTCATATGACCGATATCGAATTTCATTCATAAAATTTAATGGTTGTACTACACCCACAATAAATTTAAACTCAATGTCTCAAATATTTCTGTGTTTTATTCATAGATAAAATTGTTATGTCCCTATTGGAAAACCCTTTACATGGGTAAAAAAAAGTCGTGCTACTTTTCCTTCATGACAGGTACGAAGGTTTTGGAAAGGTCTTCCCCCGAAAAAAAAGTTGATCTTGTTAGATCTGGTTAGATCTGGGAATTTGATCTGACCAGATCTAACATGATCAACTTTTTTTTCGCAGGTTTTGACGAGGTTCACAATAACATAAATCATTTTACAATAAAAAAGTTATTCCACCTTAATTTTTTATTTACAAAAATATTTTTGAGTTTTCCTCAAAATACGGCATTTTTAATTTTTTTAAGGTAGTCCGGTAGCGATCAAATGAGCAACTATAACAATTTTTCGAAGATGTTTCATGCGCGTTGCAAAATTCCGAACATTGTGCGTAAAATATCTTTCCGTTATAATTTACTATTAATACCTATAACGACTGCAAAAAAATGTTTTCCATTAATTTACAATCTTTATTTGACTCTCGGAGTATTTCTTTCGGTGAACTTCGGCAATCATCGCGCTGCGCCAATCACTCAGGATCCAACCGCGGACTCACTCGACGAGATGACAACTATACTTTCATAGTTTTCCGCAGCGCCGCCACCAGAAAATTTTCAGCAAATTCGTGATATTATGAGCCCGCGAAATGACTTTCCATAAAAGCCCATGTTAAAATTTTATATTTCTGGACGTAATAATTCAAAATTTAATACGGCTAAGAAACTGGAGTGGCCAAGGCGTACCTACCCAGAAGCGGTGCTAATAAAGCCCGCTGAGGGAGTGAGCTATGCGGCTATGTAAAAAGACTTGAAGAAGCGAGTCGAACCTGAGGAACTGAGCGTTACTGGGAGACGCGCTTCAAGGATCTTCTAGTGGAGCTCAAATGTTCCAAGAAGGACAGAGGGTGGCTCTATTCCACCTTCAAAGAGGTTATTGGTGCAAGCGGGTCTGTTCGCCATCTCATCCTCAAGATTGAGATGAAGATTGCGAACATAGATCCAAGCACCGATGGCGAATATGTCGATGAGGCTGTAAGAGGTTTCTTTGATCATAGATCGGAACTAAAACTCAAGTTGTCTTTATCAAGAAACCCTTCAGAAGTAACAGAAAGGTGTCCGTCTGCAGGAGACGTAAGCCCTGAAGTCACTCAAGGTGTCCCACATTAGGATCGGGTGGGTCTCCAGCTAGGTCCGCAGGAAAATATATAGTTCAATATATAGTTTACCCAAATTTTTCATAGGGGTACTTCATGGCTTAAAAAAACAAAATCTCGCGCAGGTCGCCGTGCGTGTATTGCGTATAGCGCATCACATTATCTCAAGCCCTGGAATATCACAGATCGAAATAAATTGTATCTACGGATTTTGATATTGCATTAAATATTTTAATCAGATTCGCCTGCAGTTAGCCTATAAGAATTAGTTTCCGAAGTCCACCACGAGGAGTTTGCAGTACGTTTTTGAACTTAATTTGGGGTGCTTAATTTCGGCGAGTCCCCTTGCCTCTCACCATTTGGGGTGCTTAATTTTGGTGAGTCTCCTTGCTTCTCACCATTAGGAGTTGCTTATTATTTTAATCATTATCGCTGGCACTTTCAATCACTGGGATATAGTTACTTTTCTTGAACACATCACTGAGTACTTCTGCAGGTTTAAAAATTTGGGAAAAATACCTAGCATATGATAAATAAAAAACAACTGCAACAATGTGTGAACAACAATCAACAATGCGTTAGCCATTAGCACATTCACATGTATAATGTGTCAAAACAGAAATTCCAAAAGTATTGGGCTTGTACCGTAAAAAGCATCTATAAGCCGTGCGAGAAATGTGACGAGATGGAACTTTTAATTTGAGCACATTTGACTCATCTTTTACATTCTCAATTCTTAGTTTACCATCTGTATCGACCATTTCTGCCAAATATGGCGATAATGATTAAAGTAATAAGCAACTCTTAATGGTGAGAAGCAAGGGGGCTCACCAAAAGTAAGCACCCTAAGTGGTGAGAGGCAAAGGGACTCACCAAAATTAAGCACTCCAAATGGTGAGAGGCAAGGGGACTCACCGAAATTAAGCACCCCAAATGGGTTTCAAAAACGTACTGCAACCTCCTCGTGGTGGGCTCCAGAAACTAATTTTTCTAGGCTAATTGCAGGCGACTCTGATTAAAGTATGAAATGCAATATCAACATCCGTAGATACAATTTGCCTGCGCAAAATTTTATTTTTTCAAGCCATGAAGTACACCTATGAAAAATTTGGGTAAACTATATGTTGAAGTAGACAATAAGAGCATTTTTTTGTAAAAAAACTAGAGGTGTATCTCTAAAACATAACCTCAAAAAAATGTTAGACATTTTTTAAACATTTTTTTTGCCCCTATTTTTCATTTTAAAACTTTCAAATTTTTTTTCCAACTAGTCTTACGGGTGACTATAACATATATTTCGATCATCAAAATCGGTTTAGTAGTTTTCGAGAAAAATGGCTTTTTTGATTTTACTTACCCTCTCCATAACTCCTCTAAAAATGAAATTTCAAGTTTATTCTTTGGAGGAAGTTTGTGCCACATGAATGTCCATCTATGGTGTTAATATGAACTTGATACGTGCTGGGGCAACTATTGCACCCCCCTAGGCCCATCTTAGATATTAACGGCTTTTCGTCCGATGCATATTTCTTCAGATATTTTGATGTGCCAAGATAAAAAAATCATCCTGTATTTTCGATTTGATTAATTTTCATACGAGGTAAATGGTAAAAGTTTCTTTTTCCATGGCAAAATTGCAAAGCAAAAAGTAAAATTTGCAATGCGAATCGCAAAAGTTATAGCGTAAATGGTAAAATTTAAGCTTAACTAAGTGTCTTTTTTCCGCGTATTTGCAATTTCCATTTGAAAGCTTATTCGAAAAACAATAATTTTTAGTACACATTTAATGTTTGATACAAAAAATCCGCTATAATTATTAGTTTTTGAAATAACCTTACAGACTGTAATTACAATTACCAAAGTCACATGGTTCGATTGATTCGCGGTTATGACCCCTTTCAGACGCCTTAAATCAAGATCATTTTTATGGAAATTTAAAACGAACTTTTTGTTTCTATAATTTCATTTATATGACATTAAAGTTTAAATTTTATTAATGAAGAACATTTTTATCGTTTTAAGCTATTCTAATGCAAAAACTGATTCAAACTTTGATATTCTATAAGTTAGCAGAAAAAAAATACATTACATAGCTCTTTTGTGTGTTAAAAGGCTTCTTTCTCGTTAATGAATTCTGTGCAGGAATCCTTGGTCTTCTCCATTCGCGTACAAAAGGATAATAGCAGAGGGAAGCTTTACCTGTGATCCTCATAACTTATCTTCCGGTGTTCTATTATACAAAAAATGTGTATTGAGTTAAACATAGAGTTCCAACCTAAACCGCATAAAAACACACTATCCTATTTAGTATGATTAAAATAAATGGCTTTAAGCTGGTCTTTTTTCTAACATAAGCAGAGCAGTAATTTCTGTACAATAAAAACCAGACCACATCAAACAAAACTAGTTATGCATCGACAACTAACATCATCTTTCTTCCGATATTTTTTTCAATTTTCAAATCCCGGAAAAGCTTCTCTTAAATTACCTCTTCAAACACAAATTGTATACAAAGAATCATATATTTTGTGCAAACCATTCACCTCTTTAATCAGTTTGCGTTTCTTAAAACCAAATACTTAGTCATGTAAAATGGTATTGTAATTAAAAATTAAGAAGTATTCTTTATCACTTACTGGGTTTCTGAATCAGAACAATTAAACGTGATTTTGAGAAAAGCAAATGATACTTAATTCTTTTTACATGTCTTTTATCAAACAAAACATTTCATTCTTTCTTAAATCAACTTCTTGGATTCAATTTTATCAATATAAAATTGATTAAATATTTGAAGAGATTATAAATAAAAATCTTCATTGTCCAAAAATCAGTAAATCAGATTAATAATGACATAGGTGTAATATATAGCGACTTTTGGACAATTTTATTCCGTTTAAGTCAGAAGTAAAGGATTTAAAATCCTACTGGATTTATTATTATATTATTAATACAAATAAAATATAGTATTGATAATAATAAATATAATTTTACTATATTATTTATTACTATCGTGCTCTTAATTTTCTAGCCTAATCAAATAATTATTTTACTAATTATACATACATTTAATAATTGTTATTCTACTTCCATTTAAAAATGCAACTTTGTATAATAAATAAAAAAATTAGTGTTAACAATAATATAAATGAAGAAAAAACTAATTTATATGAGTCTTTAAGAATCCAACTCCAACAAATTTTTGACATGATACACATTTTACTCATAGATAAAACGTAATTTTTAAACACGAATCAAATTTGTATTAATTTTTATTTTAGAATATAGCTAACAACTATGTCAACACTGAAAATAAAATAAATGAAATTTTTGAAACGATGGCTTCCGACTTAGAACAAATGATATTCTCCAAAAGAGTTATTATACACCTCATTTATGTAATTATCTAAATGATTAAAAAGCGTCTTTTGTGTGCGTATTTTGCAAAATACTATATTACGTGTCTAGGCGCACAATGAGTCTTATTGCGTGACGAGCGACAATGCGCGCAGGAGATTGAAGCCGAGGCGCGATCAGTCCTGCGAGCATCATCGCGAGTCTCGTAATTTTCCGAATTGTGTGCATTGGCACGTGTTCTATTTTATGTGACTTCGGTGCGTATACGAGTTTTTATGCGTACACTCGAATCTAATCTAGTTTTTTTTTTTTTTTTCCAGAGGAGAAAGAGAATGCATTTACGCACGCTGTGTGGGACTCAGCCGGAGCAATATCCACTAAACTCAAAACTCCTCTGTTTCCCGGCCAACCAGAGACCCCGGAGCCGCGTTAGCATTACTTCAGTGTCAAAGGTTATGGGCCACCTCGTCGTTTTTCGGCGCTCGCCAATTTCGTATGAGCAGCAGCTGTTTCCGCACTCAATCTTGCCATCTCTTTCGATGCTCTCTTTCTTGCTTTCCTGCTTTTAGTTTCCCCGCGTTCGTTCCTCGCACTTTTTCTTCCTGAGGACTCCTTCTACATAGGTCACCACTGCTTCCCAATTTGTCTGAGACCTCATCATTATTTTAACCACATTATCGGGTGTTATGAGCTCTTCTAGGTCCGCCTCCAAGGTGCATCTTTGCGCCATCCATCGTTCACACTTAAAAAACGTATGCTCTGCAGTGTCTTCTTGGAAGGGGCAGTACTCGCATAACGGACTACTCTTGCGCGTCATCCGATGCAGATATGCGTTGAAGTTTCCATGTCCGGTGAAAAACTGCGTGAGATAAAAATTTATCTCACCAAATGGTCTGCAACTCCATGCGGTTATCACTCTGATGAGTCTGAACGTATACCTGCCCTTGGTGTCACTCTCCCATCTTCGTTGCCACGTCATGAGAGTCCGCTTCCTTTCCTCATGTTTCAGCTGCATGTGTTCATTCCCATGCCGGTTTCGCTCGTACACCCTTTTGCGTTCTTTTGCCAGTAGGTCAATTGCGCATTGCGCCCCTCCGCTGCACTGAAGCCATCCTTCTGAGGTATTTTTCGGCATTTAGAGCTTCAGCCCACACTTCAGCTCCGTAGAGCATGATTGAGTGAGTGACGCTATCGAGATCCGTCTTTTGTTTGCTTTTGGACCGTTGGTGTTAGGCATAAGTCTCGAAAGTGCCGCCGTTATTTTCGCTGCTTTGTCCGCAGCATCCCTGATATGCGGTCAGTGGGTGACTTTGCGGTAGACTTTTTCACCCAGATACTTGACAGTGTCTCCCACTGAAACCACTACACCAGCGATCTCAAACTCCAAGGCTTTTGGGAAACCTCTCTTTCTCGTCAGAACCACTACCTTAGTTTTGCTGGCTGCCAGTTCAAGTCCATGGTTGTCAAGCCATAGCTTGACTCTCCTGCAGACCCAGGCCGTTCTCCACTGTGCTTGCGCTGGTTCCCTAGCACGTATGATAGTTGCGATATCATCCGCATAGCCTATCAATTCAGCCCACTCTGGGAGCTCGATTTTAAGGACCCCATCATACATCGCGTTCCAGAGATCCGGACCAAGTGCAGACCCTTGGGCCACTCCAGCACTGATCTTCCTGCATCGTTGTCCTTCTGTTGTCTGATAAAGGAGTTCCCTGTCATGTAGGTAGTCACTAATCACCCTCAGCAACTAAGCTGGGACCCTGAACCGCTGCTCCAGAGCATCCAAGATGTCTGCCCATCTCGCTGAATTAAAAGCGTTCCTAACGTCCAGGGTGACTAGGACGCAGGAATCACGTGTTCTATAGCCTCATTTCCAGGAACCCTCTATAGTCTATATATAGTTTCTAAAGCCATATTGTCTCTCCACGAGGCCCCCGACCTCCTCAATGGCAGCCCTGAGTCAGGCCCGGCGCATCTTCTCATAGATCTTTCCTGCATTGTCAAGCATGCAGAGTGGTCTGAAAGTCGACGGGGTTATGGGTGGACCCTTACCCTTGTCCAGCAAAACAAGCCTCTGCCTTTTCCACCTTTGGGGAAAAACTCCCGCTAGGAGGCATGCGTTATACATGTTGAGCAACAGATACGGACCCTCCTTCGCGATTGTCTTGAGCACCTCTGTAGGTATTCTGTCCGGCCCAGGGGATCTTTCGGTTGCCAAGAGGGATAACTGCTGCTTGCAGTTCTTTTAGGTTAATGATTGGTATCTTCTCTTGCTCTACAGTTATGTCGTGGAGTTCTCTCTCCCGGTTTTCTGGGAACAGCGTATCAATAATCTTCAACATCGCTGCAGGGTCTCGTGGCGGTTTAGGTGCCTGCTTCCCGATTCTGCTCGTGACTTTTCGTTAACTCAATCCCCACGTATCCTCCATCCACCTGCTTGCACAGTTCCCTCCAACAGAAGATTTTGCTCGCCCTGATGGCTTTATTCAGTTGTTTCTTGGCAACAAAATACTGCGCTTGCAGAGAGGATGCCTCGGCTGAGCCTCTTCCTCTCTGTGTTCTTCTCCTCAGAGCTAAGGCTGTTCTTCGTAGCTCAGCGATTTCCTGGTTCCACCAGTAAGCTGGCTCTCTCTGTCCTCTTGGGCTCCTTTCTGGCATGGACAGGTTGCAGGCCTTATTAACCAGTCACATCGTCCTGTCCACAATGCTTTCTGCTGCTTCCCTGGTTGCACTCGTGCTCGTTGATGCTCCTTGTCCTAGACCGTCCGCTTTGGTTATAGCATCCAGGAGCATCACTCGGTTGAGCTTGTTCGTATTCCAGCCCGGAGCTTCCGTGTGCTGCCTACCTGTTTGCTTGATGTTTGGCAGCCCGATTTACATTTCAATATACTGATGGCCGCTGCCAGTAAATGCTGCAAGCACCCGCTAATATAGGTAGTATCTCCAGATTTCACCCACACATAACTGTCTCCGTTTCCTGTCCCAGCGACCGGGAAGATCCCTGGGTTCCTTACCCAAATTGCTTCGTTACCCGTACTGTCCGGGTTCCAGCACCGTCCACTGGCTCCCCGGTATTGTTCAGACAGAAGGAGCAGATCCGCCCGCCGTTCCATCGCTAGATAAATCGGGTGATCCCAGGCGAACCGACTTATATGCATGTTGCCCTGCATAATTATCGCCATCTGTTCTTATTTCTGCTATCCTTCTTGGCGGCGTAATATGCTGCGCACCACCTTGATCTTGGAATATGATCGTTTCTCTGGCCATCCACCTTGATTTCCGCACAAAGGTAGCAATGTGGGGGAGCCTCGCACTCGAAAGCCTTTTGGCCTTCCTTTCCACATCGCCAGCAGAGCTTCCCACGGTCCTCGGCCTTGCAGCCGGCAGCTAGATAGCCATATCCATGGCAGCGATAGCATCGTAGGGCTTTATCGCCTTGCTTTACTTTGCAGTTGACCCATGCCACCTTAATTCGTTCCTCTTTTACCAGGGAGGTGACAGCCTCTTCGTTCAGCTCTACAAAGGCTTTTACATTGCCTCGGAAGCTCGTTTTTATCAGGTTTACTTTAATGTCACCGGACACCTGGTCACCGAGGGAGGCCACAATAGCTTCCCTGACTTCTTCTGGTTCTACGGTCGAGTCAAGGTCTTGTTCTCTATTTGGGATCTAGGTGTTAACCCTCTTACACTACCTGTGTCGCCAACAGTTCTTCTTAAAGCTTCCTCAAAAATATCCTTTTCTTGGGCTCTTTCCCGAAGACAACGAGGACCACCCTGCCGAGTTTCCCTGATCCTCTCGATCGTGACATCCATCTCGTCTGGTTTCACCTTTCCTTTAATACCACAAAGGACCTCGGCATATTTACCACCCTTCTTCGGCTTAATGAGAATTGCTTCAGGTCGTGGAGGTTTGATCCTGCTTATCGGCATTCTTTTAGACGGCACGAGGCCTTTCTCAGTATTCGTGCGCCGACCTTCCACTGATCCAGTACCTCCCTTTTTTTTCGCACGCCTGACGACTTTCGTCCAAAGCTCACCTTGATCCCTCGGTTTCTTTGCGTTCATGTTTTTATCTCCAAGCGGTGAAGAATATTCCATTCATTCACTGTTTCATCAAAATTATGGCAGACAGTTTGAAAAAAAGAGGCGACTTCTGTTATGTCTTCTTTTTTGGCTGGAAGCAATTGCAGGAATAAACAGACAGACTTTTTTCAGCACTTTAATATTTTGAGGGACTCGCTTCTGTAATTCTTTCGCCAACTTTATCAGAAAGTGTCTACATCTCTTCTTAATAACAAGCAGATTTTCAGGATTGCATTTACTACTCAACTGATTGAAGTAAAATCTAAATGAATTAGTTTTTCTAACTACTGCGGGACAACTATTTTTTGTAGAGTAGCGTAGAGTAGATCGTTCAATTCCTGGAGAAGCTTTAATGGCTCTGTTTAATCAGATTGAAAAAACTTATTCAAACCGATTACTTTCTTTAAAGATTCGCGTAAAAAGAGCAGGTATAATTTATTCTCAATACAGCGATACATATTATACAAAGTTGCAGCCTTAAAACCTGCATCTCCGCGTTCTGAAAACCTAGATGTGCTGAAATGGAGTTCCAAAGGATCCCATTGATCTAGAATCGTTTTTATAGCATACAGTCGAGCCAGCCAACGAGTTCCAGATAATTTGGCAATTTTTTTTTGCTTAGAATCGGCTATCACTTTATGTACTTGAGAATAGTCAATGTTCCTTTTGGTACTTCTAGAAAACCATGAATGGCTTTCTTTCACTAAAAAATCTAGGTTGTTTGGAAGAACATCACAGGAGTGTTCGGCACTAAGATGTAAAGAGTGCGGAAGACGTTTCACTGTAACAAGATGTGGGATTATATCCTTTAATTTAGATGAAACTGAATCGTGCTCATCAGCCATCACATTTGCCCCATCAATGCCGATCCCAAGAAGATTTTTTATTTTCAGGTGGTCATCTTCGAGTTGTTGTTTAAAACTATTTGTCATCTGTTCTGCTGTTCCGGACTCCAATTCTATTAGGCGGTAAAATGTAGTATGTACTCTTCGACGACTTCGACGGAAATATCGGATCATAAGACACATTACTTTTTTTGTGTCTATTGTAATGGATTCGTCAGCGATGATGGAGTAATGAGAATTGCCAATATCTTCGATTAAATCCTCCAAAAGACATGGTGAAAGTACGTTCAGAATTAGAGCTGTACATTTTGTACGATGTAACTTCACATTTGAAAGTACATCTGAACTTTTATCCAATTTTTTCACAACTTCACCTAAGTGATCAACTGTATTAATACTACAGTGCTCAGCAATGAAGGCATCAATTTTCAATTCTGCTCTTTTCCTCTTTCTATCAATACTAGTTTGAATAAAATTTGTCACTTTTGGAATAGAACTACGAACGATAAAAAAAAACTTTAGAATTTGAAATGAATTTCGTCACGTTTGAAACTTTGGTTACTCTTCAATTTCCCAAAAGTTTATTTTACCCAAAATTCATATTCTATCTTACATTGGGTAAAATAAATTTTTGGCGAATTGCAGAGTAAGCGAAACTTTTAACAATACAAAGAACTATATACTATGCCAACACCGCGAATTCGGTATATTATGAATGAAATATAAATGAATAAAAGATTTGATTCTTTTAAAAAACCGAAACTAACCTTTAAATCGAAGGTCAGTTTCCCAAGATTTTATATACTTTTAAACGTATTTTCTTTTTGACTAGACAGGAGGCATTTTCTCACATTTTTTATTAATAACTCTACTTCAATTGATTTTAAATTCAAATAATCAAAACTCTTGGACATGAATCTTGGACATGAATAACAAGATAATGTCGTTGCTTGTCTTCTATAAGGTGGCGTCCTATGGCAGCGTAAAACGTAAAACGCAAAGCAGAAAACGCACAGACAATCACTAAACACTTTTAGAAGTCTGACTTCTCAAAATTTTCATGTGATTAGCTGTGCGTTTTTTGCATTGCGTTTTACGCTGCCATGGGACGCCGCCTTAGTAGAAAACAAGCACTGACGTTATCTAGTTATCTTCCATACATACTTATTGCAAGAGTGATCGTGCTCAAAACGATTTGTGATTGGTCATGACAACGCACTTGTACAATAAACCAATGAAATTGAGCGTTAATGTACGAAGAAGAAGAAGAATAAGAAGAAGATTGTGCCCCCATGCATGGCTATAGGCACATGCGCAATTCAATTGTTACATTTCATCCCTCTGTAGCGCAATATACTACATTGCGCTACTGTTAACTGTAGCGAAAAAATGAGATTGCGTGCCGGTGGCACATAAAATATTGTGCGTGCTACGGAGCTGGGCCGTTTTTGGGACTCGACCGATATTTTAGTCCTCGACCCAAAAACAGCCCCTCAGCCTCTAGGGACACAATCTACTAATTCTTCCACACTCGTAAATAATGGCTCATTTTACACGTCTGTAAAATGAACGCAAAGTGGACGTTTATAGACGACTTATAAAAGCTCAGACGTCGCGCATGCGCAGATAGCTGTTTAGGGCCTATTATTCTTTAGAGTAATAATTTCCGAGACATAGAGGGCAACAATAACAGACTCGTGATCAGAATAATATGGAGATTGCAGATATATATCGATCACATTACCGATTGCTATCTATCCATTACACAGGTCTGCATGGTTTTGTTCTGGAATAGCTAAAGATCATTTTCGAAAAAACTTTTGGCGTAGAAACCGAATCCGGAGTCAGAATCGCTCCATCGCGTCAGGTTTTTGAGTAATCCTAACCTAAAAGTGCAAAAGACACGGTTTTTCGCATTATTTGTGCACCCATGACTTCGCGAATTTTTATTATTTCTCAAATCTGAAAAAACCACCAAAAAGAGCCACTTTTCAGCTTTCCATTTCACTGATTATATGTATGATTTGAACTTTTATAACCAGAGATATCGCCAATTGAAAAAAAATTGCAAGTTTGGCAATGAGCGACATATGAAGGGACAAACTTATAAGACGTCAAATTATTTTTTTTCAATTGGCGATATATCTGGTTATAAAAGTTCAAATCATACATATAATTAGTGAAATGGAAAGCTGAAAAGTGGCTCTTTTTGGTGGTGTTTTCAGATTTGAAAAATAATAAAAATTCGCGAAGTTATGGGTGCTCAAATAAAGCGAAAACCCGTGTTTTCCGCACTTTTAGGTTAGGATTACTAGAAAAACTGACGTTCTGGAGCAGTTCTGAGGCCAGATTTGGATTCTGCAGGAAAAACTACTTTAGAAATGACTCCTATCTTTTTTAGAACAAATTCATCATTTTTTTTGCAGACCTGTGTTACCATATTCAGTCGGTTCATTTCCGTCATTTCTCTGCTGTAAAAAAAATAATTTTAAATTGAAATTCTTTTCATCACAATTAGTATTAAGTTAGTTATAGCGAAATAGTTGATTTTACTAAAGAGATTCTTTTCGGCGGAGATACGTGGACAATAAGTACAGATTATATAGCTCTTCCAATGAAACTATTGAGTACGTCATGGATGGTTGTACTAGAATGTTGACCCAGAGAGAGTATGTGCGTACGCAGAGACAATGATATAGCTGGAATTATTCACCAAAAAATTGTCTTCAACCTGGGGCTTTTAACAGAATGAAAGCCCTTTATACAAATACATTCCAGTGACTGTTCTGGAAAATGAATACTCGCTCTTCTACTTGGAATAGGACTATCCAAACAGAACATACCGTAGTGTACAACCTTATAGAAACATTGATGTTCTGAAAGAGTTTTGAGTATGTCATTATTATCGACGTTGCAGTTCCCGTAACTGGAAACATTTACTAATAGATTTATAAACATGATTCAAAAATATACACTATTAAAAATTTATGTCGTAAATTTACACTAAATGTATTAGAAGCTGGAAGTAAATTTCCGAATCGTAATGTAACGTTACAACAAACAGTATTGTAGATTTCCAATGCTGGCATTGAAAAATTTCCACACATTTATCGCAATTGTAAAAGATGTCGTAAAACTTATATTATAGTAAGCGCAATCTAATTTTACTACATGTATGTACTACATGTATGTACATGATGTATTCCTAGTTTTTATCGCTGAAAAATAAGATAATTGTATTTATTGCTTCACCTTCTAATCCAAATTTCGCCATAGAATCATAATTGCAAATTTTTTAATGTCTTTTTTACCGATCTTAGCCGTAATAATGCGAGGTCATAGAACGGTCATAGATCCGTCAGAGAACGGTCAGAGTATTCTATGTCCGTTCTCTCACACGGGTCCGCTAGGGTTACGCTTCGAATCACTTCCACACCCACCTTATTCTCCAGATTTGGCCCCCAGCGACTTTTATCTGTTCCCAAACTTAAAGGGATGGCTCCAGGGAGAGAGAAATTCATCAAATAAAGAGGTCAAATGGGAAGCTGATGGCTATTTTGGAGGCGTTGACAAATCTTAATTCAAGAGAGGTATCGAAATGTTGAAAGATCATTGGACTAAGTATATTGAGCTGAAAGGAGATTAGGTTGAAAAATCAGTATGATTTTTGACGAAGTTATTTTTTCTTTCCCATTTTACCGACTTATCGAACTCCCTAGTAGCAGTCAAAGCAGTGGACTAAACCTGGTGAAAGCGTCCCGAAAAAGACGAAGACCGTTTCGTCTGCTGAAAAGATGACGATCATAGTTTTTTGGGATTCTCGAGAAATCATCTCTATTAACTCTTTACAAAAGGATAAAATAATCACAGAAGCATATTATGCAACACTTTTCATCATGTCAAAGTACCAGCTCACACCTCTGATGATCCAATGGCAAAATTGCTCAAAATAGATTTCAAATTGCTACCCCATCCACCATATATTTTTTACTTGGCTTCTTGTGACTTCTTTCTATTCCTAAATCTCAAGATCTGGCTCAGGGGGAAGAGATTTCACTTAAATGAGGTCATTGCCGTTGTGGATGAGTATTTAGTAGGCCTCGAGACTTTTTATTTTCTGAGAGGTTCAAAAAATTAGATCACTAGTGGATAAAGTGTGTAGAGCTCTAATGAAACTATATTGATAAACGAGAATGAAATTTTTGAGAAAGAAATTTTTTACTCGCACTTTTACCTTACTTATCGAACGACCCCCGTATTTGCAATAGGTTTGGGCTTTAAAAATGTAGTGAAATTTTTTATATATCGTTTCTAAAAATTTTACCATACATATATGGAAAAGAGAAATAAAATGGTGAATAGTTGAATACAAATGGTAGTAATTGTAGAAATAAAATGCAACATCTATCATTTCATCTTTCCAAGATACAGCCAGCCATGCATTTTTGCGTATGAAAGGCCCAATCATTCAACTCATTATAATTTTGGCAACGGGAAATGTGCATGCAAAGTGTACTAAACACCCGAAAAATTTAGGAGTAGGAATAATGCTTGCAGCAACAACAGTACAAGAAGAAGGAAGTACTTTATCTTAACACCTGACATGTAGTTAGAATGTTTCTAGACGATCAGGAAGACGGCAGTTAACTACTCATCACAAGCCCGATTTAGTATATGTCCAATGCTGAAAATCGAAATTGAATAATAATAAACAAAATCAATATATGCGTAAAAATGTATTATCAGAATTATCAAGTTTCATAAATTTATCCACTCTTTTAAAAGAGTTCTATTTTTAAATAATAAGAGAAATGAAGAGAACTGCTTCATGTTTGAAATTTAATTTATTTTTAGAGACACGCACTTTGTGCGAACTACATAGTCGCATAATATCCTTATATCGATTGTAACTTGAAATGTTTGTGATTTATGAAGTCTTTATTTAAAATATAGAGTATATTTTGCATGCAACTCCATAAATCGCAAACATTCCATTTTCCATTTCAAATCGTGATTATGCAGTTCGCATAAATTACATGTTTCTATTTATGTTACAAGTATTACATATTCACTGACAGATTTTTTATTTAATTTTTTGTACAATCGAAAAATTCTAACATATATATATATATATACCCATTTGTTGAAAACACTTTCTGAAATTGAACTTTGGAACTACTAATCTAGTATATTCAAATAATAACAATTTTAGTTTTTACATATGAAATATAGGAGTTATGAAGTTGAGATCAAACAGAAAGGAGATTTAAACAAAAAATGTAATAACCATAATGTTTTGCATATCTAAGATAAACATGAAATGTGTTTCAATCTTCCTGATGATCCTTCGTCTATACAAACCTGTATATCTTTGTCCCCATTTCTATTTACCCTCAGACATATAGTAGTATACAATATATTGACAAGCGTATCATCTCATCTTCTAACTTTAACAATGCCAGCATTAGTCTTGTCTGCACTGATAATCTAATATGCTATAGAATAGTCCCCAGTCGTAAATTGTTGATTGCGTTCGATAATATCCATTAAGCAAATGCAGCGAAATATTGCCTTGATGAGTAAATGGTTACTAGCAAGATTTTTCCCAACTATAAATTTAATAGTACGGTTGCCAAAATTTATTTTTATAAATTTTCGAATTTTGAAACGTGTCCCCAAGATGAAAAATTATTCCCTAGATAATGTATCTAAGAAGCTACGGCTAAAATTTCAAGTGAATCCGACAAAAATTGAGCGAGTTACGATGTACGCCAATTTGAAAAACATTGTTTCAAGAAAAACCCGTTTAAAGTTTCAAAACGCATTTACTATATGAAATATTCAAATATCGACTTGCTAATTTTTTTTACCTTTACTCTGCTTTCCCAGTACCATATAACTGCCCTTCCAAGAATGAGTTTTGCTCTTCTGTTTCTTTTCCAGGCGACGTAAGGTCTTTCCGACCGCTTTTTCGATGTTTCGATGCTAAGCGGTTTGCGGCTTTAATACGACGTTGATCGATTTCCATGGAAAAATTGTATAATTCTGAATTGATCTTCAGTTGAAGTGTGCTCATGACATTTAACAGTCCTCGAAAACCGTCATTGTATGTAATAGCAGCGATGTTAGTTGCAATATCAACTATGCAACGGGAGAGAAGATCTTCTCTCGTTAAATAAAAAATTAACTAATTAGTTAATTAAATTTTAAAAATAGAAAAAAATTTCTGGGTAGTATAACCCCTTAATCTAAAGTAGATATCATACCTTAGGTCCCAGTTGCAAATTAAAATTTTCGATACAAAGTTTTTTCAGATCGTGACATTTAAAATTACGCTAAACCAATTAAAACTGCAATCTTCCAGAATATTAAGCTTTTTCAAATACGTCGTTTGGTTTAATAGTTTAACGATTTGAGTTAAGTCATTGATGCCAGAATTACGAGAGATGGCGAGGGATGCTTTCGCTTAGGGAAATGACTCGATCATTTCATTAACGCCTAGTTAAGCCATCTCCCCTTGAATTTTGAACTCCCGTTCCATGTTGTTGATGCATTATGTGCTCAGGATCGAAATATGTCACAGTAATACAAATCTAATAGGATGCATAGATGATTCGTTCTAAATGAACTTAAAAATAAGTTTTTGATACTCAAATAATCAATTTAATGTGTAAAGTAAAGCGATTTGAAACTAACTTTACTCAATGATTTTCAAACTCTTTCTATAATGTCCATTGTACGTATAATTTCGTTTAATGAGACTTAGATACTCACTTTCAGTCTGATTAAGTAAGGCAAATTTGTTCAATTTTGAGAGTTAGTTTGAAAGTTTTTAAAGACGTGATTATAGTTAAAGTTTAGAGACAAAGTTGTTGCATTTGATCTAAATTAAAATAAATTCAAGAAATGAAACATCAAAATTATGTAGCTAGAACATTCATTTTTAGAGATACTAATGATTGTTATCAAATAGGTTTTTGTGTTTGTATAAATTTCATTTTACTTTCTTGATGTAGGAATGATTTAAAATTATTTTATTCAAGCTTGAGAATCTGTCTTCCTTTCATTTATAATATTGATTTGCGAGAAAAATTGAAACCATGAATCAACTAGACCCTGTGACGTCAGTAATTACAATTACACTCAAAAGAATATTTGGTAGAACAAAATAATTTTTGTTGGTTTAACCATCGAGTTTTGTTTTTATATACTTTATTACTGGTTGCAAAGATTTTATTCAAGATAAGGATAATGTTAATAAAATATGGATTTATATAAAGATTTAAAACACAAACAATAATTTCAATTAAAAAGTCTAAAAATTGGCTATATGGAGCAATTATCATCTTCCTATTAATAGGGGAAGCAATTTCTTAGAATTTCCTTCCTCCTTATTACACGTCACAGGATCTTCCTCAGGAAGCTGAACATATAGATCATCTCATTTGGGATTTGAAATCTAAGGCAGCAAAGATCTTCTTTGACATGCATCAGGTAAACGACATCCACACCAGTGTTCCTAATTTTGTATGTTTTACCAAGTCTAGAAGTATGAAACCGGAATTTCCCTATAGATGGTGATTGCCATCAGTTTAGTGACCGTACGACCGCTTCTGCAGCGCCATCTTCTCCCTCTAGCAGCTGAAAAAAATTTTCAGTAGACAACAACTCAAGATCGATATACCAGTGTATTTACTACAAGCATCAGCATGTCGAGTTTTGTGCCTACGAACTACGATTTGCGGACAGCACTGGTTTTTTGTTATCACTTGAAGAAAACTGCTGCAGAATCGCATCGAATGCTTGTCGAAGCTTACGGTGAACATGCTTTTGGCAACACACAGTGTTTCAAGTGGTTTAAAAAATTCAAAAGTGGTAATTTTGATGTGAGAAACGAAGATCGTAGAGAACCACCGAAAAAGTTCGAAGACTGGGATCAGAAGGGTGTTATCTATTATGAGCTGCTAAAACCTGGTGAAACTGTCAACACGAATCGCTAACAACAGCAAATGATCGATTTAAATCGAGGATTACAAGAAAAACGACCGGATTATCGAAGAGGCAAAACAAAGTCATTTTTCTTCACGATAATGCCCCATCACACACAGCAAAACCGGTCAAGGAACCCGATCGAGACGTTCAGTTGGGAAATACTGGCGCATGCCGCTTATTCTCCAGACTTGGCTCCGACGGATTACCATCTGTTCGCATCACTGGGCCACGCTGTCGCTGAACAACGCTTCACTTCGTTCGAAAATGTACGAGAATGGCTGGATAACTGGTTTGATTTAAAAGACGAACAGTTTTATTTGCGTAGAATTCATCACCTTCCGGAGATGTGGGAAAAATGTGTAAATAGCAATGGAGATTACTTTGAATAAAATATTTTTGATCATTTTCATGCAACAGACGTGTAACTTTTGCAAAACAATTCCGGTTTCATACTTCTAGACCTGGTATATATTCTTTACACAGCACATTTCGTCAAATAACAATGTCTTCTCGATTTCTATTTTTATAAAAAAAACTCCTCAGTGTGAGATAGTTTTTTTAGAATATGAAAATACAGTTTTTGTTAATTAGCATAACGATTTGTGTTAATCGATTCGGGGAAACAGTATAAGTAACTTTTGAAGAATGTTTTGAATCAACATTGCAATCTCAAAGAAATTAGATGATGACATTAAGGCCATTTAGTAGGGTCTGACGTCACCAATTACATTCGATCGCTTTATTAGTAAAAAAGTAATTTTAACAAATTTTCTGGAGAAGATATAGCAACGCAGAAAAATCCAACGCATTACTGTGTTCTCCGGAAAATTTATCAAAATTATTATTTTATTAATCAAGCGGTCTCTTGTAATTGGTGATGTAAGGCCCTACCGTAAAGCCTTAATATTGGAGAATATTTCTTTATTATTTATAGAGTAAATGGCATATCGATGTACTTGTATATTTTTGTTGTCTATATTCAAAAGTTTCACCTTCTATTATGTATTGATCTCTAGAAAGCGTATGAATAACGATGCCTGACAAAGACACATAAAATATGCGGCACTTCTGGTTGACTGTGCCTCTGGGTAGACAAATATACAAAGAGTCTTTTCACAGTGCGAAAATGAATCATCAGTCCTAAATTTTTCAACCGCGCTGATAACGGTATTTACTGTCAGTAATCGCTGGGGAACAATGAGAAAAAGGTTCGATTAATGTTTAAAGAAGGAAACATTTTTGATTAAATAGAGATTGGAGAACTGAGTTCCTATTTATAATGTATATGTTTATACATAATACATAAATTATCGCCCGATAGTGTTAATACATCTGTTTTTCGGAATTTACTTTAAATTTGCTAATTTTTACAATACATAAAGCAACATTTTAACTTCAAAACAGCATAAAAAGTAATAAAATTCTGCTTCAACTAATCTAAAAATAGAGTGTAATTTACAGTGGGTACACAGAAAAAAATTTAGTAGAGATGCTGCACTACCTCTGGTGCTCCTGCGTCACGACACTGGAGGGCAACTGCAGCGCTCTTCATAGGTTAACAGGTTTAATTTAATGTGGACTAACTGCTCTCCTACAATTGCGGGAGAGCTGTTGCCTAAAGAAGGGAATGCAGCGGCGAGTCATATAAACTGAGATTAGACTATACTTTTCAATGGATAATTCGATTGTTTTGATATTTCTGAAATACTCGTAAATTATTATATATCTTTTGAAGAATTTGTTTAATTTCTTAAAATGATGCAAAATTATTTGAAATCTCAACATTGAGGTTAGCTTATTTGTAAACAGATCATAATCAACCAAAAAGTACTTCTATATATATACAGAAAATACCATTTCAATGGACACTTTCATCTAAATCATAAAAAAATTTTTCTTACTACCCTAGTCGAAAGTACGTGGTTTCGGCACCAATTTCACGGCAGAAAGTCTAACTTTCATGCATTGGTCAAGCTATATGCGCGCCCTCTATAATAGCGGGAGTAAAAACGTAAATAACCTCAAGCGTCAAAATTTGTCCGCTCTCTGCTAATGTTTATTAGTGGCAATGAGTGAATATTATTTAGAATGTAATAGTAGTGACAGAAGTGTAACAAAAGTAAAAATAAAAAAATGAATGACATATCATCTGATGAATCGACAGATGAAGAAGACATTAATAAAAACTTTGAAACTGAAGCTCAATTAATAGTAGAAACTGACACCTTACCCAAAAAGTCCGTTGACAGATACATGCTAGTCTATGATAATTACCAAAAATGGAAACAAGGAAGTAGAAATCTAAACCTTAATTCATAGATTTATTTGATGCCTGCCCCCTCGACCAGCAGCACTCGCTCCTCTCGTGCCGCAAATGTCGGGGCAGGCATCAATATATTCCAATGGACACATGCAATTGTTTTCGTACTTTCGACCGGGTAGCAAGAAAAATAGTATACACACATATTAAAAGTTTACCCTAGAAATAAAATGAAAGACGTCGAAATGATGTATAAAACGACCGCAAGATGAAGTGTTTTTGGCAATTTTTGAGGAAGTTATTGCGGAAAAAGTTCAAATTTCAAAACTTTCCTGATATTATAAATAATTCCGGAAATAATGGATGTTTTTAGATGTTTTTCGATTTATTTTAAAGGTGAATTCATGTAGCATAACCAGGGTTGGTCAACTTCTAACGGATGTGGTGTACGCGTAGCTTAGTTGATGTGCACAGTTGTACGCTGCGCTAGTTGTTGCGAGTGGGCGGAGTGCTCCAGGGGAACTGGCTTGGTTTGAGTTCCGCCATTGTTATTTATAAATCATTACAAATATTTAACAATTCATTTTGCGTGATTGTTTATTATCGTAGGTAAAAAATACGTAATTTAGTGTGCTGTTCGTGAGTGTATACCACCAAAAAGTGATAGAAGGAAAGTGTGCCCAATTTTCGGTTTGCGAAAAGAGGAGATGCTGGACAACGATGAATAGAAGCTTTCGCGAATTCCTACTTGTCGAAGTTAAAATACCGTCCAGTAGTAGAAGGGAAATTTTTTGTTTTTCATCGACATTTTCACATGCTTTTAAGGTTCGCAGTTCGTTGCATAGGAACATTGTCTGTATATCTTCTGAAAATAAAAATACTAAATTACAAATATTTTTGATTTTTACTTATTGCGACAAAACCAAGATTGAATGCAAAATTGTGAAAATGTATTAATAATTAATATTAAAATGTATGTATTATTAATTAAATGTAATTAATGTGTTAATGATATTAACTTCTTACTCTTGAATTACAGATGAATTGTGAAAATGTAATTCAATAGTAAGAAGTTCATATTAACTTCTCACTCTTGAATTACATTTCCACAATTTTGCATTCAATTTCCTTTTAATTATATTCCCTGCATCGCATTTAAAGAACCTACATTTGCATGTATGTGCACTAATACGTGCACATATAATAATAGTTCATATGCACAGTTGTACGCGGCGCTAGTTGCTAATCGTCCACCATCTATGCATTAGGTTTGCACGATCTGAGCATAACCCACAAGAATTTATTAAATTCGATTAAAAAATGGAAGATAATTATTTCAAATATTTTTCAATATATAATTTTGCAAGTTTGAATTTTTATGCCTTTTTTGTTCTAAGTTTAGACGTGAATTTACCTCTAAAATGTATCGAAATACATCTAAAAACATCCATTATTTCCGGAATTATTTATAATTTGAGAAAAGTTTTGAAATTTGGACTTTTTCCGGAATAAGTTTCTTAAAAATTGACAAAAACACTTCATCTTGACGTCGTTTTATACATAATTTTGACGTCTTTCATTTTATTACCAGGGGAAAATTTTAATATGTGTATTGTCAATATTAGGAGAGTTTATGCGACTAACTAAAACATAGTGAGTATAATAATTTGGCCATCCACTGTAATGCACTGTAATTTCAAGAGGAAAATAAATTTGATCTATTATTAAAATTGGGAGAGTTTATGTAAATGCTGAAAATCAGGTGTATTGATACTATCAGGCGGTATTATGCAAACTAAAAAATCTATACATGGGGATATAAATTTTAAGCCATGGTTCAACCAGATCACATGACGACGATAACTATAATTACTGTATGTAAGTTCATTAAAAAATTAGTAACTAAAACAGATTTTTGTTGCCAGACAGACTTTCTTGGCTCTTTTGGTCACGTCTATCTGATATCGAAAATGTATTCTAGTTATTGATTTTGTAATAACCTTACATACCGCAATTGCAATTATTGACGTTACGTGGTCCAGTTTAATATAGCCAATACTAGATAGTTATTGTCCGTTAATGACTCAACAATATTAGTCCAACAACGCCAACTAATATTGGCTCAATAGTAGTAGAACTTCATGAAGATTATAATTTTGTCAACCTTGCTGGAAGTAGAAAAATAAAATGTAAAAAATTTGAATGGAAAAGGAAAGAGTTTTTCCATCTTTGGCGAATATAGACAAAATTTCTCAAACGTTATACAATTTTTCAATTCCAGTTTCTATATTTGTATCTATGTTTCCTATCTTTTTTCAAATCTATTATATTATCATGTTTATCTTTTTTCTATCTCTTTAGTAATCTAATACCGGCTTTATCTTTTTTAGTGTTTACCTTCACTTGAAAAATACTTGGAGTAATTTTACTCGACTCTGTCGGTTAAACTTGTGACATACTGACATTTCAACATCTTTTAAATCCTAGTCGAGTAGAATAAATTTTATAAATAACTAATTTACGCAACGTGAATAACAATAAGCATTACATAGGGAATAGTTAGGAGTTAAGTAAAACGTGGTCGACGACACGGCCCAAGGAGCTTCAAACGATAGTTGAGTAAAATGACCATCGGATGTATGGTTCTCTTAAATAAAAAACAATTCTTACCTCAAGCCTGCTCTTAGTCACACGATATATACATACATAGACAGCATAAAAATACAAACACACCATTCATTCGCAGCCAATCATATTTTTCATCACACATACACTTAAATATACCTCACATATATAAACCTAATAACTACACTTATACGCGACGATACGCTTTTGTCGAATCACGCATACCCTCGATACATTGCTGAGACATAAAACTACGAACTTACTTATATAGTGACTGCAAGAATTATTCAGAGCTTGTGAGAGACCAGTGTCATGACTAGGGTTTTTGAGCCTCACTCAAGTAAAAATAAATCAACTTTTTTCATGAAATATTTTGAAAAATTAATATAATTAATTAATTATTCTAATTATAATTATTGGTGCATATAATATAATTATCAATTAATGTTTAGTATATATTTTCACTATAACTATATGGAAAAAAATTTGGTAGAGATGCTGCACTACCTCTGGTGCTTTTGCGTCACTACACTGGAGGGCGACTGCAGCGCTCTTTACAAGTTAGCAGGTTTACTTTTTTGTGGACTAACTGCTCTCCCACAATTGAGGGTGTGCATGCAATAACCGCCTAGATGCTCGGCCGGTAGGCATAGCGGAGGGGACACGCGGCCTCTGATCAGCTAAAATTTCTTTTTAGAAAAATTCGGCTTATCAGAGGTTGAGTTCGCCCTCCGTTCGGCCTACTAGCCGAGCGCCTAGGCGGTTATTGCATGCGCACCATCAATTGTGGGCTGCCTCACAGGAGGGAATGCCACAGTGGGTCCACTCATATAGGAGAAAAGAGGAACGAATTATAGTGTTTGCTATCAACAAGTGGTGGCGCTATTGTCGCTACCGATGTTATTTTTAAACTGTTTTAACCATAGCAACCACAGTTTGATATTCTTTTGATGAAATCAGATGGTATAAATCATTGATTTACGTTTTAAAAATTTTCGTTCTTTAGAATATACCTAGTAACAAGGTGGACATTGAACGGCATTGAAATCTCAAAGTCCTGAAAGAAATGGAATCGAGGATAAAACTTTTGAACGCATTTTAATTCCTAGGCATTGAAAGGAATTCAAAAGTATCATTCATGATTTCTTTTTTTTCAGATGTTAACATTTCAATGTCATTCAATGCACAAGAAGAGCTCGCATAATCTTTGGGAGTCACTCAAGCAGCCATTTCAAAACGTTTAAAAGCAGCCGGATACATTCAAAAGCAAGGAAATTGGGTTCCACATGAACTTAAGCCGAGAGACGTTGAAAGGCGGTTTTGCATGTCCAAAATGCTGCTGCAATGCCACAAAAAGAAGTCATTTTTGCATCGGATTGTTACTGGTGATGAAAAATGGATCAATTACGAAAACCCCAAGCGCAAAAAATCATATGTGAAACCCGGCTAACCAGCCAAATCAACGGCAAAGCCGAATATCCATGGCGCGAAGGTAATGCTCTGTATTTGCTGGGGTCAAAAGGGCGTGCTGTATTATGAGCTGCTAAAACCGGGTGAATCTATCAATGGAGAACGCTACCGATGACAATTAATCCGTTTGAAGAGAGCAATAAGCGAAAAACGCCCGGAATATACGACCAGACACGAGGCAATAATTTTTCATCATGAAAACGCTCGGCCCCATGTTGCTATTCCGGTTAAGAACTATTTGGAAAACAGTGGATGGGAAGTTTTACCCCACCCGCCTTATAGCCTAAACCTTGCCCCTTCTGACTACCATTTGTTCCGGTCGATGCAGAACGCCCTCACTGGAATACGGTTCACATCAGAACAGGGTATCAAAAATTGGCTTGATTCATTCGTAGCCGCCAAGCCGGCGCAGTTCTTTTGGGATGGAAAACACAAATTGCCAGAAAGATGGGAAAAAGTCATAGCTTCAGATGGGCAATACTTTGAATAATACTATTGTACATGTTTTTCTTAAATAAACGTCCAAATTTTGAAGAAAAAAAACCGCATGAATTAAGTTACACATCCAATATTTTTCAAATTGAATGAATTATTATCAAATACAGCAATTTGTTTATAAAAAATTTGTTTTGAAAAATTGTTTTTGTATAATTTTAGCTATTAAAGAATTCATTTTCAAAAATTAGAAACAGTCAAGTTGTCGAGAATCTTTTTCCTAAAAAAATGAACCCTGATTTATTAGAATCGCATCATTTTTAAAAATTTGGCTCGAAGCGATAAGAAAATAAGTTTGGGCCAAAATAAAATTTATTAATAGAATTATTTTTTTGTGTTTCAAATTTTTTTCAAGAAAACTAATCTTTTCTCTTTTAAATTAGCCCTTCGATAATAATATTGCTATTCTTGAAAGCAAAATTATCTATTTTTGCCTGAGGTCCAATTTTCGTGAAGGAACTACCGTAAATGAAGCCATTATATTAAACATTTAAAAACTTTTCTCAGTGAATGTTACAGTAATATTATTACAAAGGTCATTAAAGCCACACGGAAAAAAATCAGACAGACGTTTCTTATTATACTTTATCATATTCAAAAAATTTTAGTAACATTTTCAGGAAATTATTTTGTGTTGAAATGAAGTTATCTTACACAAAAGTGATTGTGACGCTCATAAATGCCTTCCTTCTTACTTGAATTTAGGTTGTAAAAAAGCGACGATAATCCAGAATAAACGGATATTCATATAGAAATTTAACTTGTTTTCGGAGCCTAACGTCAATCCGGAAAGAAGGCATTAATTTTAGCTCATGTTCAAATGAATAGGGATAGCGAAATAAGCTATACCAGGTTTTTATCAAAGGCCTAAAGTAACATTTTTGGCATGGAAAGAAAAAAATTTCCTAATGTTTAAAAAATTGTTTGAAAACTACGATTATTCATTAACTGATAGCGTCCTTCGATTTCATGTAAAAATTTACTATAAAAACACATTTTTAAAAAAAATGCTGTGCCAAAAATTTTTACTTTTGGCCTATGGCAAAAACCTGATATAACTTTTTCCGCTACCTCTATTCATTTGGCTATATGCTGAAATGGGTACTGTTAGAGTTTAAATGTTTATTAGGTTTTTCCACAACAAATAAGCAGTGTGAAAAATGTGTTCCTACAGTTACTTTTTGCGTGAAATCGAGTGGCGCTATCAGTTTTTGAATGCTCGTAATTTACAAACAATATAACCATTAAACAAGTTAACCATGTTTCTTAAGTTTGTACTCAATTTCTTTGTACTTAATTGCAACATGAATCATGACGTTTCATTCTTCAGTCTGGACAAGTCAGTAGGAGTAATATGGAAAAGTGGAAATTTAGCCGAAGTAAGATAAGCTTTTCTGCGCTCCCACCGGCTACCTGTAAAATGAGAAATAGGATAATCATGTGCAGATAACGAGGATGGCTATGTTATGTCAAGGTGTGTACGTGCTTACTTGAAGATAATCAGTAGGTTCAGAATATTATTTTCCCTCCTTGCTGGAAAACTGTGAGTGCTCAGGAAATCATTTTTAAGCTAGATATTTTTTTATCTATCAAAATAATAGATTGAGAGACATTGATTATTTCTGCCATAACGATAGTCTCAATAAATTTATATGCATTTGCTTTAAAAATAATAATACAAAAAATATATGTCTGTAGATTTTGAACTTCAACACTGCAAAATATGATATAACGTGTACTAAAATTCCAGTGTCCCCAGCGTTGACAATTACGACTTTTTAAAAGTGAATTCAATTTTTTCCTTGCCTTTTAAGGGGGGAGCCGCGTTTAGAGGGTCGGAAAAATGCATTTTTTGCGAATAATCTCAATCAATAGTAGGCATATCCGAAAATATTTTTCTGAAGTTTCAGATCAAAATTTGAAATACTTCCTCACCTACAGCCTCTGGTGCACCGAGCGTACACGAGACAAGTGAGCGCGCTTGGGATCTTGAAAGGCGATTTTCTCGAAACGTTATTTTTCTACACTGCAGGCACAAGTAAAAGAATTTTTATCAACGGATCTCAACAACTCACAACTTTATTTTAAGCTTCTATTTGAACTAGAAACATTATATGAAAAGTAACATTAAACATTTTTTTCTTGCACATTCATTTTGAATTTTTTCTGGTAAAATGAAAATGTTTTTCTTCATGATGCCAAATTTATCAATTTTCAACATTTTTATATTATTTTTAGTTCAAATAGAAGGTATTTTAATGTAGTTCTTAAATTTGTTTGGTTCAAATGTTTCAGATTAAAAAAGCGACTGCTATTATGCCCGCAGTGGACGACCTCTGGCAGTAAGGTGCTGCAAACGACAACGCTTTCGTGTTGTCAAACATAATTATTCGACAAATAAAAAAAAATTTTACGCTAGTTAATATCTCTCATAATATACCTAAAAGGTTACTTAATTAATTAATTTAATGTACTCATACATACAAAAATTTCTAAATATCGTAAATTTTTCCATCCTAAACGAGGCTTCCCCCATAAGCAAATAATTTTACCCTTTAATTTTTTTCGTTAATTGCATAGTTTTTCTCTTGAAAATAGAATTCCTGAATTTTAATGGTATTTTTTAAAAATTAAAACGGAAAATATACACCTTATTGAAAATTAAAAAATCATAATTCGACGGGTTCTCTTAAACAAAAAAATTTTTGATTGGACTTTTTTTGGGGTATCTCGCATATACATAGTTTAGCTGGAAAACGGAATTTGATTATCGATTTTTTGAAGTTTTAAATTACTGTAAATTTTCAAATTTTTGTTTGATTGGGGGATTTCATAAAGATAATAGTTAGAGTTTTTAACACTATTAGATAACAATAATAAAAATTTTCATTTTTCCAAAAAGTATTTTTCGGTTATTATTATCGACACTCCATGGCCCAGTTTAATAGGGCCAATACTAGATAATTATTGTCAGTTAATGACTCAACAATATTATTTCAACAATTCCTACTAATGGTGGCTCAATAGTAGTAGAACTTCATGAAGATTATAATTTTGTCAACCATGCTGGAGTAAAAAGAAAATAGTATATTATGTGCCTAGGCGCATAATAAGGGTTATTTCGCGACGAGCGACAATGTTTGCAGGAGATCGAAGCCAAGGCGTAGCTGAGTCAAAGCCGAGACGAAGCCGAGGTGCGATCAGTCCTGCGAGCATTTCAAGCGAGTCTCGTAATTACCCGAATTGTGTGCATTGGCACATATTCTATTTTATGTGACTTCGGCGCATTTACGAGTTTTTATGCGTACACTCGAATTTAATCTAGTATTCATCATAATTCTCGTCCATTGCACTTGATATTTCGCGACTAGTTCCAGCCATTTTGATTTTCTCGATCTTGTGTAGTAGTAGCGTATTGTAATAGAGCATGCGCAGTTCAAATGTAGAAGACTTTGTCAGTACGGTGCCAACGCTGTACGAAGAAGAAGAAGAAGAATAAGAAGAAGATTACGCTCCGCTGTATGGTTATATGCACATGCGCAATTCAATTTTTCATTACATTCCTCTGTATCGTAATACACAACATTAGTAATCCTGCGTCGGGAATGCCTCACAGCGTGGCGGAGATTCGCCCGTTCGAAGGGTGATTCTCTCCTGCACGAGGCATGGAAAATAGCAAAATCAGCTCTGAGGCAAGGCATAAAGACAAGCCGACTGCAGTGCTGGAAAGACTTCATCAGTGAGGTTGAGAAGGACCCATGGGATCTCGTCTTCAAAATTCTTACCAAGAGATTGGTGACGTGAAGAAAGACCCCCGGCCTGGATAATCCCAATCGAGTCAAATACATCGTGCGAAGTTTCTTTCCATATGTAAAGCCATTCTTGAGACAGGACTAAACTTCCTGCATGGTCCGTCGCGAAGAGCTCTTCACTCTCGAAGAAGTGAAGAGAGGGGGTGGGAATACGGCGCCAGGGATCGATGGGGCGCCAAATAAGATCCTCAAAGAAGTGATCGTGGTATACCCGAAGATCCTTTTGGAAGCTTTTAACTCTTGTCTTCGGGAGGGAAGGTTCTTCGACGAATGGAAGAGGAAGGGGTTGGTTCTACTCAGGGAGGGAGAAAAACCTCTAGAGGATGCCTTATCCTATAGACCTATTTGGCTATTGGATACAATGGGGAAGCTTCTGGAGGAAATGATTCTACAAAGACTAAAGCAAGAAGAGGAACTTGTAAGCATCGAAGCGATAGTACGGAAAAAGATTCCAGACTACCTGTTGCGAATGATAGATGACTATCTGAGCGACAAGTGGGTGATATACGAGGGCAACAAATGGTCTTTCAAAGAAGAGATGACATGTGGCGCCCCTCAAAGGTCGTGGGTGGGTTCACTCGTTTGGAACGTGATGTATGACGATTTCCTGCGCATGGACCTACCTGCTGGAAATAGCATCATCGGCTTAGCGGATGACGCACTTGTGGTGTGCGCTGCTGACGACTTCAGAGTCCTGGAGCTGAGGATCAATGATATTCTGTGGCGGGCAAAGCGTTGGTAGGATAGCAGATGCCTGAAAATGGCTCCTGAAAAGACTGAAGCTTTGCTGGTCACAGATAAGAGATCCTTCCAATACCCGAAGATCGTTCTCGGGGATCATAAGATTGAGTGAAAAAAAAACATTAAGTACCTGGGTGTGCAGTTGATTCGAAAGATTAGCTTTAGCGAACACCTGCTCATGCCCAAAATTGGTGGTCCCAGGGAAGCTAAGAGAAGGCTGGTGGCGAGCGTGGTAAATTCGAAGCCGCTTTATGCAGCTCTGGTCTGGACAAGTGCCCTTAACAACCATGCTATTTAGAAGAAGCTGTTCTCGGCACAGAGAGGTGTTTATCGAGTCATTTGCATCCTGGTGATGAAGACGAGGGAGCTCGATGGGCGTGTGGAGCGCGGCGAAAACGAAGGCCAGTAGAAATCGCTTCGGAGCCTGCACCCGCGGCCCTACGCATCAGGCGGACTTGGTTGCCCGCGGCTAGTTGGTTTGCCTAACGGGCGTGTGGCCGTAGATCGGAGTTCCAGGCGAACGGATGACGGAAGAGTCGTTCGTGACTTTAAGCTGGAACCAACCGCCCGTGAAGTTTAAAGCCAAAAGGCGGTTTCGCGGTCGGTGTATTGGTTCGAGAGAGGGGGTTTTTGGTTTTAACAGGTATTCCTAGACCAGTCCTAGGAGAGTACTGTACAAAGTCTTCAAAATATTTCTCCATTGTTCCTCCTTACAAGAACAAAAAAAACGAAAACAAAATCGAAATAGCTTTAGACGAAGTTATGAGTCTAAGTTAGTCACAAATATTGATAAAAATACATTGTCAGATATTTTTATAAATGTTTTTACTAATAAATTTTATGCGAAAAATTCCTCTTCAATTGAAAAATAAAAGTCTTGTCCTTATCCATAGTATCCAGAGTTATATTTTGTTTCAAATTAATTAGGTGAGTTTGAAATTTTTGTACTGCCTACATTATCGGAGGTTCACTATTCGCGTATCAGATAGGATACGTTGTCAACAGGTGTCCTCGTAGACAATTTCAAACTCTTATATCGCAAATAATGCAATTGAATTCAAATATTTAAAGAATTTGAAAATCTTTAAATAGTTATATTTTGTTTTGATAAATTTCAGTTGTTTTATAAACAATTTTAAATTTGTTTATAAAAATTTTAATTGTTATATTTTACCAAATTGAAAGAGTTTGTGATAGTCATAAATTAATATTAATCAGTTTAAATAATGTTTGCGGACCCAACGGTGTTGGAATGAATCATAGGCGTGACTTGTAGACAAGTTATAACAATATCTTTTATTATAATTTAGTATCATTACATGTAATAGACATTGAGTTTGATAACCATCCAAATTTGATACAATATTCAAATGTGGTGTCGCACAGTGGCCAACACGACGCTGAGATATATCAAGAAATATCGAAATAATCGTACTTCACAAAGTATAGATGGCGCGGCTATCACGAAATTATATATTCAATTTTTATACTATATTCAAATGTGGTTTTGTCCAGTTGCTAACACGCGCTGAGATATATCAAGAAATATCAAAATAATCGTAGTTTACAAAGTGTAGATGACGCGGTTATCGCGAAAGGAAATATTCAATTCTTATACAATATTCAAATGTAATGTTGCTCAGTGGCTGATACGGCACTGAGACATGCCAAGAAATATCGAAATAATCATACTTCACAAAGTATAGATGGCGCGGCTATCGCGAAATTAACACGTCGTTCAATAAGTCCCGGGACTAACTAATAAAACAACATTTGTTTTGCAAAATTCATTTTTATTCATCAATACAATCACCTTCAAGTGCGATACAATCATTCCAACGCTTTTCTAACTTTTCGATAACATGCTTGTAAAATGATTTGTCCTTGGCCTCAAAATAAGCTTCAATTTCAGCGATTACTTCCTCATTCAAGCCAAATCTTTTTCCCTGGAGCATCTTTTTGAGATCAGCAAAGAGCCAGTAGTCGCTGGGGGCTAGATCTGGAAAGTATGGTGGGTGGGGAAGCAATTCGTAGCCTAATTCAGACAATTTTGCCATCGTTTTCATAGACTTATGGCATGGCGCATTGTCTTGTTGAAAGATGATTTGTTCTTTCTTCATGTGCGGTCATTTTTTCGCGATTTCTTCCTTCAAACGCACCAATAACTCAATGTAATAGTCGCTGTTGATATATTTTCCCTTTTCAAGGTAGTCGATATAAATTATACCGTGCGCATCCCAAAAAACTGGCGCCATGACTTTGCCTGCTGACTGTTGCGTTTTCGGACACTTCGGACGGCTTTTACCGGCTGCACGCCACTCAGCTGACTGCAGCTTCAACTCTGAAGTGAAATGATGGATCCATATTTTGTCCATTGTCACATACCGACACAATAAATCCTGTTTACTGCGAGTCAACAGTGACAAACAGCTCTCTGAATCGTCCACTCGTTGTTGCTTTTGATCCATTGTGAGCAAACGCAGCACCCATTTGGAAAAGACCTTTTTCATGCTTAATTTTTCGTTTAAAATCGTAGACGCACTTCCAGTTGATATGTTCACCATCTTAGCAATCTCACGGACTTTCAGTTTGCGGTCATCCATCACGATTTTCAAAACTTGCTTAATATTTTCCGGAGTTACTGCTTCATGTGGCCTACCCGAGCGTTCCGCATCATTTGTATCAGTGCGACCGCGTTTGAAATCAGCATACCACCGGCAAATCATTGTTTTCGACAGAGCACAGTCCGGATAACATTTTTCAAGCCATTGTTGAGCTTGCACGGTATTTTTCCCCATTAAATAGCAATGTTTTATCAACACACGAAATTCGTTTTTGTCCATTTTGTGCACAAATGCAAAAGTAGCGTCACTTTCACCACAGTAGCTTTTCTGTTTATGGTCTGATTGACGTGAAAGTCAGACACGTGTCATTTAAAGGTTAGTTCTTTTGAAAAACGAAGTGGATTTGATATTACTAACGCCATCTGTGGGTTAGTCCCGGGACTTATTGAACGATGTGTTATATAGTCAATTTTTATACTAAAGGGTGATCAATTTAGAGGTATAGGATTTTAAGTTGAAATAAAACAACGAAAATTCAAATTGATAGGGCAATCTTATTTATTTTTGTGTAGAACCATTCACGGCATTTATTTTTTAAAGATAACCCTTTTCAAATGTTGGCCGCAACTGCGCTTTAATTCGTCCATCCGTAAACCAGTAAACTGTAGCTGGTTTATCCACAAAACATGTAGACTTTACATACCCCCACAAATAAAAGTCCCAAGGTGTGATATCACACGATCTTGGAGACCAATCCACCGGTCCGAGACGAGAGATAAATTACTCACCGAAACGATTACGCAGTAAATCCATCGTTTCACGGGCTGTATGACATGTAGCGCCGTCTTGTTAGAACCAAATGTCGTGGAGATTACGGGCTTCAATTTCCGGCATCAAAAAGTCATTTATAAGAAAGGCCAAGTTGTTGAGATCGGCGCCGAATCGATTCTTCCGGGTCTTCTGCAAAACTCTCATTTACAGCAGCAATATTCTCTACAATTCGGGCTGTACGTGGTCTAATCGGTCGAGTATCATCCAATAATGTTAAATTATTCTCGAGTTTGCCGATGGTATGCCGAATAGTGCGTTTGGCAGGACAATTATGTACACCATAAATTGCCCTGAGCGCGCGATAAACACTTTTCACAGAGCGTCCATTTTCGTAATATAATTGTACGATTTGTAAACGTTGTTGAGGCGTAAGACTTTCCATGATGAAATGTCAATAAAAACTGGATAAAATTGCGTATTTAGTTTGACAGTAGTCACGCGTGATATGTCAATAAAACCCTTTCGGAAAAAGTACCTCCAATTTGATCACACTTTATATTCTAATGTGGTGTTGCCCAGTGGTTAACACGGCGCTGAGATATATCAAGAAATATCGAAATAATCGTAGTTTACAAGATATAGATGGCGCGGCTGTCACGAAAAGATATATTCAATTTTTACGCAATATTCAACTGTGGTGTTGCTCAGTGGCTATATCTTACAGTGTTCCATTTAAGTATGAAACACAAAATCATTCAAATGACTGCCACGGCTGGCCTTACAGTACCCCATTCGATCAACCCAATTTTTCACTACATTTTCGATTGTTTGGGCAAAAGGTCAATAAGTTCAATAAGCAAAACGAACATTTGTTTCCAAAACTTGAAGAAGATGACATGAACGACATTTGGTTTCAACAGGACGGGGCCACTTGCCACACAGCCAACGTAACAATTGATCTTTTGCACACGATTTTCGATAATTGAATAATCAGATGAAATTTACGCACGCTGTGTAGGACTTGACCGAAGCGGTTTCCTTGTGCAGGCACCCGCGTTGTGTCCCTCCTCGCCGCATTTTCAGCAGCATCTGCTGCGATACAGCCCCCGGCATTCCACCGCAATGTGTCCAAAACCAAAGCCACCCGGTCTTGATGTGGGCCGCCTTTAGTAATTTTAGGGCCTTGCCTCCTCTATCAGCGCATACGCCTTTCTGGTGCCTCTAAAGGGTCTCTTCATCATACACACCTTTATTTTTCCTGGTGTTTCCTCCTGTTTGCAGCTCCTGACTGCCTCTATAACCTCTATAACCTCGACAGTTGGAAAGAGGTGGCGGACTGATCCCGACTTACCGACTACGCCGTGAAAAGCAGAGTCGAGTCTCCCTCTATTTTCCGCTCGGGGTTTACGCGGCTCTTCAGACTCTTCAGACTCTTCAGAATTGCCGCGTAATTAATCCCCTCCACGGGTTTTATGATGACAGCTTCAGAGCGGGCCCTTTTTAACCACTCTGATTTTTTCAGGGCTGGCTTTGGTTTCTTCTTCCAGAGGTCTCTTCTTGCAGGGACCTCCACCCAGTCCTCTGGATGTTTTGACGTTTTTGTCCTCTTTTCCTCTTGTTTCTTGGACGCGGTCACCTCCGGGCTTACTTTCACCTCCCTCTGCTGCTTCCGGGGCTCCGGAGTGGACCTCGGCGCCGGCTGGGCGGTAGTTTGGCTGCTCTCGTCTATTACAGCTTTCTTAGGGATTTCCATCACCTTCATTTTTTTGAGCATCTTATCCCTAAGATAGAGTTCAAAGTGCTCGATGTAGCAATCTTTGTCCTCCATCGACTCGTTTAAGTTCTCCAGCTCCCGGAGTGCCTTCGTAATGCCATTCCGGATGGGCAGGAACATGTTCTTCTTAGTCTTGCAGAAGTTCTCTATTTCCTTCAGGATTCTAACCACCTTCTGGACAATGCACCACTCTGCTTCGTTGAGCCAGTACAGTCAGTCGCGATGATGTCCGGCCTGGGATTTCTCGCATTCAATCGAATCTGGCACCTCCACCACATCCAGTTCACCTCCAAATAACTCCTCACACAAACTTTTGTTTAAATTTTCATTCTCCATATTTAGTCCCACGATTAGCTAGGGAAGTATTCGGTCCACCCTTGCAGAGCCCCGCTTGCAGAGGTAAGGCCTCCATAGTCTAGGAGGTAGCCCTCGGCACGGTAGTTAACGCCTTGACTTGGGGGTTATTCCTTCGGGGCCATCCCTGGAACATTGTCCGCGGCTGCTTATTTAGATATATATCCATATTCAGCAGTAACCCTCGGTACAGGGCCCCTCTACCCGCAATCCGAGGACGCGCCTGGTGGCCTATTCTAGGGCCCCCTCCTCGATTTCCAAAGAAACCAATGCAGAACCAGGGATCGAATGGGGTACTCTAAGGCTAGCCATGGCAGTTATTTGAATGATGTTGTGTTTCATTTTTAAATGGGAAGGTTCAATCTTTTTAATAAAACCATACTTATAAAGAAAAATCTATAAGATTTTTTGTATGGACGATTCAAATTCCAAATGTTAGATGGCCCACCCTGTATCATGCACATCCTGAAAAACTTGAACATGTCCAAATTGTATTGATAAACATCAGCACATTCAAATGATTATGTAAAATGTTGTGTATACGTTCAGTTGAGATGTTTACCATTTAGAAATCTTCCTCACCTGCAATTTATAGTTATCGGGCACTAAACGTAGAATTTTTTTGATCATTTCTAGCCTATTAGTCGCGTCTGAAGGCTTCCCTGGACGTGTGTCGTCATTTGTGCTCGCACAACCAAACTTAAACTCTTGCATCCACCTTTTGACAGTTGTATTCAATTTATTTATTTTAAAATTACAGAAATGTACACAGAAAATTAAGTGAAAAGCGCGAGCAATTTAATGAGAAAGTGTTTCTTAAGGTCGAGAGAGCCTTAAGTAAATTGAATTTTCTTTTTCAATTGAAATCAAGAAAATTTAGAAATTTGTATATAAAGGTCATACAACATGTTATACGCACAGCGATAGAAGGGAATGAGATTTTATAAAATTTAATATATTTTATTCAAATAACGAAAAATCTCATTCCCTTGAACGGCGCTTACTTGACCATCATCTGGCGACAGCATGCCCTTCCACCTCTTAGGCAAGAGTGGAACAAAAGGTCCTCTGTCTTCTTCTCTCCCATACCTCGGTACGCTCTCTCGCACTCGCACCAAGTACCAGCTCAGCGAGGAGTCACACGCTGTGCATGCGTTCTCTCTCACTCCACTGGACATTCTCATCACTCTCTTTCGCACTTGTACAGAGTGGCTAGAGAACCCTTACGTTCTCCCACTACCAGGGCCCAGCAATAGGACTCTCTATGTAGAAAAAACAAAGAAAAAAATTAGAAAGTGCGAGAGACGTCCAAGCAAGGGAAACTGCACTAGAAAAGTCGGGGAAATCGACCCCTTCCACAGAACCACCGAAGGGAGAGAAGCAAGATAAAAGGGCGCGTTTTCGCTGGGAGATTCATTCGGGGTGTAGGTCTCGCCTACGCTCTTAACCTCGACCCAATAAAGTCGCTCGAGAAGAAGCTGAGTTTTGCTGCTATCAACCTCTACATCCTGGTAAGTCCTAGCCAGAAGATCTCTCTAGGTCTTCTCGCCTGGAAGATCGACAACGGTCTTCCATCTCACTCCCTCGCCAGAAGATCTGCCTAGGTCTTCTCCCCTGGAAGATCGACAACGGTCTTCCATCTCTCTCCCTCGCCAGAAGATCTGCGTAGGTCTTCTCCCCTGGAAGATCGACAACGGTCTTCTATCTCTCACCCTCGCCAGAAGATCTCTCTAGGTCTTCTCCCCTGGAAGATCGACAACGGTCTTCCATCTCTCTCCCTCGCCAGAAGATCTGCCTAGGTCTTCTCCCCTGGAAGATCGACAACGGTCTTCCATCTCTCTCCCTCGCCAGAAGATCTGCCTAGGTCTTCTCCCCTGGAAGATCGACAGCGGTCTTCCATCTCCCTCCCTCTTACTCCCTCTCTCTTATCCCCTCTCTCGCCTTTTAACCATGGCCCAGCCACGCGCCGTGAATCAAGAAGAAGAAGAAGCAGAAGAAGAAAAGCGGAAGGGAAGCAGAGGAAGACGAGCCGTCCTGCAACGTGTTTTACTGAAACCAGGCGCTATCCAGGCGCTATCTGGGGTGCCCGGTTTCAGTAACGAAGACCACCATTTCGCACCAACCCGCATCTCCACCCACAACACCACCACGCCACTCGTTTTCCCCCGCCGTAACAAACACCAAGCGCGAAGCGCGAAAACTGAATTGGACGTCCTAGGGGCGCTCAAACTTGCGAGCGAAGCGGACAGATTTTTTATTCAGTACTTTCTGAAGAGGAAAACATTTAACGAAATATGACGAAAAAACGTGAAGCACGACTATCCTGATGAGAATTTTCTACCCAAAGTATATAAAATAAGAAAAAGCCATCAAATCAGGTTAAGATCAAATAAAGTGATAAGTATACAGAGGTAGAGTATAATGGATGAAAAGAAAAGGCCATTATAACTTTCTCCCATTTTTACGATTTTTTTACTGTTTGAAGTTTGTTTTCTTTACGATGTATTCGAACAAGATCGTCTTCTCGAATGTGCTTTGTATGGTATGGCATGAAAAGGATTTGAAACGAGATGTTGATGGATTGCATCCGCTATGGTATAGTTTGTCTTTTACAGTTAATACTGCTGCGATTTACGTTGCGGCATTTGCACTGCTCGCTCCTTACTTCTTTTAAGTTGTTGGAATAGGGACAAAAGAAGGGGGGTTTACATCTCGAATATAAACTTCGTTATTGTCGATTCACTTACTTTTGTCTCCAAAAAAAGATAAAAAACAACCAAAAATTTTCTGACGATCATGAGAATTCTACCTTCTATAAAATCAACATTTTTGAGATTTCAATGGTTATTCTTCTCAATATCGCTGAGAATATGTGAAAAAATTTCATCATTTATTTACTCTTGAAGGAACCCATGCAGAAATTGTCAGGAATGGCCCAGACCGGTGATGAAACTCTCTTTACATCCTCGTTTTGAGATTCCCGATCTGGACCCGTCCAGGGCCACAAAAAAATTTCTACACAAGAAGGGATGCATTTTTAACGTTCTAGTTTAGAATTTTTTATCAATTATACATATGTTTCCTGCATTTCTTAAAATAATTTTCGTTATGCTGCGTAACTTTAAGTATTTAAAATATTTTTTTGTTTATGGCGCCCGTTGAGTGTGAAATAATTTGGAATTCAGATTGAATAGCAGATTGAACTATTTTTCTGGAATTCTCAGAAATGTTTGAAATTCTGATACATTCTAGACACAAAAAACTAAACTAGGGGGAGTTTTGTTTTGTGCCTTTAAAAATAGTACATTATTAACTTGTAAATTGTATTTTTCTCCCGCTTCTACAAATAGTAATTGAATGAATGATGCACGAAAGTTCCTTGTCTGAAATGCTTCTATTTTTTATTTTTGGTAAACATTTGCATTTTTATTATTTGTGTAAACACAACGGAAGAAAAAGTTTCTGAGTAAAGCAATTTTGAAGTTTGCGAAGAGTAGTAGTGTGAGAGAATATTCGAATTACGTTATGGTAATTCGAAAAAACTGGAGGCACTTTCATCGCCTCGTCAATTTTAGTCCCCTAAAAGGTAAACAAAACATCCCTTCAGGAGAAAACAGAAATAGAATAAACCTTAACTAACTGTACCAAAAGAAGGAAGCTTACGATACTCGATATTTATATTCTTTAGGGTATTTCGTCTATTTCTTCTATTATTATCTTTTATTAATAACTGAGAAAATAAAGCAAAACTCTTTTCAAAGATTTATTTCTCTTACCTAATTTTTGATTAATTGTTTTTCCTTCAATAGAAACTCTTAATCTTATCAAACGTACAGATAATTTTAATTTTTCTAGAGTCTTCAATAATTTGATGAGATATCGAAGAAGCGACCTAAGAATTACAGTATTTCTTCTTTTATTAAAAAGTAATAAGAACTTTGTACACTAAAAATAACCACTGAGGGTAGCGAGCACACCAGGCGTACAAAATACATTTCAAACACATTTCCAACCACTGAAAGCAGTTTGCAAGTTTATACTTGTCTTGCTACCTTCAAAAGGTTCAATGCCTCATTCAATCTTTCGCATAACATGTGTAGAATGTAAAAATTCCAACTTTTTTTCAAAATCGTAATACATCAATTTCCTTGTGGAAAACTTCGTATATCGAAAATCTGCAGGAATTTATATTTAAATCCCAAGTGCATATTGATGTCGCGAAGTTTCCTGTAAGAGGAATAAGAATTTCCTGTAGAAAGTCGGTACATGTATATATAGATATATGCATGTGTTACTGAAGTAGATGCATACAGTTTTGGTCAGACAGTAGTAGAAACGTATATATACACATATGACATATATGTATATGTAATCAATACCCATTGTTAGCACTATATTGTGTCGACATTATTGTGTTTTACTCTATCTATATAGTGACTGAAATAGTCGGTATTAAAGCCTTTAATACAACACCATCCACCCTTCATAATCCTACTGAAACTGTTTCATAGTTATTTCGATTCCAAATATATTATTTATAATTTACTTTCTAGAGGAATTCAGTCTTGAAAATTCGTTTTTCTCATAGTCGTTTTTTAATATTCTGAACATAACTTTGTCATAATGGAATTTAAAAATTAAATAAATTTTACAAACTGTATCTGAATTTTTTAATTAATGCTAAAATAATGATATAGCGCGATGAATTTTATATTCTTACGTCACATATTTATACATTCTCATCACGTATGAAAAGGTATTAAAAAATAAGGGTTTTGAAATCATTTTGAGTATTTTTGAAAACTACTTTTTGGAAAAATACAGTATTTTAATATTAGTTTCAAATCAAAATTATAAAAGTTAAAGTATTTTAAAACAAGATACGAAAAACGTTATTATACAAAATGTTTTACTAGGTTTTTTTGACTTTAATAAGATGTCCATTTTTTGTTTTCATTTTAATAAAAACACTTATTTTGATTTCAACAAAACACTTTCGAGAATAAAAAATTCGATTTTTCAAACAAAATGTGAGCGATATGGAAAATAAAACGCAAAGCAAATATGATTCGAGAAAATACGATATCATGAAATTACGAATATATACATATATATTATGGGGAAACCAATATTATAAGCTTATGCTTATTTTTTCCTTCAAATCACGATTCTTAGTTGCTTGTTTTCGTTTGTGAACATCGAGCGCGAAGCTCGAGTGTCGTGATGAGAGTTTATTCCTCAAAGTTGAAGTAACTTTGAAAAGATTTAATTTACGTTTACAATATTATGGAATTGATTTAAGTTTCAGTATCAACTTAAAAGAAATAAACTTGTATGTAACATAAGACAATATTATAAAATTTACTCAAGTTATATTAATAAATCATGAAGAATAAACTTAAGTGTTCGTAAAACGCGACAAGTGAATTCTCATGCCTTACTTTATATAACTCAACGGACAAAATTGAATCTTTGGTTATTCAAAAATCCATAGCTCACATTAAGATATGGTTTAGTATAAAGGACAATTTAGTAAATAATCTTAAAGTAAAAACTAAATTTTATATTTTTAGATGCCTTTGAGTATAAATTTCAAAGAACGAATATAATATTTATATAAAAAGGATTCACTTCTAACATTTTCAATAAAGAAATATATGGCACGGAATATCCCAGGAATTTTAGGAATTTTATTAACAGAATTTGTAAAAATTTATTAGATGGTAAGTAATTCTCTACATTAGGAAATTTCACTGTAATGTTTCAGGAACCTTTTACGTCAATTTCCCGCGGGAATATGTAGAGGAATTTCTCTGATAGGTTTGGTTAGAAAAGTTTCTGCGCTGAGATAAATATGTATATTGTATCGATTATCATAAAAATACCATATTTGAGTGAAATTTCGTACAGGTCAATGATACAGATAATAAACCTAACAATATTTTTGTACAGGGTGAAATCTGTATTTTATTAGGAACAATCTATACAGGGTGAGGCACATAAAGTGTTACAGAGCGATAGCACTCAAACTAGGGATCATATCCAAAAATGTTTCAGATAAAAGTTTCAGTGTTCGAGAAGGCCGTCATACTCGACCAACCTATTTTTTTATCGGTGGAAGCGCTGAAGCTACGTTAAGGTCAACTCCACTTTTTTAAATGGAACCATGTATTTTTTTTCGATGACATTATTACCGATTTTAAGATGAATTCAGCGACATACAACACAAGATCATTCTAGTCACACAAAGTATGAAAATAGTCGAAAAATCATTTTCATTTCTTTTCATTTCTTACGATAACCATGATAATATACATTGATAGGGTATTGTTGACATCGGCAGAAAGTAAGCATTTTCTGTTCACATATCAGTTAGTCACGCATTACCTTCTAATGTGAGTATATCGGAACTTGAAAATGAACGATTTTCAAGAATATTTTGATATGTTGATGGTGCTGCGGGAATGCCGTAAACATTATAGAAACACTCAAGATTTGTATGCGTCTCGTTATCCGGATAGGCAACAAAAATCGCACAAGGCTTTTAAACGATTAGCTGACCGTTTCTTTCGCTTCGGTACAGTGAAACAAACACGAGTCAAAAGTCGACCAATTGTTAATGAAAATAATGCGGTTGCAATCTTAGCTTTTGCTGCACTAAATCTACATGCGAGCAGCAGGCGAATGGAAAAAAAGAGTGGAATTGGTCAGCGATCTGTATTAAGAATCTTACATCAACACAAGTTCCATCCGTATCGTATGTCATTACTTGTACATCAGGATTTGTACGGTAGTGATTTCCTAAAACGCGTGAATTTCTGTAATGGGATTCGCAGAAAAATGCACACAGATGTCTCATTTTTGAGTCATGTGCTTTTTTCTGATGAAGCTAACTTCGTAAATACGGGAAATATGAATAGGCATAATATGCATTATTGGGCAAATGAGAATCTTCGATGGATGACAACTGTACCATTTCAACATCCGTGGTCCGTTAATTGTTGGTGTGGCATTGTCGGCGATCGCGTCATGGGTCCTTTTTTTTTAAGGTTGCTTGACTGGGCAAGTTTACGCAAACTTTCTGCAAAAGGTACTGCCTCAATTGATGGAAGACGTGCCCTTGCATGTCGCATGAACATGTGGACGCAACACGACGGTGCACCACCCCATTTATGCTCTGTGTTCAAGACAAGTGATGAATGAGATTTTTGACGAAAAGTGGATAGGACGAGGCGGCCCTGTAGCTTGGCCACCTTGTTCACCAGATATAACATCACCAGATTACTTTTTATGGGGTTTTGTCAAAGAACGCGTAATGGCGGCAGCACCTACCACGCCTGACAACATGAAAGAAAGAATAGGCCCAGCATGTACCGAAATTACATCACAAATGTTGGCTGAAGTTAGACTGTCTTTTCATCAGCGAATTAACAAGTGCTTGCAAGTCGAGGGTCATCACTTTGAGCATCTTCTGTAGGTAGAACCAAACCAAGGTTAGTGGATCCTTTGAAGTGATTATTCCGATATGTTTCGATTTTTCGACTATTTTCATACTTTGCGTGACGAAAATGACCTTGGTTGTAGGATGCTGAATTCGTCTTGAAATCGGTAATAATGTCATAAAAAAAAATACATGGTTCCATTTAAAAAAGTGGAGTTGACCTTGACAAAGCTTCAGCGCTTCCACCGATAAAAAAATAGGGTGGTCGAGTATGACGGCCTTCTCGAACACTGAAACTTTTATCTGAAACATTTTTGGATATGATCCATAGTTTGAGTGCTATCGCTCTGTAACACTTTATGTGCCCCACTCTGTATATGACAAATCGTGGGATATTTTATTCTTCAAATATAGATGAGTACACTGTTAGAAATTTCTTAAAACAACATTTTTCAATTTCCAATTACAAATTACTCAATATTTCAATACTTGTATCTGAAAATTCTGAAATTTGAACAAATAGTATATTACGACCCTAGGGCATCAAACATTCTGGCCGTGGGTTGTATACTATTTTTCTTGATCTCCAGCCGAAAGTACGCCCAAAACCGAGGCGAAGCCGAGGTTTTGTAGGGGGCAGGGGGAGGTCCGCTCGACTTTTGCAAAACCGAGGCGAAGCCGAGGTTTTTGCTGGTCGGGGCGGGCATTAGAAACTTTAAAATAAAATTCAATCATACAATAACTGCAACAAAAAAATTGAAAAACAAATTTTTTTTTTAAATTAACAAATACCAGAGAAAATTTATTCTTTGATAACAATATTAATATTGATCAACAATAACTTTAAAATCACACATCCAGTAATACTAATCTTCTTATAATAATTTTTATTACTTTTATGAATATCATTATTAATATAAAATAAACTGTGTACATAAATTTTTTGTTTTTCTTTTTAATAGTTAGTCTTTTGTGCAATTGCACGATGTTACATTAGATACGCAATTGTTAAACGTTAAAATTAACTTGAAAGATTAGCGTACTATTTATTAATAATTTGAAGTTACATACAGATGAATTAAACAAATTAAACAAACGAATTATACGATGAATTTAGCGGCACTACTGAGCCACAAAAGTTGTTGTTTCTGGAGTGAAATGCGGCCAGGAAGATCGTACTTTCGGCTAGGAGATCAAGAAAAAGATTTTTACGCTCCAAGTAATTGAAGCCTTATACATACATGGAGAAAAACAGAGATAAGGACATCGTGGTTAATTATTGAAATTACTGTAAAAAATGTTTCGTTTGGTTTTCCCCAACTGATTATAAGAAGATTATAACTTATAATAAGAAGAGAGTGTAATATTGCCAAACTGCATCACACTCTCTTCTGTTTATTGTGGAATCAGTTAAAAAACCAATAGAAACATTTTTTACAGTAATTTCTGTCATCAACCCTGATTTTCTTACATCCATTTTTCTTCGTGTATATTTATAACAATAAAATTTTGTGAATTTCATAACATTTCTAACAGTGCATCTTGATCGTAACCGGTACAATATTTTTCTCTCACAAGTAAGGCTACGCAGGTATGGCTCCCCAATTGTAATAATACTTTGCAGACTTGTAGAACTATGAAAAATAATCGACATGTTTTTTTTGTCGGCAAAAATTGAATTTTAAGGGTGAGAATCGTCCCTTATTTGCAAAGGGTGCTTTACACGTTATAACCAAAGCTCAAATTTGAGAAAAGAATCACAGAATTAAAAAGGGCGGATTCAACATGGCTTCCACCCTCCCAAATGAGAGTAAGTTTATACAAACAAGGGGTGATTTGTATCCTTAAAATTGAACCTTTACCATTAATAAAATACGCTTCGATTATTTTTTATGGTTTTACAAGTCTAAAAAGTTTAATTAAAATCTATATACTATGTATGTACTGTAATATAATACTATATATATATAATGTTATATTTCTTTTTCGAACGCATATTCCACGGATTTAAGGGGGCAGCCCACCTTTCAATTTTCAAAAATTCGATTTTATTTTTTTCATTTTTACTTCGTTTAAAGCCTTGGAATTCATGTAGAAACCTTCTTTTCCATCAAAATATCGCATAAGTGGGCAGAACGAGTTTTCGGAGCGCTCTAAACGCTCTTCTGGCGCGTCGAGCGGCCAGCTGTTAAACTTACTATTTTTTCAACTTGTCGGCATGATTCCGGCAAAATTATTGGACGGATTTGCTTAAACTTTTTTTTTAAATGTTTATAAAACTCCTCGCTATCGTCTCTAGTACGAAAATGCATGCCAATTGTTTATTAACAATATTGCGGCAACATTTATGTTGAAAAACAGGGTGAAAAATGGAAAAAAACATAAAAAATTCACTATTTGTTTATTTATAAACGAATTTTCACAATTTTGCTAGGGACGATAACCATTCATGCCCCCTTTAAGAATAAATATGGATTTACTGTTTCAGATCATCCAAACATGAGAAATCGTGTCGACAAGGAAAAAATTGTTGACCATTTGGCCGGCTATAACTCAGCGGGGTGTCACCAAAATTTTCCAAAAAAATTTTCTCTTATACTTCAATAACCATACAACATAATGTAAAAATATTTGAAATGGTAAAATAAAAATTTCTGGTAAAAAATGGTAAAAAAAATGGTGAAAAAAGAGGCTTCAAAGGTGGGCTGCACCCTTAAGTGAAACATAGCAAACTATGAGGCCCTATCATTTTTTTATTGAAATCATGAATTAACTTTACTACATATATTAATATTTATACAATACTTTATTAGATCATAATCTTGTTGAAAAGTAATTTTCGGTTTGAATAATTTTTCTCAAAACTGCAGTAAAGATATTATGTATGACAAAGTGAATCACAAAACTATTTTTCATTTTATGTCGCCGTATACTTGATATTTTCTCAAGATTTTGTTCTATCTATTTTATAAGTCATTTTAAAAATTCCAACACTTGTACAAAAAAATACCTTGAAATTTGAATAAACTGAAATTCGTATCATACTTCAAAATCTTATATTATTCTAGTTAAAATGATGTAATCAGTGACCACATATTTTTGAGTTGGAAATGTTGAATGAAAAAGTTTGATAATTGAAAACATTTTTGAGCGAAAGATTGTCAAAATCCTGTTTAAGAATTTGAATAGATTTGAAACTTAAATGAAAATTATGCTTGTGATGAATTCATCATTTCCTATTAACTTCGTGAAAAACATTTAAAAATATAAAAAGATGTAATTTTGAAAGTTTATTGTTCATTTCCTCAATTAAAAATTATTGATTTATGTTGATTTTGCTCAAAAGTAATGAAATTTCGTTGGTAAAATAAATAAATATTGGGTTCTCAAATAGTTGACTATTAAAGACGCATTATAAAGGAATATAAAATGCATGGTGTAGAAATTGTCAGGCCTGAAGTTATCTCGCAATGAAACATGGAGCCATGCTTAGGCCAGGCCTGGGTTCAGTCTGGGCGATATCGAAATTTATCTATTTCTTTTATAAATGAGTATTGAATAATTGATTGACGCCTATGGATTAATAGAATCACATAACTAAAGTATATATTAATATATTCCTATAAAATATCATTTTCAATTCACAAAATATCCTTCTGAAAAATTGAGAAACTGAAAAATTTATCTCACAGAAACTTTTACAGGAATTTTTTCACGTATTCCAGGTAGATTCATGGCCTTCAATCAAAATTTTTAAATGAAGAACAAGCGATATAAGTGATAAAATTATGTTATAATGAAATTATTTTAAAAACGCTATTAGAATGAGTCTGGCCTGAAAATTAATAACGAGTGAATAAATATTTAAAATTCTGTTCGGACTTGAAATTATGAAAGATAAAAGTTTTCTTTATGCAATCCTGATTCATGACACATGTATCCCACACATATTTCTTTAAAAATTTCTTATATTTTCTAGTTTTCAAAACTCAATTCTAAAATGATATAAAATTACTAATCATATAATAAATATAAGAAATTGTATTAATATATAAATTTAAAAATATTCTTACTAAATCATATCAAACACCTAAAATTTTTATTGAGCTTTGCAACTTACTTTCAAGAAAAGATTTATTTACTTTTCTTTGCTTTATCTTCAAATAAAATAAAGATCCAGGTATAAAAAGGAGACATTCTTTAAACCTCTACTATATTACACGCAATGCATCAGACGCACTTTTTACGAGCTTTCTTAACATACTTATCGTAAATCATTTGCGAGATAAGACACGATTACGTGTCTTGTACGTTCTCTACATAATTACAAAGGCTTTTGATGATATTTTATACAACCAGCTGCAGTAAATAAAATTCCCTTTTCTCTCTAAAGGTTTTTCTACATGAAGATTAAGATTCGTGGACCTGCAGCTTCTTGTTAAAAATGTTAAAAGTTCCAAAACAAAGATACATGAAGGGTCTGACACATAAACAAACTTCTCCATCATCTCAGTTACCATTATTCCCTGAGATACGATACACCGTTAGCTATAAGGACATCGAGAGTACCAGAGATGCCTATGTTTACTCAGCTAAATATCCCCCTCAGAGGAACAAGTGAAGAGACATTGCGCAAGATCATGATAAAATCGATGGGCCTCTACAAATTGGAACTTAACTCGAATTTACAAGAATATTTAAGTCGATCTATTAATTCGAAGTTTTATTAGACTAACCTAATTCACTTAGCTTTGAATTGATAACGATCTGGAAAACCCGTATTATTATCAAATGCGTAATTATAAACTCAAATAGAAAGTTCGTTTGTGATAATTTCCTTTATGCCTCTAAGGATTAAGATATACACAATGTGAAGCAAACTTTAATTTCATATTGTTAGTGCTTAATTATCAACACTTGTCAGGTTTTAAAGTTTACTCAGTGAATAGTTTTATCTGCCCATTTTAATGATGAAATATTAAACTTATGTCCATTTAAAGTTAAATATTAAATATATTGTATACAATTTTTGAAAATCTATGTTGTGATAAAATTCATCATTTTATAGTCATTTTTTGTAATGAAAAACATTAATAATATTAGATATATTTATTAGGGTAGCCCAGAAAAGTCTAAATTAGAAATTTGTTTCTCTTCAAGGCGAATCTTGATTCTTACGTAAAATGGATAAGCACTTCGCAATTTCTGCTCAGTTGGACAATATTTAGTGGTTGCAGCCATATGTGACGTGCCACAAAGAAAGTGCCCGAACGCGCCGAATGAGCATTTTATAGGCAAGGCGATTTAGGGAAAGGTTACGAACAAAAACAAAATTTTTTTTTTTTTGGCGTGTTCGGGGACTTTTTTTGTGACACGTCACATATGGAACTTTATAAACAGAAAAACATCATATTGTTAGATTTCTGTGAACAGCAGCGTAATTTTAAAAGTCGCACGTGGTTGCGACCCCTAAATATCGTTCGTGTTAGCTGATTTTTTTACATTCTCATCGTAAATGATCATTTGTGCACGCTGTGTGGCACTCGGCCGAAGCAATACCCACTAATCTCAAAACTCCCCTGTTTCCTCGCCAGACAATGACCCCGAAACCGCGTTAGCATTACTTCAGGATCATTACCTATAGGCGCAATACGCCAAGCCTCGGCGTCCTTCTGGCCTGCCTACTTGGCCTTTATTTGCGGCCTCTCAAAGGCTTCCTTTTCGAAGCTGCCTCCCGAAAAGCCGTGCATCTCATTGTTTCCGGGATATGGTCGTCCCGGGACTTATCCTGTTTTGCGGTGCAGAGATAGCACTGCGCTTTCCTTATGTAGGACCCCGCAGCGTGCCCCTTTTTTGCCGCGCCTCCAGCAACTCCTGCTTGGGTCCAGCCCCTGACAGGTTACTGCCATGTGGCGCCCTTTGGATACCCTCCCTAATGGGTAGGAACATGTATTTTTTTTTGCTTGAGGCGAAGTCCTGCATCTCAAGCAGAATCTTCCTCAAGTGCTCCATTAGCTCCGACTCCTTTTCGTTCTTCAACTTCCAGTTATCTTTGAACTGCTTGGTCTCGGACCTCACCAACCCCGACTCCTCTGCACATCCAACTCCCCATCATAAATCTCCTAACATAAACTTTTATTTCAATTGTAACTTTCTATAATAGTTCCATGCAGTGATCCCAGAACGTGGGAGCTGGCGGCCCCCACCATAGTCCCCAACAGCTCATGGCTTCTTTCTCGCTCGACTGCCATAGGTGTTGAATGAGGAAGACACAATGAGGTCGAGGCATCTATGGTGGGGGCCGCCAGCTCCCACGTTCTGGGATCACTGGTTCCATGAGTAGCTAGGGAAATGCAGAGTAAGGCCTCAATACCCTAGAAGGCGACCTGTTATATCCTAGAGACTCCGTATGAGACACCGCTACCCGGTACTATGCAGCCGTCGGCACGGTATTCAGCAGAATCCCACGGTACAGGGCCTCTCTATCCCCAACCCGAGGACGCGCCTGGTCGCCTGTTCTAAGGCCTTCTGATCGATTTCCGAGGAAACAAATGCAGGACCGGGGTCTATAGCAGTAGTAGTAATTTTAATTTAAAAAATTACACTCTAAAAGTAGACTATTGACTTTCAAGCGATTCCTTTCACTATTAAAGGATTTTATATTCGAAATTACCATGAGATGAAATCTTTTAACAGTTAAAGGATTGTCGTTTCAAATTATATATTTTTACGGTCAAAGTATTTCCTATGGTCTGGAAATAAAATCCTTTGTTGTTCAAGGGAAATATAATTTCAAGGATAAAAGAAAACAAATTATATGGTAACACATCGCTGAATAAGTTTCCGGTCTGACATATAGATGGCACTACTGTTGTCAAATCCATATGATTTCTGGATAGTACCAACCTTCAAACGTTAAGTGTCAAAATTTCATAACAGTCTCACGTTTAGTTCAGAAGTTATAGAGGTTTTGGTGAAACAACTTTTGTCATTTATAAAACAATGGATAACAAAGAGTTTCGAGTGTTAATCAAATATTTCTTTTTAATGGGAAATAAAACAGTTGAAGAAAAGCAGTGGCTTGATAAGCGTTATGGGAACTCTATACCAGGGAAATCAACAATCATTGACTAGTATGCCGAACTTAAACGCGGTCGTATAAACACCGATAAAGCTGAACGCTCTGGTGGACAAAAATCAGCATTTGTTCCGGAAAACATAACAAAAGTCCACAAAATAGTTTTGCACGATCGTAAATTAAAGTTTCGTAAAATAGCTGACACCTTAAAGATATCAGAAGTTAGAGAAGCGTTAGAATGACTGTATTACGCTTGCACGAAATTATGTTGATGAATAAAAGTCAAATTTCTCGAAAAAACTGTGTTTTTATTAGTTAGACCGGAAACTTATTGAGTGATGTGTTATAACCTACAAGAAACGTACACAAGCCCAACTTTTACAAATGCCAATATCAAATCGATCATTGTCAATACTATAATAATGATCCGTCTTAGATTTCAGCTTAAAGAAATTTTAAGATACAACTTTAAAGAAACACATAATATTCAATCAAATTCAAGGACGCTTTACAAAATAATTTTAAAAAAGGATGACTTATAACCCTTCGATGGTTAGAAGCATCAAAAATCAATAAATTTATAATACTTCGATTGTCAGAAGCAATGAAAAAGGAGGTTAAGCATTTTTAGGCACAAGACGATGTACACTCACTCATGCGCATGCTCACTTCGCACGCTAGCCTACAAATTCAATCCTTTAATAGTTGAAGGATTTCTTTTCAGAGTCAAGGGAAATCGTTTATAGGTAAAACTATTTTCGTTTTGCATTTTACAGATGAGTTTTTTTAACAGTGAAACGATTCTGTTTGTAGACAAAAGAAATCTGCTTAGTTTCAATGGATACATTCTGAAAGGAACGTACTTTCACTATTAATAGGTTTTTTTAGAGTGTACTATTGAAAATCATAAAATTAAATTTTTTAACCAGAATATGTAAGATATGAAAAAAATGTAAAAATGCATAATTGTTCCCTTCAATAAGATCTATAAATTTTGTTTGACACATTTTCTGATAAAATGTATATTTTTCATTTTAATTTCAAAAAATACCATTACAATTCAAAAATTCTATTTTTAAAACAAAATCAATGGAATTCGAAAGAAACTTTGAGATGGGAAATTAATTGCCTAAATAAGGTTTATAAATTCTCATCATGGACATTTTTTGACAAAATGTATATTTTATATTTTGGTTTTAAAAACACTATTGAAAATCAAGAATTCCATTTTTTAACGAAAATATGTCACATACGAAATAAGCTTTAAAATGCTAAATCATTTGCTTGAATAAAGTCTACGATTTTTTTTCATTTTTGAAATATTTGGAAGAAAATAAATGATTTCATTTTTATAGTTTTTTAGAATGCAAATATAGCTCTAATGTCCGTGTAGAAATTTAAACCGGTTTTTATCGGGCTCTGGCCGGGCCCCGGATAATCAGCCTGGATAATATCAGGGCTCCGGCCGGGTATGCCGGACAGGGCGCGGTCATTTTCGTCACAGGGAATCAAGCGCGCCCCGGTCGGGCTAGAAGCCCGGTTAATCCTCGATCGGGTACCGGATAGTTCCCGGTCTGTACCCTGCCAGTCCCTGGTCAGGTATGCATATAAGGTGTAATCCTCTAAATTACTTTAAAATAATAAAATAAAAGCAGAAAATCATACATTTTTAATTGCTATTTATTAGTCATACATAATATATTTGTTGCGACAAATCTTTAAAATAAATCAGGTTCATTTGTTGAATGTATTGAATTGTATCAGCAGGATCTTCACTTATATTAGGCTCTTGCTCATTATTGTCCTGGTGAATTTCGTGATCAAAGTTTTCTTCATAGTCTTTTGTGATACAAAAATAAAACATTTTTGATTATTTAAACATAAATATATGTCAAAACATACAAACAGAACTTACCCAAATGTATAATGGGAGTCTCAATTTCACTATCAGAATCATCTATGTCGATATCAATTAAATCATATAAAATTGAACTATTTTTTATTAACCTGCGCTTCTTAGAACGCCTACGATTTAGATCACGAATACGTTTATCCATTATTTAAACCGATACTATACGTTATAATTTACAGTAAATTCCCAAGAATGTTAACATGCGCGAACACTTTGAAGTTAAGAAATCATGGTTGCAACTTCAGTGTCAAAAACGTACTTACAGTTCTGAACGTTCATTAAACGATGGAATAGTATATTACAACCCTAGGGCATCAAACATTCTGGCCGTGGGTTGTATACTATTTTTCTTGATCTCCAGCCGAAAGTACGCTCAAAACCGAGGCGAAGCCGAGGTTTTGTAGGGGGCAGGAGGAGGTCCGCCCGACTTTTACAAAACCTAGGCGAAGCCGAGGTTTTTGCTGGTTGGGGCGGGCATTAGAAATTTTAAAATAAAATTCAATCATACAATAACTGCAACGAAAAAATTGAAAATCAAAATTTTTTTAAAAATTAACAAATACCAGAGAAAATTTATTCTTCGATAACAATATTAATATTTATCAACAGTAACTTTAAAATCACACATCCAGTAATACTAATCTTCTTATAATAATTATTATTACTTTTATGAATATCATTATTAATATAAAATAAACTGTGTACATAAATTTTTTGTTTTTGTTTTTAATAGTTAGTCTTTTGTGCAATTGCACGAAGTTACATTAGATACGCAATTGTTAAACGTTAAAATTAATATACGGTGAATTTAGCGGCATTACTGAGCCACAAAAGTCGTTGTTTCTGGAGTGAAATGCGGCCAGGAAGATCGTACTTTCGGCTAGGAGATTAAGAAAAATATTTTTTTGAAAACTAAATGATCAGTTTTTACCCAAGAAAATAAAACAATAGTGGTTTGTTTATGGCTGATTGTATATTTAAAAGACCCCAAATATAAACATAATTATTAATTATCTTGTAAAAAAACAATTTTCTGTCATCGTTCAATGAAGGTTCAAACCTGTAAGTATATCTGGCAAAAGTTGTGTTTTTAAATTTTTCTACACAATTTTTGGTCCCACATATATTTTAACATTTGATTTAATATATTATAGATACATTATTTTTATAAAACTTGTTGGCATATTCATAAAAATGCAAATTTCGAAACAAGCAGACGACCTGGTCAGGTCCCGTCCAGTGCCCGGGCGGAAACCGTAAAGCAAGTTGCGTGGCCATAGTCTGACCAGGCCCTGGTTGGGGAGAATTTTCTAAACAACTGCGCGGTGTAAGGCCCGACCAGGCCCCGGTTGGGTAAAAGTTACCCGGCTATTGCGCGGCCAGGACCCAACCGTTAGCAGGGCATAGTCGAGACAATTTCTGCACGGGTGGATATAAAGTAAAAAAATCAAGTGCGAATCGCATGTATCATGATGAGACTGTGTTCCTTAAGGCCGATAGAGCCTTAAGTAAATTGAATTTCCTTTTTCATTCGAAATTAAAAACAAAGTTACTAACTATGAGAGAATGTAATTCACATTTCCAATATAATAAAATTGACTTGCGTTTCGGCATCAAATTACAATTTGGTTGTATGCGAAGAATATAAGACCGAGTGCAAATCGCGATGTCCAAACAGAATGGAGCGCGAAGAAAGATATAAATTTCAAATTGACATGTTTGATAACATGTCTATTATTGTATTGACCCAATTCATATAATGTTTGTTCATTTCTTTGGCATAGGGTCAGTTTCTTCTTATTTTCTTTGATTAAAATTATTATTACATTTAAAAATGCGCAAAAAAAAGAAAGGCAAACGTTTCGGCCACATATGGGGGCCCTCTTCAGTGCCATAAATTCAAAGATTAATTCAAAATTTCTGTAAAAAAGAATTATCATAAAAATTAAAAACTTATCTCAAAGCTTGCAATTCAGTTCACTATGAATAAAAAACCGGATGAAATGAAAAAATATAAAAGATTTTGCACACGAGCCGACTGGAATTTTTTTCAAAAAATGTTTATTATTAATTGCGCATTTTTAAATGTAATAATAATTTTAATCAAAGAAAATAAGAAGAAACTGACTCTATGCCAAAGAAATGAACAAACATTGCAAGAAATAAACTTGAATGTATGCGAAGAGTATAAGACCGAGCGCGAAGCATGACGATCGAATCGCGTGCATTTTGTGCTCCTATTTGGCCCACTCTAAAATTTACTTTCAGCAATTATACCAATATTTCAGTAAAATGTAATTGAGGAATAAAAGTTAATATTTTGCAAATATTTCTTTGGAGTTTAGGGAATAAACGCTCAACCTGTTTAGCTTTCATTTCTTAAAGACCATAAAAAATAATTAATTTCAATTAAGAATTTATATGTTTCAAATTTTACACTAATGTACTTTTTAATTCACAATCAACTGTATTCCATTTTTTGTATGCAAACAAGAATGTTTATGTAAAGGTGCAATAAAAGGTACTGCATTGATTTAGATAAATTTATAACTCATAAATATTTCTTTAACTATATCAGTCTTTGAATCATGATAGCATCTAATAAGTGCGAAAAGAATCACTTTGGCACGACTGAATCTTTTTTCAGTGTGTTTTTTACTTTGGAGAAGAAAAGTTAACTAGAAAATTCATTTCAATTAAGGAAATGTATTTTTGACCCCATAACAGTGCGCATATTTGTTGGATCAAAAACAAAAAATTCTAAGTGCTTACTGAGTTTTATGCTGTTGAGATGATTTTGAATATTTGTATCTTTGTTGGAAATTTCTGAAATTTTTATTTAGTCATTCAGTGGAAATTACCTTCTAGCATACTACTCTCTAAATTTGGATCAGTCAAAATCTACTGATTATCAGTGATTTTTGTCTGATTCAAATAGCTAAAAAGAGGTTACTGTAAATCAGTCAAATTTCACTGATTATTTCAGTGAAAATTGACGGATTTTACAGTGAAAAATATTTTTTTCACTGATGAATCAGTGGAAATTAACTGATTTAACAGTGAAAAATATTTTTTCACTGATGAATAGTTTTACATAACTGTCTCATTTAGCAACCCTCCGTCCACAAAGTTTAAAATATGAATATCAGTTTTAGATACCACCTCAGTCTAAAGAAACCACCTTTTACTGTTTTGCATGAAGTAAAGCAAAACACCAATTTTCTAAAATATTGATAGAATTTCAATAAATGAAGACTAGACTCTAAAAACAGACTATTGACTTTCAAACGATTCCCTTCATTATTAAAGGATTTTCTATTCAAAATTGGCATAAGAAGAAATCCTTTAGCAGTTGAATGATTACCGTTTCAAATGCTAACCTTTTACTGTCAAAGTATTTTCTTTGGTCTTGAAATAAAATCCTTTCTCGTACAAAAAAAAATAATTTCGAGGATAAAAGAAAACAAATTGTATGATATAACCTATCTAATATAAATATTAGAAATGTACACAAACACAACTTTGACAAATGCCAATATTAAATCGGCTATCATCAATGCTACAATAACAGTAAAACGATTCTGTTGATAGACAAAAGAAATCTGCTTAATTTCAATTGATGCATTCCGAAAGGAACCTAAATTCACTATTAACAGACTTTTTTTAGAGCGTACCAGTGTCGAATCAACTTTGTACAAACACTGGTATTTTACAGTGTTAATTATCAGAGTGGATTAGACACTAGGTGACCTTGTACATTTACTGTCGGAAAATTACTTTTTCCACTGTCGGAAGAAGATTGGGCCTGTTGTACACCCAACGTTGTACAAACACTGCTATTTTACATTCGACTACCGGGGCTGAATAGACACTGGCTAGCCCTCGTACATCCACTATCGGAAAATTACTTTTTCTACAGTCGGAATAAAGTTGGGCTAATTGTTTCGCAACATTGTATCAACGTTGGTAATCAACAGTCAATCTCCTACATCGGAACAACATTTAACCAATCGTCACAGTCGGCAGAAAGCCATGATTTCTGCCTGGGGTGTCCACCTTTAAATATAATCAAATTAATGCCAAATATAGTAATTTCTTTCAATTTATTATTCAAAAAATTTACTTTTTCATGATTTTAGGTAATACAACATTTTTTTTCAAAAATTATTTATCGATATCAAAAACATTTTATTCAAGAATAAAACTTTATAAATTATTAATCAATTTTTCTAAATCATTTCAGTCGATTATGTCGATCATTAGAAGAGTGTGTATCACTCTACGTGATATCAGAACTCTACCATATCGACCTTACCAACCTGCAATTTAGAAATAATTTTAACGTTTCGTAAGACTAGATGGAAATTTTACAATATAATTTTTTAAGAAATTTGCTGTGAAAAAAGGAACGCTTCCACTCGAAATCGAAAGGACCTGGGCTCGATACCCAGCGGAGTGGAAGCGTTCCTTTTTTCACAGCAAATTTCTTAAAAAACTTTATAAATAAATAATTCACGTGTGTTCAAATTTGATTGTGTCAAAAATAATATCTTCTCTTCTGAGAAGTTGTCGTGCCAAAAAAATGGTCTCTGGAAAATAGCTATTTGTTTTACTAGTGAGGAAAGCGAACAATTGCCAATGAGTGTGAAGTTTGCAACACGAGCCGAAGGCGAGTGCTGCAATCACACGAATTGACAATCGATTGTTCCCCACGAGTGTAACACGTTATTTTTCCTAACATGTCTAGTGACAATTCAGGGGCCGGATTCAATAAGGGGCTTAGCGCTCGGATCTCCTCAAACGTGATGTCTCGGTTATCGATTTTCCGAAGTCAAGAAAATTAAATAAAAAAAATACCATCATATTCAGCATTATTTATTTTCTTGACTTCGGAAAATGGGTAACCGAGACGTCACATTTGAGGAGATCCGAACGCTAAGCCCCTTATTGCATCCGGCCCCTCAATTGTACTTTCATCATCTGCTTTGAGACGGGAAAATATCAAGAGTTATCAAATCAGCCATTTTACCGTCTAAAAACAGACGGTGAAAGTACAGTTTTCACTAGGCATGTTAGCAAAAAAAGTTTTTCTATGATTTTAACACTTGAAATGATGATATCAGTCGTTTGTTCAAACATGAAATTTAAAAAATTATTCGACTATGTTTTTCACAAAACGTGTGGTGAAAATTCTGCTTTCACCGACTGTTTTAAGACAGGAAAATGGCTTATTTCAGAATAGTTTTTATTTTCACCACATGTAGTGAAATTAGCCATTTTTCCGTCTTCAAAAAGATGGTGAAAGTACAATTGTTATTATACTAAACTTGTTGGAGAAAATAACGTGTGTTTCACTCGTGGAGAACGAATAGCTATTCTATTTCAAAAACAAGCAATCTATCAGCATTAAATAATTAAGAATGACTGATGGTTGATTATTAATTACTAAATAAAAATCACCGTTTGTTTTTTATTACAATACAAATATTTAAAGGATATTGCCTCGCGGAAAAAAAAGGTCGCAGTGCAAAATATTTAATAATACTGTCCAAAATTGTAGTATTATTATTGGTATTTCTCAAGATAGTTGTCGTGACAAAAATCAGATTTCTGGAAATAAGTTTTCTCAATGATTCTAAGACTTCAAATCATATTGTCAGTCGTTTAATAGATTTTTTTTTTACTATCACTTCTTATCAATTTTCTAAAAATAATTGGATTTTCATGAATCATGACTTATTTCTTCGGGGAAAATATTCTCTACAACTCTTCTGTTTCCAATTTTGAAAATAAGTAACAAATTTGATTAATAGTTATTTTAAAAGAAATTCCTTTAACGATTTCAGTCCGTGAAAACTTTTTTAAAGAATATTTTCTCTGAAGGTAAGGGATCCATCTCTAGCTCGTTTAGGGTGTTTATGAGAAAGGAGCAGAGAGTTAAATTGAGAATATTAAAAAAATTGGCAAGAAGCGATAGTAAAAATAAATCTATCACAAAAAACATTATTAAAAGTATTATTTTCCCTGAGTTTAAAATTTGTTCGTTACAAATAATGTTTTTTATTTCATAAGATACGACTAATAATATCATTTGAAGTCCTAGAATTATTAAAAAGCTTCTTTTCAGAGATCTGATTTTTGTCGCGACAAATACCTTAAAAAATATCAATAATAATATTGCAATTCTTGAAAGTACATTTAAATACTTTACCCCACGACCTTTTTTTCCACGAGGCAACTGCCTTTAAATATTTGTATTGTAATGAGAACAAAGAGTGATTCTTATTTAGTAATCAATTATCAGTCATTCTTAATTATTCAATGTTGATTGAATACTTGTTTTTGAAATAGAAAATATTATCAAATAAAGTTTATATGAATGTGTTTAAAGTTCAAGTTCATATGATACTAAGAGCTTAGAACTCTCTTCCATTTATTGAAAAGTGAAGATTGCTCAATAAAAAAGGTATTTCCGACTGAAGCAAACGGTGCTTTATATCCACAGAAGTCAAGAAATTAGTCTCAAGATTTTTTGGGGTGGTTATGGGAAAAGAGCAGGGGGTTGGATTGAGAAAGGGTGGGGATGATGCTTGGGGTGTAGAAGAGTCAGTGCGCGGCGAGGCGCGCCAGCTGCCGCACGTCATGATTCTACCCCAGGTGAGCAGACACCAGTTTTCTCTCTTTTTCTCCTTTCTCTGTTAATTTTCCCTCCTTTTTTTAATTTCAAAAAACAACATTTTCTCTTTTTCCCTCAGTTAAAAAAGTTGTAACTTTCACAAAATCCCTAATTGCAAATATTTGGATCGCGAGTGCGTCGATCATTTTTTGTCAACCAACCAAAACAAGCACATCCTTTTCGCATGATACACTCGTTTATAAACGTTATTAAATGCACGTCAGCTCACGCCGAGGGAAATGGATTATTTACTGCGCTCGTTACTCAAGCAGAGGTTCAAATTAATAATAAAATCGGCATCAACGATTGAAGAAAAAAAAAATTAAATTAAGGTAAACACATAATAAGATGAAAAAAAAGAAAATTGAAAGGTAATAGAAGAGGAAAAGAGAAAGGATAAGGAAACAATCTGTTTATCTGGTCGGTAATCGCACTCGTGAGTGTTCCTGTGGTAGATTAATCAGTGTACGATTAATTAGGATAGTGTGTTTGTCGATTGCACCAGATAATTCCTTATCTGGAATTCATCGTTTCGCGTGCCGGTTAATCAGTGATCGTTATACGCTCGTTCATCAAATCGATTATAATCAATCGCCCACAAAGTCAATGATAAACTCAGAAAGTTTTTAAATGAAAAAATAAATATTTCGATTGATAAAAATTAGCGGATCTGAAAAAAAGTTTGTTAAAGAATCCGATGGTTTCTCAAATTCATTGAAAGAAACTCGAATTGGGGAAAGTTTGTTGAAGTATCGAGGAAATCTGGAAAAAGATTAAGAGAAAAGAAAAAGCAAAGTCACTTCCGCAACAGGTTTTTGGTGAACGATGATACTTCCGTCGGGAAGTTGTGTAAATTTGGGTGAAGTAAATTAGCAGGTGAGATGCAAATTTGAATATCTTGAGGGGGTCGGATTTACGATGAATTCTTGGAAAAGAAAATTCCATTTCTGGAATTTTATAGTTTCCTAATCTAAAGTTTTAAAAGTTTGGCTCGATTTTTACTAGGAATTAGTCAAAAAATCGTTCAAAGAAGATTTTACTAAAAAATTTCCGGTATTACGTTTGTAATACTTGTACTTTCGGATATAAATGAAGTTGAAAAAATTTTCACTCCCTCTACAAAGATCAGGCGCGTGTGTTTGGATTCAAGTATTATTATTCGATTTATCTACCCAGTCTCAAGTCATCCTGAGCAGATGTTAAATTATGTGGAAATAAGATTATGCACATCGAGTATTGAGGAAATGAATTCGTATATGGATTATGGGATTCTGTGATTTATTATTTTGCAGTAAACACTTTCGAAGATTTCATACTGGAATCTCGAAGTTTTTTATTGAGTACGTCGTTAAATAAATAAAAGGGGCAAAAGGTTCCAAGTGATTTATATTTACTTTGGGGTTGAATTATAAAATTCTGTTCTGAAAAAATTAAATTTAAGAATGCTTGGAAAAACACATGGAAATTTCCAAATTTTTATTGATTTTTGTAGGAATTGTAGTTGTCTAAAATACCGAAAAATTAAATTTTTCAAGTGCATAATATTTACAAGAGAACAATAAATTTTCAGTTTGTATTTTGAAAATATTTTTCTGATTAAACGCTGAAATAGAAAATGGTACACATTTTATGATTTTACTTTGCGTGTGAACTGAAAATGTAATAACAGTGCAAAATTATTCTTTTTATAACATATGCATGAAATGTTCTACTTTGTGGTATACTTCAAAATCCAAGGTAATTTTGGTTAACAGGAGCTATTGAAAATCGATTCTAGTTTTTGACAACCATCATTTGGAATTGCATGCTTCCTTCACTTGGCGATTAAACAACTATAACACCAAGGAATAAAAGACTTGAAAATTGTGACAAGTGTATGATCAATAATATGATCTGCAATGAGACAAATATTCCTCATACATATAAATAATTAATATTCGCTAATTAATCATAAACTCTCTTTAATTAAAAATTTTCTGGAACTTTGTATATTCATATGTTTTATGATGCGCAAAATTTAATATCAATTAGAAATTCTATATTTCTCTGCACATTCATAATAGCATTGAAATTCAAGTTTGCTAAACTGAAATAGTGAAATTCAACGCGTTGGGTGGAATAACTGATATCGGATAAATTAACAAATTATTAATTGCGAAAGTTTCTGCATAATGCGAATTATAATTACAAGTATGGGTTTATCATGAAATTTTATTCAAAATTTTCTTTAAATTGAATTAATCTTATCTTAATTTTATCGTTTGCTTCAGAATTAATTATTAATCAAAAAATTACACTTCAATCAAATTGATGACTATAAAATAGCATTTTATGTACTTTTACCTCAAATCTCAAAAATATAATTGATCTATTATGCTCATAAAGAATTTTGCTTAATCTTACTTTAAAAATTAGGCAATTTGAAAATAATTTCTTAATATCACAAAATACAGATTCACATTATTTCAAAGGATTAAATCAATTTTTCGTCATCTTAAAACTAGTTTTTATTGAAAAAATTCTAGAAAAGGTGAATGTGTAAAAAAAATCCATTACTAAGTTATGATGTACAGTATCTAATTCCAAAGAAATGGATTTATAGAAAATGGTATTTTTAAAATTTATTTTAAAGGCCACTTTTCCGATGAATAGAAGCTGTTGACTCAAGAAAGTTATAAGCTTATTATAACTGTTAAACCTTTTTTTTTAAAGTGTGAATTATAGTAAAAAATATAATAAAAAATCTAATCTTGCACATGGCATTCACTCAACATTTCGCTCGTACACTTTTGTAGTTACTTAAATCATAAAAGTAAACAAAACTCTATTGTGGCCAGATTAAAGGTAAAAAGAAAATAGTCTCAGTCATTTAATGATAGATAAAGCACTTTTATCTATACGTAAATGCTAATAGAAATATAAAAAATAAATGGACCATAATTTTGAAGCATTAAGTTCGTAATTCAACCTCTTATTATAAAATATTAAAGGTTGTCATATTTTTATTTTATTCGAAAATTTTGTTTTTTCTCTATTCTGTTACAAATTTTCGGAGTAAACGATTCAGTTTTATAGGCTTCAGACTTCGTAGTTTATTCTTATCGATTTGGAATAAATCTGAATCAGAGTGTTTTTAAATTTTATTTACACTGTAAATATATATAAATATTTTCTCTTAATTATCAGTTTTCGAATAATTGTATTTTCTGGTTTATGTCAAAAAAATGTATGAATAAATAGACCTTAAAAAATCGTGAAATTTAAGTTTCTTAACAATATCATCAACTTTGAAAATAGCCAAGATTCAGTTTAAAATTGGATTTCTGTTGTAATTTGTTTACTCATTAGGATAGTTTTTTTCGATTCATAGGAATCTTTTTATTTACTTTTTTATTTTGGCTTAAAGAAAATGTATTCGAGCTCTCTAAACCTGAATCAGTGAAATAGTCACTGATTATATCAGTGAAAATATATCAACTGATGAATCGGTGCCCTGCTTTTATTTCACTGAGGAATCAGTGAACGCGTCACGTGAACATAACTTTCGAATTCGCGAATTCAAAACTTTCATCAACACTTTATCGATTTATCGCCCCTTAAAAATAATAATAATTACATAATTTCGTTTTAGTGTTGTTTAGCCTAAAATAAACGAGTTCATCGAACTTTAAAATATATTGCTGGTTTTATTACTCCCGCCTGAAACTTTCACTGATTCAATATGTGAGTTCAATCTATTTCACTGATTCATCAGTCGAATTTCACTGATTCTCAGTGAAAGACTTATAGCTGCTGCCATCAGTGAATAGTCACTGCGAATCAGTGGCCGTTCACTGATTCAGGATTAGAGAGAGGGTTACTATTTATGTTTTGAACGTAATAATGAAAAACAGTAATTAATCATCAAAAATGGCTTTATTGTTTTTCAAACTATTCTCCTTTATGATCAATACATTTTTGCATGCGTTCGAATCATGTGTCATAGCATTTTTCCATTCCGCTTGAGACATCTCCAAAATATGGTTTTGTCAAATTATGTGGAATTTAACGAGAACAAATCTTTTGCACGGCTAAATGTTCATACAATATTTTATATATGTTATTGAAACTAATGCCTAAGGTAAATCTTGCATTATCAGTTTTTGCATAGCATTAATGTTTTCTGGCCCAACAACTGATTTTGGATGATGTTTACGAAATTCGTCGGTGAGTGAAAGGCGGTCACGATTAAACTCATTATACCAACGTTTCACAGTGGCATAGGATGGGGCTACATCGCCAAAAGTGGAAATAAGTTGATCGATGTATTCTTGTCTTGATAATCCACGTGGAAAGTCGTAATAAATCATCGCACGGAAATTTTTACGCGTTAATTCCATTTTTTGCCGAGACACAATGTTCAAGTTACTACAAACAAGGCAAAGAACGCTCAAATGACAAAACTTTCTGAAGGTGGTTGTGATCAAACATGTCAAACTTTCCATGTACCTAAAGTTCTGAACGTTCAGATGAACGAAATGCAAAAAAATTTTTTTTTGTTTTTTTCCATTTTGGTGATGCAGTTTGACTCATACATGCAAATAAGTAAAGCCTATGCACAAAAAAGTAACAAAAAATTTTGATTGGGGGATAAAACAACCCCCTTTATAATAACAGTTTCAAGAGCAACACAATTTATCAGAATGACATGGTTGTTACTCAATTTTTGTAAATTTTATTTACCTTCAAATTCTTTTTTTTTATACCAAGTAATCTGAGTGGGGTAATAAAAACCGGACGCACCCTTAAAAACCACTAATCGTCCAGAATTACGTGGTTGTTACTCAATTTTTGTAAATTTTATTTACCATAAAATTCTCTTTTTTTATACCAAGTAATCTGAGTGGGGTAATAAAAACCGGACGCACCCTTAAAAACCACCCTACCTGCAAACAAACCACTAATCGTCCAGAATTACGTGGTTGTTACTCAATTTTTGTAAATTTTATTTACCATAAAATTCTTTTTTTTTATACCAAGTAATCTGAGTGGGGTAATAAAAACCGGACGCACCCTTAAAAACCACTAATCGTCCAGAATTACGTGGTTGTTACTCAATTTTTGTAAATTTTATTTACCATAAAATTCTCTTTTTTATACCAAGTAATCTGAGTGGGGTAATAAAAACCGGACGCACCGTTAAAAACCACCCTACCTGCAAACAAACCACTAATCGTCCAGAATTACGTGGTTGTTACTCAATTTTTGTAAATTTTATTTACCATAAAATTCTCATTTTTTATACCAAGTAATCTGAGTGGGGTAATAAAAACCGGACGCACCCTTAAAAACCACCCTACCTGCAAACAAACCATTAATCGTCCAGAATGACATGGTTGTTACTCAATTTTTGTAAATTTTATTTACCATAAAATTCTCTTTTTTTATACCAAGTAATCTGAGTAAGGTAAAAAAATCCGGACACACCACGTCATTCTGGACGATTAGTGGTTTGTTTGTAGGTAGGGTGGTTTTTAAGGGTGCGTCCGGTTTTTATTACCCCACTCAGATTACTTGGTATAAAAAAAGAGAATTTTATGGTAAATAAAATTTACAAAAATTGAGTAACAACCACGTAATTCTGAACGATTAGTGGTTTGTTTGCAGGTAGGGTGGTTTTTAAGGGTGCGTCCGGTTTTTATTACCCCACTCAGATTACTTGGTATAAAAAAAGAGAATTTTATGGTAAATAAAATTTACAAAAATTGAGTAACAACCACGTAATTCTGGACGATTAGTGGTTTGTTTGCAGGTAGGGTGGTTTTTAAGGGTGCGTCCGGTTTTTATTACCCCACTCAGATTACTTGGTATAAAAAAAGAGAATTTTATGGTAAATAAAATTTACAAAAATTGAGTAACAACCACGTCATTCTGAACGATTAGTGGTTTGTTTGCAGGTAGGGTGGTTTTTAACGGTGCGTCCGGTTTTTATTACCCCACTCAGATTACTTGGTATAAAAAAAGAGAATTTTATGGTAAATAAAATTTACAAAAATTGAGTAACAACCACGTCATTCTGAACGATTAGTGGTTTGTTTGCAGGTAGGGTGGTTTTTAAGGGTGCGTCCGGTTTTTATTACCCCACTCAGATTACTTGGTATAAAAAAAGAGAATTTTATGGTAAATAAAATTTACAAAAATTGAGTAACATCCATGTCATTTTGGTATATTGTGTTGCTCTTGAAACTGTTATTATAAAGGGGGTTGTTTTATCCCCCAATCAAAATTTTTTGTTACTTTTTTGTGCATAAGCTTTACTTATTTGCATGTATGAGTCAAACTGCATCACCAAAATGGAAAAAAACAAAAAAAAATTTTTTTTGCATTTCGTTCATCTGAACGTTCAGAACTTCAGGTACATAAACTTTCCAGTGAAAATGTCAGATGGCACCTGAAAACACTCAGTGTTGTCAAGGCTCAAAATATAAATAGTATCCCACGTTAATTATAACATCGTAAATTGACAAATGTCGTGTTTTTATCGTCAAAATTCACCATTCATGTCAGTTAAAAGTAACTTATTTCAGATATGCATTCAATTTTTGTTGCCTTATAATAATATTAATATCTCTTTAAACTTTTTCACTCTTGCTATACTCATAAAAAAGTATAATAATACAACTTTATGAAAACATAATGTTCATGAAATTAATTTGATTGACGACTGGAGTTCTTAGTAGCTCAAAAGAAAGTAAATTTTTTCATAATTTCCTTATAAAGTGTGGCGTCAAATTATTGAAAAGTTGGTGTTAAAAATAAACGAATAAGAAGCGATGAATGAGCATCAGGGAGGGAGATAATGAGATAAAAAAAAGTACTGCCCTATACTCACCATGTGGATATGAGGGATCGATGGTGGTCGCCATTTTGAAAGCACCATGTAAAGGCACTTAATAGATTATCCTTAGGGTCGTCGCAGCGATTGCACGCGAACCCTACTTCCGGTTAGACTTGGCAGCTCTCCGAGGTCCGCGCCTGTTGCACATGAGGATAATTCGCTCTACTCACTTGCTCTACTTCCGGCCTCTTGACGCTCTTCCCCAATTCACCCTCGTTTTCCTTCTTAGTTCCTCATCCAATAGTTCCGTGACTCTCTTGGGTATCTCTACCAAAATTCCAGTTTTCTTCGCCATAAAATGGCTCTTCTCCTCGTTAGCTTTTGTACACTTACTAACGATCTCCAATTCTCGTGTAGAACGTAAGTCTTTTCTTGAGATATATATATACCAATAATTTGTATTTTCCATCTAATGCAATTTGTATACTGGGGCATCTCTTCTTGAGTTTTGAGAGATCGTTCCCTGCTGGAAGTAAAAAGATAGAAAGAGATAGAAACATGGGTATAGGAATAGATAGAACCTTTCCTATCTCTTCCAAGTAGACGATTTGCATCCCCAAAATGCTATGTCTTTCTATCTCCAAAATTATATCCGCCATGCCAAGGAATATCTATCTCTTTCTATCTCCAGTCTATTCTTACATCCAGTAATATCTGTATCTTCCTATCCACTTGTCTGTTCCTGCATTGTATTCCTTTCTCGATCTTTCGTTTCAAACTTTTTAATTTTCATACACGTAACATATATTTAAAAATTTTGTAAATACATTACTTTGTACATAACCAATATTTAAAATTTTTCACTAACACGTATAACACTGAAAAATCAGCATGTACCGAGACTCGAACCCTAACCACGCACACATCGATATATTGCGAAACGCTCAGTCCACTGAGCTAAAGTAGAACATGAGATAACTGTGAAAAATCTCGATGTTACTTATGAGATACATTTCGCTATTCATATCTATTCCTCGACTATCCCCATCCAACTTTTTCTATCCCTTCGTCAATCTAAAATCAATCCAATCTTTGAATATCCTTTTTTCTATTTCGGTCTATACTTTTACATTTGCGGTGTCATTTTCTATCTTCTTTCTATTCGATAAATAAAAGTAATTATTTGCAATCATTGATATAATGTGTACAAGATTAGAAAATCTGCGAGGAGGGACAGGTATTGAAAAAGATAATCGTGAATCTGGATTGACAAAAAGATATACAAGAGATAGAAAGCGATAGAGGTAAATAGAAGAGGGATATATTGAAATAAAGAAAAGAACGTTGAAAGATGTAGCCGTAAATTTGGATTGGCAAAAAGATAGAAAAAGATATAGGTTAATATACGAGAGATAGGCTGAGATAGGAGAAGACGATAGAAAGAGATAGTGGTGGATAGAAAAGAGATAAAAATAGATACAGATGGATAGATGAGGATTAGGCTGAGATAAATAAAATGGGGTTGAAAGAGATAGGCATCAATCTGGATTGACAAAGAGATATAAAGAAATAGAGGTGGATAGGCAAGAGACAGAAACAAATATAGGTGGATATACGAAGAATAGACAGAGATAAAGAAAACGGAATTGAAAGAGATAGGGGTGAATTTGGATTGACAAAGAGATAGAAAGCGATAGAGGTGAATAGACAAGGGATAAAAAGAGATACAGGTAAATATACGTGGGATAAATTTCCCTTATCTCTTTCTATCTAAGAGATAGAAAGCGATTGAAAGTAATAGGATTTCTTTCTCTTTACTTCACAGCAGGCTTTTTAAAGTAATTTCAGGAAAAATGAATATTGCAAAAAAACCACCCCCAAAATTATGCAGATTTGATCAATTTTGCCATTTTTGACGGTTTTTGAGAGAGTGTGTACAAGGAGGGGTGACTCCAAGAGGTTCGCTGATGTTTTCGAAATTAGTCTTATCCTTAATCCTTGAAATAAGCTCTTAACAAACATCCTGCGTTAATTTTTAAGGGAGTAATGAATTTTCGAAAGTGGTAGTACATATATGTACTAAAGAATAAACCTTAAAAAATACCAAAAATGCTTTAATTTTAGAAATTTTGATAGATAGACAAGATCGGAAAAACCCTCTTTTCGTATCCGCAGGAGATCATTAAACGTGGACATTCGTTGAAATAAGTAGAGGTCAAATTTTACACGAATACAATACCTTTTCATATGTGATGAAAATGCCAAAATTTATTTGTATCTTATAAAAATTAGAACAATGCAAAAAGGGTTGAAAAAACAACTAGTCACATAATATTCAAAGGTGATGTATGATATATTTTTTAACTAACACGTCTAGGAAAAATTGTACTTTCACCGTCTGTTTTGAGACAGGAAAATGGCTGAATCCACAACAGTTGCTATTTTCCTGTCCCAAAACAGACGGTGAAAGTACAATTGTCACTAAACTTGTTGGGAAAAATAACGTGTTTCACCCATGGAGACGAAATAGCTATTTTCTACTAGTGGGTCATAAAGTGAACTTTATTGCACCGTGCGGGGCAAAAAAATCCATTTTCTAACCCGCTAGTATACTAAAAAAATCGTGTGCGACACGGGAAAAATATTAATTATACTCGTTGTGGCTTTGCTCGGGTATCAAACTTTACACTCGCAAAATAAATTTTTTTTTCCTAGTTACACGATATACTATTTAGAGGTGTGCAAAAAGATTCGATTCGATTTCCGAACCGATATTGGCGTCCGTCGAATGTCGAATATTCGACATCCGAAGCGCGTCCGATCGAATGTCGGATTTTTAAGATTCGACCGGTACAGGATGTAGTTTGCAATTTTTAATCAGACATTACACAATATTCATACATTGCATAATTGTATTTTAATTTTATATCATCATAGTCGAAAGATTTTTTTTTTTAGTCTTATGTGATGCATTCAGAGACTATAGTTCATGAAATCAAAAAGGTAGTCAGTTGGATTTGTTAATCAAAATTTAACAAATTTTAATTATTTGTTTATAAGAATATGTATAGTAACTAGTAATGAAAATTGAAAAGCCCATTTAGAAAAATGTTGTTCAACTCAAGATTTTTAAAGGGGTTTTGTTCTAATGATACAAAGATATGGAAGTTGAGCATTATTAATCGAATCGTTTGAGCTGAGGGTCAATAGTTTCTGGGTTAAGCATACGAAAAAAATAAGAATAAAAAGTTTTGAAATTAGTCAGTATCTTCTGTTCACATTTTTTATTCGAAAATCTTAAAAAATTCCTATTGGTTAAACAATTTCAGCAAATAAGAATAATATAATAACAATAATGGAGAATTATAAATTTAAAAAATTTTGCTGAATTTAGAATTGTTCGAAAATTTGCATCCACAAAATTGTAAATGCATATTCCAGAAGAGCCAGAAAATATTTTCTTGGTGTTTGAATCGTTCCAAAATGGTGAATTTTAAGGTTTTTTGAGCGATTAAGAAAATATCGTAGAAGTTTCGAATGAAGAATATAAATAAAAGATATCAACTGACTTCAAATTTCGTTTTTATTCTTTTTCGGATGCTTTCTTCGCCCTATTCAGCAAAGTAAGTAGAAGGACTTTCAAGTATAAGATTCTACATCTGACATGAGGTCTTAAGTCTTAATTGCGTATTATCAAAGTAGATATAATGGATTGCCTAAAACTTCAAGTTGACTTACAAATCTCAATTTAGAATGTTTTCTTCCAGCTAAATTCGGATTTTTCTTTAATGATGCTTTTTTAAAATTCTACTTTCTTTGATACTGATTATTTGAGAAATTGTGTGCAACTTAGTTTGAAATTTGTATACCGGTCTATTAATAATCGATATCTTATTTCGTGTGGCCGAAATTTGGTTTAAAAAAGTAAGGTAAGAATCGGGTAAGTTTGTCATGGCTTTGAAATTAAACTAATAAAAAAGTATTTAATCGGGTGTAGAATATTTTCTCTTACATTCTAATAGAGTTCATTTAAATGTTGTAAGATGTACAATTTCATTGTGCTTGAAAAATTATTAATGAAATTATATTCCGTAGGGTTTTCTCTATTGTACAGAGTTTTATTGTGTAAAGTTCATTTAAATTTCCAAAATTCAAATTATTATGTCTCGTTTCAATTGTAGAGTTTTATGGTATAGGATTAACTTTGGTGAGTTAGTAAAAATATTAAAATTGTTAAATATATATATAACTCTGTATAGTATCTGTACTTATAATTATTTGTCTCGAGTTTTCAGGCGTATAAAATTTAATTTTGTAGTTATTTTATTAAAGAAAAATTACGTTTTCTAATTCTTCAAAAAAATTTAATACACATTCCTGACATGTATAAATCGCATAAGACAAAAACAAATTCTTTCGACTTACCATTCCGATATGATAAACTAATATATATATTGTGTAATGTCTGATTAAAAATTGCAAACTACATACTGCGCCGGCCGAATCTTAAAAATCCAACATTCGATCGGACGCGCTTCGGATGTCGAATATTCGACATTCGACGGACGGCTGGTCGAATCGAAAAAATCCGACATCCGAAGAAACGCGCTTCGGATGTCGAATATTCGACATTCGACGGACGGGCTATCGAATCGAATTTGCGACATTCGATCCGACAGAATGCACACGTCTAATACTATTCACTACAGGCAGAAATCTCGCTCTGGGAAGTTCGAGAGCCATATAATTAAATATAATATTAATAAGGAGGGCTTATAATAATGACACGTATAATTTCTCTCTATAGTCTTCTTTGTTGTAAACTCATCAACATACTTCCATTTGACCTTGAACTTCGCCATTCCTTTAAAATCTCTGCAAAGCTCTTTATTGCGAAAGTCGGTGTGAACTTTTAGTTTGTCAGAGAAAAGCCATTCGTTGTAATGACATACGAAAGATAAAGTCATCTAGAGGAGGATTTTTTTAGTTCCAATCTGTCCCCGATAAAATTAGTGTTTTTCATAAACTAAAGGCTCGTGGGATGCCATATAAGAACTCTAGAGTTTACGATAAACCTAATCCAGATTAATCCATGTAACTTCGGGGATTGGCTCGTCTTCTTGATAAGACACCCTAATTCGATCTAACCTACACAGAACAACTTATTTCCAGTTCTATCTCACCCTCCTGGTAAATTCTCCTGAATTCTCATAAAGCCATCAGGGTCAACCACCTAAGACTCTCTTTTTGCTTCCGCTTAATATTTTTATCAGATATTTCCTTCTTGAAATTTCACAACCCCACTTCAATTCTCTAAATCATTCTCAAATTGACTTGAGGACGAATTAAGTCATACAACTTTTTAATGAATTTTTATGGATGTAATCAAGTAAAAGGTGATAATAATAGCTTAGTCAATTGATTAAATTGATCTATTGGATCCTTAATGATATAATATTGATAACTTTTGTGAATTATTAGTGAAACCAGGAAATGACCGAAAATTATTGGGATAAGTAAGCAAATCGAAGAAATTACCTTGAATTTTACTGTCTCTTCTTATTTCCAGTCTTCCAAGGAAATGTAATTTGGTATATTATTAGAAAATTAGGAGATTAGAAAGTTCGGAAATTGAGAAGATTGAATTTATGATGTGATTTCGTGAATTAGAAAGCCTAAAAAGTGAAAAATTAATAGATTACAACTTGGTAATGTACCAAAATATTTAAAGCGTTTCATAAAATCGAAGTAGAATATTCAAAATTTTTATAGATCCTTTATGAAATATTTTTTATCAGGAGTCTTACTTTGAAACTCTCATTAGTTTAAAGTTGTCGAATTTTGTAATTCTTGAATTTTTAATAATTTTATGAATTACGAAATTATTAAGTATTCTTCTTTTAAACTTGCAAACTAGTTTTATTTCATATTTCCCAATTATCAAAGTTTTCCATTTGCATATCTAGTTGTCAAGATTCCATTTTCCAAGATTCTGAACAAGCTTTCTGTACGATGTGATACGACATTGAAAAAATTTCAAGTATTCATTCAAAATTTTATGAAATAATTAGTTTAATTTTCTCAAAGCTACTAAATTTTTATATTTATTTCCAATGAAAATGAAAATTCAATTTACTTAAGGCTTTATTAGCCTAAAGGAACATATTCTCATCGTGATACTCGCGCTTCGCGCTCGATTTTCTATACTCTCTAAATTTGAATCAGTCAAAATCTACTAATTATCAGTGAAATTTAACTGATTCAAATAGCTAAAAAGAGGTTACTGTAAATCAGTCAAATTTTACTGATTATTTCAGTGAAAATTGACTGATTTGACAGGGAAAAATATTTTTTTCACTGATGAATCAGTGGAAATTAACTGATTTAATAGTGAAAAATATTTTTTCACTGATTAATAGTTTTACATAACTGTCTCATTTAGCAACCCTCCGTCCTCAAAGTTTAAAATATGAATATCAGTTTTAGATAGCAAGTGATGTTATCATTATAAATTTTACATGATTAAAAAAAACTTACCTTCTTCCAAATATCTCAAATAGGAAAAAAATTCGTAGACTTTTTTTAAGCAAAAGATTTTTTATTTTAACGCTTATTTTGTATCTCACATATTTTGGTTGAAAAATAGAATTTTTCATTTTCTGTAGTGTTTTTTTAAAACCAAAACATAAAATATACATGTCGTTAAAAAATATCCTACTAATAATTTGTAGACCTCATTTAGGCGAATAATTTTCCATCTCAATGTTTTTTTCGTATGTCACATATTTTGTTTAAATAATGAAGTTTTTGAATATAATCGTATTTTTTTAAATTAAAATGAAAAATGTGGAGACAAATATAATTTTAAAGCGAAAAAAATTAATTCATCTCAAATAATTGATGTCGTTAATTATATGAAGAAAAATAATTTTGATATAACTTATCTACTCAAACCATGATAAAGTCTGATAATTAGAGACAATTTAATTATGTAATTCGCTTTATTACGTCGCTTATGCCAGTCTACAAACGACTTGATTTATTATATTATTTAACTTACAATCAAATATTGTTTATTCATTCAAACAAAATTAATCATTTTTATATTCTCAATATGAATGAAAAGATTTGTTTGTTTATACAGATTTGATAAAATGCATATTTTTTGTCCCAATTTAAAAAAAAATACGATTAAAATTCAAAAATTCCATTTTTCAAATAAAATATGAGAGATTCGAAAAAACATTAGGATGCGAAATTATTTGCCTGAATGAGGTCTACAAATTCTTAGTAAGATATTTTTTGACAAAATGTATATTTTATGTTTTGATTTTAAAAACACTAATCGAAATTTAAAATTCCATTTTTTAACCAAAATATGTGAGATACGAAAGAAGCTTTGAAATGCCAAATCGTTTACTTAAATAAAGTCTAGGATTGTTTTTTCATATTGAAACATGTGGAAGAAAATAAATTATTTTAATCATGTAATTGATTAGAAAGTTACAGAAATCTATACGCAAAATCGACCTCGAAGCGCGAGTATTATGATGAGAATGTGTGCCTTAAGGGGATCCGCCACCTTTAATATTTTTATTTTTTGAGTTTAAACCTTCCATATAATTTTTTTTTATGTTTAGTAACTTTATTAAGGAAGGTTTGAGGGTTTTTCAAGAATTCCAGGACGTTTATGTATTTTTCAACTGAAATTTTGGAGTTTTTAGGAATTTTTTTCACATTTTTTTACTTTGAATAACTTTTTTGTTTTTTAACCAATTGTCATGATTTATTTTTTATTTTTTTCCTTACAACGTGCAGCAACTTTTTGGGTATAGGAAATAAGGTAACACGACTGACAAAAACTTACAAATAAAATAAAAATTTTTTTTAAAATATCCGAAAATATAAAACAAAATTGTTTGTTGTTATTTTTACATTCTCATCATGGATGAGAAGGTATTGGTTTTATGTGAAAAATGACTTTCGAAATTTTCATCAAATCTTTACGTTTTGAGACCCCCTGAGTCAGAAAAAATGGTTTTTACGAAAGTGTCTGTCTGTCTGTCTGTCTGTCTGTCTGTCTGTCTGTCTGTAGTAGGTCGTGTGCGGCATAACTCTCGATAGAATTATCAGATTGAATTGAGCTTTGGTACACTTTATCGGAGCCGAAAAAGTAAGGACAAGTTCGTTAACCAGCCACATCCAATCAAAATTGAGGGATTGAGCACTACTTTTGTGTTTTTGAAAATCATTTTTTGAAAAAATCAAAAATTTCAATACTGGATTTTGATAGTGCTCATAAATCTCTAAAAATTATCCTGATAACATTTTTTGATTAAATCAAAATTAGAAATGTTACAGCATATTCAAATTCGAAAAAAGTCAATATCAAAATTCCATTTTCCAGTTAAATTATACGAGATACGAAAAAACGTTATGATACAATATTATTGAATACATAAAGACCTACAAATTTGAATTGTAACATTTTTTCATAAGATGCATATTTTTTTTTAATTCAAAAATAATCTATTGAAAATCCAAAATTCAATTTTTTAACAATAATATGTGAAATACGAAAAAAACGTAAGAATACAAAGTTGTTAGTTTCAAAAAGATCTACAAGTTTTGTCTCACACAGTTTCTGATAAAACATATATTTTTCGTTTCAATTCCAAAAAATACGATTAAAATTCAAAAATTCCATTTTTTAGACAAAATATGTGAGATTCAAAAAAAACTTTGAGATGAAAATTGTTTGGCTAAATAAGGTCTACACATTCTTATCGATAAATTTCTCGACAGGATGTATATTTTATGTTTCGATTTTTAATATTAAATAAATTCGATTTTCAGTATTAAATTATAAGAAATAAACTTAAACGTATGCGAAGAGCACAAGACCGAGCGCGAAGCGCGAGGTTCAGAAAGAATGGAGTGCGAAGCGCGACGTTCAAAAATTACGGAGCGCGAAGCGAGCTGCGCGCAAAGCGCGCAATGAGAATGTGCCCGCGAAGCGGGCAGATTTTTTTAGCTAGAATGCTTTCAATACCCAAAAGTATTAATGATATGTCAAAGAATAAGTGATAAAAATTTTAAAGGCCTGTGTCTATATATTGTGATTTTATAGGGATACCTTTTATATACTATTTTCCATATAATTCAGAAATATTAGTAAATTAATAAACAAACTATTGTATGTAGGAAGCTAATTTTCGCTAAAAGCGCGTTTTTCGTAAATCGCAGTAACTTTTAATTTTATTTATTTTTACAGAAAAAAAAATCTGATTGCACTGAAAATTTACACATATACTCAGAAAAGTATAGAGAATAAAAAAATAACATTTATAAATATATTCAATTCGTAAAACGTATAAAATAATTTCATAAATTCGTCAATTTCTATTCAAGCTCCACTTTTCCTAGATAAATTTTGGCCTGTTTTTAGATGCTAGACCCGAAAAGGCAAAAGCAAATAATAAGAAACGAAAGTAGCCTTTGATTAAATTTTAGGATTCGTTAGATCTATACGTGACGCCTCATTTCTAACGCTTCTCATCACGAGAGTTGCCCACCTACAAGTAGAAAATAAAACGCCGGGTGCGAATGATTCCTCCTGGACCAATTTTCTGACTTTTTATCGAGTTTTTATATTTCATTTATATAATTTACTGCCTTTTGTTAAGGCAACTTTCCCCATAGAACAAATAGCTAGTTATATAATTGAATAAAGCTTAAAACTTACAAAATAAGTAAAATTAGAAAAAAAAATGTTATAATTTTTACGTTAAAAATGAGAAGTTATTAATATGAAGTTTGATTATGATAGTAAATATATATTTCATTATATAGAATTATCTGAAAAAATTCATTTTTAATCTTTCATTGAGCATTTTTGTTGCGATGCTTATAATGAGTAATAAATTTCTAATACTTAATAATGTAACATTGTTTTTACTCCGATAAAAATATGGAGAAGTTCAATTTTCTTAAAGGTTATTTCATTTTAGCTACTTTCGTTACAGTTTTTCTCATTGAAAAGTGTTCAGCCATGACGTTGAAAAGCTAGAGGCGAATTTTTACGAGTTCTGGGAGTTTGTTCTTGAAAAGTACTGATAACCTTTCTGTCAGGAGTTGACTGGTGGTCTTAAATTTCTCTTTTTTATTCATACTGCTTCAAATATCTGCACGTCAGTGTGGAATAATGTGCGAAATATAACAGAGTAAAATATATGAAACTTATGCTCTGTTTTTGCTTGAAAATAAAACGAATTTAGAGTAACTTAAAGTATACTTTTTTCATGTTCTCGATATTTTGTAAAAATATATTACACATGAAAAAATATTCCTAAAATATACAGAAAGTTTCTCACTTATTAGGACAACTTGACTTTTCATTATATTTTAGAAGTAGTGTAGTTAAATCAACAGATTTCCTGTAAATTTACAATAAAAACTCTAGAATACTGAAATTTACTGAAAAGTCTTACCTGAATAAGTACTGAGCATTCTGTATATTCTAAGAATATTTTTTCTGCTGTACACAAATCATAGATACCGAAGTAGAATACTTTTATTCAGGTTTTGTAAAAACTCTTAAAATCAATACTTTATATTTGAATATACTTCCATTTTTTGGACTCTCTTATTTAAATTCTTTCGAAAGTGTGAATAATGACCAGTATTGGTAGAAACGTGTTTTTTAAATAAAATACAATAAACTACAATAGTATGAAAATTCAAATTTGTACGGAAATGTTTAATTACTCTCTAAATCTGAATCAGTCAAATTTGTACTGATTGAATCAGTGATTTGCCTTTTCCACTGATTCGTCAGTGAAAAATATTTTTCACTGTCAAATCAGTCAATTTTCACTGAAATAATCAGTGGAATTTGACTGATTTACAGTAACCTCTTTTTAGCTATTTGAATAGGTCAAATTTCAGTGATAATCAGTAGATTTTGACTGATTCAAATTTAGAGAGTACTTGTTAAATTTTATTGTAAAAAGTTTCATAAAATTGGACAAAGAATTAAAAAATTTTCCAAAATATCCAAGTGCCACATTATTGTCTTTTATTGTATTGTGCACTAATTACACATGCTAATTATACTAAAAACAAATTTTATAGAAATTAATAATTTAACCTTTTCTCTATAAGTGATAAAAGAAAGTGATTTTTCTCGTGAATGAATAACTATCAAGTATATCAGTTCGTTGGCTCAAAGTGGCGTGACTCATGTTGTCGGGTTTTCTAGATGAGAATCAGGATAAATGGAATTTAATTATGGTGCGAACGACGGAGCTTCCACGCTTTTTGTTACTAAAATTTATTTTGCTTGAAGCGTAAATACGTGTATGTATAATTTTTCACGTGTACAGTGCATCATGTACACGGATTGCGATTAATTTCTTTTCTCGTGCATCCTCCATGAAATCGAGAGCGGGTGGCTTCATAATGTCACGAAAAGTACTTGAAAATGCTAATATGTAAATTTTTAGGTTTTAGGAGATTTTCATTTAAGGAGATTTTTTATTGAATAATGAAACAATTCTTTTAGACCAAACATCTTTATTAAACTCTTTGATTTGAATTTTTTGATGAATGATTGGTAATTTTTTGAATATTTCCGAAAGTTTCTAGGATATTACTAAAATTGAATAAATATTACTTTCTCTAAAGGTGATGGTTTTTTCTGATGAGGAACTCTTACAGAGTTTGAAACGTTGGAAGCTTAATAAAGTTTAGTATAAAAATATTATTATACCATTCACAAATATAAAATTAATCTTATTGTTATAAATGATGTGCCTCATCAAATTATTAATTAATTATTAAATTAATTATTAAATTCTTATCAAAGAATAACAAGCAAATATTTACTTTGGTCTATTGAAATAAAAGAGCTTTCAATTTGAAACAAAAAATTTCTAAAATCCATTAAAAATGAAAAATGTACTTATACTAATAACAACTATTGTACAATAATTAATTTCGAATTGATTTGGTTGACGTTTTTAAAAATTGGTTTAAGATTAGTGTTGTCAAATAATAAATTATTTGCAGGTATTTACATTACATAATTGTTTACATGAAAAATGAAGAAAAGGGTTTAACAGTATCATCATTTGTTGGATATCTTGAAATAGATCAGTTTTCTTCATCCACTTCATTTGTCGAAAACATTATAATTTTTGAAATAATAAGCAAATCATTTATACAATTTTAAGGAAAATTGTATAAATCTCATGCGTCTTTTTGATCATTTGATAACGATATATAAGAAAAATAGAAATGGTCTCATACAAAATGAATGAAAACATTTATATTAATTTTCTATAACATGAATATTCAAAGTAATGAAACTAGCATTTTTATTTATAAACTACCTGTGCAATAATTTAAAATACAATTTATATCGTTGTCGTTAAAATCCTATGAATGTATTTCAAATCATATCAGCTTATGTAAACTTTTGCGACATTGACTCGTACTTAATTAAAGTCTGTAGTTTGTTATAAAGGTGAGTGTAGGCCAAACTTTATTAATTAAACCTATTTAAACCTTTCTACACTTTTACTTGCACTGTGATCGTTGATGCTTTTCATACTCGCAGTAATTAATCTTTTCATTAATAAAATTTCAGTACTAATGTTTATTCATAGCATGAATATAAAAATTTAACCTTATTTTACTTGGTCTGCAAGAACTGAAGTTTCTATATTATGGAAATTATAAACCTTCAAATTGAAATGCCTTTAAATTTGTAAAGTATGTAACATGAGAATTTCAATTTTAACTTTTTCCTAGAAATAGGATGACTCTAGTGACATAGTTAAAATATAGATAGAATTACTGTTCGAATTAAAAGATTAAAATTTCGTTACAGAATTTTTGCGTACTTGCAATCTTGCAATCTTTATACTATGGTGCCTCACTTTGAACTTGCTCTTACTCTTCTTCTGTTTTGTTGTCACCTTTTCTTCTTTTTCATGTTTTCAATTTCCTGTCTCCGAGGAAAAACCCTCCGAGAATGAATATGTTTTTAAAATCGAGATTAAAAACATAAACTTAAGTGAGGCGAAAAATTAAATCTCGATCTGCTTAATATTCAAAGTCATCTACGATAAGTTTTTATGGATGATCAGTTTTCTAAATTTCAATTTAAGTTTGAAATTCATAAGCTTGGAAACTAAAATAAGAAGTATTATGATGTTCTAAGTTATATTCTATTAAATAATCTTAGTTAATAATTCATAGTTTATTGCCCTATGTATTTTCAAAATTTTTATTTTACAAAGGTAAAGAAGAATTTAACGATATTTATGATGTTTTTGAAAAAAGGTATCTTAAAATTGCGAAAAGTGTTCTGGATTTTCTGGATTTTTTTCAATATTATGAAAATTGACTGAATTTCTATAAAATGTATCTTAAAACTACCAAACAGTAACAGAATTTCTGTAAAATTTATCATAAAATTACGAAACTGTAACAAACCTTCCAGTTACATGTAACTGCATAAAACTTCAGTTACCCAAAACGTAAAATTATTCCTGTTACAAGTTTTAGAATTTTCTAGATACAAATATCAGAATATTTAAAATTTTTTAACTGAAAATTAAGATATTGTTTCTTAAATTTACTAAAAAGTATATCAGTTGTGATATCAAGTTGAAATTTAAGTAATTGAGTAAAAAACAATAATGAACGTTTATCTGCTTCTAAATTTATATAATTAAAAAAAATTTTCTGAAAATAAGTTGGTTTATAATTATAAATATTTGGGAATAAATAAACGTTCTTTACTGTTTTTTACTTGATCATCCAAAAATTCAACTCAATTTTAAGGTGTAATCTAAACTAGACTATTCGAAAAGGACAGACTTATTTGCTTATACATTGGGCAACATTGTTTGCAAACTTTAGTAATATGATGATCATTATGTAATAAGGCCAATTTAATAGTTTTAATTACACAATAACAGATATGTCACATAATAAGAGTAGTGACAATCGTATAATAATAATAACTGTTCTATTAAAGTCAAGAACTAAATATCTATCATGATTGAGTAATAACTAATTATTAATATTATTTTTATGTTCATTTATTCTTTATTGCTATTAAATTACATAATAATTAACGACAACAATAATATTTTTGTAATACAAAACAATTATATGATTTATGTAAAAATTACAATGAATATAGTGACAATAACATTAATTATATATTGCAAACAATAACAATATATTTGTTGTATATTATCAACCAATAATTATTAAGTTTCATATCATTTTTCGAATCTTTATTATGCTGACTGCGAAACATTTCTAGTCCGCTAGGAATTATTACTATTACTAGATTCCTAATATTTTTCAGAATTATCATTAGTAAAAAAACATATATTGCTATATAAAGTTTATCCGTATATGTGTCATTGTTCCTAATTTGAGAAAATCATGAATACGAAAAAAAATTGTTTTTTCCTTGAAAATAGTTATTCTTGTAGATTATAATCTGCTAATTGTACTGAACTTCTTGTAAAATCTACTAAACATTTAAGTTACCATCCAAGAATTTGTCAAATATTTCTTTTCGATAACTTTGCCCCAACCGCGAAAGAAACCTCAGTTATTCTCTAAATTTAAGATAGTTTAGACTCGAATCAAGCCTAATTTTCATAATTACGTGATAGAATAATGTTTTTTCTATCAAAATATTAAGTTTCTATGCTTTTGAAATATCGACTCATATCACAAACATAATACACTTTTTTCACAGCGTAAATTTAAAAAAATTTCTTCATGATTCTTCTTACAAAATTATTTTAGTCTATGCGGAAAAATAAAAATAGTTAACAAATAGTCATGTCACTGCCCAAAAAAAAATTGCTCCGGTGGACAACTTTACCCTGGTTTACCCTACTCAACTTCCAAATCATCCCACCTTTGACTTATAAGGACATTTTTTCTCATATAACCTTCAGCAACTCTGTAGAAAACTTAAAGAAAATATCTTGAGCCGCAAGAAAGAGAAGTAAGAAGGAGCAAAGCAAAAGAGGGATCTTAGAATGTCTTTTCCCGGTTGCGGTGACAAATCGAGCATGAAAATTTCTTATGAGAACTCACTCGAGCGAGGACTCCAAACTCAGATTTTCAAATCCCTGATCGCTGCACTTATAAACTATCGCCAATAGGGCTTTGCTTTTCGGTATTTTATTAATTTCGATCAATCTTGTTTCTCTCTAATAAGAATCGCATTGAAATTTTTCTTAACGTTGACCTTTAAGGCCATGTCTGGCTTGAGTCACGTGACCAAGTAATTGAATTTCTACATTCTCATCATCAATGAGAAGGGATTCGTTTTATATGAAAAATTACTTTCGAAATTTTCATCAAATCTCTACATTTTGTGACCCACTAAGTCAGAAAAACCGGTTCTTACTAAAATGTCTGTCTGCCTGTCTGTAGTAGTAGTTATAGTAGGTCATGAACACAAAAACTTTCGATAGAATTAACGAATTGAGCTTTGACATATTTGTTTTTGATAGTGATCATAAATTATTACATGTTTTTATTCCTCTTTTTCTTTCAAGGGAGATAGAAAATGCATTTTCGCACGTCATGTTAGCTTTTCTTCAGAGTCACATTCTATAAGTGCACTACGCCGATCTTTGGCATCCTTCTATGGTGCCTGTTTGGCTTTAATCACCGCCTCTCAGAGGCTTCGTCTTCAGGGCTGCCTCCTGAAAAGGAGTTGCACCATATTGTCCCTGGAATATGATCATTCCAGAGACTATCTTTTCTTGCGACGCAGAGGTGGTATTGCGGTTTCCTTGAATAGATCATTGCAGTTTGTCCCTCTTTTCGGCACCACTAACAACACGTGCTCCTGTCAGGCCCTGGCAGTTTGCCACCATATGGCTAAATCCGAGCCAGCGATAACGCCGGTGCACCACTGCCTTCTGGCGGATCCTGCAAGAGACGCACCCGATCTTAATGTGGGTTGCCTTAAGTAGCTTTAGGGCCCGCGCCTCGTCCAGTAGGACATACGCCTTTCTGTTATCTCTAAAGGGTCTCTTAGTTAGAGACAACTTCAGATCTGGCACAAATCCATGGTCAAAAAAGCCTCTCACAGCCTCTTCGACATCCTCAGCTTCAATGCTGGGAACGATGTTCGCAATCTCCACCACAATCCAGGGAATGAGGTAACGAACAGGCCCGCTAGCACCAATAAACTCTTTCAGGACAGATTCTAGCTCCCTTTTGTCCTCCTAGGAACATTTAAGCTCCACTAGAAGGTCCTTAGAGCGCATCTCCCTGATGTCCCGAAAGATTGCATCCACACGCAAAAAAAGTTTTGTGCGGATGCTGCACTACTTCTAGTGGTCCTGCGTCAATACACTAGAGGGCGACTGCAGCGCTCTTTATAGGTTAGCAGGTTTACTTTTTTGTGGACTTACCGCTCTCGTACAATTGTATATGAGCTGCTGCCCCACTAGAAGAAAAGCTGTTGTTCCAAATAGATAATGCTACGGCGAGTCATATAAACTGAGATTTCACTGAATTTTTTAGTGGATAATTCGATTATTTTGATATTTCTGAAATGCTCGTTAATTATTATATATTTTTTAAAGAATTTGTTTAATTTCTTAAAATTATCTGAAATTATTTGAAATTTCAACATTGAGGTTGGGTTATTTGTAAAAAGATCGTAATGCATCAAAAAGTACTTCTATATATCTAAATTGTAACTTACTCTTTGCTGTTATTTTCTTTGAGATGAACTACACTTTTTACAGAAAACACCATTTCAATGGGCACTTGCATGTAAATCATAAAAAACTCAAAGGTTGTACTTTTGCCTGCTTTCGCATTTGCCTGGCGATAGGGCGCAACTACACTCTCTACCGGAAGGAGCACTGCGTATTCCTTCAACGTAAGTTAACTGCTCTCCCAAAAAAAGGTATTTGCTCACCCACAGAGGGAAAGCAGCATACCCAAATTTATAGTCGCACAACTCTCTTCAGGTAAACGCAACAGCTCTACCGCTAGAGGCAGCATCTGTAGCAAACTTTTTTCCGTGCTGCTCATCAGGTGTGACCCACTGGTCCTTTAGAATGGCGGCGTAGCTTACTCCCTCTGTAGTCAGTATAAGCACCGCTTTTGGATAAACAGGACTTGACTGCTGTTGTTTTTTTGCCTCCGGTTTAAGCTTGCGTTTTTGGAGGTTCTTCTTAGCCAGAACCCCCACCCATTCTTTTTCCCGAGTGGAGACTCTCAACCTCTTTTTCTTCGTCTTTCCACAAGTCCGGGGTAGACCTCGCCCTGGGTAAGATTTGAATAGTCTAGAAGACGACCTGGTTCCCGGGACTCCCATCCGCGGAAACACGCCCGTTAGGCAGGCCGACTAGCCGCGCCAACCAGGGGAGGTATAAGAAGATTCCTCCCCCGATCGACGCGGACAACCAAGTCCGCCCAAGACGCAGGACCGCGGGTGCAGACCCCGATGCAATTTCTACTGGCCCTCGTTGTTGCCGCGCTCTGCACGCCCATCGAGCTCCCTCGTCTTCATCATCAGGGTGACGAATGACTCGATAAGCATCCATATCCATTTCCACATCCACTTCCCGACCAACAGCCTCCCTTTCCGCGCCCCACCTGGCACAGACAAAGAGTGTGTGCTCTGCATTTTCCACAAGGGATCTGCAGTAGTGACACGACTCATCGTCTCTTTTCTTGAAGCGCTTCAGGTACGCATTAAAGCAACCAAGGCCCGAAAGCGCTTGCGCCAGGTAAAAGCCAACTTGACCGTGCTTTCTATCCAGCCAGGTGGCGAGCTCCGGGATTAGACGGTGTGTCCATCTCCCGGATTGGTCACCATGCCATCTCGTCTGACATTTCTCGACGAGTCTGCGCCTTCCATTCTTACGGATAGCATCCTTCGCGCGAGCGATTTCCTGCAGGTTGGTTAAGCAGGTGAGCTCCTTACGGAGCTAGACTCTGTCCTGAAAGAGGTTATTGGTGCTAGTGAGCCTGTTCGTTACCTCATTCCCTGGATTGTGGAGGAGATTGCGAACATCGTTTCCTGTATTGAAGCTGTTAAAACTCGATGAAAGTCAATATCGAAATTCCATATGCCAATTAAACTATAGGTGATACGAGAAAAACGTAATAAATCAAAATTGTTGACCACAAAAAGATCTAAATATTTGCATTGCAACATTTTTTTATAAGATATATATTTTTTTCTTTTTAATTTAAAAAAATGAACAGTTGAGAATCGAAAATTCAATTTTTAATTAGAATATGTAAAATACGAAAAAAACGTTAGAATGCAAAATTGTTCGCTTCAATAAGGTCTACAAATTTTGTCTAACACAGTTTCTGATAAAATGTATATTTTTCGTTTCAATTTCATAAAATGCGACTAAAATTAAAAAATTCCATTTTTTAAACAAAATATGTGTCAAGTAAGGCATGACCTTAAGGCCATGGATCAACCGGATTACATGACTAGATTGAATTTGTTTAACCCCATTCCTGTAAGAAAAAGGAGTGTACATTGAGAAATAAAACCGATTTTTGACAAAAAAATAAATCCTTGTTCATTTCATCACGTTAACATCAAGTACCTTAGTATGTTAGTGCATTTTATTTAATGCAGCAAGTTTTCAGTTAACTTCCTTATTTTTCATTGAAATGGGGTTACACTAATTATAAATTCCAGTAAAATAGGAATCTAGTCACGTGACCAAGTTGGTCCATGGCCTTAAGTGTTGAACGCATTATAGATTCCTGAAATCCAAGTTCCAATAGTACGTGACTTTTCACAACTCCTTGTCCAGATTTCTCCATCAGAAGCAACTGTGGATAAGACATAAATATTACAAACTTCAACAAGTAACTGTTATCTCTGACTATTTAGAATTACAGTTTATACGTGCCTTAATTTTATAAGTGAGCATTTCGAAATTTTTCACTTATGCCTCTGTGTATTTCTATTGCTTGGAGAGATGGTATTGTAACTCAATTCTGGCCTAGGGCTGTTGCTTCTCTTACAAAGAACTTGCTTTACCATTTTATATTGTTTGAGTACAATTATATGATTTTGAAATTTGTTTTATTTGGAAACTGCTTTCAGAAATCAACTCAATCCCGTATGCGTCAAGAGAAAAAATTATTGATGTAAACAAACCATTCTGTTAAACGTACTAAAATCTTTATTCAATTGAATACAATTTTTTTAAATCAAAATTTAATTGTGTCAACTAAAATATTTGTTTGAATCAATTAAATCGTAGCAACAAAATAAACTATCTTTGGTTTACTTAATCCAATTTTGGTTAGATAAATCAATTATTTTGTGTGTGTGTAAGATAGAATGTAAAATACTTTGATCTAATTTTACCTACGAAATTTTTAGTTTATCAGTATATCAATTTTTTTAAAAATACACATGAAGTTCATTGATAGAAAATTCTGGTTAATTTAAGGAAAATTTGGTTGCATAAAGATAAATGCATTGATATACAGTGAACATCAGCACTATTATCAATGCATATTTTGAAATAAAAATGTTTACTTTATCCAGAATAAGTTGAAAATATGTGTAACTCTTTTTCAAAGATATCAATTACCATAGATCAGCCTTTAATCCAGTTTTCTAAGTTAAAATTTCTTTCAAAACCACTAGATTAGATTTTAATAGACGAGTGCTTATTTCGTTTTTTACATAACTTTTGAAGACTCTACCACCTTAGCTTTTAAAAATAATTTTTCAAGTTCTTATGAATTGTTATATATTTTGTAAATAAAGAGCTCCATTTTCAAAACATACAGTTAATTTCAAAATCAAAGACATTGAAAGAATTAATAAGATTCGAATCAATTATTGCAATGAAAATTTTGGAATCTTCAAATTTTAGTTGCTTTATTTTTGAAAGGTAGGAAATATTTATCTTTTGAAAAATTCAGTTATTTATTTAAAACTTTTATTACACACACATATACAGAGTGAGGCTTTTACCTTAAGATATCGAAATATTTCATGAAATGCGCATCGTACGAAAAAAATGTGCACAATAAAAACTTTTTAATTATGAAGGGGAAAATCGACTTCGCGAAAATTCACCTCAAGCCTTCACCCCACACCCTTCAGGTGTGGAGTAAAAAATAATTTCTAAAAACTTAAAAATTCAATTTTAAATGAAGTAAAAAAATTGATCAAGACTTTCCCATTTTTTAATGAAGAATCCGAATCTGCAATAGAAAATAGAGCTTCCCATTCGAAATTTCAAAGTCACCCCCACTTCCAACCCCAGGTGTGAAGTAAACCTTTCGTTGAAAATGTCAGTTTTCTACATTTTCTTCAGAACTTCATGACGTTATTGTGAATTTAAAAAAATCAACGAACACTCTGTTGGAATAATAATTATTGAGATGTAAATACTTCTAATTGATTGAATAACTGGGAAAATATTTAAATTGATTCTTACGAATTTAGAGTAACATACTCAGATTCTAATTAAGACATCACTCATTAAGTTTCTGGTCTGAAAAAAAACCAGTTTTTTCAAGAAATTCGACTTTATTCATCAACATAGATTCCTTTAAGCGCAAAACATTCATTCCAACGCTTCTCTATCTTTTCAATGCCTTTTTTGTAGAATGATTCGTCTTTGCTCTCAAAACGGGCCTCAGTTTCGGCAATCACTTCTTCATTGGAGCCAAATTTCTTTCCCTGGAGTACTTTTCCAGGTCAGAAAAGATCCAGTAGTCACTGGGGGACAGATCTAGAGAATGTGGTGGGTTAGGAAACAATTCGAAGCTTAATTTATTCAATTTGACTATCGTTTTCATGGACCTGTGGCACGGTGCATTGTCTTGGTGGAATAGCACATTTTTCTTTTGCATGTAAGGGCGTTTTTCCTTGATTTCTGCGCTCAATAGATCCAGTAATGCCATGTAATAGTCGCTCTTAATGGTTTTACCTTTCTCAAGATAGTCGATGAACAATATACCATGCGCATCACAAAATACGGATGCCATAACCTTGCCATCCCACTGTTGAGTTTTTGGTCGCTTTGGACGGCTTTCACCAGCTGCTGTCCACTCATCTGACGATTTTTTTGTTTCAGGTGTGTAATGGTGGATCCATGTTTCATTCATTGTCACATACCGACGCAAAAAATCCTTTTTACTTCGCTTGAACAGCTCCAAACAGCGCTTTGAATCCTCGACGCGTGTTGTTTATGGGCGGGTGTGAGCAATCGCGGCACCTACTTCGAAAACAACTTACGCATCCCCAAAGATTCGTACAAAATTGTAAAAATACTACAGTCTGATATCTTTTAGGTGTCAGCTATCTCCCGCAACTTTAATTAACGATCGCCCAAAACTATTTTGTGGACTTTTTTTATGTTTCCCGGAACAAACGCTGATTTTGGGTGACTAGAGCGTTCAGCGTTATCGGTGTTTGTACGATCGCGCTTAAATTTGGCATACCAGTCGATGATTGTTGATTTCCCTGGTGTATAGTCCCCGTAACGCTCATCAAGCCACTGCTTTGCTTCAACAGTATTTTTTCTCATTAAAAAATCGTGTTTGATTAACACTCGAAACTCTTTTTTAGCTATTTTTGCTTCACCAAAACCTCTGTAATTTCTGAACTAAACTTCAGATTGTCATGAAATTTTGACACTAAACGTTTGAAGGTTGGTGCTATCCAGAAATCATATGGATTTGAAAACAGTGGTGCCATTTATATGTCAGACCGGAAACTTAATGAGTGATGTGTTAATAATGTAAAAATGAATTTTTAATTCATTTATGCAAACACCTTACTGCATTCAAAAGTATTATATGAGAAGCTTAGAATTAACTACGTGTTAGTTCTTATTTCTAACTATATTTAGCGAAACTGCTTGTTTCAAATTTTATCGGCCTACACCTTTGTACTCTTTTGATACTCAATCAAGAGAAAGACTCAAAGGCATTTATTTTTACTTATTTTTTTCTTTTCTACTCACGTACAATCGCTCATCACTTTTCCACGAGCACCCTTGGAAATTTTCGCTTATCTCATTCCTCCAATGCTCGCCATTGGATTCCAGCTTGTGTGCTAATACCTGTATGTGCTCGTGCATGTGTGAACATTGACAAGAGAAAAGAGATCTAATGCTTTTTAAGAGCCATGAAAGTGTGCAAAGTGCCATAGAAATGACACATCACGCCCTCTTAGTAAAAAAAGATAAAAGACTTAGGAAAGAAATAACTAAGTGTGTTTAATTCTAATGCGAAAATTATTTTTATAAAATGTATTCTTTGCTATATTTCCACTTCAATTTTTCAAATACTTCTTAATGATTGTTGCTTAACTGTTGAAAGAATTTAAGTGAATTGAAGAAGAAGTCAAATTGAAGGTCAGAATCCTGCTGCTGATATTAATTAAAAATTAACTGGCTTTACCTAAATTTCAAATGAATTCAAGAAAAGGAAACTGGATATATAAAAGGCCTAAAAATTTCTCCTTACAGTCAGTAATTTTTGAAGACTTCCAGAGTTTTTTGATGAAATAACTATTTCAGGAGTAGAAAATAGCAATACTATTTCTGACAGAAAAAATATAATTTTTAAATTGTGAATTGATTTTCTCATCCATTTTTTATAATAAATATAATAAATAAAGTAGTAATAATAGAAAATAATTAAACTTTTCAAATGGTTGGAAAAGTTTTCTTTTTTTTTTGCTAGACATAATTTTCCACCTGAATACAATCAATTTAATATAATTTGGTGACAAGTTGAGTTAAAATTACAGAAACCAAAAAAGTAATGGATACGTATAAATAATGAGATGGGATACAATTTTAAAAAAAGTAAAAATAAATTGAAGAGAGTTTATTGCTAGGGGCATCTTGCTCTGGATTCAAACAAATTCGTTGCAACATATTTGGACAAATCCAGACAAGTTCAAGACGAATTGCGACATTGATCACATGAATCCCATTTCTGGATCCGTAAGCTTCTAACGCGCTTCAATCAGAACGTTATACATTCTGTCAAAAAAGTACCGGGAATTGGTCAATAAAACACAAACTATTTATTATTCATCCAAATTTATTCTATCACCTTGAAAGTAGGCCCCTCTCGAAATAATACACTTATGCCAACGAATAATCCAATCATCAAAACATTTTTTGAACGGATTTTCCGGAATCGACTTCAGTTCTTGCCGCGAATTCTCTTTCATGTCTTTACTGTAAAAAAAATTGTGGAAATTTTTCCGAAAATAGTCGGACAGTTTAAAATACAAATGGGTCGTAAATTTTTCCAAAGATATACTTGGAAATATTTCCAACATAGAACTGGAAATAGTTCCTACTGTTTGGTCGGAGAAGTACCCATTTTATTAGAAAAGAAAGATATATTTCATAATTTAGGTGGAAAAAGATCCAAAAAAGTGAACAAATTTTCGTTTTTGTCGAATAATTTCCATTTTTCATGGGAAAAATTACCTACAACTTAGGAGATTTGTGAAATTTTCTCATCTTTTTGATATATTTCCTAATAGTTTGGAAATAAGTCCGAAAATTCGGTCAATTTTCCTCAAATCTATTAAATATTTCCACTTTCTGTAAGAAAATCGATGCTTCCTGAGGATTTAAGAAAAATTTCCTAATACATAGTAGGAAAATTTACCGATATTTTTTACAGTGTTCTATCGACTGAAAATGGGTGCCATGAAGTGGTAATTTGGGTCACTTTAGAGATGTTAACTTCAGTTGAAGATGTTGATGGCCGACCAGAGCGAGGCAAATCTTTCACCACATCTCGATCGCTTTTCAATGCACTGTACCACTCACATGCACGTGTCTTTGATAAAGTCGATTCACTGTAAGCCTTCTGTAACATTTTCAGCGATTCCACACACAAAATTTCATTTGCAATGCAAAATTTGAGACAAATTCTTTCTTCGATATTCTTATCGATTGGAAGAATTGCGAAACACACTTGAGATAAACCGACAACATCGAGCACTGTGAACAAACTAAATGACAGATTACGCTCGAGCTCCACATCAGTATAGAAGACAGTGGAGCTTCGCGCTCGGTCTTCTGCTCTTCGCATACATTTAAGTTTATTTCTTATAATTTAATACTGAATCTCAAACCAATTTTATAATATTAAAGATGATGTAAATTACTCATTTTCTCAAATTCTCTAAATTTCTTTTTCAGTTTAAGTGAAACGGGAAATTCAATTTACTTAAGGCTTTACCGGCCTTAAGGAACACATTCTCATCATGACACTCATGCTTCGCTCTCGATTTTCTGTAAACATTTCAGTAACTTTTTAATAAATTACATGATTAAAATAATTTATTTATTTTCTTCCAAATATCTCAAAAAGGAAAAAAAATCGTAGACTTTATTTAAGGAAACGATTTTGCAGAACAACGCTTATTTCGTATCTCACATATTTTGGTGAAAAAAATCGAATTTTTTTAATATTAAAAATCAAAATATAAAATATACATCCTGTTGAAAAATTTCTTGATAAGAATGTGTAGACCTCATTTAGGCAAATAATTTTTCATCTAAACGTTTTTTATGTATCTCATATATTTTGTCTAAAAAATGAAATTCATGAATTTTAATCGTATTTTTTGGAATTGAAACGAAAAATATATGTTTTTTCAGAACTGTATGAGACAAAATTTGTAGATCTTTTTGAAAAAAATAACTTTGTATTCTTACATTTTTTTCGTATTTCACATATTATTGTTAAAAAATTGAATTTTGGATTTTCAATAGTTTTTTTTTTTAAATTAAAAAGAAAAATATGCATCTTATGAAAAAATGTCACAATTCAAATTTGTAGGTCTTTATGTAGAAAATAATATTGTATCATAACGTTTTTTCGTATCTCGTATAATTTAACTGGAAAATGGAATTTTGGTATTGACTTTTTTCAAGTTTTAATATGCTGTAACATTTCTAATTTTGAATTAATCAAAAATTGTTATCAGGATAATTTGTAGAGATTTATTAGCACTATCAAAAACCATTATTGAAATTTTCGATTTTTTCAAAAAGGTATTTTCAAAAACTTTTTCGGCTCTGATAAAGTGTGCCAAAGCTTAATTCAATCTGATAATTCTATCGAGAGTTATGCCGCACACAACCTACTACAGACAGACAGGCAGACACTTTCGTAAAATCCGTTTTTTCTGACTCAAGGGGTCTCAAAACGTAAAGATTTGATGAAAATTTCGAAAGTCATTTTTTACATAAAACCAATACCTTCTCATATGATGAGAATGTAAAAATAGAAGTATTTTTAAATTATTGTACATTTAAGAGGTATGGTACATGGTATAAGAGGCAAAATTATGTTACGATTACATAATTATGGTACGGTCGGGCAACGCTGGTATTGACGGACTGCTTACAAATTCCAATCTGATTTCGGATGTTTTAGCGCGTTTAATTTCGAGTAAGATGCCCCTCGGTTTATTGACTACAAGCAACTTCTTACAAAAGAAGTACCCTAGTGCTGAATTTATTACCCAAAGTCTTTAGGATACCATAAGACAACGTCTATCCTTTCCCCTAGAGCAGAGGGGGAATAAAGGTGCTATCTCGAATCTCATTTATGAAATTCCAGATCACGCACAGTCGCATAGCTTCTCACTTTATTAACAGATAAATTATTAAAGAGAATTCACGACCTATTCAGCATCATTATTTTAATTTAAAGATCTATAAATTTAGTATCACAAAAACTCGCAACTCCAATAGGGGCATTTTTTTGCATTCAAATTATTAGAGCCTGTGCCGTATTGATTGTAAACTAAACTCAAATTTAAAAATGTGAACTTTTCATTTTTCTCTTAGAATAAATTAGTTTTTATGAGCCTTTGCAATTTCAAAAGTAGATGCATCCCCGTTCTATGTTTTTCTAAGATATGATTAGTTTCTGATTTATTTCCAAACCTCCATTGATCCTCAAAAAAATATTATATACATGTGAATTTCATCTCAAATAAAATAAGTAAATAGATTAAAGTTAACAAATCTACTTTTAGGATAGTTTTTTTTAGGATTAGTTATTTTCTCCAAATTTTTGTTTATATATTTGAACAATTTTTTCTGTGACAAAAGGAACGCTTCCACTCCGCTGGGTATCGAGCCCAGGACCTTTCGATTGCCGTTCCTTTTTTCACAGAAAAAACTGTTCAAATATATATTGAAAATTCCATCTGGTCTTAAATGACGTTAATTCTAAATCACAGGTTGATAAGGTCGATGCGGTAGAGTTCGTTTATCATGGTGAGTGATACACTCTTCTAATTATCGACATAATCGACTGAAATGATTTGGAAAACTTTGTATATAGTTCATGATATATCCGTGGCCAAATTGGCGTAAATAGATTCTGTGAGAAAAGTTTTGTGGAACCTCCGTAGCTCAGATGATAGAGCATTCGACCGGCAATCGAAAGGTCCTGGGCTCAATACCCAGCGGAGTGGAAACGTTCCTTTTTTCACAGAAAAAATTGTTCAAATGTGTAATGTAATATATACATTAGAGATGTGTAAAAACAATCTAAAAGAAAAAAAAGTTTAAACGTAAATAAATCTGTCTTCAGATGTAAGCTCGTAAATCCATTTTTTTTATTCAAGAATTAACAAGAATTAGTAATACAAACTTTCATTAATTTTCTCCTTATACCATTATTATGGTCACTAAAGAATAAACCCATGAAAATATTACGACTTTACGAGCATTTTCATTTTCCCACATGAATAGTATAATCTCCTAACTTTAACAATGAAGTAATAACAGGGTAACTTGGAAATAAAATAAAACAAATAAAATAGAATTTTGTTATTATACGGACAACAAAACGTATTTAACCCAACACAATTTTGTAGTAAAAAATGTTTTTTAATTTTATCAAATATTTTTCCTGATCTTACTAAACATGTTTTACGCTATAGAATAATTTTCTTAATCTAAACAAAAAAAATTACTTCGCGTATTCAAAAGAGAAATTCCGTAATATCAACAAAATAATTTTTAGAGTTGACAAAATTATTTAACCAAAAGCTTTGGTTCATTCGAGTTAACGAGTTTGGCCAGATGAAAAAAAATTTAGTTCATCCCAGCAAAATATTTTGTGAATTTATCCAAATGTAGACAACAAAATGATTTTCTTCTAGCAACTGAAATTTCTTTCTGGATGAAATAATTTTTAAACATCTGTATTAAGCTTTATAAACTGTATATGAAGCTCTCATATGGATTTAAAACATTTTATGTTTAATACTAAATAATTGATTCATTCAATATTTTGTGTAATTACGAAAGTATATTAAATTTGATATAACAACATATTCGACTTGCATGTATAGCAATCTACACAAGTGTGACTCACTGATTTTAAAAAAACTTTGCAGACTTATAGAACTATAATAAATTATCGTAACCTATTTCTTTATCGACAGAGGTTCAATTTAAAGGGTGTAAATCAACCCTTGTACGTAAAGGGTAATTTTCACACTTCAACCAGAAACACATAGATTTTAAGGATTTTTAAAGTCGCTGCATCCAAATTTGAGATTAATTTGAGAAATTAAGTGATTATCATCCTTAAAACTGAATATTTGGCGATCAACAAATACATCTTGATTATTCTTTATAATTTTGAAAGTTTCAAAAGTTTCAGTATAATCGTCAAGTCACGCCTGTGAACGAAAAAAGCTGAACAAATTGAACGCAGCGGTCAAAGAGAAACGGCCAGAATTGGTGAATCGTAAAGGTGTAATTTTTGACAATGACAATGCTACACCACACACATCTTTAGCCACTCGACAAAAATTATTAAGGCTTGGTTGGGAACTGATGTTACATCCATCAAATAGTCCTGACCTTGCACCATCAGATTAGTATTTATTTAGATCTTTGCAGAACTCCTTGAATGGTTAACTTTCAATGTTAATAAAGCTGTGAAATCGCACTTGATTCAGTTTTCTACCGATAAAGACCAGAAGTTCTATGAGCGTGGAATCATAAAGTTACCAAACAGATGGAAAAAGGTCATTGAACAAAATTGAAATTGTATCATTGCTGAAAGTGCATTCCTTGTATTTGAAAAAATGTGTTTAATTTGTATGAAAAAATCGGCAATTGCTTCTGGGACAACTCAATAGCCATCGTATAGCGTGTGATACTTTGTATAATTGATGCGCTACATTTAGAAATTTGTGCGTCATATGTATCTGTATAAGTTAGGATGTTAAGTTCATTGAATACATCATCATGTACTAGCAATCACCATAATTGAAAAATTTCTTTTTTTCTTTAATCAAAATGAATGGGAGAAATTACATGTCAGCATGATGATATTACTAAAGCGTTCAGTGAACTTTCCCGTCCAGTATGTAAATTTCTCATAGCTCTAATGGAAAAACAGAAAAGATTGAGGGTGAAACTTGTTTAACACTCATCAAATTTGATTGTTGATAAACTAATCTTTACTTGGCGTATTTTTTCCCATACTTTTGCCAGAATTTACTGTAAATATACTTTGTCTTGCATTCGCAGAAAAAATTCGGTTTGAATAAAAAAAAATCTGCCCGCTTCGCGGGCACATTCTCATTGCGCGCTTCGCGCGCAGGTTTAAGCGCGCCTGGGGCGCGCGATTCGATCGTCGCGCTTCGCGCTCCGGAGTTTTTGAACGTCGCGCTTCGCGCTCCGTTCTTTCTGGACCTTGCGCTTCGCGCTCGGTCTTGTGCTCTTCGCATACGTTTAAGTTTATTTCTTATAATTTAATACTGAAGCTCAAACCAACTTAATGATATTAAAGATGATGTAAATTAGTCATCTTCTCAAATTCACTAAGTTTCTTTTTCAGATTAAGTGAAACAGGAAATTCAATTTACTTAAGGCTCTATCGGCCTTAAGGAATACATTCTAATCATGACACTCGCGCTTCGCGCTCGATTTTCTGTATGCATTTTTGTAACTTTTTAATAAATTACATGATTATTGATAAATTTATTTTCTTCCAAATCTTTTAAAAAGGAAAAACAATCGTAGACTTTATTTAAGGAAATGATTTTGCAGAACAACGCTTATTTCGTATCTCACATATTTTGGTGAAAAAAATCGAATTTTTACAATATTAAATATCAAAGCATAAAATATACATCCTGTCGAGAAATTTCTTAATAAGAATGTGTAGACCTTATTTAGCCAAACAATTTTTCATCTCAAAGTTTTTTTTATATCTCACATATTTTGTCTAAAAAATGGAATTTTTGAATTTTAATCGTATTTTTTGGAATTGAAACGAAAAATATATGTTTTAGCAGAAACTGTGTGAGACAAAACTTGTAGATCTTTTTGAAACTAACAACTTTGTATTCTTACGTTTTTTTCTTATTTTACATATTATTGTTAAAAAATTGAATTTTGGATTTTCAATAGTTTTTTTTTTAATTAAAAAGAAAAATATGCATCTTATGAAAAAATGTTACAATTCAAATTTGTAGGTCTTTATTTATTCAATAATATTGTATCATAACGTTTTTTCGTATCTCGTATAATTTAACTTGAAAATGGAATTTTGATATTGACTTTGTTCGAATTTGAACATGCTGTAACATTTCTAATTTTGATTTAATAAAAAAATGTTATCAGGATAATTTTTAGAGATTTATGAGCACTATCTAAAACCAGTATTGAAATTTTTGATTTTTTCAAAAAATTATTTTCAAAAACACAAAAGTAGTGCTCAACCCCTCAATTTTGATTGGATGTGGCTGGTTAGCGAACTTGTCCTTACTTTTTCGGCTCCGATAAAGTGTACCAAATTTGTTTTTTTTTAATTGTCTATTTTGTGTAAAATTTCAAAGCAAATTGAATCCACTCTTAGGCTTAAGGGGGGAGATACCTCTAGAACCCTTAAAAAAAGCAGTTTTTTCAATTTTATTCTGGGAGAATGAAAACGAAGCAAGTCCGGATTTTTTCCATATATTATAAGGCATTATTTAACTTAAAAAAAACAATTTTTTCATGATAGAATAATACAAAATGGCGGAAATATGACGGATCCCGTCGATAGCGTCGCTGCTAACATTTTTTGCGGCCGTCAACTTTCTGGCTAGGTTTTTCATCTGGAACAATAAAAGAAAATTTTTTATAAATCGGGAAGCTTTTATCGAGTGCATAGCCGGGGGGGTTTTGAGAATTTCGAAAAATTGGGTATATTTTCATGCGTTTTGTGAAAAAGTGCCATTTTTAACCGTGTTTTTTGACATGAATATAGTTAAACAACTGTAGAAATACTATTTTTCTCGAAAAAGCGCCCTACCACGCACTCGAATATAGAATTATCTATAAAATACCGTTTCATTCAAGTAAATCGGTTGAATAGTTTACTCGCAATCTTGACGGCCGGGTAAAAAGAGTTATTTTCGAGAAAACGAGCCTCAAAGTTTTTGTACATGAAAAAATATGTTCCATTCAACTTACGGGTCATGAATGTATTTGGAGTAGACCAATAGAACTTTGGGATTATATTTTTGAATAGTTTTTCAATCGATTTGAGCAAAAAACAAATTTTTGATTTTTTGAAAGTTCTACAGGTATCTCCCTCCTTAAATTAAGACTTTTTTTACAATGTATTTTTAACAAAATATATATACCAACATTTTTGTAAGCCAACTTAATAAATATTTTTGCACAAAACCGTTTTACGAAAAAATCCACGTACTGATTGAACTATTATCGGAATTTTCATATCCTTTATATTAGAGTTCAAGGAATTTATTATTAACGCCAGTTGATGTTGAGTTGGACTTTGACGTTAGGAGAATTGTTTAGAGGTTGTATTGAGAGAATGTGAAACAGGAAAGTTTGTAGAGAGTCACTAAAATTAGAAATGCCAAATTTATAGGAAGGAAGTTCTGTATCTTGATCGAATTCTCATCAAATTCTGTGCTAAGTATAGCCATTCTATATGCGAGAATGTGTTCTAGAATGATATACATATTTTCATGTCGGACCGCCTGTAGTCTTACTATGACATGACGTTATGCCAAATATGGCAGGGATGAGAAATCCATAAAATTGATATTTTGGTAGAGAAGACAAGGCTTCATTATAAGTGACAAAAAGTTACTGTTTAAATTTATATTTTAAAGATGACAAATTCAATAAAAGTATGATCTATTTCATATATTAAATATAACATACTTTTTTCGTAAAAATTTATTAAATTAATTATAATCCTATTATGCTCCGGGTAATGATTCCTCAACTTTCAGAATTTCAAAAACTTTGTTCTAACATGAAAGCCATACATGGCACCCAGGAGTTTTATAAAAGGGCCGTCTGGTGGAGCAGAAAAAATATTCAGGGAATGGTAATTAGTTCCCTACATTCAGTTGTGAAAAAAGAATTTTTAAACTTTGAAATGCAAATTGACAAAATTTCATTCCAAAAGAGTCATGAAAATACACCTCTCGGGAATATTTTTAATCCATGCCAGAGTTTTAGAATATTCTATTATAAAAGTTTATAAAATATTCTAGAATATTCTACTTTGTATAATATAAATTATCCAACACGCTTTCAATAAGCCAATTAAGAATGTATTAAAATATTTAGAAAGATTACTCAGAAGAGTCTATAATCTTAAGAGATTTTCTCAAACTTTCCATAACGCTTCTGTGTAATCTACATTTAGGAGTCTATGAATCTTGGCTTTTATCAAATATTTAAAGTACTCTAAAAGTTTCTACAATCTTCCAGCAAATATGACTTGTAATCTTAATTACGGAATAGTATATTATGCAACTAGAGAGAAAATAATTTATTTTGTGAGTGTGAAGTTTGATGCCCGAGCAAAGAGAGGTCAACAATCTCACGAGTAAAATAAATGTTTCTCCCGTGTTACATACGATTTGTATTCACTTGGGGGTCAAAAAAGTACACTTTTTGACCCGCTAGTAGACCAAAATTCAAATTTTTGTAGTATTTTATTACGAGAATGAAATAAAAAAATGTCTAGTGTGAAATTCCGGATCAGTTAAAAAATATAAGTGCGCGAATTCGAGTCTGCGCTCGGGGCAAATGTGAACGGTGTCCCTGATACAGACTCAGGAAGTGATCTTACAATAAAAAAGTAATAACCAATCAGTTTCTTAATGGCGTTTACTCGTCCCTAACGTTTTTGGTTTCTTAAAAAGACATTTTTTTGCAATAGCGTAAAAACTAAAGAAGTCGATTTTTTGCAAGTTATTTTTCACAAAAAATTGTTAATAAAAATTTTTTTTGGAAAAAAGGAAAACGCCAGGGACTAGACCAAAGTGTTTTGCATATCTGATAAAAATTTCAGGACAATCGGCCGAGTGATTTTTTTGCAAGTAGGGACATCGTTTTAAAAACATGGTTTTCGGGATAACGCGTTTAAAGTTTTGCTATAGGACAAGGGCCGGGCACAGCGTTAGACGAAAATATGCATACCTCTTCCAATTTTAGGAATTTCGGCTTAAAATTTTGCAGAAATATTCTTGAATAGTTCTACAATAAAATCATGTTAACAAAAAAAAAACCAATTTTTTGAACCATTTACTTGGTATTCCTCCCTTAATGTCTGCTTTTTTACACGAGTGTCGCATACTAATTTTTATAAAATATGCAGAAAAATTCGGATTGGAGTCAAGTATGTAGATTGAAGCTGCGGAGGAGGCCTGGAGTCCAGGGCAAAGCCCCATGGAGCAAAAAAGAATACTTTTGAAGTTTCGCATTTGTATAAGCAATAAAATAAATAATTTAATTTAAAGTATTCAAAATGTATACGCAAAAGTGACAAGCGGGTTGAAAAATGTAGCGAAAAGTAATTAGTGTATTAAAAAGAAACTATAGTTGATTTACGCATTGGCAGTACTTTTTTCTTCATACCTTACTAAAAAGAGTCACTTTTGGCATTCTTTTCAGTACTTTTCAGAAAATGGATTTGTTTGCCCCACGCAGGGCAATAAAATCCACTTTATGACTCGCTAGCAGAAACAAATTATTTTCATTACGACAATTCAGAACGTTTTAAAACGGCTCGAAGAACTTTAGACTGTTTTTAATAATTTTAGAACAATTCAGAATTTCGATTTTCATACACTTTTTCAATGTTTAGGAAGACTTTTGGATTTTGTATCAAGAAAACGATTTCTTTAAATAAAAAAAATTCATTTTTTAATTTATCTTTACTCGTGCGTTGAGTTTTATGAAAACAATATACATGTTTTTTTCATTAAAGGGGTAAAATAAAATAAAAATATTTTCAAATTGAATCAAAATGTAACGGAATGTTGTGTATTCCGTTACAGAGGAATACAATGTAAAAATTGAACTGCGCATGCGCATATAGTCTTACAGCGGAACACAATCTTTTTCTTATTCTTTTTCTTCTCACTTCTTCTTCGTACAGCGTTAGCACCTTACTAGCAAAGCCTTATACATTTGAACTGCGCATGCGTCTATTGAAATCCATTACTGCTACACAAGATCGATAAAATCAAAATGGCCGGGACTAGTCGTGACATATCAAGTGTAATAACTAGCGCCGCAACCAACTACAATACAATACAATACAGTACAGCAGGCCTGATTTATATTTATTTAAACTTGAATTTGCATAAATAAAGTAGAAAAAAAATAAAGAAAACTTCTAATCAAATATTTTTTATCTGTTTTCCTCGATATTTAGTAATCTTCTAGTAAAGTTGAAATATTTGCCATTTTCTATTTCGAGTTGAACATAAGTTATTTTAATTTATGCCTCATTTTCTAGATCAAATTATTTTATTTTATGAAATTACACGGGATTCCCCCCTTAACTTTTCTATGCCTTCCAAATAATACGATTTGTCGAACCCTCCAAAATACTCTTCTGTTTCCCATTCAACTCCTTCATTCGAGGTGAAACGCCTATCACACAGGCATCTTTGAGGTTTGGGAACAGATAATAGTCGCTGGGGGCCAGGTCTGGAGAATGCGGTGGATGCGGAAGTGATTGGAAACCCGATTCATGCTTTTTTGCCTATGCAATGTTCGATGTGTGAGATGGTGCATTATGAATTGTGTTTTGTAATCAATGCTATTCCGCTTTCTGCGTTACTTTCGGTTCAAAATAAACTAGCAATATTTTTTTAAACTTCAATTTTGCATCAAATTTTGAAAAATCTGTAGAAATGTTTAATTTTTCGGATTTTTTTTTATTGTTAGTTTTATTGCGGAGCTCGTAAAGCAATGAACGAAGATAGGTTACTGAAAACCACCTGGGCATTAATATGCTGATATAAATTGTTTTAAAAATGTGAGATTATTACTCCCAACAGTTTTATCATATTTATTTTACTATGTGTGAAATTATCCGCGTTTATTGCTTGAAAAGAAATGAAGTTAAACTTGTGAAAATAATAATTTTTTATTTTTGCATGTGGAGTGATTTTTCCAGTTATTTGCACTCTAGTTACGAAAAATTATTGTTATTTCATTACAAACTATGAAATCATTAGTAATAAACGTGTTTTAAAAATGCCAAGAGAAGTTCACTGTGAAGATAATCGTTAAATGTCTATTTAATCGGAATCCAATATTTAATTATTATTGAATGAAAAAATCTGCCCGCTTCGAGGGTACATTCTCATCGCGCGCCTTAGACGCGCGATTTGATCGTCCCGCTCCGCGCTCGATTTTTCACTTTATATCCATTAGCTACATTTGCATCTAAAATAAAAATTTGAGGGCGCCTGAAGCGCGCGCTTCTGTCATCACGCTTCGCGCCTTGAAATATGTAGATCTCGCGCTTTGCCCTCGGTGTTCTATGTCCTTTACACATAATTTACTAAATTTGTTCCTAACATTTTTCCGTATCTTGTATATTTTGGCGGGGAAATTGAATTTTTGATTCTCATAAAAACGTTTTTGATGAATAAATGAAAAGATATAACTCTTGTGAAAAAATAGTCAGGAGCTAATTTGTAGAATTACTTTTTTCGCTAAAATGAGTATAGTTTTTGTATCTTAAATTCAACGAAAGATTCAGATGGAATAGAAATAACAATGTTTATTTGAGTCACTTGTTCATCTAGTATCATGAAAGTGAATATCGCTGTTCTAACTAAATTAAATTTAGAAGCCAGATTTGGTGCTTATCTACTATTTCTCATTATTTGAACTAAGATACGAGGTGTGTCCGAAAAGCATCCGATCTGCGTTCATATCTCCGCGTAGGTGCTATTCTTGGACATCTGGACCGTGGCATCCTTCGAAGTAGTCCCCATTTGATTGAACCACACGCTCCCAGCGGTGTTTCCACATCTTAAAGCAATCCTCGAACGCAGATTTTGGAATGGCCTTCAGCTCGCACGTCGCATTACTCTGAATCGTCTCGATGTCGACGAACCACTTTCCTTTGAGCGCAATTTTCAATTTTGGGGACAACCAAAAGTCGCAGCAAGCTATGTCGGGACTGTACGGAGGCTGGCGAAGCTGTACAATCTTGTCCTTCACCAAAAATTGCTGCACAAGGTTCGATGATTGATTACCTCAATGTAATATTCTTTGTTGATTGTCTGACCTCTTGGAGCAAATTCGTAGTGCATAACACCCTCACAATCAAAAATAATAATCAGCATTAAGTTTCCTAGAGGACCCGGTTGAGAGAACGGTCATAGAATACTTTGAACGTTTTCTGACCTCGCATTATTATGGCTAAGACCGACAAAAAAAACATTTAAAACGTTGCAATTATGATTCTGCGATCAAATTTGAATTAGCAGGAATTAGCAATTGGGCGAATGTCTCCACCGTGAAGGTTTACTACTGGTGGAGACGTTCCGCAAATGGAGAACCACTGCACTGCCTTCAATGACAGGTACATGATGTTTTCCTAGTTTTTCTCGCTGAAAAATAAAATTATTGTATTTATTCCTACGCCTTCTATTCCAAATTTTACCACGGAATCATAATTGCAATGTTTTAGATGTTTTTTATCGTTCTTAGCTATAATAATGCGAGGTCAGAGAACGGTCAGAGAACAGTCAGAGAACGGTCAGAGTATCCTATGACCGTTTTCTCAACCGGGTCCGCTAGGGTTGACATGGCTCCGACTTTGACGTGTCATTTTTAAACCGCCTGTACTACTCCTTTATCTGTGTTAAGCCCATACATTCGTCCACAAAGGCCTTCTGTATCATTTTAATCGTCTCCGTACAACTCTTGCCGAGATTGAAGCAAAACTTGATGCAAATTTGTTGATTTGTTCTTTCTGTCATTTTCAACTGTAAACAAATGCGACGAAAGGAAAAAGCACGTTGGACATAAACACACGCTGCGCGCGACCCATGGCATCCGGCCGGTAACTACGAAATTTAGGGAGTTCGTGAGGGACTACTGGTTACGCTCATACCCCGCGGAGGCAAATCGAGCGCTCTGGAGCGAAGATATACACGCAGGTCGGATACTTTTCGGACACATCTCGTATATTTTTGAACGAACTATTTTCATTTTATTATTAGATAAACAAAGTATTACATGCAATGTTGACATCAACGCGCATATTATTTTGTACAATACTTTAGAGTGTTTAAAAGTCTAAATTAACCTTAAACTGTAATTAGACTTGACTTTCGATAGATTTGCTATCAGGTAGCATTTATTTCTTATATCTCTGTTCCAGCTATACTATTAGGTTGTACCAGAAGTAATTGCCGATTTTTTCATACAAATTAAACACATTTTTTCAAATACAGGGAATGCACTTTCAACAATGATATAATTTCAATTTTGTTCAATGACCTTTTGCCATCTTTTTGGTAACTTCATGATTCCACGCCCATAGAACTTCTGGTCTTTATCGGTAGAAAACTGAATCAAGTGCAATTTCACAGCTTTATTATCATTGAAAGTTTAACCATTCAAGGAGTTCTGCAAAGATCGAAATAAATACTAATCTGATGGTGCAAGGTCAGTACTATATGATGGATGTAACATCATATAGCCCAACCAAGCCTTAATAATTTTTGTCGAGTGGCTAAAGATGTGTGTGGTGTAGAGTTGTCATCGTGAAAAATTACACCTTTACGATTCACCAATTCTGGCCATTTTTCTTTGACCGCTGCGTTCAATTTGTTCAGCTGACGGCAGTAGACATGCAAATTAATCATTTGGTTTCTTAGAAGCAGCTCAAAAAATACATTTTTCATCACCAGTGATAGTTTGTTTAAAAAAAGGATCGAATTCTCTGCATTTAATGTAGTTCGTCCACGGAAATTAGACTTTAGGCAAAAATAGATAATTTTTCTTTCAAGAATAGCAATATTATCATTGAAGGGATCATTTGAAAAAGAATTCCAAATTTTTCAAAATGATGCGATTCTAATAAATCACGAATCATTTTTTCAAGAGTAAGAATCTGTACAACTTTACCGTTCCCAATTTTTGGAAATAAATTCTTTTATGGCTGAAACCATTAAAACAAATTTTCCAAAACAAAATTCTTATAAACAAATTGTTGAATTTGGTAATAATTTATTCATTTCAGAAAATTGGAAACTGTTAGGTTGTAGAGAATCTTTATCCTGAAAAATTGATTTGTGATTTATTAGAATCACAGAATTTTTTAAAATTTGGTATTAAGCGATAAGAAAAAAAGTTTGGGTAAAAATAAAATTTGTTGAATACATTATTTTTCTGCATTTCAAATTTTTTCAATGGAAAATAATCTTTCCTCTTTTAAATTAGCCTTTCAATAATAATATTGCTATTCTTGGAAGAAAAATTATCTATTTTTGCCTAAGTTTTAATTTTCGCGGACGAACTACCTTAAGATGCAAATCACAAGCGTTGATGCGTTTTGTTAAATGAATTTCTTTCAATTCATGTGGAATCCAAATATTAAGTTTTTTAACGAGTCCAAGAGGTCGTATATATGACGCTTGATTGTTGATTTTGGTATTTTTAATATTTCTTCAATCTCTCGCATAGTTACATGACGATTCGATTATGGCTTTGATTTGATTATCTTCAACTTCATTTGGCCGACTTGAACGTTGCTCATCTTTGAGTGAAAAATCCCCAGAACGGAATTTATCAAACCAATTTCGACACTGCCTGTTTTTTAAGGGGACAGCCCACGTTTGAGGCCTCTTTTTTCACCATTTTTTTTTTTCAGAAATTTTTATTTTACCATTTCAAGTTTTTTACATTATGTTTTATGGTTATTGAAGTATAAGAGAAAATTTTTTTGGAAAATTTTGGTGACACCCTGCTGAGTTATGGCCAGCCGAATGGTCAACAATTTTTCCTTGTCGGCACAATTTCTCATGTTTGGATGATCTGAAACAGTAAATCCATATTTATTTTTAAGGTAGTACGATCACAAAAATTAGACCTCAGGCAAAAATAGATAATTTTGCTTTCAAGAATAGCAATATCATATAATATACTATAAAATATACAATATAATATTAATAGCAATAATAATATTGCTATTCTTGAAAGCAAAATTATCTATTTTTGCCTGAGGTCTAATTTTCATGATCGTACTTCCTTAAGTAGTTGTACTACCTTAGCAAAGTTGTGAAAATTCGTTTATAAATAAACAAATAGTGAATTTTTTATGGTTTTTTCCATTTTTCACCCTGTTTTTCAATATAAATTTTGCTACAATATTTTTAATAAACAATTGGCATGCATGTCCGTGCTAGGGACGATAACGGGGTGTTTTATAAACTTTAAAAAAAAAAGTTTAAGCAAATCCGTCTAGTAGTTTTACCGGAATCATTGCCGACAAGTTGAAAAAATAGTGTAAGTTTAACAGCTGGCCGCTCGACGCGCAAAAAGAGCGTGTAGAGCGCTCCGAAAACCCGTTCTGCCCACTTATGCGATCTTTTGATGGAAACGAAGGTTTCTACATGAATTCCAAGGCTTTAAACTAATTAAAAATGAAAAACAAAAAAATCGAATTTTTGCAAATTGGAAGGTGGGCTGCCCCCTTAAGGCTTTCTCACCATACACATCACGTAACTTTTTAGCAGACTGTGCTGCGTCCTTTCCTTAACGGAAATAAAAAAGCAAAATATGACGAAAATGCTCGTTATTACACTCCATCTTAAAGTTGATGCCAAACTAACAACTGTAAACGAAATTACGCGTAATTTGTTTGTAAAGTAAGTTAAAAGTTATAGCTAACAAATTCCAGAAGGAAAAAATCATGACATGGACAGAAATCATTCAAAAAGATGGTCAAAGACATCTATATGTGAAATCGGCGATTACTTCTGGGACAACCCAATATAATGCTTGGATCGAACAAATGATATCGCTGATACTGTTAAATTCGTCAAAGATATTTACTTCAGCTAATTTAAAGATCTTCTTACATTCACTTCTTCGTTTCCAGCTAAATGTTTAGGCGTAACAACGATTAACTTCCCTGTCACAGCTGCACTTTCTTCCGTGCATGATTTCCAAAAAATAATTGTTTTAATTTAAATGTCAAGAAAATAATTTTTTATTTATCATGTATGAAACTTGTAGCTTTTATTTATATGATTCCGAATGGAAATTAAATGCTGAAATAATTCAGCGATTAGACGGCAAAGAAAGTATTAAACTAGTTTTGAATATTAAATAAATGAATTTCTGTTTTACAGATATTAGAATTTACACAATTTTTTCAAAACGAATTAAAGTCTACAACCCTTCTTTAATATGTCTTTCATCATGACTCCAAAATTTTTGCAAAAAATATTTATTGTAGAAAAATTTTAGTAAAATCTGAAGTGAATGAGTTTCAACCAAATTAAAAAATTATTAAAGTTCATAAATATGGAATCGTTTGTGAAAAAAGTATTTCTTCAAGAAGCCATGTTTTAAAACCCATAGTTTTGGATACATAGTCGTAAGAAGTTGCAAGCAGCATTTCGGTCAGATTCAAATATTTTATAAAATCACTTCCTGTATCTCTGAAATGCATTATCATCATATAAAGTCTGATATGTGAACTTTTATTATTAGTATTTGTATTTGTAAAGATAGTTTTCATCCACAAAAATTAGACCTCAGGCAAAAATAGATAATTTTGCTTTCAAGAATAGCAATATCATTATTGAAGGGTTATTTTGAAATAGAAAAGATTATGGCACAAGAAAAAAAATTTGAAACACAGGAAAATAATTTTATTAATAAATTTTATTTTTACCCGAAATTTTTTTCTTATCGCTTAATACCAAATTTTAAAAAATTCTGTGATTCTAATAAATCACAATTCATTTTTTTAGGAAAAAGATTCTCTACAACTTGACCGTTTCCAAATTTTAAAATTAATTCTTTAATGACTGAAAGTATTAAAAAAACATTTTCCAAAACGAAATTTTTATAAACAAATTGCTGCATTTGATAATAATTTATTCATTTTCGAAAATTGGAAATGTTTAAGTTGTAGGGAATCTTTTTCCTGAAAAAGTGATTTGTCATTTATTGAAATCGCATAATTTTTTAAAATTTGGTAAGAAACGATAAGAAAAAAAGTTGGGGCAAAAATAAAATTTATTAATAAAATTATCTTTCTGTATTTCAAATTTTTTTCATGGAAATTAATCTTTTCTCTTCCAAAATAGCCCTTTAGTAATAATATTGCTATTCTTGAAAGCAAAATTATCTATTTTTGCCTGAGGTCTAATTTTCGTGGATCAACTGCCTTAATATATAACAGAATTTTCAATTTTTTGATGCCGTATAGTTGGGTCCGACGTCACCAATGGGATACGACCACTTCATTAATAAAATAATAATTCTAAGAAATTTTCCGGAAAAGACAGTATTGCACTCCAGTTTTCTGAATTCATGTCTTCTCCAGATAATTTGTTAAAGTTATTATTTTATATATGAAGCGGTCGAATGTAATTAATATCGACAGACCCTACCACACGGCGTTAAAAAATCAAAAATTCGTTTTTTTAGATTTTACAATTTATTAGTGTATAGTGTAGAACTAACAACGTAGACGTGGCGGGAGTGTGGTCGCTTTTTTTCCAAGATCTTCTCCTTTTTTTCGCTCTTTTAAATGAGGCGAGTGAGGAAGTTTAAAAATAGGGGCGGATATCATGACGGTAGAAGTATCGGGCCAGTGTGATTCAGGGGATGCGGTTTTTACACAGCACTATCAGTTTTATGGATTTCTTTTCAGTTTTAGAAGACTTTTTTATAGTTGCAATGTAGGCATTTGGTAACTTTGATTTCCTCGAGATTTTTATTTTCTTGAACTGTATGACACTATTTTCGTATCCTGCATAGAGATCTTGATGTAAAAATAAAATAAAATCATGACACTCACGCTTTGCGCTTGATTTTCTGTATATATTTCTGTAATTTATCAGGTATATGTTCACCAATGGTTACAATCAGCGTTTTCTTTAAATCTCAGTTAGTCAATATTATCTAATGGGAGCAAAATTTACTAATGAATTGAAGAGAATTCGTTCACTCTCAATTAGTAATAAATTTCCACTAAAATTCAGTCAAAATTTTACTTTAAATTAGTAAAATTTAAATATAAATTAATTAAATATTCTTTTTAATTAGTTAAATGTTACTAAAAAAACAGTGACATCTCACTGACACGCAGTGAATTCTCACTGATTTGTATATATATATACTTTATTCAACAATTTTTTTTTGTTTAAATAACTACGATTCTGCTTTTTTCGCCTGATTACCCAAAAATATAAAAGAGCAATAATTTCTCTAAGGGAGCTAATTTATTTAATACCTGAACCACGTGCGGAAGCAAAGTATTTAGGGTTGAGTAAGATAAAAGCGGCCGTGACTCCTGAATTCAATTTTTCTCTCAAGCAACAAAGTTCATATCTATGTGTATATAGTCTGATTGGCGCCGTCTTTTACTACTTGAACGCCATAAGTAGAAAAATACTGTCTTTAGTCCGCCCATATAACAACACAAAAGGAAACGAATAGTAATTTAAGCGCAGTGACTCGCTAACTTTTCAACCTCTTTAACAAAATAATTCTTCCTACTCGTTTTTCATTCCTCTTATATAAAAGTCGTTTGAGAAGTGAAGGAAAACTGTGAAAGTAAAAAAAACAGAGTGAGGGATTGATCTGCATATAACCGTAGGCGTTGAAAAGCTTTAGTTGCACGCTTTGGAAGGAAACGCTAATTTTGTTCCGCAGAAGCGCTTTGCGAACAATATCACAGGAATTGTTTTATTTACAGAATAATTTTTAATTCTCATTCTTGATGAATTTATTTAATTTCATCAACAAAGCAGTGTTTTTTATGGTTTAATTATAACGTTATGCATCAGATAGAAATAAAATTGTGTCCTAAAATGTATTGCAGAGCAATGCAGTACAAATTTTGATTAAAGATATATTAAGTTGTATAATTTTTAAACTATAAAGTTAAATACACAGGTCTGCAAGGTTTTGTTGTTGAAAAGCTATGGGTCGTTTCCGAAGTAATTTTTGACATAGAATCCGAATCCGGAATCAGAATCAGCCTATCACGTCAGGATTTTGAGATATTTGAGGTTATGTGCTCGAAAAATGGGGTTTTTCGCTACGTTTGAGGTTATGTACAGGGCGCAAGAAATTTTTTTGGTTTTTTTCTCAAATTTCATCATTTAGCACTACTCGTTCCCTTCAAAATGAGCTATTGAACAGTCACGAGCGATTTTTTTTCACAAAGATACGGCCATATCAAGTTTTGACATTTATCCGAAGAACCTTATGAGCATTCACATTGACTCTTTGGTGCATACCATTTTGCATTCGAAAATTTATCTTGAAAATTTGTGCTTGCGGGTTTTGATGGTCTGTGAATAAGAATTTACAGTCTTGAAGGGAAAGAGTAGTGCTAAATGATGACATTTGAGGAAAAAACCAAAAAAATTTCTTGCGCCGTGTACATAACCTCAAAAGTAGCGTAAAACCCCATTTTTCGTGCACATAACCTCAAATATCTCAAAATCCTGACGTGATAGGCTGATTCTGATTCCGGATTCGGATTCTACGTGAAAAATTACTTCGGAAACGACACATAGCTTTTCAACAACAAATACAAACCCATTATTTGCAGACCTGTGTTATTCTTTAAATCTAAATTACTGAAAAGTAAGCCACTAATTCACTTTGGTGAGCTATTTATCAATATTGTTATATTATCATTATTATTATTATTATTATTATTATTATTATTATTATTAAATAATTATTTCTTATTTCTTACTGATCCCATTAGCTGTCACAAACTTTATGAAAAGTAATTGGTATAAAATGACTAATAATTATATTGTAGTAAATTTTTGACGAAAGTGATTTAGTAGCTTACTTTCAGCTAATTCAAATTTAGATATTGTTTGTTATTTTTAATGAACTGCACTACATTCAGATGCGAATAAAATTTTTGTTTTTATTCAGAATATTCTAGAGCATTTTTGACTTTAGTTTACTGGGAACTTTTCGGTAAAAAAGAAGCTTCAAGATTTTCAGCTTCACTGAAAACTTCGAGTTTTCGAGACCAATTTCTTTCAGATACATTCGTTCCAGAGCCGTAGAAACTTTGAAGAAACGATGCATAAAAGTGGAGCAAGCTGTTGTATACATTTTATTACTGTAAGAAATTCGAATATATTGACTTATATTCAAGAGAGAGTTACATTCTGTACTCTTTCATGTACTTCATTTTCAAAATACAATTGGGTAATTTTTATATAACAGCTCATATGATAGATTTTATATACAAAAATGAATTCGAACCAGTATCACTACAAACTCAAATTTCCCTTAACGTTCAAACAAAAGTATAATTACAAATTTTAAAACTTCGAAACCGTTCGAACCCTCAAAATACAAGAAAAAATCGACCAAATTTGGACCAAAAAATATTTCTTAAAATAAATAATTATGGGAAAATAAACAAAAAGGGAGAGAAAAAGAATAAGGCAACCTTCCGAAACCCCTTCCTTTTTTTTCTTTTTTTCGTCCTCTTTTGTTTTTATTATCCATAACCATCTGCAGTAAAACCTCATTTATCGGGACACTCATTTATCTGGATCTTCACTTATCGGGATCTCGCAACCTCATTTATCGGGACATTTTGTTTCTCCTCCGGCCACCACTCCTTGTAAATAGTGACATGAAGTGGGGTAAGGTGAAAGCGTGGTGGGACTCCCACCATGAGACTGAAGGTGGTAGTGGGGAGTCCCTCGAAATCCCGATAAACGAGGTGTTTACATTTCAAGGGCGTCCCGATAAATGAAGTTTTACTGTACATGAAAAAATAAAAAATAAATAAAGAAGGGGTTTCGGAATGTTGCCTTCTTTTTTCTATCCTCCTTTTTGTTGGTTTTCTCATAATTTTTTATTTAAAAAAATATTTTTTGGTCCAAATTTGGTCCGTTTTTTTTTGTATTTTGAGGGTTTGAACGGTTTCGAATTTTTGAAATTTTTAATTAGATTTTATATAATTCAATAAAAGATCGTTCCACTGCTTATAGAAAAAGTTGTCTGAATAATCAGATGTAAAAAAATTGTAAACTTTTGTTTTGAACAAATCAAATCGTATTATTAATTATTGATATTTATTATGGCTATAAGAAGCAATGTGGTCTATCCCTTTAAACTATATAAGTCTTGAGGAAGTGAAGTTGGAATTTTGCTCATTTGAATTTCAAATTCAGTTCCATTCAATCTGAAATAATGTGAATTTGCAAGCAAAAAGATAAATCTCTCACTTTATCTGTTAAGTCCCTATGTAAGCTACTCTTAAATAGGTCATTCGAATTTCACAATGCAGTTTGTCCTTCTGCAGGATATAAACTCACAGTCTATTGGAGTGCATAAAACTTACCTGAAATGGCTTAAAAAAGGAAAGCTATATTGATTCTAAAAACACATCGGTAACTGCAGAAGCGAGTAAGCTGAGTTATCGATCTTTTGTTATGAAATAATTCAGCACTCGAGCTTTGGATACAATTTCGTCAAAAAGTTTACTTCTCTGTTGCCTGATTCACTGCCTCTATCCCATAACCCTCAATCCCAGAATCCCAGTCCTTTGTCCCTCACCCTATATTGCCCTGAAGAGCCCAACCAGCAACGTCCGTCCAGTTATATTTTATTTCTCGTGGGAGATTCAATCGGACGCAAAAGTGGAAGGGCGTGAAATCTTTTTCATGGAAAATTGAGATATATTTACACAAGCATAATGGCTAAAATAACACAGTTGTTGCTTTTGAGGTGTAAGCAATTTTCTTGTCGCAATATAATATTATATTTCCTAGGTACAATTGCACCTGGTGCAAGATATGCAATGGCTTTGTGATTCTTGAGAATTTTGTAGTGCAAGTGTCACTTTGCTTTTCCTCAAGTATAAGAACTGGGTAATTTGGTTTACGATTGAGGAGAAAATGTATTTTCTATTCGAGTCAAAAGACGAGAGAAGGGATCATATAATCCGATTCAAAGGCGTGTGTGAGACTTGAAACCTCGTGTACATACATTGCTTTCTTTGAGAAAGAAACCTTCTTGTTTTACAAACAGCTTAGCGCATTGAAATAATACATTTTTGAAAGTATCTTGTCTGGAATTTTCATTATTACGTTAAGTGGAAACACATTTACGAATTAAAACAACTGCTCCCTTGTGAACAATTTCCTTAAAGCAAGTAGATTTCCCCTTGTCATAAACAAACGCAATTTACTAGCGAATTTACGAAAATTTTACCCCCAGAGGACAATCAGTTTAAGGCATAAAAATAAAGTATTTTATTTAGTTTGTTTTGAAGATGAATACTTTTATATAGTTTCGAGCTTAATAATTACAGACAATATGTACGTACAATTCTGAACTTTCATTGAACGATGAAAAAAATTTATTTTCAAAAATAAATTGTTCATTATACACTCAGAAAAACGTCTGGTTAAAACAACCAGAATTCCGATTATTTCAACCGGAACAAAATGTTATAGAAAGCCGTACGAGTAATTCTGGTTAAAAATGTTAGATATTTTAGTAAACACTTTTCGGTTGTTTTGATCTTTTATTCCAGTTAATGTAATAAAATTTCGCAGTTGATATCACTTTTGTTTTTTCTAGTAAAAAATTTCTCGTTACATTAATGGTTATATTCCGGTAAATTTAACTTATTTAGTCCATTTAACAATGCCATGTTTCGAGTCAAATTCACAAAAATTTCCCGGTTCAACGCTAACATAACCTTAAAAATAAATAATGATTTAAAGATGAGGGGATTACAATTTTCAAAATGAAAAAATATATATTTCTTGTTGAATTATTTTATTTTGTTTATATTGTTATTAAAAATGTACATTTGAATATATATGAATATTTCTTTACTTTCGGATTTTTAATAAACATATCACATATTCAGGTTAAAAAATGGAATTTTTTCAATATTTAAAATCAAAATATAAAATATACATCCTGTCGAGAAATGTCTCAATGAGAATTTGTAGACCTCATTTAGGTAAATAATTTTCCATCTAAACGTTTTTTTTGTATCTCACATATTTTGTCTAAAAAGTGGAATTTTTAAATTTTAATCGTATTTTTTGGAATTGAAGCAAAAAATATATGCTTTATCCGAAACAGTGTGAGATAAAAGTTGTTATAATTATTGAAAAAATTGAATTTTGGATTTTATACACATATACATCTTATAAAAAAATGTTGCAATTCAAATTTGTAGATCTTCATGTAGAAAATAATTTTTTTTAAATAATTAATTTTTTTTTTCAAGTTTTAACATGACGTAACATTTCTAATTTTGGTTTAATCGAAAAATGTTATTGGGATAATTAGTAGAGATAAACTGTGCCCAAGCTCAATTCAATCTGATAATTCTATCGAGAGTTATGCCGCACACGACCTACTACAGACAGACAGACAGACAGACACTTTCGTAAAAACCGTTTTTCCTGACTCAGGGGGTCTTAAAACGTAAAGATTTCATGAAAATTTCAAAAGTCATTTTTCACATAAAACTAATACCTTCTCATCCATGATGAGAATGTAAAAATGGGTGACACCGATATCAATGCGGTAAATGAAAATCAATTTAATATTGAATTGTATGCATCTAAAAATTGAGGTTATTCTCTATTATAATGAAATTATGAAATGTTACCAAAAAAAATTCGTTTTTATTTTCAATCAATTGAGTCATTTTTTAATTTTAAACAATTCTAAAAAATAATTAAATCGTTTTTAGTAATTTAAATAAAATGATACATTTTATTTTTATTGGGAAATGTCCAGAACAATTAAAAAAGAATTAATTATTGCATAAAAAAGTATAGTCAGTTTTCGCGCTATTTGCGGCCGGATTTGGCGGTATATTTTCGAGCCCGCGCTATTTGCGGTGGTGCGATTTGCGGGCTTTCAGTGTAACAGGAAACCGGTATCAACATGTATGGCAAAAAACGAAAAGGCTATATTTTCCTCTAACATTAATTGGAATAATAATAATATCAGAATATATATAACCAGAATTTTTTAACCACAATGAGTAAACTAAACTAAAACTTTTGAGAAAATCCCTAGATAATGTCATAGTTTGGCAATTGGATTTTCGACTTTTACCATCATTCTTGGTAATTTATCGGTAACATTTCCTAATAATTCTGGTTTACTCTTAAAGATGGTAGTACTTGCTATCGAATTTTTATCCGTGTAATGTTAAGAGGATTCGCCATCTTTAGTATTTTTATTTTTTTGAGTTTAGATCTTCCAAATAATTTTTTTTATGTTTAGTACTTTCATTTAGAAAGGTTTTGGGGTTTTTCAAAAATTCCAGTACTTTTATGTATTTTTAAACAATAAATTTTGAGTTTTTTTGGGCAGTTTTTTGACATTTTTTTACTTTGTATAACTTTTTTATCCAATTATCATCATTCTTTTTTTATTTTGTTCTTTACAATGTATAGCAACTTTTTGGGTATCAAAAATAAGGTAACATGTCTGGAAATAAAGTTACAAATAAAATAAATAAATAAAAATTTACCAAAATATAAAAAAAAAATTTTGTAGTTATTTTTTTAGCTAGAGTGCTTTCTATATCCAAAAATATAATTAATATAACAAAGAATAAGTGGTAAAAATTTCAAATGCCTGTGTCTAATACTTTAGATTTTATTCAAACATATGTTGCAACAAACACGGAAAGTCACAACTTGCAGAAAACGGAGTTTAAACTTAAGTCTTGTAGTGAAGCCTTAATACTCACTATTAAAACTCCCCTGCTCCATACATAAAGGCAATATATATATATTGTGTTTTGATAACACTATTTTCCATATAATTTACTAATATTAGTAAATAAATAATCAAACTATTTTGTGTGAAAAGCTCATTTTCGAAAAACCCCCTTTTTCGTAAACCGTAGTTACTTTTAATTTTATTTATTTTTCCAAGAAAAAAAATCAGATTGCTCTGAAAATTTACACACATACTCAGAAAAGTATAGAGAATAAAAAAATAACATATTTGGAAAATGTCAAAAAAATCAAAAACATACAAATTAAAGGTGGCGGATCCTCTTAAACAAAAATTGTGATTTAACACTAATATAGAGCATTGATAAACTTAGATATTTGTATGAACAATTGATTTAATGTCTTTTACTTGAATTGAAAAGTGATAAATTGTTTCCATCAGGAAAGACTGGAGAATGAGCTAAATCTAAAATTGTCAAATGAATTCTCGATCTTATAAACATTTTGTGCTTAAACATCTACGTAACTATTGTTACAGAACAATAAATCCATTTTATTACGAAACAGTTATAGAGCGTGCTTGTTGGAAAATGGTAGCACCGCATTCATAATTTAATAACTAATAGGAAAAAATTGTTATCTTTGCAACTATAAATTTCCTCTATAAGAGAAGGTGCATACTTTCGCCGAGATAATGACTATTTCGCTCGCTGCATTGGTCGAATATTCCGTTTCTAGATTTAGTGAATACTCTATTGGAGGTCAGGCAGGTTCATCTATTTGTGCTATCATTATTTATTAGTGAGATTATGGCGGGAATTAAATGTGATAAGATTTTTCAACACACGAGACTCAGAAAAATTATATTTGATATTTAAGCCTTTTATTCCAGACCAGCGTTGCCAGACACACTCTCTAAAACTGAAACAGCTAAACTTACACTGATTGAATCAGTGATTTGCTTTTTCACTGATTCACCAGTGAAAAAAATATATTTCACTGTTAAAGCAGTTAATTTTCACTGATTCGTCAGTGAAAAAATGTTTTTCACCGTTATATCAGTTAATTTTCACTGAAGTAATCAGTAAAATTTGACTGATTCACAGTAACCTCTTTTTAACTATATGAATCAATAAAATTTCACTGATAATCAGTAGATTTTAACTGATTCAGATTTAGAGAGCACGGAGCGAAATTATGGAATTGGCATGTTAAAATTATGGTACACTATGGTACATGTTTACAAGACGCATGCGCGGCGCGAAATTCAAATTAATATATCTTCGAATACTTCAAAGTTTAATATTTTTCATAGATAAAATGCTAATAACATTTTGTTAATAAATATAGTATTATTATGTTTTAATAAAACTATTTTAATAATAATTATAACACAGTTTCTACTTTTTCAAGTCTTTGTATTTTGTAACATTTACTTAAAGTAACTCTTATTAAAGAACATTTTTTTTTATAAAACAGCTTATAATCTATAAAAAGCAAGTATAATATGTAATTGTCTTTACATAAATTACATGAAAATTAACTCTACTCAGCCTTCATTTAAAAAAATGATTGATTGGTCAAACATGCTTCATATAGGGCAAAAAACAATTCTCATTTGATAATAGCTATTCTGCTTTTGTCTTCATTTCATTTCAGTTAAATGAATAATAAAAAATAGAAGTATTTTCAAATTATGGTACATTTAAGAGGTATGGTACACGAGGGATGGTACATGGTACAAGAGTCAAAATTATGGTACGATTACATAATTATTGTACGGTCTGGCAACGCTGTTCCAGACTAGAGCCAAGTCAAAAAATTCCTGCTCGGGCTGTGAACTGTAAATAGGAAACCAAGAAATTTAAAAATAGAAATCACTCTTCGATATTTTAAAGGATTTGAGAATTTTTTTAAAGTTTATGCGATTTGAACTTGATGAAGGTGTTCAACAAACTTCATATAATGGGGATTTTTAAAATTTTTTTGATAGAATTTGGACAATTGTAAAGAAAATTTATGAAATTGTTGAAGGTTTCAAGACATTTAGGAATTTTATCTAAGAGCTTGTAATATTTTAAAGTGTTTCATAAAACTACAGAAGATTTGATATGGTTCGAGAAATTTTTGAAATTATTCAGACAATTTTGAGAGAATTAAAAATTTAAATAACTTTAATATATGGTTTCAATCAAGACTACTAGCAGAATTTTGTAAAGAACGAAATAATAAAAATAAGTAAATTAAAATTTTTTTCTCAAATTGGTAAATAAAAAACTATAAAATTTTGAATCATAGAAGTTACCACAACTTGTTATGGGACTAGAAAATGTCAAAATATTTTGAAAGTTTATAATCTTGTTACATACTAAAAAATATTCAATTCAACTTCACTAGATCGCAATGAAATGTCATAAAATTATAAATAATTTCGAAAATTTGAGACAATTGAGATGATTTTAAAGAACACTTGAGCAATTTTTATTTCAAGGCGTTTCATAAAATAACCCTTTTGAGAAGGTATTGGTGAGATTTAAGAAAATTCAAAAACATTTCAAAAGATTCTGACGGATTTCACTAAATTTCAAGAACTTTAATATTTCATAACAATCAAGAAAATTTCAAGCACGCAGAGCCCTTTTTTAACACTTACGTCTAAAAACATTCCAAACTGCCCTTCTGTTTTAAGTTTCACGAAAATATAGCATATTAAAAAAAATAATAACTAATAAAATATTTCTCAATTCAAAAAATAAATAAATGAAAACCTACTAAACATATATTTAAAACTTGTTTAAAAACGGGTTAAATTCCACACATGCTATTCGAAGGAAAAAATCATAAAAGAAGAGGAAAGAAGACGACATTTATTTTTTTCAATTATATTTACATTGAACAAATTGTATAAAATAGTTTTTAAAAACTTTAAATGCTAAAGTTTCAGTGTTATTATTGTGAATTTGAACAATCTGCAAATTTAGTTAATCTTAATTGAATTTTAAATTAAACTTTAATCAATTTTTAATTACTTTGTGAAAGGTTCGTGTTATTTAAGTCAGTAGGATCTAAAATATACTTTCATTGTAAAGTTATAAATGAAACTTCATGAAGGTGTCATATCTAAGAGTAATTAACTTATGAATTCCATTATTGAATGTAATTTTTTAATGGACATATCATGCAATGGATGTTATGTGAATAAGAAAGAAACTATCTTTCAATTAAATTTTTTTTCTGATTTCTTGGTAGTGTGTGACATTAAACAAAGCATTTTTCAGTGAAATGGAAATAGGAATTTGACGTGGTGAATCCATAGGGATCGTAGTTATAATTCGTGGTAGCAATTTACGGTACAAATGGGAAAGGAATTCCGAAATGGGGCTGAACAAAATGTAATCGAGTGCACGAAAAAATAATCCGTTAAAATTTCATGAACAGTTCAGCACTTTTAGATGAGGTTTTAAAAATTGAAAATTGTCAGAAAATGTTTGTAAACTGTTAGGAGATAATAACATTAAATTCAAAAAAAATTTATAAACTGCTCAGCAATCCTAAAGTATTTATGAACAGTTGCTCAATTTTTCCTGGACTATGTTTTATTATCATCTCTGAAAAGTTAACTACTTTTCACCGATGTTTTTTCAAAACTTTCAATAAAAATTTGTCATTTGTCATCAAAAATGGCTTTATTTTTTTCAAAGTATTTTCCTTTATGATCTATACACTTTTGCATGCGTTCGTACCAACGAGAACAAATTTTTTTCACGACTAAATGTTGATGCAATATTTTTTATATGGATCGTTCCATGCATAATTTGCACCCCAAATTTTTTTTTTGAAAAAATTATGTTTTGTCGTGTTTAAAGTTCAAAAATAATCGACAATATTTTCAATTTATTTCAATAACTTCAAAATTTTGAAATCGAAAAGTTTTCGATATAAAAAATTGTTGTCATACGGAAAATTTACCTAGCCCCTGAAGCTTTTTAAAGTGATGTACTGCATGCCCTGTTATTTTTTTTTATAACAAAATAGTGAAGTTTTATAAACAATTATCTTTTTTTGAAATTTGGAACATTTTTTTCCGTTTTTTTAATTCTAAAATATTCGTATAAGGTTCTTGATGATACTGTGAAAATTTGAGAATGGAGAAATCTGAACATTCTTTTCTTGATAACCCATGTCGAAAGACGTAATAAATCATTGCACGAAAATTTTCACGAGTTAATTCCACTTTTTTGCTGAGACAAAATTTTCAAGTCACTGTAAACAACACAAATAACGCTCAAATGACAAAACATTCTAAAAGTGGTTATGGTAAAAAATGGCAAACTTTCCAGTGCAAATGTCAGATAGCATCTAAGAACACTCAGTGTTGCCAAAGCTCAAGATATAAACAAATGATAAATGTCGTTTATTGATCTAATAAAACTTTTTCTTTTATGTTTCAGGTGAGCTCAAACTGACAATTATTAAAACTACTTAGTGAGTATAAAATCTTCCATTTTTGTCGTAAAGGCTGAAGAAAAGAGAAACTTTTACTGGGTAATGGGTAATTTTTAATTTGGCGTTCGCGCTACCTTTTGCGCCTATTAATCATAATAAAGTGGAAAAGACATTAAAGAAGTTAGTAAAGTAGTTTTTAGTCTCAGAACTTTGAACGCTCCTAATGTCCCTCATTGTGCACTTGCATGCATGCAAAAGCGCACGTTCAGAACGTTACACATAACTCGAAGGAATAAAAATGGCGTGGGCATTTACAAGGTCGATGGAGGTATCTTTATACGCGATATCCCCTGACTATTTGCCTGGGTAAATGAAATTCTCCCTCGGAAACGTCCCCACTAATTGGATAGTTAATTCGTCGAATGGACGGATAAATGGCCCTGTAGATTTTGTAAATCGCATTTTGTATTGAAGTGTTCACCCCGCGCTTGAATATGTATGCTTGGATACAGAGGCGTTAGTAATGAAACGCTAATTTCACCAGGTATGTAGAAATTGTTAGACAGATAAATCAAGTACTATTCCTATCGACGATCGGAGCCAAATATTTCCTTCTGTCCGCAATGTTTCAAGCAATATTTCACGAACAATTTATGGCTATTTAACAATATGCCCATTTTGATCTGCAATGTAGATTTATCTCGTGAAATATTACGCCTATTGTGAAGCATTTTTAACATAATTTCTGTCATTTCTGTGATTGTGATTTTAATCAGTTTTTTTATCTGGGCTAATTTGAGAAGCAAGTAAATGAAAATTCATACACACGGGAGAAACAGTATAATTGAGAGGACTATACAGAATTGTAGTTCAGCAAAATACCTGTCGTGACTATACGATATTGGTATTGTAGCTAAAGTGAATATGTAAGACACCGAAATGCGTATTTTGCCGCTGTACCATTATAATTTTGTTCATGCAACGATAGAAGTATAGTTGTTAGACCTATACCGTTATATAGTGTCTCGACCCATGCGGTATAGGTAAGACAACTATACTGATCTGAATCTATTGATTCTTCAATGTAAAGAAATTTCAAGAGAGCAAAAAAAAAATTTTTTCAAATCGAAAAATTCCGTGCATTGCTATGGGGTTGGAAATAGTATATTATGTGCCTAGGCACACAATGAGGGTGATTGCGTGACGAGCGACAATGTTCGCAGGAGATCGAAGCCAAGGCGTAGTCGAGGCGTAGCCGAGACGTAGCTGAGGCAAAGCCGAGATGAAGTCGAGACCAAGCCGAGACGAATCCGAGGCGCGATCAGTCCTGCGAGCATTGTCGCGAGTCTCGCAATGTTCCGATTGTGTGCATTGGCACATATTCTATTTTATGTGACTGTGGTGCGGATACGAGTTTTTATGCGTACATTGGAATCTAATCTAGTAGTTATTGTAGTTGTTTGCTGCGCTTGTTGTACGAAGCGGGCGCAAATTGGCGACTAGTCCCGGCCATTTTGATTTTATCGATCTTGTGTAGTAGTCAGTGCTAACGCTGTACGAAGAAGAAGTGAAAAGAAGAAGAATAAGAAATAGATTGCGTTCCGCTGTAAGACTATAATGCACATGCGCAGTTCAATTTCTACATTGTATTCCTCTGTAACGGAATATACAACATTGCTTTACTCTCAGCTGTAACGGAAAAACGAGTTTCCGCGGCTGAGGCACATAAAAAGAATGATTTTTAAATCAAAAACAACAGAAATGTTGGACAAATTACTTTGGTTGAATCAAAATAATATATTTTCGAATAAAACAAACCATTTCGACAAAGAATTTTTTCTATTCGAATCCGGTATTTTTTCAAATCAAACATTTTTTTGTGTAATATATGAACAAATGTTTACTTTCAATTCATATGTTGAGGATATCCACGAATCAAGCCATTTGTCGATGTCTTCATATGAGCGGAACTGCTGATCAGCCAGACCATATGCCATCGACCGGAACAAGTAATAATCGGACGGCGCAATATTTGGGGAATACGGTGGGTGGGGTAGGACTTTCAATTTGAGCGTTTCCAGGTAGGTTTTAACGGGTTTGGCAGCATTTCCACACAACCAAAAGTATTTTAGAAAAGTGGTTATTTTAACTATATTTTTGGTTATCCTGGCCTGATGAATGTAGTTAAGGACAAATTCAACCACGAAAACTGGATGAAATAAAATTTCTCTCAGTGTACTCACTGAATCTGGGTCAATTAAAAACTATCAATTGAAATGGTGCAAATTCGTTTGCCTATTTTTTTAATTAGCTTACCTATCAATAACTAGTATTTTTCTACTAATAATTAGTGATATTTATACTATTTCAATCATTAGTAGATCAATTTTCACTGATTCAGATAGAAATGAAATAGTAATAGAAGAATTTGATAGAATTGAACTATTAGTGATTAAATTAGGAGAATTTCACTATTAATTAGTTCAAACCTACTAGATATTTGTATAAATGCTTACTAAAGGAACACTGTCAGAAATATCTGCCGGGATTTTCCGGAATACGTCACTGAAGCTTTATACAGTTTTAATTTAGCAAGATTGAGATTAATTAAAGAAAATTCAGTTATTTTTTAATGAATTTAAAAAAAAAAATATTTTAATTTTCTGTTAAAATTCACTGAGTATCCCGATACTTCTATCTGAAAATCCTGAAACTTAAACAGAAAAAATTTTACGTTTCAGGTAACTGGGGCTTTATACAGTTACATGTAACTAACATTCTCTTTACAGTTTAGCGATTGCAAGATAAATTTGAATAAGTTTAGTAAAGTTTTAAAATTTGAATAAACATTTCGGAAATTTTAGTCAATCTTCAGCAAATTTAAGATACGTTTTCTTAAAATGATTACAAATTCCATATAATTTTCCGTTACTTCCGCATAATTTCAAATCAATTTAAAGATTCCAATTCGGTACCGCATAGACAAATATTCAGGATTTCATTTTGTCTTGGAATAATGAATTTTTGTAGTATTTATTAAAAAAATATTCCGCATACCTTTATTTGAAAATAAATATGGCCAAATTCAAAAACTTTTCAATGAAAAATGTTGTAAATATTCAATGTGCCCTGTTCCAAAAATGTCATCCAATCTTTAACAAGCACGACACGTTTTCAACATAACACTACAAAAGAAAACAAATCAATTATTTCCAAAAGTAGATTTATACACTTTTATTTACCTAGTCCTAAATTTTTTCAGAAATACGACTTGATATCCATTAGATTCGATTTTCAATAAAAAAAATTTCAAACCACAAAGAGAAATTTGAGTTTAACTTTGTTATTTAAAATATATAATATATATTATATATATAATAATAATATATAATATATATTATATAAAATTATTTAAAACATCTTATCTAAAAGGTAATTTTGTGGAGCTTAAATTAAATTGTGCAAAGATTAAGTAATTGTCTCGAAAAAGAGAAATTAAAGAGAAACCGATTGTCGCTAAAAGGGTTTAGTTAGGAGATCAAAGGATTATAAATTTAAATAAAACTGTGATTCGTCTACTCAAAGTTGCGTTTTCTTTTTAAGACTTTCTTTATTATCAGCACGCGGACCCAATTAATGCAAAACTAAAGTTGGCTAGAAAGCAGATAATACCATCGAGGAGATGAAAGAACGTGATATTATTGCATTAATCCTGCTAACGAACAAATCTCGTTACTCTATTCGTGAAGGCGACACGATTGCTTTGATCACCTTCAGAGAAATTGTTAATTATTCTTATGTTTAATGCAGAATATTCGTCATGATAATTACAAACTTATTTTACTCTTATGAAAATTAAGAGTATGAATGACTAAATATTTTTTTTTTTTTCACTTTTATTTCGCACTCAAGCTTGAGCATCGTTTTATACTTCAACTAAATTATGTACTCAGCTTTTGTCTTTCCATCAAAATCAGTACGTGTGTACTCGTATTGACTTAAATATCGTATTATGCAATGCCCCAATTCTACTATATTCATTATTTTTTCATAGTATATAGAAAATTAATAAATATTCATTCTATTAGGGGAGAAGCGGCGAAATTGTCGCGTCGTCTAAATTGGCGCACCCTATTTTTCAGAAAATGATAACATAACAAAAAATAAAAATAGTTCTATCGTGTGCATTCTTGTATGATATGCATTTTACGTAAAAAGTATTTAATTAATGAACGATACACTTGCGGCAAAATTGGCGCATACGAGATTTAAATCAGAGGCGAAGTTGGCACACGTGTTGTGTTTCTGGAAACCGGTGACTGAAGTCAAGTGCTCGGATGTTTATGATTGAAAATATAAAGAAGATAGTAAGTACACAATTATTAATATATAGATATATACATTTGAATGTCGCTGGACTTTTCTGCTAATCTTTTTCTTACGATTTTTTGTGACATGGGAGGTAATGTGGTTCGCAAAACTGATGTAACGACTTTGTAAGGTTATATTCATTTGAACAATCAGTGGTTAAATTTTTTTTTAAGTTTGAGGTATTAAGGCATTTTAAAAGCGATTTTTAATAATTAATTTGCAGTCTGACAGTGTTTTGAAAGTTTTCTCGATTTTAAGATGTGAAAGCAATGTAAGTAAAAAATTTGTATTTTTGATTGATTGTTTCTATTATTAATAAGTCTTCTAAAGTTAATAACTGTATATACTTCTGATTACAAATTCAAATAATTCTCTATAAAAATGATTTCAATTTGAATATTCACTTAAATATCCACAATTGCCAGTATTTTATTGTACAAATATAAAATATATTTTAACTTTGGCTGGTTTATGTGAATAAAGGTATAAAAAACTTCACATATCTTGATATACTATCTCAAATTTAGTTTCAAATTATAACTACCTCTTTTCATCAACCTTTGCTACTGAAATGTAATTCTAAATCTATGAAAATATAACTAATACGTGGCAAGAGAAGATTATAATATTAGTGCGTCAATTTACCCGACATGGCGGGTAAATTGACGCAGGTGCAGACCTTCGGAAATCTGAATAAAAACCTGCTTTAATAATTTTCAATGCAATCTTTATCCATTGGAAAGTATAGAAAAGATATCCAGCTATTAAATAAATATTTTTTCATAATTTTTAGTCATATACTTTCTTTTTAAACTCGCACTTTCTATTAGGTGCGCCAATTTCGCCGCTTCTCCCCTATATTTTCTTTTTCTTCAGAAAAATTTATTAATGCCGGTTTGCTTCTGGAAGAAATATTTGTAAAGGCGATCTGGTATCACTGATCACTTCAAACTCAATAAAGTTTGTTAAATTCAACAAAAACTTGTTTTGGTCAATTAAAGAAAATCATTGATATACACTGCAATAACTACTCGGAATTTTTAGAACAAGTCTGCCAATTTAATTCCCTCTTCTGAGGTGGGAAAACTTCTCTATCAAAATAAATGGAAACTTTTCTATTATTTAGAAAAAATTGTTGTTCATATATTATTTATTATTAATAATTATTTATTTATAAATGAAAATATTATTGATCAATATTAACAATCACGTGTAATTCTCATGATAATCTATTTATGCACCTACAGTTAACATTTTAAGCAAATCGGATGGAAATCGAAAGTTATTTTCCCGTGCGTTTTTAAAAAGATGGTTTTGAAAAAAACCAATCAAAAAACGCAAAAGTTTTAAAACTGCTTTTCTACATGGAATAGGAAATTAGACTCTGAAAACATTCAAACAATTTTCCTACTTATAATTCCTTTTTCTTATCATTTTTGTGATATTTATACGTCATTTAAGCCAAAAAAAATCAATTCTAGAAAATATCAAAACAGATATAACTCCTTAATTTAATTAAATCTTTGTTTTCTTAAAGCAATTTTCTTATCGCATCAACCAATTTTTTCCAAATTTTAAATAATTTAGTAGATTTAACCAAAAAGTTTCTTTGAATTAATCAACATTTTGTTCAACCAACTAAAGTAAGTTTAAATTAATATAAGAGGGCTTTCTAATTTGTTGGATCAAAAAGTTAATTTTTTAGTAAAATTTAGTACAATGTTATATAGGCTTTATTAAACTAAGAAAGTCAATTAAAAGTTTCGAGAAAAACACTTCAAAGTTTCCGCAAATTTGTTTTCAACATTTTAATTAAACTTCTTGTAGTTTATTAAAACCTTTTTTATATGTATACCAAATTTCATCAGTGTAACTTTAATACTTAACTTTAATATTCAACTTTTAAACAATGTTTTTGACGCAAAAAATAGAAAGCTCTCTTAACATTTATGTATATCCAAGAAAATCTTTTGCTCAAATCAAGCAAATTTTTTCCCAGATTCGTTGACGACACATTCTGACATGAACATTAAAGTTTTTTTGAAGAACTTGATTTTATTCCTCTGTTGTCGGAACATTTAGACTTCAACTTGGGAGTGAAAAACATTTGGAAGCAAACTTCCCGAAAGAAGATGTGTTGAAATTATCTGTGACATTTGATTTCATAACTTTGTTGATAAGACGTTTCCACTTCAGCCTGGGAGTACAAATCTTCTTTCAGAAGTAAGCTTCCCTAATACGTAAGTTTTATTTGAACTAGAACAAAAGTTTTTTTCCGTTTATTCAGTTTTCTATAGTTTATAGTTGTATCTCACGTGTGTAAAATACTATTTTGGAAAAGAAATTGTTTGCTGATTCAGAATCCAAAGTGCTAAGAATTTTATCGTGTCAAATTTTGGAAAACGTTGTGGTATCAAAAAAAGATTTTTTGTAAGTTTTTGAGAAATCATACACCGAAAAAATTAGTAAAATTGACTATAAGTTTTTAAATTCAAGGCTTACAAAAGTTCGAGTTTAAACGTTTGAAAATTATATTAGAAATTATAGAATTCATAAAACATGCATTGCGTACTTTTTTAAAATTAATTTTTAAAATTTCATGACAGGAAACGCATTCAGATCTATTTTTTAACACATGACTCAATAAGTTCGGAGGATGACTAATAAAACAACAACTTTTAGGCAAAATTTGACTTCATTCATCAACATAGTCTCCTTCAAGAGTGATACATTCATTCCAATGCTTCTCTAACAGTTGGATGCCTTTTTTGTAGAACGATTTATCATCGGCCTTAAAGTACGCTTCACTCTTGGCAATCACTTCTTCATTGGAGTCAAATTTCTTTTCCTTGAGCATTCTTTTTAGGTCTGCAAACAGGTAGTAGTCGCTGGGAGCCAGATCGGGAGAATTTTTCTTCTTCTTTATTTGAGGTCGTTTTTTCGCAATTTCTTGCTTCAAACGTACCAATAACGCCATATTATATTCGCAATTAATGGTTTTTCTCTTCTCAAGGTCTCAGGTGGAAAATTCGGAAGCGAGACAGTTTTTACAACCAGTGCAGTATTGTGCCAGTTGTAACCGAAGAGTAATATCAGTGCTGCTGGTCAATACTGTGACAAACATTGGCATATTATTGGCTTACTACTGGCGCAGTAGTGACGTAGTATTCTTTGGCAGCACTGATTATCATTATTGTCAAAATACCGACAAGTGAGTTATGCCAACCTTCGGTACAGTACTGGCTGTAAATAGAATTCAAATATTGGCCATCAGCCGACATAGGAATCTCATTGACAGTTGGTGCTCAAGTGGTTTACCAATGCCGTAGTACTAATTATCATTACTGGCAAAATTACCGACGTAATATTTTCACAAACTTTTATTTATCTATTTCTGACATATCTATTCAAAATGTATTTTTATAAATAATTTCATGATTATTTTTTGTTGTGTTCCATACATTTTTTAGTTTTTTTGCAAAAGAACTATATTTTTTAGTACAAAATATGAAACCAAATTAATTAGTTGAGTTTGAAATATAATGTAGGCAGTGACAAAAATTTCAAACTCAACTAATTAATTCGAAATCATTTACAGTCGCAAGGTAGAGCCACTAGGCGATATAAGGAGATCTTCCTGCGGAGAAGGAAATGTCAGACGCCTGTGTAGCTCAGTGGTTAGAGCAGTCGACCGGCAATCGAAAGACCTAAGCTCGAATCCCAGCGCAGTCGAAAGCGTCTTTTTTTCCACAGAAAGATCTTCAAACTCTTTAAATACAAAATATGAAATTTCAATAAAATGTTTTCGATTCAATTTGTATAAATTTACTTTTAAATAGTATTTTAAAACTTACCGATCAATCTAGCTTCTAATATAGTTATACTGCAATAGAAGTTAAAATACTTTTAAAATTTCAAAATTGTATCAGATAAAATCCATTCAGGAAGGCGTATGTGCTTCTGGAGGACGCGCGCGCCTTGAAATTACTCAAGGCAACTCAGATCAAAATAGAGTATGTCTCTTGCAGAGTCCGCCAAAATATGGAGGTAAATCGATGTTACCGCTGTCTTGGCTTTGGCCACATGGTGGCGAACTACCGGGGGCTCGACCGTAGCAGAAGTTGCTGGAGGTGCGGCGAAGAGGGGCACGCTGCGGGGTCCTGCAAAAGGTAACCGCAGTGCTACCTTTGCTCCGCTAAAGAAGATAAGCCCTGGTACGACCAAATCCCGGGGACAATACGTTGCGCGGTTTTTCGGGAGGCAGCCCCGAAGAAGAAGCCTTCGAGAGGCCGCGTATGAAGCCAAGCAAGCAGTAGATGGGGACGCTGAGGCTCGGAGTAGAGCACCTATAGAACATGACCCTGAAGTTTAAAGCTAACGCAGTTCCGGGGTCATGGGCTCGTGGGAAAGAAGGGGAGTTTTGAGTTTAGTGGGTATTGCTTCGGCCGAGTCCCATACAACGTGCATAAATGCATTCTTTATCTCCCCCGACCAAAAAAAAAGTACTGGACCAATACTGCTTTCAAGTACTAGCCCAGTACTGGCTACCAACTCCCTGCCGAGTTATCATTAGGGGGTATAGCCAGTACGACGACACTATCCATGCCAATATTGCACCAGTACCCTGTCAGTACCAGGAATCCGGAGACGTACTAGTATGGTACCGCGCCAGTAGTACATTTCCACCTGGGGTAATCGATGAATAAAACACCGTGTGCATCCCAAAATACAAAGGCCAAAACTTTACCAGCTAACATTTGCGCTTTTAGTCGCTTTGGACGGTTTTCACCCTTTGCTGTTCACTCAACTGACTGCCGATTTGACTCTAGAGTGCAGTGATTGATCTATGTTTCATCCATTGTCACATACCGCATGAAAAACTCCTTTTTATTGCACCGAAATAGCTCCAAACAGCGCCTTCTGATATCTTTAAGGTCCCATATTGTCATGAAATTTTGACACGTATCGTTTGAAGGTTAGTAATTCTTAAAAATCATATGGATTTACCAATAGTGGTGCCTTCTATTTGTCATCCCACGAACTATACCATAATTTACTGCTAATACTCATATACTACGCTAACCGCAAAAAATTCAGGGTAAACAACGTTCCGGGCGCTCTTAAAAGCTATGGGCCCGGGGGTAATCACCCCCTACCCTCCTTCCTCTTCACAGAACTGCACAAGATCTATGTTTATAACTTTACAAGAAACTATTGCTTAAAGTGTCACGCTCGGCGCGCCGAGTACAGGCGTCACGAGCTATGCTACGATTTATTTCATAGTTTTGTCCACAACTTCTCCGCTGGAAGTTTTTCTAAACTTCAATTGTGTAAACCTTCCTCGTATGTGAAAAATTTGAAGTCACAAATTCGACACTGCACTATTAATTATTTACTTGAATTAAACAAACGAACATTTAAACATTTTCGATGATTCTATTGGCTTCGCTTAGATGTGGTGCAGTTATGTGGAAATTTTTCAAATCATTTGCTCTTTTTGTTTCGGAAATATCGTGAGTTAAGTGGATATTCATACCTATTTTCCAAAACTCACAATAATCTTTAAATAATTTTTTTTTCCAAAACTGTTGATTGAATAAAAATTTCAATTCAATAAAAAATATGAGTTTGAAGTTCTTCTACATCACTGTATTTTTTATCCTGTGATATTAAGAAATTTTTTTTTAAAAACACCATAAAAATTCGTAAAAAAATAAGTGTCGAATAATTGATTAATTATTGCAAATAGAAAAGTGGTATGACTATACGATGGTCCAGACATCATCAAGATATTGGGTCGCTCAGCTTTACCATTAAAAATGTTTGTGATTTTACAATACTTGAATGCAATTTAATTACCTAAATATAATCACAGTACTTTTAATAGTATAGCCGAGACAAAGCCGAGGCGCGATCAGTCCTGCGAGCATTGTCGCGAGTCTCGCTATTTCCCGAATTGTGTGCATTGGCACGTATTCTATTTTATGTGACTTTGGTGCGGATACGAGTTTTTATGCGTATACTCGAATCTAATCTAGTATTGTAGTTGTTTGCGGCACTATTCATTACACTTGATATGTCACGACTAGTCCCGGCCATTTTGATTTTATCGATCTTGTGTAGTAGTAATGGATTTTAATAGACGCATGCGCAGTTCAAATGTACAAGGCTTTGCCAGTAAGGTGCTAACGCTGTACGAAGAAGAAAAAGAATAAGAAGAAGATTGTGCTGCGTTGCATGGCTTCAAGCGCATGCGCAGTTCAATTTCTACATTTCATTCCTCTGTAGCGCAATATACTACATTGCGCTACTGTTAACTGTAGCGAAAAAACGAGTTTGCGCGCCGGTGACACATAAAATAATTTTTCAGAATTACAATACAAGTCTTGTAATATTGAAAAATTACATTAAATTTTGGTAATAAACTTCCATTACAGTATTGTGAATTCAAAACATAAATTTTTTACAATGTTGATAATCGAAATGCTCGAATAAGTCGTGGAGTCGTTGTTTATGATGTTTAATAGTTCCGAACGTAGTGCTTAGCTTTTCAATAGTTATGAAAATTAATTATAGTTTCCCACTGTAGAAATATTATAAAATAATAACAACTTAAGTTAAGCCATGAAATCGACTGATTTCAAGATGTAACAAATTAAGACTCTTAGAAAAGGAGAAGCTTTTGCATTTCTATACTGGGCAGCTGATTTATAACGAAATCTTCTATAAGATGTAACAAATTCCAAGTTTTTATTTCTACTGTATACAGTGGATTCCAATCAACTCAATTGTTATTCGTCATGAATGACATGTATAAATGTCATGATATGGTAATTCCATCTTGATCTTTCTATTGATTTCGTTGATTTCCCTATAAATTACGTCCGTAAGGATACAGGACGTGACACTTATGTCAGCAATACATATGATTTAATCAAAGGAATATTAGCTCAGGAGGCAGTATTTACTGTTATGAGTCTCATTTACTCAAGGATCTCACTTGATAAAAGAGGGTGCTTCTTATCACCCTTAAGTACCCCTCAAGTAAAGGGAGCTCGACATAAATTCTGTGACTTATACATTAAATTTTTAAGATCCCAAAAAATTGTCTTGATAAGAAATACAAAAGTATTATATAAGATTATATATAAAATCTGACTATAAATATTGTTTTTTCTATCTCAAACAACATGACACCAATTTCATATGAATGCTTTCGAGAAAATTAGAGTAGTTTTCCATTTTAAATGAGGTGTTTTTACCCTCACATCATAAAAAAGGCAAATTTCTTTTGGATTGCACAACTATAAAATGTTGGATCAACAATACATTTGGACTTTTCCTCACGCCTGGAAATCAAGATCTTACAAAATACGATCTGGCAACTCATATATTTTCCTGTCACTAAACTGGACTTATCTTGATCAAGACATAGACTTGCTAGTGTCTGTTTATCTAAGACACTAATCAAATTATAGAGCAAAAAATTGTAGCACGATATATTCCGCTCTATCGGTAGAAACCACATGAAGAATGGCGCAGATGTATAATCATGGAGTAAAAAAGGATTTTGCGTGGTAGTTTACGTTGGCGAAACAATGTTTCTTGTAGCAAATGCAGAACAATATATTTCTCAAATTTCAGGTGAAGGTACGTGATCTGTTTGGAAACGAGATAAGTACTTGCCTTAGATTCAAGAATTTATTCGAATAGGGCTTTTTTATCGTATAATATATCTTCTAAAAGATGAACGAATATTTATTTAATGTTTGATATAATAATCAGAAGAAAAATTGAAAAGGGAAATTTTTAAAGAAAAACTAAAAAGCTTTTATTAATTTGCAGAAACGTTTTGATATCGTTAGATTGATACCGTTCTCAGTACATATATGGAATAAAAATTGACTTTCAACTCAATGACAATGGATGCAGTCGATTGCACAAACAATCTCACTCGTGAAACATATTGTTGTTGCATGAACTAATTCGTATCGCCGTTATTTCAGCTGTACAATAAATTGCATTCACCTCTTGAAATGGTTTTCGTTACAGTCTATAGTATTCGTCGTCATTATTCACAGTCTAATTTCTCTCAAATAATAGTTTCGTTTAGTGACGAGAAGATCATATTACTACTTATGCACTTCTAGAGAAGACTGGCTGTTTCAGAATAAGATTGTTGATTTAAATAAAAGTCGGTAAATTTTAAAAACATGTTGAAAGTAACGCATATCCACATTTTTAGTTAGAGTCATTGTTAGCTCAAAAGTTACATCGTTTTGAAATTCATCGATGTCCTTAAGGTGTTTTTATCATGAAACGAAATCCATGCTAAAAAGCTGAAATTTTTATTATAGCTTCTTTAATTATTCTAGAATACACCTGCAAAGTTTTAAGTTGTTTGACCGTCTAGTTATAGAGAAATAATTAATCTGCTTTTTGAAAGAATTTTTTACCATACAATAAGTTTTCCAATAGAAGACACATTTGTAAATTTTCGCAGATTTTTTTATGCATAATTCGCGATGCAAAAAATTGTGAAAATTTTTGCACGCAATTTTGTTCATGTTTGAATTGCGCGACCACTCTTTTGAATTATTCTATTCATTATTTACCTATCGATGATTAAAACAGAATTTTTACAGATTTTTGCAAAGTGTGGACGGGGGTAAAAAAGAATAAAAACCGTCAAAATATGCATTCTTCCAACATCTTACTATTAAAGCACATTTAATAATAACAGTAGATACATGAAAAATACAATTTTATTTGGTAATCAATCTCTAACATGGTTTACTGCTGAAATTTTTCTATAAAGTTTTGCCCGTTAAAAAATTGAGTCCGTTCAAAAACTGTCCGTTTTAAATAAAAGTGGTATACAAAATGTAAAATTGGTTTTCCTACAAAAATATATTTTTCTACCATCAAGTTTTTACAGATATAGACGATTGATTGTACTTTCATAGCACTTCATACTCCATAAGTGGCTGAAAATTTGCCAAGCATAACATTTTTTTTCAATTATAAATTAGTCATCATCGTTGTCTTCGTTTATAACTGTAAGTTTGTAGGAAAACCAATTTTACTTTTTGTATACCACTTATATACTTGTATACAACGGAAACTTTTTGAACGGACTAAATTTTCAAGGGGCAAAATGTTCAAACATGAACAAAATTGCGTGCAAAAATTTTCACAATTTTTTGCATCGCGAATTATGCATAAAAAAATCTGCGAAAATTTACAAATGTGTCTTCTATTGGAAAAAACAACCCTGATTTTTTTCAAAATTTTCCTATGATGAGTTTAGCTAAAAAAGGAAAAAAACGAAAATGGTAAAATCCGCCACTACTCATTTAAAATGGCAGATAATGATCTGAAAATTTGACAAAATAATCTCTTGTCCAACCCCTTCCATATGGCTTATGCGAGATTTGATTTGGTTTTAAGGCCGATTTCACATGGAAACACGGCTATGCCCTTTGCTGTAAATTTTATTTTATTTTCATAACTCAATAGATGATATATTACACTAAAGTGAATGTTTCGTTTTACATTAATAATTCATTTATAAGGCGAAAATTTAGTCTTTAGTTTACTATGCGGTTTCCAGTAGGATGGGCCTTGGCTCTCGCACTCGCTTCAGCGCGATTTTTGTCAAAAATCTTGTCACGGTTTTGCTTACTTCGCTCAATATTTGCTTTCTGCACATTTTCCCTCCTCGTTAATTCTTTTTTCTTTATGAATCTACCTTTTTGTCTCGCCTCATCAGACATTTTTACAAACTAATCAAACAACAACAACAACCGTAAAGTAGGTTGAATTTCTATACATGTGCACTTGAACATGGCGGACTAAAGGAGTGGAGAGAGTGCGACGTTGCCACATTGCTTATTTCGAAAGTCATACTATATGGTCGTGAATAAGCAAACCGTTGAGAGATATCTTTTTATTAATTTATTTATTATTCTCATTTACATCGCGGAACGATCACAAATGTCAATCTCAATTAGTTTTAGGATTTTAAAACACAAAAGATTCGATGTAAATCAAGAACAGATTTTAACAGAAAAATCAAAATAGTAGACCGGAATCAAGAAATGTATACTATTTATCACTATTTAGCTAATTTTTATTCCTTATTTTAAATTCATCACCTTGAGCAAAAAATTCTTTTTTTTTTACATGAAATACTTGACGATCGTGAAACCCCCGAATGCAGGATTTCAGATACCAATACTGTGTTCTCTGTCGATTTCGATCCTCGACATTGAATCTACCATCTTGGAAATGGAAATGTCAATCTTGCGACCTCATTTTCGTAATCAGCAACTCCGAAACCCCCGAGTAAGAGTTTTTAGAGAGCGAAATCGTTTAATTTCGTAAATTTTGATCCGCCATTTTGAATCCACCATCTTAGAAATGGAAATATCAATTTTCTGACTGTAAATTCTTATTCACAGACCATAAAAACCCGCAAGCACAAATTTTCAAGATAAATTTTCGAATGCAAAATGGTATGCACCAAAGAGTCAATGTGAATGCTCATAAGGTTGTTCGGATAAATGTCAAAACTTGATATGGCCGTATCTTTGTGAAAAAAAATCGCTCGTGACTGTTTAATAGCTCATTTTGAAAGGAAAGAGTAGTGCTAAATGATGACATTTGAGAAAAAAGCCAAAAAAATTTCTTGCGCCTTGTACATAACCTCAAAAGTAGCGAAAAACCCCATTTTCGAGCACATAACCTCAAATATCTCAAAATCCTGACGTGATAGGCTGATTCTGATTTCGGATTCGGATTCTATGTCAAAAATTTCCCCGGAAATGATCTTTTGTTTTCCAACAACAAATACAAAGCTATTATTTAATCGCATTTCATAACAAATTCTTTTTTTTCCTTAGAAAAATCTCGAAAAAGCACCTAATTTTCAGCCTGCTATAATGGTGTTACCCCTTAAAACTTCAGTTAAGAATATTTATTATTGTAGAAAAATTTTTGGAGGAATCTAAAATTCTATTCTTGGTTATATGAGCCACTTATTTCATGCCCTTCGGCCCATGAATCAACTGGAATACGTGAAAAGATTCCTGTAAAAATTCACTTAATATAACATTTTTTTGTTTACAAAATATTTTTCTGCTAGTTTAGAAAATACAAAAAATGGAGTGAAAAATGGCACAAAATAATTATTCTTTCGTACTTAGCTCGCCATAAATTATAAACTAATATGAATTTTTCGAAATAATTTTAAGGAAGTAAACACTTAATGTAAATGAACTAACAACACGCTCATAATTTCGATTCATCGTTTTTGTAAATGTATAAAAATTCGTTATCAATCTATGGCAAAAATAATGTAATACAATTTTCAAAGGTTTCGGAAGTTGAGCAAATTCAAAGGCACATCAGATTAATTGTCGCAAAAACTTTTAGCAAGATTCAAAAAAAGTTTTTGGAAGAATTTAGGCAATTCTGTTTGAGAATTCAAGCCTAACAATTAAAATTTATCAATTGAAATTCAAGATTCTAATTTCTCCTCAAATTAATAATCCTGTTTTCTAAACTAGTAGTAAGAGAAATAAAAATTTCCCTTGAAATTAATAATCATAATCTTCTTTGAATTAATAATTATCATTATTTTAAGGGATATTATTTTGTTGAATTATTAAATTGATCAAACACATTTTTGAAAATCTCATTTCTCATAAAATAATGATAATTATTAATTCAGAGAATATTATGATTATTAATTTGAAGAGAAATTTCAATTCTCAAATGTGTGTTCGATCAATTTAATAATTCAACAGAATAATATCTGTATTATTATCTTACTGTCTGCTTTAACTTTCAAATCGTCCGAATGTCGACAGAATTCCCTGAAATTGTTCAAAAAACTTCTTTGAATCCTTTTAATAAATTTTGTTGACGATTTATTTGACGTTCTTTTAAATTCACTCGACTCCCAAAACGTTTGCGAGTTTTATTAAATTTTTTTCGTCACGGCTTTGAGACGGAGTTTCATACAGTTTCAAAAACGATAATTCAAAATTTTCCAAGTTTCATTTCAGTTTAGAATTTATGACAAGTTAAATACAAAAGTTGGTTATTTTCTGAATATGAAAGAAAGTAATATGTTTTTAATTATCTCAAAAACTAATCAGAATAAATAAGAGTATATTCTAGTCACGTGGTCCGGTTGAACCACGGCTTCAATTCCAAAAATGTAAGAATTTACATAAGTATAGAAATATACAATTTCAAGTGAAAAAATTATAGTACCTTCAAGATATTTCATGATAAATAATTTCAAGAAAACTTTTATTTCGCATATAAAATCGATGTGTCTATATATCACAAATAGTCTTATAATAAAAGCATTGGGAGGTGCGAAAATATCAGATCGCCTTCATTGCAATTCACATCGATTGGTAACATCAATTTTACGGCCTCCACTTACGGCCACCTTTTTCCGCTCCTCGTTATTTACATACGTTGAAGCGCACGTGCTGCTTTTTCATCAGATGCTATAAATTTCACCGGCTTCAAAAAACCTGAAGAATTTTACACATAAGTCAATTTAATGATCTCGTACAAGCGTTATGGGTTGGTAACGGAATTGAATTTGTGAAAAAACCACGTAATGCTGAATTGCGAGTGACGTCAGTTTTAAATGGATTCTAAATGGAAATCCCTTAATCAGTCAAAACAAAACTGAAAAAACGTAGGCGAGTAACGTAAAAATAAAGATTTGATTTCAAAAAATGTCCTCATTTAAACGAAATAGTTTATCTAGATGTGCCCCAGAAAATATTTTTTTGATAAGGTGAAATAATTGTATTGTACATATATGAATGTTTATATTTTATTCGAAAAAGGCAGATATTATTTAAAATATATCGTAATCGATAATACCTGGAGAAAAATGAATCGTAAAAATTACTTGACTGAATGGTATAGGTCGTAGTCATGGGTTTCTTAGTAGAAAGGAAACATTTTTATGAAATCTAATACTTTTAACATGCAGTCCAGAATATTTTACTGCTTATTTTCTCTGTAATTGAAACTTTAATCAACATGAAAGTAATACTTCTTTAATTCAAGGAATATTGAATCAGTTAATATTAATTTTTTTATATATCAGTTACAAGTTTTATCTCAAGTGAGACATATTCAAAATTTGGAAAAATATTTTTTCGCATAAGAAAAAGATACTATTAAGTATTTATTGATTTGAAACAATCATTTTTCACAACTAAATTAATATTCCATTGTCTTAAATCAACAATTCTAGAGACCAAAAACATAAAAAGTTAATTCCACCATCTATATTTTTACGATTGGAAACCGAGCTACTTTTCATTTAAGTAGCTCGGTTTTCACTCCAAAATGGAGTTGCATTTCACTGAAACAGAGTAAATATTCACTCTGATGGTAATTTTCACTCGAGAAAATTTTGGAGAACAGTTGATTATATCTTGAATCAAACAATCATTTTCCCGTGTTTAGTGTCACGTCCGCCCTCTTTAACACCAGTTGTTTTTTCCTTGTATCTTCTTTTTTATGCTTAAAAGAATAACATTTTCTTCCGCGACAGACCGCGTATAGAGCACTTATCAAACATATTTGATATGAAGAACTTAAGGTAGTTTGTTCACGAAAATTAGACCTCAGGCAAAAATAGATAATTTCGCTTTCAAGAATAGCAATATTATATGAAACTTCAGCAAAGTTCATAGCAAATTTTACTATAGTTCATACTAAAGTTTCATATCATTATTATAAAGTTCAGTATTTTTACTAACAAAAATTCTCAAAGTGATACGTTTTTCCCTACATTGAAAAATACTATAGTAAAAATTGATATAAAAAGTTTTTCCGTGAAGAATAGCAATATTATTATTGAAGGGCTAATTTGAAAGAGAAAAGATTATTTTTCATAAAAAAAATTCGAAACACAAAAAAATAATTATTATTAATAAATGTTATTTTTGCCCAAACTTATTTTCTTATAGCTTTAAGCCAAATTTTGAAAAAGGATGCGACTATAATAAATCACGGTTCATTATTTTAGGAAAAAGATTCTCTACAACTTGACCGTTTCCAATTTTTGAAAATGAATTCTATAATGGCTGAAATTATAAAAAAACAATTTTTCAAAACAACATTTTTATAATCTAATTGCTGTTTTTTATAATAATTAATCCAATTTCAAAAATGGGAAACGGTCATGTTGTAGAGAATCTTTTTTCTAAAAAAATGAACTGTGATTTATTAGAATCGCATCATTTTTAAAACTTTGGCTCGAAGCGATAAGAAAATAAGTTTGGGCAAAAATAAAATTTATTAATAAAATCATTTTTTTGTGTTTCAAATTTTTAATATGGAAAATAATCTTTTCTCTTTGAAATTAGCCCTTCAATAATAATATTGCTATTCTTGAAAGCAAAATTATCTATTTTTGCCTGAGGTCTAATTTTCGTGAACGAACTACTTTAATGGAAAAAGGTAATACAAATGAAAAAAGAACAGATTTCCAGATTTCTTCAACCCTTCTAACATAAACTTACCCAGGACCACATGATGTACAATACTCAAACTAGATTATATAGATATTTCTCGCGTGAGAACGTCCCAACAAAGACCCGTTCCTCAGTAAATAAAACAATAGTTCTAAAAAGTTCAATCTGAAAAAAATTGAAATTGTTGTGTGCAAAAGTCTGAATATTTGAATATGTGTCGACCATCAAAGCATAACCTTTAAAAATCAGATAAAAGCAAAACTTATTTAAAAATCAATAAAAATAAAAATATACATCTTGTAAAAAAAGGTAGCGATTGGAACTTTTAGATCTTTTTGTAGTAAACAATTTTGTATTATAACTTTTTTCACGTCTTTCGTTTAATTTAACTGGAAAATGGAATTTAGATATTGACTTTTTTCAAATTTTAACATACTGTCTCTTTCCTAATTTTGGTTAAATAAAAAAATGTTGAAAGGATAATTGATAGAAATTTATGAGCACTATCAGAAACCAGTATTGGAATAATGGATTTTTTCATAAATTTTTTTTCAAAACAGACGCAGAACAGACACTTTCGTAAAAATTGCTTTTTATGAAAAATAAATATATAAAAATATATATATATATAAATAAATATTTTATGAAAATCTCGAAAGACATTTTTCACATAAAACTAATACCTTCTTATTTATGATGAGAATGTAATTATATTGAATTCACAATACTTTCATGTAAACACATCCTAAATTTGAAAAAAAGTTACTAAAATTTCCGAATTTTTTTTTCAAATTATGAAATCGTAACTGAATTTCCAGCTATACGTAACTATATATAAAGCTCGACTTGCACTGGAACATTAAATTTTTTTGGTCATTCGTAATGTGCAAAAATCAATCGCAGAATAAATCACTAAAGCAACTGGAATTCCGATTTAGACTGGCAAAACAACTGATAGTGGTCTTTTTCTCTCGAAAACAGGGACATTCCATTCATTACGAAGCTAAGAGAATGAAAATAGCAGAAGACATCAGGATACGAGATAACAAAAGCGCATGACTGTGAAAGAGTACAAAAAAGACCATATCAATTGTGCAGTTAGAATGATAAGAAAAGTCGGACCAAAATAGTTATCAAACAGTGGGAAATGCGGTGCATGCACGGTTGTGTATTTTTACAGGACGACAAAATTATTTAAATGACTTAACCAAAGCTTTCAACAAAATATATTATTTGAAAAATAAAATTTTTTTTTACACTAACCATTTTTTTTCTAATTCTGATTAAATTTTAGTAATGCAACAAAAATATGATCAACAAAACTATTTTCTTCTGGTGACTTCAATTTTTTTTCAGTGTACCAGGATGAAAGGGCATGAACATTTTTTTGCAATCATTCTTATAAAATTCAATATGCTCTTGTGAAAAGAAGTTTATGGCTACTTAAAGATACCGGTACAAGCGCAGGGGATGAAATCTCCCCTTACGCCACCCCACGCTCCTGCAGTTCGAGAAGTGATGGTCACAGAAGTCTATAAATTTATGGATGAACTTCTGTCGCATAGGTAAATAAACTCTGACAATTTCAAGACAATCGAATTAAACTGTACGGATATTAATGAGATCAATAGTAGTTTTTTTATGTAAGAGTGGATGAAATTACAACACAGATAGTAATATCAACATAAAAAGTAGTTATGCCAACCAATAAGGTAGCTCCCAGTGAACACTCACAGTTTTTACGTAATTGTTACATAACAGTTCTGTAAGAATGTCGTCACACAGGTGTCGTAGTTACAGAACAAGAACCGTTATGGGAAAGGTATGGAACAGTTCCATAACGGTTCTTGTTCTGCAACTGCGACACTTGTGTGACGACATTTTTACAGAACTGTTATGTAACAATTACGTAAACATTGTGAGTGTTCACTGGGCTATGGCATATTTTACAAACCAAAGTAGTTGGGTTACCTAACAATGTTTTTTTTAAATTAAATAAAACGATTTCTTAAATTTAAATAAAATTTTTTTCGAGGTGTACACTGATATTCTGGTAATTAGTCTATATTCATTGTTTTCCAGTGAATTTTACTTATTTAGATTCAGGGAAAATACCGATGACATGAATGAAAAACTTTAAACGCGTTTTTCTCGAAACGTGATTTTTAAAACCAGTGCAGGTGATTTTGCAAAAACTACTGAATGAATAAATTTGATATTTTTACAGCATTTTCTGCACAAAAGTAACTATTTCCAAAACTAGAACCAATCTTTTGCATGAAAATTTTCAAATTTTTTTTGCATTGCAAATGTGTAGAAAAGCAAAAAGTTGATACTCCAATTATGAACATCCGACATTGTGTTTCGATAACGATAATCATACTTATTAATAATCATTTCCAATATTCTTCTTCATATACTTGGATTCTACTGAATCACCTACACCAGCAAAGTACCTTTCTTCAAAAAACCATCAGTGAATGACTTATATCTGCAAGAAGAATCGTTTGGTAATTCATAGAAAAATTTTTTCTCACTTTCAACATTCGTCTACATGATTGTAAATAAATAGACTATTGAAAAAAATTAATGAACAATAAAACATTGTCATCACAAAAATCCAACGAATATCCACATTCATGATCCCCGAAATCCGGAAAAAGGGTTTCTACATTATCACATTAGAGTAGGTATTATATTTTTTATTTTGAAATTAAGTATTTTTTTCAATCGAAGTTTTATTTGTTTTGACTAGAAACGATATTTAGTGAATTTAAATGAAAATCCCTCATATTCCAAAGAAATGATATCAAAGTAATACGTTGCGAACTAATAACTGTATTTTAATTTATGAATTTTCCACTGACAGGTGTGAAAATCTGTTTTATACTAGCATCTGGATATTTTCGATCCTATGGTTTATTTATTTTTGCAAGACTCCTTCGTTAGAGAAAACAGAAGATAAATAAAAGTTCATTATACCAGATATTTGCACTTTATATACATGGCTGACTAAACTCGGATCTCTTCTACTTAAATTCTATCACATTCCCAAGCGGACATCATTATTCCAAGGAAATTATCGTAACGGTTGCAATAAAAATTATATGAATTCTGAGCAAATCATTTTGATGGTTCGCAATTTTTATATTCGTTTAAAACTGATTTACAATTTATTTAATAACATATGAATTAAAAATTACATACATTTAATTCTTGTCATTTTTCAAATAATAAATTTATTTAAAAGCAATGCATTATAATTTCGGGGCTATTGCAGTATTATATCCAAAGCATAATCCGGAAATATTAAAGTTTGATATTCAAAGAATAAGCTAACAACACTCTAACAGAACATTCAAATATGTAATATATCGAAAATGCACTGGTTAACGAATGTGTCTTTTATTTCTTGATTCTGATAAAGTCTATCGAAGCGCATTGATATCTGGTGATTCTTTCGAAAGTTATTGTCTCTACAAATGACGACAACTTATAAACGGTCAGAGGATTTTACACAAATTCAATACTTTTTCATGTATGATGAGAATGCAAAAACCCTTTTTTTCGGACTTAAAGGATCATGAAACGTGGAAATTCGTTAGTAAAAGTAGATGTCAAGTTTTACACAAATCTAATACCTTCTCATTTGTGATGAAAATATTTTTTTTTCATTATTTTTTTTCAATAATCTATTTATTTGCAATTATATATATACTGTTAAAAATTTCTGTATTAAATTTCCATTACATGTAAAGAAAGTTTTTTTCAGTAACTCATATTAAATTTAAAACACTTTCATCTTGAACAATACAAACTTTTATTTGAATTTTAAAACTCAAGTGTATATATTTTAATAATGTTGCTTAATTCCAATATATTTTAATTGAAAAGTTATTAAATTTTCATGATAGACAAATCTATTAATTTTATATTACCATTTGTATATTAAAGTCTATTAAAATTAATAAGATCTTTAACAGTATAGACAAACCACCAATCCTCTAACATGTTGAAAGTGAGGAAAAAAATTTTCTGTGAATTTTCAAACGAAAGAAAGAAAGGTACCTTGCTGGTGCAGGTGATTCAGCGGAATCCAGTATCTGAAAAAGAATATTGGAAATTATTATTAATAAGTATGATTTTCGTTATCGCCCGAACTAGAATTAAGTCGATTTATTGGAAAAAACATAATGTCAGACGTTCATAATTGAAGTATCAACTTTTAGTTTTTCTACACATTTGCAATGCAAAAAAATGAAAAATTTTGAATGCAAAAGATTGGTTCTAGTTTTGGCGACAGCTACTTTTGTGCAGAAAATGCTGTAAAAATATCATATTTATTCATTCAGTAGTTTTTGCAAAATCACCTGCACTGATTTTAATAATCAAGTTTCGAAAAAAAGGCGTTTAAAGATTTTAATTCATGTCATCGGTATTCTCCCCAAATATGAATCAGTGAAATCTGGAAAACAGTAAATATACACTGATAACCAGTATTAAGACTTTCACCGCAATTTTGGTGGAAATATATCGGAGAATTCATTCCGAGCCAATCAGGACTATTCCGATTCATTCCGATATCTATATCCGAGCCAATCGATTCGATCTAATCCGGCTTAATCCGAGGCAACTATCCAAATGAGTCCGAAACCAAGTTTTCAATCGGAATCAATCCGAGCCCGGATTGATCCAAACCGTATTTTTAATCAGAATTAATCAGAATCATTCCGACCTCGGATTCATTCGGATTCATTCTGATTGGAAATTCGGTTTGGACCAATCCGAGTTCGGACTGATTCGGATTGAAAACTTGGTTTCGGATTCATTCGGATTCATTCGAATTGTTTCCTCGGATTAAATCGGATTAGGTCGGATCGATTTTTTACCGTTTTTCATCAAATGAGATACAAAACGTTTTTCGGATTGGTTCGGAATGATTCGCATTGGCTCGGATACAGATATCGGAATGAATCGGAATAGTTCTGATTGGCTCGGAATGAACTCCTATCCGATACTTTCGCCAGGGTTCTCATTTACAATGAGACTATAAAAACGATTTTTTCGAACGAACTACACTGAGAAAACGGTTTTGCTTGACTCTAGTCGAGTAAGAAAATTTTTTTGTTGGGTCTTTTTGTTGGTCTAAAAAAACTGTTTTGTTGGCCTAACAAAATGCTTTTGTTGAGGCAAAGAAATTTTTTTTATCAGCCCAATAAATCATTTGTTGGCTGACCAATATTTGTTGGTTAGTTCGGTAAAATAGTCTTGTTGTCCCAACAAAATACTTTTGCTCTTTTGAAATAATATAATTTCCTAGCTTTGTTTCAAATTTGAATGATATATCTAGGTTAACATTTTGACTATACTTAATAGTTACTTATGAAGGTATCAATGAGGCACCAGTCCTCTAGAAGTCGTCTTGTTTCCTTGTATGCCATATTATTTGAATTAAACACATCACATACAATCGACCAACGAAAAGATATTTCAATCGGACATAGAGAACAACAGCGGCATCCGTCATATTAGACATGAACGTGCTCGCGTCTCCGGCTAACAATAAGTGAACACGCATGCGTGATCGCGTATCTAATTAGTCTAACTAAACAGTTTTGTTGGCTCAACAAAACTTTGTTCAGGCCAACAAAATAATACTGAACAAAATAATTTTTTGTCTGTAACACAATATTTTGTTGTTCCAACAAAATAATTTTGTGATAACAACCAAAATTTTGCAACGGCAACAAAAACTGCTTAACAAAACGTTTGTGTTGTGATGCCTAAATTTTTTTTTCAGTGTAGTGGTCAACCCTCTTAGGGGAATTGTAGATCTCTAGCGCGCTGTTCGATTTCACATGGAGTTGAGTTTGATTTAAATAGGATGACATCCCATCTATATCTTGTCATAATACCATTCGATACTCATCTGTGGTATTGCTGTCCGTAGTAATGAAATTTCAATTGTCAATAAAACGTCCTCGCTGTAGTAGGATTGCCTATCCCGTCATGAATCCATCTTAAAACGGCTGACGAATCTCCCATTATTTTACAACGTTCTTTGCTTAACAGGATATTTATATATAAATTTGAGCACAAATAGAAATTTTTTTGCAATAAAGAGATAAATACACTTTTATGAGTGGGTAACATCATAAAAAATGATAAAACTAAATTAGAAATCAAAGTACGGCTTCCAGAAAATGAAGACATTTTTGTTGAAGTTTAAAAAATTAATTTAAAAATTCAATTTAAGAAAGAGTTTATGGTGGTCTTTAATTAGGTAACTTAACATAAAAATTCATTCTCAAATATATCGTTCGAATTTCCATTTGACTTTAAGGTAGTTCGTTCACGAAAATTATACCTCAGGCAAAAATAGATAATTTTGCTTTCAAGAATAGCAGTATTATTATTGAAGGGCTAATTTCAAAGAGAAAAGATTATTTTCCATATTAAAAATTTGAAACACAAAAAAATGATTTTATTAATAAATTTTATTTTTGCCCAAACTTATTTTCTTATCGCTTCGAGCCAAATTTTTAAAAATGATGCGATTCTAATAAATCACAGTTCATTTTTTCAGAAAAAAGATTCTCTATAACACAACCGTTTCCTATTTTTGAAATTGAATTAATTATTATCAAATACAGCAATTTTTTTATAAAAATTTTGTTTTGAAAAATTGTTTTATTATAATTTCAGCCACTAAAGAATTAATTTTAAAATTTGGAAACGGTCAAGTTGTAGAGAATCTTTTTCCTAAAAAAATGAATTGTGATTTATTAGAATCACAGAATTTTTTAAAATTTGGTATTAAGCGATAAGAAAAAAATTTCGGGTAAAAATAAAATTTATTAATAAAATTATTTTTTTGTGTTTCAAATTTTTTTCATGGAAAATAATTTTTTCTCTTTCAAATTAGCCCTTCAATAATAATATTGCTATTCCTGAAAGCAAAATTATCTATTTTTGCCTGAGGTCTAATTTTCGTGAACGAACTACCTTAATTTAGAGACAGCTTTCAAATTTTGATGAATTAAGGCTCATAAACTATAAAAAATAGAAATTGAATTTTTTCATTTAAACTTACGAAGCGATGCTTTTTTCAAAATTTTCTTTTCATATAACTTTGTAACATCTTGGACCTGTGAATAACTCAAATATCGAAAATACCTTTTCCTTTTCTGACATGTTGGAAAAAACCTCCACATAAAACCAAGTTCCCTCTATATTGAAATTGCAATTGTGAATGTTCCCTTTAAGCTGAGCAGTGGAAGAGCTCAAAGGTTTATTTCCTTTTGATTGAGATCGAGGGACACAAAGTGCTTTAAATTGATATGCAATGATCCTATTTAGTTTCCTACAAAGTCGTTGAGTATATATAGACTCAAGAAATTCTTCATTGAAAAAAAAATCCTTGGAACCTCAAAATATTTTCTCGTATCAAATAAATGATTTCGTAAAATAGATTCGAAATGATATTTTATTGATGCAATGAACAATATTTTATTAATTTGAATGTGCGATCCGTAGATCCAATTAAATGCGCTATTAAGCCTTTAAATAATAATAAATCAATTTCTCTAGTGATAAAAGAAAAAAAGGAAGTAATCTCTTTGACTCCAGTGAAAAATTAAAAATATTCTAATGAAATTGGCGAAAGGTAGAAAATGTTCTACAAGTAATATTTCTGGATAATTTTGCAATATTTTTAACTCTATATATCAACATTTTTCAACTTCCTCCTTACAAACGTTAAACAGCTTTTTCCAAATTAATTTTTCATTTTTTTAACATTAAATAAAGAATAATTGATATTTCAAATGTATTAATACGATAAAAGAATATGTCTTGTTAACAAGAAATTTTTTTTCTGTTTCAGGTTAGTCCGACTTTGAAATATCCAAAATTCTATTAGGTTTTCCAGTAAGTAATATAAACTATAAAAAAGGTAGCTGAAATTCTCTAGAATTAGAATCAACATTTAGGTTCTGCACTTAATGATTTCCCCTTTTTCACGTTAAAATAAAATGTGAGGTTGAATGAAAAATCAATCAGGAAGCCGATAAAATTTAATTTTGCTGCAATACGTAAATGTACACCAAAAAAGTATATGATGGTGTGAACTGAATCGTAGAATTGGAAACTGGTACAGAAATATTAGTGTGTCGCCCTTTAGGCCCTAATTACACTGAGAGAAATCGGCTTTGGTTCCTGTGCACATAGCACATAAATTTTTTGTACAGTAGTTACCTTGACCAAAAAAGTTGAGAGAAGCTACTACTTTTATAGTTATCATGACAGTTATTTGGACTTTTTTGTGTATTCGGTTGTTGTGACCAAAGTTGATGATTAGAATGAGCTTTATACGTACCCCAACGGTTAGTACACGTACATTTTCTTTATGTGTACTGCCAAGCTCCTTTGGTTACTACAACCGCAGTGTTCGCTGTTGCGCTAGACAAATCAAGTATAACTTTCATTTTTTACAACGAGGTAAGCCTGTCGTGACAACTATTAAATCTTGTAATAGTCACACAATTTAACTTGCAGTGCACTGGAGATGAGTAGTTTGCTGTCTCGTCGTATTTTGTCAAAACTATAGTCAGTCAAAAAAAGTTTATGGTGATGAAAAAAGTGACAATTTTTTAACTTAATCGACGAAAGTTATCATAAATATCATTATACCGGATTATTTTTCTTAGATCTTTCCGGTGAAACTTTATTTTTTCTAATCAAATTGAATTTGTATTTTGATAACTAAGAGAACCATACCTATAACCTCAAAAATAATTTTGGCTGGGTATTTACTGTCCGTAGACTTAGTCATTTTAACTAAACTCTATGCGCGGCTTTACGATGGACTTTGGTTCCTATAACCGCAGCGCTATGGTATTTCAAGTACCAGAATCGTGGTCTTAGTAACGTTCCTTGCAGTTGGAGTATACACTTTTCCAATGTATGACAGCCACTACCATGATTGTCATGAGAACTTTAACATTTTTGTAAAGACGATTTTAACAAAAAAACTTTGGTCAGTGAAACCTAAAATTTCTCTCTGTGTAGGCAAAAGAAAAATAGGAAAAATAAACAATACATCCAGCAATGAAGAATTACTCAAAAAAATTTTCTTGAAAGATGAGTAGTATAACTAACAAATATAGCTTATGTATTAAGTAATGAAACTAAAGTAATAAAAATACGGAAATATTATTATTTTACTGGGTTATTCGAAACTCAATACTTCTTCTGAATCTTCCTCAATCAATTCTATAGTTCTATTTTCAAAGCCATCTTTTTATAGTTTGAAGATCCAATTGATTCATCAGAGTTTAAAAATAAATTTATGATAATGCTACATGATTACTAATTGTACTAAAAAAAAATTATTTGTTGAAAAAAAGCCAATTAAACAAATGTCCCTGCATATTAGAATTTATTCAATTTTTCATTTATAAATATTGTAATTCATTTTTTGGTTTTATAATTTTACTTACTCAATATTATTCAATAAGAATTAAACCAAAGTAATTTTTTCAAAATTTATATGATTGTTTTTTTAATAAAAGAAATAATTCAAGTGAAAATGCAGTTTAATACCTGAATCATCGTCCGCATTCGCAAATATTTTTTACTATATTTTTGAAAAATCAATTAATTATGCACAGTTCATTATTTTATATATTTACCAGGTCTAGAAGTATGAAACCGGAATTTTTTTGCAAAAGTTACACGTCTGTTGCATGAAAATGATCAAGAATATTTTATCCAAAGTAATCTCCATTGCTATTTACACATTTTTCCCACTTCTCCGGAAGGTGATGAATGCCACGCTAATAAAACTGTTCGTCTTTTAAATCAAACCAGTTATCCAGCCATTTTCGTACATTTTCGTACGAAGTGAAGCGTTGTTCAGCGAGAGCGTGGCCCAGTGATGTGAACAGATGGTAATCCGACGGAGACAAGTCTGGAGAATAAGCGGCATACGTCAGTATTTCCCAGCTGAACGTCTCGATCGTTTCCTTGACCCGTTCATTTGCTGTTGGTAGCAATTCGTGTTGACAGTTTCACCAGGTTTTAGCAGCTCATAATAGATAACACCCTTCTGATCCCAGTCTTCGAACTTTTTCGGTGGTTCTCTACAATCTTCGTTTCTCACATCAAAATTACCACTTTTGAATTTTTTAAACCACTTGAAACACTGTGTGTTGCCAAGAGCATGATCACCGTAAGCTTCGACAAGAATTCGATGCGATTCTGCAGCAGTTTTCTTCAAGTGATAACAAAAAATCAGTGCTGTCCGCAAATCGTAGTTCTTAGGCACAAAACTCGACATGTTGATGCTTGTAGTAAATATACACTGGTATATTGAACTTGGGTTGTTGTCTACTGAAAATCAAATTGATTTTATTAGTTTATGAGTTTCCCCAGGTAACGCTGTCGAGTTTTTTTTATTGATTTTTCAACTTTTGGCAATACTGGAAAGTCAAAAACCCGATTTTCGCTAAAAAAATCGGCAAATTTGCTATTGTAAAATAAAATATAACAACAAATTTTTAAAAAACTCGACAGTATTACCTGGTGAAACTCATAAACTAATAAAATCAATTTGATTTTTTGATCTCAGATGATCCAGTGATGAGTTACAACCGACACCGCAAAACAGCTTTTTTTCGAGACGTCTCCGGAGATTTGTTGCTAACGGCTTAGTTTTTAATTTCAAGGCATGTTTGTATCAATGGCTTTAGTTTTGATCTTGAAACGAACAAAAAATCTAATGTTACTATGAATAATTTATTATTTGCATTGTTACAGCTTACGCATTAAATTCATAAAATTAGTTGGTACTTAAAAGCCCCCCCCCCCCCCCCATTTGTAGCCGAAACGTTTGCCTTTTTTATCCCCATAATATATTTCCTGCCTTTCAAAATCTTTGATATGTTTCCTCGATTATTGGTTTTTAATGGAAATTAAGTGACCCAATGCCAATATAAAGACACTATATCGAATTAGTTTTTAATATTTTCCATCGAAATTTTCAGAAAATATTCTTGAAAATCAAAAGTCCCCGCAAATGACACTTATTCGACTCAAAACTCGACATTTTCGCACACAAAAGAATATATTATACTGATAAAAATTCACTAATATTTTAAGGTTATTTTGTCGACAGATGTCCAACCTTACGACAGTGACGTTTTACATCTGTCAATGTCTATCAAAACTTACTGGTGGCACCAACTTTTGTCAAACGGTGGAAACTTATTTGTACACCTGATACGTTTTAGAAATAGACTATAAGACGAAAGCAGTTGAAATTCTGCGTTAAACACCTATAAGTCGAAGGCAATATGTCAATTTCATAAATCAATATCGCAACAAAATCAAATTTAAGATGTTTGTAAAAATTAATGTCAAGTCTGATAATAATAATCATTTTGAAAAGTTTGGAAGATCTTTCCAAACGTAAGTTTCTATTGAATTCAAATGACCCACTATTATCTTTCTGTAATCTTTTTCCTCAGGAACTGCAAAGGGCCAAAGTTAGTATAAAGATATTAATGCCTCTAATGATATTATAAATTGATTTTTAAGAAATTTGTGTCAGTAATTAAACAGTTTTTATTTCTAAAAAGATTTTTGTATTTAATTAAACCTTTGGTGGCTCCAGCAGAAAAAAAATCCAGAAATATATTAATAGATCACTAATATTACATGAAAATTTTTACTTTCTAAATGACTTTTATGGCCACGGATCAATCAATACAGCTAACTAAATCAATAAAATCAGTAAAATCAGATTTCCCCAAGATTTATCCACAATAATAAATTTTACTAGCTGAAATTTCAGGACATAATAAAGGACGTATTATCGGATGGCTGGAGATTTCAATGATTACTACTATCGGACTTATCATTAATGTTCACAAACATTTCAAATTTAATTTTGCTGTGGCATTAATTTATAGAATTGACATATTGCCTTCCACTCATAGTTTTTTAACGCAGAATTTAAATTGCTTTCGTCTTATACTCTTTTTCTAAACATGACAACTATTTCAACGTTTTGTGTAAATGAAGTTTTGCGCAGTTACATCTAACTGGAAATTTTGTTACGGTTTCGTAATTTTATGATAAACTTTATAATAATTCTGTTACAATTTGGTAGCTTTAAGATGCATTTCATGAAAATTCAGTTGACTTTTTTAATAATAAGAAATATTTAAGAAAATTCAGTCCATTTTTCGCAATTTTAAGATATCTTTACTCAAAAACATCATAAATATCGTCAAATTTTACGTTACCTTTGTAACATACAAATTTTGTCAAACTTCGAACATTTCTAACATTGTAGTTATCTCAACTTTGGTTTGAACTCGTTCAATCTCTTTCAATTTAATTTTCTCATGTAGCCTTTTGTACTTTTTTCTTAATTTGCATTCATTTACCAATAACACATTTTGCATGCAAAAGTCTTTTATTTTGACAGATTTGTGTAAAGTTTGTGCAAGATTACGTCCGTCATTACATGCAAAATTTATGCAAATCTGGCGCGAAATTTTAAATAAATTTCAATACAATAAAGAGAAATAGTTTTTATCAACTTTATATATATATATTTTTATATATATTTTTTATATATATTTTTATCTTTATATATATATATATATATATATATATATATATATATATATATATATATATATATATATTTTTTTTTTTTTAATACATTATAATACAACTATATACATCCAATCCAAAAATCCAAGTATTCACTATTTAAAGTTTTTTCTTCGATATATTCTGTAAAACTTTGACAAATAACAAAATTTATGAAAAAAATATGTTTCTATAAAATGTCAAAATTCATTTATTAAAATAAAATAAAAAGTTTTTAATTGAAAACAAAGCTGATTTACTATTAAAAATTACGAAGAATTACATAGAAATACAAGAGAAATTTGAACGAAATTTATGCAAAATGGCGGACGCAACCTTGCACTTATTACATGCAAATTTTATGCAAACAATTTAGTCAAATTTCAAACAAAATTTTTGTCAAAGCTGCTTTTAGGGGTGTATTACGATAAATCACAAAAATTTTTATAACCTAATACACTGAGAGACTTTTCGTTAGAATAAATCGTAAAAGTGAATCATATTTTAGTATAATATCGTTTCAAAGTGAGGCAAACAGGGTTTACGTATGAGAAATTAATATAGTGGTTTTCAAGCGGCGAAATTAATATTTTGGTTTGAATGAATGGAATATATGTTTTACGAACTGCTATGAAACCTACGAGAATTTGAAATTTACTATATCAAAGTTTCGAAGCGAAACAAAGAATATGTGAATCTGAAAACCACTATATGAAAAATCACTCACTCCACCAAAAAGTTTGACCTTCAGAAGGGACGTCTCCGGGTTATGGATTGTGGTGTCTTTTTCTAACGTGTGCGAAGCAAGAGGAAGATAGAGGGGAGAGCTTTGGGCACTCAGAAGAGGGGAGAGGTTTCAGTGGAAACACATACACAAATATTATTATCATACCTTAGTTATGTTCATATATTTAAGTACACAATGCTACACTATTTATATTCGCATGCACGCTTGAAATTAAATTTCAGAATCGCCTTTGGGTTCGAACCCCCTCTAACTCTACCTATATCTACATTAACTAAACGCATTCCTAACGCCTAAAGCCTCTCGGCTATTCTCGCTTACCATATTCCGAAATAAATGTCGCTTATAAGCCACTACTGAGTTGGGGGTTGGGCAGACTTGGATTCGAGTCTACGAAGCTATTCGGATAACGTCGGAAGTACTCGGACGACATTCTCAAACAAATTATATGAAAAACCGAGAATGAATGTTTTGATTTTTGCTGCGCGTCGTGAGGTTTCTGGCAAGTTCATATTCATAATATGAATTTCTCAAACATGCTTTCCAAAATGTGATATTCATTATTTATCTTATTCAAATTATTTTTAGACAACTTAGTAATCATAATATCATTTTCTCGTACTTTCAATTTCTCGAATAGAGATTCATAATATTTAGTATTTAAAATACTACTTTATCTTCTTCATATATTAATGACCGTTATTACTATATCAAACTTCGATGTCATAATATGAATAAGTATAATAAAGCCTCAGCTTTCCCCATTTTGAAACGATATTATACTAAATTTTGATTCATCTTTATCATTTACTCTAACGAAAAGTCTCTCAGTGTATAGCACTCCAATCAATTTTAATGAAAGCTGAGTCAACTATATTTTTCTAATACATTATATGGTTCAATTAATCTCTTCATTCAGTTCTCTACATTTAACTCCATGGTAGGTTTGAATTAACTGAAATATAGTTAGACCAACCATGACTTTTTACAATGTGAGTCAATTATACGAGTGTAATAAATGCTTGAAAGCGAGGATGGTCTCCTTTGAAAATATATTAAATTCCTCATAATATGAGATACTTTAATAAAATCAGGAATATGTCTCAAGTTGCTCTTTTCTTATCTATCTTCATGTAGTAACTATGTATTCACAAGATAGGGATTATGCTTCGCAGGAAATACTGAAAATTTTGAAGATTCTTTAATCGCAATATTTAATATGAAGGAAACAGTTCTTTGATGTACAGTGGATATTACTAGTTCACATCTGAAAAAAGAATATTAGCTGCAATAATTTTAAAAGCGTATTTTTAAACGTAATTTCTACATCGGAAAATATTTTTTGAAATATGAATAAACTATTTACACTCAATTCCATGTCACATTTTATTATTAGACATTAGATATTTATTAATCAGATAGAGAAACGCATTCACAAATTTTTACGCCCATAAAATAACTAGAAATTACCTATAAAATTGTTTGTATAGAAACGTAAGAAAAATAGCAGATCCTTTAAAGTAGTTTATTATCCAGTAAATCTTTGTATTTGATGGATTTCACAAAGACAGTTATAAAGCGGGCGATATTTTTAAACACTGAACTCCAGTTTCAAAGTATCAGCTCCCGAGTCGAAATATGGCGCTACTTTGACGCTCTTCGCACGCGTATTTGTAGGGGCTACGGGTTTGAAAGTAGAAGCTGATTCAATGCAATTTAGCCCCTCCTTAGCAACTCTTACAGGAACAAATTTCCAATTCTTCCTGAAGTAGAGGCTATGTAGGGGCTCATGTGAACCATGATAAACCCTACTTTACCACTCCACGTTCTCCCAACGCGGACTCCGCACATTACTGCGCAGACGTCACGCAAGGCACCTGATTGGTTGTTTTAAGCGCGTCATTTAAAATCCTTAAAATATCAGGTGTTTCTTGTTTATTATAAATAATGGTATTTTTACTTGTATAAATAACCATTACATCTGAACTAAGCAATTCCGAGCAAAAGATTGAATAATTCTCAGGATTTCTTAATTTCAATATAATAGTTGGTTATACAAGTCAAAATATCACTATTTATATTAAACAAAAATAAACATTCTATTTTTAGAATTTGAAGTCGCGCGGTGAAAAAAAACTGATCAAGCGCTTTGCACGACATGTGCATAATTAGTTTCAAAAACTTAAATTAACGTATTCTGAAGTGGAAATTAAAATTTTGAAATCCACATATTCCAATTTAGAAATATATTAAATTTAAGAATACAAGTAGTTGTAAGAAGTTAAATATATTATTGGTTTTATATTTCTGAGATTATAATTTATAAAGATTTTATAAAGCATTTTTATAAAGAAATAATTTTTTTATAAAGGATTTATAAAGATGTTAAAGTGTGTTCCTCGTCTGCAGGAAGTTTTAGTGGCAGTGGTAAGAATGCGTCGCCTTCAAGACCTACAAAAGCAAAGATATAAATTATAATGTTACATAATTATTTTTAACCTTTGCAAAATACATGAGTGTACAGTTTCATGGTAAGTATTTCTGAAAATAAATTTATTTAATCTGAAGAAAATTCATACTTAATATTAATATTAAGAGTAAATTAACAATGTTCATCGGTGATACGTGCAAACTTTTCATGGTTTTCTCTCTGTATTTTTATAGAAAAAATTTTTTTTGGACATTTGTTTACAAATTTAGTTATTTAGACCGATTTTAAAGTTTTACACTTACAAATTTTTTACATCACTTTTACCACAATGTTCATCGGTGATACGTGCAAATTTTTTATGTTTTTCTCTCTGTATTTTTATAGAAAAATTGTTTTTGGACAATTGTTTACAAATTTAGCTATTTAGACCTATTTTAAAGTTTTATACTCACAACTCTTTTTCATCATTTTTTTACCACAATGTTCATCGGTGAAACGTAAAAAATTTTCTTTGTTTCTCTTCGTATCTTCATAGAAAAAATTTATTCTTGTACAGTTTTCACATTTTTTTGCAAATTATAGCTATTTAGATCAGTTTTATAGTGTCATATGTATAATTCATCTATATTGTTTTACCAAAAATATTTATTGGTTTGTACAGTTTCAATTTTTTCTGCAAATTTAGGTATTTAGACCGATTTTATAGTGTAACTTTCGCAATTCTTTTATATCATTTCCTACCACAATTTTCATCAGTCACACGAAAAAATATCAACAATATCGAATATTATTAAGAGTAAAATTGAGTTAAACCATTTTTCCACTGTATGAGAAATGTTATCAACTTTTATAAAATCATCTTGATATCATATTTATTTTTTGGTCACGATTGATGAAATGAATGCAGTATTTTTTCAGATTTTAATAACTTGTTAATAATAAGTAATTAAATTTTTTTGAATAATAGTTTGCAACTTTCACATTTTTTTTCTTACCTTGTTTGCGTGTCGCCTCCTCTTGTGTGTGTAACTTAACCTTCTTACGAGCGTTTTTAAATCTAGAAGTGTCGTTTTTCGACGAGTTCCGCTTAATTTTTGCCTCCCTATATTTTCGTTTATTTGCAGCTATCTTGCTGATGTACTCTATGAGTTCCTTCTGTTCAACGGGAGGAAATTTTTCATTGACCCATTCTGTGAAAAAAATAGACGATTTTAATTTACTTTTCTTAATTGAAGAATAGTATATTACAATACAAGGGGCGAAACAAAGCGATTGCAATGAGTGTGAAGTTTGTTGCCCGAGTGAAGCGAGGGCTGCAATCACATGAGTTTCATTCGCTGTGTTTTGTTTCAAGTAATGTATACTACTTCTCATAGCAACTCTTGTGAGAATCTGATTAGCTGTAACTGTGGAGCGGATTGAAACAGCGACTTTCAACCCTAGGGTTGAAAATCGTAGTTTCAACCCGCTCTACAGGTACCGAAAATCGGATTTTCAAAGGAGGCGCTATGAAAAGTAATTTCTATCTGCAAATGTGGATTTTTACCTAGTAATCCATTAAATAATTTAAAGTCGATGGGGGGTCGGCTTGTTCTTTTTCCAGTGCTTGAATAGTTCGCTATACTGGAACCGTATACTTCGAGGATTGTCTCGCGCACCAGGATCTTCCAATTTTTTGTTCGTTCTGCCAGCAATTCTAAATAAACTTTTTTAGTTTTTGTTAGATAAAACCCACAGTTTGGCGATATTTCCTCCTACAACGAAATGCAATGTAAAACAACAGAAATAATTCTATCAATATCAATTTTCGAAAATTATGTACTTACCATTTTTTCATCGGGTTTAAAATAATAATCCGGTATCTACATAAAAACAAATGCAAAGTATTTATTATATTCAGATTGAGTGCATTATCATAATTGTGGACTATTTATATTACCGAAATCAGTTGCTTCGATTGCTCATCCACTCTTTTCTGGTTTTCATATGAGCGTTTCATCGCTTGCAAAAGTTGCTCTTGAATAAAAATGTCCCTCCGTGTAACTATTGAAAATTTAAGAAGTAAATAATAAATTCGTTATAAATGAACGTGTACAGATTCTCGATGAAAAAAGGATTTTTATTGTTATTATTAATGTAGGTTATGTCTCTACAGTTAAGTGATGAAAAGGTTAATAATATTATATATATATAGGAATAGAAATACTTACTTTTCCCTACAGTGATGCCTGATAATACTCCAATTCCATGTTCTGAATCGGTAGAAGTTATGTGACGGTTATCTATGGATGAAACAGTACTTTCGCAACTACTGTCATCAGATTCTTCTGTTCTTCCGACAAGTTTTTTTACATTTACAGGAGTGTGTGATGTTGAGGGAAGGAAGTGTGCTTGATCAAGAGAATTTTGTGCAGAATTATCTACTGCTTTTTGATCACTGAATGTGACTGATTGAACTGGTGCTTGTTCATGATTATAATACAGTGCTGTTCTGTTAGACGTTTGATGGACAGAAGTGTGTGATGTTGAGGGAAGGAAGTGTTTTTGATCAATATAATTTTGTTCAGAGTTATCAACTGATTTTGGTTCATTAGATCGGTGTGTTTGAACGGGTGCTTGGCTACGATTATGATAGAGTGTTGGTGTGTTAAGTATTGTTTGATTGGAAGAAGTGTGTGATGTTGAGGGAAGGAAGTGTGCTTGATCAAGTGAATTTTGTGCAGAATTATCAACTGCTTTTTGATCACTAAATGTGACTGATTGAACTGGTGCTTGTTCATGATTATAATACACTGCTGTTCTGTTAGACGTTTGATGGACAGAAGTGTGTGATGTTGAGGGAAGGAAGTGTTTTTGATCAAGATAATTTTGTTCAGAGTTATCAACTGATTTTGGTTCATTATATGTGCGTGTTTCAACGTGTGCTTGGTCTAAATTACGTGGATCGGCTGTTTCTGCTAGGAATGTAATATTCGCTTTCATTAACTCTGAAAGAGGTACAACGCATGACGGAAATCTTGTAGAGGGACCTGAATTTCCATTTGTGGGATTATTGAAGGCTATTGGAGAAGTCTTTTTTATTATATCGCCCCATTGTTTCTTATTAGACTGTAGACATTTCTTCTCGTTCTTCATCTTTCCTTTTAATTCTTTTTCTTTATCCATGATATCTTGTGAAAAAATTTTTTGTGACTCGTCAAGAATGACCCCCTCCTCAGTGACTATGACTCGCAGGAGTTGATTTTCATTATCTAAAAAATAAAAGTACTCAAAGTTTTAGGAACTAAATACCTCTCACGGGAAATATTATCATTAGATACATTTTTACTGTAGACTAGTAAGGTAAATGTACCAGTCGTTGCGCTGGTACCAGTCGTTGCGCTGTCGAGCATATTTTACGTAAAATTAAGAAAATTACTTTATATTTTTGTGTTCAAGTTGAAGATATCGTTGAACATAAGGTTATTATTTATCGCTCATAACAAATTTTTAATGTAAATGCTTACTCAAAAATGGTAAAAAATAAAATATTTCGGAATGTTCAAATCGTAGTTCATAAAATGACTGTGCTTATTTTTTATGCAAATGGAACTCTTCTCGCATTTAAGTATTTATATCAATTTATTCGACATCAATTTTGAAAGTTTTTGATTTATATTTGTGATAACCCTTATATAACAATAAATAATACAATAATAAATTTCTTGCGCAAAGACTGGGCCAAACGCATTTTTTCATATTTTCGACTATTTGTTAATAAGTGTTGAAAATTTTCAGAATAATAAGCTTTGCAATACAAATCAAAAGTGTCTTTCAAAATGTGATTCGATTAATATGACAAAAAATTTTATTTTTCTATAATTAAATTCAATAGTCCTCGAAGGGTTTCCTTAACCGCGCAACGACTGGTACATTTACCTTATTCCATTCTTAAATTGAAGAGCAAAAAATATCCTATTTCAATACTTTGAGTTCAACTGTTGTTCTTATTAACAGTTCATTGCTATCGGATCACCTATGTTCAGCTATTGATAGTCTTTTAATTTTTTATAATCTAAAATTGAAATTTTGTCCTCGATAATAGTGTGAAAGGTAATAGAATTTTACATTCGATAAGCCCAGGTTAAAGGCAAAATGACAATTTTATGAAAGAAAATTGCAAGAAATGTGAAATTTTTATGTTTTTGAAAAATATTAATAACTTTAAAAATAATTAACGTTTTTGAAACTCTTAAGCTCATATTAAAGGTACATTTTCTTAGCATTTCGATAAATTATTTTTATATTTTTGAAGGTTTTCCCCCCGACGCAAGCAAAGATTGAAGTTGGTATAAAAAAATTGTGAAATTTCAAACAAAGATCCAAACAATGATACTCTGCACAATAATTGAAAAACATTCAAAATATGAATATTTCCACAAATATTACTAACTTTTATCAAAATATGATATACAATGATTTTTTAAAATGTCTTGTTGGTTGTACACATTTTTGAAATTTCTTGACTTTTTTGTTCCAACTTCAGTCTGGCTGCATCTTGGGAAAAAGTTTCAAAAGTATATAAATAATTTATGGAATTGCTCTGGAAGTTTACCTTTAAAATAAGCTGAATAAATTTTAAACGTTCAATATCTTCAGAGTTGTTAATATTTATTAATATTTTCATGTTTTTTTGCAGTATGTTTTTATAAAATTGTCATTTTGTCTTCAACTTGGGCTTATTGAACGTAGTACTTTATTAATTTTGATATTGTTAGCAGGAAAAAAATTTTCATTTTATATTACAAAAAGTAAAGGATTTCAGCAACAGATGAAAAAACCGGCAGCCCGATAGCAATGGACAGTAGTGTACATCGAAACCCTGAAATTTTTTTTGTATACAATATACACCACTAAATATTTTTAAGTGTAATATTGGCAGCCATAACTTTTTATTAATTTGAACATTGCTTACCTCATTAGAGACAGACACAATGATTCACTATTTCAATCTTTACATTGAAAAATGTGTCACTTGAAAGTAAAAGGTCTGAAAATGAAATAATATCGACTTGGAAGGTTGGGGAATTTAAAAATTCGTAATGATTTTAAATTGAAAGGATTATATTGTGAATATAATAAATTTTAATTAAAGTTATCAAAAATTTAATAGTTCTAAATAAATTTATCAATTATTATTTTGTTTAAAAAACTTAATTTATTATTTTAAAGCGAAATGTTCAATATTGCCAGAAAAATTCTTGAAGGTAGTTCTTCCGCGAAAAATAGACCTCAGGCAAAAATAGATAATGTTACTTTCAAGAATAGCAATATTTTTATTGAAGAGATCATCTGAAAGAAAAGAGATTGTTTTCCAACAAAAAATTTTAAACTTAAAAAAATAATTCATTTAACAAATTTTATTTTCACCCGAACTTTTTTTTGTCGCATCGTACTAAATTATGAAAACTGATGTGATTCTAATATATCACGGATCATTTTTACAGGAAAAAGATTCTCTACAACTTAACTGTTTCCAAATTTCTAAAATGAACAAATTATTACCAAGTTCAGCAATTTTTTGAAAAGAATTTTGTTTTGGAAAAATGATTTATAATGGCTTCAGCCATTAAAGAATTTATTTTAAATAATTGGAAACGGTAAAGTTGCAAAGATTCTTTTTCCTGAAAAAATGATTTGTGATTTATTGGAATCGCATAATTTTGTAAAATTTGGTATGAAGCGATAAAGAAAAAAGTTCGACAAGAATAAAATTTGTTAAATACATTATTTTTTCTGCATTTGAAATTTCTTTCATGGAAAATAATCTTTTCTCTTCCAAATTAGCCCTTCAATAATAATATTGCTATTCTTGAAAGCAAAATTATCTATTTTTCCTGAGGTCCAATTTTTGTGGACGAACTACCCCAAAGATTTGTTTAAAAGACGACTTTTGTGAATTCTTTGATTCTCAAACAGTTAAGATTTATGAAAAATTTCCATGTCAAGTACGGTACATGTAGAGGAATTTTTACTCAAATTAAGAAATTATATTCTGAGTATTGTCCGTCAAGAATCAAAACGTGCAGGTTGATGCCGGTCGATGAGGCTTAGTTAAGGTTATGGATTTGAAGGAAAGGCTTCATGCTTGTTTATTGGAAAAATAGTTCGGTTTAATGATTTACTTACCACTAATTGCCAACACTCTTGCTTTTAATAGAAAAGTTTTCTTGCTTTTCACGTCATTCCATTTTAATGTGGCTATTGTATCCACTTCTTGGCTTTTCTTTGGCACCATACTTAATGGAATTACATCTTTCTTCCGGTCATCCATCCACCAAATAAGAGCAAATTTCTTCACGCGTTTACTCATTCTAATTGTCCGTATATTTATTGGTACGTACTATTAGTAATAATATTCAAACACTTTCGTAGTCTCGAAAAAAACCGCGAGAACAAATTCACGGAATTGCTGGGTGAAAGTGTGCTCAGAACTGATACCGACGCAGTCACAACTACAGAAGCACCTTCTGTTCGTGTTCTGTTCTCATTGGTCGCAGTTAGCGCGTAATTCAAAACGGCATTAACAATTTACTTTCTTAGAATTCCAAACACTAAATTATTGTATATTGCAGTAAACATGTATTTTAATAAAAAATATGCTTGTAAAGCAATTTATAATAATTATTAATTTTCATTATGAGGATTATTTTTAATACCCGTTTACCCGTTTTTAATACCCGCGAACTGTGCCCAGTCAGCGCGCCGCCCTAACGCAAGCGCAGTACTTCATCTCGCCCACATTAGGATCAGGAGATCGCTCATCGTGGACCGGTGCGGTGGACAGAGTGTCAACAAACGCACATGGAGTAGACAGATGTAAATTTCAGACAACGTTTCAGATCATTTACAATAAAAAGTATTGTTTTCATAATGTCGTACAAATCATTGGAAGGCGTCGGAAGGAGACAACTCAGGGCACGATTAGATGCAATTGTAGAAAATCGTCCCGATGATGCTGTACAAGATCGTGACGAAAATCCGCCAAACTTTCCACCTGATGAAAGGTAAACATCACCCATCATAGATATCTCTACAAACGGAACATTAAAATATTTTATCGATTTTATATTAATGCAAATGATCTACCTTGAATACTTCTTGTGTTCAATTAAGCGATTGAATTTTGATGTTACACTGAGAAGTCTTTATTTTACTACAAATCTACTAACATTCAAAATTTTTCTCTTCGTAGCGAGAAGGTTATTACTTGGTTCTAATATATCTAATGTGAACATAATAATTTAATATGCAATTCTAATGCATTTAATGGATTGTCGTATAAGAAGTAAAGAAATTAAAGTTAGATCAAGTTTTCGTCGTAGAAAACCAATTTCAAAGTTACTGTTTATAACAATGATAAATATTATAAGGAAGAAAGTATAAAAGATTAAAGTTTTCTTATTTTCTTGACAATTGGTACCTTTATCCTATACAAATATAAAATTTGTTTTCATTACAAAAATTAATAATAATTCCTTTTACACAAATAGAATAGAAGAAATACGTCAACAGATTCAAGAGGAAGCAATGCAAGGACTCCCTTTAAATGGAAATGTTTTGAGAGATGAGTAAGTTATGCTCGATACTTTAGAATACTGATATTTGTAATGCGATATTTACATTCTACAAACGTTAATGTGAATAAATGTCAAACTAGCCGCAATTATGTAGCAGTTACTTGATTAATTAATTTCTGCAAATTAAATAAATAATATTCGATTGTGAATGCACAATATTTTAAAGATATGTTCCGAAAAGTTACAAAAAAGTTCAAAAGATATTAAAATATTGTAACGGATTATAAAATGTGTTGGCTAGTTTTCGATTCATTTCATGTCATCGGCATATTCTACATTATTTCATATTCTATGCTTTAAATAGGGTCATGGAAGGAGCAGCCGTCGAAAACGCGAGTGACGAAGACGATGATGCCGATTTTCATTCGAGTGAAGAAGGTTTCAGTGAACCTGATACTGATAATGAAGATGGGGTCCTTGAAAATGAGCCTAGAATTTTTAATCTTGAAAACCGTAATCAACCGTTATACCGTGGTGCTGAAATATCCGTTGAAGGTAGCATGTTACTGATTTTAGCTCTTCTTTTACACCACAACCTTGCAATGGAATGCATCGCGGATATTATATGTGTTTTGCAATTGCACTGCTTGAGTGAGAATTTAGTGACAAACAGTCTATACAAATTCCGAAAATTTTTTAACATTCGCAACAATGTATTAATAAAACATTATTACTGTTCAACTTGCTTTGGAGATTTGAGATCGTTGAATGATAATTGTGAGGTGTGTGTGGGCCAGAAGAAGTCTTATTTTATCCGGCTACCACTTAGGGAACAGCTACAAGAATTATATGCAAGACGTGGATTTCATGATAAACTTCAATGGCGATTTGAAAGACCCAGACAAGTACTAAACAGCATATCGGATATATACGATGGACATTTATACCAGGAATGGTCGCGTAACGGCTTTCTAGCCGACACTCGCAATATCTCTTTTTCGTGGTTCACTGATGGAGTTCCTGTCTTCAAATCGTCTAAAATTAGTATGTGGCCAGTTTATTTAACTGTTAACGAATTGCCATTTGAAATTCGTAAAAAAAGAGAAAATACGTTGCTTCTTGGGTACTGGTTTGATAATAAGAAGCCCATAATGAATGCATTCTTTAGTAAATTTAGAGAAGACTTACAACAAATTTTTGATGGAATTGAAGTTACTTTATCTGATAATACCGCCCTTACTGTGAGAGGAGTGCTTTTGATGGGAGTATGCGACCTTCCTGCTAAATATGAATGTTTAAATTTTATACAATATAATGGTGATTACGGATGTGCTTCGTGTTTATATAAAGGTGAAAGTTTTTTATTACAATCTGGAGGTAGAGTCCACATTTATCCATATGAAGAAGAATTATCTCTGAGGACTTTACGCGAAACTCTCTTGCATGCCGATAGAGCAACTCTGAATCAGCCCGTGATGGGAGTAAAAGGTCACACAATTTTTTCTAGACTCATGCCAGATTTTATACGTGGTGTGGGAATCGATCGTATGCACGGTGCTGATGGTGGCATTTTAAAGAAAATGATGTCTTTATTTTTTGATTCGGAATTTAAAGGCAAGTCATTTTCACTATACAACGTGATTGATGTCATCAACACTCGATTGGCAACTATAAAACCGCCAAATTTTATTCATCGCATGCCGCGAACGGTGTTAGATTTAACCCATTGGAAAGTGTCAGAATTAAAATATTTTCTGTTCTATTACTCTCTTCCCATCTTCGAAGGAATAATGCGATTAGATTATTTTGAGCATTTTTTACGTTTTGTTTTGGGATTAGCAATTTTGAGTTCTGAACAAATTACTGATCAAATGTTGTTTACAGCTCGAGACTTATTACGTAGATTTGTCCGAGAGTTTCAAGACATGTATGGACTCCAATTTTGTACTATAAATGTACATCAGCTTTTACATTACGCAGATTGTGTACAAAATTTAGGACCATTATGGGCTTACACATGTTATGAGTATGAAAATTTGAATGGGCAATACTTAAAACTCATTCATGGTACTCGTCGCATAGACACACAAATTTCTAGATCACACAATCAATTCCTGAAAATGATAGGATTAATCGAAACTGTAGAAGATGAAAAGATTCGTGAATTTTGTTTAAAAAGAAAAAAACAAGTAAAAATTACACAACAATTGCACCCTCATTGTTATAGTGTTGGTGTGTATAAAACTTTTGATGAAATACCAGGTATCGTCAGAAATGCTCTCGCTGAGAAAGGTATTGCTTTACATGATGTAACTATGTGGAATTATCATCGATTGCTGAAATATAATAAATTATATATATCTGCAATGTACGGCCGAGCAACGAAAACTTCATCTTCTACAGTTTCGTTTTTCGATGAAGGTGTAAAGCAACTTGGTAGTATCAATTATTTTGTAAAAGTATCATATTGTAATTGTATACAACAACCTTGCGATTGCGAAAACGAGCACTATGCAATAATTAAAACACTTCAATGTGACAGTGCATTTGTCGGAATGGGAGATGTAAGTGTCTACAGTACGATTGACTTTTTATACAAATGCCAAAATTTAAATAATTTTAAAGCTGTTCCTATTTCAGCACTTATAACACCTTGTATTTGTATTAACTTAGATGATGAGATTTATGTAGCAATACCTATTAATAATAAAGAAATTGAATAACGTTTGTAATATTGTGTACATTTTTAAACAATAAAAACTATTTCCAAAATGTACATTTATTGCGAGAAAATAATTATTAATTTTTACATTTTCCATAAACTGGTAACAATATTTGAATAACATTATTCCTCAAACATCAAATTATGTTATATGTATATGGAAGTGACAAGCATATATACGACTATATTGCAATTGAAAATAATAAAAAATTATTTTTTCATTTTTTTAAAAATAAATTATTTTGTTGTGAAATTGTACAATTCAGAACTAAAGGAGCGTTTCAAGAGAAATTAAAAACAGTATAAAGATTGCATAGCGTTAAAACAGGACTCAAAATATGTTATTGGACTTATAGAGGTTTAAAGGAGATGGTGATCACAAACGTAGTTTTAGGGGCAAGACCTTTATTGTAGGGGCTATAACTTTGTAGAATCAAAATAGAATGAAAATATTTCGAAGAGCGGTAAAGTAGGAGCTAGTAATAGATAGTATAACAAGGAGTCCCAAAGTAGAGGTAAAAGTTCTACTTGGAGCGGTAAAGTCGCGCCATATTTCGACTCGGGCTGCTATCGCGATTTCCAGCCTATGGGTTTAAATGACGACTACCATTTTTATGGAATTTCTATTGTACACGGAGAAACTTTGGTGGGTAATCTCTACAATAAAGTTTGCTGAAACTTGGATATAGTCACATTTTGTTAATCTGTACTTATTATTTAATGAGTATATTCTGTACTATGTTTTAAAGAATACAAAGAAGCATTGTAATTTTGCAATCATCAAATTCGATTATTTTAATAAGTGCTACTAAATACATAAGTAGGAATTAATTATTAAATTTTTAATTAACTTATTACTAAATCATTTGGAACTTCTTATAAAATAAATATCACTTCATTACGAATTCATAGTTTTCACTAATTGTTAATAAATAGGCTTAAGGCTATGAATCAATCAGATAACGTGACCAAATTCCTGTAAAATTTCGTTTAAGATAACTTCCCTATTTTACAAAATGTCTTCCTCGAAATTTGGGAAATATAGCAGAAAACGATAAAGAACGTCTATCAACTTCGTTTGAATAAAATTTTACAGTTAACTGTAATTGAGACGCTTAGAGCAAAAGGAAAGTAAATATTGTTGTCATAGAAAAGTGAAACACGAAAACGGTTGGAGAAAAAGGAAGACAAATCTTCTTCAGCGGTAAAGCGAAACAAAATAAAGTTGGAGAAAAAGGAAGACAAATCTTCTTCAGCGGTAAAGCGAAACAAAATAAAGTTGGAGGAAAAGAATGACTCGGTTGTCTCGCTTTTGCTCCAACATTAAAGCAGGGTGACCGAGTCGCTCTTTTGCTCCAACTTCATTTTGTTTCGTTTTACCGCTGAAGAAGATTTGTCTTCCTTTTTCTCCAACTTTATTTTGTTTCGCTTTACCGCTGAAGAAGATTTGTCTCCCTTCTGCTCCAACCGTTTTTATATTTCACTTTTCTATGACAACAACATTTACTTTTCTTTTGCTCTAAGCGCCTCAATTGTTACATTTCCTAAATTTTCAGAAAAATACTTTGTAAATTAAAAAACTCATTTTACATGAACGAATAAATATATAATTTAGTCACGTGGTTCGATTGATCCGTGGCCTTAATATACCAAAGAATTTGGTAGGCGACTTCATTTATTTCCATGAATAGATTTCTCATAATTTAGATTTACAGAACCCATGTTCGCAATAGTGATTTTGTTTCTTGATGTTTCAGTGTAATAAAAAAAAACAAAAATTCATGTGAGGCTTTTTTGAATATTTCTATTTACTCTAAATTATTCTTCTCTTTATCTACAAAGATTAATTGTGATAAGATGAGATAAAATTGTGTGAAATTGTTCTGTTAAATTGACACAATTCAAAAGAACATGTTTATCTTGAATTACATAGAAGTAAATGCAGTCCCGTTTTTGGCATTAAATTTTCGACATTTTGCATAGTAACTGTTTCTTCCCACGAGTATGTTTAAGATAATAATACTGCACTTACACATGCAGGAATTCTGACATCATAGATAGATACAGTTACAAAAGTATATAGGATTTCGTGAGAAAATGCCACTTTAAATTAATTGCAGAGATTTCCGTGTCTCGATATTCTCTGCAGAATTGCGCATTGGTATCAGTGTTCTTGATAGGAATTTTCGCCAATGATTGTAGAGATTTCGATGGTAGTGCATAATCCAAGGAGAAATATATGTATAATTTATGATATCGAGCTAATTGGAAATTTGATCGACATGAAATTCAAGTGAAAATTGGAGAATATAATCTGAATAAAAATTTATGAAATTGATCCCCTAATTCTCAAAATAAACCCTATTTCAAGTGTTAATTACATTATCAGAAGAAAGTTCAAATAAGAACTTTATTATCTAAATTTAATGTTTCAAAATTGTTTAATTCTGGAAAACATCTATTTTTTGCTTCTTCAACTCTTTTGAAACAGAGATTTTCTGTGAGGGAAGAAAAATATATGGTTCAAATAGGGTCCAAACCAGACCCCGGGCCTGGAAAATGAGTTAGTTAATAAATAAATTTTTCTGATCCCAACAAGTTTCGTATTTAAAGTCTTTATTTCGAAAACACAATCATTAACACACTGAGAAAATAGTCTGGTTAAAAAAGGAGAGCTGTACTAGTAATTCCGGTTAAAAATGTTAGAAATTCTAGTAAACACTTTTCGGTTGTTTTGATCTTTTATTCCAGTTAACGTAATAAAATTTTCTAGTTGATATCACCGTAATTTTTCTTGTAGAAAACTTCCCGTTGCATTTATGCTTATATTCTGGTAAATTTAACTAATTTAGTCCATTTAACGTTACCATATTTCTAGTTAAATTTACTAAAATTTCCCGGTTTAATGCTAACATAACCTTAAAAATAAATAATGATTTAAAGACGTGGGGGTTATAATTTTCAAAATGGAATTTTGTTTATACTATTATTAAAAATGTATGTTTGAATACATATAAATCTACAATCTACAAATTTCTTTACCTTTGAATTTTTCCTTTAAGTTATCTAACTTCTACTCATTTAACACCTTGTATACTGTATTCTCTATTTTTTTGAAACTTTTTAAAAGTAATTCGAGACAAGATGCGAGATCTTTAAGGTGGCTTGAGCGTTTTTGAAAAAAATTACAGATTGCTCTGAAACTTAGAGATTATCTTAATAAAATATGCTAGATTCATTTGGAAAAAAGAAATACCGTGGTTGACGATGTCAATGCCGAAAAAATCGCTACCGAAAAAATGTCAGTTTAACACGTAGTCTTATGGGATTCCTCATCAAAATCGGCGAAACTTCGGAACAAAACACAAGTCCCCATAAATCAAATATATAATAGTACTTTCGGTTTCGAGGAATCTATTAGTATTATAAAAACAAAGGGTTGACGACTTCAATCAAGAGAAAATTGCGAGAAAAGTACAGAATATAAAAAACCGCCTCGAGGTGAAACTAATAAATTTTTACTATCACTTTTTTCAGGGGACATTTCCGTGATTTCTTACCCTTCTACTCAGATGTAACTATAATACATATGATTATTAAAAAAATAAGTAGCAATGAGCATTCATGTAACACGTGCCCCCACGGTGCCCCTCACTTCATACAACACCAAACGATCAAGCCACCTTAAGATCCCTTTGAACTCTACCTTGTTATCGTTTTCACTTGTTTTTGCAAACGGCCTAATGTATAATATAACTAACAGGAAACCGGTGTCAGCATGTACACTCTAGATTTCCTACAACGTGCATTCCCTTATACGAGCGCATCACCGTTCTCTACAACGATCAACTGATCGACCACTCTTCCCCCACTACTATGGGATAAGACGCGCTCGAATATGAAACAGTAATTAATATTATTTTAGGTTAGGATCGATAATGGCTAATTTTCTCGTACTATATTAGGTTGATCGAACTGTATTGCCGATTTTTTCATGCAAACTAAACACATTTTTTTGAATACAAGGAATGAACTTTAATAAATTATATATTTTCCATTTTGTTCAATGACCTTTTGCCATCTTTCTGGTAACTTTATTATTTCACGCTCATAGAAGTTCTGGTCTTTATCCGCAAAAAACTGAATCAAGTGCGATTTCATAGCTTCATCATCATTGAAAGTTTTACCATTCAAGGAGTTCTGCAAAAATCGAAATAAATAGTAATCTGATGGTGGAAGGTCAGGGCTATATGGTGGATGTAACATCACTTACCAACTAAGCCTTAATAATTTTTGGCGAGTGGCTAAAGATGTGTGTGGTGTAGTTACATGACGATCCGATTCCATTATGGCTTTGATTTGGGCATCATCAACTTCATTTGGCCGACTTGAACGTTGCTCATCTTTGAGTGAAAATCCCCAGAACGAAATTTATCAAACCATTTTCGACACTGTCTGTCTTTTAAGGCTTCCTCATCATACACGTCACGTAACGTTTTAGCAGCCCGTGTTGCGTTCTTTCCTTTACGGCAATAAAAAATAAAAATATGATGAAAATGCTCGTTTTTACACACCATCTTAAAGTTGATGCCAAACTAACAACTGTATACGAAATTACACGCAATTTGTTTGTACACTTTTATACTCAGGCCGTGCAAACTCAATGCATAGATGGTGGACGATTAGCAACTAGCGCCGCGTACAACTGTGCATATGAACTATAGTGCACATACATGCATACGTAGGTTCTTTAAATGCGTTGTAGAGAATATAATTAAAAGGAAATTGAAGATTGAATGCAAAATTATCAAAATCTAATTCAAGAATAAGAAGTTGATATTAACTTCTCAATCTTGAATTATATTCTCACAATTTTGCATTAAATTTTGGTTTTGTCGTAATAAGTAAAAATCAAAAATATTTTTAAATTGTATTTTTATTTTCAGAAGATATACAGAAAATTTTCCTGTGCAACGAACTGCGAACCTTAAAAGCATATGAAAATGTCGATGAGAAATAAAAAATTTCCTTTCTACTACTGACGGTATTTTAACTACGACAAGTAGGAATTCGCGCAAGCTTCTATCCATCGTTGCCCGGCATCTCCTCTTTTCGGAAACCGATAAATGGGCACACTTTCCTTCTGACGCTTTTTGGTGGTATACACCCACGAACAGCACACTGAATTACGTATTTTTTATCCATGATAATGTACAATCACGCACAATGAATTGTTAAATACTTGTAATGTCTTATAAATAACAATGGCGGAACGCATATGATGCCAGTTCTCCTTGCGCACTCAGCCCACTCGCAAAAACTAGCGCCGCGTACAACTGTGCACTTTAACTAAGCTACGCGAACACCTCATCCATTAGAGGTTAACCGGCCCTGTGGATACTCGAGCTTCTCGTTCGAGGGAATCTCGAGTGTATACCGAAAAATGAAAAGGCGCCAGATTGATTAGACAGTAACGCGGTCAACGGAGTATCTTAAAACTACTTTTACTATATTTTCCTGTTACATTGACTGGAAAATAATACCAGAATATATATAACCAGAATTTTTTAACCATAATAAGTAAACAATTTTTCTGGTGAAATTAACTATAAGTTTAGTCATTTTAACCCGATATTTTCTAACCGCTTGGCTTTAGTAAATTTACCCGAACATTTTTTTTCTCAGTTCAGTTATTTGTAAGTTTCTACAATTTTTGTACATCCTATACATAAATTACTAACTGAACAAATGTGTAAATTTCAATGATTTAAGAAATTCCTTAAAGTTGCCCTGGTGTGAAATGAAACGCCTACTCTAATCTGGAGCTGGATAAATAGAGAATAGAATAAAATAATTTTAATTCGCTCACCAACTATAAATTTTACAGGAAATAATAAATTTTAATCCAATTTCTTCAAATTATTCCGATAATATGAATTATTTAAATAAATCTACCAAATCCTCAAATTTAATTTAAGCATGTTATGTTGATATAATTAAATGCGTACCTCTGAACATTTATGCTTTTCAAGTTTCTGTCGTTTCATGTGCAGCAAACTGGGATTTCTGAAGCAACAAACGGCTTGTTGTAATCCCATTTCTGGAATATCTCACTCATGTAGACCGTAGTAGTTAATACGTATCTCGCCCCTTCTGTTCACAATTGTACTCATACATACACTGACATGGAAAAGTTATGCCTGAATTAAAGCACGAGTTATCAGACATGAATTGCGATCCCTTTGTATAAAACACTTAAACCATTAGAAGTCAGTTGTGACTGCTAAGTAGTTATCTACGATTCCTAATTTATTTCGAAGTGATTAATTCTTTCTAATCAATCCACAATATGATTTCTTAATAAGACAATAGTATTTTATCGAATTCCATATCTATTTTCATTCATAAAAAATACCCTTCTCGTATGTGGCATATTTTTCACGTCAAAATGAAAAATGCACTTTTACCATTTTTCGCAACTCAATGGTTACTGTTTTTTTATAAATGCGCATACATTTTTATAAATACTTTATTCTCATCTAAATTGTTTTCCGTGGTCCAGAACAGGCCCGGGCCTGGGAATGGGCTGGCAAAATAATGATCCCTTCTAGAAATAATCGATTGGACACGATTAGATTCAATTGATCCGATAGAGAACGATAAAGAAGCACGATTGGAAACAATTGAATTAATTGATTTCTATTGTGAAATACGATTGGAAACAATTAAGTTGATTGATTTCTATCGTGTTACTTAATCTTTCTCAATCGGGTCAACCGAATCCAATCGTGCCCAATCGATGATTTCTAGAAGGGACTACAACGCGACACTCAAAAAAAAGTCTGGTTAAAACAACCAGAATTCCGGTTATTTCAACTGGAAAAAAATGTTACGGAGAGCCGTACTAGTAATTCCAGTTAAGAAAGTTAGAAATTCTACTAAACACTTTTCGGTTGTTTTGATCTTTCATTCCAGTTTATGTAATAAAATTTTCTAGTAGATATCACTGTAATTTTTCTAATGAAAAATTTCTCGTTACATTCATGGTTATATTCCAGTAAATTTAACTAATTTAGTCAATTTGAATGCTAACATAACCTTAAAAATAAAAAATGATTTAAAGACAAGAGGAATTATAATTTTCAAAATTAAAACATATAATTATTGTTAGATTATTTTATTTTGTTTATATTATTATTAAAAATGTACATTTGAATACATGTGAATCCATAATCTATCAATTTCTTTACCTTTGAATTTTTCCTTTAAGTTATCTAACTTCCACTCACTTAACATCTTGTACACTTTATTCTATATTTCTTTGAAACTTTGTAAAAATAATTCGAGACAAGATGCGAGATCTTTAAGATTCCTTTGTACACTACCTTGTTTTAGTTTTCACTTGTTTTAGCAAACGGCCTAATGCATAACGTAACTAACAGGAAACCGGTATCAACATCCATAGTGAAAACTAAAAGGCACCAGATTGTGTAGACAGTAACGTTGCCAACGGCGTATCTTGAAACTACTTTTAATATATTTTCCTGTAACATTAATTGTAATGATAATACCAGAATATACACGGTGACCCATTTTAATCTACAATCCCAAATATCTTCTAAAATACTTTATCTACGAAAAAATGGTTTGGATAAAGGTTGACCAGGACCGAGGGGGACATTTGACTGTACCATCAATTTTGACCTTGAGGTCAATTTTCAAGGTCAAATGGAGGTAAAACCCTTTTCTTAAATGAGAACCCCTATTTTTGACTGCGGATTTGAAAAGAGCGGGAAATTTCACGTAAAAATGACCTGTGGAAAAATGTTTTTTGTGACCTTGGAAAGGTAAAAAATCAAGGCCAAATGTCCGAGAAACGACCAGATGCCCTTTTTCTGAATTTTCTTCGTTTTTCGGGGTAATTAAACGTTCAAGATCCTTCACAAAAGTCAATGAAATTTTAAGGTGTATATCACCTTGACCATCCTGACCTTAAGGTCCATTTTCAAGGTGACTTGAGGGTCAAGACGATTTTTCTTAGATTGAACTCTGTACCCGGATAAATTTTTGTTGTTGAATTCAGTTCATTTTTGACCTTTTCAAATCCGCAGTCAAAAATAGGGGTTCTCATTTAAGAAAAGGGTCCTACCTCCATTTGACCTTGAAGATTGACCTCAAGGTCAAAATTGATAGTATAGTCAAATGTTTCCCTCGGTCCTGGTCAACCTTTGTCCGAACCATTTTTTCGTAGATAAAGTATTTTAGAAGTTATTTGGGATTATAGATTAAAATGGGTCACCGTGTATACGATCAGAATTTTTTAACCATAAGAAGTAAACAATTTTTCTGGTGAAATTAACTAAAAGTTTAGTCATTCTAACCGGAAATATTTTAACCGATTAGCTTTAGTAAATTTAACCAGACGTTTTTTCTGATTGCGTATTTGGGATTTTCGTATCTATCTGACTAATCCCTGGTCTAGTTTGGCTTTCCATCCCGGGTCAGAGCCAGGGTCTCTAGATTTATGCACAGAAAAGTAATTTCAACAGAAATTTCCGAAAATGTTAAGTGGTAGGTGTATTTTAGTAGCATAAAATATGAGATCAATGTTTTAGGGAGTTCAAAGATAAGTACGATGCATATATATATATATATATATATATATATATACATTCAATAGATATATTTGCATTAGATGTAGCCAACAACATTCTAGATTAGTGGATTGGCTAATGTCAGTCATTGACCGACGGTTTACCTCATAAACCGCGTTTCATACGCGTAAACCGGCAGATAACAACAAATACATAATGTATGCTCTTTATATATACTCACACAGATACACACACATGAACAAACTTGAATTCGTGGCTCACTGAATGCTTTTGCACGTGACGCATGTTCATAGGGTAGACAATTGATGCCGCTTGAGTAGGAAATTAAATAGAGTTGTACCTCAGCATTACAGTAATCACTATTATTTTCTCAATCTACGTCCAAGTAACTTTTGATAAGACCGATAAGAGTCCAGTTCACGCAATCGTTAAGTCTCAAATTATCTTGAGTCTATTACGAACCTTAATGCAAATTCATTTTATCATTTCGAAATTAATTTAACACTAGATTTACCAGACCAGTCAAAAAGACTGGTGGTATGTTTCATTAAAAATTTGAAATAATGTTTTTATATTAACATGTTGTGTGGTTTTTAGAGCAGCATATGAATGAATAAATAGAGAAATTCAATATAGTGAAATGAAATGAAATAGATAAATTAGATAATGAAAATAAAATAAATGAAATAGATATAAAAAAATCTGCCCGCTTCGCGGTCACATTCTCATCGCGCGCTTTGCACACAGCTTGCTTCGCTCCAAAATTTGAGCGCGCCTAGGGCGCGCGATTTGATCGTCGCGCTTCGCGCTCCGTTCTTTTCGCATAAATTTATGTTTATTTCTTATAATTTGATACTGAAGCTCAAACCAATTTTATAATAATATTAGAGATGATGTGAATTACACATTTCTTCGAAGTCACTAAATTTGTTTTTGAGTTTAAGTGAAACAGGAAATTCAATTTACTTAAGGCTCTATCAGCCTTAAGGAACACATTCTCATCATGACACTCGCGCTCGATTTTCTGTATTTAATTCAGTAACTTTTTAATAAACATATCACATATTTAGGTTGAAAAATGGAATTTTTTCAATATTTAAAATCAAAACATAAAATATACATCCTGTCGAGAAATGTCCTAATAAGAATTTGTAGACCTCATTTAGGCAAATAATTTTCCATCCAAACGTTTTTTTGTATCTAACATATTGTATTTTGTCTAAAAAATGGAATTTTTGAATTTTTATCGTATTTTTGGAATTGAAACGAAAAATATATGTTTTATCAGAAACTGTGTCAGATATAAATTGTATATCTTTTTAAAACGAACAACTTTGCATTCTTACGTTTTTTCGTATTTTACATATTATTGTAAAAAAATTTTAATTTTGGATTTTCAATAGTATTTTTTTAAATTAAAAAGAAAAATGTACATCTTATGAAAAAATGTTGCAATTTAAATTTGTAGATCTTAAAGTAGAAAATAATTTTGTATGATAACTTTTTTTCATAACTGGTATAATTTAACTGGAAAATGGAATTTCGATGTTGACTTTTTTCAAGTTTTAACATGCTGTAACATTTCTAATTTTGGTTTAATCAACGAATGTTATAAGGATAATTTGTAGAGATTTATGAGCACTATCAAAAATCAATATTAGAATTTTCTGATTTGTTCACAATTTTTTTTTCAAAAACAAAAAATGATCTAGTTATCGAGTATACGACCTACTACAGACAGACAAACAGACAGACACACACTTTCGTAAAAACCACTTTTTCTGACTCAGGGAATCTCAAAACGTAAAGATTTAATGAAAACTTTGAAAGTCATTTTTCACATAAAACTAATACCTTCTCATCCATGATGAGAATGTAAAAATGCTGGTAGTTCTAGTGTTAAGACTCCTTTATCTACATTTTGATCAATTTGAATTAAAACATAAGGGTAATTGTTGGAGACTTTTAGTTTGTAGCGCAGTTCCTGCATTCAGAAACGTATTTAGTCAACCCAAGAAAAACTTATTTGGATCGGCCAGAGAATATTTTTGTGCAAACAAAGATGGTTTGTTTGCATAAAAAAAATTTACTTGATCTGACCAAACAATTTTGTTAAATGAACCACAAGACCTTTCGATATGTCAAACAAAATTTGATTTAATCAACTAAAATATTTGTTTGATTCAACAAAATAAAACAAATTCTTTGGTTGCAAAAACCAAAATTTGGTCATCCGAATAAAAAGAAATTTTTTTGATAGATCCAATTAGATTTTGGTTGGATCAACTAAATATTTTTCTGAATGTGGATACGACTTGATTTAATTAAATAAATATTTAAGTTGTTTTAACCAAATTTTGGTTGAATTGGCTACTCAGAAAAATCTTAGATAAATCCAACCAAAATTTTTTTATGTTGATTATGATTTGATCAAATCTAATAAATATTTTAGTTGACTTCATCAAACTTTCTATGACTTAACCAAAAGTCTTGATTAATTTAACAAATTGGTTCTGTTGTAAATATTACATATTTTAACTGCAATTAGCAGTGTCACGTGAATCAGTTAATGTATGGCCTTAATTTGTAAAAATAAAACTTTTTTTGTAGAAACGGCACAAGATCACAAAATTATTTTAGGATTAAAAATGGAATGTGAATAAATTGGTTATTAAAAAACATATCGAGATACTAAACATTTATGCATTGCAAAAAAAGTCTTATTATAAATATTTTCATGAAAAGTTCAAATTCAATCAAACTATTGATTGTTGGGTAATCATGTGCAGCGTTCGCTAAAATATAGTTTTCTGATAAACGTGAAAGGAAAACAGTAAACGAATTCTGCGCAATTTGAATGTCCATTCTCAATAGATAAATCAGTCAATTTTCCATATAAAAACATTCAATATGGCTCAAACTATTTTTCAAACTTTGCACTTTTAAAACATAAAACAAAGAATGCATTTTTCATAATGCTGACTGATTCTCACAATACTGATATTTCTAATCTTTTAATTATAAGCATCCTATACGGAGAAAATTGAAAATCTGGAAAACAGCATTAATTACTGAAAAGTACTGTGACAAATTGTACATTTTGTTTTTTCCAACTGATTCTTACTCTCTAAATATCCAAAATAGTGGAAAACCACTTTTTTCTAGGGATTATCCACTATTTGAGAAAATGCGAAGTACGCCACTCTGGACTAGTGGATAACCACTAAAACAAATAGTAGTTGACACTGAGGAGCATGTACGAAAGCTTCGTGACGAACAGACAAAACATAATCAAACACGAGTTTAGACAAATTTTTAAAATCACTAGTTTATAAGTGGAGTCCACTATCAAGTAAGTGGTTCATCATGACAATACTCTCTGAATCTGAATCAGTCAAATTTTTACTGATTGAATCAGTGATTTAATTTTCACTGATTCATCAGTGAAAAAATATTTTCCACTGTTAAATCAGTTAATTTTCACTGATTCGTCAGTGAAAATAATATTTTTCACTGTCAAATCAGTCAATTTACATTGAAATAATCAGTGAAATTTGACTGATTTACAGTAACCTCTTTTTAGCTATTTGAAACAGTCAAATTTCACTGATAATCAGTAGATTTTGACTGATTTAAATTTAGAGAGTAGGTAAAATAGTGGCTATTCCACTATTTTGGAGTTAGAGAGTGGACAAACTTGTTTAGATTTTTTCTTTTAAATACAAGGAATGAACAGTAATCAATGATATATTTTCCATTTTCTTCAATAACCTTTAGCCATCTTTCTGGTAACTTGAAGATTCCACGCTCATAGAACTGCTGGTCTTTATCGGCAAAAAACTAAACCAAGTAAATTCCCAAACAAGCCGTAATAATTTTTGGCGAATTAATCGCGTTTAAGACGCACGTCACAAGCGTTGATGCTTGAAGAAATTAATTTCTTTCAATTCATGTGGAATACAAATATCAAGTCGATTGCTGATTTTGGTATTTTTAACATTTCTTAAATCTCTCGCATAGTTACATGACGATCCGATTCGATTATGGCTTTGATTTGGTCATCATCAACTTCATTTGACTGACCTGAAAGTTGCTCATCTTTAAGTGAAAAATCCCCAGAACAGAATTTATCAAACAAATTTCGACACTGTCTGTCTTTTAAGCTTCTTCGCCATACACATGACGTAACTTTTTAGCAGCCTGTGCTGCGTTATTTCCTTTACGGAAATAAAAAAGCAAAATATGACAAAAATGCTCGTTTTTACACTCTATCTTAAAGTTGATGCCAAACTAACAACTGTAAACGAAATCACGCGCAATTTGTTTGTAAAGCAAGCTAGGAGTGACAACTAACAAATGCCAGAAGGAAAAAATCATGACATTAAAGGAAACCATTTAAAAAGATGGTCAAAGACATCTATATATGAAATCGGTAATTATTTCTGGGACAACCCAATATGTGACATACGAAAAAAACGTTGAGATGAAAAATTGTTTGCCTAAATGAGGTCTACAAATCCTCAGTAGGACATTTTTTGACAAGATATATATTTTATGTTTTGATTTTGAATATTGAAAATAAAAAATTCTATTTTTTAACCAAAATATGTGAGATACAAAATAAGCCTTAAAATAAAAAATCGTTTACTTAAAAACAGTCTACGAATTGTTTCCTTTTTTAGATATTTCGAAGAAAATAGATTTTTCTAAATCATGTAAATTATTATAAAGTTACAGAAATGTATAGAGAAAATCAAGTGCGAAGTACAAGTGTCATGATGAGAACGTGTTTTTGATTTTCAGTGCTTCGAAATTTTTCGAATCTTTTTATTCCTCGATCTTAAATTTACAAAAATTTATATTTATGAAAATAGGAAAATAATATATATGGAAAAAGTCATGCACGTTCCTTACAAATTTGAGGTGACTGCGTTACTTTAACTTGCAAAAAACAATTTTGATTCCAAATCTGCACGATGAAATGGAGGGAGATCATATTTTTATTTGACATCACTATCTTTTTATTCCTGAAAAAGAAGCCTTTTATGAGAAAAGTTATTTTTATGCTTTATTATTCTCTTACTTTTCTACAATATATTCTTGTATCATTTTCGAGAGATAAAGCAGAAATTAGATTCAAGAAATGAAATCCCAACAGTAAACCCCTTTAAGTGCGAATGTAGAAAATTGAACTACTGATTATTGTTCGAGCTTTGTAAAAAATAAAATCATCGACTACAACATTCATGATTCTATATCTAAAATTTTTCCTTCTGTTTCCTACTCTAGATTGTTGCAATTTCCTTTAAAACTTTTTTAAGAGAGTTATTTAACTGTCGAACATACAGCCCCAAGCGATTCTTGAAGTTTAGTAGAGATAAGTCACGTATTTTTGTTCTCTTCTTTCTAACTGAGACGATACTGTTTGTAAGTTGTACGTCTATAAATTGTAAAATTGAGAAATACTCTTAAATATTTATTCATCAAAATTTCAAGGAAAATTGAAAAGGTAGTGTAAGGGAAAACAAACTTTAACAGAGAGAAATCTTATGATGGAAAAATTACTAAAATGGGTTGCACAGTCGGAATAACTTGGTAATTATATTACATTTTGTTACAAGAGTAGTGAAGTCTACTGTTTTTATTCAAAATTGTTCTCTTCCAAAGTAACAAGTTTTGATATTCTCTGCAGTAAAATCTGAAATGGAGTAAATTACTATCTGACTCGTTATTCTATTACAATTTTTTTGTAGCACGTGCACAAAAATAAGTTTTTTTGCCTGTAAAGCATGTCTGCTCTCTAAATATGAATCAGTCAAAATCTACTGATTATCAGTAAAATTTTATTGATTAAAATAGCTAAAAAGAGGTTACTGTAAATCAGTCAAATTCCACAGATTGCTTCAGTGAAAATTAACTGACTTAATAGTGAAAACATTTTTCCACTGATTCAATCAGTGATAATCAACTGATTTAACAGTGAAATATATGTTTTCACTGATGAATCAGTGAAAAAGCAGATCACTGATTCAATCTGTGAAAATTTGACTGATTCAGATTTAGAGAATGAGGGGGCGATTTTTAGAAAGGCATGAGAAGTGAACATACTGCGCATGCGTATGTCGACTATTGTTTCTTTTTATTACGCTAGCTACTTTTGCGCATATTTTTTAACACGTTAGTTACTTTTGCGCACACTTTTTAACACTCCAGTTACATTTTTTCACGCATCGGGAAACTTTACAAGGACGAAAAGGAAAACTTTTGGTGCATTTCTTACAAAAAGTAATATGTGATACGTATCAAAAATATTTATAAACATATTTCTCTTGAATTGCCAGACTTCATTTGCGCTCAAACCAAAAAATTATATACTGTAAAACCCCATTTATCGCAACACCCGTTTATCGCAACTCCCGTTTATTGCAACTTGTCTCTCCCATTTATCGCAATAAACTTTACCATTTTTTTCTCCCTCTTATTAGTAGAAGGAGTGGTCACGTGATTCTTAAGGATAGGCGGGAATACCCCTCACTTTTAAATTTGTGATGCATATATTTATATGAATTTTCATATATTAGGGATATATGAAATATATTGTTTATATGATATGAAACTATCGTTTATGTATATATTGCTACATATTTGTGTCTTATATGTAACAGAAAAATATATAAATTTTTCACATTTCAATGTATATTATTATGACAAATTATAGCATGAATTGTGCCTAGTACAGCAATCGCTTTACCGATTGCGAATCAATTGTTTTACAAAATGCGGGAATATTTCTACTGAAAAAAATTCAATCATGCATTCGAAAATTATGAGAGAAATATTTAAGCTTTAAAGTAATTAAAATGTATTGTTTGTACTAGTCGTTTACGTACCATCGTTCGATTCCACGTTTTCACTCATTTATAATTGCACATATAATGACAATAAAAAAACGCATTCGAGGTTATTGGAACACGACTGTAAATAATGATAAACAGCGAAAGCGCGTGAAACTATTCATTTAGGCGCATGTGCTGATAATCAGTTGTTCAAGCTGGTGGCGAAGAAGTGGGAACCCCTCCGTTTTTGCGATAAACGGGAGGCATTTGATTGGAAGGTGTTGCGATAAACGGGGTTTTACTGTACCACCTTATTTGATCCGGCACCTCAATTTAGAGCTCACAATCGAAGCAGATACAAATTTACCACCAGCTGTAGTAAATATTACAAAAAGACCCTCATTATTTCTACTTTTCTAAGTGAAAATAGTAAAATATAGTGCGATTTTTAACAAAGATTACAACTAAAAGTTTCTCCGTATACATAAACTTGTATAATATAATCATAAAATTGCAAGTGTGACTCGTTCCAGGATATGCGTGCTAAGGTTGCATTCAAGATGAGAGTATAGAACATATTTAACGCCAGAGTTGGTCACTTTATACAGGGTCTCCTACCAATTATGTCATTTCTTATAGAAACCAATAAAAAAAAACAAGTAAAAAAAATCCAATGAAACTTTTGGGTCCGATGAGTATTCCAGGACTTACAAAGCTTCAAAATTGTATGTAGGTGAGTCCCTATTGTGAGAGTGTGTGTGTAGTTGCCTGTTAGCATTTCCCCTTTAATGTCAACTTCTCACATGAGGGAAAACACCTGCTAGTGATCGCACACACACTGGTATAATAGAGGCTCACGTACATAGTATATTATATATTCAAAACACGTTCTCTAAATTTTTAATCAGTGACAATTTGTTCATCCTCCAATTAGTAAAAAAATTTACTAATTTTTGGTCAAATTTAAACAATTTATGAGTGAATTCGACTAATTCATCATAGTAAAATTTTAACTATTTTATATAGTGAAAATTTCTTATTAATTATAAAAGTAAACGGAATCACGCTAAATTTAATTCTATTAGTCTTTAAAATAAAGGACATAAGTCGTAAGAGGTCTGTATATATATACTACTTAATATTATGCATAATATAATATTTGCTGTTACATATTACCGCGTAGCGTTCGATACATGTAGACTCAAGTGGCAATATGGTTTTGAAATTTAATCAATTAGCCACCAGATATATTGGTTATATATTCGTTGGCTATAGTTTATAGATAAATATGGATTAGGCAGAAGCTATCTATATTGGAAAATTAATTTTTGATGATGATATTTAAATAATTTGAGACTGAAAACACAATATTCTTATTTTTAAAAATATATACTGGAAAAAATTAGGTGTCGAAATTTTCTTTAAGTGTCAATTGAAAGTTCTGAAATAGTTAATATTCTTTCTGATTTTATACAATTAGACTTTCATCAAAAGAATTCGACAACTATTTTCGAACTCTATACTAAAAAGTACACGTAATTAATAAAGGAATTAGAGCAAATTTTAACAACTTTTTTTTATCCAAGAGTCGATGAAAGTCAAGGCAAATTTTGACAGTAAATTTTTTCCTTGTACTTAAGTAGACGCTAAAACGATGTGTTCTCAATTTAAGATAGATATTCTTGGCGCATATTTAAGTATATATTCTTAAATAACAATATGGTTTTTTTCTATTGCATTAAAAAATCAACCATTGTCATTTTTATAGCAAAATTGAAAGTGCTAAAATTCACGAGAAATACTTTTCAAACATTTTAAAAATGGTCTAATTTTCTGAATTATTGTCGAATGTGACTGGCTAATGAATTTTTTATTGCGTGTACAACACAACGACAACATCAAACACATAAAAACCGATGTAAAATCCAGTTTTCTCATTCAGTGATTTTTAAAAAGTGAAAATTCGATAAAAACCGGAAGAGTCAAATTTTACTCTTGAACAATATCTTATCATTCATAAAAAGAATATTGAATGTAATATATTCTTACGCGCTCTAATATTTTATTAGTTACTCTCTAAATCTGAATCAGTTAGAATTCTTAATAATTCCAGTCAGTGACTGATTTTTTGCTTCACAATCGTTGGCTGAATACTTTCTGCACAATCAGTCATTTCTTACTGATAAATAATGAATTATTCTAAACTTAAAATCAGCAAAATGTTATCGATTGAAAAGCAAGTAGTCAGGCACTGATTGAAATTATTAAAAATTCTGACTGATTTATGTTTGGAGAGTAAGTTAATCATTTTATTAGCTCATAAAACTATTCCTAATTTATGAAAATCCCAAATTTATTTTTGGTCATTCTAATTAAAGTAAACATATATCTGTATAAAACAAATTCGTTTTCTTCATTTTCAATATTATCAGTAAATTTTCATATTTTTAAGAATACTACATTTTTTTTTAATAACAACATAATTACTAAAAGTACTAAAATATGATATAAATTATAAATATAAATATAAATAAAATTATAAATATTATTACTAAAATACTATTAATTTATAAATAAAACTATGAGACATTATATACAGGGCGAGTTTCTTATCATGAGACATAAAAATATCTTAAGAAATACATATCGTACTCCCAGGATGTGGAGTGTAGGATTTTTTTCAAAGTCGCTATTCCCCTTCGGATATAAAAAGTTTTTGTTGGCCACATTTTTTTCGTACGGTACGTATTTCTTGAGATATTTTGATGTTTCAAGATAAAAAGCTTATCCTGTATATAAAAGAATTTGAATTATTTTTAGACCTATATTATTAAATAATTAACAAATGTCTAGAAATGTAATTTTATTCATAATATAATTAATTTTTCTCATGAAATTCTTAATGCGTCAGAATGACGCGTCCCGTAAATCTAGAGTTAATGTCATCAAATTGTTTGATTCAACTTGCCCGGTAACCACCTCAATCGATTGAATTTGTAATTAACGGTCATAAGGCTCGCAGAAACCAATTTTTCGGCAAGACTAATTTCATTTTTCAATTAATGTGGCTTGAAGCAACTGATTGTATAATTAGAATTCATTTACTCATCATAATTGCACACATAAAAGGATTTACTGAATAACAGGAGGAATTTATAATTTTCATCGCCGATAATCAGAAAATAAGTCTTGAATAATAGAAAATCATGTACTCAAATTAAGCACGCTGAAAAAAATGTAAGAAAAATATTCAACTAAGGACCCATAATAAAGTTAACTACTTTCTTAATTGCATTAACCGTTATTCCTAAATAAATAATACAATTCTTTTACAGTTGAAAATAAGTAGTTAAAATTAATGTTTTACTTACACTGTTAAATATGTTCGAAAATTCACCAAATTTTCATGTTACAAAGGTAACGTAAAATTTGACGATATTTATGATTTTTTTGAGTTAAGGTATCTGAAAATTGCGAAAAATATACTGAATTTTCTCAAATTTTTCTTAATATTGAGAAACTCAACTGAATTTTCATAAAATGTATCTGAAAACTACCAAACTGTAACGGAATTATTATAAAATTTATCATAAAATTACAAAATTTTAACAAAATTTTCAGTTACATGTAACTGCATAAAACTTCAGTTACCACAAACGTAAAATTATTCCCGTTAAAAGTTTCAGAATTTCCAGATATGAGTATCAGAATATCCGACACTTTGTAACTGAAAATTAAGAAATTGTTTCTTAAATTTATTGAAATGTAACTAAATTTTCTGAAATTTCATCTTAATTTTACGAAACTGTAACTGAATGAAACTAGAGTCACGTGTTTCGGAGAATTACGGTAGAAATTTCTATCAGTATAATTGAATAGATAACAGCAGTTTAGTAGTAGATCTAATTGTGTCAATGTAGTAACAACAACTAAATACGTAGTTCAATTAACATGGCATGAATAGTAAAATCAATGACAGCCCTGATAGTATATAGATGCGGTAGAAGTTACTAAATAATCAAATCAACTTAAAGACTTAGTTCAAATAAAACTAAAAAATCTAATAAAGTGACTTTAGGGCCTCTACAGACTAATACAGAAAGTAGTTTTTTTTTTAGCTTTAAACTTCAGGGTCATGTTCTATAGGTGCTCTACGCAGAGCCTCGGTGTCCCCATCTGCTGCCTGCTTGGCTTCATATGCGACCTCTCAAAGGCTTCCTCTTCGGGGCTGCCTCCCGAAAAGCCGCGCAACGTGTTGTCCCCAAAGTGTGGTCGTCCCGGGGCTTATCTTCTTTAGCAGAGCAAAAGTAGCACTGCGGTTTCCTTGTGCAGGAGCCCCCAACGTGCCCCTCTTCATCGCACCTCCAGCAATTTCTGCTACGGTAGGGGCCCCGGCAGTTCGCTCCCGTGTGGCCAAAGCCAAGGCAGCGGTAACATCGATTTATCTTCATCTTTTGGCGGACCCTGCAGGAGACCCATCCGATTTTGATGTGGGTTGCCTTGAGTAATTTCAAGGCCCGCGCCTCTTCCAGAAGAACATACACCTTTCTGTTTCCTCGGTATGGTCTCTTAGTATGAGACACCTTGAGTTCTAACTCCGATGCATGATCAAAGAAGCCTCTTACAGCATTCTCAACATCCTCGGTTTCAATGCTAGGTTCTATTTCTGCGATCTCGACCTCGATCCTGGGGATGAGGTGAAGGACAGTTCCAGCCGTCCTCTGCCTTCTTTGGAACATTTCAGTTCTACCAGCAGGTCTTTAGAGCGCGTCTCCCTAATTCCATGGACTGTGACACCCAGTTCGTCAGGTTTAGGCTTTCTCTTCCAGAGGCTCTTCCTGGCTGGAACCTACATCCATTCCTCTTCTCTTGGGGAGGCTGTACTCCTCTTCATCTCCGGAGTACTGCTCACTTCAATTTGTGCGGCTGTCTGGCAGCCCTCATCCCTGACGCTCTTAACACTTTGGGCCCACGCTAGTTTCACCTCCCTGCCAAGAGCTTTTCCCAGCTAATTTCCAAATGATTCGGCCCAGCCCTCTGTGTGTTCGTTACCTTTGAGGAGTTGCTTCGATTCGTGCAACACTTCAGCGATACCCTCTCTAATTGGCAGGAACATGTTTTTTATATCCTGCAGGATTCAAAAAACAGAAAACAATGTTCTGCTTTCTCTCAAGTTCGTATTTTTACGACAATGCTAAGTAGCAGTAAATAAGCTCCAATTTTCAGTAAATCATCTTCTAAAATTTAGTTATTTCAATTATAAATCCCAGGTAAATGATTTGCTACTATTCTGAATGTATTTCTCTAGAACGAAGCACCAGCATTTTCTAGCATTTAAAGAACGAATTTCTGAAGATTAGAATACTATATTACGTGCCTAGGCGCACAATGAGGGTTATTGCGTGACGAGCGACAATGCTCGCAGGAGATCGAAGCCGAGGCGCGATCAGTCCTGCGAGCATTGTCGCGAGTCTCGTAATTTCCCGAATTGTGTGCATTGGCACGTATTCTATTTTATGTGACTCCGGTGCGTTTACAAGTTTTTATGCGTACACTCGAATCTAATCTAGTATTGCAGTTGTTTGCGGCGCTAGTCATTACACTTGATATGTCACAACTAGTCCCGGCCATTTTGATTTTATCGATCTTGTGGTGTAGTAGTAATAGATTTTAATAGACGCATGCGCAGTTTAAATGTACAAGGCTTTGCCAGTAAGGTGCTAACGCTGTACGAAGAAGAAGAAGAAGAATAAAAAGAAGAAGAAGACTGTGCTCCGTTGCATGGATAGGCGCATGCATAGGCGCATGCGCAGATCAATTTTTACATTTCATTCCTCTGTAGCGCAATATACTACAACATTGCGCTACTGTTAACTGTAGCGAAAAAACGAGTTTGCGCGCCGGTGGCACATAAAGTATATATCAAGGTATTTTAACTCCAATGTGGGCAATTAGGTTTTTTCATAATCCTTATTTAAGAAAGTCAAGCAGCAAAATTAAAAGATTTAATTCTCGTGTAAAAATAGTGTATAATAATCCTGGAAAAAATTAAACAATTGTTTTTTTACTTGAATCGCCAAAGCAGTTAGCTAAAATTCCGAAAACCATTCTCTAATATCTAGTCAATCAATCTAGTAAAAAACTAGAACCGTTCTCTTAATCTTAGTAAATTATTTTTTAGAGACTAGAAAAGTCTCCAGCTTGACACTCGAAGAATTGTTACTTGAATTTAGCAAATCAAATCCTGATCTTCAAAACATGATGTTCTAAACCCTAGAATATTAGTCTTTAAAATTTCAATTTTGTGTCGTATTTTAAATCTACAAAAGAAATGCTGATTATTAATATTTATGTTAAAATTGTATATTACTATTGTACTAGATCATAAACTTTCATTACAATCTGTCAAGTGGATTCAAGTACGAATTGTCCCCCCCCCCCCGCCCAAATGGATTCTCCAGATTTGGCCTCCTGCGATTATTATCTTTTCTCAAACTTGAAGAGATGGCTGGCCGGTTGAAGATTTTACTCAAATGAAGAGGTCATTGTTAAAACAAACGCATATTTTGAGGAGTTGTGCGCCGACTACTATAAAAAGGCACCGAACTGTTAGAAACTTGTTGGAATACGTGTATATAATTGGAAGGGAACTATGTTGAAGAATAAATACAAATTTTGTCAAAAAAATTTTGTTTTATTACATAGGCCTGGGACTTTTCAAACGACCTAGTAGTTATCATAGGATTAAATAACAGCTCAACGCAAACTTATATATCAGATTTAGTTCTTATAGTAGGTGATAATTGAATAGAAAATAATAGTATATTTAACTTTTTATTATTTTTTATGAATCTAGACCATTTTTCAGGCGGTCAGTCAATCAAAATACAAAAAAAGGATTTCCTTGAAAATTTAAAAAAAGAAAAAATAATAAAACTTAATTTTATATGTTTTATGATCCAGTTTATATTTCATTCTAACGTCAGAACTGTGAACATGTCCATTACAAAGTGCTCATAAAATTTGAAGGACTGCATCTCTTTGCTCTCATGAATGAAAAAAGTTTCCAGCTGAAAAGGTTAATATGTAGATATTACGTAAAATTAATTACAAAATATTGGTTTTCCAAACATCTTCTGTGGTTTTAATCTCACATACCTTTAAAGTCTTTTGTCTCTATTATAAAAGTTTTTTCACGCAATTTACGTTTTGTTTTTAGATGTAGTATTATGAAACTTTTCTCCTTTTTTATGAATTACTTTCCACTTCGCATTGTCAAGAAGCATTTATAAACTACGAGAAGGGAAACTTACAAAGCGAAAAGTAATTAAGTGCTGTTTCGCGACTCGCGAGAGGTCGACATTTTAATTCAAGTTTAATCCTAACGCAGTGGTTAAAAAGTTGCCTTTCGTTCCCAGAATTCGAATTCGTGTGTATATTGAGTTTTTTCTTCGTAATTCTAAATTTCTTTGAACAGATGTGAATTCCGTTACGCATATTTTTAAACATATACTTTTTCCTTGCAATAATATTTGGGCCTCGAATTTCATGAGGAGATATTCATAATTCATAAAAAATAGACGAGATATTGTAAATTCTCTGTCCATTTTAGTGATTTCTGACCATTTGGGCCACCGAATTGTATTTCTTTCGCACTAAGTAAAACGTATCACTTTTTGTTTGAAAAAGAAAAAAATTTTGATCTTAGCAAAATCTGCCCAAATTTTTTTTTTTCATTATCAAAACAGAAATTAGTCGATGTTATGTCCGTTTTTATCTTTTTTGACATTTCACAAATTTTGAAAACAAAATGTTATATATTTTGGGCGGAAACATGTAGAAACTGAACCAAGTTGTTTACATGAACTTGATACTTTTCTCAAGTATTACATGCCCTTGAAAATATTCTAAAATTTTTGAAATTTTCAAGATGCAATTGTAACAGAAAATTATATATATATATATGTACGAAACTTTTAAATGAACATATTCTAAATTTAAGGGGGTTGTTTGGTGTGACAGATGTTTTTTGCGTTTTTTGAGGAATTTTTTCTAACGAACCATAAAAATATACAATCCTAATTTTTTCAGTACATGTTTATTGTCGTTTCGCCAACTCTTTTAATTTTTACAAACCAAAATATGGAGTGAAATAAACTCTTGAGCTTTCGTAAGACACATATGTCAAAAAAAAGGTGGTTGATGTTTGACATGATTTCGGCTGTTCTGCTCATCTAAAATCAAAAATCATATCAATCTGTAGACCTGTGGTTACAGTTGCGACTAGAATTAAGTTAAAGTATTTAAAATTCCATTTTTGGCAGAATTTTAAATTTTGAAAAAGTTATGATTTTCGTCATTTTTTCGATATTTTCAGCTAAATAAAAAAATGCTACAATAGATTTCACAATAATTCTAATCTGGGCTAGAACTACAGATGTAAAATATCGTGGTAACTAAATTGAAAAATGTGGCCTTGAGAAAAACGTGTTACAAAGTTAAAATACGCATAACACAAAGATTTTTTTGATCTATCACACCAGATGATCCCCTCAAGAGAACGTGACTGAAATTTCCAAAATTTGAATAAATCTATTGAATATGTAATTAATAGGCTCAAAAAAGTTCTTGCTAGACTTTTGTGATTTTTCTTTCAAAATACGTAATTCAAAAAACTTTAAGATGGAAAATTGCATCAAGATTTTTTTTTCTTAGTTTTTACATACCATTAAGGTGAAGCTTTTGAGGGCCACATACTTTTATAAATAATTATATCAAAATTTGATATTTCATAGCCGATCGTAGAAAACTTTTTAGTCAGTTTTGATCTTTTTATATCCATTTGTTATCCTCATGTCTTTATATTCACTCTCAAAATAATTATCAATTTTATTGTTTAGCTAAATAGGTATTGTAAAATAAAAACTCATTTTCTGAACACTTATGTTACAAAATCATTTTTTACTGAGAAACGTCAATGTTCGGCCTTTGGTATACGAATATCTTGCCGGATGACATTACTTTGTGAATTTTTGTAAAATGATTGGATTTTCATAAATTATGGTTTATTTTTGCGGGAAAAATGAATTTATATAAAATGATTGGATTTTCATAAATCATGGTTTATTTTTGCGGGGAAAATATTTTCTACAGCATGACTGTTTCAAATTTTAAAAGTAAACTTCTCACTGACTGAAATCGTTAAAAGAATGTTTTAAAGAGAACCTTTTTATATTTTCATCATGGATGAGAAGGTATTGGTTTTATGTAAAAATGACTTTCGAAAATTTCATCAAATCTTTACGTTTTGAGACCCCCTGAGTCCGAAAAAAGGGTTTTTACGAAAGTGTCTGTCTGTCTATCTGTCTGTCTGTCTGTAGGTCGTGTGCGGCATAACTCTCGATAGAATTATCAGATTGAATTGTGCTTTGGCACACTTTATCGGAGCCGAAAAAGTAAGGACAAGTTCGTTAACCAGCCACATCCAATCAAAATTGAGGGATTGAGCACTACTTTTGTGTTTTTGAAAATAATTTTTTGAAAAAATCAAAAATTTTAATACTGGTTTTAGATAGTGCTCATAAGTCTCTAAAAATTATCCTGATAACATTTTTTGATTAAATCAAAATTAGAAATGTTACACCATATTCAAATTCGAAAAAAGTCAATATCAAAATTCCATTTTCCAGTTAAATTATACGAGATACGAAAAAACGTTATGATACAATATTATTTTCTACATAAAAACCTATAAATTTGAATTGTAACATTTTTTCATAAGATGCATATTTTTTTTTTTAATTCAAAAATAATCTATTGAAAATCCAAAATTTAATTTTTTAACAATAATATGTGAAATACGAAAAAAACGTAAGAATACAAAGTTGTTCGTTTCAAAAATATCTACAAGTTTTGTCTTACACAGTTTATGAAAAAACATATATTTTTCGTTTCAATTCCAAAAAATACGATTAAAATTCAATAATTCCATTTTTTAGACAAAATATATGAGATACATAAAAAAAGTTTAGATGAAAAATTATTTGCCTAAATGAGGTCTACACATTCTTATTAAGAAATTTCTCGACAGGATGTATACTTTATGTTTTGATTCTTAATATTAAAAAAATTCGATTTTTTTCACCAAAATATGTGAGATACGAAATAAGCGTTGTTCTGCAAAATCGTTTCCTTAAGGTAGTACGATCACGAAAATTAGACCTCAGACAAAAATAGATAATTTTGCTTTCACGAATAGCAACATTATTATTGAAGGGCCAATTTGAATGAGAAAAGATTATTTTACATGAAAAAAATTTGAAACACAAAAGAATAATGTTATTAATAAATTTTATTTGTGCCCAAACTTATTTTCTTATCACTTCGAGTCAAATTTTTGAAAATGATGCGATTCTAATAAATTATGGTTCATTTTTTTAGAAAAAAGATTCTCTACAACTTGACCGTTTCCTATTTTTGAATTTTTTCTTGAAAGCAAAATTATCTATTTTAGCCTGAGGTCTAATTTTTGTGATCGTACTACCTTAAATAAAGTCTAGGATTATTTTTTCTTTTTGAGAGATTTGGAAGAAAATAAATTATTTTAATCATGTAATTTATTAAAAAGTTACTGAAATGTATACAGAAAATCGAGCGCGAAGCGCGAGTGTCATGATGAGAATGTGTTCCTTAAGGCCGATAGAGCCTTAAGTAAATTGAATTTCCTGTTTCACTTAAACTGAAAAAGAAATTTAGTGAATTTGAGAATTCGATTAAAACAAACATTATTAAAAGGGATAAAGTTCCGAAAAGCCGAACCCTCTGATTTTCTTTAAACTCTGTATATTTACGTATTTTGACAAGAAATGTAGATTCTATTGAAATACATATTTTATGTTGAATCAATTTTTGTTGTGTGGATAATATTTTTCAAGATATTTGATGATAAAGATGAAAATAACATGTCCAGCCCCTGCAAAAAAACGATGAGAGAAAGCGTAGGGTACAATTAATAAGTAGCCCTGTCTCGCAGTACATTCAATCAGAATGGTAACTTTTGATAACTATATTTTGCGAAATTTTGTATATTGGCTTAGAATAACGCAAAAAAACATTATTTTAAGGGATTTTTCATGCCTTTCACCATGGAAATCGAATTTCTGCCAATTTTTACTATCATACTCGTAATTAGAGCGTCAAAATACGTAAATATACAGAGTTTTAAAGGAACTGGAGAGTTTAGCTTTTCGAAACCGCGCCCATTAAAAGTATTATTCGTCCTAGGATTTAATTTATTTTTCCTGAATAATGGTTTTCTTCCGTAAGAGATGACTAATAATATAATATGATTTCAAGGCTTCAAATCATAAAAAAACTTTTTTCCAGGTCCTGATTTCTGGCACGAGAACTACCTTTAAACTAAGATATATGCAACGAAAGTTATCTTTAGATACGTATTTGAAATTTTAATCATATTTTTTTAGCAATTTTAAACTTTATTACACGTAGGAGGAATTCAAATTATTTCAATGTTATTATATTCTGTAATGGTAATATAAAAGTAATTTGCTTTATGAAATTTCAGTTAGCTTTGTTGGTTGAGGATCGAAATTTTGTTGAGCACTCAAGAGGAAGGTATGGGTGTAATGGAGTTTGAGATTTATTTGGAGTCTTATACGAAAGCTCCTCTGAAATCTTAAAATGCACTGAAAGAACGAGCGTGCTCTCGAGTGCTGTGTACATATATTTTTACGCGTGGCAGCTCTGACCGACCAGCTAAGATTTACAGCCAGACAATGAGTTAGGGTTAAGCTAGAAAAAAAACAAATTCTTGATAACAGCTGCTACAACCCGAACTAGATTTATAGTCGAATTATTTCTTTCTTTGAAATAAAAACTTTGTTGTATTTTGTTTTCCATTTCTCAATATTTGAATATTTAGAGGTTTAGCGAAAGAGTAAAAGAAAATCATAAAATTTAGGGGCTCTAAATCACAATCTGTGATTATTTTATTTTACCACATTTTCACTCTCTTTCGGTAGTATTTTATACGTATTTTGGGATATAGGTAGATGGACAAAGTTTATCTGATGTAATTGAGGCTGGGATTTTGCGAAACTGAACTAAACTCATAAGGCGATGGGAGGGTCATTTTTATGACGGTTCAAAATAATAAAGATACCAAACAAAAAGAACGCAGATAAGCGGGTGCGTTTCTATTTATATCCTTTTATAAGTTAGGCAATTCAGAATACAATAGAACTGGCTTAAGAATTTTAGCATTAGTAAATGTAAATTGGTAAATGAAAGATTTTATAGAATTAGTCAATATCTTTAAATATTCGGATTTATATATTGAATTTCAGGAATAATTTAAATGTATAAATCTCAATTTAATAACCGCAAAAAAAGTAATAAATCTTAAATAAATTACGTAAAGTCGTAAAAATATCCACCCCATTCTTATTTCTTCATTTTAAGTTTAAAATTCAAAATTTATAGTCCTGAAAATTTATGTCAGGATTCTCTTAGACAATTTTTGAAATGGATTATTAGAATTTAGGTGTATCTTTAAAAACAACTACAAAAGGAAAAGTTCATCATAAAACAATAATAAACAATACATTATCCAAATTTACATTAATACTATAAGAATATAATAAAAATAATTACTGATAATTGATCATTTATAATTTATATTGAATAATGATTGATAATTAGAATTCTTGACATTTTAAAAATTTGATAATTTCTGTATATTTAAGAGTTTTCACTTGATAAATTAAAACTATCAAGGCATTAAGAAATTTTATAAAATAAATAAAAATTATAATTTTAATACAGGGTAATTGAGAATTGGAATTATGTTTCTGGACATAGAAATTAACTCTTAAGACAATAAAAAAATAAGGAAAAATCATTGCATTTAAGAAATAAAAATTTACGCTTAAGAATCTGGAATTTATTCTTTTCAAATGTTTTGCTTGTTTCGCAAATTCAAAAAAATAATATTCATAACATATATAGCCTAACATTTGGCAGAAATAATAATGAACGTTTGTGTACAGATTCTGTAGGTCGATATCCGAATTTTTGGTATTGATAGTGAAACGTGATTCTTTTTTTTTATGATCCTAAACGTGTATTGCAATCTAGTGGAAATATTTTTGAGAGAATTTTTATATCCATACAACATTTCGCGGATGAATGGAAACATGTAACATTGTTATCAAATATGTCGCAATATTATTTTTAACAAAAAATTGTTTTTTTTTAAAGGAGATGTAATGGATTAGAAATACCGTTCGTAGTTACAAATTTTAGTCGAAATTAATTTTATGGATATTTTAATACTAGTCTACTGATAACGATCACAAAAATCTATACATTTAAAAATAACAAAATTTACATTTTGTTGAAAAAATTGTATTCTTAAAACAAAATATGTGAGATACCAAAAATACTTTGAGATGTAAAATGATTTGCCTAAATGAGATATATATATAAAAATAAATAAAAAATTCTATTTTTCAACAAAAAATATATGAAATGCGAAAAAAGCATCGAAATGCAAAATCGTTTGCTCAAATACAGTCTACGAATTTTTTTCCTATTTGAGATATTTATAAGAAAATAAATTATTTCACTTATATAATTTATTAGAAAATCGAAAAAATTTAGCACTCTCTATGTAAAGGACATAGAACACCGAGTGCAAAGCGCGACGTCCGTATGGCGCTCAAACTTGCAAGCGAAGCGAGCCGCGCGATAAGAATGTGCCCGTGGTGTGGGCAGATTTTTGTATCAAATCTACCATCAGTCATTTTAACTGGTCTGGTAGAATCAACGTTGACCCATTAATAGTTGAATTTTTTAGTACTTTCAGAAATTGAATGTACAATGCATCGAACTTACTTCGAATGGATCGAACAGACATAAAACTTGTAATAAAAATATTCGAAATTGTTCTTCCCACTAAACCACCTTTACGTGCAAAACCCACCCTTAGAATAAAAATAAATAGTTATTCACTTTTTTATTGCTTTACACTACATTATTTTCAAGGAAAATTTATCTACAATATGCAGTTATATTTTAAAAAAGCATACAGACCATTTTCATACTTTTAAATTAAGTTTGCAATAAAGAAAACAACTTAGAAAATTATATCACACTATAATTTCAACATTTGGTGTATTGCCATCCACATATTGCTAGATAGAATTAGCTATAGAAAATTTTTTAGGGATTTAAAAAGCTGCTATCATCTTACGCAAGGGTAATTTTTGTAAGCAAGGGTGGCTTTCAGCATATCTTTCATTTTATTTCTTCTTCTCTCACTTACAATACCTTTGTCCCTAACGTTACATAGAATAAGTTCCATAAAATGTTGAAAAATATCCAGCTAACAATATTTTACCCAAGGGTTAATCTTATACGTGAGGGTGATTTTTAAAATTTCCTTTGTTAGATTCTCATCACACATGAGAAGGTATTAGATTTGTGTAAAATATTCCACTTTTTTTAACGAGTGTCCACGTTTTATGATCCACAAAAAGGGTTTTTTTAATCCAGTCTAGTCCCAATGAGAATATGCCTGCGCTCCGGAAATGGGCCAGACAGATTATTTTGTTTGTTTTTCTTACAGTCAAAATATATTTTTTAATTTTGTGCAAGAGAATAATCCAGTTTAGAGAATGTTATAAAAACTGGAAATGGCCATATCCGTAAACTGAAAGGGTTACCTGCAGTCATAAATTTCAAAAAATCGATTTTTGTTTTCTTTTAAAGTACAACTTGAAAATATTTTGTCCAAATATTATCACAAAAGAATGAAAGCAAGTACTAAAAAACTATTTTGTATCGTGTTTTTTAATATAATTAAGAGTGAAAAAAATATCATAAAAAGTAATATTGTTTTATCAAAATGGCGGCACAGATTTTTAAAGTTTACCTTTATTTTTACCTTTAATTAAATTGCAACTTATGAATTTTTTTCGGAAACATGAGTTTTTACAGATAATATCGGAGGTTCCGTTGGAAATGATACATATTCTACATATTCTCAATTTCTTTCAATCCGATTTGAACCTTCGTTCGTTCGCAATCACTGGAAAAACAAGAAAAAATACGAGTTCACCGCAATTTTGCTACAACATTGTTTCTCTTGTTGCATAATATACTTTTGTTCCAGAGACCTGATTTTTGGCGCGACAACTACCTTAAGGGTGGTTTCTTTTTTATTGGGATCTGGATAACATTAGTGAATAAACATTCATGACCTTTATAAGCCAATAGTTCACGTCTCAACACTGGTTTTAATGCATTTGGTATTTTGTTTTCATTTCTGAGTTTATTCTTTGGCTTAACACCAGCGTTAAGAGTAGTTTTATTTCCAGTGATTTTTTCACCTCAAAATGGTCTTTTTTCCTTTTACGCGATATTGGAATTTTTTGAAAAGGAGTGTTGCCAAAGTGACGTAATCTTTAGGATCAATATTTTGATCGTAATTAGTTTAATCCTTCTTGTTTAAAATGAAACCCTAATACAAAAAATACGTTAGTTATATCAGGAACTAGGGATTTTTAAAAGTTTCAAAAATCTTTACGGGTTAAGAATAAAGATGACGTTTTGATTTAAATTCTCATCAGGTCAAAAATAACGTTCCACGAGACTTTCCAACAAGTCTAAAACACCATCTGGGGACGCTCGTGTGCAAAAGTCCTTAAAATCGCATCTGTTACAATCTGCATGTTCTACACTCGCGGGGAATCCTAAGGGATGCTGAGAAATTTCGGTATCCTGCAGAAAATTGCAATTTGCATTAATTTCTTCGAGTGAGAAAAATATGCGGAGTTCTGAAATAAAAGTTGATTACTTCCATTCTGGGTTTCTTATTCCTCAGTTTCTAGCCCCTGAAAATCCTCTGTAATACTGAACAAGTAAAATTAAAATCTGATTTACTTTTTATTTAAAGTTCTGTGAGGTTAGTGAACTGCGAACGCATATTTCAGTAAGTACATTCGCTTTAGTGGATAATTTAGATATGGCTGTTCAGCCGATTAATTCGATTATTTTTGCGTCGTTAGTTTTCAGACGTTGATCAAATGTTCGTTGATTTTCTAGTTTACAGTAAAGTTTTAAGAGCTGACGGAGATAATAAATGTCTTATACATTTTGCAGAAGATAAATTTAAGGCCGATTAAGATTCGGTTGTAAAACTGCTGAGGTTACATCGTGTAACTCGAGAATTACGACCTGACTTGGACAACACTACGACAAGAAAATAGCGTGAAGTCCTATTTTAAATGGCGTGTTGGATCTTTGAAGGACGGAATAATAAATAATACATTTTATTTCTACAAGTGTTACCATTTTCGTTGCGCTATTTATCAATTTGTTCCATTTTTCAATAAATCAATGGTAAAATTTGTTGAAATAAATGTGGTATTTTTTATTTTGTCCTTCAGGGATCTAGTTGGCCATTTAAAATAGCACATTTTCTTTTTTGCATGAAGACTGTGTCCAACACACTTGACGTGGTTTCAAAATATCCAGTCTTCTATTTCATTACTCGCATGAAATAGCTACAAATAAATAAAATTCGTCTGACAAAAACTATCAAGATGTAAATTATAATGACTTTTCGGAAATTACTATTTAATACAAACTCTTAAATCAAGTTAATTGGTAGAATATCAAAACTTTTAACGCTTTTCATGCACTGAGTAATTCCCATAAAATTTATAACAATTATTATTATTACTCAGTTTACAATATAAATTTGCAACAAATAAATCGTTTCTACAATAAATTTTAAGAGCGATACAATTCACTAATTAAGTATCCACGCTATAATAAAGGATGTAAAAGGGATCGCAATAAGTTGAACTAATTTTCTAATCTATAACTAAATTCGAACCCGTATCATTACATACTCAACTTCATCTCACCATACAAACAAAAATATAATTCAAAATTTCAAGGATTCGTAACGGTTCGAACCCTCAAAATACAAATAAACGACCAAATTTGGACTGAAAAATAAACCTTTTTTTTATGAATTTTTGTCTCGGAAACTAGTCAATGGATTAAAACTAAATTTTGAGACCTTATTAGACATGTATTAAGGTATATAAAAATAAATTTTTAGTTAAATTTACGATACAAAATGATGTTGTAGCACTTGGTAACTTGAAAATGTGTTTTTTCCGAGAAGGAAATCGGCGTACAACATAGCAGTCTCCGAACAGCACCTAGAGCAAAAACCAAAATTTGTCGTTAATCTGCATTAGTTTTTTTAGGAAAGTACCCAGGATTATAATTTTTTTTTTTAAATTCGCAAATCGGCATCAGTTTGAATTTTTTTTTTCATTTTTTGGCGAAAAATCAACTTTAAATTATTTATAAAAAATGTAATTATTTATAAATTTTATAAATCGTGTGTACTTTCCTAGGTGATCTATCTAAGAAGTTACAGCTACAATTTTAAATGAATCCAACAAAAATTGAGCGAGTTACGATGTACGCCAAATAGAAAAACATTGTTTCGAGAAAAAACCGTTTAAAGTTAAAAAATACATTTACTATATCGAATATTCAAAATATCGACCTGCTAATTTTTTCGCCTTTACTCTGCTATTCCAGCACCATATAACTGCTCTTCCAAACATGAGTTTTGCTCTTCTGCTTCTTTTCTAAGCGACGCAAGGTCTTTCCAAGCGCTTTTCCGATGTTTCGATGCTGAGCGGTTTGCAGCTTTAATTCGACGTTGATCGACTTCCATGGAAAAATGGTACAATTCTGAATTGATTTTCAGTTGAAGTGTGCTCATGACATCTAACAGTCTTCGAAAAACGTCATTGTATTGGATCTATAACTTAATTCGTGCGTTTTTTTTCAAAATTTGAACGTTTATTTAAGAAAAACATGTACAATAGTATTGTTCAAAGTATTGCCCATCTGAAGCTATGACTTTTTCCCGTCTTTCTGGCAATTTGTGGATCCCATCCCAAAAGAACTGCGCCGGCTTGGAGGCTAAGAATGAATCAAGCCAATTTTTGATACCCTGTTCTGATGTGAACCGTATTCCAGTGAGGGCGTTCTGCATCGACCGGAACAAATGGAAGTCAGAAGGAGCAAGGTCCGGGCTATAAGGCGGGTGGGGTAAAACTTCCTATCCACTGTTTTCCAAATAGTTCTTAACTGTAATAGCAATATGCGGCCGAGCGTTGTCATGATGGAAAATTATTGCCTCGTGTCTGGTCGCATATTCCGAGCGTTTTTCGGCTATTGCTCTCTTCAAACGGATTAATTGTGTTCGGTAGCGTTCTGCATTGATGGTTTCACCCGGTTTTAGCAGCTCATAATACAGCACACCCTTCTGATCCCACCAAATACAGAGCATTACCTTCGCGCCATGGATATTCGCCTTTGCTATTCACTGAGAAAAAAGAATATTCTAATCCAAGGATATTTCTTTGATTCAAATAAATGATTGAGCTGGATGGTGACGAATAAATATTTTTTTAGATCAAAGAAATATTTTTATTGTCTTTAAAAAATGAACAATTAAAGCAAAAAAATGTTATTCTAGTACTATTAAATATTCATTAGATTGAATAAATATGTTATTAACATTGTGTAGCAATTATTTGATAAGAGAAGTAAATTCTTTGATGTAAAATGATGTGATGCATCTTCAAAGAAACAATACATTAGTACAAAAAAATTTGCATTGGTTCAAGTAAATTTATTTTTCATTCCAATATCTGATTCCTTGTTTGTAATGAGCGAATTGTAAATTGAGAGAAATATTTCTCTGAAATAAGGAGATAATTTTTGGTAGGATTAAATAATTATTTGCTCCGAAGATGTGATTTACTGTTTAAAATGGTCAAGTAGTAAAGTGTATTGAGTAATAATGGATGCAAAGAACGATAATGTTGCCTATGGTAAGTTAGAGATTTGTGTCAAAAAGATGTTACTGATATGAATAAACGTGTTTTGAAATTTAAGAAATATTTCTGAAATTTAAAGTAATATAAACTTCATGAATTGTAAGGAGTCGAGTATAAACGTTGTCATAGTTCTCTTAAATAACAAAAAAACCCTTACCTCGAACCTGCCATTTGTCATCCGATACATACATATATAAACATCATACAATTTCATTCACACCATTCAGTCGCAGCTAATCATATATTCTATCACAAATACACTTAAATATACAACTTCGCAAATATAAACCTAATAACTAAAACTTATATATAGGACGATACGCTTTCGTCGAATCACGCACACGCTCGCTTACAATCCTGAGACATAAAATTTGGAACTTTCTTATATAGTGACTGCAAGAGTTATTCAGAGCTTGTGAGAGAAATGTGTCGTGACTAGAGCTTTTGAGCCTCACTCAAGTAAAAATAAATCAACTATTTTTATAAATTTTTCATAAAATATTTTTTTTAATTATTATAATTATGATTATTGATAAATATATAATATAATTATTAATTAATATTTAGTATACATTTTTATTATAACTATACGTATGAAGTTTAATGAAACTAAATTTTAAAATATATATTCAAAAATTACATTAATATAAAAAAGAATCTTGTGTAAAAACATTTAAATGGAAATTCTTTTATTTTCTGTGTTGTATAGTTTCAAAATATAAATTATACAATTGTGAATTCCAAATTATTATTGTTCCTAAGAAATTTATGTAAAATCTAAATCTTGTGTAGATTTTTGATATTTTATGTTATAAATTTATCAAGACTTTTGCTGTTTGAATTTTTGTAAAATCAATTGAATTTAAAAAACCTAAGTGAAAAAAAAAGTAATTATAATTGAATTAAGTTTTAAATGATATATTTGATATTGTGAATCAAAACGAATATTTCCTTTGAAGAGACTGATAAATCTTCAACCCTATGAAATATATTTCACATTTGAAAGTATGTATATGTATGTTTATATCAACTATGACAAACAGTTGAATAGAAAAAAATGGATACTACGGTGGGACGAATATTTGTTTGGAATGATACATTTCAAGTTGATAATGAGAGCGAATGTTTCTTAGGACGGGAATGATAAATTTTCAATTCTATAGAAAATATGTTTCAAGTTTAAAAAACATGTAATCATAACAACTACGCCAAACGTTTAAATGGAATAAACAAATTTTATAAACGAAAAATACCACAGTTTTTCCGAAAAAATACTTCTTTCTTTTAAAAAAATGGTTTGTTTGGTCTAAATTATTCCATATTCATAATGTAAGCGAATATTTTCTAGGAGGAATCCAATAAACATTTAATTATATGAAATATGTTTCAAGTTTAAAAAATATGTTATCATAACAAATATGGCAAACCTTTAAATTAAATAAACAAATTTTTTAAACGAAAAATATCTACAGTTTTTTCAAAAAAATATTTCTTTCTTTTAAAAAATTGGTTTTTTTGGTTTAAATTATTTTATGTTGATAATGCAGGCGGATATTTCCTAGGAGAAATCTAATAAAGATTTAATTCTACAAAATATGTTGAAAGTTCAAAAAGATTGACAATTGTAACAATGATGCCAAACATTTATATAAAAGAAATTATTTATTTTAACTGAAAGTACTTGCAGTCATTTCAACAAAATATTGTTTTCTTTGAAATAAATGTTCCTTTTTGAATGAATTCTTCCATTCTACTGTTCACAAAAAACATTTCTTTCAACTAAAGAAATATATATTTATGTAAACACAATGTTTTATTCATATAAAAAAACGCTACATTTAAGTTTATTTCTTATAATTTAATACTGAAGCTCAAACCAATTTTATAATATTTAAGATGATGTAAATTACTCATTTTCTCAAATTCACTAAATTTCTTTTTCAGTTTAAGTGAAACAGGAAATTCAATTTACTTAAGGCTCTATCGGCCTTAAGGAACACATTCTCATCATGACACTCGCGCTCGATTTTCTGTATACATTTCAGTAACTTTTTAATAAATTACATGATTAAAATAATTTGTTTTCTTCCAAATATCTCAATAAGGAAAATCAATCATAGACTTTATTTAAGGAAACGATTTTGCGGAACAACGCTTATTTCGTATCTCACATATTTTGGTGAAAAAAATCGAATTTTTACAATATTAAATATCAAAGCATAAAATATACATCCTGTCGAGAAATTTCTTAATAAGAATGTGTAGACCTCATTTAGGCAAATAATTTTTCATCTAAACGTTTTTACCGCTGGATATCGCTTTCGGCACAATTGGGATCGGACATTGGGAATGCGACACCTGGTGGTGAGAATTGAAAGTTTTCTCAAGTGTCCTTTTACATTATAAACACAGGAAAGTTATTAGAAAAATTAATAAACAAATATAACTAAAAGATGGAAAGCTCTGAACAAATGTCTAATTCGAAAAAGAAACGCGGCTACGTATGTGCGGTGACCAGTTGTAAGTCTGTCACGGGTAAATGAAGATTTGAGCTATCATTTCTTCCCTCCTAACGGTCGCAATTTTGTTAAAATCTACAATTATTTTGGAAATCCCGAAAAAATCGACGTGTTGGTTGCATGGAAGAAAGCAACAAAAATAACAGACGTAAAATATCATTTGAGGGTGTGTTCACGTCATTTTACCAAAGAAGATTTTCTATTTCATGGTAAGTAATATTCTACATTAATCTAACCTAAATAATTGTAATCTTTCGATTGAAATAATCTTTTTTTAAATCATTTTCATTTTCTTTTTCTATTGCTTTTATACAAATTTTTTCCATACATTTTTATGATCATAATTTTAAAAGTTTTAACCAATTTTGTAAAAAAACCACGTTGTTTGTAGAAATTCCTGTACATCGGAGAATGTTGAAAAGGACGGCTGTTCCCTCTTGCAATTTGCCTTCATCAAATACGGCGAAATACGATTGCGCTCTACGTCGAAAAAGAAGATGTGACGCAAGAAATTCTAAAAAAACCGAAACCGTTCAAGCAAGGACAAAAGAACCTGATTCGCCTGTCAGCAAAGAAGCACCTAATTATGAAGAAGTTCAAATAGAGGTTGGAGTGAACAGCATCGAAGAAAACAGCAGCGGAGAAGGGGTGCCATCTGATTTTGAACATTTCATTGACCTGAATGGAAAGCTGTATAAGTATGTAGGACCATCAGTTCCCGCGGAAGTAAAAACGTACGTTGACGTTGGCGTACAAGTGGAAAGCGATCTGTATGCAGATAATTTTAAGGACATTGGTATTGAAGTGAAAACCGGTGATCTCGTGACGAATTTCACTGATTTATTGAAAAGCGATGAGAATTTAAGTGCGGCAACCGGAATTGAAAGTTTCTCTATTTTAAATTGCATTATTCAGTTATGTAGTTGCCTTTATCCACAAGAAAATGACGATTCTATCAGAATGAGTCTGCGGAATAAAATTATTATGACTTACATGAAACTGAAGCACAATTTATCTTATGTTTTTTTGGCGTTACTGTTCAATTGTTATTCCGCAAGGCACTGCTCACGTGTGTTTGAACAAATGATAATTGTTTTAAGCACAGCTTTGCAAAGTGCTATTCGTTGGCCTTCGAAAGAAGAAATACGTCGAAACATACCAATATGTTTTCAGGATTTTACGAACGTCAGAGTCGTTCTCGATTGTACGGAGATTTTCATACAAAATCCAAAGAATTTGCGTTGTCAGATTGTTACGTATTCCCATTACAAGGGTGGGAAAACAATTAAATTCATGACCGGTGAGACACCTGCTGGAAATATTTCTTTTATAAGCAAAGCTTACGGCGGAAGAGTGTCTGATAAAGCAATCTTTGAGCAAAGCAATCCAATACATTCTTTGGAACCTGGAGACGGAATAATGGTTCGTACAATGTTCAGTGTATAAGGCCACCATTTATGAAAAATAAAACTCAATTATCGAAATCAGAGTCGCTTTTGACACAAGGTATTGCACGTGCAAGAGTGCACATCGAAAGATCTAATCAAAGAATAAAAACCTTTGATGTACTTGGTGGCATTATGCCTAGAAATCTTGTTCCATTCGCGACAGAAATTTTCACGATAATTTGCGCAACGGTTAATTTGTCATCCCCTATATTAGCCGACGATAAGTTTTTTAGTAATAAGTAATAATATCATTTATTCGTTTTGGAAAATTGGTACTGTACGATTCGAGCTGTATGCGATTAAATGGTGTAAAATAGTATGTTTAGGCATTAAAAAATCGATTTGTATATTTTTAATTAATTAATTTTATTTAATTTCTTTGGTATAAAAAATGTATACGTATCAACACGAAATGTCTTTTTGAATAAACATAAAAAATCATTTTCCGTATTTTTCCTCATAGAAAAATATCAAAATATATATTCGCATTTCCTATTACACTTTTCTACGTGGCATATCAAAAAAATCACATTTCAGCGAAGCATGCCGCATATTTACTTACATTTAGCAACCAGACTTGTAGATCAATAATTTACTTATACATGTAACTTTGTTCCAAGATTGAGCAATCACAATGCAATAATACTTATCAGTTTTGTGAAGTATTCGCTTTTTTTTATAATATTTTAGAAGTAAAATAATTCCGAACGTGTCTCACTCATAGTATAACAATACAATACAATAACAATAATAATAGTCTAACAAAAAATAGTCATTTCTATTTTAATAATTGCATTGATTATCACAGCTTATTCATTTCTATCTACGTTTTCTTTTTCTTCGAGACTTTCAGGACAAATATAAGGAATAAAAATATTGTAATAGAACGATTTCAGTGCCGTTAACATTTCGATCAAAAAGGGCTCATCAATTGAAACAGATAATACTTCTAAACTTTTGTCAAAAGAAGCAAACATCGCGAACGAAGCTCTTTTTAAATTAAGAACTGCCATATTAAGTTGCACTTGACCATAATACTTGTTTCTCTGTTTTAAAACATACTTTTCACCGCGTACGTCTAAACATTGCTTAAACTCTTTATCAATTGCATCTTTAATATTCATCTGTGCTCCTTTAAACGGGCACTTTATTTCTAATACTTCCACGGGCGCTCCATTCTCGAAAATCACACCATCCGGGGACACTGCTAGCCACAGATTTTGCCTTGACACAACCAAGCCGACTTCGATTACATGCTTTCTTGTTTTTTCGATAAAAATTCGACGAGCTTCAGGTTCCATTTTTTTCCCATGTTCAGTGAATTTGGAGACGAATGTTTTCGGGTTTATATGAGTCTCGCACTTCTTTTCCCATTTTGGATTTTTATTGCAGCTGTAAGTGTAGAGCCGTAGCAAGTTGACGCAGTCACACGATATTTTCTCTCCTCGACCCAAACTGCTTTGCAAATTTTTGTATTTTCACAAATTTTTTCCAAATCACCGTTCATTTTTTGTAAAATTCGTTGGCAACACAAACGTAACTTAGTACATGTTCTATTCGCAACAGTTTCCATGAGTTCATTTCTTTGGTGTCGGAAAATTGACGCTATTGCATCCTTTTCTTCGACAGAAATTGGAGGAATGTTTCCAGTGTCATCGGAAATCAATTCGTGTCTCCCGAATCTGTAAAATCATAATTTTATATAAATTCCTTTTTTGCAAGAAACTTGCGATGACAGTTATTTAAAAGAGAGAACTCACATATGTTTTGCATGGGCAGAATGAGGCAACATATTTTTTATTATTTCGGAAGGATCCAAAGCATCAATTTCAAGACAATTCAAAATTTTTGTTTCTTTCCTTATCTGGAAGCAAGTATGATCTTCAAGAGGCTGCGGGTCATACATTTTCAAAGCTTTTTTGTGATTCTCTTTCCAGGCGCATTTTAAATCGTTGGAAGAAAACATTGGCAAATCATCGAATGTTACGCTGAAATTGACGTGAAAATTTATATACCATTTAAAGAAAAAAAAACATTGCAAATCGTACTCTGATGGAAAAGCATTCTAGCTTAGAGTTATTTCTAACAGAGATAATTAATTATGTGGCATCAAACTTACGAATGGCAATATAGCAAAGTTGCCAACACGTGCTTGCACCTTTCTCCTTTTCCTGCTTTACAAGAACATTCAAACTTTGTGATTGCACCCTTGCGCGAAATTTGGCCATGAATTTTATGCGGCTCGTTTGTTGTTGTGCCCGAAGATCTTATACACGAGGCAAACAGTTCAATATTGTTTACATCGTTATCATTTTTCACTTTTCCACACGTCGTTAAGTGGCCTGCATTTAACACTTTCTCTCCCCCGATAAAATTTGTCTTCCCCGGATCGGTTTCGGCCCATTGACAAATTTCTTGAATTGTAATAATCATTATATAACATAAAAATAAACAATAAAACGTATGTAAATAATGCTTCGCGACACTTAGTTTCGGCCATATTGGACCATGTGACCACGTGAGTTTGGAAGGCCACGCCTCCATGTCCGATCCCAATAGACCAAACAACGGCATTTAGACTTTCGTTGGCGTTTTGAGTAAATCCACCGAGACAACCGAAGAGAAGATCTTCTCTTGCTAGATCTTCGTAAATCTTCTGAACAGCATCGAATACTTGCATTGGCATAGCTGGTTTATGATGCGAGGCTTTCGCTTTTTGCCAAGAGCACCAAAAATCTTTTCCTATTGGACATCTGTCGTGTTGAGGCTTTTCATCTGTAGATATTTTATGGTACAATGTAGCATACTCGTATATCTCGTTGCGCATGTTCTCTACTGAATCTGTATTTCGATGTATATCGAGTTCATAATGCACAATCAGTTCGTCAATCAATTTTCCAGTCAACTTTCCTCGACCAACAAGATTTTTAACTTCTTTCTTCAAATAGCGCAGTTTTGTTCCAAGTCTTTTTTGAACATATCCGATGCATTCTTTTTCAATAACTGAAAAATCACCGTACGGCTTGTTAAACGTTTTGAAAAAAATTGTTTATCAAAATTTTTTCTACAAAATAGTTTTTGAATATCATTCTTGAATAGTTTGTGAATCATTTAAGGGTGGAATACCAAGTAAATGGTTCAAAAAATTGTTTTTTTTTTGTTAACATGATTTTATTGTGGAACTATTCAAGAATATTTCTGTTAAATTTTGAGCCGAAATTCCTAAAATAGGAGGAGGTATGCATATTTTTGTTTAACGTTGCGCCCGGCCCTTGTCACCCATAGCAAAACTTTAAACGCGTTTTCCCGAAAACCATTTATTTAAAACGGTGTCCCTAGTTGCAAAAAATCTTTCGACGGATTGTCCTGAAATTTTTACCAGATATGTAAAACACTTTGGTTAGTCCTTGAAGTTCTCCTTTTTTTAAAAAAAAATGTTTATTAACAATTTTTCGTAAAAAATAACTTGCAAAAAATCCACTTTTTTAGTTTATATGCTACTGCAAGAAAATAATTTTTTCATGAAACCAAAAACGTCAGGGACGAGTAAATGCAATTACGAAACTAATTTTTTATTACTTTTTTGTATTAGGATCAATTCCTGAGTTTGTATCAGGGACACCGTTCACCTTTGCCCAGAGCACAGCCTCGCATTCACGTACTTATATTTTTCAACTGGGCCAGAATTTCACACTAGACATTTTTTTACTTCACTGTAGTAATAAAATACTACATAAATCTAAATTTTGGTGTTTTTGTCAGTTATATTTTTTTTTCAATCCGCGCTCAATGGAAACATAAGATTTTGGCCATTTACTTAGTATTCCCCCCTTAAGCCAATAAAAAAAAATGGAAAACAAAAATTTCTGGGTAGTATAACCCCTTAAATAAACGATCATGATAAACCATTAAAAAAGGAGGAAAGAAAAAAGAAGAAAGCGATTTTAGAAGGTTATTTTTTTCTTCTCTCCTATTTTTTTGTTGGTTTCTCATAATCGTTTATTTAAAGAAATATTCCGGTCCAAATTTTGTCGTTTATTTGTATTTCGAGGGTTTGAACAGTTTCGAATTTTTGAATTATAATTTTCTAATGTTCTAATGTATTGAATTTTGTACATTTTTTCAGCTCAACAAACAATATTTTACATCATAATTATTCCTTTTAAGAATAATTATTTAATATTAAAGTGTTTTTCTTTTATTTTATATCAAAATTATAATTATGATCCAGTTACAATTGTCAGTAGCTCATTTTGTTTTGATAGATAGTTAGTGATTTATAAACCACCTTTTTTCAGAAAAATTTGGTAAGAATGTTTAAAGAAATGTGGGAAATTTCTATTCAACGTGTTAATTAAATTTGGATTCTATAAAAAGTTATAAAAAAGCTCGAAAATATTACAAAATAGTAAATTTGTATGGGTTACTAGATTACAATTTCTTACGGAAAACGTAAATTCTTTGTGCGCCTAAAGAGAGCTCTCTAAATCTGAATCACTGAGATTCTCACTGAATTGAAATCAGTCGCCTACTTCTGGCTGTGCAATCAGTCATTTTCACTATAAACCAATGAAAAAACGCTGATTGTCCATTCAGAATTGGGTCACTGATTTAAATTCAGTGAGAATCTGACTGATTCTGATTTAGAGAGAGCGCGATTCGATCGTGTCCCGCTCAGTCTTATATTTTTCGCGTACACTCAAGTTTATTTCTTGTAATTTGACAATGAAACTCAAGTCAATTTTATAATATTGTGAATTTTAGGTGAAAATTATTGTTCAGTTTAAGGTTATGTCAACAACCTAACCTTTCTTAAGTTGATAGGCCTTTCCCTTTTCTCCTTTCTTTTCTTTTCCTTTCTTTTGCTTTTATTTGAAAATGATTTCCTGTCAATTCCTCTTTATAAGCTTTTATCAGTAATTGATATAGGAAACCTGTATAAGGACACGTTATACTAGTGATTGTCCGAGTGCTGAGACTGAATGCATCAAGCTAACAACGACTTACCAAGCGGTACGTGTATGTGCTCAGTACCTGAACAATGGATTGCAGCTAACCAATTCATATCAAGTACAGTCTACATACACATGTAGTCCTTCTGAAAACGGGGGCATCTTTCAAAGTAAAAATGTTTCAGTTACACAGTTACAGTAAACTCAGTCTTAAGGCCATGGATCAACCAGATCACGTGACCAAATTACTGTAAAAGTTTATGTAAGATAACTTTTTTGTTACACAAAACGTCTTCCTGGCAATTTGGAAAATACAACAGAAAACGATAAAGAACGTCTGTAAACTTCGTTTGAATGAAAATGTTGCAAAAAATGTTACAGTTAACTCCAATTGTCGATAAGTTTTCGAATTTTAAAAAAAATTTAAACTAAAAAGAAGATAACAGACGTGCTTCATTGTCTTTTGTTACGTTTCGCAAATTTTCAAAAAGATACTTTGTAAATTAAAATAGTTTTCATTTTCATTTTCATTGCTATTTTTACTTTTTGGATTTTTGCCTTGAAAATGTTGACTATTTCAAACAAATCTATTTATTAAATTTCAAGCCGACTTTTTTGTAGTGATTTAACCTACGCAACACATGGTGGATATGAATATGTAGATATTCAACGTGTGGAAAAAATTTCAAAATCTTTCTGCCCTTATAAACCAACCCAGATGTAAAAACCACCCCTGAAGCATAAAAAATGTGCAATATCATTTCTGGTTACTTTATACTACTCTAAATCGAAGAATAAGCACTTCAGGACATGTAGGTATGTGGCACGAAACTTATAGACCATTTCTACCTTACAAACTTCCCCTGAATCTAAAAATATGATTTTTTAAATGTAAAAAACTACAATCTCATTTCCAGTCATTTCATTCTGATGGGAATTGAAGAAAACAAACCCTAGAACATGTAGCTACATTGAAAAAAAATTATTCAGGTATTATTCAGGTAGGGGTAGCTTTTACAGTTAAGGATAGTTCTTTTTGGACCTTTTTTGCACATATTTTTCATCTCATTTTAAAACAAAGAAATTAAATTCCAATAAAAAAAAATCTGCCCACATTCTTATTGTGCGCAGCTCGCTTCGCTCGTAAGTTTGTGCGATCCTGTCATCGCGCTCGGTGTCTTGTGTTTGCTGTATATAAATAACTTAATTTTTTTTATCGATTTTAATTGAAAATGAGATTCTTCTCACTCAAGGTTCTATCAGTCTTAAGGAGCACATTCTCATCGTAATACTCGCATGGAGAAAATATTCGTCTAAAATTACCAAATTATTTAGAAACGCAAAATAACATTTTGAAAGGACGTAAAAATTCGTAACATTTTCTAATAATTCAATTTGTTTTACTATCTAGATGGAAATTTTTATCAGTAATTTTAAGTATTCTGTATTAGGAATCCTAATAAATGTGAATTATTAGATCAACTTTTATTATTATTATTTTGAATTATTAGATCGACTTTCAACCCTAGGGTTGAAAATCATAGTTTCAACCCGCTCTACAGGTACCAAAAATCGGATTTTCAAAGGAGGTGCTATGAAAAAGATATAACTTCTGTAAAAAAATGGTCATTACCAGATTTATAGATCTTTTTGAATGAAGAATTCTGTTTCTTAGAATTTTTTTCGTAGCTTGGATATTTTGTCGGGGAAATTGAATTTTTAATTTCTAGAAAATCGTTTTTGATGAATAAAATTAGAACCGTTGGTCAAAAATGGCTGATTAACTTTATTCCTTTTTGGCCCTCAAGAACCGTCATAAAAACCATTTTTTTCACTTAAGGGGTCTCAAAGCATTGACTGATGAAAATTTGAAGTCATTTTTCATATAAAACCAATATATTCTAATGAGGCATAATTTCTGAAGTGTACCCACTCCGAAACAAAAGATATTCTGGCCTGGCTCAAAATTGACTCAATTGTAGTCTTATTGATTAATACTTTTCACACAAATTATTAATTTATTTCGAAATTTTTTTATTAATGTGGAGAGCGTACAATTTTTGGGCTTTTGATGCAAAGCCTTATCTTCAAACATTTGTAACTTTTTTCCTAATGCGTAAAACAAAATTTCACTAGAAATGTTCCCGATAGATTTTCTTATCAATTTTCATATGGCTATAATCATTTTTAGAGCGAATTAAAATTACACCCTCATTTATGAAAATCAAAGATAAATTTGACTTTTTTAACATTTCAGCACTTTTTAAATTTTTTGAAAATAGCTTAGGATGAAAGCTGAGGTATTTTCCCATAAGACCTCTAATTTTCAAAGTGGCATTTTAATTGGTCTATGAGTAATGAAACGATAAGTATCCAGATCCCACGATAGGGCGGGAAGCGCGCAATCTCTGCTAGTGCGCTCACGCCAGGGAACATTGTGAAACGTCCTAATAATATTATACACGCTGTTAGTAAAACTTCAATTTCTGTTCTTTCAAGTATCACAAACTTTTAAAAGTGACAACATACAACTTTTGAATTTACCCGTACATTTTGCATTTCCAACTTTTGCTACTAGGTGGCTATACAGTGTGTGCCATTTAGATCTTCGGTATTTCAACATTGAATAACTATGACACTTTTCAACCGATTTTCGCAAATGAGAATGATTTGTTTAGGGTATACTTTACCATTTATTTCAAATTAGTTTTAGAACAGAACGTCGATTAAATGACCACCTCCATTCGATACACAAAAAGCAGCTCTTTTTCGCGCATTCCGCATAACATTGACCAGCATTTCAGGCGTTATTGACGAAAGAAAGTACCACCGCGGGAACGGCGGCGCTGTTGTGCCGAAGCAAGTATGGCCGCTACCACGGACAAAATAGCATTGGAAGTATAGGTAAAATCGTGATTTTTCCTAAATTACGCGAGTGAAGCCGAAAAATATTGACGATATCGCTGGAAGAGTTATGCAGATGCACTGCAGCAACTCCTACAACGCGAAATATGCGTGAAGGCCAAGAAATTATAAATTCTGGCCTCTTAATTATGTGCGGGGTAACGGAAAGAACCGCTGAAAACATACAGTTATACGATTTATGTTTGCAAACAAGCGGAATAACATCTGAACCACATGTTGTGACCGGGAATTTAACAGTTAAATCGTCCGTTTACTTAAAAAACAATGACATTTTCGTTAAAGAGATGGATTGCTCCTGCAAAGCCGGCTCAAGCCACTGTTGCAAGCACATCGTAGCTGTCTTGCTGTTTTGTAACCGATATGTGCTGTATATGATTTTAAAATGAAAAATATTTATTTTATTTGTTTCTTTGAATATTTTGGATTATTTCATACTTTCTTACTCCAATTTTTTAGAAATAATGTGCTTGAGTTGAAAGTGGTATCTTCGACCGATAAAAAGTGCGCGTGGAAACGCCATAAAGAACCGGTCTTAGAACAATTTAAAGCTCTTCCGTTTGAGACTTTCTGCTGCATAAAGCCAGCCAGATTACCTCCTCTTTCACCAACAAGACTAGCTCAAATAAGGAAAAGATTAATTGATTGTGACGATAGGACTGCAATTTCAAAGCACAATTTGGAACGCAACAGCGTCCACCACCGCTTGCTTTCCTATACCCGGTCGAGAATTCCATTTTATTTACAACACGGTAACTATTAAAAATTCACCACACGGAATTGATTAAAAAATAAAAAGGCAAATAACTCAATTACTCCTTATGACAACATTGACGTTTGTCCGTAGTAGCGGCCATTTTGTGTAGTTCGTGAAATCACTACCAGTGTCGCATGCTAATTTACTAATCTCAATAGCAGCTATTTCGGCTGGTATGTTACATTTAAGTTCGTCAATTGTCTTTGGCTTGCTGGCATAAACGTTGCTTTTTAAATAACCCCAAAGAAAAAAGTCAGGTACAGTTAAATCTGGATAACGAGGAGGCCACTCCAAATCGCAATACGATAAGCACGCACAGTCTTCACAATTGAACGATTGTTTTCAATGCAAAACGCTACGATTTCAGCGCGTTCTTTCGGTGCGTATTGAGTCATGGTTAAAATGATACTGAATGACGATTCAGAATCGTGCTCATTTGTCAAAATCAGCTGAAAAACAACAGAATTATTCAATACCGAAGGTCTAGATGGCGCACCCTGTATTTCCTACAAGAGATGATAATTTTTAATAGCATAAGAACCAGGAATATAATATGCGTATTTTACTCGCAGATTTTATCTGAAATCAAATTCATCGAAGCAGGTTTGTACGTGAATGTATGTTATTCTTTATTTTATCAGTCATATTCTCCTTCATTTATTATTTTTATAATTTTATTTCTGGAATTATTCTGACTTTGATTATTATATCTAAAAATCTCTTTTTAAGTTTGCAAAAAGCACTTTTTTCATGATGACAATAGAAGTATTAAGGGGGGAAGTCCATGTAAACGGCTCAAAATCAGTCATATTTTAAAAATGTTTTTGAAGGTGATACAATAATTTTATTGTTATAAATTTTCAACGTAACTTTATTTAACCTTTCTAAAGTATAAACAAATTTTTTTTTCTACTAGCGGGCCATAAAGTGGACACTAAAAAAAACATAAAATTCAATATAAAATAAGCCTTTGAAAAAGAAGTTAGAATTTTGGGCTATTTTTTCGAAATTTTTGATCCTCAAAAAGTATTTTATTAACGCGAAATATCTGAAATTTTAGGGTTACCCTTCCGATAATAATGTAGAGAAAAGTCTCTCAAAATTTCAGACAAATCGGTCAATAACTTTTTGAGTTACAACACGAGCGGTTGTCAAAAATACAGTTTCGAGATAATCGCGTTTAAAGTTTTAGTACAGTATAAAGACTAGTTTTAGTTACTTACCGATTAATCTGCAATCCTAGGTCCATACAATGGTCCTTCTGAGTCTTCAAAAAACTGAGCAGCTTTTCAGATTATAGAAAAAAAAATCGATGTTTTGAAATTTTTACATGGATTTCCCCTCTTAATCAGTCAATCATTTAAAAACAAAGAAATTATAATTGAAAACAAATGTTATCTTTTTGGCTATAACGTTGCAAACGACAGTTGCATTCAAAAAGTAAGTTTAAAATTTCTTACACCACCAGAAGAATCTCAAATTTGCAGTTCATGTAGATCCCAACTCATCGACACAACGGGAATATCATCATCCTTGAACTCGGGCAATATTGCAGAGCCATCCTTTAGACATTCAGATTTCTCCGACACCAAGATGCAATGTAAGAATAAGTATCAAAAAGTGGGTGTTGAAGTACTTGATCAAATTATCGAAGAATCCAATGCCTCTAGAGATGTTCAAGAAAAATTTCAACTTCCTCGCTTACACCAAAATCTTGGAGACGCAGAAAACTTATGAAGGTGTTCAATACATCAAAGTGAAAGCAAGAAATGTTAAAAAATTAGTTCCTGGGCATGGGATTCTTACACCTCCGAATCCAAGAACAGGAAGAGCATTGACTTTCGAAAAAAAAACTATTTAAAAAAAAATCTATGAACGCAATAACATAAGGGGGGAATACCAAGTAAACGGCCAAAATCTTATTTTTTCTTTGAGCATGGATTAAAATTCAATCGTCCCTGACGTTTTTGGTTTCTTGAAAATTTTTTTTTTTTGCAGTAGTGTATAAACTAAAAAAATCGTTTTTTGCAAGTTATTTTATACAAAAAATTGTTAATAAACATTTTTTTTTTTAAAAAGGAGAACGCCGAGGACTAGACCAAAGTGTTTTACATATGTGGTAAAAATTTCAGGACAATCGGTTGAAAGATTTTTTGCAACTAGGGACACCGTTTTAAAAACATGGTTTTCGGGAAAACGCGTTTAAAGTTTTGCTATGGGTGACAAGGGCCGGGCGCAGCGTTAGACAAAAATATGCATACCTCCTCCAATTTTAGGTATTTCGACTTAAAATTTAACAGAAATATTCTTGAATATTTCTACAATAAAATCATGTTAACAAAAAAAAAAACAATTTTTTGAACCATTTACTTGGTATTCCCCACATAAGTCAAATGATACCAGGGATGAAACCAATATTGCAATTTTTTATCTCTTCAGAAATTTTTTATCGAAAACACAAAAAATGCTCTTATTTTTACGATTTTGGTCGGATGTGACTAGTTTTTCCTTCAAATTGTGAGTTTCAATTAATTCTTTTCGATTGTGAATATCGAGCGCGAAGCGCAAGTCTCATGATCAGAATGTATTCGTTAAAGTCGAAATAACTTTGAGAAAATTGAATTCACATAAAAAATATTATAATGTTTACTTGAGTTATAATAATAAATCATGAAGAATAAACTTGAGTGCTCGTGAAAAACACAAAACCGAGCGTGACAACTGAATTTCCTATTTTCTAACACTGTATGTGTATATTTATGAGTGTCGAGGAAAATTCATTTTACTGCGTGAATCGCATAAAGACGAGACTTTAAAACTGCCATAATCCCTCAGCTCAACGAGCAACAGTTGGCTATAGCTTTATGGAACCTCGTGTTCTACAATAAATCTACATTCTGCTCATCACGTGTATTGCAGATACGTAGAGTTTCGTAGAAAACACTTCGAATCCTTTTCGGAGTATTCAATCCAAGCATGACAGGAAAAAAGTCTTTCTGAAACGCAAATGCTTTTTTCATGTTGGCAAAATTTTCATTTTTCCGAAACCAATTCCAGAAGATACTCCAGTTTTTTAGACCTGTCTCGTATAGTCTAAAGGTAAAAATTGTTATAAAAGTTGCAAAATATATTCCATTTTTACTATTATAAGAGTTTTTTTTCTTGTACCGGCAAACCACAAGAGTATTTATCTTCTCCTAAATCCACTATATTACGGAATGCTACTAAAAATTAAACTTAAGTCATCTATCGATACCAGAAGATTACTTCACTTGTTGGTACCAAAATAACTAAAATAAAATTCCATTAAACTTTCCTAAATTTTCCATTAGAAATAGAAAAATTCTTGAAATACTCTTGTGGAATATATCCAATGTTTTTTAGGACAAGTTACCTAAAATTCCCAATTGCTCAATGTTTGAAAAACATTTTCTAAAAATTTTTAGATAATTGTTCAGTTATCTATTTTTAGGAAATTGTTCCCTATAATAGTGACTTTACTAGACCTTAGAAGGAAATTTCCCAAAATCCTGGTGAAAATACATCTTTTCAGATAAATGTGTAACAATTGCTAACAAATTATAAAGAAATTTAATGAAGTTTTCTTACAATGCACATTATTGGTTTTATCTGTAAAAGATGTCAATAAATATTTTTTCACAACACTGTATGGAAAGTTTGCACTGCGTACATTATTTCATGTGTTTAGTGCGAATTTCCCATACAGTGTTTCAAAATTAGTATATGATGTACATGCGGATAGATATTTTACTCATTTTTATATTGAGAAACAGTGAAGTAATAAGTGATGGTAAGGGGAAATTCTTTTAGAAAAAGCATTATTAAAAGTAATATTTTTCCGAAGTTTACATTTTTTTTTATACTGAGTAATGTTTTTAATTTCATAAGACCCGACTGATATCATTTCAAGTCTTGAAATCATAGAAAAACTTCTTTCCAGAGACCTGATTTCCAGCTCGACAACGACCTTTAATTTTTGATGGATGGCAAAAATTAATTACAGAAGTAGTTACAGAATCATTACTGGAGATAAATCACCAATACAAAAATAAAGGTTGTTGTAAAAGTTGTAATATAAACTTATATTCAGCTAAAAATAAGTTGAGTCTGTAGGCAAATATGTTATTTTTAAAGCAGAATATTAAATCTTTTCGAAGTTCCTTCACTTAACATATTTAAGTATTTCTGATTAAGTGATTAAATATGCAAAAGCAATCACTGTGCTCTAGTTCTGGTCCATCGGAAAAGGATTATCCAATAGCTTTGGGATTCTTGGACAAGTGAGAGTAAATAATTTATGTACAAACTCATTTTCGAGGATAACATGAAATTTCACAAAACATTCCAGTATTTAAATTCAACCAGGTGAATTTTCTTCCATTTTCAGCTGCACTGTACAAATTATCCAGAATTTATTATTATTATTCAGCAAAATTTACAATTGTTGAACGCAATTTTTTCTATATTATATAGGAAACCCCAAAAATTTCTTTACAGGGTAATATTGTTTATTTTCTCTTCTGAAAATTGTATTCCAGCCGTCAAATTTAAATCAACTTTCATTTATTTGACGCAATTGTAGTCCTGGATGAGATGCAAAATTGATTACGTTTAAAGTAAAATTGAATCAGAATAAATTATTTTTTCCAATTTTACAAAATTCTCGTAAAATTGTTTTGGACACGAATTTTTCACAATTACTTTAGATTTGTACATTTTAATTAAATACATTACCTAGTCACAATAAAAATTGAAAGCAATTTATGAATTGTCATGATATCATAAAAAATCAAAATTTTAAAATATTTTTATTACAGTTTCCAAAGTGATAACAGACTCTATACCTTCAATTTATTAGAACAAGCGGTGGTTTTTAATTGATATAAATTAATGAAATTATTATGAGTGGCTCTGAACAAAAATTTAATTTATTAAGGGGGTATTTTACTGTGACGGACAGAAAAATAGGTATATTTTATCAATTTTTTTTTATATAAAGACATTTGCTTACGATTTGATTTATTTCTTATAAAGAATGGTTTTTATAGAAAAGAGAAAAATATAACAGTTATGAAATTATATTATAATATTTAAACATTTTATACATGGTGTTGAGAAAAGGTCCTCGCAAATTCCACTGCTGCTGGTATTGATAATAATAAAATTCTGGACTGGCGAATCTAAAATGAAAAACTTTGAGCGCGCCTAGGGCGCGCAACTTAATCGTCACGCTTCGCGCTCCGTTCTTTTTGGACCTCGCGCTCAGCGCTCGGTCTTATGCTCTTCGCATACATTTAAGTTTATTTCTTATAATTTGATTCTGAAGCTCAAATCAATTTTATAATATTACAGATGATGTGAATTACACATTTTCTCAAAGTCACTAAATTTGTTTTTGAGTTTAAGTGAAACAGGAAATTCAATTCACTTAAGGCTCTATCGGCCTTAAGGAACACATTCTCATCATGACACTCGCGCTTCGCTGTCGATTTTCTGTATACATTTCAGTAACTTTTTAATAAACATATTACATATTTAGGCTAAAAAATGGAATTTTTCAATAGTGTTTCTTATAATCAAAACATAAAATATACATTCTGTTAAGAAGCGTCCTGATGAGAATTTGTAGACCTAATTCAGGCAAATAATTTTCCATCTAAACGTTTTTTTGTATCTTGTATAATTTAACTGGAAAATGGAATTTTGATATTGACTTTTGTCAAGTTTTAACATGCTGTAACATTCCTAATTTTGGTTTAATCAAAGAATGTTATAAAGATAATTTGTAGAGATTTATGAGCACTATCTAAAACCAGTATTGAAATTTTTGATTTTTTCAAAAAATTATTTTCAAAAACACAAAAGTAGTGCTCAATCCCTGAATTTTGATTGGATGTGGCTGGTTAACGAACTTGTCCTTACTTTTTCGGCTCCGATAAAGTGTGCCCAAGCTCAATTCAATCTGATAATTCTATCGAGAGTTATGCCGCACACGACCTACAGACAGACAGACAGACACTTTCGTAAAAACCATTTTTTCTGACTCAGGGGGTCTCAAAACGTAAAGATTTGATGAAAATTTCGAAAGTCATTTTTCACATAAAACCAATACCTTCTCATCCATGATGAGGATATAAAAATCGAACGGATTATCAATCAGAAAAGATGTATAGCTATAGCCCGTAGTAAATTTATCTATTGAAAATAAACATAAAATATTTTACTACGGACTGGAGCTACTAATATGTAGAACGTTGTATCAAGTCTGGAAAAAAATTGGTTCATTATTTTTTCCTTATTCCTTATCCGCGATAAAAAAAAGTATTTTCTGGAAAACGCCTCTAAAGTTTTAAGTATGAAAATCTTATATAAATTTAGATTCATGTTTAATCTTTGATTCTAGTTCCATACAATACACCTTAAGAGGGGCCAATTCTCAAAAGTTATTTACTTTCCAAAAATAAAAAACAATCGATATTTGAAAATTTTATAGCAGAATAGCCCCTTAATAATTTGTCGAATCTTCTCTTTATAATCTAATTTCTCAAACACAATAATATTGTGAATGCCAAGTTTTTTATTTTAATAAGACAAAATGAATACAAAATATTATTATTGGCAGCAGCTTTTTTTATACCTTTTATTGTGAGAATTTAAATGAATCACATATTCCCTGATATTCCCTGATATTTTGAAATTCCTGTCAAGTATCACGAGAGGAAAGATAAATTTGTAAAGGGCGCTTTTATGAAACCATCAAAACTGATTATCCAGGACTCTCGATGGTAGTGTCAGAACTATGCAGGCCCAATATGGTTTGCCTGGCCAGGAAGTGTATTTGTAAAGATAAAATTACATTTTATGTTACTTTCGTTATGTTGGAGAATTACTTGACGTCATTATTCGGCATCTTGGGCAGAAATATTGAAGTACGTCATCCATGAAAATTCAATTATGCCGGTCAATGGCGTTACGAGTACCCGTCGTTCGTTTTTCCGAGCTCTAGCTAATGTCGACCATCAATGTTGGGTTCAGCATTGACGCCCGTCTCGCTGGAGGTAAACTGAATTTTTCAATTTTTATAAAACCGTGCCCATCGACCGATCTTACCTGTCTACTTTTCACATTCGCTAAAAAATTCAATCCTGTACTTCCAATTTCACTATATCTGATATCTATACTCTATTTAAAAGTTATTTCACATTTCTCGACTTTCATAACTGATAATTTAACACTCATTCAAAATTTTTGGTAATAATAAATAATCGCTCTTCTTTGAATTTTATGAATGGTTTGCTCAAAAAATTGTTTATCTAGTCTTCAAATTTTCATTTAGGAAAATGAGAAAAATTCAATTTTATGTTAAAAGTGGAACAAATTTTGACATTATATTATTAGGAAATTAATATGAAAATAAAACTTATTCGTTTTACTGAAATGAATGGAAATCTCAATTTTGTTCATGTTTTTCCACCGCTTTTATATATTTTAAAATATACAAAACTCGAAAAATGTAATAATTATTTTGCACTATACTTCTAGCCGCAAAATATTAATAATTTTTAATTACTTTTGCGTGTGCTTTAATCCTAGATATTTTATTTTGAAAAATCATGACATTTAAAATCCATATTAAACCTAAATTGAAATTTTTATTGAAATAAATAGCAAACACACATCTGATATTAAATTTATATCTTAATTGCATTTTTCTAACGTTTTCAGTCAAATTTCAGATTTGCTAATTTATCAGGAAAGTTTTCCGTATATTATGGAAATATTCCTTTTAAAATGATAATTTTTCCTGAAATGGAAAAATCTACAATGATATTAGAACATGTCAGTACTAAACTTCCATTGCATGTAACAGAAGTTTTGTTCAGTAACGTACATTGAATTCTAAATAATATGTTCATCTGACAAAATACAAACTTTTATATAAATTTTAATACAAATGTATATTTGTTTCAATAAAATTTACTCATTTTTATAATTATTCATTAAAGATGCATGAAATTATTATTTTTTTATAAATCACAAGAACATTTGTTTAATTCACTTTTTGTATAATAAAGAGAATAAATAACATTTTCATTAGTATAATACATGCATCACCACAATAAAGCATGTTCTCAGATTAAAAATTAAAAAAACTGTGGAGTCACCCGATTCATAACCTTCCGGATTTCCTCCCTTGAGTTTTCTGCACCCCTTCATCCCTCAACTCCTTTCAGTTTTTACAGAGGAAGGAGAAACTGGACCAGGATCTTTTTCCTTGATGCTTTTCAGCTTCATTGAGTATTCAAGGTCCATGTAAAAGCAAGAAACGAGTCTTTTTTTTGTTTCTATCTTTTTTTATGGATACTAGAGGTAGAGAATCACGGGGGACTTGTATTGTTCTTTAGATTTTAATTTTTCCTTATTTCTTTAAGATAGAAAGTAAAAGTGTGATCTTCAAGAAAAAGCTTTTAACGAAAATTGGCAAAAGTTTCAGCTTCAATTTTCCTTCCTGTACCACGTGTCGCTATTTGTGAAAATTGCTTCCGAGTACTCAATCTCTTTGGTTTTTCTTCCTTTCTTGGACAAAAAGGATACGCCAGCCACGGAAGTGGCCCAATAGTTATCTATACTAGAACTAGAATAGGGACTGGCAGAGGGTTTTGTCAATTCAAAGTAAACTTTTTTCTATGTATATGTGCGACCATTTTTTTGTCCCAACAAAGCATTTTGTAACACAATTAACACACCTTTGATTATTTTGACAAAACGTTATGCTGAATTAGCAACATTTTTTTTTACTACAATTATAGTATTTTTATGCGGAGATTAACAAAATGTTTGCTTGATCCAATAAAAATCGTAACCTTACACCATTAGAAATATCTGTATTAAACTTTCATTACATAAATGAAAGTTTTTTCCAGTAACGTATATTAAACTAAATAAATTAAAAATTAGAAAATTTAAAGAAAGAAAAATAAAATTAAATACATTCACCGAAAAATAAAAATTTTGATTCGAATTTCAATATATATATATATTTCAATTTTTATTAATTTTGGTACATCTTGATTAAAAAGTTATTAAATTAAATATAAATGTATATTAATAAAATTAATATTGATGCTAATTTACCACTTCTATATTAAAGTCTATTAAAATTAATAAAATTTTTAACTATCAAGAATTTCAAAATTCTAAAAATAACAAAAAATAACATATAATATAATAAAACAAATAAACTTTTATGAAATTCAGCACGAATAAATGACATTTTATTCTTTAATTTTTAAATTACGAACAGCATTTTTCATCGAAGGTTATATATAAATTTATAAATGAACACTAATACTATTTTCTTGTACTCGTTAAGAACATAGCGGTTTTTTTTTAAATTCTGCATGTAGATAATATATGATGACCATTTTAAATATGTCCATCCTACACTGAGAGAAATCGGCTTTGGTTCCTGTGCACATAGCACATAAATTTTTTGTACAGTAGTTGCCTTGACCAAAAAAGTTGAGAGAAGCTACTACTTTTATAGTTATCATGACAGTAATTTGGACTTTTTTGTGTATTCGGTTGTTGTAACCAAAGTTGATGATTAGAATGAGCTTTATACGTACCCCAACGGTTAGTACACGTACATTTTCTTTATGTGTACTGACAAGCTCCTTTGGTTACTACAACCGCAGCGTTCGCTGTTGCGCTAGACAAATCAAGTATAACTTTCATTTTTTACAACGAGGTAAGCCTGTCGTGACAACTATTAAATCTTGTAATAGTCACACAATTTAACTTGCACTGCACTGGAGATGAGTAGTTTGCTGTCTCGTCGTATTTTGTCAAAACTATAGTCAGTCAAAAAAAGTTTATGGTGATGAAAAAAGTGACAATTTTTTAACTTAATCGACGAAAGTTATCATAAATATCATTATACCGGATTATTTTTCTTAGATCTTTCCGGTGAAACTTTATTTTTTCTAATCAAATTGAATTTGTATTTTGATAACTAAGAGAACCATACCTATAACCTCAAAAATAATTTTGGCTGGGTATTTACTGTCCGTAGACTTAGTCATTTTAACTAAATTCAATGTAGTTTATTTATATTGGCATTGGGTCATAATTTTTCATTAAAGAACAATGTTCAAGCAAACATATCAAAAAATTTTTAAAGGGGCAGAAAATATATTGTAGGGGTGAAAAAGGCAAACGTTTCGGCCACAAATGGGGGCCCTCTTTAGTGCCAAATTTAATGTACTTAGTGTCTAAGCTGTAAACGTGCAAGAAAAGTTATTAGCACTAACATTAGATTTTTTTGTTTTTTTGGTATTTTTTAATGATATTTCATAAACATGATCTTCCTTTCTCACATAAGTTTTGCATGTTTATAAAATATCATTAAAAAATACCAAAAAAACAAAAACAAAAAAATCTAATGTTAGTGCTAATAACTTTTCTTGCACGTTTACAGCTTAGACACTAAGTACATTAAATTTGGCACTGAAGAGGGCCCCCATTTGTGGCCGAAACGTTTGCCTTTTTCACCCCTACAATATATTTTCTGCCCCTTTAAAAATTTTTTGATATGTTTGCTTGAACATTGTTCTTTAATGAAAAATTATGACCCAATGCCAATATAAATAAACTACATTGAATTTATTTTTGGGTCAAGATAAAAACTGAAGACATTAATACAAACATGTCTCGAAATTATTTTAACTGAACTCTATGCGCGGCTTTACGATGGACTTTGGTTCCTATAACCGCAGCGCTATGGTATTTCAAGTACCAGAATCGTGGTCTCAGTAACGTTCCTTGCAGTTGGAGTAAACACTTTTCCAATGTATGACAGCCACTACCATGATTGTCATGAGAACTTTAAAATTTTTGTAAAGACGATTTTAACAAAAAAACTTTGGTCAGTGAAACCTAAAATTTCTCTCTGTGTAGTAATGAACCTTGTTACTTTATTTATTATAATATTTATTTTAACCTAGTTCATTAACCTGAGAAAAAAGTTTTGTATAGTCGAAAAATATATTTTGTTGGTATTAATGCAACCAAAGCAAGAAAAGTAAGAAATCAGTCACTGATTGAAATTATTCATAATTCTAACTGATCAGATTTTAAATTAATCAAATAATTCAGTTCACTCAACTACATTTTAATTGAGTCAATCAATTTTTTATGTTAATCAACTAAAGATTATTGTTCATCTAACGAAATGGTTTGGTTAGATCGAATATGTTTTGTACAATAAAGGAATACAGAATAAAAAATAAAAACAAGAGAAAAATAAAGAAACGTGTTTAGATAACTTTCAAGTACTTTTACTTTTAAGACCAACAGCGACTTAGCATACACTGAGAGAAATCGGCTTTGGTTCCTGTGCACATAGCACATAAATTTTTTGTACAGTAGTTGCCTTGACCAAAAAAGTTGAGAGAAGCTACTACTTTTATAGTTATCATGACAGTAATTTGGACTTTTTTGTGTATTCGGTTGTTGTGACCAAAGTTGATGATTAGAATGAGCTTTATACGTACCCCAACGGTTAGTACACGTACATTTTCTTTATGTGTACTGCCAAGCTCCTTTGGTTACTACAACCGCAGCGTACTTTCATTGAAAGATATGCAGCCTAAGTTGAATCCTGCCAATTCTCGTTCTCGATTCCTGGACTATATTTCACCGTGCCAAGCATTATCAGGTAAATAATTCTATTATAAATATAGTTTGACAATTCTTTCTAAATGATAAACGATTTTGTTCGGGGACAATGCAATGCGTTCCAATTTTGCTGTCTCGTCGTATTTTGTCAAAACTATAGTCAGTCAAAAAAAGTTTATGGTGATGAAAAAAGTGACAATTTTTTAACATAATCGACGAAAGTTATCATAAATATCATTATACCGGATTATTTTTCTTAGATCTTTTCGGTGAAACTTTATTTTTTCTCATCAAATTGAATTTGTATTTTGATAACTAAGAGAACCATACCTATAACGTTTGTTCATTTCTTTGGCATAGGGTCAGTTTCTTCTTATTTTCTTTGATTAAAATTATTATTACATTTAAAAATGCGCAAAAAGAAAGAAAGGCAAACGTTTCGGCCACATATGGGGGCCCTCTTCAGTGCCATAAATTCAAAGATTAATTCAAAATTTATGTAAAGAATTACAATATAGAAGATAATCAAAAAAGAATTATAATAAAAATTAAAAACTTATCACATAGCTTGCAATTCAAAATGAAGTAGTCCAGTATGCAGCATCACGAATTGAAAAATTACGTGAAGTTCACTATGAATAAAAAACCGGATAAATTAAAAAACATAACAAATTTTGCACACGAACCGACCGGAATTTTTTTCAAAAAATGTTTATTATTAATGAATGATGCCAAATTGGTTCACAATGGCAAAACGCGAACAAGTTTTACATTAATGAAAACTTCTCGTGAAGACTTTAAAACCGGCGTCTCTCACAGAATGATCTGAACTGTTTTAAAAACCGACTCGGGACATGTGGCTTTGCTGACCGAAAATTTTTCTCCTATAAGCAATCCTGAGAGGTTCTTTTCCTCCTTGAAGAAGACTATTGTCCTGTACTTAGTTAAGAAATTCGAGACGTTTATGATGATTTTCACGAGTGGACGAAGGCGTTTATTTTTTAAGAAAACGATTTTATATATAGGCTTCACGGACAATCCATTTTACACTGAATTTGCAAGCAAGACGTTACATAAAGATAAAATATTATAATATCCATATATGTAATTTTACTCCATATTTAAAAAAAATTGAAAGTTGTTTATTTTCACATTCAGATTTATTCTGAGATGTTTTGGAAAAATGATAATAAATTTATCTTTAAAAATTAATAAAAATGCAACTTGAATATTCGTGATATTAATTATCACATTTGAATTTATTATTAAATTCAACTAGTTCTGAAAATGGTCAGAACTGTTAGATATTCTAACTTTATAGTGAATGTGCCATTTTTAAATTTCAAATTGACGTACTCAAAAATAATTTTGGCTGGGTATTAACGGTCCGTAGACTTAGTCATTTTAACTAAACTCTATGCGCGGCTTTACGATGGACTTTGGTTCCTGTAACCGCAGCGCTATGGTATTTCAAGTACCAGAATCGTGGTCTCAGTAACGTTCCTTGCAGTTGAAGTAAACACTTTTCCAATGTATGACAGCCACTACCATGGTTGTCATGAGAACTTTAACATTTTTGTAAAGACGATTTTAACAAAAAAACTTTGGTCAGTGAAACCTAAAATTTCTCTCTGTGTACGCTTATAAATACCATAAGCTACGAAATATAATTATAACATGAGCAATTCAATCTTATTTGAAAAAATACATAAAATAGCCCATGTGCGAATTGCCGAAGCTGAAAATATGGCACAATATTGTCCCAATCTTGACAGCCAATAGTCGGCTATTGTTATTCGGCCAGTGTCGCCATTTACATCGGTCAAATGCTGGGCCAACGACGGCCGCCTTTGTCGACTGTTTAAATTTACCGATGTTAAGCCGAAACTTGGCCCAGTATCGGCCCTATGCCAAACCAATTGTCACTTTTACTATGGCATCCAGTGGATTATATCCAGAGTTGGGCCGTATCTAACTTTCCACATGGGAGACGATGGGTAACTTGGATCTTTTTTTATAGAACTTGTATTGGTAAAAAACTGTTGATCTTACCCTTTTTCTTTGTCACATATCATTTTATGAATAAACGGGAATTTCGACTTCAGTTCTATTTATTTTTTGAACCAATTGAGGGCACGTCGTACTTTAAAAATTACTAACTTTACATAACTATGTTTAGTTTCTACATGTTTACGATAAAAATAATTGAGATCATATAAAAATTAGTGAGAGACTAAAATATATGACATAAAAACATAAAATAATCCTTAGGTTATTACTTTTGGTTTTGTCAACAAAAAAAAGTTTTGCAAAAAATCTTGCTAAAATTAAATATTTTAAAACTAGGTATTCAAATCAAACATCGTCTTTCGATATGAATTTTTATGTATCTTTGCTCTTCGCAAATTTTTGTATAATTTTTATCACTTTAAATGTAAACTCTTAAAAAACTAAACTCTATAAAAGTTTATAATTTCTTAAATTTTACACGCCCTTGATTCGCGTTTTAAATAAAGGAAAAGTTACTTCAATCGCAGTATTGATAATTTTTAACTACTTGTACCTTTAAAACCAGCAGTGACTTAATACACGCTTATAAATACCATAAGCTATGAAACATAAATCATCACATGAGCGGTTAAAAAAAAGGCACGACTTACTATATACAATATAATTTATAGAAGGATTTTCCTTTCCTCTTTTAACAGTAAGCTCAGCTAATACTTCCCATTAAAAGCATTAACTTTCATTTTACACAAGCACGATCTATATGAATTGAGAGGATCGTGAAATTCAGTTAATTCCTGAAAAGCTCCAAAATGAATAACTTTATTATCCCTCTCTCCATGGCCCAGTGACGCATATTGCTAGAAATTGTCAAATTAGACTCATGGAGGGGAAATAGCCAATGGGATCCTTAATTTACATAAAATGCTAGGTATTAGTATAATTCAAATATGCTAACAAGTGGAAATATGGGGAACGATAAAAGTTATACGATGCAAATTTCGGAAAATTTGAATGCTATCGCTTTAAAAAAAGAAAAGATGCTTCGTAGGAACCAGTTTTATAAAATAATATGAATCATCGTAACTATCAAATTCTTTTTTATATCATAATTAAACATTTGAGTAAAAATTGCACTATAAAAAATGGATGTTAAAACTTAATATCTTATATATTCAAAACGAGGATATCCACCTAAAATATTTAACTTTAGTAAACAGATATTAAGGCTAAACATCCAAATAATAAACTTCAGACCCATTACCACTTTTAATTCACATATATTTCACTTGGAGAACCTCAACTTTCAATATAATCTAAAATTTTACAACTTATATATATAGAAATAAACGCAGACTAACAAAATTCGTTTATATAATTTATTTATAATATATTATACAAAACTTCCATAGTTTTTGAGATTTCCACTCATCAGCTTTATGTTCCTACATTTCACTCTTGAAGAATAATTTTAAGCAATTTAAGTGTATAATTTGATTATAATTTGAAAAAGTATCAATTGGGGCAAAAGTTATAAAACAATTTAATTACTATTTTAGTTTTTTCCAAGATTTTTCTACAATACTGAATATTTTTGTCTAAAGATTCAAGATATTATAGAAGACATAGTAACCGATATCTACAGACTCTAATATGCTTCGACCAATGAAAAATTTTTAATGTTGGTGAAACACAGATTAATTAATTAACTAGTTTCACTAATTTAAGCGTAACACAGTTAAAAAAAATTATTATTGTAGTCACATCTTTTGGGACAACTAAAATATTTTGTTTATCACGCAACTTGCTTTAACATGCTCTCATTGATTATAGGTCTTGATAAATAAATAATTGGTATACTCTCTAAATCCGAATCAGTTAGAATTCTTAATAAATTAAATCGGTGATTAATTTCTTGCTTTATAATTAGTCATTTTTGACTGATAATTAATACAGTCGGGCTTCTCAATAAGAGCGCTCACGTGGTTTTAGGGGAAGGAATTTCCGAGAAGTGTGGTGCCCCCACTTTCTACAGGAAAACTCGCTCGCTCAAAACGTAAGTGGATCTCTCAATAAGAGCGCTTTGACTTTTCTCGATTTGTCTTGTTCGTATATAAATTTATTGCTTCTAAAAAATTTTAATCAAAAGTTAAAAATAAAATCGAAAAATACACTTAAATCAAAACTATAGCTATTACCAAAAAAGATTGCACGGATCGATAATTGAAAAACAATGCACTTTTTTTTGATATTTTTCTTAAATCGTCGCGTTCCCAAAGCGAGAAAGTTGTTAATAATCAAACTTCACCGAACGCTCTTATTGAGAAGCCTCGAAATGAATCCGATGGGATTCAAAACAAGCACGGTAGTGGGGGTACTGCTCGATCATATTAGGGGAAGCGCTCTTATTGAGAAGCCCGACTGTATTTTTAAACTGAAAATCAATCACTTTTGATTGATTTAAAAGGATAAAGTCAGTCAATGATTGAAATTACTGAAAATTCTAACTGATACACACTGTCAAAAATAATATCAAGTTTTATATACATAATTTTAATTAATTAGTTGAGTTTGAAATATTAAATTTAATGGTCGTATACTTGATAACTCTTGATAGGATTATCGGATTAAATTGAGCTTTGGCATAATTTATCGGAGCCCGAAAAGTAAGGACAGATTCATTAACCAGTCACATCCGACGAAAATTGTCAAACTAGGAGCATTTTTTGTGTTCTTGAAAAAAAAACTTTATGAAAAACTCAAAAATTCCAATACTGGTTTCTGATAGTGATCATAAATCTCTAATAATTATTCTAATAACATTTTTCGATTAAACTAAAATTAGGACAGTTACAGTGTGTTAAAACTTAAAAAAGTCAATATCTAAATTCCATTTTTCAGTTAAATTATACGAAATACAAAAAAAAGTTGAGACATAAAATAAGCGTAAAAATAAAAAATATTTTGCTTAAAAACAGTCTACGAATTTTTTCCTTTTTTAGATATTTGGAAAAAAATAGTTTTTTTTAATCATGTAAATTATTAGAAAGTTAGAGAAATGTATACAGAAAATCGAGAGCGAAGCGCGAGTGTCATGATGAAAATGTGTTCCTTAAGGCTGATAGAGCTTTAAGTAAATTGAATTTCCTTTTTCAGTTGAAATTGAAAACAAATTTAGTAACTTCTAGAAAATGTAATTCACATCTACAATATTATAAAATTGACATGAACTTCAGTATCAAATTACAAGAAATAAACTTAGGTGTATGCGAAGAATATAAGACCGAGCGCGAAGCGTGACGATCGAATCACGCGCCCTAGGCGCGCTCAAACTTGCGAGCTGTGCGCGATGAGAATGTCCCCGCGAAGCAGGTAGATTTTTTTCATAAATAGATACAGTTTCATTTTCAAATTATTCAAGATATCAACGTATTTGGAAAATTAGTTTGCTTAACCTATAAGCTTTTAAATGCATCATAAATTTACATAATTAACAAAAATTTTAAGTAATATTGATGGATAAATTAATTTGAAATATTATCAACCAGATTTAATAATTTACGAGTTATCAAATAATCTAGAAAATATTCATTTTTTTGCCACCTTTATGCATATTAAAATCTATAATTGCGTATATTAAATTTCACATGATGTACATGCAAATAACTGCATACACTTTTTTTTTAATTCATTAAAAAAAGTTTAACAGTGCAGATTTAAAGAGTAAAAAAAATAAAAATACAGCAAGTTCTATTGTCAAACGTATTTTGATTATGTAGTACCATTTTGTATATCATTATGTTCATCAATATATTAACATAACATTATTTTCCTGTATCAAAGCTAATGCTGCAATTATTATCAATAATGAATAAACGTCAGTTAATGAGAATTATAAAGTCGTTGGAAACATACGTGAATTATATTATTGTTATAATCCCAAATAATCTATACAGCACGAACGAGGTTTGAATGTGTAACTACCCCTAATTTATAATTAAATAATTCGACATTCTCTGTCTACGTCTCCACAGAAAATATATTGTGTCCGGTTTTTAGTATTTTTCTATATAACTATTGCTGTAATATGTTATAAATATATTACATAGATAATATAATGCATATGTATATGCATAACATAAATACTTTGCGTATTTATAAATAAGTATTTTGTGAGACGCCAATTAGGATTAATAAGTATTATCAAAACAAGACTTTTCCGAAAAATAAAATTCATGTCAAGCGCAATTTGAGGAATATTCATGCGCTTCCATAAATTTAATTCGTCAAGCAAAACATTAAAATTGTACCTGAGTGCTGAACCGCTTTTGAAGGAGCAGCAGAAAATATGTAAATATTTGATGTTCATTTTTCTTTGAAAGATTCAACACATACACTATTAAAAATTACTACCGTAATTTCCCGAAACACGTGACTCGAGTTTTATTCAGTTACAGTTTCGTAAAATTGAGACAGAATTTCAGTTACTATTTAGTAAATTTATGAAACCGGAGAAAAATTGTGCAGAGAGAGTACTAGTAATTCCGCTTAAAAATGTTAGAAATTCCAGTAAACACTTTTCGATTGTTTTGATATTTTATTCCAGTTAATTTAATAAAATTTTCTAGTTGATATCACCGTAATTTTTCTAGTAAAAAATTTCTGGTTACATTTATAGTTATATTTTAGTAAATTTAACTAATTTCGTTCATTTAACATTACTATATTTCTAGTTAAATTATTTTATTTTCTTTATGTTATTAATAAAAATGTAAATTTGAATACACATAAATCCATAATCTACAAATTTCATTACCTTCAAAATTTTCCTTTAAGAGGTCTAAAACAAAAAAAATCAAACGGTTTTAGATTTAGTATGTTAATGGCTATATCGCATATCATACGATTTTTTATTTTTGCAAAAAAAGCAAAATGGCAGACATTTTTCAAAATGAGAAAAAAACATGCTTTTATACCGTTTTTTGCAAAAAAAAACAGTTAAAATCAAAATTTTAAAAAGTTCTTGATATGCTCTATAGCTATAATTGTAAAGAGTTTGTGGTAAAAATTGCATAAGGATCGGTTCATTAGTTTCGGAAATTTTATCAACAAGGCGTCGAAAAACGTTGTTTTGAGAATAACCCGTTTAAACTTTATTTTAATGAAAAATCGTGAAAAAAAACTTTTTATCCAAAATATCCTGTCCTCGTTGAGGTCTGACCTCTTTGAAATTGGTAATGTGGGTAGATCCCTCAAGTTATCTAACTTCCACTCACTTAACACCTTGTACACTTTTTTCTCCATTCCTTTGAAACTCTGTAGAAATAATTCGAGACAAGACGCGAGATCTTTAATTTTCCTTTGGACTCTAACTTGTTTTCGTTTTCACTTCTTTTTGCAAACAGCCTAATACATAACATGAGGCGCTTAGAGCAAAAGGAAAGTAAATATTGTTGTTATAGAAAAGTCAAACATAAAAACGGTTCGAGCAAAAGGAAGACGAATCTTCTTCAGCGTTAAAGCAAAACAAAATAAAGTTGAAGCAAAAGAGAGAGAAGTTTATTCAGGGGTAAAGCGAAACAAAATGAAGTTAAAGGGAAAGAACAACTCGGTTGTCTCGCTTTTGCTCCTAAGTTAAAGCGAGACAAGCGAGTCATTCTTTGCCTCCAACTTTATTTTGTTTTGCTTCACCGTTGAAGAAAACTTATCTCTCTTCTGCTTCAACTTTATTTTGTTTTGCTTTACCGCTGAAGAAGATTCGTCTTCCTCTTGCTCCAACCGTTTTTATGTTTCACTTTTCTATGACAATAATATTTACTTTCCTCTTGCTCTAAGCACCTCACATAACTAACAGGAAACCGGTATCAACATGTATACAAGCCACGGCATTTTGACTCCTGAGGGGCAGCCCCCACCACGCTTTTCCCTGACTTCAGTGAAAAGGTGGCGTGCTGAGAATTTCCCCTCGAGAGTCAAAATGCCGAGGCTTGCATGTATAGCGAAAAACAAAAATGCACCAGATTGTTTAGACAGTAACGCTGCCAACGGCGTATCCTGAAACTACTTTTACTATGTTTTCCTGTAACATTAACTGGAATAATAATACCAAGATATATATAACCAGAATTTTGTAACCATGATAAGTAAACAATTTTTCTGGTGAAATTAACTAGAAGTTTAGTCATTTTAACCAGAAATTTTTTAACCGATTACCTTTAGTAAATATAACCGAAGCTTTTTTCTAAGTGTATAATATATATATTCTTATTTATTTGAATATATTTTTGTTTTAAATTAAAATACATCTAAAAGTGGGCAACTTTTCAACAAATATTTATTAAAAGATGAGCAATGTAATCAAGAAATGTGACTTCAGTTTACCAGAGTAGATGGCGCTGCGACTTATTTTCGGGCCCTCATCGCAAATTCAGACCAAATTTGGCAACTTCTGCATACGTTTACTCAAAAACATGATAAATATAGTCAAATTTTACGTTACCTTTGTAACATACAATTTTTTTAAATTTCCGAATATTTCTAACAGTTTACTTGAGCTTGTATAAATCTCCACAGGTGTGTATTAAAAATATGCATATTAGTTTTACATGAGTACATCACTCTGTTCATGTAATATTAATAGTTTAAGGAGTATCTAATCTCCTCGAGAACACTTATGATTATTTCTCTTCAGAGATACTGCAAATTTAGGCAAAGTTGCGGATAAACTATCTTCAACTAGATCCACTTTAGTAAATTAATTAACGATGTTATACGTATATATGCATATGAACAGACATGTAGGTGTTTTTAGTTTCCGGTACACCATCAGACACAGGAAAGTCTCATCGAAAAGCAGAAATTGCCTTTAGGTCACGGCACACTCTGATAAAAGTGAACATCTCTATCTGTATATGATATGCATGAATGTATGTAAAGCTGTCGTTTCAAATATCCCGACTAGCTACTTGACAAATATCCTGAATGTAACGTTCGATATTTCATCATGACGGAATTACAGTTCCATCTTTATTTTCGCTTTTTGAAACCGTACGTGAACTTAAGAGACTTTGAAATTGATCATATATTCTATTTTAAGAGCATGTGATACTTGAGAAATGTAGCAAGTTCATGTGAACAATTTGCTCCAGTTTCTACATGCTTGTATCCAAAATACATAAAATGTTATTTCCAAAATTTGAGAAATGGCAGAGAAGATGAAAACCGACGTACACAGAGAAACCCAAGTTTACCATTTTTGCCAAACTACGTTTCAATTTAGGGAAAAACATATCATATTGAGAATTTTTCGTAGCAAAATACTAAAATTTGTTCGAACTATATGATAATTGACTGTAGATTGTATCAAACTTTACCATAATCTATACGAAAATTTCATATAATTTTCCGAATCTTTGGTTTTATTTACCATAGCAATAGGAGGAAATGCTTTTTCTGAACCAATTTTAAATATAGTGTAACTTTATAAATTACTTTATAAAACTATCAATGTAAGAATTGGTCTTTTGAATAATATAAATTACAAAATAGTTTAGAGAAATTACCATTGTCAATAGTAATGAATAATGAAGGGAGAAAGACTTAAATATACGCCGAACGTTTCCGATATTACCCGAGAACCACTCCATGTGTTCGTTATGATTATTTTTCTAGCAGAGGAACTACCGAGCTTCTTCTCACAAATTGTAAAAGTTTTCCCAGTTCAGTATATGATGAAGTTTCTACATTGTAATTGTCATATCCACAGTACGTTCACTAACATCTATTTTACGAGAGTACTTAAAAAAGTGAAAATGAACATCAGCGCCGCCAAATTATGACAGCAAGAACTAATATCAAAACAAACGAAACCCCCGTACCCTGCAACCTGATACCCAGTAAGAAAGTGGGCATTGAAAGGCATTAAAATGTTAAAATCTGAAAACAAACGGAATCGAGAATGAAACTGTTGAATGCCTTTTAATGCCTAGGAATTAAAATTGATTTAAAAGTTTCATTCTCGATTCCGTTTCTTTACAGATTTTTTTTTTCTTTTTTTCTTTTCTGTGAAAAAAGGAACGCTTCTACTCCACTGGGTATCGAGCCCAGGACCTTTTGATTGCCGGTCGAATGCTCTATCATCTGAGCTACGGAGGTTCCACAAAACTTTTCTCACAGAATCTATTTACGCCAATTTGGCCACTGATATATCATGGAATATTTACAAATTTGTAAATAAATCACAATGATTTACCATCTGATCAAAGTTGATCCGGACTGGTTAAAAGAAACATTTTTATTTATTTTAATACAAATCTTTATTATCGCCTCCAAAATAGGCTCCTTTTGAGCCAATACAAGCGTGCCAGCGGTTAATCCAATTTTCCATACCCTTCTTATAGGCCTCAGCCGGTATGGCCTTTAGTTCCTTCAACGAATTTCTTTTTATGGCCTCAATCGACTCATGGCGCGTTCCCCGGAGCAGATATTTGAGTTTTAGAAACAGGAAAAAGTCACAGGGAGCCAAATCTGGTGAATACGAGGGCTCAGCAATGACTTTTGTTTCGTGTTTAGCCAAAAATTTAGTCTCAATCAGGCTGGAATGTGACAGCACATTATCGTCGTCTCGCGGTGACGCGCTTCATACCCAAAACATGAACCACAATGTATTGAATCGATCCATAAGAGATGTTGAGAGCCTCTGCTACCTCTCTAATGCAACGATTTTCTTCACTTTTTCGATGTTATCGTCGTTAACAGATGAGGATAGACGAATCGCATGAGACAAGTTTTCTATGATCTCACGACCCTCACTCAATGCTTTATGCCACTCAAATACTTGCGTTCCCGATAGTTTAGACTCCCCAAAATACTTCTGCAACATTTTCAAAGATTTCGTAGTCGTAATTTCATTGGAAACACAAAATTTCAAGCAAACTCGGTGTTCAATTTTTTTTTCCTTAGTCAAAATCGCCAGACAAACTTTTTGCGTCGTAAACGCGGTTTAACTGGACCGGTCAGGTCAAATTTTATTAGATGATATACCATCAGATTTCATGAAAAGAATATCATACTATGGTTGCTATGGTTACAACAGGTTAAAAAAAATATCGGTAGAGACAATAGCGCCACCGCTTGTTGATAGTAAACACTATAATTCGTTCTCCTCTACTCCTATAAGAGTGGACCTACTGTGGTCATATCACTGCGATGCGTTTATGAATGCATGAGTTGTGCGGTTAGGTCAAGTTGCGTTAAATTAGTATTTGAGCATGTATTGGTATGTTTACTATTTATATTGATACGTTTACACGTGTATGTGAATGTAAGTATGTAACGGTGCTTATAAATACTCTCTCTATGTAGCTTACAAAAACTAATAAAAACTAAGGTAAAATTTAGAAGTGACTATGAATTTTTTTTATTATGGAGGTGCAATTATTCTCCATTTTCGATAGGAAAAGTTATAAATATGGTTCCACTATCTCCAAAAGACTATGGCAATTCGGATAGACAGAAGATGTGACTTTACTATTTTACAATGAAGAGTTTCTCCGTGTAGATTCCTAATATTTTTTAGAATTATAATTATAAAATAAAACATTTATTGCTATAAAAAGTTTCCCCGTGTAGATAGACTACTTTTGGTTTTGATAATGAAAACAAATTTTTCGATATATTTTGCTAAAATTGAACTTTTTTTCAATTTCGAAACCAAAAGTAGTCTATCTACGTCCGTTTTTATCTTCTCTAACATTTCCGAAATATTTGCAATTCAGACACATAGTGTATTTTACTGTTTTATATAAAAGTTAAAGAACGCCACTCGATATGAATGACAAGGCAGTCCAGCTACTAATTGTAATTTGTTTCTATTTTCTCGTGCCGATGTGACTGTACTCGTTATGTAATTGGCGTGAATGTGCGTTTACATTTTCCAGTCAAATGATTAGTTTGATTGACTTATTAACCTGACCGATAATTAATTAAGGCCAGGTTCCAATAGAGACATATCGGCTATAATTAATATATCGATAATCGATCTCAAAATTGTATACAGTGGTGCCTTGAACTAGCTCAAATGTAAAAGATAACCGTAAGCATAAAATGTACATGAATGAACCATCTGTTGAAGATGAAATGCAAACGTTTCATAGTTGTATATGTTTTGGGAAAATAAATTTAACCTAAGTGTGGCACTTTACAAAACGAATCTCGAAGATATACCTGGGTATATCATGAAATAGTCCTGAACCAAAAGAAATCAAGGTGGAATCTAGATGTTGGCTTGGAGAGAAACTTTCTCCTCTCTTGTTTCTTATCTTTCACCATTTCTCTCAATCTTCTCTTTCGATTTATCTGTGAGAATAACATTCGCTTTTTGAAAGTCAAACTTCTTCGAAGATAAGAATTTCATTCTTTATCACGATTTTGAAAATAATTTCCCTTGAAAAATGCAATTAAAATATAAAAGCTGTAATATTATATATTTATCAGGTTATTACTTTTTATTCATAATTATTATTAAAGAATTTCAATTCTTATCTCTCGTAGCTGTAAAAAAGAACATAATTTTTCGAAGTAACTTTCGCTGGAAATTTGTTACATTGTGACACTTAGAAAAGAATCTCCTTAATGTTCTTCTTGAGTTTATACTACAAAGAAAACATCTGCAAGAAATTCCCCTAAGAACTTTTTGCTGGCACTATCAGTTTGTCACCTACACCTATAAGTCTCGACTACGGGGTTCAGCTTGTTTTCAGAATATCCCGCCACAAGAATAAGGGATTTTCTAGCGTAGTTGGCAAGAACGTGGTAATAAAACTGAAACACGAATATAGAGGCTGGGGGTGGTTCGGGCAAGTTGTGTATGGGGTGAAAAAGGGATGAGAGGGGTTTGTGTATGACCTCAAGTGCACTGGAAAGTAGGAGACGTTGGCATATCGACCAATGCTTCCCTCGTTGTTACTTTCTACCCCTAATACCCCTTATTTCTTGACACCTTTCAACCTCTTGCTGATTTATTCGAACTATTTTTAGATTTTAAATCTGTTAATCTACATATAAGCCAAGTGCTAAAAAATCTAAAGTTCAGATTCTCAGTACCGAGAGATTCGATATTGGAAGAATCTCGCTCAGCATCTGGTCTATTCCGAATTCTAATTTCATGCTATGTTTTTCAGCCATATTGGAGTTGCCTCCTGATTGGTTCTTTGCAATATTGGGATCTTGCCTAATATCTGTATTTTGATCCGGAAAGAATACCGTTTTAAAATCATTGTCGTGTCAAAAATAAGGTCTTAGGAAAAATAAAGTTTTTTTCTAGTAGCGGGCAATAAAGTTTATTTTATTGCCCCCTGTGGGAAAAACAATAGTAGATTGTGCAACTAGGGAAAAAAAGTTTATTTTGCGATTGTAAAGTTTGATACCCGAGTAAAGCGAGGGTAACAACCACACGAGTAAAATCAATGTTTTTCCCGTGATGCACACGATTTTTTCCAACTAGAGGGTCGGAAAATGGATTCGTTTGCCCTGCACGGGGCGATAAAAAAAACATTTATTTTCCCTAGTTGCACAGTATACTGTTATATGATTTTATGACTTGAAGTGATATTATCAGTCGTGTTTTATAAAAGAAAAAACGTTCTTTTTTATTATAAAAATTTGCCCGCTTCATGGATACGTTCTCATCGCGCACTTTGCATGCGGCTCGCTTCGCTCGCAAGTTTGGGCTAAAGTTGTTTTTGATTTCAAATAAAGAAGGAAATTCAATTTACTGGAGGCTCTATCGGCCTTCTGGAACACATTCTCGTTGTAATACTTGCGCTTCGCGCTTAATTTTCTGTAAACATTTCTGTAACTTTCTAATAAATTATATGATTAAAATAATTAATTTTCTTCCAAATATCTCAAGAAAATAAAATGTATATACTTTATTTGAGCAAACGATTTTTCATTTTAGCGCTTTTTTCATATTTCACATATTTTGGTTAAAAAATTGAATTTTCGATTTTTAATAGTGTTTTTTAAAATCAAAACATGAAATATACACCCTCTCGAAAAATGTCCTGATGAAAATTTGTATAACTCATTTAGGCCAATAATTTCCCATCTCAACGTTTGTTACAAAAATGGAATTTAAAATTTTTAATGGTGTTTTTTGAAATTTAAACGGAAAATATACATTTTATTAGAAACTGTGCCAGATAAGATTTGTAGACGTTATTGGTTTATTTTTATTTTCGATTTTCAATAGAATTTTTTTAATTAAAAAGAAAAATATACATTTTATGGAAAAATGTTGTAGTAAACAATTATGTATGATACCGTTTTTTTGTATCATCGATACATAGTTTAACTAAAAAATTGAATTTTTATATTGACTTTTCTCAAGTTTTAATATACTGAAACTTTTCTAAATTTAATTTGATCGAAAAATGTTATAAGGATAATTGGTAGGGATTTATGAGCACTATCAAAAACCAATATTACGATTTCTGATTTTGAAGAAATTGTCAATATTTTTCTTTAATCCTTTGATGCACAGCGGTAAGCCTTCTTACTACCTATCTTTATTCTATTTTACATATTTTGAGCCTGGTTCTTTCCATATTTCTGATATCTAGGAGACAAGAAAATATGAAAAAATTGTTAAAAAACATATTTAATATGGTGCAAAAGTATTATAAATAAAATAAGTATGAAAATTCTTCATATGTATTTTCAGCAAAATTCGTTTTCTATTGACGTTCTCAATTACTGTGCTTGAAATTAATTGTCTGAGAATTTTTTAGGTTACTGATTGCAAATTCGAGGTCACAATTTGAAAATTCGTATTGAATGTGGTGAATCGAAAATGCAAAATTGTACTGAATTAGACTGAAAATCAGAACATGGGGGTTTTCAAGGTCATTGATTGCGAATTTCTATTAAAATATTAAAATTTAAGGTGGCGGATTCAATATGGTGGATTAGAAATGCAAATTTGTAATAAATTGGGTTGAAAATCGTTCCTTAGGGATTTTCAAGGTGGCTGATTGTGAATTTCTCGTCAGAATTTGAAAATTCAAGGTGGCGGATCAAAAATGCATAGTTTCAGTAAATTGGGCTTGAAATGAGTCCTTAAGGATTTTAACGGTTGCTGATTGCGAAATTCTGATCACAATTACTTATACAAATGATACTAATATTATTTTCATTTTTTTTGTCCGAATAGTAGACTTGACGTCAAGTTTGTGATATCGACTGTCTGACATTCCGACCATCTTGAATTTATTCCAACTATGCATTTTTTTCGCCATATTGAATTCGTTGCCTTTAATTTTCAAATTCTGATCACAAATTCGCAATCAGCGAACTTGAAAACCCCTAAGTAACGATTTTTAGACCATTTATTTACAACTATGTATTTTTGATCGGGTATATCGAATACACCATCTTAAATTTTCAAACTGTGACCTCAAATTCACAATCAGTAACATCGAAAACCACTAAATACCAAGTTCTACGAAAATCCCTTTCAAAAAAAATGTATGCATCAAAAGGTTAAATAATATTTAAGGGTAAAAGTTTCTTAAATATTAAGAATTTTTGAAAAATGTCTTAATGGCATTAGGCCGTTTGAGTAAATCAAGAAAAAAGTTGAATTAATATACATTGAAATATATTGACAAAAATCTTCGACAATAACACAGGTCTGCAAGGTTTTTCAACAACAAATACAAACCCATTATTTGCAGACCTGTGTAATCTACGAATTACAAATTGTATTAAAATCTATCTTAAAATTAGGCCAATTTACTCTTGATTGGAAATTTGCTGGAATAATTTCTCTTCGTGCAGTAAAAATTCATAATTTCGATTTTTTAATCTTTATCTTTAGTGATATATTTAAACCTTTGGCGACTATATGCACATGTATGAACTCTCATTATAGAGATTTTTTCCTAGAAAAACGCTCAGTCAATTTCCCTCAACAAGGGCTCGTTCCGATAAGGGAAAGAACGTAACTTTATGATTATTAACAGCTTTTATACTTCACCTTCTCTCATCTGGACGTTCAAAAAATTGGTTTGAATATTTTATAACGTTTTTTCTGCAACAAAAAATTCAATATCTTATATAGTTTTGACATAAAATTTACATTTTTTGTCAATTTTAATTTTCTTCCATTATTATTAGTCCATCTAGAGGAAAAACAGACAATTTAGATTTCTTTTTCTTATACAAGTCTTGCATATTGCAAGGCAAGAAATTGGTTGAAGTTTGCAAGTTGCAAAATCCAATCCAATGTAAAATAAAGTTTAGTTGACCTAACTGGAATTACACTTAAAAAAATATTTAATTGATCCAACCAAAATATAGTTGGACTAACCAAAGAATTCGCTTATTACGCATGGTTGATTATAAATCTTTGATAAATTCAACCAAAGAATTCGTTTCATACGATTGAAGATAGTTTAAATATTTATGTTGATTCATGAAAATTTAAGTTAATTTAACCTTTTGACGGTCAGTAGAGCACATACGTTCCATATACTTTGAAAAATGTTAACTTACATAAAAATTAACACATCACCTTTGTTTTCATTTCATTTTAAAAAGGAAGGATAGATATAAATACTTCACATTTGAAGAGCATAAGGGTTACAACCCTTTAGTTACATACCCTGCCAAAAATTGCGAAAAATTATAAAAACTACCCCTAACTATAATGAACCGAAATAGGAAATGTGCACTGAGAAAAATGGATTGTAAACGGTAATGAAAAATATGTTACTGGGTATAATCTTAGACTATTAACTATGGGACAGTGATCTAGATGATTAAAACTATAATCTCTAGATGTTAAAAAAAGATAGTATCGGATAATATCTTGGATTATAAACTGAAACATGTCAGATTTTAACATTTATTTAACTGGCCGAGCATGTACTAATTTATCTCATTTTCGCCTATTCGACCCTCATATCACCTTGAAACGACCTTGACCAATGGAACATCTTATACAGAAAAACCTCATTTATCGGGATCTTCACTTATCTTCAACAATCTCGCAACCTCATTTATCAGGACATTTTGTTTCTCCTCCAGCCACCACTCCTTTTACATAGTGACATGAAGTGGGGTAAGGTGAAAGCGTAGTGGGACTCCCACCATGAGACTGAAGGTGGTAGTGGGGAGCCCCTCCAAATACCGATAAACGAGGTGTTTACATTTCAAGGGCGTCCCGATAAATGAGGTTTTACTGTACGTAAAATTTTCCGCTCTATCCAAACTCGGCGTCAAAAATAGAGGTCCCTATTAGAAAAAATCACTTTGACCTTGAAATAACCTCGAAAACAGAGTTCAAGGTCAAGGTCGTTGATACCATTAGGTGACCCCTTCTGCCCCCTTCAACTTTTGTCCGAAACATTATCTGGTATAGATTCCGAGAAAATGAGGTGGGTCGATTAAAATGTCTCACCCTGTGTATAAAGTAAGGAGTGAGTAAAATGATAAGTTAACAATATATAATCAAAATTCATATGCATTTTTTAGGAGGAACCAAATTTGAAAAAAATTATATATTTAAGGGAATTAACAAAATCTTACATTTTTGTACTGCAGGTAATTCTTTAGACCCTGATTCATACTCACGATCGTCTGATCAAAATTCATTACGCTTGATATTTATACGATTTTCAAACCCCTACAACAAGAAACAAAATATTGGTTTCATTTTTTAAAATAAATTGAATATTTTTTTTTTTGAATCTCAAATTTGATTATAAAAATATGATTAATTTAAAATTTGACATTTAAATTTTAATAATTCTTTCAGGAATTATATTATTTTTTCTGCATGAATACCTGAGCCAATTGTGCGTTAAAATTTTTCCGAAATTTCAATCGTGGTCCGATTTCAGGAATCAAATGAATTATTGCTTCATCAGTCAGCAACAGAAATGCTTCCGTATCTATCTTGTTCTCTGAGATTTAATACAAAATAGATTGCCCAGAAATAATTTAATAATCTTCATATAATAATTATATTATATTATAATATATATTATAAAATTATAATAGTAATACTTTAATTAACCAAAAAATGTACCTTCAAAATTCTTGGCGTAGCTTTCACAGCCACAAAGGCACCGTGCGAAGTCATGGTAGCGAGAGTTAAATCGACGCCAGCGCACGCAGTGGATAATTTAGGCGTTAAAGGAGGCTGTTTTATGTTTCCGAGCAATCAAAATACATGTGCAAATCTAAATTTTGTTTTAATTTAAAAAATATAGCTGAAATGAGCCACCGAAGTTGTTGTGTTGTGAATTGTAAAAATACAAGCAGCAAAAGTGAGTGTAAATTTTATAAATTTCCAACGTCTAAATGGAAAATAAATCAAAGGAATAAGTGGGTAGCTACAGTAAGAAGGCAAAAGTTATTATTTCTACGGAACTCTTGGACATCTCGTACATGTTCTGATAGAACAAGATTTTTACCTTTAATTTTCGTTTGTGTTTGAAATTCTATTGTATGTTTAATTGATTGAAAACTTGTTTTAATAATTATATCCATGATGAATTTGAATCTGAAAATAAACAATTAATATTTATTCACTCAACAAGTGCCTAAAACTGTCATCATGAAATTACAATTTAATTCTTCCTTATTTTTCTAGTCTGTTTTGATCTGTCATTAACTTAAAGTAGTCGTCATGACAAAAAACAGTCTCTGGATAAAGAAGTTTTTCTATGATTTCAAGACTGAGAATTATATCATCAGCCGTGTCATATGTAAGAAAAGACAGTCTTTTTAATGAAAAAAATTAAAAATTACGAAAAATAATATTTTAATAATGTTTTTTATAATAGGATATTTCTTTACTATCGCTTCTTACCAATTTTTTGAAAATGATTGAAGTTTCTTAAATCATAGCTTATTTTTTCGGGGGAAATATTCTCTACAACTTAACCGTTTCCAATTTTTGAAAATAAATCAATTATCATCAAATACAGCAATTTGTTTATAAAAATTTTGTTTTGGAAAATTGATTTTTAATTATTTCAACCATTAAAGAATTTATTTTCAAAAATTGGAAACGGTCAAGTTGTAGAGAATATTTTCCCCGAAAAAATAAGCAATGATTTAAGAAACTTCAATCATTTTTAAAAATTTGGTATGAAGCCATAGTAAGGAAAAATCCTATTACAAAAAACATTATTAAAAAATTATTTTTCGTAATTTTTAAATTTTTTCATTAAAAAGAGTGTCTTTCCTTACATATGACACGGCTGATGATATAATTTCCAGTCTTGAAATCATAGAAAAACTTCTTTTTCCAGAGACTGATTTTTGGCACGACAACTACCTTAACCTTATATTTACTGGTTTCTATATCATTTTTATTATGGAAAATACTTACTTTTTACTGCTGATTTCACACAAATCCTTCACAAGGAAAAACAATCGAATTTTAAAGTGAATCAAATTGTTTTTTTGTTTGTTTTTTTATTGATAATAAATATTTTTATAACTAAGTCCCATTATAAAACATTATAAAAGTTCTCGAACAGCCTCCTTTAGTTCACTCATGCTATGGCGCTGCAGTCACGCACGGTGCCTATTGACGCATCCAGCATCTCGATATCTATATCGGATTAACAGTTTTCAGAATCTAAAACAAAGAACATCGTTTACCAATTCTAATAATAATCATGTAATTAATACTATAGAATCCTTCTTATTGAAATTAACATTTTTCCTCTCATTTAACGTTGAATTTTTACGTGCCTTGTGGTAATTTGACTTAAAGGTTATATCATAAATTTACATCAGATCCCATTGTGAATTTTCAACCTCCTATTTGATACAATATATAATTTCCAAGTAGAATTACAAGGTACATAAAAATTCAACATTTAATGTGGATAAAAATCAAAATTAAATTTTTTTCATTGCATACCGCATGTAATGAAGGTGAAAGAGGTTATATTTAGTTTCTATTGAATTTAATTTTAATAATATTTTAACTTATATAACTAATATAGTAATTATAATTTAACTACTTACTTCTCCTCCTAAAAATGAATTCCAATCTTCAAAGTTGTTAATTGCACGGAATATGCCCAGCCGAAAAGTCAGGAACACATACAAGCGCACAAGCTTGAAAAAACAGCGGAACATCTATGCCTGCCATGATACTTCACGGACGCCCGGAATATTTCAAAAACTGGCTCTATGGTCACGTGACCTTAAAATTTTTCGCGCGCATGTACATTTATTAACATCAGATGTTACAAATTATATGCTCAAGATTATAAGAATGTTATATCTAGAGATTATGTTTAATAATATCTTTATATATTAGATAAAGATCATAGATCATACGCTTTAATATATTTTATATTGCCGGATACTATCCTTCAGTTTTAACATCCAGGTTTTATGATCCATTTTTCTCTGTGTGATTATGAAATCTTTTTTTAAAGATCTTCTTTCTTCATCTAGGGGTGTTTTTCAGGGAGTTGTAAAAGATTTGAAATTTTTTTGAATGTAGCTTTATGTTTTAGGGTATGTTTTTTTTCAATTCACATCAGGATAAAATAATTGGAAATAAGATTATAATTTTTTACATTTTAGAAATCCTATTTCTGAATTTAAGAAATGTTCTGTGAATTTTTCGCAACATACCTACGTGTTTTGAAACCTTTATTTCTAATTTAGAGCAGTATAAAGTAACAAGAAATGATATTACAAATTTCTTATGCTTCAGGGGTGGTTGTCACCCGTGCAGAAATTTTGGTGGGGTGCCGATCGAACCCCGATCGGGAAACATGTGGCCCTGATAAGGTAATATGTCGATACCCACGTTCTAATATGTCGTATCCCACATTTGGAAAATTTTTCAGGAAACGATAAAAACGTCTTGCTACCACAAATAAATAGATGTAAAAAAATTTTTGTTTCATACGTCCATAAAAATGCATAAATAATAATAATTAAAGCAAAAAAAATTATTTAAATAAATTTTATGATATTTATGTGGGTTACGCAAGAAGAAAAAATTAAAGTGTATTTTAGAAAGAAAATTGATTTAATCGTTTTATAATTAAATATTGTTTCATCACATACGTAACATTTTTCTCTCTTATTTTGTATTGTTTAATTTATAATTATTATAATATAACATTATTGATACATTTTATTTTTACTATCTTTAATATTGCTTAAAACATTTTTTTTTCATTTTAAGTACTCTTAATTTTTTTTTTTTTACTTCAGGTACATTTTCTTGCTGAGATTGTTGAAAATTTCTTGTCCTCTTTCGTCTGGTATTATCACAATTTTTTTAATAATTAATATCATTATCTTCAGGTTTTTAAAATCTATTATTAGTGCGCAGTACTTTGCTTTTAACACCAAGATTAACTTGATTAGCTTTTCGTTTCTTACTCTTAGTCTTTTCAGTTACCTTAACTATATTTTTACTCTCGGCTTCCAAATTTTTTATTGATGGAGATTGGTCAGAAGCAGAGTCAATATCATCTATATATTTTATATTATCATAGAAGCAGTGTGTATCTCTCAGCAACACTTTTTTTAATGCCTGTAAATGTTGCCATTTACTTTTAGTTCTTTTTAATCGATCTACAAACAGAGGTTTCAGCGGATGCTCTAGATTTAATTGGAGTTGTAAAAATATTATTTGTAATTACCTTCTTACTCATTTTATTAAATAATTTCTCAAAATAAACTTAAGACTAATCACAAAATAAAAATTGACTGTCACATCGCTGGCGCTGACTTAACCAATGGATGTGGGATACGACATATTAGAATTCGTGAAAATCGGCATGTGGGATACGACATATTAAAATATTTATTTTAAAATATTAAATAAACAATTTGACTCACAAGATTTTAATATAAGCTGTAAAATATTATTATTAATCCATTTTTCAAAAAAAAGTCAATTTCTCAAATTTTGTGGGATACGACATATTAGAACGTGGGTATCGATGTCTAGCGCCAGACCAGTAATGAAACTCCCTACCCGATCGGACCTAGATCTGGGCCTGAAAATTTGGGGCCCGATCTGGGCCAGATATGGCTCCTAATTTTGTATTTCTACAAATAGTAAAATTTAAATGGTTTTTGTTCAAATAACAATAAATAGTTGGTTCAAAAAAATGTATTTCTTAAATTCAGATTAGTCATGCAACAGTATAATCAAAAGTATACAAACAGTATAATCTTCAAAGCCATCTTCGTATTCTGTAGAACTTTTCGATACTTCTGAATCTAAAAATAAATTACATTATTAATAATTTTCTTTCTAAAAAATTCACTTTGGAAAGTTGAATATACGATATAAAAAATAATGAAACACAATAACGTTCTACACTTAAAATTATAATTTTCTTTTTATTTCAAATTACCGTTAATAAAAAAATATTTCAAGTTATAATCTAATTCATTACAATGTTAGGATTTATGTAATGAATCTAGTGAATTAACTTAGCTTAATCTATAATGCGGATAGAAGAAATCTCACCAACGATTCTGTGCTTTCGAACTCGCCATGTACTTTTTGTTTTTGGCATTTTAATTTTAATATAGTCACTACAATATCAAGACGACAACACAAAATTTGAAAATAACCTTGTCTATCATAATCCGATGTAGTTCCGGCCCGGGCCACACTATGTGCCCCCCTACGGTCACATTTGAAAAATCCGATCGGGCCCGGATTGTAACTTGGGAACAAGTTGGGCAATTTCTGCACGGGCATGTCTGGAGCAGTTAATAAGGGTATACAAATCATGATAGTATATTATGTGCCTAGGCGCATAATGAGGGTTATTACGCGACGAGCGACAATGCTCGCAGGAGATCGAATAATGAAGCTCAAGTCAATTTTATAAAATTGTAGATGTGAATTACATATTCTCAAAGTTACTAAATTTATTTTTGATTTCAAATGGAAAAGAAAATTCAATTTACTTAAGGCTTTATCAGCCTTAAGTCCTACTGAGAATTTGTCGACTTCATTCAGGCAAATAATTTTCCATCTCAAGAGGATCCGCCACATTTAATATTTTTATTTTTTGAGTTTACACCTTCCATATAAGTTTTTTTATGTTTAATACCTTTATTTAGAAAGATTCTGGTTTTTTTATAAATTCCAGCACCTTTATGTATTTTTCAACAAAACATTTTGAGTTCTTTGGGCATTTTTTGGGACATTTTTTTACTTTGCATAACTTTTTTGTTTTTCAACCAATTCTCATGATTTTTTCTTTATTGTGTTCCTTACAATGTGTAGCAACTTTTTGGGTATCGAAAATAAGGTAACGTGACTGAAGAAAAAGTTACAAATAAAATAAAATTAAAAAATGAATAAAAATATCCCAAAATATAAAAAAAAAATTGTATAGTTATTTTTTTAGCTAGAGTGCGTTCCATAGCCAAAAATATTGATAATATAACAAAGAATAAGTGTATTATGGTTAAAAACTTGAATTTTCGATTTTCAATAGTACTTTTTTAAACTATAAAGAAAAATATACATCTCATAAAAAAATATAGTGATTCAAATTTTTATATCTTTTTGTGGTAACCTATTTTATATCAAAACTTCGTTTTCGTATTTCGTATAATTTAACTGGAAAATGGAATTTAGATGTTGACTTTTTTCAAGTTTTATCATACTGTAACATTCCTAATTTTGGTTTAATCAAAGAATGTTATAAAGATAATTTGTAGAGATTCATGAGCACTATCAAAAACCAATATTACAATTTTTTATTTTTTCAAAAACACAAAAAATTGTCTAGTTTCCTCAATTTTGGTTGGATATGGCTGGTTAACGAACTTGTCCTTACTTTTTCGGCTCCGATAAAGTGTGCCGAAGCTCAATTCAATCTGATAATTCTATCGAGAGTTATGCCGCACACGACGTACTACAGACAGACAGACAGACAGACAGACACTTTCGTAAAAACCATTTTTTCTGACTCAGGGGTTCTCAAAACGTAAAGATTTGATGAAAATTTGGAAAGTTATTTTTCACATAAAAGTAATACCTTCTCATCCATGATGAGGATATAAAAATCGAACAGATTATCAATCAGAAATGATGTATAGCTATAGCCCGTAGTAAATTTATCTATTGAAAATAAACATAAAATATTTTACTACAGACTGGAGCTACTAATATGTAGAACGTTGTATCAAGTCTGGAAAAAAATTGGTTCATTATTTTTTCCTGATTCCTTATCCGCGATAAAAAAAGAATTGTTTTGAGGAAAACGCCTCTAAAGTTTCAAGTATGAAAATCTTATATGAATTTAGACTCAGGATTAATCTTTGATTCTAGTTCCATACAATACACCTTAAGAGGGGATTCTTAAAAGTTATTTACTTTCCAAAAATAAAAAAAAATCGATATTTGAAAATTTTACATACAGACAATTTTGTAAAAACCGTTTTTTTTCTGACTCAGGGGGTTCTCGAAGTGTAAAGATTTGATGAAAATTTCGAAAGTCATTTTTCACATAAAATTAATACCTTGTCATTTATGATGAGAATGTAAAAAATTCAAATACAGTACCGGTCAGAATTGTGGGACCACCTGTTTTTCGATAATTGCTTAAATTATCCTAATTTGAATTATGTGAGTGAAAAAATTTGTTCTCTTAATTAAGTTTAAAGCTATCAAAATTCTTTATAAAATGAGAACAGTATAAATTCGTTTTGTTAATTTTTGAAGATGTTATTGCAGAAAAAGTCAAAATTTCAATGTTTTCTTAAATTTTAAATAACTTTCGAAATAATCAACATTTTTAAATGTTTTTGGACTAATTTTAAAGCTAAATTTCTACAAAATCGAATAAAGTTCTTGGAATTGATGTGTAATTTTTTTCTTCCATACTGCTCAAGGTTAATGTTCAAATAAAAAAGTTTGAAAAATTCCAATATTGGTTTTGCTGAGAAAAAGATTTTTATAAGATACATAAAACATACACTGAGAAAACAGTTTTGTCAAATCAACAAAAATATTTGGTTAGTATTTAGCTAACAAAATTCTTTTGTTGTGCCAACAAAACATTTTGATATATCAAACAAATTTTGTTGATTAAACAAAATGTTTTGTTGGGACAACAAAATATTTTGTCAGGATAACAAAAAAAGTTTTGTTGGATAAATTTTTTTCTCAGTGTATAATCATGAATTTTGTATCGAATCCCCTTACAATATATATTCATATGATCTTTATTATGATTTACATACAGATGAAATGTTACACAATTTTTCTACTGTTTTGTTACAATTTCAACTCTTTGCATTATACAAGAAAAAAATTATAGATTTATAATGACAATTTACTGCGATTCTATAGAATCTTAGCTTTAAAATGAACTTAAAAACATTTTAAAATGTTGATTGTTTAGAAAGTTATTTAAAATTTAAGGGGACTAGGAAGTCAAACTAATCCTATTTTCAAAGTCCAATTAAAAAGTAAATATCAAGATATAAATTTTTTTTTTCATGGGTTATTTATAACAATTGAATAGAATACAAAAAAAAATGTATTTAAAAATTCCAATATACAATTATATAATTAAATAAACAATTTTAAAAAAAAAACTTTTTGCAGTAATATCTTTTGTTCTAATAATGGGAATTAAATCTTTCAAAGTGCGTTGTGTTTGTAATACTTCCCTCTCTGGGCTGAACCTGTTTAAATAAAAAATAATTAAAAATTTTTCACAAAAAATTTATGTTTACGAATTTTTTTCTCAAAATGAGAAATTTTTACAGCTTATTAGGGAGGTTCAGCCCGTAAAGAAACATGTTCTGCGAAAGCAAAAAAATTTTCAAACCGATCTGAACCTCTGGTTTTTTGCAATCACTGCAAAACGGAACAAAAATAAGATTTCAAGAAAAACGAGTTTAAAGTTTTAAAAAACATTTTCATTGCTCAGCCTTTTTGTCTCTCATTTTTTCATTTTTCATCAAAACGATTTAAAACTTTGGCATTTACCGTTTGAATAGTAATGCTATCGAAAAATGCAATAAATAAAACAATCGATTTTTTGACTTCCTAGTCCCCTTAAGGGGGATCACCTGTATGATACCCGATTTTTGACCCATTTTTAAAGAATTTTTTTCTCGGCGACAAAAAAAGATTTTTCAACAATTTTTTTTTTTTTAAAGTATGATTTATTTGTGCTGCTTTTATACAATTTTTTATTTTGCAGTTAATAATTTTGAACATGGCGTAATTGTCCGTTGCTTCAACCTCCGAGAAAAGTGATAGTCATCCGGTGTGCACGATTTCTTCCTTCGTGGTGATCTAAAATAATCAAATGTACCCAATTTTTGATACATTGTTTATTTAAAAAATGGCTTCCTTTTTTTCGAAAATTACGAATTTTTGCCCTGTTTTCCGCTATATTTTACAACAACAAAAAAAACGAAACAATATTTTGCAAAGCCGTTGGGTCAATACCTTTCAAAATGTTCAAGGAACATAAAAAAAAAATTTCATGCAAATTCATGAAGTAGACTCTGAGCAATCTTGCACACCGTAAAAAAAACATGATTCCGAGAAAAATGGATTTAAAGGTTGAGAACATAAAAAATGATCATTTTTAGTGACTTACATTTAGTCTGCTATTACAGGGCCGTAAAATTCGCCTTCTTGTTCTCGTAAGTGTTCACGATGTTCTTGTTATAAAAAAAAAAAAAATTCGATTTTTCGAAAATTTCACACAGGTGATCCCCCTTAAGAAAACATCTAAATTTGGACTTTTTTTTGCAATAACTTCTTCAAAATTTAACGAAACGACTTCATTTCAGACTAATTTTAAAGATAATTTTGATGGCTTTCACATTATTAAGAGTACGAATTTCATTACTCACAGAATTGAAATTAAGATAATTTAAGCAATCATCGAAAAACAGGTGGTCCCACAATTCTGACCGGTAGTGTATGCCCTAATAAACAGAATTCTGGTTGTTTCAACTAGACTTTTTTTTAAGTGGAGCAATCAGTATAAAAATGGCTAATAATCAGTAGAAATGTCGTCTTAATTGAATTAGGGGCCTGATTTTTCACTAATTCAGATTTAGAGAGTTGGTATATAGTAGTTTCCGATTTTTATATGAATCGACTACAATGGTGTTAAAGAAAAATGATCGAAGAGAATCTCTGTTGTCTTGAAAATTCCTTCCCTTGTTCCAACGTCTTTTACAGACCCGATCGCGTAATTAAATTTCCGTGGGTAGGAGGACAGCCTGTCCCAAGCGTTACCGTCTGGTTGGCCTCTGACCGGCCGCAAAATGTTGTACCTATGACCTCAAAGCACTTCGACATAGAAAGCTCTTTACTGAATCTAATTAATGATAATATCCATAGTTCGAAATTTTTAAAACTAAATTCAAACTTTTAATCGAAATCTTTTGAATTTCCCGGATGATCAAAGACTGCCCTCTTCTTTATATATTTTTTGCTACTTTTAATATCACACCTTTGTTTAAACATTACTTGGATACAAAAAGCATATGAAAAAATTGGCTTTGTTTAAAACTTGTAGGGAACTAGTGCCTTATGAATATTTCAAGAACGTTCCATATATGTATATATACAAGTTCACGCTCTGAATATTAATTAAAGTTTCATTCAAATTTAAATTCATACTAATTTCTTAACTGAAGTTGGTGTTATTGAAAATAATCGAATATGGGGATGCATATAATTGTTATTGGCTTTACCAACCTCATGTTAGATTTAATAAGTATAACCGAGGGGTAAACCACTATAAAATCATGATTTTTAAAAATTAAAAATCAACGGCTAAGGAAAGAAATCACAAGTGCAGTTATACACAACGCACCGCGAAGAGAAATAACGATGGGATAAGCGCCGAGTAAGGAACAATAGCATTCGATCGCTTACTACAGCGTTCATATAACGATGAACGTTGTCTCCCTGATTTTAGAGTGGTTTACCCCTCGCAAGTAACTTATTTTTTTGCTTCTTTTAACCATTTGAAACATGGTGGTAACCAACCTCACCATCTCGACTTTTTTAAATTATGACCATTTAATTTCTAGTCAACGCATTTGAGTCGGTTTTTTTACATTTTTAAGGTATCTTAGTAATAAAAGAACATGAAAAAAGTCGAGAAATTATAAATATTTATTGCGAAACTTTTATTGACAGTGGAAAGATTTGGTTTTTTTTCAAAATTTGTATTTTTAAGCAGCGCAAATACCGAAATTTTTTGAATAAAGTTGTGAAATTAATTTAGAATTAATTTAGCATATAAATAATCATTCTATTTAAATATAAGCTCCTTTTTTTGAAAATTCTAGTAGAGATCGATTTTTTTACGTACAACCTCAAGATTCCCTTGGACTCTACACGGAGAAAAGTTTGGTAAATCCGCTCGCTCTACTATACATGTAAAACTGATGCGCTAAACAGACGGAGAGCTGCGCAACCTCTGTTTAGTCGAACAGCTCTGCCAATTTGGGGGAACCATTACCCCAAACTAGGCGAGCCGTTACGCGAAATACTTGGGCCAGCCGTTCTCTCGCAAGCTTTGTCGTCAGCTTGGGGTAAGCAGTGCCTTAATTTTAAAGTAGAAGTCACACTAAACCAAAGAGGAGCGGCTTTGCCACCGGTAGTGCAACGGTTCTACTAAACTTCTCTCCGTATACTTTGTTTTCGTTTTCACTCCTTTTTGTAAACGGCCTAATATACAACATAACTAACAGGAAACCGGTATCAACATGTAAGATGGTGGCGTGGTGGGACTGCCCTCGTGAGTCCATATGCCGAGGCTTACATGTATTGCGAAAAACGAAAAGGCGCCAGATTGTGTAGACAATAACGCTGCCAACGGCGTATCTTGAAACTACTTTTACTATATTTTCCTGTAACATTGACTGGAATAATAATACCAGAATATATACGAGGGCTGTTCAATAAGTCCGTGACTTTGAAATGAAGAACACTTTTTATAACAAAAATTCCAATTTGTTTTTTTACATAGTCCCCTTTTAACTGTATAAATTTATTATAGTGGTACTCAAGCTTCTTTATGTCCTCTAAAAAGTAATTTTCATCAAACCCCTCAAAATACTCATTCGTCGCAGCAATGATCTCTTCTTTCGATGAAAATCTTTTACCTTCAAGCCAAGTTTTCATGTCAAGAAACAAAAAATAATCGGAAGGAGCTAAATCTGAGGAATCAAGTGGATGAGGAAGTATTTCGTAGTGTAAAACAAATAATTTGGCCGTTGCAATGGCACTCGTGTGAGCTGGTGCATTGTCGTGGTGGAAAAGCACTTTTTTTTCGCCAGATGGAGCCGCTTTTCTTTCAGTATGGCATCAAATCGATCTAATAATGAGGCACAATACTCTCCTGCAATAGTTTTTCCCTTCTGTAGATAGTCGATTAATATTATACCATGTGAGTCCCAAAAATTGTGGCCATGACCTTACCGGCTGATGGAACCGTCTTCGCTTTTTTCGGCGCAGATTTGCCAGGCCCAGTCCACATTTTCGACTTATTTTTTGTTTCTGGCGTATAATAATGAATCTACGTTTCATCAGCAGTTACATAACGTCTCAAAAATTCCTTTGAATTACGTTGAAACATCCCCAAACATTGCTCAGACGCAACCACACGAGCATCTTGCATCTTGCAGACAGCTTTCTCATGCCCAAACCTTCATTTAAAATGTGCCATATGCGTCCCACTGAAATGTTTACAGTCTCACTAATCTCACGCACTTTCAATCGACGATCGTTGAGTACGATCTCGTGGATTTTATCGATCATTTCTTGAGAAGTCACCTCTTTTCGACGGCCAGGACGCTCAGCATCACTTGTGCTAATACGGCCGCAACAAAATTCAGTGAACCACTTATGAACCACGCCATGCGACGGAGCTGACTCCTTATAATATTTTTCGAGCTTTTCTTCAATTTCTTTGATTGATTTTCCTCGTAGGAAATAATGTTTATTAAGCACGCGAAACTCGCTTTTTTCCATGGTTTTGTTTTAACAATGAAAAAATAAATTCAACTGGCTATAAGAAAATTTCTAACCAACGTACTGACTTGAAACTTTGTATATGCACTGATATTAGATGGTATTCTCTTAGAGTAGAAACATATTTACGATAACAGCACCATCTTTCAAGAAGTCACGGACTTATCGAACAGCCCTCTTATAACCAGAATTTTGTATTCACAATGAGTAAACAATTTTTCTGGTGAAATTAACTAAAAGTTTAGTCATTTTAACCGGAAATTTTTTAACCGATTAGCTTTAGTAAATTTAATCGAACCTTTTCTCTGAGTGCAGATATTAAAAATAGCGATTTTTTTGGAAAAATTAATTAATGAACATTTTTTTTTAAATTATTTTTTGAAATTTTGTACAAAGGGGTTTTTGAGGTCGCTAATTACGAATTTAATGACAGATTTTCAAAATTCTAAATAGCTATTGGCCCATCAGGAATACAAGTATTTTTATTTCTCATAATTTCTTGATGAAAACAACAATTTCAGAGTGAATTTAACATCTCTATCTCCATTGAAAAAAATTAATTAGAATTCAAAGTCTATTATAATTTTTCTTAGTCGACTTTAAATAAATGTATTTTATCATTTTGTTTCAGGTGAGTTTCTTGAGTGAATGTGTCTAAAACTGGCTAAAATATATCGGTAAGGAAAATCAACTTAACGAATTACTCTCATAAGTGCTTGTAGAATATATCAAGCTAGATAGACTTTCAACTGTCTAAAATTACTTGGAGTGGAATTTTCACTTTAATCGGAAATACCACTCTGTTGGAGTCTCTGGAAAAATAAAGTTTTTTTATGATTTTAAGACATGAAATTATATTATCAGTCGTGTCTTATGCAAGAAGAAACATAATTTAAATTAAAAAAATCTGCCCGCTTCGCGGGCACATTCTCATCGCGCGCTTCGCGCGCAGCTCGCAAGTTTGAGCGCGCCTAGGGCGCGCGATTCGATCGTTGTGCTTCGCGCTCGGTCTTGTGCTCTTCGCATACATTTAAGTTTATTTCTTATAATTTGATACTGAAGCTCAAACCAATTTTATAATAATATTACAGATGATGTGAATTACACATTTTCTCAAAGTCACTCTATTTCTTTTTGAATTTAAGTGAAACAGGAGATTCAATTTACTTAAGGCTCTATCAGCCTTAAGGAACACATTCTCATCATGACGCTCGCGCTTCGCGCTCGATTTTCTGTATACATTTCAGTAACTTTTTAATAAATTACATGGTTAAAATAATTTATTTTCTTCCAAATCTCTCGAAAAGAAAAAACAATCGTAGACTTTATTTAAGGAAACGATTATGCAGAACAACGCTTTTTTCGTATCTCACATATTTTGGTGAAAAAAATCGAATTTTTTTAATATTAAAAATCAAAACATAAAATATACATCCTGTCCCGAAATGTCTTGATGAGAATTTGTTGACCTCATTTATGCAAGTAATTTTCCATCTAAACGTTTTTGTTGTATCTCACATATTTTGTCTAAAAAATGGAATTTTTGAATTTTAAAGGTATTTTTTTTTTCGTATTTTACATATTATTGTTAAAAAATTGAATTTTGGATTTTCAATAGTTTTTTTTTAATTATAAAGAAAAATATGCATCTTATGAAAAAATGTTACAATTCAAATTTGTAGGCCTTTATGTAGAAAATAATATTTTATCATAACGTTTTTTCGTATCTCGTATAATTTAACTGGAAAATGGAATTTTTATATTGACTTTTTTCGAATTTGAATATGCTGTAACATTTCTAATTTTGATTTAATCAAAAAATGTTATCGAGATAATTTTTAGAGATTTATGAGCACTATCTAAAACCAGTATTGAAATTTTTGATTTTTTCAAAAAATTATTTTTAAAAACACAAAAGTAGTGCTCAATCCCTCAATTTTGATTGGATGTGGCTGGTTAACGAACTTGTCCTTACTTTTTCGGCTCCGATAAAGTGTGCCAAAGCACAATTCAATCTGATAATTCTATCGAGAGTTATGCCGCACACGACCTACAGACAGACAGACAGATAGACAGACAGACACTTTCGTAAAAACCCTTTTTTCGGACGTAAAGTTCAACTCAAAACGTAAAGATTTGATGAAATTTTCGAAAGTCATTTTTCACATAAAACCAATACCTTCTCATCCATGATGAGAATGTAAAAATTGTAAAACTTTTGAAAAATGATTCTTTTAAATGTTTTTTCTAGTAGAATTTTTTCTCACTAAAAAGTAATTGGATTTTCATAAATTATGGCTTATTTTTTCGGGAAAAATAAAAGAATTTTTAACGATTTCTTTTTAAAAAGAACTGTGATTTTTTATGTAAATAATAATTAAATTTATAAATAAATAATAATCAACGTTTTATTTTAATTTTATTCGAGCTTTTGAGAGTGCTGTAGATGAAAGTTCTGATAAAACTTGAAATTTAAACGGATCCAAAAGACTGGAACTGGAAGTACATTCATTTATTGAGGATATTTGAAAATTCAGTGACAAATGAGGTCATTATTGGCCTCATTATATCTGGACTGGGATGTTCATATATACCTATATCCAACATATTCTTTCTCACAAACGGTCGTTTTCTTCACGAGTGGAACATTCCAGGATAGCTGTATGAATCGTTATATCCGGTCGTTACGACTATTTTCCCATACCAAAGATATCCCGGACGTTCTCAGAAAAGTACCATCGTCCATAAAATTCCTCGACATGTTCTCCCTCAAAACTATTGAGTGAGAATGATATCTTGAACTCACTCAACTTTCTATATTCATAATTTGAAGGAATAATAGAAACGATAGATAAAATACTTGGTTAATCAATTAATTTTTAGAATTTATATTGTCATACTATCACTTAATGATATATATATAATAGACCACGTAAAAGTAATAACGAATGAATAAAAATATCAAAAGATCAAAAAATGTTATATAACTATATATTATATTATTATAAACATGTACAGCCGGAAAAAAGTTTCTTTGATATACGTTCAAAGAAAACATTTTTTTCAGTTAAGAAAAGTTTTTCTGGATGAAACAAATTTTCTTCAATGTACATAAATCTATTTCTTTAGATAAAAAAAATTCTTTGAATCAGCAATCAACATCTTTTTCTAAGTCAAAGAAATTTTTTCATTGACTGTATATCAAAGAAACTTTTCTCTAGGTGTAGATCATGTTAAATTTGTCTTCAGTCGATCATTATTTTGAACAATTAGTACGTATTTGAATGTTTCTTTTGTAAAACCGTCAGCATTAAATTTATAAGGGTGCTGCTTCCGTGAATTTTTCAATTTGTTTTAGTGTACATTAATATATAAATAAATATTAATATCTTTATAAAAAATTCGTTTTAACTAATTATCAATAATAATTAGTGTATATATATCTAATAACCAAAAATAATTGGTTGGGCAGTGAAGATAATTGTTATTAACAATTTTTATGAAAAATTACTTTACGACGTTTCTTAACCAAAAAAGTATCAATTTCTAAATGGTAATCGCTTAAAATTACCATTAAAAATTTAAAACAAAGCTGTTAAAAATAACTTTCAATGACAAAAAATTGTAAAGAATTGTTTGTTATTAATAATAACACATAATATAAACAAATAGTCGACTAAACACATCCTCGAACTTTAAAATTTATTTTTTCATTGAAAAATTGACATCTCTATCAGTTTTTCGCAAAAATAGATGGTTTTCTTCTTACAATTACTTTGCATGCATCTCACTAGCTATATTTTATTTCGTCAAAAATCAAAACATTGAATAATAATTAATATATTTATCAATGAATTCTTAAACAAAAGCCTTACTGAGCATTCTCTCCTGGATGAAAATTCCTTTTTCTATAACCATGTTTTTGAGATTGAAAATTTGAGAAATTACCGTTTAGAAATTAACATTTTTCATGGTTAATAAACAGTAAAGCAATTAGTTTTATCAAATTTGAAATCAGTGTTGATAACTTACATATTTTCGGAATGCTCGATCCGTAATACGATCATTAGTTTAACAAGAGTCTCATGTTTGAAAAATAAATTTAATTAAAATTATTATTAAGGTTTAAGAGGTAATATATTTTGTATGCACAAGTTATGAACAAGTTTGTTCGGTTTCAGTTACATTGTAATTAGCTTTTATCAGTTACATCAAAAACTATAGTTTATTTACCTAACGCTCATTTAGACATCGACTAGGCTCTTAAATAAAAAATTGCTCGTCTAACACATCACTCAATATGTTCGTAGGATGACTTATAAAACAACAACTTTTAGACATAATTCGACTTCAATTATTATCAACATAGTCTCCTTCAGAAGTAATACATTCATTCCAGCGCTTCTCTACCATTTACATGTCTTTTGTGTAAAACGATTTATTTTTGGACTTGAAATACGCTTCAGTTTCAGCAATCACTTCTTCAATGGAGCCAAATCTCTTTCGCTGGAGCATTCATTTTAGGTCTGCAAACAGATAGTGCACTCGAGATTCCCTATAACGAGATTCCCTGTAACAAGGCCTCCCTTTTACGAGCGCGTCACGGTTCCCCATAAGTATATTAAATATCAAGTAATAACTATATTATATATATCAACAATCACAATAATAATAATAAATTAATTATATTAATCTGAAAAAATATTTTATGAATAATTTATAAAAAGAGTTCATTTATTTTTACTTGAGTGAGGCTCAAAAGCTCTAGTCACGGCACTTACTCTCACAAGCTCTAAATAACTCTTGCAGTCACTACATAACAAAGTTCCAAGTTTTATGTCTCAGGATTGTAAACGAGGGTGTGCGTGATTTGACGAAAGCGTATCGTCTATAAATAAATTTTAGTTATTAGGTTTATATTTGTGAAGTTGTATATTTGAGTGTATTTGTGATAGAAAATATGATTTTTTTTTCTGTGAATGTTCATGCACAATGGTGAATACAGGGCGGCACCTCAAAGAGGGCGAAAAAAATGAGGGTTTATGTGCATTTTTCTTCAAAATTCTTAAATATAAATTTTCAATACTTAAAAACCAAAATTTATTTTTATAGTTTAAAAACATGTATAAGTTCATCTGTTGAAGTAATGGAGGGGAAGGGCGGTTATTCTAGTTTGCCCAGGGCACCCTCGTCGGTAAATACAGCCCTGCTCCTGATATCTTCAAGAAGAAGTATCTCACGCAGCTTCAATTTACAATCGGCCAAAAGTATTTTGTGGACTTTTTTCATGTTTTCTGGAACAACTGCCAAATTTAGGCGCCCAGAGTGTTCAGCATCGTCGGTGTTTGTACGGCCGCGTTTAAAATCAGCAAACCACTTATCTACCACTTGTCTTAATGGAGCAGAGTCCGGATAACACTTGTCAAGCCATTACTTTGCTACAACGTTTTTTTTCCCATTAAAAAGAAATGCTTTATCAACATACGAAATTCAGATTTTTCGATTGTTTTGAAAATTACAAAAGTATCGTCACTAAAACCAATCTAACTTGTGAACTAAACGTCAGATTGTCATGAAATTTTGACATGTAGCGTTTGAAGGTAGGTACTTCCTAAAAACATGTATTTTTCAATAGTGCCGTCATTTATTTGTCTTCCTAATACACGGGGAAAAATAAACCTAAATAGTTACCACCGAAACCGTAATGGTTACTGCAATGACCGCAATTGTTGGGCAGAAATTTTATGTTATAGCTATTCTGCGTTTGCTACTGTCTTAGACCGAACAGTTCCTCCTTAGACCGTAACCATTACTTCGCGAAACCAGAACGTGATCTAAACATAGAGATATTATAGATAGAGGAGACAAGCCAGCCTGAAACCTGTCAGCTCGGGCGAGAGAGTGAATTGTGGGTTAGGCTGTCTCTCGCTAACGCCGAGGCTAACGCAGTACGCGTAGACAAAGACAGAATAACCTCCTATCGTCTCTCCCTTTCGCTCTCACCGAGTTTGCAGACTGACGTTGCCACTTACAGAGCGGCCTATGACTTGTCTCCTCTATCTACAATATCTCTATGGATCTGAAGGAATCATTACTGCGTTGGCAGTAACAGTTACTCCTCCATATACCGAAAACGTTTCTCCCGGCGCAGTTCTCGTTACATATAATATCGGCAGGAGCAACACAGAATATAAAAGTTGAGCGCATTGTGCCGAGTTTTTCAGATACGCGTGCCGTGTTTCTTATATACCGAAAACCAACATTGAAAAGATATTTGAACAGAAAACTGCGCTGGCGAAAACGTTTGCGGATCGACTGCAGTAATAGTTACTTTCAGGACCGTAATAGTTACTGCGATTCCCGTTCTGGTCTCGCACCCTAACAGATACTGTGCCCTCCGAAACCGCTCATGCTTAAACAGTTAACGCTACTATTTTCTCCCGTTGCGCGAAACTGTTGCGGTTTTGGGAGTAAACATTCAGATTTACTTTTCTCCGTGTATGAACTTACCCTGCGTGCAACATTCATGCGGCTGCTGCCTACTTAACTTGGAGGTTGCTGCCTATTGTGTATTTGTATTATCATGACGGCAAGATTGTCCGCCAACTTTCGAAATTGCTGCAAAGTTTCAAGTAAGAGTAGGGATAGCAGGAGTGAACATTGGTGCAGCCAAGTATTGCACATCATAATAACAACGTGACCATGTGACCACGTAATATGCAGAAATGAAAAAAAAAGTTTGCTTACGTTTTGCGTTCGTTTTTGGCGACCAAAAAAGTTAAAACAAATGAAAAGTGTGTCCTAAATTATGTAAAGATCAAGACGAACGAAAAGTTCTTTTATGAACGACCATTTCTGTAAGTATCTTTCCTTTATTATATCAATTGATTTATTCGTTATTTTAAAAACACAATTGTGTGTTCTATCTTTGATGTTCCACCAACATGCGAACGTAATTTTGAAACTACATTAAATGAATTTGAAATCACATTGGAATAAGTCGCTTTGCATCATGCTACCTACTTTTTATCATTGACGCATACTTTTAGTTGGTAGCAGATGCATACTTTTGCAGCCTAAACTGGACGCAAAGCTTGCACGCAGGGTATTAAGTGATGTGTTAGCATTCGATCATCGCTCAGTTAGGCACTTTATCAAAACCTTTTATTTTACCGAAATCAAATTAAAAATCCCCTGACTGAATTGTTCTTGATTTTTATAGAATGTCTAAAACATTTCAAAATACTTTTTTTCAATTATTCTTTTTAACTATTATAATTATTCTAATATCACTATACCCAATATTCTAAGTTGTTTTGGAAGATTCTAGAAGATCTTAATATCAATTAATAACAATAAATAAATTTTAATTGAAATAATGTTTTGAAATATTCTCTAATACTCCATTTCATTTATTTAATTCCTGTTAAAGGCTCTGAAACATTTCTGTTTCTCCACAATGTTGTAGAGGCAGAGTTTTCTAAAATATTTTTAAATGAAATACTTTTATCTTTCGAAATCTTGTAAACTGGTTTAAAATCTTTTTGAACATTTTATAAATGTATATACCAGATTTTTTAAAACTGCTCTCTATTTTCTCATAGTATCTTCAAATATTCTGGAAAAATTAGAGATTTTATGAAATGCTTTAAAATTTCATTAAACATTATGAGAATCACAAAGTAACAAAGATTTAAATGTACTAAGAAACGAATCGAAATTGCAAATACTATTAATAACACGATAACATCAATTTATTTGATTTCCTTTGGGAAGAAACAATATATCTTACTGAGCTCTTTCTAGGATTTTTTTGCATTTAATATTATTCAATTATGTCAGCGACAAACTTTGTTTTATGAGGGAAATCCAGTCATGACTAATGCATAATATAAATACATACAGAGTATTCTCCAACTGCTCTGCAACTTCTCTATTGTGATATTCTATTTATACTTGAAAGTTATGTATTTCAAACAAGTTTAAAAATATTTACAATCTAAAAAATTACATTTCATTTACATTAAACAAGGATGCAAATTAGTTCAATTAGCTTTGAAAACCAAACTTTCGAGCTTTAGAAATTTAAAACTTTTGATTATCGAGCCTTTCAATTTGCTAGCTTCCAAATTGAATTTTAAGTCAACTCGGAAGTTTTGAATTATGCAGATTATCTGCTTTAAAACTTCAAACCACAAGCTGTTCACCTTTCAGAACTTTTAATTCACAAAAGCTATACAATAGCTTGAATTTCGTACTCAGGAAGATTATAACTTGAAAATTTGGAGCTTTTAATACAGAAAATTCTATTTTACAAAGGAATAATGGAATCCTAACTCTCAAAGCAGATTCTCGGCATAATTATTTTATTACATTCAGAGGGTGATATATATATGGTAAATCGACTTTCGGTCTTAAATTTTCAAGTATTATCTGAGTCTCCGGCATCAGTGGAAGACAGGGGACGGACGTTGTCGCTGCAATTCATTCAAAGTGCAAAGCGCATTGTACGTTTTCGATATGTGGCGAGGGATTGAAATCCGGACGTTATCAAGAAAGGCAGTCATAACAGGAACGACAAAGTTGCCCTACCGCTTGAATGTCGTAATCTGAACTTAATCTATGCTCCGGAAGTTTCTTCAAGTTACATGTGTATATGTATATGCAATTTCATAGGGCTAGTAGTAAATACGACCGTCTATGGGTCAGTTGTGAAATTGAAATGTCTGTCATAAAGCGTTGAAAATGTTTTAGTGGCGAGTTTAACATGTTCACTTCTTGAATAGTCACATATTCTAAACTGCTCGACCTCGTTACATTTGAACCGAAGTTCATTGATTGAAAACAAAATCTAACTGCAATAAAATGGTTTTTTAGCAGAATTTGCTGTCGTCACAAGATTATTTTGTCGATTTGACAAAATATTTTGTTGTGTATTATTTTTTTGTTGTCAAAAAGGTTTTTTGACTTTACGAGGATCTCGAACACGTTTCTCAAAAATTCTAATATGGCAGTATCGCTAGTGAAATCAGATACTTATTTGGTTATCCTGGTTCTCTTATAACTTGTTCGAGTTGTTATAATCTGTAAAAATGAACTAAGGAAACATGTGATTTGAATGCTTGAATGTTATTGTCCTTTAAAAATCAGGTTCTTGTAGAACTTGTATAAGCCTGTTAAAAGTAAGTAAATAATTATTTTCTGCAAGCTTTGCTGATTTTAGCGATGTTGAATCTTTCTATTCATTTGTCAAGTTACAAAAAACTGAAGTGTTATTATTCGTAATAAGCTTTGGAAGAATATTGGTAAAATTTTAAAAAATATGTATTGTTTGTCGTTTTCTGGAATTTTATGTTAAGAATCAAATAAAACCATGAAAGGATTCAAATAATAATTGTTAATTAAAAAAGTAATGAATTATTTTTACTCTAAAGTAAAAGTAGGTTCCTTTTTTAAAGCCGTTACAATTAAAAATGTTCTTACTTTTTTTGACTTAAAAAGTCTACCCACATTAGATTTTAGATTCAGTATGTTAATGGCTATATCACATATCATACGATTTTTTGTTTTTGTAAAAATAACAAAATGGCGGAAATTTTTCGAAAAGTGAAAAAAACGTGTTTTTGCACCGTTTTTTGCACAAAAAAAAACAGTTAAAATCAAAATTTAAAAAAGTTTTTGTTATGGACTATAGCTATAGTTGTAAATAATATGTGGTGAAAATTTCATAAGGATAGGTTCATTAGTTTCGTAGATTTTATCAACAAGACGTCGAAAAACGTTGTTTTAAGAAAAGCCGTTTAAACTTTTTTTAAATGAAAAATCGTGAAAAACTCATTTTCATCCAAAATAGCCTGTCTCCGTTGAGTTCTGGCCTCTTTGGAATTAGTAATTTGGGTAGACACCTTAACAAATAATCATTTAAAGAGACACACACGGAAAAAAATAGTTCAATACAGTTTATAGAACTGTTTAAGAGTTAAGGATAAAGGAATTTGCAGAACAAAGTTCTACATAATTTATAGAACTTTTCATAATTAATGTAGAACATTCAATCATTTTCCTGAATGTTCTGCATTCCCTTGAACAGTTCTAAAAACTTTACTGAACTATTTTTTTTCGTGCATGTTTGAATTTAAGTTTTAATTTTCTTTTACTAACGTTAATTTTCCACAAATTGAATAAATTTAATGAATGCCGCAACACAAGGTATATATTATCTATTAAAATAAATATTTCTGTTTGAAAATAATACTTTCATCAAACATAAAAGAGGTTTTTTTACAGTTTGATTTTTTCATCTTCTTTAATATAGTCAATGAATTTCTCATGCATACTTAAAAAATAAATATCTCGTCCCTCTACCAGCATTATATATCATATACAAAATTAGGGTGTGTCCTCCCCATAATTTATCGAACTGAATTTCTAAATATGCCCTGGGGTGTGCTGAAAAATCTAAAAGTTATTCGATTAACTTGTAATAGCCAAAATAAGGTTGCTTTGGATGAATAATAATAAATAGCCAAAGAAATCCACAAACTGGGTAATATTTTTAACCCTCGTGCATCGCGTTTAAAAATTTTGAGGGTAGTGAAATTTTCGATTCATGTAACACAGAAAACATGTTTATGCACATTTTGCAATAAAATATGAATCTAAAAAATATTTGAGAATTTTTCTCTGTTAGGTAATTTAGCATTCACTTGGAAAACAGTTTTGAATGTTATTCTGAAATTTATTTAGTTCAGATTGAAAAAGCAAGTGTCAATTTTGTTCGATTAAAAAAATATTTCGCTTTGTTTTTGGTTTATTATTTTCAAAATTTTTTAAAAATTTTGCCTTTATCTTCTGCCTTTTAAAAACTATAATGATATAATAAAATGCTTTATATTTTATTTGGAGAATTTAACTTGAAAATTTCAAAAATACCACTTTTGATTCTCATGAAATGCATAACAGATTGTACAATGATCGAAAAATAATAAATTAAAAATTTTGTATTCCTCTTCATTTGTATGCACCCGAGCTAATTTCTTTTCGCTATTATAAGTTGATCAATAAATATCCAAATTTCTCACCCCTTTTATTTCAAAACGATTGTGCGGCCTCTGAAACAAGAAAATCTGGGAGAACATTTTTTTTTCTCAATATTTATAAGTCAGGTTTCATGTTTTAAATAGTCAGGTGTTGATGCACTAAAAATGATGACACCATTAAATTTAAGAATAATTGTTCTCACTGTCGAGAGGGACCAGAAATTTCAATTTTGCATTAAATTACACACAGACATGTAACACTATGTGGTTATTTGATGAGCTTTGAAATGCTGGTGAGAACAATAGACGTCATCATATCCAGAAATTCACTCGACAATGCCACTTCCAAACTGTCGCTTTGCAAAATAAACACCTGCCTACAAATATAACCGCTTTAACAATTATAATCCTATGATATTTACATACATGATGATGATAAATTTCACTTCATTTGAATTAAAATTGTTTTTACAATTTGAGACAATACTAGTGCAATAAAACAATAAAACACAGAACACGAAAATATCAATAAGGGTATGTTCATTTTATATTAGAAACCCTTCCTTAAAAATAATGATTATTGTCTAAAAAACGTTATCTTTACAAAGAACAAAACTTCGAACGTTGAAAATTTGGATAAAATTAATTTTTTACTTTAAATAATGAAATTCTCAGTTTTTCTGATTCTTCTAAATCTTAGTTCAAATGTTTTTGAAGTTGGAAACTCAAGGAAAAATAACTTTTCCAATTGAGCATTCTAAATTCGATTCATTAGTCTTCAAAATTTATGGATTCTAAATTTAAAAAGCTAATAAAAATCTGTAGACCGTTTTGATTTAAATCATTTTCCGAGTAATTTAAAACTAATGTCATTTTTGGAAATTTGAAAATTGTAAGTAAAAAATAAAACTGAAGTGATAAAAAATGGATACATTTTCCTTTCAATAAAGAATAAATAATGATAATGTCTAAAATATCCAAAAAGAAAAAATTTGGTGAATCGTATAAAATGAAGGAATTTTTCGGATAAACCAACTAAATTTTAGTTGGATTAACTAAATATTTTCCCAAGAGAAGATTGTGGGTGCTTGTTAGTTAAACATTTTTTAAAAGCTGGGCTCTCGATGAGGAAATTAACATGATGGTAATGGCTTTAATAAAGTTTCCCAGCTGGCTTTGATGTTATTATTTTTCTCGCGCCTTTTTCATAAAAGTGAAATTACGAGTATAATAAGACTACTACCGCTAAAAAAATTACAATTCACACGGATATATTTATTTACCAAGCTTATGCTCCTTGTGACCTCACTTTTTAATTAATCTCATAAACAACGTTTGCAATGCACATAAAAAGAGAAATCTTCTACTAATCGTATTTCTTAGAATATATTTTCTATTAACTTACTATAATACTTGACGGTTCCACTGTATGAGTTCTATATACATTTAAATAAGCAACTACACACGTTAAAATAAATGATAAACTTATACCGAAATAAAGAAAGTAAAATAAAAAATTTGATCAATAGGGTGAAAGAACAAATCACTAACATTAGCATTTTAAATATCAAAAATAAAAACATCTGGGTAGTTCAAAACTATTTATTTGGAAAGATAATTAATCAAACTTCCGTTATTTCCATATAATTTTATCGGAAAAAATAAGTGGCTTAAGCGGGGAAATCTATGTAAAAATTTCAAAAAATCGTACAGCTCGCAAATAGCAACAGATTGAAGAAAATCAGTTTTTTGAAGACTCCGAAGGACTATTGTATGGACCTGGGATTGCAGATTAATCGGTAAGTAACTAAAACTGGTCGTTATACTGTACTAAAATTTTAAACGCGATTATCTCAAAACTGTATTTTTAAAAACTGCTCGTGTTTATATACTCTGAAATTTTGAGAGGCTTTTCTCTATATCATTATCAGAAAGATAAACCTAGAATGTCAGATATTTCGCATTAATAAAATACTTTTTGGGGGTCAAATATGTCGAACATTCTAACTTATTTTTCAAAGGCTTATTTCATATTGAATTTTATGTTTTATTTTAGTGTTGTAGGTTTATTCTTCCCGTTAATATGTTATAAAAAGAAAGAAATTTAATTTTATTGTTTCAGATCAATGGTTAATGTGTGATAAATAGAACACTTTTGGACCTCGCGCCGAAGACGACAGACGTAAAATTATCCTGACCCGCCGTTTTGGAAGGAAATAAAAAAATAAAACTTTGTTAATATTTTAGAAAGGTTAAATAAAGTTATGTTAAAAATTTAAAACAATAAAATTATTTTATCAACTTCAAAAACATTTTTAAAATATTACTGATTTTGAGGCGTTTACATGGACTTCCCCCCTTAATAAAAAATGAGATCACAGTTTAATAGTTTAATATATGAATAACGCCATTTCTCGAGTCATAAGAACCAATTTTTCGATTTGTTGCTACCATTTTACAAGTGCACCATCTCTTAACCAAACATAACCCATATCTAGAAAATATATGTGAAGTAAAGTAAATAAATATTAACTTTTTCGCGGGATCTTATAAAAATTATATGATTATGCATATAAAAGACTTTTTATATAAAAAAAAATTTACTCAATTAAAAAATGCATCTTATTTAGGACCTATTCTTTTATTTCTATAAATAGTAAATAGAATAGATTTTTTTAATTAAAAAGCAATTTTGTTCGAAAAAACAAATTTTAACTTCAATATTGGCCCAGTATTTGCAGCCAATTCTTGGAAATACAAACCCAGAAAAAAGTTTTCTTTGAATTTAAGAAATCTTTTTTACATTCTCATCATGGATGAGAAGGCAATAGTTTTATGTGAAAAATGACTTTCGCAATTTTCATCAAATAATTACGTTTTGAGACCCCCTGAGTCAGAAAATGTGGTTTTTACGAAAGTGTCTGTCTGTCTGTAGGTCGTATATTCGATAACTCTCAATAGAATTATCAGATTGAATAGAGCCTGGGCACACTTTATCGGATCCGAAAAAGTAAGGACAAGTTCATTAACCAGCCACATCCAATCAAAATTCAGGGATTGAGCACTTCTTTTGTGTTTTGATAAAAACTTTTTGAAAAAATCAAAAATTTCAATACTGATTTTTGATAGTGCTCATAAATCTCTACTAATTATCCCAATAACATTTTTCTATTAAACCAAAATTAGAAATGTTACAGCATATTAAAACTTGAAAAAAGTCAATATCAAAATTCCGTTTTCCAATTAAATTATACGAGATGTAAAAAAAAGTTATCATACAAAATTATTTTCTACATTAAGATCTACAAATTTGAAATGCATCATTTTTATAAGATGTATATTTTTCTTTTTAATTTAAAAAAATACAATTGAAAATCCAAAATTCAATTTTTTTAACAATAATATGTGAAATACAAAAAAACGTAAGAATGCAGAGTTGTTCGTTTTAAAAAGATCTACAATTTTTGTTTAGCACAGTTTCTGATAAAACGTATATTTTTGTTTGAATTTTAAAGAATACGATTAAAATTCAAAAATTCCATTTCTTAAAAGAAATATGGAAGATAAAAAAAAACGTTCAGATGGAAAATTATTTGCCTAAATGAGATCTACAAATTCTCATCAAGACATTTCTCGACAGAATGTATATTTTATGTTTTGATTATAAGAAACACTAATGAAAAATTCCATTTTTTAGCCTAAATATGTGATAAGTTTATTAAAAAGTTCCTGAAATGTATACAGAAAATCGAGCGCGAAGCGCGAGTGTCATGATGAGAATGTGTTTATTTAATTCTATAGCCTTAAATGGAAACAATTATTTCTTTACATCATAGATGTATGAATCAAAGAAACTTTTTTCTGAGTGCATATTGAACCAGTAACCGAATTTAAACTATCCCAATTCTATACTAGTAATAAAAACGTATCTTGGTTGTCCAAATCCTGGGCCGATATTAAATATGGACGGCCGTTCTTGTGCCAAACGTATGTCGCCACGTGCATGCCATACGCCACAGTTATCAATGTAGCAATGGGACAATATTGGCGGGCAAACTTGAGCAATACTTTGCCAATAATGGCTCAATTTTGAAACTATCGAATTTTTTACTAGGGCTGTTGACTGGTACTGGTGGTTGTAATTGTGCAATACTCTGGAGTTATACTTCAATCTCTAACTGAAAATTTTGCAATTTATATATTGTACATAATGGGTATTCCCCAAATGCATTGTACATTTGTGTATAAAGGATATATTATTTTTGTATTGGTATATACGTTATGAAACTCCCTAAAGGTATTTTATTTAGTGCCTTATAATGTGTTTCAAAGTATAAATTAGATCATTTGATCTGAAGCCAGAATAAAATAACACTATGTACTCGGAAAATGGCTTTGGATCATGTGCACTTATACCCAATGCATATTTTAGAGTCACATATAAAATATATAAACCATTCACTGATAGAAATGTACATAGTAATTGTAACTAATATGTCCCAACTAATTTCTTTGAGTAAACGTTACTATAAATTTGATTAGTTTTACCAAGCGGTGCAGTTAAAATTTCTAATTTTTAATACATATATAAATTAACCATACCATCTTATTTAAACCATTTAAAATTATAGTAGCTTTTGCTAAAAGCAATTAGTGGGGACGTATTAGTCAAAATAAACCTAGAAATTTCTCTAAGTGTTGTTTTGAAATAATAATATTTGAATTGAACCAAAATGTACATACAATATTCACTGATTTACAAATTTTTTCAAATTATTCCAGTCGATTATGTCTATCATTAGAAGAGTGTATCACTCACCGTGATAACGGAACTCTACTATATCGACCTTATCAACCTGTGATTTGAAATTAACTTAACGTCATTTAACACTAGATGGAATTCTCAATATATTTTGAAAAAAAAATTCTGTGAAAAAAGGAGAACGCTTCCACTCCGCTGGGTATCGAACCCAGGACCTTTCGATTGCCGGTCGAATGCTGTATCATCTGAGCTACGGATGTTCCACACAACTTTTCTCACATAATCTATCCACTGAAATGATTTGAAAAAATGTGTAAATAGTTTATGATATATTTGTAGGCGAACAGGCGTAAATAGATTCTGTGAGAAAACTTGTGTGGAACCTCCGAAGCTCAGAAAGCATTCGAACGATAATCGAAAGGTCCTGGGCTCAATACCCAGCGGAATGGAAGCGTTCCTTTTTGCACAGAAATTTTTTTTCAATATTTACTGAAATATGAGTGTCCCCGAAAATTTTTATTGGTTACGCTGATACATAAATGGCTATCATTTAGCCACTAGGAATAACTTCTCACGTTCGGTTTTATCGTAAAGTTGAAGAAAAAACATCTCTACTCATTCATCAAAGTTTTAAGAGAAGGAATAAAGAACTTTCTTCGCAAAGTAAGAAAAAGTCCAGAAAAACGTTGCTTATTTTTATTAGTATCCACCGACGTACTTTATAATATATTTTACATTACTCAATAGAAGTTCATGTATTCGTAATAAAAACGTAAAACCGAGATATATGAAACAATTTGCCAAAGGGTTTTCCATTTCCTTCTACCTTAAAGCTTTAGGATCAATTTTTGTGTTCTTTTCTATCGACGTTACCAAACTTTCTGGCTTGTCACGAACGAACCAATAGAAAGTGTTGCCCTTCCGAAAAACTTTTCCCAAAAAGTAATTCAAGGACAGAGTTTTGGATCAATGATTTTGTTATAGTTGAGAACATATCGAGATAAAGAAAAAATAAAACGCACCTGAATCAAAGATTAATACATTTATAATAATTTTCATTTTTTGTTTAATCGTAAAAATATCGTTTATTTGGAAAAAATGATTTAAAATAACTATTGTTTATTACTATTAAGCTATTATTGATTTCAATTTATAATATTACGAATCATTGCCATTTCTATCTTTTCGTTAAGTTTTAAACGTATTTCACAGATTGATTCATTTAAAAAAAAATCAAGTGTTAAATAAAAAATAATTTTTTTACGTTTTTTCTAATTGATAATTGCTTTATATATCCTATTTTTCCTTATTACTTAAAATCTTATACAATTTTCTCCCTTTTTCAAGGATTAAATTTAAATTGCAGGAATTTGGATAATGTGTGACGTCAAAAAGCTACACAAGCCCTCCAAATAAGTTTATGGCGTGAAAACTTTGGAAATTTCTTTCTTCAATATCAATGAACCTACCTTGAACTAAAAAAAAAAAAAACAATTTTCATAACAATTTCGAAAAAAATGTACTTATTTCAAGAGTGCTCTGTATTTGGAGAATTACCCATTTATATACAATATATATATACTGAGTTAGGGTCATGCCAATATTTGACAATCCCTTAGTCACAATTGTTCTTTTTTCAATACTGACAAAATTGTTACCCAGCATTGAAGGAAGTACCATACCTTTACTAACATTTGTTACAATTTCAATAATTTCCTGAGGAGATGTGAAATTAGTTTTTATCTCCAAATAAAACGACGTTTCTCCATAAAAGGATCAAAGTAAGTGAGCAAATAGGAAAAGAGCTTCGTTATTTAAGTTTCTTTAAAGTAGGAAGGACTCTTCTAAATTCAATTTTCTGCTTGCGTCGACTTATAGGAACAAATTTCAGTTCTCGAAAGTCAAACTTGACTATGTTCAGTAGATAAGGCAATTATTCATCAGACGAATCCCTGTCTGTCCATACCCGGGAATTTCTACTGAAGAAGACAGTTCGTTGACTGTAAAGTTTTCTCATATTGATAAAGCCATGTACACGGAAAAGAATAGTTCAATAAAGTTGATAGAACTCTTCAACAGTTGAAGATAGAGGCATTTACGGATTACAGCTGAATATCTAGATATTACAACCAAATAACGCGACATATTTGACAAGATGTCTACTATTATAACACGTAGATCAATAAGTCCCGGGACTAACAGGAAAAACACATTTTTTTGGCAAAACTCGACTTTACCAGGGGTGTTAGTTGACGTTTGCCGGTTTTTTCAATAAAGAAAACACTTAATTCTCAAGGGAATCTCAAAAAAAATTTATTCAAAGTATTGACCATTGGATTCTACACATTTTGCCCATATTTCAGGCAAATCATGGATACCATTCCAAAAAAACTTTTTCTCTTTCAAGACAAACCATTCGACGAGCCATTTTTCGACTTCTTCAAAATTGGCGAAGCGCTACTCTGCAAGTGAGTGTCCCATCGATGCGAAAAGGTGATAGTCGGACGAGGTGAGGTCTGGAGAGTACGACGGGTGCGATAATATTTCCCAATTCAATGCTTTTAATGTGTTCTTCACCACTTTAGCGGTATGAGACGGTGCGTAGTCATGTTGTAGGATAACTTTGCCATGTTTTCGGGCCCATTCCGGCCGTTTTTCGAGCAATGCATGATTCAAATTGATAATTTGTTGCTGGTAGCGATCCGTATTCACCGTCTCACCAGGTTTTAAAAACTCGAAGTACACCACACCACACTGGTCCCACCAAACACAGAGCATTGTCTTACGGCCAAGCGATTTGACCTTGGAGTCGATGGGCCGACCTCACCAAATGAAAACCATGATTTTTTCCGCTTCGGGTTCTCGAAATAAATCCATTTTTCGTCCCCCGTGACAGTTCGATGCAGAAAAGATTTCCTTTCGAACCGTTGAAGCAGCATTTCACAAATGGTTTTTCGATTTTCCATTTGTCTATCGTTTAGTTGGTGAGATACCCATTTTCCATACTTTTGGAATTTTCCCATGGCTTTTAAACGTTGGAAAATTGCTCCTCGGGTCACATTTAGTGTTTGTGCCAATTGTTGTTGCGATTGGGTTGGGTCTTCATCCAATAACGCCTGCAATTCCTCGTCTTCGAACTTTTTCGCTGCACCAGGATGTTCATTGTCTGTTAAATCGAAATCTCCACTTTTAAATTGACGAAACCATGTCTCACATGTTCTAATCACTGGAGCATGTTCACCATAAGTTTCTACCAGCAATCGATGAGCTTCAACTGCTTTTTTCTTTGGATGAAATAAGAAAAGCAACGAATGCCGCAAATGCGATTCACTTGGAACGAAACTCGACATATTCACTGAGGTAAACAACTATGATGCTATTATTTTGGCAGAATGTAATTTTGTATTTTTGAAGGTTATTGTCCATAGAAAAATATGACATAGATGCCAAATCATAGAAATGTATACATATCTCTAGCGAGATCTATGAGTAAAACCGGCAAATTTCAACCAACACCCCTGGTATTCATCAACATAGTCTTCTTCAAAAGCAAGACAATCAGTCCAGCGCTTCTCTAACATTTCAATACCTTTTTTGTGGAACGATTTATCTTTGGCCTCGAAATAAGCGTTCGTTTCGGTGATGACTTCCTCGTTGGAGTAGAATCTCTTTCCTTGGAGCATATTTTGAGGTCTGCAAATAGGTAGTAATCGCCGGGGACCAGATCCGGTGAATATGGTGGGTGCGGAAGCAATTCAAAGCTCAATTTATTCAATTTCGCCATGGTAGCGAGCGACTTGTGACACGGCGTATTGTCTTGGTGAAAGAGCACTTTTTTCTTCTTCATTTGGAGCCGTTTCTCACCGATTTTATTCTTCAAACGCATCAATTGGCCAATGTGACGTTCGCTATTGATCGTCTTACCTTTTTCAAGGTAATCGATGAACAAAACTCCATGAGCATCCCAAAATACTGAGGCCATAACCTTACCGGCCCACATTTGCGTTTTTGACCGCTTTGGACGCTTCTCACCGACTGCAGTCCACTCGGCTGACGACCGCTTTGACTCCGGAGTGTTGTGATGGATCCAGGTTTCGTCCATTGTCACATACCGACGCAAAAAATTCGTTTATTTCGGCGAAACAACTTCAAACAGCGCTCGGAATCAACGACACGTTGTCGTTTTTGATCCACCGTGAGCAACCGAGCAACCACTTATACAACAGTTTCCTCATAAAGAAATGTTCATGCAAAATAGCGTACACACTGCACTGATAGAAATGGTTCGGAAGTTTTAGCCATTCGGTTGTAGGTTGGGAATTTATAATTGTATTTATAAAATAATATGTCTCTCTGAATAACGCAGGATGTTGAATACAGGAATCAAAATATTGTAAGTGAAACTGGTCGAATCAGAAATATTTGTATAATATGGGAAGGCGAACAATACATTTTTCCATAGCAACCAATGATATGGTTGATTCGTTCATATTTATTCAGTTATATTCGGATGGTTAAAATACAAATCTCATATTGCTGTATCTACACGCAGAAAAAAGTTCCGTATAATATACTGAAAATCCGGTAAATTTTACTTAATTTCCAAGTACTTATATGGACAACTAGCCAGTTAACTGAATGTTACTAGGCTGAACAAGTAACTGTAATCAGATTTGGTAGTTACAAATACGAATACATAAGTGGTACTGACTTGCGGATCAGTAAATTTCACCGAGCTAATTGCTATCCTACACTGTTTCTAAATGCTACAAATGCTTACTATTCTGTTACATTTTCATAGCGTGTAAGAGAATGTAACTTACTGTAACGGTATAGTTTACCAAAATGTTAGTGCTCTTTACGTTTGTCGAATGTCAGAATTACTTATAAGACAGTAGCTTTACCGATTTTTCTTAGTGAAAGTAGCGTATTCGTTTCGGATAACACAGCTCTTTTGTTTTGACTACTTTCTTTGCACACTGAGAAAAATGGATTGTAAACGGTAATGAAAAATATGTTCCCGGGTATAATCTTGGACTATTAACTATGGGACAGCGATCTAGATTATTAAAACCATAATCTGTAGATGTTAAAAAAAAGATAGTATCGGATAATATCTTGGATTATAAACTGAAACATATCAGATTTAACGCGTGCAAAAAAAAGAAAGATAGAGGGGAGAGCTTTGGCACTCAGAAGAGGGAAGGTTTCAGTGGGAACACATACACAAATATTATTATTATACCTCATTTATGTTCACATATTTAAGTACACAATGCTACACTATTTATAATCGCATACGCTTAAAATTAAATTTCAGAATCGCTTTTGGGTTCGAACCCTCTAACTCTACTTATATCTACATTAACTAAACGCATTCCTAACGCCTAAAGCCTCTCGGCTATTCTCGCTTGCCATATTCCGAAATAAATGTCGCTTATAAGCCACTACTGAGTTGGCCAGACTTGGATTCGAGTCTACGAAGCTATTCGGATAACGCCGGAAGCACTCGTACGACATTCTGAAACGAATTATATGAAAAACCGAGAATGAATGTTTTGATTTTACCGAATACTATCTCTACTTTTAACATCCAGGTTTTATGATTCGTTTTTCTCACTGCAGTTGGAAATTCCTTTGTTTACACCCAGCGTTGCCGGCACACGTGATTTACACATGAAGGCTATGTTTTCATTACATGTGCGCGAGTTAAGCGAAATATCCAGATCGGTAAAATCTACTGATCTTTCGTTAATGTGTACTATACTAGTATTGTAATTCAGTTCCAGTGAATGGTACTTATCATCCTGTATTTAATACATATGATAAAGGTATTTTTAACTCACAAGTGACAGAGTTAGATTTACTTTGATTTTACTATGAGATTTACGAAACGCTCAGTAATTCCGACATTTCTTTTCAGCTATGTTAACAGTTTTTACTGTTACATTTACTTAAAATCATTTACTGTTCCTAGTTAGTAAATTTTGCCTTTCTTTTTTTGCGTGTATGCCAGCAATAAGGTAAGGTTAAATCAATGATACATATCGTTGTAACTGCCATTCCTTTCTATCAGTGTGCCGTATGATATCTTTAAGGTGTCAGCTATCTCACACAATTTTCATTTACGGTTTTCGAAAACGGTTTGGTGAAACTTTTTGATGGTTTCCGGTCTAACTACCTCATTTGGCCGGCCGGAGCTTTCAGCATCTTCAGTGTCTGTACGACCACGTTTAAACGTTTAAACTCTATCAGCCTTAAGGAACACATTCTCATCATGACACTCGCGCTTTACGCTCGATTTTCTGTATTCATTTCAGTACCTTTTTAATAAACATATCACATATTTAGGTTAAAAAATGGAATTTTTTCAATATTTAAAATCAAAACATAAAATATACATCCTGTCGAGAAATGTCTCAATGAGAATTTGTAGACCTCATTTAGGCAAATAATTTGCCATATAAACGTTTTTTTTGTATCTCACATATTTTGTCTAAAAAATGGAATTCTTGAATTTTAATCGTATTTTTGGAATTGAAGCAAAAAATATATGTTTTATCCGAAACTGTGTGAAATAAAAATTGTAGATCTTTTTAAAACGAACAACTTTGAATTCCTACGTTTTTTTCGTATTTCACACATTATTGCTAAAAAAATTGAATTTTGGATTTTCAATAATATTTTTTTAAATTAAAAAGAAAAATATACATCTTATGAAAAAATTTTGCATTTCGAATTTGTAGATCTTCATGTAGAAAATAATTTTGTATGATAACTTTTTATCATATCTCGTATAATTTAACTGGAAAAGGGAATTTTTATATTGACTTTATTTAAGTTTTAACATGCTGTAACATTTCTAATTTTGGTTTAATCAAAAAATGTTATTGGGATAATTAGTAGATATTTATGAGCACTGTCAAAAACCAGTATTGGAGTTTTTTTTAAGCCTGAACCCGTATCACCACCAACCCGGATTCCTCTCAACGTCCAAACAAAAGCACAATTAAAAACTTCAAGGACTCGAAACTAATCGAATCCTCAAAACACAAAAAACATAACCAAATTTGGACCAAAATCACCACACCTCAATAGAACCATTAGAAAACAAACCTTGAGAAAAAAAAACAAAAAAGGAGGAAAGAAAAAATAAGGCAACCATCTTATGTTTTGGAAGGTTCCCTTCTTTTTTCTTTCCTCCTTTTTTGTTTGTTTTTCTCATGGTTTGTTTTCTAATGGTTCTATTGAGGTGTGGTGATTTTGGTCCAAATTTGGTTGTGTTTTTTGTGTTTTGAGGATTCGATTAGTTTCGAGTCCTTGAAGTTTTTAATAGTATTGGAATTTTTGATTTTTTCAAAAAGTTTTTATCAAAAACACAAAAGAAGTGCTCAATCCCTCAATTTTGATTGGATATGGCTGGTTAACGAACTTGTCCTTACTTTTCCGGCTGCGATACAGTGTGCCCAAGCTCAATTCAATCTGATAATTCTATCGAGAATTATGTCGCACACGACCTACAGACAGACAAACACACAGACACTTTCGTAAAACCGTTTTTTCTGACTCAGGGGGTCTCAAAATGTAAAGATTTCATGAAAATTTCGAAATTCATTTTTCACATAAAACTAATACCTTCTCATCCATGATGAGTATGTAAAAATATGCAAAAATAAAGAAAGGAAAACATTTCGGCCACATATGGGTCCCTCTTCAGTGCCATAAATTAAAATATTATTTCAAAATTTCTGTATATGATTAAAATATAGGAAATAATGAAAATCATGAAACTCAGAAAACTTATCTCATAGCTTGCAAATCAGGTTGAAGTAGTCCAGTATGCACATCACGTATTAAATAAAGATGTAGATATCACTGTATATAAATAACAGGATAAAACGAACAAAACTTAGTAACTTGTAATTAAACAGGCCAAGAAATTTTTTTTGCAAACATGTCCAAATGATTAATAATAATAGAAAATATGCAACCCGAACAAATTTTAATTTTTAAAATGCCTATGTCTCCAATTCTTGAAGAGTTCTATAAACATTATTGAACTATTTTTTTGCTTGTACATGAACTTCTATTTAGAACTCAGAAAATGTAATGCGGTGAATCTCACATGAAATTACATTTTTTCTGGTTAATTTCTTTTCTACTATTCATGATATTTTTGGTATAAAACCAAGAGTTTTTCCGAAATATGCTGTATTTCATACACATTTTTCAGGATTAAATGAAAAAAAAAATTATTTGAATTGATGTTTTTATTATGTTTAGAAATAAATTGATATGCTTTGTTGTGATCATACAAAGAAAGTAGTAAAAATTCGGACTTTTCCTTGGGGAAAGCGGTAAAAAGGATTTACTGACCGGAAAGGTCGATTATGTCGGATTACTAAAATCAAACTGCAATATACTACACATGCTTGCGACGATCAACATTTTGCGCACGCGGAAATTACGTTATAGACTAGGATCGGCTTTGGCTCTTGAACAATTTTGCTTGTTTCACTCAGCACGAGTACAAGTATGAGCCCATTACGTGTACGACGTATTTCATCACCTATCCCGCCTCTTAATTCGACAGTCTCTTAAGCTTTGCCTCACAAAATATGATCTACATGAATAGATTACCAGTTAATGGAAGTCTCTCATATCTCCCCAACTTAGCATTTTCGCGAAAGAAAACATGTATTTTAACTTCTTCGAGGTTATTTTCAACATTTTAAACATACCACATTCAATATTATTTTTCACCTATTTATTCTTTCGTCTTGAACAAATATTTCGAAACCAGATAAAATTAGTTATAATTATATTTTATCAGCTTAATAATTTGCTAGGGCGAAAACCAATCATTTTGTTTTGAAAAAAAAATATTTTTCATCATTCAATGAATATTCAGAACTGTAAGTACACTAAACCAATATGAAAGATTTTAATATTTTATGAATTATCACTAATTCAAGTAAATTTTATAATATTGTTAATGTAGATTTTGAGGAATAAAGCCTTATATCACCAAACTGGGACTCGCGATTTGAAGTTAAAAAGTTTGTGTCGTAAAATCTCGCAGAGTGACAAATCTAAGCATGGAATCTTATAAATAACATTTGGATTTTCTAATTTTTCTAATGGGTCTTTCCCTAATTTTATGTATTTATCAAGTTTTGGTGTATTTCTAAAAACTGTGGTTAAATTATAATCATTTAAATGTATTTTAATTTTATACGATAAATTTCCAAAATAAGGAATAGAAACTACACGTTTGTAATCTTATTCTCTCTGCTTATTATTCGGATTGAACTCTAATATTGTATTTTTATTCTTAATTTGAAAAATTCTAATATTTATATGTTTGTTAATCAAATATCGGATAATTATTAAGAACCAGTAAATTCTTAATTATTTCCAAATTTTCTTCATGAAACTTTTCATGTGACAGTAATATTGCCGTATCAACTAAATTTTTTATGATCGCAATTTTTTGTTTAAAAGGATGATTTAAAAGAAAGTTTAAATATCTACCAGAAAAGGTGTTTTTTCTAAACCAATTTGTTACAAGAGTACCATCTTGATTTTTATTTATCAACAAATTTAAAAAAGGAAGTGTATTATCTATCTCTAGCTCAAATGTAAATTTTAAACGTGAATGATAGGAATTGAAATTTTCTATAGTATCTTTAATCTTATTATTTGGAATAATTAAAAAAGTATCATCAGCATATCTGTAATACGAATGAATTTTAAAACTTTATTTTTTTAAAACAACTTCTTCTAAATCCTGCAATACTAAATCTGCTAACATTGGTGAAATAGGCGACCCCATTGGAGTCCCAAAAAATTTGATGATAATATTCATTGTCATATTGAAAAAAAGTATTTTTCATGAGAAATTCAATTCCTTTTTGGAACTCCCGTAATGGTAAATTTGTAGCTTTATTTATAAGATTCCATCTGTTTTCAATGCTGTTTTTTACCAGATCAATTGGCACATTTTTAAAAAGTGACGTTACATCTAATAAGATCATAATGTGATCAGAAGGAATTTTTATTTTTGATATGACTTCTTTGAAAATGAACGAATTTTAAACTTGTGATTTTGTAGATGGTAAGGAATCCTTAAAAATGTTTGCAAAGGTCTTAGACATATTGTAAGTGGGAGTATTTATTAGTGAGACTACAGGACGTAGAGGGAAATTCTCTTTGTGAATTTTGGGCAAACCATATATTCTTGGCAAATTAGTGTTATTTAAAGAAATATTTTTTTGTTATATTTTTTTCCAAGAAATCCTTAACTCTCCAATTTTCTAAAAGTTTACAAGTATCTTTTTTCAACAGTTTGAGAGGATTATAATTTATTCTTTTGTAAGTAGAATTATCATTAACAAGTTGTAAGATTCTTTTATTATAGTCTGAACGTTTAAGATCACTGTAACATTTCCTTTATCAGCATGTGTAATAAAAATATCACTGTTATTTTGTAAAAATAATTTTGTTTCTTTCAAACTTTGTGCAATGATTTTATTTATTGCACAAATATTTTGAGATTTTTTAAAAAAATTGGAAGAAGTGTTTAAAAGTTTATGTCTAAGTTCTTCTCTGTCTTTCTCTTTTTAAATTTTTATCATATTTGATTCTATATCCTTAACAATTTCAAAAACCATATCCTTTTTTTTAGTTAAATACGAAGAACTAAAATCTTTTCCTAATCTTAAAACATCATTCACATTTTCAGGAATTTGAACATCAGAACAATTGACTATCCAAGGATCTTTGTATTCCTTGTTTTTAGATGATTCATTATTGGAATTTTCTTTGTGTTTATTTAATTATAGATTATACTGAATTTGTTGGCAACATTTTAAACTTGACAATTTTTTATTTAAACATTCTTCTTTACTATTATTTCCATTGTTTTGTAATCTTAATTGGAAATCAATAATATTATTAACAGCTCTTGAAGGTAATAACTTTTTTAATTCAATTTTTTGTGATTCTAATTTTTTATTTAAGTAATTTAAGTGATAGTGAATGTCTTTAATTTCTTCATTTCGTAAACGATGTTCAAATTTGTTTACCATATATATTAAATGAGGACAGAGTGACATTTTGTTAGTCCCTAAAGCACTAGAATCTACAAAAAAATGTCTGCAATAAAAACTTTTTATTTTCAAGGGCGAAAAGCGATTACGCAAAAATTCACCCCACACACGGGAAAGGGGGCTTGGAATGTCAAATGGGAACCTTTTTTCTTATTATTACAGATTCGTACTCTTCATTTAAAAATACGTAAATTTGATTTGAATTTTTTTTTTCAGTACGGGATAGAAATTGAAATTTCAAAATTACCTCTTCCCCTACAGGATGTGAGGTAAATGTTTGCGGAGTGTTGCTTTTCCCCTTCGATCATAAAAAATTTTTATTGTGGACATTTTTTCTTACAATCCGTATTTGACATATTTCGAGTCATAAGGTAAAAAAATTGACCCTATGTAATACCGAAAAATTTAGTAAAATCTTATTTTCCTTTGTCCAGATTTTGAGAAATTGAGAATTTACGGAACATTTATCTACTTTATTGATCCAAATGCTTTAAATATTGATAAAATGCCATTCTGTCCCCAATTTACCGAACTAATCGTTAACATTTGAAAAATAAATTTTCTCTGTGTAAAAATGCCAATTGTTACATTATTGTGGTTTTTCATGCTTTCTTTTATTTTATAGATATATTTTCACCATAGCTGTACTATTTACATAAACTTCAGCTCTAAAATTAGTTTAATGATTGAATAAGCCCAAATAATTAGCAGATGTTACGAAAATTATAGATATTAATCTTGAGAATCGAATTAGTCCATCCCCAACACAACCATAATTTTCTTTTATTTTCACTCGAACGTGAACGTATAAATTATCTTTCCTTCTTGCTCTTTCTTCTTATATCTCTACATTCAACCTCCATCCTAGGGGAGTCACGAGTCTTTGATCGGATTCTCTATGGCGCGAAATGGATACCCTCTTTGCGAGGGAATCAGTTAGAAGTAATGAGATATCGGCTTCGAGTTTTGCTGGCTAGCACCCAGAGAGGCACGGATAGAAGAAAATTGATTTTCGGACACCCATCTTTCGATTATGATTCTCGGACAGACTCTTTGGACCTATTCATTTTTATCAACACCATCAAAATCCTTGAAAGACTGCACCAAGAACGAAGACAAGGAAAAAATTACCACTTATCAATCATTGAATCTTTTAAACTTTTTCTTCTCATCTGTTTCAGTCTTAATCCTTTCTTTTGTCTTGGAATCCAAAGAATGAAGATCGTAAAATAGTTCTAGGATTTTTATTATTTATCGATAAAAGACCTTTTTCAGCCTTAACTCCACTTTATCAGGTGTCTAAGTTCAAACTTTTAATGATCAAATCTTATCTTTTTACTTGAAACTTAATTTTGCAAGGTGAAGATTGTGGACCTAATTTTTCAAATTTAAATTATCCGGATCTTTTAACTTTTTAATTTTATATTAAATAATTTAATATGCTTTTTTCTTAGCAAATATAATTTTTGATCTTAAATATTTTTTAGAATTTGAATTTCTTAATGTTAAATCCTCTCTATCTTTTCATTATATATTTTCAAAATTAAAGTAAAATTATAAAGGGAAAAATAAAAGCCTGAAAACAATATAGATTGGGACATATATAGTCAAATTGATTCTAATCTTTTCATAAATTTTTTAAGAAAAGTATTTGTTTCTATTTTCTTCAGTCTGTTCTTTTTTGATTGACTTTTCAATCTTCATCCAAGTTTTATTCGCTTTAATTATTGTTTTTACTAATTTCAATGAGGAGCTTAACTCTAGCTATAAAATCCGTTGTTTTGTGTCACTGTCACTAAAAAATGAGTCAAAATCAATTAACTAAATTACAGTAAAACCTATCGTAGCCGACACTCTCCTAACGAACATCCCACTCTGACGCTTCACATTATTGGTCGAGAAATGTGCATGGTCAGGGCCGTCTTAAACACCGTCTTTGGAGGGTCCTCATATTTTTGTAAAAAATCTTAGTAATTTTTTTTTCAATGAATATTTAAAATGAAATATTAATTTAATTAATGATTATATTTGAATTATAAATTTTAATTACAATTTAACTTCGAAAAATTGGATAATTATTACAACCAATTATATTTCAACTTATTAAGATCCTAAATATGTATGTACAGTCGTGCAACATAACCTCAACTGTCAGCTATACATTTTCCACTAAAAGCACTAAGAATTCCTTATAGTTTTTTATCGACTGAATTTATACATGAAATTTTTAAATTATCAACAAAAATAACTGATTATTTTTCAAACTAACTTTTACTCACCTTTTTGCACAAAAGTAATCACAAAAAATATGTACAAGCCGGTACGTGTGTTACTAAACACAGGGGCACCTGTTGCCACAGCACTGAACCAAGCTAGTAATAAGTCCCTAGCAATTATCGCATGTCATTGGTATCCATCGTAGCCGAACTTGTCTCCCATATGTGTCGGCTACGATAGGTTTTACTGTACTAAAATTCAGTCACTCAATAAAACTATTAAAATAAAATTACTGATCCCAAATCTATTACCCACTTTTAAAATAAGGTTATATTGTAAATCAATTTATCAGAAAGTATTTACCTATCATAAATTATACTCAACATCTTAAAAAAACATTATTAGTGATAAAAATTATTCAATTTAAAAGAAATAAGGAGTGATATCCTTCCTAGTCCTTTCGCCACAGGAAAAAAATCAAAAAGTTATACGAGATATAGAAAACAAGTAGATAAAGAGCAATGAGAATAATGATATCAAAAAGAAGAAAATGAAAACAAGATTGTATCATTTTTTAAGCTTAGAGATTTACAGCCTTGGGAAGACTTTTGCTCATTTTTCTTTTTCTTTTATCCCCTGATCAATGTTTGTCAATTTTGTTTCTGTCAAACCTGTTTCAGTGTTCCTTTTACAGTTACCTTTTATCCGCTTTGGCACCAAAGGGACTGATCGTGCGTAAATTGCACTCGATCCTTGTCATTATGTATCTTTCACCATTCCTTGAATTATTGTAGGTTTGCCTAACCACTTTCTACCTTTGAAGAGTCTCGATCGGGTCTCGAGGGAACACTCCCCAAAATCAAACTAAATTGCCTCTACTATTGTGACTAATTACACTATTTCAGGTCTCACCTGCTTCTTTGTAATTTACTTTTTTCTGGTTACAGTAGAAAAAGTTTCTGAATTAGTTTTACAAATAATATACTTATCGAATTTCGAAAAAATTCCATTACTACGGTCAGAAGTTTTTGCACCGCTGCTTCTTCTTGAATGCGTAATAATTTTACAAAAAAGTAAGGCTGTAAAAAGCTTTTACTCATAGTTTCATAGACATTGGAAAAATATTTATTGCCTGATACAACTTTACTATACAATATATAGATGAGTTTATGCAGAAAATAGGATATTTCGCAGGCTATTTATTTTTCAGTAATAAATTCTAAAACTGCGATAATAGGAGAAAATGAATGTTAAAAAATAACGATTTTTCAAGGCTTGTTATGTTTTGGAATACCTTCTGCCAGTTATTATTTTAAATATTTTTAATTAGGATGGTTGGGTTTTGAAATTTTATTCAACTCTTTAAAATTATTTTAAATAACTTGAAAGTGTAAAAATTGACATTTTTAGACATATTTAAACCAATACAACACAAACAGAAAATTTTGATTCCTCAAGGGGATCCGCCACCTTTAATTAGTTCATTTTTGATTTTTTTTACATTTTCCAAAAATGTTATTTTTTTATTCCTTATACTTTTCCTGAGTGTGTGTAAATTTTTAAGGCAATTTTTTTTATACTTGGAAAAATAATTAAAATTTACAACGATTTAAGAATAACGCGTTTTTAGCGAAAATTAGCTTCTTACACAAAATAGTTTGTTTATTTATTTACTAATATTTCTGAATTATATAGAACATAGTATATAAAAGGTATCCTTATGAAAACACAATATATATATTGCCTTTATGTATACACATATATATGATTTAGTAACGAAATGTTGGCTGCCTGCCTCTAAGACTTTACTTTAAACTCTATTTTCCGCAAGTTTTGATTTTCCGTGTTTGTTACAACATATGTTTGAATAAAATTTAAAGTATTAGACACAGACCTTTGAAATTTTTATCAATTATTCTTCGTTATATTATCAATATTTTTGGCTATGAAAAACACTCCAGCTGAAAAAATAACTACAAACATTTTCTTTTTAAATTTTGGGATATTTTAATTTATTTTTTTATTTTATTTTATTTGGAACTTTTTTTCAGTTATGCTACCTTATTTTTCATAGTCATAAAGTTGCTACGCATTGTATGGAACGAAATAAAAAAAAATCATGAAAATTGGTTAAAAAAAAAAAATGTTATTAAAAGTAAAAAAATATCAAAAAACGCCCAAAAAACTCAACATTTTCAATTTAAAAAAACATAAAAGTGCATAAAAAAATTATATGGAAGGTCTAAACAAAAAAAATACAAATATCAAAGGTGGCGGATCCCCTTAAACTGGAAAATTGAAAAAGATAATCTGACTGAAAATAACCCAAAAGAGTATTCAAATATTGCAGTAAAAATTATTTATCGATTGATTAAGGTTTTGTTGTTTAGGGTTTGTAAGTTTGTATAATCCGAATTTGAGTTCAGATTTTCAAAATCCAAGATGGTGGATCCAATGCCTTAAGACACCAAATCTTGTACAATTCCAAATATTTCTTAAATTTTGGACCTCTATAATGGATCTCACATCTTCAATTTTTCAAATTTAAGCTAAAATTCGGATTTAACAAACTCAAAAACCTTTGGATACCAAACACTTTATTGTTTTTGGGAGACAAAAATTCTCCTAGGACATCGATTCTCCTCTTTGATTATAAATAAAGTTAACTTTTACTAGCCTGTGTTATTATTATTATTATTTAAATACATTTATATTTTTGCAAATATTGGTTTTCAAGAAAATTTCATAACAGGATATAAAACTTTTACAACCTCACTCGTTAGCTCCTCAAATTATGAAAAACATTGTTAATCGATTTCAATTTTTGAAACTCAGATTTCATCAGACTTGTAGAATTTCTTGCCCAATTTCTTCCCCAGTTTAAATTTGACTTATAATTAAAAATATAGTTTCGATAAACTAAATGGAAAGAGGGGCCAAGGGGAAAATTAAAATATATATTTTAATATTAATTCAGAGTAAAACCTGTGAGCGAGCATACATTAATTATGCAAGAGAACGGAAGAATAAATGTCATATTGTCCTCTTTCTCAGAATTTCATAAATTATAATTCCACCTTTCTCGCATATTTATTCTTTTGTTTCTCACGTAATTAATGAATGCTTCTTAAGAAAAGTTTTATGATAATAAGTTCACTTAGTTGATTTGATTATTATTTATTATTATAAAAATGTTTATTTCATCGGGGGAAAAAATTTAAAATATAAAAAATATTTTTAAAAATAATAATTACTGCAGGTCAAAGTTAAATTCAGTTTTTTCTAAGTTTACTTTTAAAAAATTATCGGATTTTAGGAAATGATCGCTCATTTTCTTCATTACACATTTCTAGAAAACTCCACTGTTTTAGATTTTTTAACACTAGAAGTACCGGACTTCGTCATACCCTTTGAAAATGCTATCCCATAGTGACACTTTCAACTCCTCAAATCTAAATCAGAAATACTTACTAAGAATCAGCGAATTAACAGTTAAGCTAAAAACGTGCAACTTTTCTTACTACGCAAGCGTATAAAAAATGCGGAGATAAGGAGCAAGGAGCAAACTATATTATCTTGCGGGCTAATTCAACATTTTTAAAATATTAAAAATCTATAATGGATATAGTAATCTTGCTCTGTGGGGATTTTAACGCCTGTTTTCCCCTTTGGGGCTCCGGACATTCTGATCTCCGGGGGCACGAGCTTTGCTCTGCGGTGCTCGATTTCTCCCCGGGCATGGCCCACTCCACTTCCAATCGTTTTAACACTAAGAACCTGGATTAGGTTCTGTGATCGGATGAGTGCCCGGCTCCCAGGGTTCCTTCTTAATTTGGAGCAAAATAGGGATCCGTCTGCTGTTTACACCGAGTTTTTGGAATTGTTTTCGCGATACTTGGAGATCAGTGGCACATATCACCCCTCTTCCCTTCCCGGTAGGAGGAAGGCACAACCGCTGTAGTAGAGTCCCGAGTGTGAGAGGGCAATTACCAAGAGATGTGAGACGTTCAGGATATACATGACGAACCAGACACTTGACAATAGGGTGGCCTGCAGGAGGGTGGATGGCAAGGTTAAGAGATTCCTAAGGGGGCAGAAACACCGCTCATTCATGGAATTTTGCGAGTTTCTTGACCCGTCCGTAGGAATCGGCAGGGTCTGGAGGAGGATCAGGTCCCTCTCTTCACGTTCAAGCGTCACCAGGACGGATCGCACAACGGATCCCAGTTCTCCGGTTTTTCAATCGCTCAGAGAGGAACTGATCTGTTCACATGTATCACCAGTGGACATCCCTCTAATTACCGAGCTTGACGAGTCTGACCCAATGAATGGTCCGTCTTTCGATCGGGAACTCTTCGCGGCTCTTGGGGCGTGCAATATGCGTTCGGCTCCGAGCCTCGATGGAATTAACTACGAAACTCTGTTAGGCCTTCTGGACCACTCGAGCTCCTCGCGGGTTATTTTTCTGTTACTTTTCAACGTAATGTTCCGGGAGTCTTCGTTGCCTCTTGCTTGGAGAGATACATTGGTTTCTTTTATCCCGAAGCCTGACTCTTCTGGTTTTTGGCCTATCTCGCTCACTTCTGCGTTGTGTAAGACCTTTGAAAGGTTCATCCACAAACGACTTGAGTTTCTAGCGGAGCGCAATCGGAAGATTCCCGCCAACCAATTTGGCTGCAGGAAGGGTCGTTCTTCTAGAGACCGCGTGGCTACGGTGGTTGCGGATATTTTTCAGGGCTTCGGAGTGGGGAAGGGCACTCTGGCCATAGCTTTGGATCCGAAGGGTGCTTTTAACGCTGTCCTTCCTGGTGAGCTCATCCACCAGCTGGTCGAACTGGAGGACCCTGTCAAGATCATTAACTTTGTTACTTTCCTCATTACCAGAAGATTTTTGTCATTTTTGGCCGGCGATCCGTTCCCGAGTCTTTGTCGAGTAAGCGTTCCATAGGGAGGCGTTCTCTCCGCAACGTGCAATGTCACTCTTGAAGGAGACAATAGCATCCCTTACTTCGCGGTTACGTGGACTTGGTCTATCTATCTCGCTGCCCAAGTGTCAACTCTACCTAATCACCAGAGCTCGTGTCGACCTATCTTTTCTTGCTTTAAGGCTGGAGGGAGTTGAGATACCGGATCAGAGTGCGCTCATGTATCTCAAGGTCGTTTTGGATTTTCGCCTCTCATGGACTCCACATATTAAGTATATTAGCAGGGAAGGCTCTGCGTGCGGTCAACGTCGTAAGAGTTCTTTCCAGAGTCTCATGGGGGGTGGGCCCTAACTTACTTCTCACAGTTTACCGTGGACTTGTTAGAGCGTACTTGGATTAGGGCTCTCCAGTCTGCTGATGCTATTGCTCTTTGTATTTTAGATAGGGTTCCGGTATCCCTTGATTTCGATTTCGGCCAGTCTATAGGGGAGGCGTCGGATTCCTCTCTTGAGTTTGAAAGGCTAAAGTTGGCCGGGTTTCCGGAATCTGTCCCGATCGTTGTCGACGGTTCGTGGGATGTTCCAGGCCCCTATACTGGGGCTAGTTTCTTTGTTTCATCTTTGGACTACAGATTTGGCGTTCGGCTCACGGGTTCCACCTCGATTCTCTCGGCGGAGCTCTACTCAATTTTCTGTCCGCTCAAATTCGCCTTGGGTTCCATTCTCCCTCCCGTGACGATCTTCACGGATTCGTTCTACAGCATGTGCCACCTTAGAGATAGACTGCATTCATCACGAACATCTCCTTCTGTTCTCAAGGTGACGCATCTTATATCAGTTGCTCGTAATCGTGGCCTCATCGTCTGGGTCGCCTGGATTAAAAAAATCAAAAATTGCAATATTGGTTTCTGATAGTGCTCATGAATTTCTACCAATTATCTTTATAATATTTTTCGATTCTAACAAAACTAGAAAAATCACAGTGAGTTAAAACTTGAAAAAAATCCATATTTAAATTGCATTACCCAGTTAAACTATAGGAGATACGGAAAAAAGTTATGATATAATAGTATATTGTGTTACAACGCAGCAAACCTACCTTTTGCCGTCCGAGGACTGTCAACATTGGCCGAAGACGTCAAAAGTTTCCTGCGGAGTGACACACGATGTTTCATGCAAAGTTGGACGATTTTTCGTAGATTTTTGTGAGTGTTTAGCAAACCCAAAGTACTCTTCTTACGGTGGGAGGAGGAGTTAGAATAGGAGTGGGGATTTTACCTCCCAACTTAGCATAACATTTTTTACTGTAAAAAGATCTACCAATGTGAATTGCAAATTTTTGTGATAAGATGCTTATTTTTGTTTTCAATTCAAAAAATTAGGGGAGAAGCGGCGAAATTGGCGCACCTAATAGAAAGTGCGAGTTTAAAAAGAAAGTATATGACTAAAAATTATGAAAAAATATTTATTTAATAGCTGGATATCTTTTCTATACTTTCCAATGGATAAAGATTGCATTGAAAATTATTAAAGCAGGTTTTTATTCAGATTTCCGAAGGACTGCACCTGCGTCAATTTACCCGCCATGTCGGGTAAATTGACGCACTAATATTATAATCTTCTCTTGCCACGTATTAGTTATATTTTCATAGATTTAGGATTACATTTCAGTAGCAAAGGTTGATGAAAAGAGGTAGTTATAATTTGAAACTAAATTTGAGATAGTATATCAAGATATGTGAAGTTTTTTATACCTTTCTTCACATAAACCAGCCAAAGTTAAAATATATTTTATATTTGTACAATAAAATACTGGCAATTGTGGATATTTAAGTGAATATTCAAATTAAAATCATTTTTATAGAGAATTATTTGAATTTGTAATCAGAAGTATATACAATTATTAACTTTAGAAGACTTATAAATAATAGAAACAATCAATCAAAAATACAAATTTTTTACTTACATTGCTTTCACATCTTAGAATCGAGAAAACTTCCAAAACACTGTCAGACTGCAAATTAATTATTAAAAATCGCTTTTAAAATGCCTTAATACCTCAAACTTCAAAAAAAAATTTAACCACTGATTGTTCAAATGAATATAACCTTGCAAAGTCGTTACATCAGTTTTGCGAACCACATTACCTCCCATGTCACAAAAATCTTAAGAAAAAGATTAGCAGAAAAGTCCAGCAACATTCAAATGTATATATCTATATATTAATAATTGTGTACTTACTATCTTCTTTATATTTTAAATCATAAACATCCGAGCACTTGAATTCAGTCACCGGTTTCCAGAAACACAACACGTGTGCCAACTTCGCCTCTGATTTGAATCTCGTATGCGCCAATTTTGCCGCAAGTGTATCGTTCATTAATTAAATACTTTTTACGTAAAATGCTTATTTTTTCATACAAATATTCTATCCTAATCGTCAGATTAAATATCAAAGATTATAAAATCGTTGCATTAATCTAATTCACCTTGAATTACTATTATTTAACGATTTAACTCAATGGCTTCGAACATAACCATTATGACAAAAAACGATTGATCGCAATAAAACTGTATTAAGTAATTAGATTTTTATAATGTTTTCTATCAAATACATATCATACAAGAATGCACACGATAGAACTATTTTTATTTTTTGTTATGTTATCATTTTCTGAAAAATAGGGTGCGCCAATTTAGACGACGCGCCAATTTCCCCGCTTCTCCCCTACTATTGAAAATTCAATTTTTCAACCAGAATATGCTAAACACGAAAAAACGTAACAATGCAAAATTTTTCGCTTTAATAAGATCTACAAATTTTTGTCTGACACAGTTTCTGATAAAATGTGTATTTTTCAGTTTTACATTCGCATCATATAGTATATGAAAAGATATTAGTTTTATGTGAAAAATGACTTTCGAAATTTTCATCAAATTTTTACGTTTTGAGACCCCCTGAGTTAGAAAAAAAAGTTTTTTACGAAAGTGTCTGCCTGTATGTTTTTGTCTTTGCTGCCTTTCTTCGCCTATTCCTATCAATTTTTTTTCAGTAAGCTTGAATAAGGCAGTAAATATTTTTTTAGCTCTACGAAGCTATAAACAGAAGCATTTGACAATCTTCCTTTTTTGTAACATTATTAAGTATTATATGGATAGTCAAAGCATTTTGAAGGTAACCAATTTAGCTTTACATTGCCAAAAAGTAATTGCATCGCGTTTAGCATTTCATTTGTATGGAAATAAACTTGTAGTCTGAGATTTCATTAAACTTACTTTGCAAGCTAACCTTTGTTATTTATTATAATATATACAGGAAAACAAAATACCACAAAGCGCTATTTTAAACAGCTAACTGGATTTCTGAAGGACAAAATAATAAATAATACATTTTATTTATGCAAGTGTCGTCACTCTCATTGTTCTCTAAATCTGAATCAGTGAAATCTCACTGATTCAGATTCAGAGAGTGCACTTTCAACCACTTTGTTTCATTTTTCGATCGATGAATGGTAAAATTAAAAATAATAAAACGTATTATTTATTATACCTTTCTTCAGAAAGTTAGCTGGCCATTCAAAATAGCACTCTTTGCTATTTTTTTCTTATGAGTATGTAAGTCGCTGCAAAAAAGCATGGAGTGGAAAAGAAATTCTCAACTCTGCAGCAAAACGTGCCACAGATAATTTATTCAAATTTATCGTCCTTGTTTGTGTTAACTATAGTTACCGGACCCAGAATTGTACTGTTACATAACGACGTCGCGGTTAATTACTGCATACACATTGTTGACATTAACTACAGGTCGCATTGTTATACTTTCGTTGCACATTTATTGCATGCGATAAAATTACCTAATCCATATATTCCGCAATCAATATTTCAAACCTCCCTCTTTCAGAAAATATGCATTTCTAATTAGTAATCTACACCCAAAAAAAGTTTTATTTAAATTCAAGAAATCATTTTCTCGTAGAAACGACTTTCAATGAGGCATTTTTTCCTTATGGTTAAAGGAAGATTTTTATAGATTTTCACTTTGATCCATTAAAAATATAGAAGTGACGAACTATTATCTATACGGTTATGTAATATCTTTTTCTATCGTACAGAGTTGTATTATTTGGTTAACAAATATAAATTTTTTTGAAAAAACAGCATAAGAACCTCTGGAATATCAATGGAAGTACTAGAAAAATCTGTTGTTTTCAGAAAGTTGGGACAAACCCATTTTTTGTACAGCAAGAAAAATCCTATAAGAATCCACTGCTAACACAGTTTCAATTTTGGCAACAGATGTCCGCCTTTGATATGAGGCCACGCACTTATTGGCTGACTGCAAAAAATACAGCGACAAAAAGATTCATCATAAAGTTCAAACTGACCTCAATAAAATGCTGACCGATGCAAATATATTCAACAATGTACTCATCTTCCTTCAAGATATAATATATATGGTGCGTTCCAGGCTACATCGGTCACAATAATTGTACCTTGATGTCTCCGATTTGCTTCAAATTTTGAGGGTCGATAGCGTAACATGAGAAACGAACAAACCTAAATTATGAAAAAAATCACATATACATATCTTCAGATCGTCCATTCAAAAAAATTTTTTTTAATAAAGGATTCAATTTTTTGAGAAAACACCATTTTTTAAAAATCTGACAGAATTTACAATTGTAGCCCAAATCTTAATAAAATATGCTAGATTCATTTGGAAAAAAGAAATACCGTGGTTGACGATGTCAATGCCGAAAAAATCGCTACCGAAAAAATGTCAGTTTAACACGTAGTCTTATGGGATTCCTCATCAAAATCGGCGAAACTCCGGAACAAAACACAAGTCCCCATAAATCAAATATATAATAGTACTTTCGATTTCGAGGAATCTATTAGTATTATAAAAACAAGGGGTTGACGACTTCAATCAAGAGAAAATTGCGAAAAAGTACAGAATATAAAAAACCGCCTCGAGGTGAAACTAATAAATTTTTACTATCACTTTTTTCAGGGGACATTTCCGTGATTTCTTACCCTTCTACTCAGATGTAACTATAATACATATGATTATTAAAAAAATAAGTAGCAATGAGCATTCATGTAACACGTGCCCCCACGGTGCCCCTCACTTCATACGACACCAAACGCTCAAGCCACCTTAAATCGCTATCCTCGGTCAACAGCTCTGAACGCGCTCGAAAGTATTGGGTACTTGAATTAATTTTTTGGGATTTCTAAGAGATGGCGCAACAAGTATGTTTTGACATTGGAACAAATTGCAACCAACTTCACATCAAAGCACCATCCTTAAGCTTATTTTGACAGTATTTGTCATTCCGTTCAAGTGTGAACAACGCATTATTTTTGAGCTTCGATCATGCCGAAATTCGAGCCGACAAAGCGTAATTTGCGGGAAGCTATGCTTTTTTGCTTTCATTTAAAGAGATAAGCACCCGGATGTCATCGTTTGCTTGTAGAGGCATACGGTAACCATACTCCAACAGTTCAGACTGTTGAAAATTGATTTCGACGATTCAAAAGTGGAGATTTCGACCTCGAGGACGAAGAGCGCCCTGGGCAGCCAAAAAAATTTGACCAAGACCAAGACCCGTGTGTAACGCTGGAAATGATGGCCGACGAACTCAATGTTGATATCTCAAGCGTTTACAATGCCTCATGCCCTGGCCGAGAAGCGTTTCCAGTCTTTTGAGGACATCAAAAAATGGGTTGATTCGTGGATACCCTCAAAAGGTGAAGAGTTTTTCGCAACGGAATCCGTAAATTACCAGAAAAGTCGCGAAATGATATAGCTAGCGATGGCGAATACTTTCAATAACATGTTTCTTCATTTTGGTTTAAAATAAACGCTCTTTTGATAAAAAAAAACCCAAAAAATCAATTCAAGTACCCAATACGATAAGTCCTTTATGTCAGAATGTACCTGAGCATTCTTTCTCAGTAATCAATTGAACTTTAAATCACATTATTCAGAAAAAACATGGAATCCGTTCCACTCAGAAAGTTTATTATTAATATAGGTGCAAAAATGATTATTTTCGTGATGATAACGATGTTTATCTCGAAAACTTGATGAATTTGTGTTAAAAAAAAATAAAAAAATGAAAGTGCCAGGTAGAATAATATTTTATAACGCGAAAAACAATTTTTATTCTCAGTATTGTACACTTTGTGCCATTCCACAAAGTTTCCGATGTTTTTTTCGAGCGCGTTCAGATCTATTGACCGGGAAAAGTGATTTAACGCGCACAACTTTACGAAAAAATTCATAAGTTTAACAATTTTTGAGTACACCCCTTGATCAAATACTTGCGCAAGACTTGGGGCTACAATCCTGAATTTTTTCAGTATGTGTGATTTTTTTTTATGATTTTCTGGTTCTCAAATAACTAGACATTAAGGAAACCAAAATGTTTCTTTCTTTTTCTTGTAACAATCGGAAAAATGCATTAAAAAGTTTGAAAATTTAAGATTCTTCGTTTCTTATGTTACACTATCGACCCTCAAAATTTCATCAAGGTAAAATTATGGCCGATTTGGCCTCGAACCCCTCATATATTTTTCCGACACCTCATCTAGTATAAATGATCAACGATGCCTTGTGTTTTCCTTATAAAAACTAAATTTTTTAGAACAGTTCTATTCACTCATTGAAGTCGGTACTTGACACAAGTAGCTAGTATTCAAAGAAGAGTTTTGAAAATCATTTAGTAATGTTTTAATTTTAAGTTGCTTACGTTTAATTCACAAGAAATGTTTAAATTTGATAAAATAATTTATGAAAACAATAAAGGACAAAATAAGTTTTGATGAGATATCTTTCATTATATTCTCAATTGACAACCAAAATATCAAGATGCCCACAAATTATATCAAAGTTGAACAGACCGAAATGCATTTTACGTTATAGCTAACTATTTGGTAAGTTGGTCTAGACTATTAATTTTCATTTTATAGATACCTCTAGTTGGGTAAGTCCAAAGGAGAAACTATTCTGCGGTTTCCACATTTATATCTTCCTGATTTCAAGGTAAAGTTCATTCAACAAAAGCCTGGAATATATTCCAATTATTTAAATATTTATAAAATGATGTTAGAATACTTTATACGTATCAATAATGAAAATTGATATAAAAAAAGGATTTATAATCTTGTATTACTTGAATAAGATTCATCAATGCATAAAAAAAAATCCCCATCCTATTTCATAAAAAGTGTCGATTATATTTAATTTTTTTCATACGTAAATAGAATTTCACAAATAAAGAAAAATTTCTGAAAGGAATAAGAAGGTGAACACTTTCCATGAATTGTTATATCTGCACGCAAATGATGACAATTTTTTTATTTCTCAAAGGATCGTTTTCTCACTAGCCAAAGCAGACGCATGGAAACTCATTTAATAAATGTCCACCTTGCAACTTTTTCTGCACACTAATATGCTATTCCCTTCGTTTATTACTGCCTTTTAATCAAGCTTTAAAACTAGGTTAAAGGGGTTCCCTATACACTGGAAGGCCGTTTTTTATGATTTTCTGCTGACAAAACTGTCCAGTATATAGTTCTCATTATGTTCGATAATATAAAACACTTTGAACAACATTCATCTTAATTATGATGAATTAATTATTCAAACTTAAATTTTAGTAAAAAAAGTAACATTTTTATTTTACGCCATTCCCACATTTTTTAATAAATTCTAAATAATATAAAATTATATTATTATATGGGATAATAAAATCGTTCAATCCTTAAATTCAGGTTATCTCTATTCCTGTAACAAATTTCCAACCATTGCTGATAATTTTTATGAGAATGAAGCTGAATGGTCTTACTAGGTTTTTGTACGTTTACAAATAATCAACATTGTACATTCGACAGCTTTGATAGGAATTTCAATATTCAAGAGCGTGAGTTCATCAACCAACACTGAGAAAAATGAAATTACAGTCAGTCCGAAGAGTATCGATTCTTGTGATGTATATGTAGAAAGAATGAATTGTGGTCAGTGCCGACAATATCGCTTTCAAAGTACTTCTCTTCAGAAGTCACAACCTTTTTCCAGCGATCCTATGACTTTAAAAAACACTCCTTATACTTAGCTTTCGGAATAAACAACAGCTGCTTTGTTGCATTATGTTTTCTTTTCTCTAATTCCTGAAATCTTTCTCCCTTTAGTGGACACTTCAGTTTAAGGATAGCCAGAAGTCACTTGAAGCCAGGTCAGATATTTTTGTAATAATTTAGGTCGTACAGTTTGAAACTTTACTCTACATTTTTAAGTTTTACCGATCTGTGATCCATTTTTTAGCATTTGGTACGTGCAAATTCTTACAATAATATAAAATCATCTGTAACTTGTCTATACGTCCTAATTTTGCTAAAAGTTGAGTAAAGTTCCTCAAACTTTTTTTCTCCATATACTTTCTTTTTCTAGGGGAGAAAAGAGAATGCATTTGCACACGCTGCGTAAAATTTCGCCGAAGCAATACTCACTAAACTCAAAACTCCCCTGTTTCCTCGTCAGACAATAACCCCGGAACCGCGTTAGATTTAAACTTCAGGGTCATTGTCTATGGGCGTAATTTTCCGAACCTCGGCGTTCTTCTATTTAGCCTGCTTGGCTCTTCCTGCGGCTTCTCATGGCTTCCTCTTGGTAAGTACCTCGAAAAAGCTTAGAGTGGGTTCCGAACCACTAAATAAACATTTATATGTACACTTTTCTACGTTATTTCTAATGCGTGTTCAAGTTAGGACAGAAGGCGTTTCATCTGCTTCAATGCTTTCTGTCAGTTCCTTCGCTATGAGGATCTCCTTGCAGAAGATATCAAAGGCAAGGAATTTTTCTTTCGTCTCTAGTAGTTGTCGTTCGTCAAGCGTTACGCAGTTTATGCGATTTTTCAATTTGCTTCTGGTGGTTTCGTACTTTATGCAGTTCTTCAATACATGTTCTGGGGAGTCGAGCTCTCCGCATGTGCATAAGTCCGATTCACTCATGTTGAATCTTTTCCGGAAGCTTTGGAAGTTTTCGTGGCCTGTGATGAATTGAGCTGACCACCTGGACGGCTCGAGACATGGGCTATTTAATCTTGTCTTTATGCTTGGCAGGTATAAGTATGTCAGCCTGCCCTTTTCGGAAGAGTCCCATCTACATTGCCATGTCCTTATGAGAATATCAAGGATTTTCCTTCTGGCGAGAGATTGGCGTGTTCGGTGCTCAGGATCCTACTCATCCCCTTCGAATCTGAGATTTTCCAGTTCCAAGCTGATACCCTTCCTGATTTTGTACAGAAGTCCTCTTCTCTCGCATTCCAGGTTAATGGGAAGGTTTCCTGTCAACACTGTGAGTGCTTGAGCAGAGGTAGTTCTGTAGGCTGCTTTCACACGTATGAGGGCGTGCCTTTGAGATATTTCAAGTTTCTGCCGGCCTGCTGCTGTTGCCCTATCGTGCCTTCCTGCCGAGGCGTAGGTAGCGATAGGGTCATACAGCCCCTTGTAGATTGCACTGAAAGCTCTGTACTTTATTCCCCATTCGTTTCTGGCTAGGCGACCCAGTCTGTCAAAAAGCTCGCGTATCTTACTTGAAAGTTTCTGTTCTTTTAATTCTCTGGCCGTTGATTCTTATCTCCGGTGAGCACTTCTTGTCAAGGTTCCCTTTGACAAGCATCATGGCACATTTGCTTGGCGCGAGCTGCAGTTTGTTTGCAGTGCACCAGTTTGATATCTCGTTCAAAGCCAGTTGACCTTTTGCTGACAGTTCTCTTCTCGAATTTGCGTCCACTAGAACTACCTGGTCATCAGCATATGCAATGGTCTCAATGCACATCGATTCGGGGCGTTCCAGATTTGGGTTGAAAATCAGGTTCCAGAGAGCTGGTGCGAGGACTGAGCCTTGGGGACACCCCCTGTTCACAGATTTCTCGATGGTCTTAGGACCCTCTCTTATGAGCACTCTCCTGCCATCCAGGTAGTCCCTGATGAGGAGAAACAGCTTTCTCGGACAGTTCATTTTCTTTAGTGAGCAGAGCACGCTCGGCCACCAAACGTTGTCAAAGGCCTTTGTTATGTCCAGAAAGACAGCCAGCACATATTTTGCACTTGTATTTTCAACGATTCCTCGAAATTTGACAATGGCTTCTTCTGCCGATTTCCCAGTTCTGAAGCCATTGCCTTGGGGAGAGCTTTCCCTCCATTACGGCGTTGAGCTTATTAAGAATTAGTGCCTCTAGGAGTTTACTGAGGATTGGCAAGAGACATATCGGCCTGTAGGATCTAGGATCTGTGGCGATTTTGTCTTCACCTTTCCTTATAGCTATCATTTTTTCTACCTTCCATTCGTTTGGAAACACCGACTGCATGAGACATGCGTTGAAAATGTTTAGTAGGTCTTTTGAGATGATGGGCATAGCAGCTTTTATTATTTCAAGATCGAAGTTGTCCGGCCCAGGGGCCTTTCGACTCTTCATCTTAGCCAAGGCCTCATACATTTCTTTTGCCGTGAACAGCTCTATGCATCCCCCTGCTGGCGGTGTGAGGGCTGCATTCCTCATTTCACTGTGTAGAGGTAATTCTCCTTCCTCAGAATCGCTTGGAAATAGTTCCTTGAGCATGGTACTTGCTGTGCTTTCCCAGCTCATTGTGTGCTTGCCTTCGAAATTCATGTTACTGGCTATCGTTCTGAACTTTAGTTGGCCTGTCTGGATCTTGTAGGCAAAGCTCCAGGGATTTTCGTTTGTTGTGTTCGAAACGTACTCCTCCCACTTTCGAGTTTTGGTTGTTTTTATCAGTCCGTTGTACTTTTTCAGTTCCTCTCTGTACCTTCTTTTGAGGGTCGGACGCTTGTTTGCGTCTTTCTCTCTTTGGAAGGCACGTCTTGCCTTTTAGGATTCCTCTTTTGCAGCTGTTAGTCGTGAGTCCCACCAAGGGACTTTACGCGCAGTTCAATTTCTCGACGGTATGGCCGTGTTACAGGCTTTTCTCATAGCTCTAGTTAGATCTTTGACTCGTTCAATGCACTGCATCTTAGAGCCTGGCATGTTTTTGGGAACTTCGTTCCATTCTTTCTTTAGCACTTCTATGAATACTTCCCAGTTTGCCTTACTTGTAACATATCCTCCGCGAGTCCGGCTCGTTGAGGAGTTTTCATCAGTATTTTCGATGCGGTTTACTTGCATGGTTATTACTCTGTGGTCGCTTGATGTCCAGCCATCTCTGACAGTCCAGTCATGTATTTTTCGTTCAAGCGCTAGACTGATCAGAGTAACATCCACATTTCCTTCGCCATTCTCACTCGAGACAGTTGCAAGACGATTCGCTTTGTTGGCTATACATAGGTTGTATTGCGCTATTAGATTTTTAAGAGCTTCTCCGCTGCTATCCGTTTTTGTCGACCCCCATAGTGGGGATATTGCCTTCGAGTCAAGGCAGATGATAACGTTCTTACCCCTGATTTCGTTCAGTACGTTTGCCAAGTTATTCAAGTGGTCTTCTATTGAATGACTTAACTGGAAGTATCCACTGGCAATGTATAAGCTGCTCCCCGCACAGTCAACTTCGGCTAATGCGAAGTGTGATGTGCATATGTGCGTAAGCTTTAGAGCGGTTATTTCAGGGTTCAGAATCGTGTATGGCTCTTGCAATGATAATATGTCTATTTCGGATTCGACTGCTGCTTGTCAGATCTCCGGGGTGACTTTTCTTGATCTTCTTGCATTGCGCTGAGCAATTTTGAGACCTGCAGACGCATTGGTTCTTCTACAGGCCATATTCAGTCGAGTTAATATATTTTTCTAAAGCTGCTTTATACAAGTGGCATTTCTTATCCATGGTGTCATGGCTAGAATCTCTCTTTATCCTCTGGCAATTTGCACACTTCTTTCCATGACTCTTTTTCGGACACTCTGCAGCTTTGTGTCCAGAGTCTGCGCAATGAGAGAAAACTTCCTCCCTTTCGCAATGCTTCGAGATGTGTCCAAAGCCTTGGCATTTGAAAAATCTCGAAATGAGGAGATAGTCCTGCACCTTGCAAGCACGCCATCCAATGAACAGCTTCCTTGTGTTGAGCAGGACTTTCCGGGTACTGGGACTGACTTTAACAGCCCAGTTTGTGGTTTCGCTATTTTTCTTGCCCGTTCTTAATTTTGGCTTGAAAGTTTTAGCGGATTCAGTCGCGTTGCTTGCTACTTCCTGATTTTGTTCAAACATTGCCTTCGAAAACTTTTCCTCCTCAAGCTCTTTTGGAAAGTCATAGATTATTAGTCTAGGACTTTTCTTCTGAGGTCATTCCACGAAAAATTTGGAGCTGATGCTCTTGTTCGTTTCTAGTTTTTGGAGGTCTTTCTCCGTAGCTGTTTCTATCACTAGACCGCGCTTCATTTTCCTGATGTTTTTGTTTTGGACCTTCTCCCTCTGAGGGTTGAAAGTTTTCATCAATTCCATCTTGGTTGCTTCCACGGATTCGAGCTTCAGTTCCTCCTTTGCTCTAACAAAAAGGACCTTTTGAGGGGCCCTGATTTTAGTTTCCTTTGGCGTTGCTTTAGGAAGCACAAGCTTTTGCGCGACAGAAGCGTACGACTGTCTGGCATCAGTTATTTTCCCTCTTCGTGATTCTTCCAAGGCTCCCTCGAGCCTGCTGCTTTTACTTGATAGCCCATGAATTATCTCAGAGAGACGATTCAAGCTTTCAAAAGCTTCCGCACTGCTTTCTCTTTTCAACTTCAGCAGCGCTTGGCTTATGTTCCCAACACAGATGGCAGATTCAGCTACCAGGTCTAGATTCGGAGAGACGTTCAAGTTACTTCCTACTTGTTCTTACTCGTTCGATTTGCCTTTTGAAGGTACTTCGGATCCAGAAGCAAGATCCTTGTTCCTTTTCTTTTCTAGAGCAAGATCTTCTGCACTAGAGTGTTCGCTAGTGCGTTTCAAATTCGGTGGAGTTACCTCCATCTCTTCAACCTCGGCCAGTTTACTTTTCGATGACGGAGCTGTGGTCAGCTTCGTCTTCTGGCCGGTCTTGTCCTTGGACTTTGGTTTTTGGGTTGGGATTCTCGTTTCTATTTCGTGCACCTTTGAACCTGTTTTCTTATTGACGGACATGTTCATAGGGTATAGATTTGGTTAGAGTGCTTTGCATTTTTAGCGTCCGATTAAGAGTGAGATCTTGTACAGTCAGATTGCATCAGCCATGCCCTTTGGCGGCAAAAGCCTCGAACATTCCTCGGACTGTTGCCACACTGCCGCAATTTTCTGCCTCCTAGCGCCTCCCGCCTAAGTGCCACTTAGAGCGCTTCGGACAACAGAAATTTTTACACAAGCTGCTACAGGGCAGCCCGATTGATTGGCGAGAGCAACCCGGGCCCTGGTACTATCTTGCGGCCCAGGCGTGCACATTCTCCCTCATCCGAAGGAAGATTCCTGGTTTGTGCAGGATACCCTCAATCACGAGTATGCCGAGGCAACCACCTCCGGACGGTCGGCGACGCCTGACGATCAGCGACGGACGATCGGCGATGCCAGTAGGTCGACAACTCCGGAGTATATCCCTCTGTGTCTCACCTCCAGCAGCTCTTGCTCCTATCAGCGCCACCGCATTTGACGGCCAGGTGCCCGAAACCTAAGCACCGGTATCATTTTCTGGCCGCCGTCCTCCTTCGTACCCTGCAAGAGACTCGATGTCGATGTGTCGGAATCATCTCGGTCGTTGCGAAGTTACAAAACCGCTACTCATCTCTATTTAATAACACTGCCCTGCAAATTTTAATTTTTTGCCATGTTAATCGTGCAGTGCTTTTAAAGGTTCTAAGGGTCGCTGATTACGAATATGCAGTTAGGTTTCAAAAATTCAAAATGGCGGATTCAATATGTCGGACCATTTTTTCAATATTTGATCGTATTCGCTTGAAACTTTTTACTCGGGGGTTTTAAGGGTCACTGATACTATGTGGAACCCATGATTTATCTTGGTGTGCAATTTCAAAAGAAACATATTTTTTATAAACATCTTTGACGAATTTAAATATTTCATATTTTCCTTTACTTGTACAATACTTACCACAAACATAATAGAAGCGATCGGGATCATTAATACATACAAAACTTCGAGATATAATTCACAACAAGATATAGATAAAACTAAAGTTGATATAGTAGCAAACTGATAAAATAAAAGACGCAAACGAAAGAAACCATGATTTATCTGCAGAGTAACAAATGACTGTCGAAGAGAAAACGGAGAAAACAAAAGGCGATCTAGCTGAAGAAGAACAAACGACTAAATCTGTCTATGGAACTAACTCTATCCACAGCAGCGATTAGGATCATTAATGCAGATAAATCTTCGAGGCATTATTCACAACAAGATGGTGACTAAATTAAAGATCTTGATGAAACAAATGAATGTTGAAGAGAAAACAAAAAACGATGTAGCCGAAGAAGAACAAACGACTAACTCTATCCATTGCAAGAAGTTGAATATTTTTCCTATTTCTTTATAACATTAACTTTGGCAGTCGAATAATCGATGTTTTTAAATCGTTGTGAAAAAAAATGTTAATAAATATTTTTTTTTTAAAACTAGATTTTTCGGACCATCTCGGGTAGAATATCCCCTTAATACTATTCTCCAGATATGGCACCGAGCGACTACTATTTTTTTCCCGAACTTGAAAATATAGCTCCAAGGCAATAGATTTTATTCAAATGAAGATTTCAAATAGGAGACAAATGCCTATTTTGAGGTGCTTGATAAATTGTACTATACAAAGAGCGTTGATATGTTGGAGGAACGCTGAAAAAAGTTTATTGCTCTTGAAGGAGACTATATTAAAGAATAAAAAAAAATATTGCAAAAAAAGATACTATTTTCATTTTGAGTTCGGAGACTTTTCACCTCATGTAGTAAGATTCTTTCCTGTATACTCCCAATGAATTTAAACTTTTTAATCCTCCGACTTGCCCTATTTGTGCCAACATTTCCCGTTATCCTCTGCAAATTTTATGTATCGCGTGTGATTTGGATATTTTTAAATATATATGTTAACAGTATTCATTGTTTCTGTTTTGCAAAAAAACTGAAGGTTTCCACCCGTAATTAATTAACATACAAAGTTACAGCACAACGATCGATACTTCCCAGACAGGCCTCGTACTAGTTGAAATTTAGTAAAATTAAATGGAAAAGTATTATAGTAAAATCATCTGAAAAACTGGAGCAAATCAAATAGATTTTCTGTTAATATAACCACAAAAAACTAGTAATTTTGCTAGTTAACGAGCCAACTGATTAATTTTACTAGTTTATTTTCGATTCACGAGAAAAATTTTACAGTGAAGCTGAAACTTTCAAGTGATGGCACTGTGAAATTTACATTTTTAAATTATGCAAGAAAACTTAAACTATAAAATTTTTCTTTGATTTAAAGAAACATTTCTCCAAGTGGATGTGTCTGATTGTTGAATTATTATAAACTCTATACTTTCTGGATTAAAACTTTTGTCTCAATTTTTGACGAATTAAATGTAATTCTGATTTCTGTTTGTTAATAATACTTTCTCCACGAGGAAGACAGATTGAAATGTAGGTGATAAATAAAAAAATAACCGAAAATAATTTGTTAGTATTTTATCATATAAATCTATATCTAATTGAATTAAATCAACGAAGTCCTGTTTCCATAATTTAATTTGCAAACATGCTTCCACTTTGTCGTACAAGATATATACGTCTTTCGCACTAATGACTTTCTTATTCACCAAACACCAAATCGAAGAAGCTCTTGGCCCTTGAGTTATAAGGATTTCATTCCCAGGTTTCATCTTCTTGTGCCTTTCAGATCCTAAATTGCATTTGAAACATTTACTAGATGAAATCTATGGTTATAAAATGTAAAGATGTTTAAAAAAAATGATGTCTTAACTTATGTGTTCTTTCCGGAAATCTAAGTTCATTTCTCATGATTTAATACAATAAACACCGTAAATTTTATAAAACTCCGAATGCGAATTTACTTTTCTTAAGGGGGTCGTCTACCTTCGTGGTTTCAAAAAATCGAATTATTTTTTTTTGCTTATTTCGAATCTAGACACTATAAGGAACATGCCTTATGAAGGATTTATTCGAGAACATGGTGGTTCAAATACTACCGACCTCATCATTTATCTTTAAATGTGTTTTCTCGAAAGTAGTGTTTTTTAAAATTGTTGGCACGATTTTGACGGAACTATCGAAGATATTGGAAATCTGTAAATTGTTTCGTGTTCAAAAAACGTCTCACTACGATTAGACAGGAGCTTTTTGAACAAAATTTTTTTTTCAATTTTTTACAGCTTTTTTAAGCGAGAAAAACAGGGTAGAAAATAGAACTTTTTTTTCAAATCGCTGACATTTTGTTAAATTTTAAAATATTTCAAAAAGCTTGTGTCTTATCGTAGTCGGATTAGTAAAAAGTAACAAAATATTATTGTTTTCATGTTTCAAGGTTCTGAAGCTGAAAAAATCGTGCCACAAAGTCTACTATGTCGCGCCGGCAGAGATCGATTCAAGGACGCGTCAAGGCCAAGATAACGAAAAAAAAAATTTTTAATTTTAATAATGTACTAATTAAATAAAAAAAACTTTGTGTCAATATAATGTGTATTTTTATCGCACTACATCGTCAAAAATACGCCCGAAAGTCAGGCGCGTAGGTAGACGACCCCCTTAAAGTTATCCAATTTTTTTCAAATTCAAGCGAATAATATTCATTTCATTAAAAAATGTAAAGTTCTTTTTAAACAAAAAATTTTGCATTTCCAATTTTTTTGTATTCATCATAAATTAGCTTAAAAATATGATTTTTGACTTTCTATGGTATTTTTCTATGATTTAAAGTCTTATTAGAAAGTATATGGATGAAAATCGACATACGACAAAGACAGACAGGCTGTTTCGTCAGTATTGAAAAAGAACTATGTTTACTGGTATTTACAATACTTTTTTTGAGAACAAAAATTTCAAATTTTGCAAAATTGACCACAAATTTCAATTACTACCATCGATAACTATTGTTTGAACCAAATGAAGTAGATACTTTCATGCACAGGAAAATATGAACCATTTTAATACTGATTTCCGGCAGTAAATAGATCCGCAGGGGGTTAATATGTGTAATGTGGATATCAAAATGTAAATTGAGTCATATAATTACGGAAAATCGTTAATGCAATTAGAATAGGTAGTTACGTCTTCTGTTTACATTTAAAATAGCTCATTATCCATTTTTGAATGTATTGTCTGAATGTGATCGAGTGATAAATAATAAGCTCATCAGTCGTAATTGTTATGCTCATCAATTAATTATTCAGTGTTGTATTATTGAATTGTATTAAATTTATATTCACGAAATGGTAAATAAATGAAATTATGGGAATGAAACAATGCAATTATTACATTTTCTCTTTTCAAAATTATTGAACAAGTCATCCAAGTGTAACATTTTTTTTCTTCTTGTTTATTAAAAGCAGTTGTCTGTTTGTTGTTAGAATTCTTTTTCACCTATACAATTTATTCGTTTCAAGATTTCCCCAGCACTCTACTTGCTCCAAGAACAATTACGCTATCTAACATTAATATCCCTCGTTTCTAACAGGTTATACTTCTTTAAGATCAGTGGTTAGCAAACTATGTATACTACCATTGGGCAGCAGAACTGCTGTAGCTCTACAGCCGACCTACTTTTTTGGTAGTTACTTGGCCTCCAAGAAACATTTACCTGATAGTTTTTGTCCCGGGTATCCACCTGAAAATTTGACATTTAGATAGTATAAATTTCCATGAAATATAAACAACACATCACTCAATAAGTTTCATTCCAACCCTTCTCTATCTTTTCGATGCCTTTTTTGTAAAATGATTCATCTTTACTCTCAAAATAGGCCTCAGTTTCAGCAATCACTTCTTCATTGGAGCCAAATCTCTTTCCCTGGAGCATTTTCTTCAGGTCAGCAAAGATCCAGTAGTCACTGGGGGACAGATCTAGAGAATGTGGTGGGTTAGGAAACAATTCGAAGCTTAATTTATTCAATTTGACTATCGTTTTCATGGACCTGTGGCACGGTGCATTGTCATGGTGGAACAGCACTTTTTTTCTTTTTCACGTGAGGCTGTTTTTTCTTGATGCCTGGGCTCAATCGATCTAGTAATGCCATATAATAGTCGCTGTTAATGATTTTACCTTTCTCAAGATAGTCGATAAACAAAATACCATGCGCGTCCCGAAATACGGATGCCATAACCTCGCCAGCCCACTGTTGCGTTTTTGGTCGCTTTGGACGGATTTCACCAGCTGCTGTTCACTTAGCTGACGATCTTTTTGCTTCAGGTGTGTAGTGGTGGATCCATGCTTCATCCATTGTCACATACCAACGCAGAAAATCCTTTTTACCTCGCTTGCGCAGCTCCAAACAGCGCTCTGAATCCTCGACGCGTTGTTGTTTTTGGTCGGGTATGAGCAATCGCGGCACCCACTTCGGAAACAACTTCGCATCCCCAAAGATTCGTGCAAAATTGTAAACACACTACTTTCTGATTTCTTTAAAGTGTCAGCTATTTCACGCAACTTTAATTTACGATCGCCCAAAACTATTTTGTGGACTTTTATGTTTCCCGGAACAACCGCTGATTTTGGACGACCAGAGTGTTCAGCGTCATTGATGTTTGAACGACCGCGTTTAAATTCGGCATACCGGTCGATGATTGTTGATTTCCTTAGTGCAGAGTCCCCATAATACTTATCAAGCCACTGCTTTGCTTCAACAGTATTTTTCCCCATTAAAAAGCAATGTTTGATTAACACTCGAAACTGTTTTTATCAATTGTTTTGAAAATGACAAAAGTTGCTTCACCAAAACCTCTGTAACTTCTGAACTAAACGTTAGATTATCATGAAATTTTGACATTTAACGTTTGAAGGTTGGTACTATCAAGAAATAATATGGATTTGACAACAGTGGTGCCATCTATATGTCAGACCGGAAACTTATTGAGTGATGTGTTATGCTTAACAAATTCGCCTAAAAAAATGAAAATAAGAAGTTATTTACTGCAGAAATATTAATTATTTATTGACATAATGAAATATTGTAATCCAGTTAAACTAGATAAATTTATTAAAAATTATTTCAATATAAAACTATTATTTAATTTTTTTGAGAATTTCCTGGTATAAATTATTCGTACTGCACGAAACTATCCTTAATCAACTTATTGAATTAAATTTTATATAATAATAATTGACAAAATTCTTGCTTTCTTCATTTCTCATTTTCTGATAGATTATTTCGAAATTTAGACAAAATTGTGTTTTTGAATTTCAATACTCTAAATTTGATTCCTGAATAGAATAACTCAAACGACTCAAACTGTCTCTAATTTTAGTTTAAATTTAAAAGGCTTCAAACGATATCGAAAGCTTTCATAAGTTTCGAAAATATTTATAAATAGAACTTGCATCTATTGACCTTAATTGATAAATGTGGTAGTTTGATAAAAATAGTGTCAATTTTATGCAACATTGAGTTCCTCATTTATAGACAATGAAGCCAATATTTGTATCTAATTATTTACTACTGTATAGATTTACTAAAACATCGTAAAATGTTATATTGAGTCCGCCATTTCAAATTTAGAATTTATTATTTCAACCTTGAAAAATATAGCAACAAAAACCTCGGTAAACTAAGTTTCATGCTAATGAAGTAATTTTAATCATTTTTATTTGGCATATTTTATTTTCCATTATACTAGGTGTTCCATAATTCACTCGTTAAGCACCTTCGCCCCACTTCCATCCTCTAAGAGTTAATGACTACAATCCATATTTTAATTATATTTGAAGTCGGATTTATCAGATTAAACGAGCACTTTTATCCCATAGCCGGTTCTGGTTTTAACAGATTAAGAATTCGAAAAGTTGCGGAATGGTATATAAAGTGCCATTTATAATATAATAGCAGCATATAAACAGTTTAATGTAGCCGGAGCGTTTGATAAAATATTTTAAGTTTTATCATAAATACTTTTCTCACTTGCTGTACGTTTTTCGATTAACTCTATCAAACTATTTATTTTAAATAAATTTTTCTAGAATGTTAATCGAACCTAATTTTTTCATGAGGCCATGGATCAACCAGATCACGTGACCAAATTCCTGTAAAAGTTCATGTAAAATAATTTTCTTCTTTTACAAAATGTCTTCCTGGAAATTTGAAAAAGACTACAGAACCTGTCAACTTCGTTTAAGTCCAAATTTTGATATTTTTTCTTAACATATAGTGCAAAGAAATCTTCACAAATTATCCTTATGACAGTTTTTCATAAGACTAAAATCAAAAAAGATATAGTATTTTAAAACTCAAAAAAATCAATAATTGAATTTAGCTTTCCCATCAAACTATGCAAAATACGAAAAAAAATTGACCAGAAAAATTATTTGTCTAAAGAAAATCTACAAACAATTTAAAAATTTTCCATCATGATGTATACTTTTTGTTTTAATTGAAAAAATACCTTCGCAAATTGAAAATCATATTTTTCCATTACATATGATATCCTATTTTTCCAGCTTACAGTTTTGATGAAAATTAATCTTTCAAAAAAAAAGAAAATTCTGTCTGTAATAAAAAAAATTTCGAAAGTCATTTTTCACATAAAACCAATACCTTCTCATCCATGATGAGAATGTAAAAACTATCGATTATGGTAAAAGATATTTATATATTCAAAGGAAACTACTTTAGTATTAAGAAATATGTTATATACGTATAAGTTATTATAATATTAAAAATCTTAAGATCTAGTAATATAAGAAAATACTACACGTTATTAGCATCTAATAGCTTTTGTTTCGTTGTTGGTGGCTATTAAAGTCCTTTTAATCCATAAAAAATTACTTTCGCCCTAAAGTGATTATCTTATCGAACTATAAAACAGATCGCAATTCGTGATTATCACAGTTACATAGCCTGGAGTCGACCAACAACTTTTGCAGTAATTTCCACATAAATAGTCGATGGCGCTATCGTGATGCCGCAATTTTCGTTTTCCATTCTACGTGTCTCCTACGGGATTTTGAACTGAGACGTGAAGGGGCGGCGCTCATTCGCAAGAGCGACGTTACCGCTTATTGCCTTCCATTATACAAATCCAAATTGGAAAGTCTCTGTGCCCCAAAGGTGCACACCACAAATTCCACTTTGCATCTCTCGTACTTTATACCACCTTTTTCTGAAAATTTAAATCTTTGCATAACTATTAACTATTAGAAGAATGTGAAAAATAAATCGAATAATATACTCTGGAACCCTAAAGAAATTTTCGAGATCGTGGAGTTGTAAAAGTAATTGAATTTCTCATGAACTTTGAAACACTGTTTTCAGGAAATTAAGTTAGTTTAATTAAATTTTTGAAATTTTTCGCAAGTTTGCTTCCTTCTTGAAAAGCAATTTGCCAAGGAAACAAAATTATTTTCGTCTAGCAGCTTTCCAACGACAATTAAATTTTCCTAATAATCTATAGAGAATCTGTCAAAATACAGCTCCGCCACAAAAAAAAAGTATCTCGGTAGCGCTACTTGAAATTTTCTCAACAGAAATTCTATCAAGTCACTGGATTCAATTTTAATTAAACATATATTTATGTACTCTGAATTAATTATTTTGAATTTATCACTTTTTTGCGTAAAATAAAAAAAATAAAAGTATTAATTTGAATATAAAATAAAATAACTAATTTAATTGATAAATATCTATTTATCTGATATATATATTTATTTACCCATTTATTTTAAGAGTAGAAAGATGTCCCATTTTATTTTTTAATAAAAATCAAGGAGAATCATGGAAGAATAACTTGCAATAAGAATAGAATTACTTTAAAGTAAAGATAAGAGAATCCTCTAAAGTTCAACTAAAGAAAATGTTCTATCTGATTCCAGAAGGAGAGAGCGTCGTAGAAATGGCTAATCAAATCACCGTGACCGAATTCAACACCGTTATTCGAGTGAGTTTACTCAGAACCTTTATTTCCAATGAATTTTGAAGTGTATGGTTTTTTGAGTGATTAACTCAATTAAAATTCCATCAGGTTTCAATACATTCTTATCACACATGAGAAGGTACTAAATTTGTGTAAAATTCGACATTTTCTTTTTTTTAACAAATGTCCACATTTCATAACACCCTGAAACCGAATTTTTTTTTCAATCCTTCCTGTCTATTTGTCGTCGACTGTGGACACAACAACTTTCAAAAGAATAATCAAATACAAATGCACTTTCATACATTTTATCTAAATCCAAAAAGAAAGAGCAAGTTTGTTAACCAGCCATATAAAATTTTTTGAGTTTTTTGAAACTATTTTTTTAATTAATCAAAAATTTTGATATTTGTTGCTTATATTAATGTGGACGGTTATTTTTTTAAACACGATAAGTACATGGGGTATATTTTAATTAATATGTATTACGCTATCGCGTAGACGCTTTTTTTAAACACGAAGGGAAGAAGGGGTATGGTAGAATTAAGATGTAGCACTGTCCTGCAGTAGACGATTTTTTTCAAACACGATGGATTATGTACCACTGTACCGCCGTAGACGGTTTTTTTAAACACGATGGATAGAAGAAGTAGGATAGGAACAAGGTGTATAGTACCAATAATAAACAGTCCTGTCCCCCAAGTAGACGTTTTGTTTGGGAAAAAAAGGGTATGGAACAATTAATATGTAGCACTGTCCTGCAGTAGAAGACTTTTTTCTAACACGATGGATTATGTAGCACTGTCCCGCCGTAGACGGTTTTTACATTCTCATCATGGATGAGAAGGTATTGGTTTTATGTGAAAAATGACTTTCGAAATTTTCATCAAATCATTACGTTTTAAGACCCCCCAGGTGCGAATCGATCGTCGGCCCACGGTTGGGCCAACCTTGTTAAAGTTGGTCCAACCTTGTTGGCCAGAGGTCGGGCCAACTAGTGAAATGATAACGCTATCCGTCCATTGGCGTGAACAGTTGGCCCGACGCTAGGTGCCGGAGATGGGCCGTCCTAGGTCAAAATATGCTTGTACCCGTGTAGAAAATGAAATCAGGGCAGTATCAGGCCCCGATAAGGTACATTATTTGAATACTACATTATTAGTACGTTATCGATACATTATTTGTAATCGCACGCTTGAATTAAAAATTTCATATTCGCTTTTGGATTAGAACCCTCTAACCTACCTATATTATACACATAACTAAACGCATTCCTAACGCCTAAAGCCTCTCGGCTATTCTCGCTTACCATATTCCGAATAAAATCTCGCTAATAAGCTACTGCTGCATAGGCCGTATAAGATGGGTCTGTACCCTGTTAATGAGCAATGTTATTGTTTCAGGTATTTTAATCAGTTATGGGTTTAAAATTTTCACACTTTCAATGACTGAATTAAATTTCTATATAACACAGTATTTTTGTATGAAACTTGGAAAAAACTTTTTTATCAAAAACATTATCTTATAAGAAGTTGTATACTTTAGAAGTATACATTCTTACAGTACTTTAGTAATAATTTACATAGTATACAACTTTTTACATTTTAATGTCAAGATTTTTTTTTTAATAGGACAATGTCCGCACGGTTATAATCTAGTTGATAATATGCCGACGATTGGTTCAATCATGGCCCAGAGGTGGGCCGACCAAACTATCACGGTCATCTAAGGTAATTCGCCAAGGTTGACCCGACAGTCGGTTCGAGTCTGGGCCATAGTTGGGCCGACAGTTGGTCGTGCAATGGCAACGGAATCTAGTTGATAATATGCCGACGATTGGTTTAACCGTGGCCCAGAGGTGGGCCGACTGAACTGTCACGGTCATCTAAAGCAATTCGCCAAAGTTGGCCCGACAGTCAGTTCGAGTCTGCGACATAGTTGAGCCGACGGTCGGGCACATCTTTGGTTGCCGATATTGGTTGCCGATGTTGGCTACCAAAGTTGGTAAAACCGAAACTACCACAGTTGGTCCAACTATGATCACCAAACCTTGGTTGCCAAAGTAGGGCCAACCGTGGCCCGATGGTCCAACTTTGGCAGCCGACCGAAATTCGCAGCTGGGCCCCTGAGTCAGAAAAAACGGTTTTTACGAAAGTGTCTGTCTGTCTGTCTGTCTGTAGGTCGTGCGCGGCATAACTCTCGATAGAATTATCAGATTGAATTGAGCTTTGGCACACTTTATCGGAGCCAAAAAAGTAAGGACAAGTTCGTTAACCAGCCACATCCAATCAAAATTGAGGGATTGAGCACTACTTTTGTGTTTTTGAAAATAACTTTTTGAAAAAATCAATAATTTCAATACTGGTTTTTGATAATGCTCATAAATCTCTACAAATTATCCTGATAACATTTTTTGATTAAATCAAAATTAGAAATGTTACAGCATATTCAAATTCGAAAAAAGTCAATATCAAAATTTCAGTTAAATTATACGAGATAAGAAAAAACGTTATGATACAATATTATTTTCTACATAAAGACCTACAAATTTGAATTGTAACATTTTTCATAAGATGCATATTTTTCTTTTTAATTAAAAAAAAACTATTCTAAATCCAAAATTCAATTTTTTAACAATAATATGTGAAATACGAAAAAAACGTAGGAATACAAAGTTGTTCGTTTCAAAAATATCTACAAATTTTATCTCACACAGTTTCTGATAAAACATATATTTTTCGTTTCAATTCCAAAAAATACGATTAAAATTCAAAAATTCCATTGTTTAGGCAAAATATGTGAAATACAAAAAAAACGTTTAGATGGAAAATTGTTTGCCTAAATGAGGTCTACAAATTCTTATTAAGACATTTCGGGACAGGATGTATATTTTATATTTTGATTTTTTATGTAGCCTTGTCTTAAGGTAGACTGTATTTTTAAACACGATAGGAACAAGGTGTATAATACAAATAATAAATTGCCGTGTCTCCCAGTAGACGTTTCTTTTAAACTCGATGGAGAGAAGGGGTATGGGACAATAAATGTGCAGTCCTATCTTCCAGTAGATGCTTTCTTTAAACTTGATGAAGAAAAAGGCTATGGGACAATTAACGTGGGATCTTGTCTCCCAGTCGATGTTTTTATGAAACACGATAAGAACATGGGGTATAGTTTAATTAATGTGTACTACGCTATCGAGATAGACGCTTTTTTTAAACACGAAGGAAAGAAAGGGTATGGTAGAATTAAGATGTAACACTGTCCCGCAGTGGATGGTTTTTTTCAAACGCGAAAAAAAATGGATTTAACATAAAATATGTATTTTGATGAAATCTACAATTTTTGTCTGCAATATTTTTCGGAATTCTCAGTATTTCCCAAGATAAACCTGAAAAACCAAGTGTTTTCAGGTTTTTCATGGTTTTTATTATGAAAATCAAATTTGCGCCAATTTTCTCTATGATGACTATGAACTGGAGCGTTGGACTTTTCGGAACTTCATCAAAATTCTATTCCGAGGTAGCAATTGAATCTATTGATTAAATTGGAGAAAAACTGATTGCCTTTAAATTTACTCTTAAGCCTCTGCCCGAAACTCTGATTTTGATTTACTAAGTGGCGCTGGTTCACTTAGGATAGTTTCACTTGAGATAGTGAACTTTGAGTTTCCTCAGTGAATTCTCCTTTTACTTTTCTTCACTGTTCCGTTCGATCAGTCTCGAATAGAGGCTGAAGCAATCGTTTTCTCGATTCATTCCTTGCCTTATTCCTTAACTTCATTTGAATGAAGAAACGCTTGGATAGTCTGACGTGGCAAAGAGATATTTTACGGTTACAGAAATGCTAAAGTCCTGGCTGCATCATCAAAATTTCATGATAGATATTCATGAAGTAATTTTTGTCATTACTTATGAGAAGGTATTGGTTTTATATGAAATTTACACGATGTATTTCGAAAAAATGATCCCATCGTAATGGAGTTTCATAGGCCACATCAGTGCTTAAATATAAAGGACATAAAGGCCATATTGAAACAAAATTATGAAAATGTACATGAAAAAATCTGCCCAACTTTATTCCATTCATACATCTTATGTCCTTTATATGCATTCTTTATTTTTCAGAGTAGCATTTTTTATACTTTGAATCAAAATTTATCGGTTTTCCTTCTGGACATTAAAAACGTATGCGATAGCACAAACCATTACAATAATCTCTACAAATTTATTCTGAGAATTGTATAAACGCACACATAAATCTAAGTAGTAAGCATAAATAACGCGATAAAAATATGTTCCTTAAGGGATTATGGGTAGTCAGAGGCATGAAAAAATAATAATTTTCAAAAATTTGTTTGTTTGTGTAATGTTTTTCATTTAATATACAATACCAAGTTTTCACATTATACTTTAAGTAATGTTCACAAAAATTTCAACAAAAAAATATTAATTTTAGTCCAAGTCATCAGCTTGATTGTTGACCCGTCCCTTACAAATACTACCTCGCGGTGTCCATGAGTACTTCTTACCAGTTTATCTGAAATCAATGATAATTTTATTTTATTTATTCATAATTTTGTTGTATCGTTTCGTTTTGTGTCTAAATCATTATTTTATGAGTTTAGAAATAAAATCTTTATATTTTTTAAAGACAATAGGTAGCTAAAAGTTACTTAAGATCATTTTTGAAAAAAAATTGTATTCCTCAGACGGAGAAAAGAAAATCGTCGCATTTTCCATTTATCCCAGTTAACACATCACTTAATAAGTTCCTAAGATGACATATAGATGGCAACACTACTGACAAGTCCATATGATTTTTAGGAGGTACCAACCTTCAAACGATACGTGTCAAAATTTCATGACAATCTGACATTCGGTTCACAAATTACAGTGGTTTTAGTGACGCTAGTTTTGTGATTTTCAAAAAAATGGAAAAATCTGAATTTCGTGTCTTGATAAAGCATTGCTTTTGAATGAGAAAAAATACCGCTCAAGCAAAGCTATGGCTTAACATGTGTTATCCGGTCTCTGATTCATCAAGACAAATGGTAGAGAAGTGGTTTGCTGATTTTAAAGGCGGTCGTACAAACATTGATGATGCTAAACGCTCTGGTCACCCAAATTCGGAAATTGTTCCAGAAAACATAAAAAAGTTCGCAAAATGGTTTTAACCGATCGTAAATTGAAATTGTGTAAGATAGCTGACACCTTAAAGATATCAGAAGTCAGTGTATCCGCCACTTTGCATGATCATTTGAGCATGAGAAAGCTCTGTTCGAAATGGGCACCGCGTTTGCTCACAGTCGATCAAAAACAACAACGCGTCAACGATTCAGAGCACTGTTTGAAGTTGTTTCAGCGCAATAAAGGGGATTTTTTCATGCGGTATGTGACAATAGATAAAACATAGATCCATCACTACACTCTAGAGTCAAATCGGCAGTCAACTGAGTGGATGGCAAAGGGTGAAAATCGCCCAAAGCTACCAAAAACGCAAACGTCAGCTGATAAGGTTTTGGCCTCCGTATCTTGGGATGCACACGGTATTTTATTCATCGATTACCTTGAGAAAGGAAGAACCATCAATAACGAATATTATATGGCGTTATTGGTGCGTTTGCAGAAAGAAATTGCGAAAAGACGACCCCAAATGATGAAGATAAAAGTGCTCTTTCACCAAGACAATGCACCGTGTCAAAAGTCAATTGCAATAATGGCAAAATTGCACAAATTGCACTTTAAATTGCTTCCCCATCCATCGTATTTACCGGATCTGGCTCCCAGCGACTACTACCTGTTTGCATACCTAAAAAGAATGCTCTAGGGAAAGAGATTTGGCTCCAATGAAGAAGTGATTGCCGAAACTGCAGCGTATTTTGAGGCCAAAGATGAAACACACTCTGACAGTTCTTTCAAACGGGTCCGCTAGGAAAAAAGGCATCGAAATGTTAGAGAAGCGTTGGAATGAATTTATCACTCTTGAAGGAGAAAATCCTTTTTACCTTGCTTGCACAGCTTCAAACAGCACTCTGAATCCTCGACGCGTTGTTGTTTTTGGTCGGGTGTGAGCAATCACGGCACCCACTTCGGAAACAACTTACGCTTCCCCAAAGATTCGTGCGAAATTGTAAACACACTACCTTCTGATTTCTTTAAAATGTCAGCTATTTCACGCAACTTTAATTTACGATCACCCAAAACTATTTTGTGAACTTTTGTCATGTTTTCCGGAACAACTGCTGATTTTTGTCGACTAGAGCGTTCAGCTTCATCGGTGTTTGTACGACCGCGTTTAAGTTCGGCATATCAGTCAATGATTGTTGATTTCCCTGGTGCATAGTCCCCGTAACGCTTATCAAGCCACTGCTTTGCTTCAACAGTATTTTTCCCATTAGAAAGCAATGTTTGAATAACACTCGAAACTGTTTTTATCTATTGTTTTGAAAATGACAAAAGTTGCTTCATCAAAACCTCTATAACTTCTGAACTAAACAGCAGCTTGTCATGAAATTTTGATACTTAACATTTGAAGGTTGATAATATCAACAAGTCATATGGATTTGACAACAGTGGTGCCATCTATATGTCAACCGGAAATTTATTGAGTAATGTGTTATAACAGCAAAACCATATACGAGATCTGTCCGGAAATTATCGGGCCTACCTTTATATCTCCGCGCTATAGTGTTAGAGCGACCTCTGTGGGGCATGAACGTCAACAGTAAAGCCTCACGAACCTATCGGTTGCTTGCTGACATTTGCCGGACGTATAGTTTATGTGCAGCGTGTCTTTGTTTACAAAGCTATTTTTGAGTTCGGCGGATTTTATGATTGTTAAAAATGAGTGAAAAACAAGATCAACGAATTTGCATCAAATTTTGTTTTCGACTCGGAAAAACGAGTTTGGAAACTATTTAGATGATGCAGAAGGCGTTTGGGAATGAGTGTATGAGCAAAACACGAATAAAAGAGTGGTATAATCGTTCCAAAGGAGGCCGCACTTCTGTTGATAGTGATTCTCGTTCTGGCCGACCTAAGACGACACAAACATTGGATAAGATTGAGCAGGTGCGACAGGTGATTGAAGGTGATCGTTAATTAACTGTTCGTGACCTAGAAAATGATTTTGGAATACCGAAAACTACTGTTTGGGAAATTTTGAACAAGATTTTAGGAATGACTCGCGTGTGTGCGGTGACTGGCTTCTTCACCGCGATAACGCGCCAGCGCATTTATCGAATCTTGTGCAGCAGTTTCTGAGTAAACACAGTATCGCATTGCTTCGACAAACTCCGTAAAGTCCCGACTTGGCCCCCTGTGACTTTTGGCTGTTTCCAAAACTCAAAAAACCACTCAAAGGACAGCGATTCGATGACAAAACGACAGTTGACAAGTTTCGAGAAGTGGAAACATCGCTGGAACCGTGTTATTCATTCAAGTGGGGATTACTTTGAAGGATGCCACCCGCCCGATGATGAAGAATAACGCCAGCGCGAAGATATAAAGGTAGGCCCGATACTTTCCGGACAGGCCTCGTATAATATTACAGTTGAATTTATCATGTTACGACAATTTCTTAGAGATTTGTTACTACAACTTATAGCGTTATTAAAGTAGCACTGTCCTTTTAAGAGTTTAGAAATTTTTCGTAGAATGCAATATGAAAAGTTTAATATTGAAGAAAATTACACTACCGGTCAGAATTATGGGACCACCTGTTTTTCGATGATTGCTTAAATTATCCTAATTTGATTTATGTAAGTGAAAAAATTTGTTCTTTTAATTAAATTCAAAGCTATCAAAATTCTTTATAAAATGAGCCCAGCATGAATTCGTTTTGTTAAATTTTGAAGAAGTTATTGCAGAAATAATCAAGATTTCAATGCTCTCTTAACTTTTATATAACTTTCGAAATAATCAACATTTTTTAATGTTCTTGGATTAATTTTAAAACTAAATTTCTACAAAATCGAACCAAATTCTTAGAATTAATGTATAATTCCCCTACTTTTTCGTTAGAATTTCAACTCATTGCATTATGCAAGACAAAAATTATAGATTTATAATGACATTTTACTGCGATTCTGTAGAATCTTAGCTTTAAAGTGAGCCTAAGAACATCAAAAATTGTTGATTGTTTCGAAAGTTATTTAAACTTTAAGAAAACATTGAAATTTTACGAAACAACTTCATTCAAGACTAATTTTGAAGATAATTATGATGGCTCTCACATTGTTAAGAGCACGAATTTCATCACTTACAGAATTGAAATTAAGATAATTTAAGCAATCATCGAAAAATAGGTAGTCCCACAATTCTGACCGGTAGTGTATATCTTTGCAAAAGTTGGGTGCCATAAGTTTTATTACTAGAAAGAAGTGCTTCATTTAGCAGTGTAAATTGGAATTGAGATTTTAACACTTACAGTTACCATATGTTTTCAGTATCCTAAAGAAAAAATTATTACAGTATAGGAAATCAAATTATAATTATATTCAATCATGAGAAGCAGTTTAATTTACACTCTAAATTTGCGTCAGTGAAGAGTAAGTCACTGAATGAATTCAGTCAGTATTTCCAATGATGTTTAATTGAAAATTTACTATTTAAATAGTAGGATTCATCTGTAAATTGGTAAAAAAATTTATGGACTTTATTCAATGTCGTAATTTAGTAAGAATCCCGAGTCGAACTATTGATTCTCTATTGATTCTCTAAGATGCTCCATTTTCGAGGACTTGAGAGAATCAAAAGAGGCGTATTAGCTGTTTAAATCAATGTAATTTTGATCCTCTGTTGATGCTCTTCTCCTGCAGATATTTCCGTTTCTGCACCTTGGAGGATCTTAAAGAGTAGCAACGAAGATTCTCCTTACCTCCTCTATGATTCTCCATTTTTAAAAGTATATAATTCCTAATGACGTCAGGAATTAGCAACGGTTTATTATTATTTATATTTATCGTGTTGATTAAGAGAGAAACGAAAATATAGTACCAGACTTTTGGAAAATAATGAGGAATGTATCAAAGTATCAATGTCTGGTACATGTCGAATTTTGTTTTGAAAACATTAATTTTGAAAAATTTTATTTTTCGAAATAAAAATCCAAATGGTACCCGAGATTGATTTTTTGATGGATTCCTCATTGCTGACGACAATTTCATAACTATATTTACATTTCTGTCCTAATCAACCCGATGAATATAAATAATATAAAATGGTTGGTCATTTGTGACGTCATTACGCATTACATACCCTTAAGTACCAGAATGAAAAGGGTTCAACAAGAGCGAGTCCTCGATTTTTCGAAAACTATTAGAGATTTTAAAAGTTTTTTTTTTTAATAAAAGTACTCTCGAAGGACTACGGCGCTACTACCTAATAGACAGTCCAGTCCCCATCGTTATCCAGAATGGCCTGGCACCTTTTCGGCATGCTTTCCACTAATTTTTCAGCGTAGTCCGTTGGTAATTCTTGCCATATCTTCCTGATTTTTTGCGAGAGCTGTTTCAGGGTGAAGACACGTTTTCCCGCAAGCTTCCTCTTTGAAACACTCCAGACATTTTCGATTGGATTCGCATCGGGGGACTGTGATGGCCAGTCCAAAGTTGTGTACCATTTTCCGTTTTCCAGGCGGTGCAGAGACGGCTTCGATGTTTCGGGTCGTTATTTTATTGTAATATCTAATCGGCCGGGTGGGCTCCAAAAATATTTATAGCAGACCATATAAGACCACGTTCATGTATTTGGAGCATTTTCAGAGCATTCAAGTTCTCGGTGAAGAGCTATAAACACCCGAAACTGCGCTGTGAGAAGCATCCCCAAACATGGACCTTCACGGGGTGTTTTTTATTGGCTTTATAAGGCTCAGCCCACTTCTTCACGAACGATTTCGACATTTTGATGTATTTATCAGCGGCTGAATAGGACATAATTGGTCCCTTTGGATGGTTACACAATAATAACGCTTTAAAACGTTTCGAGAACACAGAACTCATTATGAATAACGTCTGCTCTCTCCGACGATTCAAGCGCTACTGAATCGCCTTGGCAATTGCGCCGTAGTCCTTTAAATGTACTTTCATTAAAAAAAAAGTTCAAAAATCTCTAATAGTTTTCGAAAAACCAAGAGTATCAAGAGAAGCAAATGATAATCAAAAGATTATCAATAGTAACAATAGAGACTCATGAGAGTATAAAGAGAAGCAACAGAGAATCAAAAGAGTATCAAGAGAAGCAAAAGAGAATTAAGAGAGTATCAAGAGAAGTAAAAGAGAATCAAGAGAGTATCAAGAGAAGCAAAAGAGAATCAATAGTTCGACTCGGGATATTTACTAAAGCAATAGGTAAACAATATTGCGCTAATTCTATCAATACTACTTTCAAAATTCAGATTCAGAGTGTATAAACTACTTAGCCATACAGGAAAAAGAGAAAACCCAAAAATACTTTACAGTAATCCTAATTAAATAATAGGGCGGGTTAAAAATAAATACTCCTGGAATAGAAAGTCGCTATAATGCGGAAAAGTAGTGTATTGGGAGCCTAAAAAAGTATAAATTATTTGGAATCGTTCGGTATACAGCTTGTTTACCCACAATCTAAAAAGAGATTCAAAAATTTCTTCTATGCAAGGTATTTGATTTTCTTGTGTTTAAATTTTTTATACCTGGAGGTCAAAAAAGTCTATTCAATTTCTTGCGGATTGCATCTAATCATTTCCTAATAGATAATTCCCATTTAATTCATCCTTGTTTTCGGAAAAAATTTTTAAGACGTTTATAAATAGGAGAAGATTTTTTTGAGGTATTTGAAAAAATTCTGGACGTGCTAAAAACAATCTAAAATTACAAGTGAACAAAATAATTCTATTAAATACCAAATTCCTAATTATGAAAAATTACTCGATTTCTAATTTCGACTCCTGGGTTTTGTTGATTTTTTTGTAGTGTATCTCTATGTTTAAAAAACCCACACTTGCTCAGAAAAATGTTTTAAGTATAAGTTATAAAGATGATTTCATTAAATATCAGAATACAAATTTTGAAGATTTTTTCCCTAGTACATTTTTGTCATGGAAAGTTTTTCAGTATTCCAAAAAATTCTTCTCCTATTTAAAAACGTTTTGAAAATTTATTCCGAAAACAGTAGTAAATTAAAAAGGAATTAGCTCTCAGCAAATGATTAACAAAAATCCGCAAAAAAGTTAAATAGCCTTTTTTGACTTCCAGGTATGAAAAATTGAAACGCAAGAAAATAAAAAAACTCTGCAAACAAGAAATTTTTAAAACATTTTTTTCGAGGGTGGGTATCCAAGCTGTATGTCGATCGATTCCAAGTTAATTATGTGTTTTTAGGATCTCAATACACTAATTTTTCACATTATAGCGATTTTGAATTTCAGGAGTATTTATTTTCGACTTACCTTATTAAACAAATAATTTCAAGTACACTTTATGGTAAACTATAAATATGTATAATATACTTCATAAAAAGCTAAAAACTCCAAATATTTTTAAGAATACATTTTATTTTGGAGTCAGTAATAAAAAGTCATACGAAATAAAGGAATAAAATACGTTAAAACAAAAACGCCCTCTCTGGACATATGGTTCACCATCTATTTTACTTTACCGTAACATGCTGCTGATTGCAAGTGCCAAAGCTAGGAGATCGAAAATCTTCTAAAGGCGTGAAGAAGTAGTTTTCTCCAGCATTCTCATTTCTCAATGAAAATCGCCTTGTTGCCAGTTTTCACCTGCTACTACTCTGCCGTCCAAAGTAAAAGAACCGTTAACTGGCATTTTTAAGGAAAATGACTTTTTTATATCATTAGAATCTTAAAATAATTCTGCAATTAATCGCGCTTAAAAGTTTGAAAAAAGGCATTATTTTTTTTATTACAGCATTGCAAAGAACGAAAGGACCAACTTAATTAAAAATCTTATTCGAGAAAAAAGTGTTAATTAACACAAATTTTGGAAACGCTTGTAAACACGTCGCAATTAAAGATTTAGGAAAAACTGTTAACTGTATTTTTTAGTAGTTAAAATTAAAATTTTGCATTTTTTTTCTGTCAGGTTTAAACTGCTCCGACATTTACCAAGTGTCGATTAAAATTAAATTTATTCGTTAGAACTGGCCAAATAATTACTGGCGCATATTATCTCAAAGTTTTGAAGCATCTGATGGCCAGAATCCCTCGTATTCGACCCGAATATCGTGATCTCTGTTGCACGATAACCCTGCTTAAAAAACCGTTAGAACCCGATAGAACCCTGTTTGAACAATGATATAGAAGTTTGAGACGTCTCAAACCTAAACGTGTGACGAATTGTGAGACGAGAAATTAAGAAAGAAATTCTCATAGTGGACGGAAATTTATCCCTAATTCAGGTAACGAAAAAATACAATAAGAGCAATAAACAATACCTCTATAAATCAAAAGACTTTTATACCTAACTTCGAGATGACACTTACACGCATACAACCCTTGGGACACGCGACAATATTTTGACTTCGAGTTAACAAAAAATAACCGCAAAAAACACTCCTTATATTTTAACCCTACATGTGCGAAGTCCGCGAAGATTGCATATGTGCATATATGCTTATAGGACGAATTGTCTCACAACTTCTGTCGGCCCGCTTGAAGTCGAACCCAAAAGCAGGTAGTAGATCATGACAATGAAAGCAATAAACTGTACGCGTGGCGTACTCCTAACTGAAAATTAATACTATCCCTCATTAGCCTAAGAGATTGAAAATCGTAAAGTTTTTTTGCAAAACACATCGTATAAATTTTTAATACGATTCTTTCGCTTCGTAAAGGTTTTCTCTATCAGCTAGAGATTTAAAACTTTGAAGAATAGGAGGACGTCATAGTTTTTTTCGACCGTCTACGAAGTCAATTTATTGCATGAGTTTTGAAAATGTCTCGTATCATATCGGCAATCAGTTTCATGCCACTAGTGTTTGCTCCAACACTTGTTCCCTTTGCAAAACACTGATACCTTACCCCATTCCTTCCCTAGTTGAATAAGTTTGAAATGTTACTTTTTTACAAAGAGTAACCCAATCTCAAAAAGTTACTCGTTTGAACGTATTTCGAATAATTCAGTAATGCATATACAAAAATTGTAATGGAAAAACCATACTTTCTGAATGCAAGTCACGCATGATTTTCTTAAATATTTATGATTCGATGCATTACACTCATATGATGTGTTTTGCAAAAAAACTTTACGATTTTCAATCTCATGGGCTAATGAGGGATAATATTAATTTACAATTAGGAGTACGCCACTCGTACAGTTTATTGCTTTCATTGTCATGATCTACTAACTGCTTTTGGGTTCGACTTCAAGTGGGCCGACAGAAGTTGTGAGACGATTTTCGTCTCATATCTGGCATTCAGAAAATTTGATTTCTGGCAAGTTAGACGAATTTATGCAACCGCAAAAAGAGCAAAATCTCAAGTTCTATGCGATTTTATTTGACATACTTTTCTGCAATATGAAGTTGGAACTTTGCTCTATCATCCATGCTAAACTACGAATCGGAAATGCCGTTTAGCTCGGAGCAATTGAGCGTTCATATAGACCCCAAATTCCAGAAACTTTTATATTTTTTTTTTAATAAAAAACCAACTTCCCATTCGACGCGAACTTTTTAATACGATTCTTTACCTTCGTAAAGGTTTTCTCTATCAGCTAGAGATTTAAAACTTTAAAGAATAGGAGGACGTCATAGGTTTTTGCGACCGTCTACGAATCAATTTATTGCACGAGTTTTGGAAATGTCTGGTATCATATCGGCAGTCAGTTTTATGCCACTAGTGTTTGCTTCAACACTTGTTCCCTTTGCAAAACACTGATGGCTTGCCCCATTCCTTCCCTAGTTGAATAAGTTTGAAATGTTACTCTTTTCGGAAAAGTAACTTAATCTCAAAAAGTTACTCGTTTCAAAGTATTTCGAATAATCCAGTAATGCATATACAGAAATTGTAATGGAAAAATCATTGTTTCTGAATACAAGAGACGTATGATTTTCTTGAATATTTATGATTCGATGCATTACACTCATATGATGTGTTTTGCAAAAAAACTTTACGATTTTCAATCTCTTGGGCTAATGAGGGATAGTATTAATTTTTAATTAATTAATTCATTGTCATGATCTACTACCTGCTTTTGGGTTCGACTTCAAGCGGGCGGACAAAAGTTGTGAGACAATTCGTCCTATAGCATATATGCACATATGCAATCTTCGCGGACTTCGCACATGTAGGGTTAAAATATAAGGTGTGTTTTTTGCGGTCATTTTTTGTTAACTCGAAGTCAAAATATTGTCGCGTGTCCCAAGGGTTGTACGCGTGTATGTGTCATCCCGAAGTTAGGTATCAAAGTCATTTGATTTATAGAGGTATTGTTTATTAATTCTATGGTATTTTTTCGCTACCTGATTTAGGGATAAATTTCCGTCTCTTATGAGAATCTTTCTCCATTTTTCGTCTCAAATTCGTCACAAGTTTGGGTTTGAGACGTCTCAAACTTCTATATCATGTTTGAACATAGGTTTCTACCTGGGTGTAAACGGAGTTGTACACGGTTTTTGCAAGTGGGTCCTGACCCGGGTTTTACCCGGTCCTAAGAAGGGTTCCAAAAGGTACTAAATGGATACAAAAATTGTGCGACTATCGGGTTCTATACGGGTTGGGACCAGGTTGTATCCGACCCAAGAAGGGTTCTAAATGGTAAATGGGCTAGGGCCTTTTAGACACCCAGAGTACACTTTGACCAAATTTATCAATCTATGTCCCCGCTATGACCCATTCAGACCCTGTTAGACGCCCTTAGCTGCGATTAAAGAGATCCCTGATAGAACATATGATTCCTTAGATACCTGATACAACCACGCTAGACCCGTTTAAACACCCAAAGTTCACTGGAAGAATAGTTTTTATATACTAATCCCGGACGGTAGCCAGGTATACCCTGATAGGTCCCATTTTCCAATTCAAATAATATAATTTGAGTACCAATTACCCATGTAGAACTCGCTTACACCCGGATAGCATTCTACAATTATGTTATATTTTCCCGGTAGAACCCAGGTAGGTCCGGATAAAGTGCCAGAGCTTATGATGGGAACCTACCCGGGTTCTAAATTGCGTTTCACCCGGTTCCAACCATGATTCTAGCGGTTTTTTAAGCAGGGAATGCATCGATTCACACCTCACTCATTGTTCGTCAATTTTTGGCTCAAAATCATGAGTGTTGAGTCATTCGCCGTAATCACCTGATTTGTCCCCATGCGATTTCTCTTTATTCCCAAAATTGCAGGTAAAAGTATGTTTTTTGAATGACATTTCGACCATCAAAACAGCTACAACACGAGCATTAGAGGCAATTCCACAAAATGAGCTAAATCGCATATTTGCACCACTGTTGAATCGCTGTAACAAGTGTACTAAAACTGGAGGAGAATATTTTGAATAAAAAAATCGAAAAATATCCAGATATCTTGTTATAATGATGTTTTCTACGGCCAGTCTCGAAACTTATTTGTCGGACTGTATATGTGCGTGAAGAGTATATTTTTATCACTCGAATCACGCCTCTGCATTTTAATGCATTTACTAATGAAGGTGTAGAAGTTTTCAACAAACATTTCTTCTAAATTTTCCTCAATGGAATTCACGGTAATGAGAATTCTTTGCTTTGAAAATGCAGTCACCTCTCAGCTGAGTAAAATAAAACAAATGGAATAAATGCAGTTAAACTCTCTAGATTCAGATGAAAAGTCTGAATACATACACCTATTGTTTGAAGTTAAAAAATTCAATTTTCAAGTAATTGAAAGCAAATATTAATTAAAATTCTGAATGAGCCCATGAACAAGAAATTTAGAATATCATCTGTCACCTGCGACTTGCCGATCGATTATAATTACTTACTTCGCAATTATGAGATCTCAAGTTTTTCTTTGTAAATATCTCAGTCCTTCTGCGTCCCGTATTTCATTACTGGAAATTTATTCAAGCTGTGCAAACATTTTCGTCTTGATTTTTTTTTCTAACAAACTCTGTTACTAAATCCCTTTCCGTGTAATATAGCAGCAAGCGTGCTTCTCAACTAGATTATTTAATAGAAATAAGTCCTGTGACGAGGAAATCCTACACTATTAACGATTTACTACTAGAATATTGTCTGCGAAATCAACTTTTACCAAGTTCAAAAGGGGAAAGGTTAACGTACCAACCCAGAATTTTGCTTCGTTACACGGAATTCGATAATAAATTTTTCCTCTCTTCCTTTATTCTGGTGAAACAAATGAAACCAATCGAGAAATAAATTAAATAAATACTTTTATTACAAGTGCCAATTAAATTAAATTAAAACCAATTATTTTCAATCCATCAGATGAAATTTTATTTGCATTCGTTTAGAGTGAAAAATTAAACTTGTATATTTAATTTACAAGAAAGTCAAGTTAATTCCTATTTACTTTGAATGTCGCTTAATTTTGCGGAGGTTAAATTCATTGAGATTCAGTAGTACCACGAATTTACTCGGCTTTTATAGCCGTAGAACCCACGTGATAAAACGTATTTTAGTCTGACGTCACAGACACTGTGCTTGGTATTATTGGGATCCACCTCTATCAGGTACAACTCTGGTATATCTGGTAAAGTTAAAAATTTTTTTAATCTGTCCTACTTTGAATTATTTCTTATTTTCAACCCGAGTAAAATGAATTTCACAAAGCCATTCACAGTGAAACGCAAGCAATTTTAACTAAAAAAAAATAGAACAAGACATTTTTTCGTGGAATAGTATTCTGTCATAATATGCACGAATTTTAAGCAAAGAAAGAAAACAATCGTGTAAGCATTTTTTTCAAAACTCGAAATTTTTATTTAAAAAATAAACAAAAAATAGTGCAAATTTATAATCATGCAAGGGTTTTGGAGTTGCAAGAATTGAGTAAAAAATTAAGCAACAAATATTATAAAATTATAACTGTGAAATGTAGCTATAGAGTTTTATAAGACACAGTCGCAGAAAATTTCAGTGACTTTCATCAAATAGCAAACTATTTTTCGCCATATGGACTTAAACCCTTTTCTATAGGAGTTATATCTTTTATTTATTAATAAAAAATATTAATAAAAATTAAAAAGACATTTTTCTAAGCAAAACTCTACGCGGAATACGAAAAATTTGTTGGGGACAAATTTAGTGAATTGTGTACACCGAACGCAAAGCGCGATGAACGAGAAAATTTAATTTACATTTATAATATAATAAAATTGACTTGAGTTTAAGTATCAAATTACAAGAACTAAACTTGAATCTATATGAAGAATATAAGACCGAGCGCGAGGCGCGACAATCGAATCGTGCGCCCTAGGCGCACTCAAATTGGAGGGCGGATTTTTTTTATAATACCTTAAAATGAAATATATAGCTATATATATATTATTGAAAATATTAAGGTAACGGATTCTTTTCAAGAAATTAAGTACGAGTATCTCCAGTACTGAATTTAAACCTAACTTTATAGCTTCCTGTAACATAGAATATTAGAATAGAGACGAAAATAATTTAATGTGATTCAGAAGATTAAGATTCAATCGTATCAGATCGCGGAGAGAATTACGCACGTTTTCTGACTAAAGAAGCCTCGAACTACTTCAAAAGATTAAGTGGAAATGGACGTATACAATCAGGCAAGGAAGGTCGTAAAAGTTTTACATTCATTAGTGGCTATGACTTAAACTTTACTTTCATTACACATTGAGCATTTATTTAATTTTCATTCCCTTCATTAAAATTATTGCTGCTCGACTAAATGTAAGGAAACTCGAATATTTTCAAACAAGAGAATAATGTATCGTATGAAAAAAATGTCAGAAAAAAACTTTTCATAGCGCCTCCTTTGAAAATCCGATTTTCGGTACCTGTAGAGCGGGTTGAAACTACGATTTTCAACCCTAGAGTTGAAAGCCGCTGTTTCAACCCGCTCCACAGTTACAGCCAATCAGATTCTCAAAAGAGTTGCTATGAAAAATAGTATACATTACTCGAAACAAAATACAGCGAAAGCATTTCGTGTGATTGCAGCCCTCGTTTCACTCGGGCAGCAAACTTCACACTCATGCAATCGCTCTGTTTCGCCCCTTGTAATGTAATATACTATTTATTTCAAAATACGTAAGTTTTGTTAAAAACTTTCTTTTCAATTAAAAATTCAATTAACAATTTTTAAAAAATTTTGTGAAGTCGATTTTCCACAATAAAATAAAATGTTTTTATTGCAGACGATTTTCTCGTACGATACGTTTTTCTTGAGATATTTCTATGTCTAAAGATAAAAAACTCACCCTGTATAATAATTTGATCAATTTACAAAAAAAACTGAAGTTTTTCTTTCTTGATTTTAATTTAAGACGAGAATTTCCGAGATTTAGAGATGAAATTTAAGAAAAGTATGTAATATGTTACTTGAAAATTCAACATAGTTTTAACAGTTCAAAAAATAAAATTCTTTAGTAAAAAAAAAATTGCAACACATTGCTGTGTTGACCTAATTCAAAAAATAGTAATGAACATATATTGTTATTAAAAGTTTTGTTAAAATATCAGCTGAAAATTCTGAGATAAAGTGATGTGATGTGACAAAGTGGAAAAAGTATAAATGACTATCTATTTTTTATTAAAAATAAATAATCATTTAAAAATAGTTTCCGATTCCTATTCCAGATTTTCATGCTCAAGTTTTCTACCAATGATGAAATAAAAATAGTTATAAATTACTGTTTGAACAATTCCACAAAGAAAAAGTATTTCTAGTGTGAAATTATCAACCAATAATTACATCAATATTACTGAGAATTAAATAATGTTTGTGCACGAAAAATAGTTTTTTCAGCTTCACCTATTCGAAGCTAAACATTTAAACTAGACAATAACCTATCTGCCTTTTCCTAGATATATCTTAAAAAATCATATCCCGCATCCAAAAACAAACTCACTTTACGGATTTTAATTTTTTAATCTGCCCGAGTGAAAAAAGTCCAAACTAGAAAAAGAATAACCTTGCATATAAATTTAATTTCAGAAATTGTGCTATTTTTCATTAAAAAAAAAAAAACATCCTATAATAATAAGATTCAAAATTGAATTCGAATTTATAACACTCAAACTCAAAATCATCATAACGTCCAAACGAAATGATTTCGAATTCGAATTAATTCTGATGGCTAAAAATTCCGAATTATGATAAGATGAGTAATAATTTGTCCGACTAACTCCTATACAGCGTGAGTTTTTCATGTCGAGACATCGAAATATCTTAAGAAATACGCATCGCACGAAAAAAATGTCGGCACTGAAAATTCGTTGTAGTGTGATTCCTTTGATGCCAGAGATTTCTCGTCGCAAAACATTTTCTTGGTCTATTGGAATTTTAATGCCAGTAAGGATTTTCAATCACATCTTTGATAGCTGCATATCAGCGAAATTATATATATATATTATATATAGTTATTATATTATATATATTATCAACGGTATAATAAAGATAAACATTGATATCTTTTTACGTCAGAGAATTGATAATAGATTAAAAAGACTTCAAAAGGCCTGTAAAAAACGGCTCATTCGGACAAAAATATGATATATATTTCGCATTCTGCAACGTTTCAAAACCCTTATAGGTTTCATCTTCAGGGGCACATCAATGTTTCGTATTAAATACTAAAAAAACACTTTGTGACCAGCATAAGGATATTTATTTAAATTTTCAAGAATTTACTTCTGAATATGACGATACATTGTATTTCATACATGAAACTAAATAATTATTTTTAGAATGAAACAAATTTAATATATCCCTGAAGAGAAAACCTATAAGAGTTTTGAAACGTTGGAGAATGAGAAATATACATATATCATATTTTTGTCTGAATAAGTCGTCTTTTATAAGTCATTTGATTTCATTTAAAGTATAATAATAATAAATAAAATGGTAATAGTATAAAATTAATAATATTATTATTTTACTAATGATTATTAATATAGAATTGAAATTAAAAAACTTCGTTTACATAATTTAGTATGAATATAAAAATAAAATCTATAATAACTCAGTTAAATTTTTGATTGTATCTTTTTATAATATAAGTGAAAATATGTTACAACTGCATTGTTTGTGCTAATTCCAGACGTTACAAAAAATCTGTTATTCGAAATTCTTAAATTATTATCGTGCATAACACGAGTCTCAAAGATTCAACAAGTGACTACCCTGACTTTATTGGCTACAAAAGCCTTCCTTGTAACTAAAAATAACCAAACTACCCTCGCCTTAACTCGAGACACGTAACAACTGATTTTGTGGCAACGGTGAGATTGTACTTAAAATAGATTTAGGTATAACTCGAGCTATTGAAAAATTATTTCCAACTAATCCGAATTCATGTGTTTCTGAGAGAATTAATTACCTGAACTGCATTGCAAATTCAAATTAAAAATCGTGTTGAATTAAAAGTCGTTCTGGGGTTTCTGTGTATTTGAGTAAATAATGAGAACGCAAAAAGAGTGAAATCAAGGGAAGAATGTGTAATATGTATCGAAAGTATATCGTGTTGGCAAGAGAAAAAAGAAGGTTGCATATTAAAAAGAAGTAGCAGTATGAAAAATGAGAGGAGAAAGATTGAAAAAGACGAAACTAATAAAAGCTAACACAATATAGGAATCTGAATACAACAATAAATATAAGTTCATAAAAGCTGAGGGTAGACCAAAATCACTGGAAAAGCAATGAGAGAGGGGTAGTGAATAAATAATAGCAAGAGTGAAGTCTGGAAATATAATAGAGGCGAATAAATATAAAAGTAAGTGGAAGAAGAAATACTATATAATATTATGTGGCGGAGGAAATGCATACTTGAATTATAGGGTAGAGAAATGTCAACAGATAAAGGGAAGGTTTAGCAGATTAACTGATTAGAATGTAATGCAACTATATAAACAGATAAGCAATAAAACAAACATTAAAATCATATAAAATCAACATTATTAAAAAAAAAATTAATGAAGGAAGTTTCGTTAATAGAATTGACACTGAAATGAAAGTGGGTAATTCAGCGTTGAACGAATCATTTAAACAATTTAATTAAAAATATTTATTTAATAAAAAACTCGACGTTTTGCATGCCTCTCTGGCAACAAAAAGGAATAAAAGCTTAAACAAAATTACTGATATTAAAAAAATATATTATAATAATTGACAATTCACTATAAAATTAAAATTCAATATTTGCTTCTGGATCTTACTTAATATTGATCTATAAATCAATAGGAAGGTCATTAAAATCGAAAGGCAGATTCAAATGGAACTGATATATTTGACTGTAACATTAATGCCAGGTAATAAATTTCACCAGAGTAACTCATCAGAGAGGGAAACTCATCCGGTCTAGAGCTTCAATGCCAAATATGGAAAAGGTGACTCATCTTACCTTGCACCCCAGCATGATTGACCTACTTCAAGCCTATAAAAAGGGAAGGCCCGATGCTAAAGTCATGCACAGAGAAAAATAGCATCTGGTTATAATGACTAGGAATAATGTAGTTGGAAAAAAAAGTGACTGTAACGAGGGAGACTTATTGTTGCTACTTGACCCATGGCTACAGAAACATAATTTGTAGCCATGGTAGACATATTCTGAATACCTGGTCGTGGCGACTAGTTAACATCTTTGAAATCGTCCTTAACTCTTAAACCTAGCTATGAGAACTTGGAACGTTGAGTTCTCATGGCTAGAATAACGTAGTCGCTATAACCAGTACAGCAAATTTCACACTCGTCGAATCCGTTGTGTATTTTTTCGAGTAATGCATATTATTTTTCATAGCGCTTCCTTTGAAAATCCGATTTTTGGTACCTGTAGAGCGGGTTGAAACTACGATTTTCAACCCTAGGGTTGAAAGTCGCTGTTTCAACCCGCTCCAGTTACAGCCAATCACATTTTAGATAACCTAATAGTCGATACTTACATACTACTGTGGGCAAAAACTAAGGTGAATTTTGTTATAAAACGAAAAATTTTTATTTATTTATCCAAATTAATTTCATCCCCTTCAAAGTAATCCCCTCCCGATATAATGCACTTATGCCAACGTTTTTTCCAATCGTCGAAACACTTGTTAAATTCGATTTCCGGAATTGCCTTCAAAGACTTCTTCAATTCAGCTTGTATCTTTTCAATCGTGTCAAAAAAGAGTCCTCGGAGTGGCCTTTTGAGTTTGAGGAATAGCCAGAAGTTACACCGAGCCAAATTAGGCGAATATGGTGGTTGTGGAACGATATGCGTTGAGTTTTTGGCGAAATGGTCACGAAGAACGAGTGCAGTGTGAGACGGCGCATTATCGTGATGCAAAAACCACGAGTTGTCTGCCCAAAATATCTTTTGAAACAGTGTTGAGTGGTCCTCTTGAAATGCCAATAGTGTCAGCAGGGTCTCTAATTGTAAATCGTAGATGTGTGTGCACTAATTCTTTGATTTGATTGACGTGTTGCTCGTCAGTTGATGTTGATGATCGTCCGGGGCGTTCCAAGTCATCAACATGTTCTCTACCTTCTTTGAAGTCTTTGTACCACTTATAAACATTTTTCTGCGACATGCTCAAATCACCGAAAGCCTTCTGCAACATTCTGAACGTTTCCGCGACTGAAATTTCATTCCGCAAACAAAATTTAATGGCACTTCTTTGCTCAACAAATTCAGACATTGTAAAAATCGAAAAATGACTTTTAGTCGTTTAGAAAACACAAGCGTAACTATATAACAAATGATAACATTGACATGAAATTTGGCACAGATGTCAGTAACAGTAGGACCAACATAAAAATAGAAGAGTTTGACTGAATTGGTTAGCCCGCGAAGTTTAAATAAAAAATTCACCTTAGTTTTTGCCCACAGTAGTATAGTGACTGTGACAACATTACATAGTCTCTGTGACTACATTACTTAGTCACATAAGGAGACCAATCTCTTATGCATGAACTTAACAAAAGTTGAGCACGTTTTTGTCGGAAGTACATGGAAAAGACACAAGAACTTCCCGATTGATGGCGCGAAAGCAAATGGCGTACAAAAATGGCCGCTTCATTCTATTCGCTCAAAATATTCTAACATAACCACAAATTAAAGTTAATATTTGTAAACGTTTGTAAACGTTCTTTATTTGAAACTATTATTTGAAGTATAAAATTTTTTACATATGAGTATACTACCCTTATGGATTTTGAGCCGCTGAATCCGAACCCGGTCTTAGAATTTCCCCTGGACCCCCCAGTTTTCCCCTAGCCTAGGGGAAATGCGTGAAATCTTAGAAATTTCAGTATCTGTGAAAGCAATTTTGATCTACGCAATATTAAATAAAACGATAATGTTTTCACGTATCTCGAGTCGCTTAGTTCGAATCTTACTGTAGAATTTCCCTAGAGTACCTCAGAATTCCATTAACCCAGGGCAAAAAGTATTAAGCTGAGCAAAACTTGCGATTTCTGGAAGGTTCTATTTTTGCGCAAGAAAACTTATATATTTTCGTGTTTTGAGTTCCTGAATTCATATCTGACGTGAAAAAAGCTGATATCTTTCCGTCTTCTGAGTTGCCGTGTTCATTTCTGTCATCAGAATTTTATTGCAGCTCCTAACAATTGCCCTAGCCTACGAAAAAGCCCATGATATTAGTTCGTTCGTCTTTTCCTTGTTCTTTTATCGTCAAACGTCTGACAGAGTGGATTTCTCTTTCTTTTTTTGCTTTCACTTGCAACATCCCTCTTCAACAACCAGCAAAAATCTGCCATCATGTGTTCATCCCATCGTCCCTGATAATGTCTCTCCATTTCTTTGATATCTTGGTGGGAACGTTCTCCTTGTTCCTTACTGTAATTATCAAGATTTTCAGGGAAGTGTTCGAGATGGGAATGAAGGAAGTGAAATTTTATGATCATGAGGCAACCTTGTTCTTGACATTTTTGCAATATGTTTTTCACTATTTTCTTATAGTTGTCGCTTTTAAAGTTACCTAAGAAATTTTTGACAACTTCCTTGAATCCGATCCAAGCAGCTTTCTCCCTATTATTCATACTGTCAGTAAACTTGTCATCATTTAACAATTTACAAATTTGAGGACCTTCGAAAATTCTTGCCTTCAAGTTGGCGTCAGATATACTAGGAAATTTATTTCCTAAATATCTGAAACAATCTCCTTCTTTGTTCAGTGATTTAGCAAACTGTTTCATCAAGCCAAGTTTAATATGGAGAGGGGACAGAAGAATTTTCGTAGGATATGGATATATTTACATATGAACGTGGAGTAATTCTCTAAAACTGAAATTCTTTTCCACAGGACCAGGTTAAATTAAGAGAGTCAAAAATATTTCGTAGCCTGTGCGTGATTCAATCATGCTACCAATTTTAAAATACATAAATTCGACCCACATTGAAACTGTAGTTTTTCTCAGTTATAACTTTTCTTTCCTATGCTAGAAAGTAAAAGTGTTATACAAAACAGAAAAAACGAAAACAAATTTTAGTTCTGTCCCTCACAGTATATAAACACATGATATATGCTCGTTAGCTTTTTCATGTAAAAATGAAGTAACACTACACTTTTTACCTTAGACCAGGAAAAATTCTAGGTTCTGTAGAAAAAGTCTGATATCAGATATGAATTCAGCTACTCGAAAGACGAGAAGACATAAGCTTCTCCGTATAAAAAAAGGCTACGTGAAATTGTAAGCTTCCCTTATCTTTGCACATTTTCCCTAGGCTAGGGAAATTCTGAAGTACTGTGGAACATTTTTCACGTCAGATATGAATTCAGAAACTCAAAATACGAAAATATATAAGCTTTCTTGTGCAAAAATAAAACGTTCCAGAAATCGCAAGTTTTGCTCAGCTTAACACTTTTTGTCCTGGGCTAGTGGAATTCTGAGGTACTCTAGGGAAATTCTACAGTGAGATTCGAACTTAGCGACTCAAGATACGAGAAAACATTATCATTTTATTTAATATTGGGTAGATCAAAATTGCTTTCACAGATACTGAAATTTCTAAGATTTCACGCATTTCCCCTAAGCTGGGGGAAAACTGGGGGGGGGGGGGGGGTCCAGGGGAAATTCTTGGGAAGTTCCCGTACTCAATCAATGTACTTCCGACAAAAAAATGCTTATTTTCAGTTACATTAGTTTGGTCTCCTTATGTCTATTTTCCATGTCTATAATGTAACCAAGTGCCGAGAATACGACTATCTAAAAATCACAAGTCCGACAACTTAACATAAATTAAATAACCTACAGCCCTTGAGAGGACCTCAGCGTTAATTTCAACATAAGAATCAACACTACATCAACGAACTTAACAGATTGGACTTAAGAAAACTCACCGGTAGGCCATTCACCGGTAAATATTATAATCTTTAATCTTACAAATACTACCAAAACCCATGGTACGTATTAATTATTAATATTGTATTATAATAAACGTTTTTAATCTAATTATTTCCATTTATTTACTGACTTTATCCTCATCTTATAGCGAGGATCCTTGTGATTTTAACATAAAAAGAAGAAATCCTTTATAAGAGGATTGTTACGTCTCTAGCGTAACAATACAGTCTCATATTATGACTAACACTCTCTAACGTTATGACCAATTATCTATGTAATATTATTTTTTATTATTGACGTTTATAAATAACATAATTATGACAATTTTTTAGTAAGTGAATATTCTAATCTATGACTATTATTACGTCACAATTAAGTTAACACTTACTTTATTTCAAAAGGTCCCTCGTTTTAAGTTAGAATCAAATGATTCTCACTTAGGGTTGAGGATAAGTCAGTGCAAGACACAATGGTTATTAAAATGGATCAAATTATATTTATTCAAATAATAAAAATCAGTTTGAGGGAGTCTTGCACGTTCGGGCTATAATTGCGAGCCTCTTTTTGCGAATGGTTTGCAAAGGAACTATACATGATAATTAAAAAGGGTTTCTTAACTTTCATTGATACATTTTCCGACTTTTGGAATATTATTTTGATAAAAAATTATTTTCACACCCACGACCTTGAAGCGTCCTTGACTGCGAGCCTGGAATAACGTTAAATCGATTTTGTGGTAAGACTTCAACCATTTAGGTTGCCTGGAGCAAAGAATGGAAAAATGTCTTCAATTGTTATTGCGTTGGCTAGGTTTAGACGCAAATGTTTAAAAAAATTTTGGGACATTAAAAAATGGTAGGCTTTTTTTACAAAATATTTTACGGTGGCCCGTTTTTTGAACTTATCAGGTCTGTAAAAATTAAACAAGAAAACATTTTCAAAAAAGCCTGTCTCCTGACTCAGCGACATGTTCGCTGAACAATTAAAAAAAAATACAAATTTCCCAAATACTTCTAGTTGAAGTATTACCAAAAAGTTTGAAAAATGCGACTTTTGGGAAAACGCGTTTAAACATAAATGACAGAATAAAACATGATTGGAGAAACTCACGATTTAATCGGCTATACTAGGGCCGTAGACTTCACCTTCCACGTCATCGAGATAATCGCGGTTCGCCACTTGTTCATTCCTTTGCTGGATTCTGGTCCTTTTCACTGCATCACCGACCCTCTGCTCTGATCGGTAGATGCGTTGCTCGTCCAGTCGAGTGGCGCATGCCTCTGCTTCTGGCCCCACGGTGATTCCCAAAGGGTTCATAGTCTTCAGAATCACTGCATATCCCTCGTTGAAAATTATCATAGCGAGATAAGTAGCGCTTTCGTAACTTCGCAACAACCAAGATGATTTCGACTTTAAATTCGCTTTTAGATTGAACGGTTTGCTTTTGTGGTAGGCCTTATTTATATATTTATTTATAATTATAATTGACTTGTGTGGTTTGATTTGTGGTTAGAAAATTTGATTCAATGAAAAATCAAAATAATTTAGGCAAGAAAGGTGAAAAATCCTCGGCATGAATCTGTTCTTATCTCTTCCTGTAAAATGCCATTTATAGATAAGAGAAAGGGTATATAGTACATAATCGATCAAACATACAAAAACGAAGCCTGATTTTCTTGCTGAGAAGCAATCTTCCTCCTTGACTCTTGAGGCGAGATGAATGTAAATTTACTGTTATCTAAATGTCTCGTTTTTCTCCTCCATGTCTCCACAGCCTTTTCAAGTCCTGAGGGGTAGTTAGCAACTTGCGTATCCCTAGTGAAGAATTTTAGGGAGATCAACTGTACGTATAGCAGTTTGAGCTGTCAGCTTTATCCGAAAATTTAAATGTCACGATAAATTGTGAAACGAGAACCTTCGATTTAGATTTAGTCAGTATATATTATTCTCATACACTCACATATATATAAGCAAATTTTTCGCGCGACAAGGAAAATTCGGTGAATCGCGAGCTTGAACGTCACGTACTCTATCATATATTTGATAACCGTCGAGATGAAATGGGTCAAGAAAGAGGAATGCTTGACGTCTTATAACATCACTCCATAAGTAATTCGCCATTAAATGATGAATTATTTATATTTAAAGTAGTAACTACTTATTTGCACTGAATATTATTTCAGCGTGGCGTTTTATTTATTTGCACCATTAAAAATATTTCAAATTAGTTAGTTGAGTTTGAAATTTTTGTCACTGCCTACATTATCGGAGGATCACTAGTCGCGTATCAGATAGGATACGTTGTCGACAGGTGTCCTCGTAGACAATTTCAAACTCTTATATCGCAAATAATGCAATTGAATTCAAATATTTAAAGAGTGTGAAAATCTTTCTGTGGAAAAAAAGACGCTTTCGACTACGCTGGGATTCGAGCCCAGGTCTTTCGATTGCCGGTCGACTGCTCTAACCACTGAGCTACACAGGCGTCTGACATCTCCATCTCCACGGGAAGACGAGGACACCTGTCGACAACTTATCCTATCTGATACGTGACTAGAGATCCTCTGATAATGTTGGGAGTGACAAAAATTTCAAACTCAACTAATTAATTTGAAATCATTTACAGTCGCAAGGCAGAGCCACTTAGGCGATATAAGGAGATCTTCCTGTGAAGAAGGAGATGTCGGCCGCCTGTGTAGCTCAGTGGTTAGAGCAGTCGACCGGCAATCAGAAGACCTGGGCTCGAATCCCAACGCAGTCGAAAGCGTCTTTTTTTCCACAGAAAGATTTTAAAATTCCTTAAATATTAAAAATATTACTTTATATACGAGTTATACGCAATTTCATCAAGGGCCAAAAAAGGGCGTTGTGCGTTTCCCACTGCTACTTAAGCCTGGATCATCTCTAATTAAAAATCCCAACGGGATTCATAAATAAATTGTACTCGCTACGCTAAAAAAACGTACATTTTGCGACTATTAATAAAAATATTTATCAGAATAAATATTCTTTCGTCCACACACTAAATATTGATATTTTAAATAGGTGATAAAACATTGAAAGCGATCGATTGAATCGTTCTGGAGATACCGTGGGAACAGACTTTAAAAACGTGGTTATGAGAAAAACGCGTGTAAAATTTTAAGTATTGTTTACATGTAAACAAGAAAAATTTGTTTTCAATTTGCATAGTCATAGATTCCAGGACTCTATAAAATACCTTTTGCCTCATTTGCAGCTCCTACAGAAGCGATTTTCTGCAACTCGATTTTTTGAAATTTCTAATTGATCCTAACTCTTTAAAGAGTATAGAGTTTTTTTAAGCTCACTCCTATCTCATAAAGGATTATGGAAAGCAGTATAGTTGCATCGAGTGAGACACAGTTGTTCCCAGTGTACACATAATCATATAGAATAATTTATGCACCATGTCTGCATGTATTTGAAACTTTTGCAATTGCCTCTGTGCCACACTCATACAGACTTAATATTGCTTAAACTTTTCGCAAACTACACATGAAAAACTAGAATGTTAATTAGAACAGATTCAGCCCCTTGTAAAAAAGTATTGAAAGGAACCAGAATTTTGCTTTCAAAAGAACCAATTTTGTCGATAGAATGTATGGAAGAGAACCGATTTTCATTTATCAATCGTTCAAAACAATTTTTTCAATTGAAGATACTTGTATATCTTCTAAAGGTTTTTCCAATTAGAAGTTTCATTTTGAATAGCCCGCTATTTTAGTAGCTGTCATAATAAGAGGTGTCATTTTTTGACAGATGACAACTGAAAACTATGTCATTAATAAAAATGGAGTCATACACGCTTCAACAACGCATTGAAATTGTTGGAATTTACTACAAAAATGCATGAAAATGAACCTGAATTTCACCGAAAAATCATTATGAGCGATGAGTGTCATTTTCACCCTGGAGGCTACATTAATAAGCAGAATTGTCGCATTTGGGGCTCGGAAGATCCAAAAATGATTATTGAAAATCCTCTCTATCCACAACGTGTAACTTTTTGGTGCAGTTTTTGGGCAGGAGGGATCATTGGGCCTTATTTTTTTTTTTAAATGAAGCTGTAGCGGCTTTTTCAGTTGATGGATTGCGCTATTGAACCATGATTAATGAATTTTTATGGCCAAAATTAGAAGATATGGATGTGGACGATGTTTATTTCCAACAAGATGGCGCTACGTGCCACACAAGTAGCGAAACCATCGGTCTTTTGCGTGAAAAGTTTCCAAGCCGAGTGATTTCTCGAAACGGCGATTACAATTGGCCGCCGAGATCATGCGATGTAACACCTTTAGACTTTTTTCTTTGGGGTTACGTGAAATATAAGGTTTATGCTGATGCTCCTCAGTCAATTCAAGAACTCAATGAGAAAATTCGTGACGTTATCGACGAAATAGAGCCCCAAATGTGCGAAAATGTAATGGAAAATTTCATGAAGAGAGCATGGTCCTGCAAACGTAGCCGTGGAGGCCATATGAATGATATTATTTCTCACTATTAATGGTAAACCTTCCGCTATTGAATGAAATAAAAATCAAATGATTTTTCACAAAAAAACACGCGTTTTTCTTATAAATCAAAATGAAACCTCTAATTGGAAAACCCTTTATTACACAAGTTCACAAGGTTTTGGACCCAAGCAAGTAAAAGACGTTTTTGAAGTAATTTTAGTTGATGATCACGAATCAGCAGTCCGTTATTCCCGATCAGGTCAGGTTTTCGAGATAAATGGTTAAGCTATTTTTAGCGATTTTTGACAATGAAACGTCATTTTATTTCAAAACATACCTAAAATTCGAATTGAAGTTCAGTATAAGAGACCAACAGTAATCGTTGAGCATACCTTCATCCCAAAAACCTTGATAGTTTTTCTCGATTTTCTGAAAATTTTGGTGTAGCCGCTTTCCTTGTTCATCACTGGTATCGCCCAAGTTGTCAGGGAAGAAATCCACATGGGAATGAAGAAAGTGTATTGTTAACGACATTCGGACGCCCATTTTCGGTAATTCCTTGAAAGATCTCCGATAATTTGCCTGTAGTCGTCACTTTTTCATTTGCCGAGAAAGCTACAAACGACGCTCTTGAATGATGCCCATGCTGCTGCTTCTGTAACCGATAAACATTTGGTAAAGTTGTTGTCCTCAATCAATTTTCTAATATCTGGTCAATCCGACAAAAACTCCATCTTTAATTTTCGCATCGGAAATTTTGGGAAACAGCTTGATTAGATATTGGAACCCCAGCTCGTCTCGCTTGAATGCCTTAACAAAATTAACAAAATCTCAAAACCCCACCTGATGGTGGGAAACGAGAAACGGATTTGAATGCAGCAAGCAAAATAACATGAAAAAAAATTTTTGTCTTCTCGGGTCAAAAAAATTTTCGAAATGTATAAACCGGTGTTATTAATTGAGGGGCTATTCTAGTCATCAAATAAAATATATAAATACTTTTACTATTTATTTTTTCACAGTTTTCTTATTAATTTTTCAAGAATTAATAAAGAAATGTTTGTGTAAAAAAAAAAAAATTGAAAAAGTTTTGGTCCTTTTAATATGGTCGTTAGAAAAAGGATTGAGGCCATTGAAATAATTTTAAAGCACTCATTCATCTGAAACAGAAATAAAACCAATTTCCTTGATCAATAAGAATATCATTATAGCAAGTATCAAAAAGAAAAAAAATTTAATGGTGACGGCCTGAAAAAAAAATTAATTTTTCGCTATATTTTTTTCGAAGATTTTAATTTTTTTTAAATAGCAATAATAATAATTTTGCAATATCTGAGATATAGTAGGGACGATAGAGGGATATACATTATGTGAAAAAAGTACCAGGAATTGTTAAATAAAACCCTAAACTTTTATTTATTCATCAATATTTATTTTATCGCCTTTAAACGAGGCCCCATTTGATATAACACACATATACCAACATTTTTTCCAGTCTTTGAAACACTTTTTATAGGCCCTTTACGGTATGACCTTCAGCTCCTTCCACGAATTTTGTTTTATGGCTTCAATCGACTCACAATGGGTGTGTAAGGGCGGCAATTTTAGTTTCGGGAACAGAAAAGTCACGTGGGGACAGATCTAGTAAATACGGTGGTCGATCGATGGTATTTGTTGCGCATTTGGCCTTAAATTCGGTCACAACTGTCGCTCTATGCAATGGCGCATTATCGTCGCGTAAAATCCATGAGTTGTTCTTTCACAAAACTGGCCGTTTCTGACAGATTTTCTTAATCAAACACTTCAATACGGCCAAATAGTACGGGGTCTGTCCAGAAAGTAACGGGCCTACCTTTATATCTCCGCGCTGGCGTTATTCTTCATCATCGGGCGGGTGACATCCTTCAAAGTAATCCCCACTTGATGGAATAACACGGTTCCAGCGATGTTTCAACTTCTCGAAACAGTCCTGGTACTCACTTTTAGGGATGGCCTTGAATACGCTCATCACATTATTTTCAACCGTCGTTTTGTCATCGAATCGCTGTCCTTTGAGTGATTTTTTGAGTTTTGGAAACAGCCAAAAGTCACAGGGGGCTATGTGAGGACGAGATTTGATGAATGCGCTGGTGCGTTATCATGGTGAAGAAGCCAGTCACCGCACACACGCGAGTCATTCCTAAAATCTTATTCAAAATTTCCCAAACAGTAGTTTTCGGTATTCCGAGATCATCTTCTAGTTCACGAACAGTTAATCGACGATCACCTTCAATCGCAGGTCGCACCCGCTCAATATTATTCAATGTTTTTGTCGTCGAAAGTCAGCCAGAACGAGAATCACTATCAACAGAAGTGAGGCCTCCTTTGAAACGATTATACCAATCTTTTATTCGTATTTTTCTCATACACTCATTCCCAAAGGCCTTCTGCATCATCTGAATAGTTTCCGAACTCGTTTTTCTGAGTTGAAAACAAAATTTGATACAAATTCGTTGATCTTGTTTTTCAGTCATTTTTAACAATCACAAAATCAGCCGAACTCAAAAAAGGTAAGCAAAGACACGCTGCGCATGAACTATACGCCCGGCAGATGTCAGCAAGCAAGCGATAGGTTCGTGAGGCTTTACTGTTGACGTTCATGCCCCGCAGAGGTCGCTCAAACACTATAGTATGGCGCGGAGATATAAAGGTAGGCCCGATACTTTCCGGACAGACCTCGTATTATTTATTGTCCATCTATCTCTCTAGAACGAATTTGTGATGCAGCGAACCACGAATATTGAAGAAAACAATGATGATCACCTTGACTTTTGAGCAGCTTTGACGTGGTTTTTGGTTTTGGATCATATTTTATCCTCGATCGTGATGACTGCTGACCTGTTTGCATGTCAAACTCGTAGACCAATGTCTCGTCAACAATTATAATGCGTTGCATGAATGTGAGATCATAATTGGCGCGATCGAGCATGTCTAAAGATACCTGCTCATGGTACTGTTTTTGAAGAAAATTCAGCTCTTTTGGAACAAGCCGCGCGGCGACGCGTCTCATGCCCAAAATATCCAGCAAAATCGAACAGACTTTTTGAGATAAACTCTAAGATAAAGTTAAGATAAAAACTAAAGATAAGAAACTAAAGATAAAGTCTAAAGATACCTGCTCATGGTACTGTTTTTGAAGAAAATTCAGCTCTTTTGGAACAAGCCGCGCGGCGACGCGTCTCATGCCCAAAATATCCAGCAAAATCGAACAGACTTTTTGAGATAAACGCGATTAAAGTTTTCGAGCGTCCCTCTAAGGATAGGATGGGCGAGGCTTCAAAACGCACTAGCTCTTTGAATTTTCCTCCAATCGTCTTGAAATTTTGAGACAACATTCTCAAGATGTTCTACTTCAATACATAAAATTATTGAAAAAATGCATTTTTCAAAATTTCTGACTGCGTAGTCTGGTAACTTGGGTTGAAAAAATCGAAATTTTTTTTTTTTGCTCAATTCGAAAGTAATGAAGAAATTTCCAAAGAAATGAAGGCATATTATACGCCTCAGGCATAGAGGATTAATTTAAGTATGAGTTTACTTAAAAAAATATGTTGTTGAAACTTTAAACGCGTTTTTCCGGTCGGCCCGGGTTATAACATTTTTTTTATCTAACCGATTGATCTGAAATTTTAACTGCTCATTCTACACACTTGTAGTTCTCGCCGGAAGTAGAATGAATTTTTTTCACCCTTAACTTTCCATTTTACAACCCCTTTTGTACTAAAAAAGATGACTTTTTTTTAAAGTTCGAAATTTTGTTATTTTTCGATAAAATTTAACAATTGTAGTTCCTGCAAGAATGAAATATCTATAGATTAAGAATCATTCAAAATTTTTGATTTCAGATGTCCTCAAGAGTCTAAATCACCCGGGCTACCCACGCGCTTTTTTGTGAGGCGCCAACTTCAAATAACCATAACAATAATAATAAATTATGAAATTTCTTCAAACAAATATTTTTTCTATCCTTAAGATGTGAATAATAACATTTTAAAATTTCAAAACAATTTATTTTTTCTTTCCCAAAAAAAAAACGTTCCTGAAAAATAGGCATGAAAAACAGCGCGAGTTACCAGACTACTACCTTAAAGCAAACTCGTTGTTCAATAATTTTGTTCATTTTAAAATTCGTGTTGCACTACTGAAGTGGACTTATTCAACCAGCTGCTATAAAGAAACTGGTGGACATATCGCGCTCATTGTTGAGATAGTAATCAAGTACAGTGCTACTAACTTACAGAAAAAAATATTTTTTTAAAAATCAATATAGCGCGGGCCTTTTGAATTACAAATTCTTGGTACTTCTTTGACACAATGTATACTGAAGGTCCACACCAAAATTAAAGTCAATCGGTTGAATCGAACTCGAGATTTCATGTCAACCAGGTTGAAAAAAGTAGTTCCGAGAAAAACGCGTTTAAAGTTTTAAGTACAATTTCAGACAACCCCCACTATCTAAGTGGTAAAATGCCATGTTTTACTTATGTTATATTAATTCGCCATTCCTGTCTCGTAAAGGGTGCCTTCCTCGGCTTCGAAATGATTTTTTTCTGAAGCTTGTTCTTTCCTGCGAGCAGTTCTGGCTTCCTTAGAAGCTTCTGACTCTCGTAGCTCCGTCCGGGCGATACTATTCTGGTCTCGTTTATTGGCTTTTTACTCTCAGTTTTTTCTGTGCTACTTTTGAGGACACATTCTTAAGATTCTATACTTTAAGGTAGTTCGTTTACAAAAATTGGACCCCAAGCAAAAATAGATAATTTTGCTTTCAAGAATAGCAATATTATTATTGAAGGGCTAATTTGAAAGAGAAAAGATTATTTTCAATGAAAAAAATTTGAAACATAAAAAAATAATTTTATTAATAAATTTTATTTTTGCCTAAACTTACTTTCTTATCTTATCTTATCTTATCAACAACATGACCGTTTCCTATTTTTGAAATTGAATTAATTATTATCAAATACAGCAACTTGTTTATAAAAATTTTGTTTTTTTCTACTAGCGGGTTATAAAGTGGATTTTATTGCCCCGTGCGGGGCAAACAAATTCATTTTCTGACCCCCTAGTAGAAAAAAAATCGTGTGCGACATGGGAAAAACATTTATTTTACTCGTGTCGTTGTTACCCTCGCTTTGCTCGATCATCAAACTTCACACTCGCAAAATAAATTTTTTTTTCCCTAGTTGCACAATATACTATTTTATAATTTCAGCCATTAAAGAATTCATTTTCAAAAATTGGATACGGTCAACTTGTAGAGAATCTTTTTCCTATAAAAATGAACTGTGATTTATTAGAATCGCATCATTTTTAAAAATGTAGCTCGAAGCGATAAGAAAATAAGTTTGGGCAAAAATAAAATTTATTAATAAAATTATTTTCTTGTGTTTCAAATTTTTTTCATGAAAAATAATCTTTTCTCTTACAAATCAGCCCTTCAATAATAATATTGCTATTCTTGAAAGCAAAATTATCTATTTTTGACTGAGATATAATTTTTGTGAACGAACTACCTTAAGAAAATGCAAAAAAGAATCGATGGTTTGAATTTCTAGATAAGAATACCCCCTTAAGGATCAATACATGTTCAGAATATGAATTTTTTAAGATAAATTATATATTTTCATAATTGTCAGATTCAACCGATTTCAAATTCTTATATTCAACTATCTCATTGGACAATTTGAAGAAAAAAATATTTAAAAATTGTTAATCCCCTGTGAGCCCTAACCATTAGATTTATTATTTATCTGCTAAATGAATTCTTTATCGACTGTCGCAATCAAGATAATTTGAAATGATTGAAGTAACTTTTTTCTATTTACAGAGTAACCTGACAGATGGAGATGATCTATCCGAGGACGCCTTCTCACTGTTGTCGGTGCTTCTAGTTGGTTCGCTAAACTTTATAGATTTGACCAATTGCCTCTCGAAGTGGAAACTTTCCTCGAAAATTGATAAAAGCTATCTCACTTTATCAATTTCTTCTTGGATTTCCAGAAATTATTGCAGGGAGAAAAAGCTTTTTTGTACACATATTTAACGTTTGGGAAATCTCGAATTTCGAATCTAAAATCTAGATATAAAAAGTAATTTAGAATCTAATCGATAAGAGCGATTCCTTAGTCGTTACGATGTCCTCGTTTTGGTTACGAAAGCATGCACTTCGAGGGGCGCTGAACCATTTTCCCCGGCAGCGAGTCCATTTATTTTCTCCGGGCTTCAACCCGAACCGCTCGCAAACAGGTTTCCTGCTGTTTATCCTGATATTCCTGTCGGTTGCGGGAAACGTCTTGGTCTGCGTGGCGATATACACAGATCGAGGCCTCAGGAGGATTGGCAATTTGTTTCTGGCCTCCTTAGCAATAGCAGATCTCTTCGTGGGATGCCTGGTAATGACCTTTGCTGGAGTCAATGATCTTCTAGGATACTGGATTTTCGGTCCACGTTTCTGCGACACCTGGATCGCCTTCGATGTCATGTGCAGCACTGCCTCCATTCTTAATCTCTGCGCCATATCGCTCGATCGCTATATTCACATAAAGGATCCGCTGAGGTCAGTCTAGAAGAAACTGCTGATTTTTCACTCTCACGGCAGAATCTGGAATTGGCAGAACCAGATTGTTCAGTGAGAGACGCTAGTGAAATTTACTATTTTTATGAATTATTTTAAAGATATTTCATCAAAATAATAACTTTTCAATTTCGAGCTTTATTTCTTATTTTTTCTTTCTTATTCTTCTTATTTATACTTTATTATGATTCGAAAATTTTTCTTCATTAGGGCCATGAGTCAGACTCTAAAAACAGACTATTGACTGTGAAATCATTATTTTCACTATCAAAGGATTTTCTATTCAAAACTGGCATGAGAGGAAATCCTTTAGCGGTTAAAGGATTGTCGTTTCAAATGCTCCGCTTTTACCGTCAAAGTATTTCCTTTGGCCTGGAAATGAAATCCTTCGTCGTACAAAGGAAATATAATTTCGAGGATAAAAGAAATAAAATTGTATGATATAACGTGATAAGAAATGTATGCAAGCCCAACTTTGACAAATACGAATATTAAATCGATCAATTTCAATAATATAATAACGACCTCGCTTAGATTTCCGCTTAAAGAAATTTTAAAATACAACTGATCAAAACCAGGTCCATGAAGCTAGCACCTCCACAATCGGAATTACTCAATTTTTTTATATCAGAATTTTGGGTCTTTTTTGGGCTCCATTGCCGATTTTTGGGGTCCAATACTTTTTCCAAAAAATCAAATTTCGTGTGGAGGTGCTAGCTTGATGGAACCATGAAAACCATTATATTCATTGAAATTCAAGCACGCTTTTCAAAATTATTTTTAAAAAATGATGACCGATAACCCTTCAATGCCTAAAAGCATTAAAAATTAATAAATTTATAATACTTCGATTGTCAGAAGCAATAAAAAATGTGGTTATGCGGATAAAAATTGTTTATTTTTGGTGTACGTACATTCCAAAGTTTTTACGTCGCACTCTGGGATTCCTAATATTATAAAAACATCCATTTCCTTGTAGCATCCGCGTTAATTAATCGCGATGATAAAAGAATATGTCACGCAACACAAAAATTACTGGCGTATATTGCACTGTTTAGGGATTTTTTAAGAAAAAGGGATTTCTTTTCAGAGTCAAAAGAAATCGTTTATCGGTAAAACTAGTTTCGTTTTGCATTTTACAGATGAGTTTTTTTAAACAATGAAACGATTCTGTTCATAGAAAAAAGAAATCTGCTTAATTTCAATGGATGCATTCTGAAAGGGGCGTAATTTCACTATCAATAGACTTCTTTTTAGAGTGTCAATTGGACCACATGACTAAATTATCTATTAATTCGTTCATGTAAGATAACTTTTTTGATTTACAGAACATTTTTTTGGAAATTTTAGGAACGTAACAAAAAACCTACGAAATATAATTCTTTTGATGATATTTTTTGTAATAGAATTTTTCTCCATTGTTGCTTTTTACCAATTTCTTAAAAATATTTACAATTTCATGAATCATGGCTTATTTATTCGGGGAAAATATTACAGTTTGTACGAACATTCGTAATTTATGAACTGAACACAATTATAAAAAAATGTCTGGCCAGTTATTAATACATTTTTACAATTTATCATTTTTAACAAATGGGTTAAAAGCTGGGTTTAGTATCAGAATTTTTTCAGATTTCGTTGGAACCAAGTATCACGTTTTTTATACCAAGTTTTGGAGAAGTACGTTTAATTTATAAACAATCAGTTTGCATCAGGAAAATTTTTATATTCTTTTTCACTTTTCTATTTTTCTATAATTCAGCCAATGCATGAATATTTCAGTATAAATATTTAACATTATTCAAATGTTTGGGATTTTTCACCAGTGAATTTACAGGAAAAGAGGAACCCATGTGATTCAGAGGTACGACTCACGCCGAGTAAAAGTTTAATTTACATAAAACTGATTAATTACTCCTAGAAAAATTGCAGAAGACGTGAATCTCTAACTACATAAAAAGATAGTCAAAAAAATATGAGTGATAAATGCAATGCAAAAACAAAGTTTCAGAAAAGTTCTTTTTATGCGATATGAAAAAAAAAATCATAATTACATATTTATGTTAAAAGAGCACCTAATCAGTAATCCAAAATACTATTTTAGAACCGTTTCTACCTCTCCGGTGATTGCTACATGTTTGTCTCCAGATATGGTAGATGGGTGACAAGAAAGAAAGCAGCATTCAGCATCGCCTTGGTGTGGCTTTTAGCAGGTCTCATATCTTTTGTACCTATTAGTTTGGGTCTCCACAGGCCAGATCTGCCTCTTGTCTATAACGTTGGAGAGCAGGTAATATATATCCAATTATTTTATGAAATAATTATAAGCCAAGTAAATAGTCCGATAATCTATGAAACTTTGAAAACTCAATTTTCAATCATTTTCTTTATAGTTTATTCAAGATCCTTCTGACATTAAGATTCTGCTAAAAGAGCTGAATTTTTGGTATAATATGTAAGTGACTATTCTCTAACAAGATGTAAAATGTTACGGATACTCCCCTTCTATAAGGGTTAAAAGAAATTGTTAATCACAGTTTTCGGCTTCTATCTCGACAACGGAAGAAGATACGAGAAAATTATTCAAAAATCAATTGTAGGGAATACAATTGCACATTAAAAATATCCTATGTAAAATATCAATAGTTTAGCCGTGAGACGCGTTTAAAGTTTTAGGAATGAAAGAAGGAAAAAGTTTCGTGGCATAATGCATTTTTCTACGCCAATGGCCTGTGGGAAAAAGAGGGGGTGCATAAAAAGAAGAAAATGCGTTGCGTCACGAAACTTTTTCCTTCTTTCATCACTAAAACTTTAGACGCGTCTCACGGATAAACTATTCACATTAGACGAATTTCCCAAAGGGTACTTTTCATATGGAATTGTATTCTCTACAATTGTTATCTAAATTATTTTCCCGTATGTTTTTCCGTTTGTGAGATAAAAGCATAAAACAGCGAATTAAAAATTGTTTTTTTTTCTTTTAAAAGGAGTCGACCCGCAACACTTCACAAAGTGTTAATGAGTGGTATATTGAGGAAATAAATATTATTTTTGTTATTTAATATGTCAATTTTAAAATGAGAGTATTATTTCGAATGAATAATATTTGTGGCTGTTAGAATTGTTAACTTTAGGGTCCATGAATGATAAATTCGATTGATTCTGATATTTTAAATTTTATCTGAGCCCTGAAAATTAATCCAATGAATATTCACGAAAAATTATATTTTAAAGCGACAATCAATTTTGAGAATTTCTCTGTAAAGTAAAAAGAAAATATCATCTCATTTCTTGACTTTCATACACTTTTGTGGATCATTGAAATAATAAATGTAGAGAAATGTTAAAAGTATATAAACTTAAATCTAGATGTGATAGGCTTTTGAGATAAAGATAAAAGAATTTGGAAAAGTTTTCAGGTAAATTCAGGCAAAAGCTATTTTACAATCCATCAATTCAAATGAGATTAGCATTTTAAGAATTTTAAGAAAATTACTTCATAAGCTGAAACAAAGATTTTTTTACTCTAAATTTGAATTATATGAGATTTTACTAAAGAAATAACTCAGAAGAGTTATTACTCTTTCACTTCAAAGAATATGTCATTAAAAAACAGTGAAATTGTCATAGAAGTTAATCAGTAAAATTTGTTATACCGATTGAGTTTTACTATTCAATTTCATTAATAATTTCACTGCTTTTCAGTGAAATACAACTGATTGTCAATGAAATTTACACTGCGCTGGTAGAGGATTCGGATTGGATTTCATCCCCCGTCAGTCAGCGCCATTCCGCGCTATTCCGAAATTTACTGCTGAATCAATCTCTGCCATTCAGAATCAACATTTCATACCGACGCCATCCGTACTTACCGAAAAAGATCACATCAATCCGAATCAATTGTTTAAACCGAACCTAATCGTGATATCTGAATAAGTTTAAACAGAATCAATCTGAACTAACTTTTCAATCCAAATTGATCCGTCTGTTCCGTGATGTTCAAACCGAATCAATCCAAACCAACTTTTCTAATGGAACCAATTTGTTTCTAATTAAGCCAATCCTTGGTATCCGAAGAAGTTTAAGCCGAATCAATCCAAACCAACTTTTCTAGCTGAACCAATCGGTGCTACCCGAAGAAGTTCAATCCAAATCAATCAGAACTAACTTTTCAAACCAAATTAACCTGTTCATTCCAGGTAGTTCAAACCGAATCAATCCGAGCCAACTTTTTTTATTAAGCCAATCCATGCTATCTGAAGATGTTCAAAACGAATCAATCCAAACCAACGTTTCCCTTGGAAACAATTTGTTTCTAATTAATTCAATCCATGATATCCGAAGAAATTTAAGCCGAATCAATTCAACACTGTTAAAAATTTCTATTGTAATTTTACAATATACGTAATAGAAGTTTATTATTGGATCTATAACTTAATTCGTGCGGTTTGCTAAGAGATGGCGTAACTTGATTATTATTCCATCGTTCCAATATTCCGAACATGCGTTGGAAAGCTACTGTCATTGTGCGTATTTTTCAGGATATGTCATTCATTTGAAGCGTAAACAACAATATTTTTTTTCACTCAAATATGTCGAACTTTGTGCCTGAAAAATTGTTTTTGCGGGGATTTCTTCTTCATTACTTTAATATGAAGAAACCTGCTGCCGAAAGTCATCGTATTTTGGTGGAAGTTTATGGTGAACATGCTCTAGCTGAGCGAACGTGCCAAAAGTGGTTTGCACGATTTAAAAGTGGTGATTTTGACTTGGAAGACGAAGAACGTCCTAGGCAGCCAAAAACGTTTGAAGATGAAGAACTGGAAGCATTACTCGATGAAGATTGTTGCCAAACACAAGAAGAGCTCGCAGAATCTTTGGGAGTCACTCAAGCAGCCATTTCAAAACGTTTAAAAGCAGCCGGACGCATTTAAAAGCAAGGAAATTGGGTTCCACATGACCTCAAGCCGAAAGACGTTGAAAGGCGGTTTTGCATGTCCGAAATGATGCTGGAACGCCACAAAAAGAAGTCATTTTTGCATCGGATTGTTACTGGCGATGAAAAATGGATCCATTACGACAACCCCAAGCGCAAAAATCACATGTGAAACCCGGCCAACCAGCCAAATCAACGGCAAAGCCGAATATACATGGCACGAAGGTAATGCTCTGTATTTGGTGGGATAAGAAGGGTGTGCTGTATTATGAGCTGCTAAAACCAGGTGAAACCATCAATGGAGAATGCTATCGAACACAATTAATCCATTTGAAGAGAGCAATAGCGGAAAAACGCCCAGAATATGCGGCCAGACACGAGGCAATAATTTTCCATCGTGACAACGCTCGGCCCCATGTTGCTATTCCGGTTAAGAACTATTTGGAAAACAGTGGATGGGAAGTTTTACCCCGCCGGCCTTATAGCCCAGACCTCGTCCCTTCTGGCTACGATTTGTTCCGGTCGATGCAGAACCCCCTCACTGGAATACGGTTCACATCAGAACAGGATATCAAAAATTGGCTTGATTCATTCTTGGCCGCCAAGCCGGCGCAATTCTTTTGGGTTGGAATCCACAAATTGCCAGAAAGATGGGAAAAAGTCATAGCTTCAGATGGGCAATACTTTGAATAATACTATTATATATGTTTTTCTTAAATAAACGTTCAAATTTTGAAAAAAAAAACCGCACGAATTAAGTTATAGATCCAATACAAAAACGCAATGTAATTTTACAATACATAAAAGTGTATCTTTAAAGTACAGTGTTGTAAAATTACTGCAAATGTATTGTAATTTCACAACATCCAAAATATGTATATTCACGGAAAAAGATAGTTTAGTAAAATTTATAGAACTGTTTAAGAGTTGGCGGTACAGGCATTTACGGAACCGAGTTTTAGAAAAATCAAAGAACTTTTCAGAATAAAATGAAGAACATTCAATGATTTTTCCTGAATGTTTTGCATTTTATTCTGAAGAGTTCTTTAAATTTTCTAGAACTCTGTTCCGTAAATGCCTGTATCCCCAACTCTTAAACAGTTCTATAAACTTTACTAAACTATTTTTTTCCATGTTATAGAATATGTATTGTAATTTTAATATAAATGTATTGTGAAATTGCATTGCATTGCATAATAAACTTCCATTACATTTATTGTGAAAAATTTCGAGAAATATGCCTATGAAATTATTGATGTAAATGCTGTTTTAGGGATGGTATCTTGACATTACAGTATTGACAATAATTCATTTTTCTACCTACAACAAAATATATTTATATAATATTTATATAAATCGCACCTTATGAGGCGGACTCAAAGTGTGTTCAATAAAATAATTTTTAGCCCTCTCCTAATTGTAAAATTTTTTTCAATCGTAAATATGTTTCCAAGTCTAACACATATTTAGTCTTTCTATCTTAATTTTAATTCATTAAAGCAATAGAGATATCAGTTTAAAAATTTATTAGTTTCACTTGTTTGACTTTAAAATTAAATATACAAATTTAAAAATGTACTTTAAATTAGTAAAAAATTTAAGAATAATTATGATTCACAAGTTCGGAATTTGAAAAGGAATAAAATTTCAGAATCTAATTGAACTAGTATTGAAATTGGAATTTTCCAAATAAGAATAAGCAAATATTTAAAATAATTGTGCTTTAGTCGGCAGAGAGTTAACCACTAATTCAATTTGAGGTTATTGCATGGCATCGACTGCCTTTCGTTTTGAAGCAGAATGAGACAGAAATTTAGGAAAATTTCTTGATAGGAACTACCTATCCAGTTAAATAAATTAAACTTACCTTGTACATCCACTGTAAAAAATTCAGTTGAAAATTACCACGTAGAACAGGGGACATAAAATTATTAGTGATTAACGTGGTAATTTTACCAAAATGGTGTAAAAATAATTTGGAACGGTAAAATCACATGCAGACAGTAACATTCCCTTAATCTCACTTTCAATGCAGTATAATTTTACATTTCTTGTTGTAAAATTCAATTGACAATGTAAAATGGCCGGGATGAATTTCATTGCGCATGCGCTATATATATCATTTGTAAATTAACACTGACAGTAAACTGAGAAAAAAATGCTATTGAATCAAAAGCATTTCTTTCTAAAAGCATGTATATCATGGATTCAAATCAATATGCTATAGAATTATTAACATATTATAATATATATAAATAAGAATTTGAAACCTGCTGCTATTGCACGAGAGTTGGCTTTCTAGGTTATAGAAGTTATAGAATCACTGTTGCAGCGCCGGGCGTTAAAACAAAAATGCATCATGAAGCGTGGAATTATAAAATTCTGGTAGATTTACACTCAGTCTGCATTTTTACACTTTCATGGTAAAATAAATCGCAGTACGCATTGCGAATTTACTGACACGTTGTAAAATTACATTCAAATATATGTTACACTATGGTTGAAATTTACCATGTTTATCATGCGTAATTTTATGTCCCCTGATTCAAGTGGTAATATTAAACTTTCACTGCAAACTTCATACAAATACTGTGAAATCACACCGCTTATCGTTGCAAATTCACAATAGAGTCGTATTATTCCTACGTCAATCATAGTAAAATATTTTTTAATCGATTGGTAATTTTCAACTGAATTTTTTATAGTGTCGTTTTCAAATCTCAGTTAAAGATTTTTAACGGTTCCTTCTTAGCGAGAAACCATAAACAAAACACACTGACAACTCTCGATGACCGACGGTAGCGACACTCCGCAGCAGCGTGACACAACTTTCAACTTCACAATACGCGTATTGTAATCCCGAATTTCACTTAGAATTACATTAAAATTATTGTAAGTTCACTCTACAATACTCCGATTGTAATTTTACATTACAATTTGTACTGTAATGTATTGTAAAATCACAAACACTTCAAATCGAATCACTCTGAACCAACTTTTCTAATTGAACTTATCTGTGCTATCCGAAGAAGTTCAAAATGAATCAATCGAAACTAACTTTTTATACCGGTTGAAGCCATGCATCTCGAAGATTAAACAAAATGATTTCGGGCCCAAAACAAATCTAAATACTTTAATACTTTTTTAACGGGATTAGTTAGAGGCCTCCTCCCTTTAAGAAACCCCTAAACTTTTGTCATTCTGTATTATCTACTATTCTGAAATATTTTAGAATTATTATAAAAAATGTTGTCTCTCGGATTGATTGAATTGAAATTTTTCTACTGACTTCGGATTGCGCCGGCTTGAAACAGATTCGATTTCTTTGGATTTCTTTGAATTTTAGATTGAATATTCTCATCGTCGGGGAATGATTCGGAAAGAGATTTTGGAATAGGGTGAAATGAAACGGATAGAAATTTCTCCAATCTGAAATTTGCAGCAGGGTGGATTTCATCAGTGAAATCTAACTGATTAAAATTAAGAGAGTAATATGAACTTTGAATATGACATGACTACAGAAATTAAAATTTTCAGGAATATCCAACGTGTGCTCTAGACTTAGCACCAACCTACGCAGTGGTCTCATCTTGTATATCATTCTACTTTCCCTGCTTGGTGATGATCGGGATCTATTGCAGACTTTACTGCTATGCTCAAAAACACGTAAAAAGTATTAGGGCAGTAACAAAGTTACCCGAACCATCCTTGACAAAGAGCTTCCGTTCCAAGAGTGCTCGTTGCAAGTCTCCAAAGCCTCAGACGAAAACGAAGCCAACGACACCTTATCATGTATCCGATCATAAGGCAGCTATCACTGTGGGTGTTATCATGGGTGTCTTTCTGATATGCTGGGTACCCTTCTTCTGCGTCAATATCATTGCAGCATTCTGCAAGACTTGCATACCTGATAGAGCTTTTCAGGTAAATTTATTTCCCTGGTTTAGAATTTTTTCAAGCTTACAATACAAAAAGAAGGTATTAAGGCCATGTACTAACCGGGTGAAGTGAATAGATTTCTACTTTACCGACATTTCAGTTTGTGTAACCCTATTTTTATCAAAAATAATATAAGTAACTAAAAATGTGTATAATAAAATAAAATGCACTAACATAGGTCTGTCTGGTCATAAATGTTTATAATTATAAAAAAAAATGTCTTTGAAAAAAAGTAATTTTATAATTATGAACATTTATGACTAGACAGACCTATGTTAGTGCATTTTATTTTATTATACAAATTTTTGTTACTTATATTATTTTTGATAGAAATAGGGTTACACAAACTGAAATGCCGGTAAAGTAGAAATCTATTAATTTGACCTGGTTAGTACATGGTCATAAATGTTTATAATTATAAAAAAAAATTTCTTTGAAAAAAAGTAATTTTATAATTATGAACATTTTTGACTAGACAGACCTGTCTACAGAAGTGTCGCCTGTCGATTCGAATGAAACTTTGCAAATTTGTAGAGTTACACGTATTTTTTTATATCGGCGAAGGTTCAAGTTTAAGGCCATGAATCAATCGGACAACGTGACTAAATTATACATTTATTCGTTCATGTAAGATAACTTTTTTAATTTACAATGTAACTTTCTGATAATTTGGGAAACGTAGCTGTTTTGAGATGTGCAAGGTGCACGAAATCTTTGTGCAATAAGAAAGAAAAAATTTTAAAAACAACAAAAATCAGAACAAAAACAAAAACCTTCGCGTTGATAATTGTTGTTATATGACACTTGTAACATTTTGAATTTTATAATTTCGACCTCAAATTTCGATCCGGTGACATTGAAAATCCCTTAGAAGCTTTTTTGCTTTCCAATTACTCGATTGATTCCAGTGCAAACATAAAAACCATCCTTCACATATCAAGTGTGGGCGCCATTTTTGATCCGACATCTTGAATTTTGTAATTTTGACCTCAAATTTGGATTCAGCGACATTGAAAATCCCTAAAAGCATATATCAACTTTTAAATCCATCAACCGATTCCGATTAAAACGTGAAAACCACCCCTCAAGTGCGAAAGGCAAAGTTTCATTCGAATCAGCGAGTGTCATTTTGCATGTAAATAGAGTTACAGGAACTATAATGTCGATAAAGTAGGAATCTTTGGGTGATTAACGACCTTAAGAACTGCCTAGCTGGTTAAGTGCGGTGCAATTTCGTCTGGTACATCTCCGCGCCGTTCCATCATATTTGCATCGCCTTGAATAAAGTCGCTTCCCAGTGGGCACCCAGTGGGTAAAAAATCTAAAGACGTTCTAAGGATGTCTATAGGACATTTCTAGGACGCCTTTTGGCACATGTCCTTTGGTCGTCCTAAGAACGTTCTCAAGACGTTCAATAATTAACGTTCCAGAGATATCTTGTACTTTAAGGACATTTTTAGGATCTCTTTAGGACATTAGACATCTTTCGTACGTCAATTGGACTGACATTAGACGTCCTGGTAACGTCTAAAGAACATCTTTAGGATATCCAAGGTTTTGTGCCTACTAGGTTAAGGGGGTTTTCTTCAAAAAAGAGGTAGATATATAACTTTCATGTTGTCAAATTCTTTTAAGGAGATATTCTTGAATATCTAAACTATCGAAATATGAAGAAAAAAATTTTTTCAATTTTTTCAACTTTCTAGACTAGAATACCCCCTTAATGCCATGGATCAACCAGATCACGTGACTAAATTCCTACCTTACCAGCCTTTTCGATTTGTGCAAAAAAAATTGCGATTGTTTTTACCTTCATTTTTCTTGAAAAAGATATACATAATTTACATCGCAATCATAAAATGATATATAAAAAATATTTATATGAATGATAGTCAAGTACTGTTTTATCGACATGATGTATCAAATAATTTTACTGCCGATCCTTTTTCAAACTGCAAGTTTGACGAAACAAATTCTTAAAAAGTGCGATTAAATTCCATCGTATTCGCCCTGCTAAGGTTTCTAAGTAGAAACCGATAGACCTTGTTTTCCTGTTTGAATTGGTTTGCAATTTGCAACAGATAATGTGTTAGTTTCTGTTGATTTTTGTGAGGGTTTTTTTTATCTAATTTAGCAAATTCTAAATTAATAACACAGGCTTTGTTTCCCTGTTTAGATCTATATGAAATTTCCAATAGGCGCATTTAATTACCAACCAAGTGAAAGCGATAGATCCAAATAGAGATTCACAGAAATTCCAGTGGCGTAACTACTTCCAGGCTGGACATGTAGGTTGTCTGGGGTCCCATAACATCAGGGGCCCGCAAAAAGTCATATCCTTTGAAAAAAAATTCTGTTTTGACATTTTTTGCAGGATGTAATCATCTCTTGCTATATTTACGATATTTTAGATTGAATTTTGAATTTCAACTATGAGAGTAGTGCTGCAGTCGATGGTTTGGCAGCCTATATTGTCATATTTTTCGGATAAAAGGCCCCTTACCCTGACAAAGTGGCGAAAGTATCGAATTGAAATTCAATCCAAGTCAATCAGAACTATTCCGATTCATTCCAATATCTGTATCCGATCCAATGCGAATCATTCCGAACTAAACCGAAAAACGTTTTGTAACTCGTTTGCTGAAAGACGTTAAAAATCGATCAGACCTAATCCGATTTAATCCGATTTAATCCGAGGTAACTATCCGAATGAATCCGAAACCAAGTTTTCAATCAGAATCAATAAGAATCATTCCGACCTTGGATTCATTCGAATTGATTCTGATTGAAAATTCGGTTTGGTCCAATTCGACCTCGGATTAATTCGGATTGATCTGGATTGAAAACTTGGTTTCGGATTCATTCGAATTCATTCGGATTGATGTCTCGGAATTGATCGGATTAAGTCGGATTGATTTTCGCCGTTTTTCATCAAACGAGATACAAAACGTTTTTCGGATTGGTTCGGAATGATTCGCATTGTCTCGGATACAGATATCGGAGTGAATTGGAATAGTTCTGATGGACTCGGAATGGATTTCAGTCCGATACTTTCGCAAGGGCACTAAAAGAATATCTGGGGACCCCATTATCGTAGTTACGCCACTAAGAAATTCTATATATGGATCTATTGGACGATCAATCAAGGGGTGAAAAGGCTCGTTTAAATTAAATTTTTGATTTTGTATTGCTTGGTACAGTAACAAATCAGAAATAAAATACTTATTAAAACAAGCCAAAGTTGCTTATCAATTACTTTAATAAGCATTCCAACTAGAAATTAGTTGTTTACTGTTAATTTAAAAGCAAATAGTACTAATTTGTTTGGTAATCGAATGACAACTAAATAAATTAGTAAAACTTTAACTATTATTAAAAGCATCGACTAATTAGGTTACGCGATCAAGAAGAAAGTTTTAATTTCTCACCAAATTTGTTTACAGTAATGAATATTTTTGACTGAAATTTTGGGCCATTTCAAAGGACATATCAACGAAAGGTTGCAGACATTAAGGAGAAATTTGACATATAATCGAAAAAAGGTTAGTTGAAGTGACTATTTCCTTGATTTTTATAATTTAAAATATTTTTAATCGAGTTCTTTTAGTGAAAGTAAAGACAATTTTATCTCGAATAAAATTAACCATCAAACGTTTCAATTAGATAAAAATTATAAAATTTTTCATTTTACCACCTATAATCAAATTTTAGACATTTTCAGATAAAATGATTCCGAATAGAATAGATCTATAATTTTCATCCGATTTAAACTTTTGATGGCTCATTTTATTTGCAATGAAAGATTTCACACTTTCACTAAAAAACATGATAACTGAAAATTATATAAGAAAAAAACGAAGGAAATAGTCGATTGGACTAACTTTTTTTCTGACTGTCCATCCAATTCTTCCTTAATTCGTTTTAAATACCAACAAATTATTATGTCAGTATAACAGGGATTCTGATACTATTTCATTAAATACAACTGAACGCCAGAAGAGACTATATTTTCCAAAAGGTGTGTGTCTGTGTAGATATCTATGTAGTGGAGAAAGAGCTTATAAAACATCCATTGATTTCCTATTTTTGTGTCCCATTTTAGAAAATAATCCCTTAAAGTACCTTAAACCCACAAGTTCGTCCACTTTTCTCTCTCTTCGAGAAGTTTTTTTCTTCCCACTAAAAGCTTTAGTTAGAGCTCTGTTAAGTTCTTATAACTTAGGTGTGACAAATACGAATTTACAGCTTCGATGAGTGGAAGATCTATAAGTTATATAAGACTGCAAGGAGAATATTTTTCGAAATATTTCTAATAGTTGAAGGGGTTAGGCCACTCTAGAGGCAGACAAAAAGCGCCCTAGCGAAAGTATCGGATAGGAATTCATTCCGAGCCAATCAGAACTATACCGATTCATTCCGATATCTGTATCCGATCCAATGCGAATCATTCCGAACTAATCCGAAAAACGTTTTGTAACTCGTTTGATAAAAATCGGTAAACAATCGATCAGACCTAATCCAATTTAATCCGAGGTAACTATCCGAATGAATCTGAAACCAAGTTTTCAATCAGAATCAATCCGAATGAATTCAAGGTCGGAATGATTCCGATAAATTCTGATTGAAAATTTGGTTTCGGATCGGTTCGGATTCATTCGCATTGTTGCCTCGGATTAAATCGAATTAGGTCGGATCGATTTCTTACTGTTTTCATCAAACGAGATACAAAAGGTTTTTCGGATTGGTTCGTAATGATTCGCATTGGCTTGGATACAGATATCGGAATGAATCGGTATAGTTCTGATTGGCTCGGAATGAATTCCTATTCAATATTTTCGCCAGGGAGGCATATTTTGTGATTTTTTTTCACCGAAATCATGAGATAAATCGAGATTACAAACTAGGATTTTAATATACATGTAACTGACTGTACAAAACAATTTTTTTAAAGCGATAGATGTCAAAATGGCGATTCCTCCCATGGCACAATACCTTCCTTGAACGCTCCATGAAGTTCGGAAGGTTCCGTTAGAACGTTCAAGGAATGTTCCTGGAACTATGAAAATGTCCGGGTTTTTTGAACGTTCCAAAACTATGTTTTCTGAATGTTCTTATGGAAGGTTCCCTGGCGAAAGTATCGGATTGAAATTCATTCCGAATCAATCACAACTATTCTGATTCATTCCGATATTTGTATCTGAGCCAATACGAATCATTCCGAAAAATCAATCCGACTTAATCCGATTATTTGCGAGACATCCATCCGAATGAATCCGAAACAATCTGTAACCAAGTTTTCAATCCAGATCATTCCGAATCAATCCGCGCTTGGATTGATTCAAACCAAATTTTCAATCAGAATCAATCCGAATAAAACAAAAATTAATAAAATCCGAATCCAGATTGATTTTGATTGAAAATTCGAATTGGTTCGGATTGATCTGGATTGAAAACTTGGTTTCAGATTGGTTCGGATTTATTCGGATTGATGTCTCGGAAATAATCGGATTAATTCGGATTGATTTTTGACCGTTTTTCATCAAAGGAGATACAAAAGGTTTTTCGGATTGGTTCGGAATGATTCGTATTGGCTCGGAATGAATTTCAATCCGATACTTTTGCCAGGGAACATTCTGGGAAGACAAACAGCTCCTGTAATTTTTGAGTTATGATGAGTCACTAAAGTTTTTTCAATTGCACTTATAAATAGCTAGATAAGTACGTAGGATTTTATTTGATGTATTGATTTTTGCACGAATAGTGCACTTCTATTGTAAAAAAGTATAAAATTCCATACAAAATCGTCAGCAAATTCTTAATAAAAAAGGAACAATGCAATAAAATAAAACAAACCTACGTACTTCCTTGAGCAATGTAATTCTAACCATACAGTTCAAATTTCAAGTGAATGGGTTGAAATTTGTTTAAGTAATGTTTCCGGCCAGCTTGAAAATTGCAGTTTTGAGATAAACGCGGTTAAAGTATTAAGTAGTAGAAAATCATGATTATCATAATTATTTTGTACAGTCAATTACATGTATAATAAAAACCCTATTTTGTAATCTCGATCTATTTCATGGTTTCGCTGAAAAAAAATCACAAAATATGCCCATTTTTGTCTGCCTATAGAGTGGCATAACCCTTTAATTCGAAATATTCTATAAAAATTTGAAAATCAATCGTAATATCTAATTCTATACACGTAAAAACTTAGAATTATCAAGGAATTGGAATATGTATCTGGAAAACTGTAGGATTACGAAGAAATATTAATGAATTCATTTAATTTAATAATAAAATTATTTTGAAAGAAATATTTTGTTTGATTTTATAAAATTGTGGATTTAATATGTTTAAGTTGATAATTCTATGGTATTTCCAGAAGTAATCATTTAAAAAATAAATATGTCTTTTTCGAGTTTTCAATTCTAAAGACATTTTTGAAGACTCCGAACATTAAAATGAGATACAATACCAAATCCAAGTTCAGCCAAAAGTTTTGTTTCCTTATCATAAAAATTTAATAAATAACTTGAAATTTGATTAATTATGTAAAAAAACATCTGCTAGTCAGAAAAGTATATTTTCAGAGGTAAAAAAAGAAAATTGAATCACAAAGAGTTGATAGAATTTGCATTTTTTTCGTATATCAAGATAAATAAGAGGAATATATTTTTGGTTCTTGTTAGAAGACTCAAAAGTAATTTTTTTGAAGGTCACATTCCTTTAAATCTTTTCATTTGTCTTAAAATAAAACATTCAAGCTACTGTGATTCCTAAAATCCCCTTTTTTGATGCTGTTTATGTCGATCTTTCAGGTAATTTTTAGTAATAACTCGATATATTTATTAAACAACTAAATTTTGTGAATTGCCTGAAAATACTGATAAATATTTAATAAGTGTGTTATTTATCAGGTCCTCACCTGGTTAGGCTACAGCAATTCGGCCTTCAACCCGATTATCTATAGCATCTTCAACACTGAATTCAGAGAAGCATTCAAGCGAATTCTCACGAAAGGAGCAAGAGCACGAGGTAATCAGCCCTCGACTAGCGAATGTGGCGAATTTCGATCTGTAATTGTGCAAAAGCGAAACGGATCTATAGTCGAATGCAATATTAGTCCTAGATCAAGTGCTGACAGCTGCCAGGTCGGATCTATAGCTCAGAGACATCGGGACACCATCGTTAGCGCTATCTAATTAAAATCTGCTTCACCAAAGCAGTGAGTTATCATCATAATCAAGACAATCACAAGAGACTAGTTCAAGACATATCCAGAGTGGTTATAACACGATAAATCTCTGATAAATTGCAAAAGGAGAGTCGACGGAAAACAGAAGTAATCATAATTTGAGTATTTAATTCGAGAATAGAAGCTTTCGAGCTAAGAAAAGTAAGAAAATATCTTAAGAAGAGATGTATGAAAAGAGCAGCAAAGAGCGTATTAGAATTTATTAAAAGTCTAGAAAACTTAAAATGATAATTGAGCAATTGTAAATTCTACTGATATAAGTTATTTAAAAATAAATAAATCCTAAGACGCTTTTTACACTCTACATCTGTCCACAAAAATACAGGGTGAGGCAAGTAAAAAAGGCAACTTTTACTGTTGCTACAAATAATTCAATGAAAAATATGTGATTCTGTTTATCCTTATCAAATACATGTTCTTCCTACATTTTTTAGAGAAGTTACGTTGCTCCACTCTTACAGAGGCAAAAAGTATTTTGGTAAGATTCGCTTGCATCTCCCTGTATATAAAATGCCAAATTGTGAAAACACTTAGGCAAATATTTTTCAAGACTCAATCTACTTAATTAATTGATTAAATTATTAATTTTAAGACTTGAGTATTCGCAAATATGTGAGGTTTCACGCAATGCCGACAATGATCAAAAAGCATTTCTACAGTAATGTCTGTTATTTCGATATTGTTACTATGACTTAGAAGTTCACAGAATGTGTTCTTTGAAAACTTCATTTCTATTTTGTAAATAGTCATTTGTTTATTTTTCTATTTAGCAGTTTAGCTGGAAACGACAGTGATTAAGATAGTTCCAATCGGGGATGAAAAAGTTACAAGCTGATGATAAAAAATTTAAAAAAACTACGAATCCCGTTGAATTAAACTCGATCTTGTAAATCACATATCTGAACGAGAGGAAATTGAAAACTAATTGAGTCACTCGAAGATCCTCATTAGCTTTAATAACGTATACGACGTACCGACGAAAAGGCTCACGCTTTTCAAAGGTCTTTTGATTCATGAGAAATAAATTTCGACTCTTTTCGTTGGCTCGTTTGTACACTAAACAAAGTATATCCGTATGATCGTTCTCTGTAAATATTAAAATTAAGACTTCCACAAAGAGTATTAAACTATGAACACTTCCGTTACTTTTTTACTATTCTTATTTTCTCAAAAAATGTACAATCCTTAGCATAATGTCTCTCTTCTAAAGCTGAAGTTTCCAGATAGGCTGGACGTGCATGCTTCCAAGCTCGACATTCTAGAGGTACTTGGAGAAAATCGAGAAGATCGCTGGTAAGTTTTGGGATAATAGGATAGAGAATTAGAGCTGAAACTCTGGAGGCTTCTAACGTTAGAGAAATAACTGCTTTTAATTCATTCATAGCTGCCGGATCAGATGTTAATTTCCTCAATTTCCAGGGCTTGTGATGATCAAACATTTGATTTGCACTGTGCAAGGTTGTCATGACTGCATCGACGACATGGTGAATATGGAAACATTTATAATTATTTTCAGCAGTCATCTGTAAGGATTCCAAGTTCTGTTTAAGGTTAAGAGCTTGCTCGGATTTGAGAACGTCTACAAATAATTTTGGATCTGGAATCTCCTTTTCGGCATTGATTATATCACTTGTACATCTTCGAACTAAGTTGCCAAACGTGTCTGCTAAGTCTGCGTTTAAAATCAATCCTACAGTTCTTTCGCAAAAATCTGTAAATAAAAAATATCAGGGTAAAAGATAGGTAGAAAGCAAATTTTAATTCTAGCCCTTAAAATATCTTTTATAACTTAAAAAAATTCTTTGACTTATTTTACTTTTCTTTTTCTGTTACTTACTAGAGTCTTTATGTAAAACCGACTCTCTTAGAAGAAAGTATCGGAGACCCTCAGGAGAATACTGTGCAGCTGCGTCAAAAGGCGAAACGACGTTTTTGTTCGACTTGGACATCTTTTCGCCTTCTACAGTCCAGTGGGAGTGACACACTAAAGTTTTAGGAGGCTCGAGGCCAGCTGCTATCAAGAATGCTGGCCAGTACACTCCATGGAATTTTAAAATGTCTTTTCCAATAACCTAAGGAGTTATAAAAATCAAACTTTACAATGTTCCTTTTTCACAGGCTTTTATAGACAAAGTATTTTGTTGTCCAAAAATTTCGTAGCATTTTTAAAAAAAAATTAAAAATAAAAGTTTTAAATATAAAATCACATTTAATCACTAATATGAACACCGTCAATTTCGATAACCTTTTCTGCCATCGGCTAGGTCGCTCCATGGTTCCATCCTTCAAGATGTTCCTTCTTGTAGCGACAAACTGCTCCATGTGCATTTTCAAGGTGGCTACTGAAAAATAACCATCCGTTTCACCGTAAATTTTTCAAGTTATTAATAAAAATTCCATTAGGTTAAAAATCTGTGATCTTGTTTAATCTACAAAATGTTTCATGAAGGCTTATTGTAGAAGATTGAAGAAATGGCAGTGTCACCCTCCATATTAATATTATAAAAGATGCTGGTTTGCGATCAATGAGGGTCAAATATAAAGAAGAAAACTCTTCATAATGTCATAATTGTTGCGACGTTTCGTTGGCTATGGGTTTGCCAACCTCATCAGGCTTTATTAAATTAAAAAAAACACCAAATAGTAAAATTGTCACACACAAGAAAAATAAAAATTAAATTAACTTAATATCAAAAACATACACAAAATTATTAAATTTTACCTTTATAAAAGAAGGTTAAATCATAATGAGTAATGTCGAGAATATAAAATTATAATAAAAGTCATGATTTTACTAATAAAATGACGTGATGTCATGGAGTCGACGACACTTTGTCTACTAAATTATTAAATTCAGACGGTTAACTTTAAATATTGACAACAGTTATTGTAAACATAGAATTTGAAATGTAAACAGACATCAGCTGGAAAGCTATCATGAATTTAATCCATTAAGTAATGAAAAATAAATTCTATTCAAAGTAAATATGTCTTCTTTTTTATTTATACTAAATTTATTAAATTTTATATGCATCATCTCTGATGTTAATCTTTTCCGATAGTCAGAGACATAATCAACAATCTTGGTATTTTCCCAATCAAATTCATGGTTGAATTCCAATTGATGTTCACAGACTACGGATTCACTGTTTTTTTTATTTTTGTGTTCATTAATACGAACTCTTAATGCTCTCTTAGATTCACCAATATAAGTCGCAGGGCAATTTTTACAATTAAATTTGTACACAATATTAGTTTGTTCCCATTTGTTTGTGGAGTCTTTACCTAATTTTATTATTGATTTCAAAGTTTTGTTAACGACTGGGATAGTTGACATATTGTATTTTTTGAAAATATTAGACAATTTAGTGAAGTTTGTTACGTTGTATGGCAAACATACTTTTGGTTGATGTCTGTATAAATCTGACCGTTTTTTTTTATTTAGAGAATTTGGAGTGCTGTATTCAATTTTATTCATACGGATTTTTATATTTTATCGATAAAGCTATTTGGATAATCGTTGTTTAATAATATTTGTTTAAAAATCTTCAAATTGGCGTTATGAAACGTTTTGTGAGATAAAGATATCGCTCGGTCAACTAAGTTATAAACAATATTTTTTTTCTGACAAATTGGATGATTGGAAAAGTAATTAATTGTTCTATTTGATGAGGTAGGTTTTTGAAACCAATTAGAAATAATTTTCTTTTCTTTTATAATTAATGACAAGTCCAAAAAGTTAATTTGATTATTTTGTTGAACCTCAAAGGTGAATTGTAAGTTCTTATCTTGTGAATTAAAAATGTTTAAAACCAAGTCAATAAATTTCTTTTGTACACACAGAACAGTATCATCTACAAATATGTAATAAAATAAAGGAGAGCAATTATGTTTGTCTTTTAAAATTCGTAGGCAATCATTTTCCAAATCATCCATGACAATGTCTGCGAATAGAGGTGAAATTGGTGAACCCATTGGAGTGCCAAAAATTTGCAAATAAATATTATTATTATTAAAGGTAAAGTATGTGTTTTCGAAAAGAAATTTAGTACAATCTATAATTTCATCAAATGGAATTCTACAGTTATTATGAATAAGCTGACATCTTCGGTCTAAACTCTTTAGGACCAAATCACAGGGTACATTTGTGAATAATGAACTGACATCTAGTGAAAGCAGAACATGATTATCATCTACAACGAGATCTTCCAATTTCCTTTTAAGATCTAAACTGTCATTTAAATGTGATTTTCGGACTTTTATACTGTCTTTTAATTCATCATATAGTATTTTTGCTAAAAAATGAGTGGGACAATTTTACTATTTGGTGCTTTTTTAATTTAATAAAGCCTGATGAGGTTGGCAAGCCCATAGCCAATGAAACGTCGCAACAATTGTGACATTATGAAGTTTTCTTCTTTATATTTGAACCTCATTGATCGCAAACTAGCATCTTTTATATTATTGTAGAAGAGTTAGCCATAAAGGATTAGTTTAAATAAAATATTTAACAAATTACATTAGGTTGAGTTATAATTTTTTATAGAAGTTAACAATTATTACATTTTGTAAAAATGTTCAGATTTTAGTAAAAAAATTGTAGTTACTTGTAAATTTGGTTGTAGTTTTTAATGGCTTTTAATAATTTTTACCAAAAGAAAGTAATTAAATCTATTTTTCTTTGAAAAACTGTCAGTAAAACGAGCAATGAAATAAAAAAAGACATTGTATGTAATAATTGTTATTTATCGAAAAGTGATTTTTGAATAACTGGGAATATTTTCTGCCAATTTGAGTGTCTATCCTGATGTAACAAACCTCTAATAAATGTAAATTCTTTTGTTGAAGAAAATTTTGGAGACCAAAATAAATGTTAATAAATAGTATTTTTCATCCGAATTAATAAAATTGGTTTGTCCCTGTAGCCGTTTTGATAAAAGAACCCTCTTTCAATCCCAGCATATGCACAGCATACGTTTTCGAAATTAAAACATTAAACTTTAAAAAAGTACTGAATTTTCTTTCACGTTTTCCACATTGTTAGCTTTGTAAAACTCGACGTATATTAACGAGTGTATATAATGTTCATTAATTTGCGTATTTTAGAACACAGACTGCTACAAACATCTACTGAAACGCTACGAAATTTTTAGACAATTCAACAATATATCAGACTTACTTGCACAGAAGGAGGCCAAAACCTCTTGAAATTTTCATTTGGATATCCTAAAACTGTTAGGTAATTAATTAAGGCGTCCAACCATACATAAATGCTTTGGGAATCATCACCAGGAGTTTTTATACCCCATGGGACTCTGCTGACCGGTCTTGAAATACTAAGGTCTTTAAAAACATCCCTGTTTTCAACCCACTGCGACAAAATTTTGTGAAATTTTTCCGGTCTAACTACATTTTCTGCAAAATAATTTCCAATAGTTAAAGTAAATTCGTTTCTATAACAATACAAATAAATTAATTTTATGTACCATCTTTAAGCCAGTGTTTTAAATCATTCTGGAAAGCACTGAGACGAAATTTATAATTCTCTTCTTCAGTCCATTCAACAGGGTGACCGGATTCCAAAGATACTTTTACAGTTTCTCCCTTGGCATTTTTCTTTTCTGTTATTTCAGCGTCTGAAAGAAAAGCCTCGTCTGCTGTGCAGTACCACCCGCTATATTTTCCTGAATAAATGTACCCTCGCTCGTTTAATCTATTCTAAAATTATTATTTTATTTACACTATTCAAATCTGAAACACTTTCAGCTCCGTAGTTTAAGAATTTAATTTAATTACCCAAAAGTGATGAACCGCTTCTTGATGACGACTATCAGTCGTTCGAATAAAATCTGAATACCCTACGTGAAAAGTATCACACATATTTTTAAAAGACTGAGAAATTGTATCACAATATTTATCTGTGGCTAGCTTTTTCTCTTCTGCTGCTCGTTGAACTTTTGTTCCATGCTCATCAGTTCCTGTAGTTAAAATTGTTTTAAACCCTAACATGGAGTTAAACCTTGCTATCGTATCCGCCATAGTTGCGGTGTATAAATGTCCAATATGAGGAACTGTAAACAAAAATTAACTTTTCATATAAAATATATTTCTTTCAGATAAATAAAGTTAAAACTCCTATTGTAAAATGCAGCCTACCATTATTAACGTAAAAAATAGGAGTAGTGATATATTTATATTCGGCCGCAGAAGTTGAATAAGACCTAGAAATCTTTCTCTCAAAGTGATTAAATTTACACAAAGAAGAAACAAAACTCCGCGATGATCCAGCTGATTGTCTTACAGACACAGGAAAGATTACTAGAAAATAAAATAATAATAAAAAATAACTTTGTAATAACTGATTAAGATTTAAACAATATAATATGCATGATATTATTTCAAGTCTAAGTTAATTTCTAAATCTAATTATATTAGATGTGATTCAAAATAATAGCTAAAATCATAATCAAATAGTTGTTGTAGGTCCTTTGTAAATAAAACAAAAATGTATATGCATAAATTTATTGTACAATTAAAGCCTTTATGTACAAATTTAACTTCTTAGTATAATTATTTAAAAGACTAATTTTTCTTGTGAACTAATTTAGAGTCTGTATTTGCAGAAGTTAGAGAAATAGATTCTAATTGGGCGATAAGATCCATATGCTTAAACTCATTTGGTCTTTTTGTGAAAATTTCGAGCATTTTAATTCGTATAGGATCTTCTGAAGAATAGTACATCTGCAATTCGTTTGCTAAACACTGAGCTTCGTGAACTTGAATCGATTTGGTATCGAATTCCCCTCGCATTAAAACGATTCCTTTGCTATCCTTGAGTTCGCAGTAATGAATCATAGTTAAACATTCAGGAGCGTTTTCTTTGTGGGCCTGGTACCATAACAAAGGAGTCATGTGAACCTCTAATCCGTGGAACTGGACCATTATGAATTCGTAGCCCCTTTCTCTGGGTAAAGGTAGTAAAAATGTAGGAAATTGGCTTCCACGTTCAAAAAATTTGTCGAATTGTTCAGCAGTTAAAACTCCTGCAATGCAATCTTTTTGCTTATGGTACTCGTGCCAAATTTGGGTGATTTCATCCTTCGATTTGTCTTGGATCAACTCAATTTTCATTACACTGTTAAGATCTGCTTTTTCCTTTTGCAAACTTGGCTCCACAAATGGTTTTGCATCTGGCTGTTGGAAACTTCTTTCGCGGGCGCGTTTTTCTTTAACATTGAATTTTTTAATGTAGATTTGTGTAAAAACATGAAGCAAGAATGAATTTGATACTTTTATAGCATTGTTTTTGTAATAAAATCCACTTTGTGACCCGCTAGTAGAAGAATCAATTATTTTTAAAAGAACCTATACCACTATCATCGCTTTGCATGATAATAAAAGAAACATAAAGAATTTAAAAAGTATAAGTATTTATTTTAATATAATTTATTATATTATTTAAATATAAGTAAATAAGTTTAAATAAACTGCGTACATAATGAATACATGACAATGTATTATTTTCGCTAACCAGTTATTGGACAATTGAAAATATTATTATCTTGCAAAAACTTATTTTAGAAAAAATTGTTGTTAACCTATTAAGCAATTGTTTTATTAATTCCATGCGACCAACCACAGTAGGATCTCATGGGACTGTGCGAGATTAACAAATCGGGGAAAGTGTTGAGTCCTGTAAGTCCCGAAAGATATTTACAAAACAATTTACGATTCGCGAGTTATCGGCACAAAAGGAGAAGTCGAGTTGCGCAACTTCTAACCGCGAAACATTTTAGGCTGGTTGGTGGGACAATTAGGATAAGCAGGATAGTGAATTGTTAGGGTTAAGTCTCGCGGAGTTCAGTCGGTCCAGACCAACGAGGTCCTACTGTACAAGTCATTATTATCCTCAAGAAACTTAATCATGTTTTTAACTAATAACAAATTCAAGTTGCTCCAAAAAAAGTTTTGATAAAAATGTACAACAAAAATTAAGTTTACGTACCTTTCTCTTCCTGAATTTTTCTTTCTTTTTCACTAATTCTTTCCAAAAATTCTTCCGTATTAGTTTGTTGAAGCTTTGCAATTTTTTCTGCATATTTGTCAAAATATGGATTTTTACGCAAATCCTCCAGTACTTTTTCCAACCTCGGCCGGGTTGTCATGATGGACCTTTCTGATATTAATGACACAATTTGTCTATTTTTTATACATCCTAAACATCTAATATACTTAATATACGATAAAAATGCCACTGCCATTGATCATTTACCAAAAATGGAATAGTGTATGGTAGAATTAACACGTAAAGAGAAATCAGCGTTTTTTTCTCAACCCACGTGAGTCGCCATCTTGATTTTCCAACCTTACATAAATCACTAGTCGTTGAGTCTATCATTATTTTAAAATTCTTTTCTGATAAGAAAATGAATCCATTTTTATTCATTTCAGGATATTTAATAATTTTTCATGTGCTTATATAATCAATATAAAATATTTTGTAGCTAAATGTCTGCTAAATGTCACCTTTTTATAGGCCTTTCATATGTAGCACAAGGTTCCGGTCCATCTGTAAATCAGGAGCGGCACTATCAGTGTGTTTCGGAATCATTAGAGGTCTCTGACAAATTTCGAATCTTCACTTGTTCATTTTTTTCGATTCCATTATTTTTTTGTTTAATCGACTAACTTCATATTTCCGACACTATTCTTTACAATTTATATTTAAAAACAAAAGAATTGAGGGAAAGTAAAAGAAAATAGCAAAGGGGTGCTTCAAAATAAAATCATTGCTAATTATAACTAGCGAAATTGGACTTCTTTAAAAATAATTTAAATGGACAATTGATTTTTTTCATACATATTTTTATAGAAAAAAAATTTCCAATACTTTCTACGATTTTTTAAATACATATTCTGAATTATTCATTATTTATATAACTTCTGCATTCGGGGTTGAGTCGAGATTTAAAATATACGCACGTAGCAAAAACAATGTGTATAAAAGTTAGTTGATTTAAAAGTCTAATAGACATTTTGTTTAAAAATGAATAATTCACAGGTTATACATTTTTATAAGAAAATCATGTTTAAAAATGTTTTCATCATTTAACTTTTTGCATCATTTTTAAGCCTGACAGTAGATAAAGTTCATACGTCCCTGGCTCGACCAAGAAGAATCGATAAACGACGTCAGTCAAGCGCCATCTTGTCCCCCATAAATTTTCTTCTGAATCAGTAAATCTTTCATCGGACTCGAAGAACAAAGTCTTAAATTTTTTTTTAATTGCTTCCAATTCACTTTAATTAAAATCAAAAAGTCAAGAGTACAAGAAACTGATCGAATAGGAGTTGATTTGATCAGTGTGAGGCGACGTAACGTTTCCGCAACGTCAGTCGCTCGTGGCTCTAGCGAAGGGGAAAATGTCGGTGTGTTGGTGGGGTCCGTTGTGCTACTAGTGACTTTCGCCACCAATTTCTCCGCGTACCCAACATATTTTCAACCCCAGGGCAGAAAACCCTTTAGTGCAGATCTTGCCCTTAAAAACCTCCTAACGTAAAGCACTCAAACGGTGCTTGCAACCTGAAATTCGCTCCAAGATTTCGTGCGTGCTGTGCGAGTCTTGAAAGGGCAGTGTTTTGTGCGTGGCAGGCATAGAACGAAGAGGCACCAGGCAACATGTCGTTACTCGCAGCCATGGGCAAGAGCGAATTTATCGTTGGGGGGAAATACAGGCTCATGAGAAAAATCGGATCCGGCTCTTTTGGAGATATTTATCTGGGGATCAACATCTCTAATGGAGAGGTATGGAAAATTGAAATATATACCGTTTTTCGATCATTGCACCCCCCTTTTGTCCCAATTCACCTTCTCTGGGGCCCGTCTAACTGTCTCTTCTGGACTTTTATACTTTTTTGTCGGCCTCTTTGACCCCAAGCAAAATATAAATTTATTTCTGGTAGTTGTGAAATCCTACAGTTTTTTCTATATGGTGACTACCGTCAATGGGGAAATGAAAATCAATGGGTAAAAAATTGTGTCATAATTTCGGACTCTAATCAGGAAGTACATTATTTTTCTTATTTTTTGAGGTTGGGCAACGGGAAAGAAACTAGAGAAAGGGGACCAAGAGAAACTTCGTTGTTTGAAAATTTGTAGTGCTTTGTTGTCCAACTGGTGCGATGCAGGTATTACGAAACTTCAACTCGAGGTCGTAGGAAACCTCGGAACAGTCATTGTTGAAACCATTGCTTTCGAAATGACAGTATTTGTTTTCATAAGCTAATTTAGAAAATAAGTGAAAATTATGCTTGAGGTTTTTTGATAGACTTCAGATTTGAATTTTGAATTAAAAAAAAAAAACAATCTGAAATTTGGAACGGGTTCAAAATTAATAACGCTGATAGAAAATCGTGGAACGTTTTAATTTTTTCAGCCGTGAAAATAAAATGAAATTATGAAATCACAATCTAATTTTTTGAATACAAAGTGGGAATTAAAATGTAAGATAAAACTGTCATGCATTTTGATTAAATAGAGACAATTTTTTAAATTATTTTCTGAAATACAACAAACATTTATAATACTAACATTTAATATCTACAATTCACTACTTGGACGAAATTTTGGATATAGAGAATTTGGAATGTAAATTATAGTCTTAAGAGTGGAAAATTTAAGCAGGCTTATTCTCTTTTTCGTTTTAGGAAGTCGCGATAAAGATGGAAAACATTCGTGCTCGTCATCCACAGCTGCTGTACGAGTCCAAATTGTACAAAATTCTCCATGGGGGTATCGGGATACCTCATATACGCTGGTAATTGTTTTCAAAATTATTTGGTATAAATATCTTATATATAAAGCAATGATGATTTAGATCAATTTGTGACAGAATGATACTAATCTTGACGTTTTAAAAGACATCTTTTTGGAAGATTCATTTCATACGTTTTTAAAATTTCGTTTTACTTCAATTTTATTTTTTCTAAATTTCGACAAATTTTTTTATTTACCAGTATTAATTGACTTTCTTAGGAAATATAATATTTTTCATTTTCTTAAATTCTTATAGATTCGACTTTAGACTTGTTTATGCATTTTTAAAAAGGATTTGACATTTTTTAACGCATAAACACACTTTAAGATAATTTTCTTCAAGCTTTGAATTTATTTAAATATATTTAATTTGAAATTTGAAACATTGAATGTTGACTATTGTATGTCACATGACTCATTTATAACTACATATATATTATCGATACTCCATACTGTCAGATATTTATGTTAAACAACATTTATCCACATCGTGATATCGAAAAGATAAATTTCAATCCTCTTAGTTCTTATTGTTGGACGTGATTTTTTCGACTACTCGTTTCAATATCGTTATTTCCCGAAACTTCATCATTTAGAATTCTTTGAAACATGACTTTTTTGCATTAAGATTGCATTTAGATTGCATTTATATCTTGCATGCATTAAAAATATTTTAAAAATAGATAGAATTTTATGAGGATTCAAATTATATTCAAAGTCACAAATTAACGTAATTCATCTTGATCGGCTTTAATAATTTGTATTATTTAATGTCTTATGTTGGAATATTTGTAAGTGTATTGTAGATGGTGGGTAGGGTACTCTGCTTTAATAAAATTTTTAATTTAGGTATGGGCATGAACGCGAATACAATGTTCTTGTCATGGATCTGTTGGGTCCATCTTTGGAGGACTTGTTTACCTTTTGTTCTCGGAGATTCACAATCAAGACAGTCTTGATGCTTGCTGATCAGATGATCGGAAGGATTGAATATGTGCATTGTAAACATTTTATTCACAGAGACATAAAACCCGACAACTTCCTGATGGGCATTGGACGACACTGCAATAAGGTACACCTCCAACTTTGTTTATCAAACTATTACTATACAACTCTCAATCCACTTTAATTAGGTAAATTTGTTGAATTCTGTTTAAAGTTAGATTGAGTTAAATTCAAATTCCTTATTTAATTTTTGTTCCTAAAAGAAGGGAATAAACTTTGCAAACTTATATCTGATTATAAAATTACTTTCGAATTAAATAATTTGCCTGGGAAACGATTTTCAGAACGAATACGATGGTTTGACAAAACAATTGATTAAACCTTTCTCTCAAATGACTAATTATCTTTGATTTCAGTTGTTCTTGATTGACTTCGGTCTGGCTAAGAAGTTCAGAGACAGTCGCTCAAGAGCGCACATTTTATATAGAGAAGACAAAAATCTAACCGGAACAGCGAGGTATGCTTCCATCAATGCACATCTGGGAATTGAACAGAGTCGCAGAGACGACATGGAGTCTCTGGGATATGTGCTTATGTACTTCAACCGAGGAGCATTGCCCTGGCAAGGGCTCAAGGCTGCAACCAAGAAGCAAAAGTATGAAAAGATCAGCGAAAAAAAGATGTCCACACCAGTGGAGGTTTTGTGCAAGGTAAAATAAGATTTCTAATTTTAATTTTGAATTGATAATTCAAACAGAGGACTTCTAGATTTCGAAAATTGCTACAGGATAAAATAATGTTTAAACTTCAACCTTGAAATTCTTTATTGTAAAATATTTTTCCAAACAGGGTTTCCCAGCTGAATTCGCGATGTATCTGAACTACACGCGAGGCCTCCGTTTCGAGGAAAGTCCAGACTACATGTACCTTCGCCAACTGTTTCGAATTTTATTCCGCACGCTGAATCACCAATACGACTACACATTCGATTGGACGATGTTAAAGCAGAAGGCGGCAGTTGCTAGTATAAATGGCGGTGCATCAGCTAGCAATCACGCCACGACTGGACAAGGAACAGCAGGGCAAGGAGCAGTTTCAGGTCAAGCCCCTTCCCAACCGGCCCCCCAACCAGGTTCGTAAAGATTTCTGGTAATGCTTTTGACGCAGATTTTTATGAGAAAGTTTCAATACATACTCAAAACCAAATCAAGTCGATTTACTACCATCTGTTTTGTGATAGTAAATCGGAATCGAATATACTTTATTCACCTATAAAATTTCCTCGCGAAAAAGTACTGATTTCTAAATTATATATTATTGCGTAATAGAGGTGAATAAAGAACCGTCGTAACAGTTACAATCATCACTTGAAACTATTATCAGAATTGCGTATTATAAGAAACCTGTGCGAGGCTATAGGTGTAAGCCGTTAAGGAATATGCAGGTTACCGGAAGTAACTGATTCTAGACTACATACGTATGAGAAATATTATAGAAGGTCAATTTTTACACTTTAGTCGTTTCAAAAATTTTAAGTCTTCCTTTTTCGTCTTTTATTTAAATTTCAATGCAAGTTTGGTACTTTCTTTTCATGTTGTAGCTAGTATTTTATGTAACATCTTTGTTGTTTACTAAATCTTATTCTCTAACTTGCTAAAAAATGAAGTGGAACTAATTAATGAATTTAGTTAAATGATTTTATTAAAAGTTGAAATTTACTTTTGTTTTTGGTACTCATAAAGGGATTTTAAAGCTCGGCATAGCTCTCTAATTAATTGTCTTCACAATACCAATTCAGTACGAATGTGGTCTATACAATTTATTGTAATCAGTTTTGATGTACTACTGTACAAAATCCAATGCCTTTGATTCAATCTATCCCTTTTCGAGTATTTTATGTTTTGATTCTCCTTGGACTTTGTACAGACAAATGTAATTTGTCTGAAGCCGATTGGTTCTGTTCTTTAAGTGCAATAAAAAATCTCGGTTAGATGGATATTAAATGTAATAATGACGATCAATAAAATCTATTGATACCGCAAATATACTCTTGTAAAACACGTGCGTGAATAAACGTTACATGTACAGCAAAAATTGTTAATAAACCTTTAAACATCTGTAATCAATGTTTATCAATTGACTGTAGTTTTTATTGTCGTATATATTAAATTTCGGAAGATTCCTGGAATATGATAAAAGATTACAATATTTTAAATACAGTCAGCTGGTAACACAACAGTGAAGAAGTGGTCTGTCGATAAATCTTAATCGATTTTGTCGCTTCCGCTTGAAATGTATTTAAAATATTTAAAAATTTAATCACGATAGAACATCTATTCAATCGGACTGGCTCTTCAATTATAAGCGGAAGTGTCGCAATCGACCATAGGTGAAAATAAGTACGTGCTGTATAATCAAGTGGAAATTGTTTGGACTCGATTTCAAACAAACCACAAATTTCGTGTTATAATAAGTCAATATTAAAAGCGAGAAAATCAAGGATAGGTAAATAATAATGTTAACGAAATAGTTGTATATCAACAGATAACAGCACTTCATGTTCATGATAAATTAATCTTGGGCAGAAATATACTGATCACTGCTTCATTATAACGAACGAAAGTATCAATTAACTCTGCATTCTTCATGTTTGAACAAGGTGTCTACCAATGCCAATTTACTATTCGATTTTAAAATATCATTTCATTTTTTGACAAAACTTTATTGGAATTTCATTCAACTAAAATAATTGTGTTTCAATGAATTTACATTTTAAACTATTATGGACATAAATAGGATAGTTGTGCAAACAATACCATGATTATTGCGATCCTTAAAAGTAAAAATCACTTTTTTTCTCAACCAATCTATTCATGCTCATAATACTCCAATTTACAATTAACAAGAATTTCTTTCAACTCAAAAATACTAGAAATTTTTGTTGAATCTTAATTAGACAGACCGTTATCACTTCGTACATAATAATTTCCCAATAAAATCAGTCATTCATTTACATCCGTCTAATCGTTACTAATAATCGTGACTTCGAATTTCTTAAATGAAATTTGAAGTCACGATAAAGCTTCATAATCGCATAGTAATTGCACATAAATAATTTGAATCTATTAACCATGTCATCCTTTCCTACATTTATTAAATTACTAGATGGTGGTTATGAACTTAAAAACAGGGTAACTGGATGGGTACGCCAGAATACCGCAGTCATCAGCACCTCTAAGAACTAGAACTAAACGATTCTCAACCCTCTTGTAACTGCCACTGTCCCTGTCCTTCTCCAGTTTTGATTAGCTTGAAAAAACGAGAGAAAATTTTTAAAAGAGGTGCCCTGTATCTGATCTACTGTTAGCCTGTACCAAAGTACTTTTTTTTATCGTGAAAGAAGTTGTTTTCTGAAAGGATTCTCTGCAAATATTTTATATTAAATTTTGTTAAAGTTATCAAATTAGTATTTTTACTACTCTGCTTTACTTTTTTTTTTATTTATTGCATATTTGATACATTATAATTTCTCGTGGGTTATATTCAATGTAAAGATTAAAATTAAGAGTAATTCATTTTTTCAAGGTGTAAATAAGCTTTGGTATAGGCGAAAATTTTCAAATGATCTCTATTTGTACATTATCTTTTGATTCCTTTTTCTTGTATATTGTGTTTAATTAGAAAATTCCTTTCTCTTTTACACGTGCAAAAAAGAAAGTGTACGAAAAAAAATAAAGTTCTGTCCTTTTTAATTATATACTGTGAACCTAATTTCTTAAATTCAACCCTTTCGTGTCAAACTTATCATTTTTGGATACATTTCAGTTTTTATTTTTGGAAATAATTCGGTCAATTTTTTTCCGAAAATGGTTTTGGACCAAAAAAGTAGCAAGTTATTGTGTATAATTTTAAATTTGAATAAATACTATTTTTGACATTTAAAAAATACTTAAAATGTAAAAAAAGCACTTTTGTTGACGAGAACAAATTTGGACAGGAAAGGGTCAATTTCTTTGTTTAAATTTTAAATGATTTAGTTTTTTCAAAAGGTTCTCAGCTAAGTAACTTGGAAATTTTTTGGGATTTGTTACAGGAGCACACTAAATCTCTTAACAATGTGTGATAAGCACCAAACTTGAACGCGATCGCTTAAGTGTCTCACACACTATTCATACTCAACACCATCATCATCCGAAGAGTCAAATTAAACGACGCTCTAAGTCCGAAGCAATTGATCTCGATCGAATTGAGTAGAAAAAGAGAACAACCAAATTCTGAGAGCTTAGAGTCTCGGTTGATGGAACTTTTCGAATTGAAAACCAAGCGAAGTCAGAGGATGACTTTTATTATTAATCGTCATTATCTTCTTCATCACCGATTGTCGCTGAAGTAATGTCATCAGGAGTCCATATTGGCGAGTAATCTAAATTTGAAATGGTACACACTTTTCATAGAAAGAAAGAGAGACTTTGGAGTGTTCATAAAAGTGTGTCTGAACGTGGAATAACATTTTTATATTTACTCTCTTGATCCGAAGTGTGCTTGTGTGAGTAACTAAAAAACTCGCAAATCCTTAGACCAATTGTTAGGCGAATTCGGTTTACTCGATTATAGTGAATAAGATTAGTCTAATGTTTTTTCTTTCTTTTTTTATTCATTTTTTTCATAGTGACGATTATTACCTGACATTGTGGAGCACTCGAGGCGAATTCAATTTACAAACTAATTTTAAAAAGAATCTACAAATTAATGAAAAGGCAATTTACAAAACTATTAAATAAATAATTATAATAACAATGAAGTAAATTACTGTAGACTCTCTTTCTCTCTGTGTTGAATTTTATTCTGTAAAAAGATGCCCATTTCTGTACAGAAAATAATCGGAAATTCTTAGAGTTAATGACTCCTTTTTGTGAACTCAATCTTATTAAGGGATATTGGATAAATATTCAATACTTCATCTTTTGATTTAATGATTAATAATTTGTAAAAACTGAGTCCTTGATTCTCAGAATTTTTCTGATTAAAACGATAATTTTTGCGTAAAATTATTAGAGGAAATATACATTTCTCAAAAACTCTGTGTTTCTTCAAGAAGACTTTGAAGAGATGCAGACTGTAGATGTTTTGCCTGTGGCGATAAAAGAATAAAATCGCCGAAATACACAGAATGTAATGTCTGCAGTTGTCGACTGCAAATGAAAACCGTGATATGTCATATGCTGCCGGCTGCCGATGTAGCATTAAACCTTCATATTTTATACACACTGCGTATGTACTTTTAGTTTCGATTCTAGCAGCTAAGACTTCATATAAGCAAATAACCCACGAATGTTTGTTTCGTTTAATATACATATTATATTACATTAGTTTCTTTATCGCAAATTTCATTCGTCATTTTCATATTAGTCTACATTGTACAAGTCCGGTGGGGTTATTCTGTATTATCTAAGGGGATTAACCCTGCACATTATTAAAAAAAGGAGCGTCACATTAGTGCGAATTACAGAATGAAGTGTCGCCATTTTTTGTGCTTCGGGCATCTCGTTATAGAAAGATTAATGAGAAGCCTTAAATCGTTTTTTTGATTTACGAGGGCAGCATTGGTCGCAACTCGTAATCATACAAGAGACGAATGTTAAATAATGATACAGAAAAAAAAAGTAAAAAAAAATATTGAAACTATTTCTAAACTTGTAAGTTGATGAAATTGAGTGAGTGTGAATAATTACTAATCGGGTGCAAACGAGTATTCGAATTGTTGAACAAAAGAATAAATGAGTGAGCAAATGCTTGGTTGACTGTGCAATGTGTGAGGGTGAGCAAGTAAGTTAATTATTAATTAATTAATACACATGCACATGATACTATTCAATATATATTATATTACTATAAAGAATGTGACAGCAATTAAGATACGCGTTATTTCATAAATACTGAAAAATATTGCTCCCTTTGTCTCTATAAATAAAAGAAATTCAATACTATATTTTATGAATTTTTCTTCAATTTCCATCGTTATTCAGAATTTCTAAGTATACCTTTATAATTTCTAATTCATTTTTAAAAAATAATTATTGTCTTAAGAAGCTAATTTTATTTCATGAAAAGATGATATTCAAACAAATTTAATAATTTAAATATTTTATTCATAAACTGAAAAATATTTTTATTTATTACAGTTTTATTTTATAATTTTACGCAAATAGATACAAATAAATTCTAAAGAAACGTCAACATAAAATCTTTGCTTATTATTTTCTGCAAAGTTCGGAGGAACAAAATAATAATGATCTAAAAATGTAAGTTTTAATGGAAATTAAAATAACATTGTAAATATCCTTTCTTCATATAAATAAATACTGTTAATAATATAAATAAATTAGCTAGAGTGAAGTACATATTCGAATATAAAATTACGTTAGACGTTCGAAAATAGGGTAGAAAAATTGTAAATAATTAGATTTTTATATTCAAAAGCTTGATTATTATAGAATTTATCTACAAATTACTTATCTACAGAAAGCTTTCAGTAACATAGCAAGGTGTGAACTTTTCGTAATTCTTGTGGACCTACGACCAGTGACGTGGTTTTACCTGGGCCATTGTAAGGAAAATCAATTTCAGCAACAAGAGTTTTCTTCTTTTCATTCATAGCTGCCACCATTTCTCGACTTGGAAACACTGCAAAATTTGCCTCTGCTCTTCCCCCGAAAGTCCTCTTCACTACCTCTTCACGAATATCACTCTAAAATTTAAAAAATTTAATCAATTATTAAAGTTTATCGCTCAACATTGAAAAAATTTAATTAATGTTCTTAATCTTACTGCCAACTGATCGGCTCGTTGTTTTAAATCCTTTAGAACCAACTGACGTTGCAATAATTGATAGGCAGGCATTGCTTTTTCCAAAACTGGAGCTTCTCTAGTGATAAGTTTAGTGCGAGTCAAATCAGGAACCATTGGGAAAATCATAACATTGTTTATATCCTACAAAAACAAAATTACAATTTGGTTTTTTCTTATAGCACTAAATGAATTTTTTTATTGGTTTATATTGAATTACCCTAATGAGATCTAGTCTCCTCTTTCTCAATTCACGAAGTTTCGGATCCACATTTTTGGTATCGATAAGAGGCAACGGACTCAGCGAATCGAGTTTCTTTTTCATATCTTCAGCCAGAAATTTGCATTTCTGTTGATGTTCACTGCGCAAAGCTTCTTTAAGCGCCTTGATTTCATTCAATAAAAGTTGATCATCCTGTGTAGGAACTCCTGGTAAACTGGTATCCGACAGACTCCCAGGAACTCCTTCCGCTCCAGGTACCGTTTGTGTAGCTTTCTTTCCATAAGACTTAAGTTTTTCTTTCAACTGACCCTTTTCGGACTCTAAACTATCAATATCGGTTTGAAGATGGTCCATCGTTTCCTCAAATTCCTTTTCCTGAAAAGCCAAGTCACAGTTAATCGATTACAATGAAAATTAATAATTTTTATTTATACCCATATTTCAGTAGTTATGAATGCAATCGAAAGACCTGGGCTCGAATCCTAGCGCAGTCGAAAGCGTCTTTTTTTCCAGAGAAATATTTCAAATTCTTTAAATTATGAATGAATATTTTTCAAGTACTTTACCTTCCTTTTGAGTTGATTTTGCGCTTCCTCAAGTTTTCGTTTTAGCTTTTCGACATTCAATTCATATTCATGTTGCTGAGTAGCAATACGTTTCTCTGCCAACTCCTTTCTGAGAGTCATCTCTGATATTTCTTCTTGCTTCTCTCGTAAAGCGAGTCTCGCTTCACGTAGATCACTGTCTCTAGCTTCCAGTTTTCTGTAAATAAAGGATTAGTTGATAAATATTTAAAACATAAAATACATTTTGAAAATATTACCTGCTCAGAATTTTAGTCTCCTCGGCTTCTTTTTTTACTATTTGTGTACGAATCAAAATCGGATTTGTTGGTTCTCCACTTGCTGGTTGTTGCTGTGGGATGGCATTTCCAGAAATAGCCAATTCATTTTCGCACTCAGCCATTTTTTGGGCTAAGCTAGCAGCTGCTTGCTGTATTACTGTTAAGCTGGCCTTAATAGAAGCGACTGGTCCCAAATCCTCAGTATCATACACTTTTTCTGTCGAGGCTGCTGCCATTTCTTTCATTGTCTGAGCACTGAGTCCAGAGTCTAGATCTGAAATAGAAAACGAAAATTTTACTATTTAGAATCAGATAGTTTCATCCTTTACTGCCCTTATAAATACACCTTACCGCCATTGGCTGTGATGGCTTGGAGCGCATTTTTTAGAAAATCCTGTAGGGTTTTCATAATCTTCGTTCCATTTTGATAGCAAGTTGTCAATTGCTCCATCCAATCCTTGTCCAATCCTAAATTAGCTTCCGCTGGAGATGATGCAGACAAATGTTCGCGTGGAACTCTCCGCCTTGCAGATTTCAGATGTTGTTGGATAACTTCACAAGCAGTCTCTACATGTTGACATAATAATCCTGAAATAAAATAGTTTTATAAATTTCAATCCAATAATCCGAAATCAAATTAACTTTAATTTTTATTTTCAGAAACTTAACCTATATCGCCGCCTTCACCATCAATCAGAGTCTTAATAGCAGAAGCATCTGTGGTGATCGCTTCACAGCAACTGCCCAAAGTCCTTGTTCCATTAATTACCAACCGAGCCTGATTAACGAATCCATTGTCTCCGAATAATATTGAGAACATTGTTGAGAAGTACGAGCAACATTTCTCGACTGCATCCATTGGGAGATTTTCGTCCAGTTGGTCTCGTTTAGCTAACTCGATTAAATAATCCAGACATTTCTCCTGAGCTGCCATTTCTGGATATGCAGCTCCTGCTTTCAGCAACATTTCCGCGCTACAGTTATTCAGAGCTGATTCAAAGCAACCAAGAAATGTTTGTAGGGCATACATGTGAGTACATAGACGAGATCTGAAAGCGTACTGAGCCACAGAATGTCCTTTTACCACTACAGACCTGAAATTGAAATTAAGATTGCAATCTATGTATATAACCTTGAGATTAAATTAAAAGTAATATAGATTGAAGTAGAATTACCTGTCGATTTTTTCAATTTGCATATATTTATCCCGTACTTGTGAAACTAAAATTTCCGTTTTCTGAGTCATTCTTGGAATCAAAAGGAGGGTCAGGATCGCGTCATGGTCACCACCTCGAATCATAAACGCCGGTGGCATAAATGATAATAAGTACCGAACGTGACAACGTGCTTCCTCAGTTTCTAATCGTCTGAGTTCCAAATCCACAGCCTTCGTTTGTGCTCGAGTTTCCGCGAATGTCTTCTGGAAATCAAGGATGTCTGCCAATTGTTGTTCTGTACCTAAAAAATAGTTTGAAATGTTAACAACGAATTCCTCTTGTTTTGAAACTTGAACAATTCTCTACGGTATTTTAAGAAAATTCGTTGTACCTCTGGTTCCTGTTTTCGTGGACTCAGTACTTTGCACTCGCTGTTGAAGCTGCAAACACTGTTCTTGCAACTGATGTGTCAATTCTCGGAATTTTGCAATTGTAAGTTCGCGATCTGCTAAAGTTTCAAGGGCTGCATCCCTATGTCTCTGTGCGTCTCGTGCAGCTCCTAAAGCGAGGTCCAATTCCTCGCGAAGCTCCAGTTCTAATTCTTTAGACGACTCTGCGAGTTGATCTGACATGTCCTATTTTTAAAAAAAAGTAGTTTACGATTTCCATCTGAACCTTTATGACCAATATTACAAATGAAAGTTGATTAGAGCAACCTGTAAAGCTTCTAAATCTGAAACAGCTTCTTCTAATTCAGCGACTTTTTCTTCTAAAGCCATTTTTTTATCCCCCAGTAACTCAACCATTTCTTCTGCACCCAAAGCAGCATCGACCTGAATTTGTGTTTAAAAATATGAAAATTTGATGTTATCTTGAGATCTTTGAAAAATAATTAAGTTAAATTGAAAAATAAATTACCTGTTCTTGCAGGTCGGCTATTTGATGCTCCATCTCTTCGACCCTCGCCGACAACTTCTCTTTCGTACGACTCAATTCCATAATTTCAGATTTTTTCTGCTCCAGATCTTTTTGGAGCTTCTGGAATTCATGCTTTTCATGTGCAGAGAAATCTCTCATTCTCACGAGAGTTTCACGTAGTCTGGCGTTTTGTTGTTCCAACTGCTTGACTTCGAAGCTTGAAGTCCCGGTAGTCGAACCTCCTCCACCAATCTTTTAATTGAAATCATCAGTTAAAATTAATTAAATATTCATACAGTCACATTACAGGAACCTTTCACTACTATGTTTCGAGTAACGTCACACAAAGAAATTGGCATAATTATGATTACTTCAAAGAAGTTTTTTTAATGATTATTCACACCAGAGGATGGTATTATTAACTAATTTTTAATTAATTGTATATCTTCACTCATTACATTTTCCGTAGTTACATGTCTAATTAATTAATTTCCTTTCATCAACTTATTTTCATATTCTAATTTTTGAATTTCTGTTAACCGATCTTTTGAAATACAAATTAAATCCGATTGGTCTTCTGTCCCTTTCGATAAGATTATGAAATTCCCAGTGTTGTGCTTACGAAAATTTTGTCTTTTATTTTTTGCTAAAAACTGAAATATACTTGAGATATGGCTATATACAGATTTAAGAATTGAATAAAAACGTCGTTTGTTACCTTTTCCGACATTTCCGTGCGCAGTATTTCCAAATCCAAGGTCTGTTCTTCCAGCTTTTCCTTTAGTTGTTCCAGCTCTATTTGCAAGGTTTCTGCCTTCTCTTCTGCCATTTCCTTATCGAGAGTCGCCATTTCCACAGTTTCAGCAAGATCTGCCATTTCTTCTTGAAATTGTTCCCGAGCTATGTGAGCATCTCGAGCTTCTTGTTTCGCCCTTTGAAGATCTCGTTGCAAACTTGCCTTTGAAAAAGAAGGAAGACTTAGTACTCCTTAAAATAAATGTATAAGAAGAAGAAACATTGTAATGCTAAACTTACTTGACTCTCCATCACTTTACTTTTAAATTCAATTAATTGTTCTAACTGTAACTTTGTTTTCTCAAAATCTTTCAACCTCTCTTTGTCTTGCATTCGTTTCACTCGTAGCAGTTCAACTTTTTCATTAAGATCTCGAACCTATGTACATGAGTAAATTATATTAATTCCAGAATAAAGTTGACATTCATAACTGAGCTTTGTTGAAAATAAAATAAGTCATTTAGTAAAAATACCTGAGCTTTTAAATTCTCGTTCTCTTGTGTAATTTGCATGTGAGTAAGTTTTTCTTCCCCACAACTTGAAACTACTACTGAACTGGCCATGGACTGCCCAGGAACAAACTGTGGTTTTAAGGTTTCCACGAACCCAGTCTATGTTTAGAAAAAAAAAAGGTAAGACTTTTTATATTTTAATTAGTTATTGTTAGGTCAAACTATTCGTTAAAGTATGTCGGTGAAATTACTTCTACTGCTAACTATAACTGCAAATCTGTAATTTATTTCAGTTTTAGTGGATATCAGTAAAGAACTGAGGATACTTTCCATTTCAGGAAAATGTAATTTTGATTGGAACTGTATTTATTGTTAAATTTTTCAAATTGATTTTTTATGAATACTTAAGGTTTAGGAAAACTCATTTATTTTTATCAAGATTAAATTTTAGTTTAGTTTAAAAATAAAGCACAGTCCTAATCTAAGATGTTTTGAAGTATAAGACAACATATGTACACTCAACAGGGCTGAATATTATATTCATAATTATATCCTCAAATTTTTATAAATTTAATGTTTCTAAAATGTTGAAATGGAAACCAAAATCGATATTTTAGTTTTAAGCAAACTTTTGACTGCATTAACAATTTTATTTATAATTTGATATGTCTCATAAAATAAAACTAAATTAAGCCTCTGCAACACATAAAATTTTAAACTTTGCATACTTATAATTAAATTAATCAAAAACAAACTTATGCTTATCAAACGAACATTTCTTTTTAATATTGGGTGATCAAAATCATATTTTTTGAGACACCGGAATTAGTAGTAGTGCATTATGTACATTTTATAAAAGTTTTAGCTTTAACAAACCTGTTATAACTGTTTTAATAAGAGTTTCAATTTCTACTGAGCAATTTCAAGCACTTTGAAAAATCGATTTTTGATTTCAGTTCCCATTCCTACTAAAATATACTGTATTGATTCGGTGATTTAATTTAATTTATTTTTTATTTATTGATTTCCAATAAATTTGTCGATGCTAGAACTTGAGGCTGTTGAATCTTATGTTTGAAGTTTAAATGCATGAAATAGGATTATTCTCAGCCCTGAGAATTGAAAAAAAGAAGAAATACATTAACATTCATAGCTGGCAGTAATAAAAATACACCCGCTAACATTGCAAATAGGCAGATCAGTGTTCCATGTTGTATGTACACCCATGTGTATAAATATTTGTTAGAGTAGGGATTAGTCAGAATAGCAGACACCAAAAAGCTAATTGAAATTATCTATTAGTTCTAAGAAACGCAGGTCAACTCAATCAATGAATCAAGTGATAATTAATGAAACAGTGACACCAGATATGATTAAAATGAAGGTATGAATTTTAGACTATAATGCCTAATGATCCCAGAAACTTAAAAAATCTCTTATCGACAGGACTATAAAAATCATCTAAAGAACCAAATCGAAACTCTAAACTGGAGACCTTTTGGTTTTGTCTACGCATCGCAAAAATTAACCAAAGAAGCAAGTGATTAAAATGAAGATGATGATGAATGTTAAACTGTATCAGTTTGACATTAGCTAAAAGCTAATCAGGCGACACGTGATGTCGTTGATAACTATGAAGTAATGCGTTATGGAGTTAAGATGAACCATTTAGGACAAAGAGATAGTCGAGATCATATATGTGATAAAAAAAGTGAGACAGTACTTATTAATGAGTATTAATTACATCATTTTCATCTTGGCCCTTTGGCTTTTTGCCGGGAGGCGAACTCGTGCTAGGGGGCTTCTGAAACACGTACGTGCATTCCCATATAAATCCCATTGAAATTTGTAGAATCATTATCGTATCTTTAATCGAGGTGATAATCATATACGTGCCAAAAATTACATAAAAATTCAATTTCTGTTTCAATCAATTACATATAAACGTGCGACATGAATTTCTTTTAGAGAAATACAACATAAAAAACTATTAACGTCAGAAAAGGATTTCTGATTGTCATATTCCACTTGGAAATTGTTATTATTTTCTAGAAAGCTATTCTTTAAGTAAAAGAAAAGATATCATTTAACAATTCTTAATATAAAGAGAAAATAGAAGTATTTTAGAAGTTAAGGGTTGTTGCCAAAAAGTTGCAAAATCTGAATTATAGAACTTTCCGATTTTATTTTTATTAAGAAATGTATTATATTACCAACGAGAAATTTCAATGAATTATTACATACAATTATAAATTATAATAAAAATTATAAAATATCATACAATCTATGAACACACATATATGTAGATAAAAATCAAATTAATGACCTCTTGATTATTTTAGATTTTTTGGAGTAAGTTTTTTAAGCTCTGTCCTGAAATATGAGTATTATCCAAAAGAAGTGAAATTTTAAAGACAAATTTTTAAATATTTATTAACACTTTCAAATTTAAACAATTTATTTTTAATTATAATTTTAAGATGCTTCAATGGCATAGAAATGATTCATATTATTTTGTCCAAGTAGTGTATTATTAAAAAAAAATTAAATAATGTAAATAGATAAAATTTTGGCACTGAAGTTCTATAAATTTTCGACAATGATCTATAAACAGAAAATAAGTACGAATAAAAAAATAAATTGAATATAATTAGTCACTTTGAATTTTGTTAGGATAGTCTGTATTTTTAGGAGCTTCAAGTTTTTATATTCAAATTTTATGGTTTTTCATTTCTAAAAAATTCGTCCATATATATGTTTTTGGACTTATAAGTAAAGCATTTGCACTGAACAAAGGCTGCAACTTCTAGTTTTTAGGGTGTGGATGAATATTTTGAAATTAAATTAGAGGAATTGATTTTAACAATGAATTAAGTATTTTAATAGTTTACAAATTAGAAATAGAATAAATTTTAGATCTCCAAACTAAAAACTAGTCTGTATTTATAGACTCAAATTTCTCAAGATATTTATATTACTGTTTTTTGATAAAATGGTGTTTCTCAAATTTTGAAATTCTTTGAAATTATAGATATAGAAAATCTTCATCAAGGGTCTTTCAGGTGTAAAATGATTTAGACAAAAGTTGCAGCCTGTGCTTTGCAAATATTGCAAATTTTAACTTTATACATTTTTCAAAACTATGCTAAATTAATTAAAAATCAATTTTGGCAGCATTATAATTTACAACTTTAAAAATTAGTATAAGAATCACTATAAAGAAAAAAATATAACCATATTGAGCTTTTTGATCATAATTTTCCAGCTATAATAAAATAATACCTCAACAAACGAGGATCGTTTACTCGTTGTAGGTGCTGGAATATGAGATTCGCCAACATCTTTGCGTTCATATGTTGAAGTGCTTAAATTTTCAGTACTTGGGGCACTTAATTGAGTCCTGCTTCCGGCTAATGACAGCCGTGAACTGTGAAAAATAAAACCAAAATCAACTAACATGAACCTAAAAACAAAGACAACAACAAATTACACGATCAATACGCTAATTTTGCACAATTTTTATTTTGAATCTCATATTTTATTTGTATAGAAAAGATTATTAAAAATGAATAGTTTACAAAGTTTAAGATGATCTTTAAATCAAAAATATTTAAAGATCTCGCGAATTTTAATAAAGATCATGGCCAGATAGTGCAGAAGCAATTTTTCAAAGATTATAAAAGACATAAAGCATTGCTATACATAAATTTTGTGTCCATTTGCAGAATAGTTATAATTCACAAATCAAAACACTTATTTATTTAACAAATTCGAATTTTGAAGAATTCTTTAGATTAAATTAATTATTACATGCAAAAGTAGTATGCAAAATTCAGTTGATATTTTTTATCTTTCGGTTTAGATTGCATAATTACATATCTATCCGTTTTACAGTAAAGCATTTCACCAGGATGTCGACTCTGAAATTAGCTCTAAACAAAATGTAATATATGCAATTGAGTGGCCTTATATCAAAGACGGATATCTGTCGCCAAAATCTGAACTTAGTTAGCAGTGGATTCTTATTGGATTTTTCTCGCTGTTTTCAATGCTGAAATCGGTTTCTATAAAAAAAAAAAACAACAGATGTCCGTCTATGATATGAGGCCACTCAATTCATTAAAAATGTAGATGTTTTCAGGTAAAACTTTAATTTTAAATAAACATTCGAAAACATTCGAACTATATAAATACTTTAGTAAAAAACTTGGCCTATCTTTTAGATTTTATAGAGTCGACATTCGTCAACGATATAGAAAACAGGTGACATAAAAAAAATAAAAGCTCGTGATACTTGAATTACAAAAAGCACAGGAAGCGCGAACTTGTACCTAGAATACTTAAGTCTGGCATTCTTACCCAGATAGTTTGTCAGTTTGCTGACGAATAACTTGCGCTGGGGATGTTTTTCTTCTAACACTATTAAGAGCAGCGTACAGGTGTTAAGATTTTATTAATTGAACCATTCTAACTATCAATATTTTAGTGGAATTAATAACATAATTATGACACAGTAATTTTTATAATTCAACACTTTTTTAGTTTAATAAAACCTTGTTCAAAATCTTAATTTGTTTCAATTGTTAATTTAAGAATCATTGTGAAAACTTACGCAGTAGGCTCATTCCTTCTTCGAATGCTGATGCTAGCGTAAAAATATTTAACAGATATATCCAATAATGTATAATATTTCTTTAGATTGTATTTTACGTTTTCCAAGCTTTAAAAATTTTATCAAGCTGGAATAGGTCAAGAAAAAAGTTTCATGTCAAGTTTGTATAGGAAACTTCTTTCTTGTTTAGAAGTCAAATCAGTAAAGATTTTTTCAGTGATTTTTATTTACCTATTAAGACGACTTCTGGCCCTCGCAGCTCCAGTGTCATCAGGAGTTGTGGCACTACTTCCTGCTGATAAAGGACTGACTGGGTCTGTTCTATTCCCAGACTCATCCAGTAAGATGATTTGAGACTGCCGCACGAACATTCCATGATTCTCGGTACACTGATAACAATATTTGATATTAAGCAAATTCTTAAAGTGTATTAAAAGAAAAAGAAGCCAGAAGAAAAACAATAAATAAAAATATCAATAATCATCCTCATTTTGGTTGTAGGTTAATTTATGGTGATTATTAAAAGTTTACCTTACAGTGAGATTTTGCGATTTAATTTATCAGAAAAAGAAATTTAAAAAGTGCATACAATTTTTTATTCAAAAAATGTACTCACTTTACAAATATCTGTATATTTTTTTAACGGTTTACTATCTAGAAGATATTTATTTTTATATATGTGTAAACCAAGTGAAAGTTAACCTATGATAAATAAAATACAATCTACATTTGAAAATGATGGAGACAGAAAACGGTCAGAATAAAAATGACTCAAAATGTAGTTTCAAAGGTAAATGATCTAAGATAAGGAAATAGGATTCATAAAACGACTATTTTCATTTTTTAGACTTAAAAATCAATGTTTACAATCTGTCAAAGCGTCAGAAACAAACACCGCTCTAGAAACCCAACTCGTCAATCCAATGTCAATAATCATACAAATAAAATTCAAACATTCTTTATAAGAGGGCTTTCTTCTCAATGCGGTGATAAAAGTTATTATCATTAATATTCACCTTAAAATAAACCTGCCCTTTAATAGTTCCATTGTTCTTTCCTTTTGGTTCGTCAAGAATCACTCCAATCCATTTTCCGGATGCAAACGAAGGATGGCCAATATATGCAATCACTCCCTGACATTCTTTACCGGAGACTTCTACCCTTTGACCAACCTTATATGACATTTTTAAATGCTAATTTCGATTATTTACTTATTAAACAGAAATTTTATGAAAATTTACCACACTAATCCAGCTGATGTCTTGACAGCTCATTAGTGTTATTTATTACCATCAGGTGGCACTGCCTTGCGTTCATATGATTGGTCCGTTTGCTTCTAAAGTTGTTAGTTTTATATGAACCCGGGAAGTTTAAGAGATAATTTTTTTGGTCTAAATTGTCTAAATGATATTTACACTCCTGATTAAAAACCCGATAAATTTGAAATTGGATGTAAGGTGAAAGAATTTCCAATTCAAACTGTAAACCTTACGTGCAGAGTTGTTCAATCATTTACAGTTATGTCACGCAGATTACCTTATATGTACGTTACCAGAGATTTTTAATTTACCATTCTGTTACTATTTATTCTAAATAAAAAATTTAAAATTCATTAACCTTGAATTATACGTAAATTATTTTTGTTTCTTTGGGATTCAGAAGGTTTTTTACTGCTGATATTCATTTTTTAATTCACTCATTGCGTTACATTTACTTTGGGCATATTTCAACGTCCCAACGTAAGAAGCAGGTTTTAAATGTAATCAAATGTTGACCAAACAATTGGTAAAATATTTTCTAAAATATAATAAATTTTGTTGTGCAAGCGTGAATAGGCTAGCACTCAAATTTTGAAAATTCAATATTTTTTGGTTTCTGCACTCAAACGTCAAAATTTTATTTGCCAAAGTGAGCAAACATAAGTTTGAAGCTATTTAAAATTAGACGCTAGAATTATGGTGAGAAAAAAAATTCTATGAAATTGAGAAACATTAGTTGACTAAATTCAAGCTTTTCATGCCTATAATTTATTAAGTTAATACGGTTGTTAGATAGAAGGATATTTATATATTTTATTTTAATCTACATTTCGCGCGAAATCCGAAATGCGCGCGCATTATCAATGGCCACGGGTCTGTACAATAAACGTACGTCCGTTTTTAGCTGAATGTAGTATTTTTGCAGTTTCAGGTAAAATTTGACTATAAAATCAAGCAAAATCGGATTCCAGTGAAAGTGGAAATTAGTGATTGTCTCGGAGAACATTTTATTAACCATATCTTATCACCTCTTCCACGACGAAGCTCAAAATGCCCCTGGTAAGTGCTTCCTGTTTCTCTAGAATTTGTCATTCTAACTGTAAATTTTTTCAACCCTCAAGAAAAATTTACATTTTGAAATGCCCTTTTTTTCTAATCACAAATAATATTTAAAAATGAAACTATTTTCTAAATAATATTTACTTTTTTTTTCTAATACAAGTGAAATGCGTGGGTGCGGTTTTGTGGTTAGTTTTACTACAGCGTGTATAAGTTTAGTATTCATCAAGTATTTATATTTCTTGGTATTAGCTGCTTATTATTTTAAATGTAGTTTTTATTTAAAAGATGATATTTTACGATTGATCTATTTATCAAACAATTCCATTAAACAATAAGAAGGACAATGATGCATATTCTCGTCACAGTATAAATAATTTCGTGTTGTCGATGATTCAGAATATTGAGATTTTGATGCTTTATGGGTGAAGTTGTAATTGTTAATTGGATTTATCATTTCCGTGTTAGCTAAGAAGTTAATGATAATTAATATAATGTACAATCATTTATAAGATATTTATTTTATTAAGCTTGGATTGATATTTTGTTGAACTGTTATTTCTTTTTACCAAAGGGGATTTTTTCAGTAAAAACTACTGTATTTTCTAATAAAATAATTTGAATCACAATATGAATATATTCAACCTTATTTAACGTCTTATGACGTTATCGATACATTACAAAGATTTCATAATACTCTTTCATTTTAAATCTTGGTATTTTTTTACTGTCTTTAAAACTTAAAGAAAAATTACTCAATATTTCTACAATTTTTCTAATTGAAAGTTTCAAAAATTTAATTTTTCTTGTGTTTCAGGTGAGTCTGTTTTATGATAAATTTTGAAGTCACGGTAACAAATGGTAGAAATATTATTTGATATAGATTAGTATATTTGACAAAAATTATATGTAATTACGAAATTGAAAATTTTAAATCCGAAAGATGTAAATGGATTTCTTAATTGAATAATAACGGTCCGAGTAGAAAATTAATGATTTAATCCTATATTTCTGTGATTTGTTCACCATCTCATCCTTCTTACCATTGCGATTTGCTTTCAAATTCAAGTATATATCAAAATTAACGATTCATTAATTATCAATTCACATAATTTATCCACTTTTTACGTTTAATCTTATCAATATTGATTTCATTTCGGATTCAGAAGGAATTTGAAAATCATCAGTCCAAGATTGGAATTCAGACAAAATATCAACTTCTTTCCTAAATCAGTAGCTTAACGAATCTACTATAAATTAGGGTGTTCTATTATTAAATTCATACATTAGAACATACGTGGCTCCAACATGAATTCTTAGAACAATTTCATTTTCACTTCATGAGATGGCATCTACAGCAGTTTCTTGGAGATGATTATTTATTTTGAAACAGACCTGACAAGTAAGATAATTAAGATTAACTTCTTTTTGCAATAGCTTGCACAGAATTCTATTTTTTAATTTTAACAGTTTTTACACTCCAAGTATCTATTATTTATAGTTTTCCATCAATCATTTCGTTTAATGTGTTTATTTGTAGGTTTTGTAGTTAATTAAAGCTTTGTTTAGAGAAACTCTGTCATCCATTAAATAGTCGTTGAGTAAAATATGACAAATATATTTGAATCTACTGTCATGGTATATTTCTGCACTCAAGGGGAATAAAAACTGGTATAGTTTATGTACTTTTACTCTTAAAAAATCAGGCATTTGTTTCTCAGCTATTTCCTTAATCGCATTATCTGCAATACATTTTCCCTATTGAATTTATTCCGATCTGCGAATCGGTAACTATTCTAAATTGTTGAGTTAGTGTTAAATCCTTCAATTTTGACATTTGTAAATCATATAAATTTAAGGATTATGAATTTAAATTAATATCCCCTCTATAGTATGTGATTTGGTCGAGTTTTTTGTCTAATATTTAAAAAAAGTATAATTTCTGCTTACAATTAGAAAAATATTCACGGAGAAAAAAAATTGTTGTGTTTTAAGGGGGGAAGTACCTTTAGAGGACGAATAAAAAGGTCTTTTTGCAACTGATTTGTAAGGAAATGAAGACAGTTCTTTTTAAATCAGTATAATATTTATTTTAGGCGATGTTTGAGGTTGAAAAAAAACATATTCTACAAAAGTGAAAGTTGAAAATTAACAAATTTTTCAAGGATCTTAAAAGCCATGTCGTCGCTGACGTCGTAAATTGCGTAAACGATGCTGGCTGCAATTTTCATCTGAAATCAACAAACCAAACATTTTCTTACTCGAGAGGGTTTTTTTTAGTAGATAGACTAAAATATTTGCGAAATTCGAAAATTAACCCTTCAAAATAGGCTCAAAAAAAAAAATTACGATTTTGACGAAAAATTTCGTTGTACTTCCAGTCAAAAATGGTCCCAAAATAATTTGTTTTTTTAATCTTTAGTCTATATAGAACAGTTTTTATGCTCTTTAAAATGAATGCTAAATGATGAAAATCGCTTCACTAGTTTTTTTATTATCACTTACGCAATTTTAAAAAACATGGTTTCGAGAAAAGGCCGTTTAAAGTTTGTGGTCAAGAGAAAAAGAACTTACTAAAGGGAGATGTAAAGGGAGATACTAAAGATCTCTTCCAAAATTTGGAGAATTAGCTTTTGAAACTTTAACATGATATTCTTAGGCGATATATCTATCGATTAAAACAATAAAAAAAAATCGATTTTTTGAAGTGTCTAAACGTACTTCCCCCCTTAACCAACCAGATTGTTGATATAGAACTGACAAAACTTTTTTGCTTTCCCAACAAATTTTCAGTTTTCCCAATAAACCTATTTGTTGAACCAACAAAAGAGTTTGTTATTGCTTTTTGCTTGACAAAACTTTTTGTAAGGAGAACCAAAATTTTGTTGAGACGGCAAAAAGAAATTTGTCAGTTCTATATTTTTCTCCGTGTTGGATTTAAGCAACCCAGTTTTTCAATGAATCACTTTGCCAATTACACATTTATATATACACTACCTGCTAAAATTAATTTTTCACCTGTTGTTTCAAATATTCCTAAAGTGTCTTAATTTTTATAATAACAAGTTGGATTTTTTTCCCCATGATAGCATGAAACCTAATAAAATTTTGCATCTAATGAGCCCAAGTTGAAGGTAAAATGTTAATTTTATAAAAATATATTTCAAAAAACATCAAATTTCGATATTTTTGAAAAATATTAATAACAATGAAATTAATTAAGATTTAAGAAAATTGCTGGTCTCATTTTGAAGATAAGTCTTCATAGTATTTTTCTAACTTATCAAGATAAAATCTGAAAATATCTTGATTAGTTAGCAGAATACTGTGAAGACTTATCTTTCAAATGAGACCAAAAACTTCAAGAAATCTTAATTAATTTCAGAGCTATAAATATTTTTCAAGAAGATTAAAATTTGACGTTTTTGCAATAAATTTTTTATAAAATTAACATTTTACCTTCAACTTCGGCTCATTAAATGCAACATTTTTATTAGGTTTCATGCTATCATGGGAAAAAAAATCCAACTTGTTATTATAAAAATCAGGAAACTTTATGAATAGCTGAAACAACAAGTGAACAAATAATTTCGACCGGCAGTATATATATATAGATTTTTGTAGTCATTCAAATAATGTATTAGAAGTAACATACCGTTAAAGAAGTTTTGATGTTGTAATGCTTTAAATTAATTATCTATATAATAGTGACAGGAGAATAATTTGCGTCAACTGAACTTATTTTATTGCAAAAATGTTTCAGTTTTTTCGACCTCTTCATCAAGTTGTTAAACGCTTCTTGGCACGTATTCCCTGCATTAACTGCTAGTGAAGGTATATTAAAAATTTGAAGCTGTACACATTTAGAAAGTTATTAGAAATAGTATCTATTTATCGGTTTATCCTTCATTTCTGTAGAAGGCTTTAATAAAAAATGTTATTAGTGATAAAGATAAATTGCGAGCCAAAAAGATCATTTACAACGCTGTGAAACTGGTTAAGTGGTTTTGAAAGTGATTTTTATAAAATATTCTATCGGCAATGTCTTCTTTTAAAACAAAAGTTCTTTATGAGCATATCACAATTATTCATAAATTTTTCGAAAGAAACACTAACTTTTAATGATTTAAAAATGTTTTGGAACACCCAAACAGTAGTTGACGCAGCAAGCATTAGAAATATGTTTTGCTTTAGTTTCATAATGTATCACTTGTAATCACCTGATAATTTATTGCAAATTATCTATTTTTGACAGTAAATAGTTACATGTTACTCATTAGTCTAGTCTAGATAATAGTTAATATCATAATTTTGGATTGCATATTTGATTACTTTCCCATTAGTTTCAATCGAAGCTTTTATTTTTGAACTCCTTTCCAGTCATAAATTCCCTAAATTGAAACCAGCAGAAACCAGAGATGATTTAAAATCTGTTAAAGCACAATTATTAGGGTGAAATTACGCCATTCAAATGTGTGTATGCACTCCTAGTGCTATCGCCTCAAAATTAGATTTTTGCATTATTCGAATATGGGTTTTTATTTCTCCATGAACATACTAATATTGAGACAGAATATTTTATCTTGCTTGGTTTTAAGTTACTTATTTGTTAATGCTTTAATTCAGGAAAATCATTCAGCTTTGACGCCTCTGGAAGACATGTCAAGTGGGAGAGGTCAAGCTGGTGGAGGACCTCCACCAAATTGTCAAAAAGTGTTTATCCAACGAGATTATAGCGAGGGTACTATGGTCAAATTCCAGACTCGGTTTCCTCCAGATTTAGAAGACAGAGTGAGTATCTATCTCACTAAAGAAATGAATTTATTTTTATTTTACATCCAAGTAAGGTTTTTACAAAGAATTTGAAAAGCTTCAAAATAATCTAATTATTTTTTTTTAATTTCCATAAAATATTTGGAATATAATCGAATTCCCCTTATAATTTTGTAAATCTCAACATATTTTCAAATATTGAAATATCTATTGAATGCTTTTGAAATAATTTTTCCTTTTGTATCATTTACAATATTATATTAATTATTTGTCAGAAACATTTTTTAATAACTGAAAAACATTTTTGAAGGCCTTGAAATTCCCGGGAACTTTTTCAGCGATTTATGTGTCTACCCCAACTTACTTACATTGAATCATAACTTATATTTTATGCTAAGATTTTTTTAAAAAACTCGAAAACAATAATAAAACTTACTTTATTCAAAAGTCCTATATAATTAAGTTACATCAAACTAATGATGCTAAATTTTTTCATTTTATAGATAGATAGGCAGGCATTTGAGTATACTATCAAGCAATTGAATAACTATTTCGCTGAAGCAGAACGAGCTAGTTGTTCAACGTACTGCGAAAGTTGTCTCGCTTGTCTCACGGGCTACCTCATCTACATGTGCACCGAAACTCATTACGAGAAGTGTTTGCGAAAAGTAGCAAAATTCGTGAGTGAGCAAAATGATAGAGTCTACAGGCCACGAGGTTTACTTTTAACAGATCCCACAACACGTGGTCTTAGATTAATAGAGATTTCAATCTTAGACAGGCCAGCATCGTGACTGCATGTTAGCCGATCCACTGAGTTCTTCATGTGACCCGCGCACTTCTGCAATTTGACAGAACTTTACATTCACACTTAGTTTACAGTGTCTCAGCCAGACATGACTGCGCGGAGAAATGAATTACAAAAATTGTGTATTCATCCTCTCCATTGAGAATTAAACTATTGTGATTATGTACACTTGTCCCAACTATGAAAAATTTGCACGACTGAACAATATTTCCTCAAACGAATTATTTTATTTTCCGACGGATTATATGAACCTAACAATTATATTTTACTAAGATTCATTATATAAAAACTAAAAACATGTTTTAGGGATGTAGTGCTTTCTGGGTTAGAATTAGAAATTTTAGTCGTGCAAAGTATTTTCAAAGACTGTCGAGTAACACTGATTTCATTTTTATACTGACTTTTACCGACGTTTGGAAAAAACGTCTACAATGAAAACGTTCCGAGCTTCACGAGTATTTAAGTATCCTATTACCTTCCGCATCGTATCTTCCATTGTTCTGTTTTTCTAGTACTATGTAATGTACGGTACGAGTAGGTTCAGAAATCTTTTACCTAAGATTGTTAAGATTGTATAATGGCGATCGCTCGTGTCTCGAAAATTTGAATAGTAATTATGCTGGGATTTGGTGAAAAGGGACTGAATTTAGAAAATCGTGGATTGGCTAGAAGAAAATAAAGGGAAAAGAAGGGTGAAAGAAAAAAAGAATCGAACCGTATATAATTTAAATCAAGAATAGATTAGCAACAGTAAGTGAATAAAAGAAATTCTTACCACGTTCGAAGAGTTTTGAGTTTAAAGGTTTATTTTATTCGTTATGGTTAAGTGTGTATTAATTATTTAAAAGAGTCTAAGTGTGTACGTACCATACATCGATCTTCTTACATGTACCATTTTTATTTTTTTATCCAAAAAGCGTACCTTTCATTTAAGTGATGATAAGTTTAAGATGATTTCGCATTTAGTATTTTGTTAAAGCTGAACAAATGAGAAAACATATTTATGAAAATCAAATTTTTAAGATTGCAAATCTGGAGACTGACTGAATTGTGCAAACAGCAGTTTTAATTAATTTATTTTTAAGTATGATTAAGAATGTTAATTTTTTTTTTCAATGGTGGATCGAACAAACTACATCCTTGCTCGGCCTTGGTGTGATGTAGAAGTAATGAACGAGGTGGTTGGTGTGATAATGAGACGTTTTAAGTCTTGCCAAAATAAACCGCGTCACTGCCTCGACGTACGGCTTATTTGTAAACGTACGTGAACTGAAAATCTAATGCGGTGTTTAGTGCGAATGAAGTCGTGTGATGACGAGAGAAAAACTTGATCTTGAATAAACAATCATTTGCATGCAATGCATGCATGCCACAATATCACGCAGACTCGTCTTGACTATGTAACAAACAATTACATGAAGTGTAAATAGAAAGATTACTAATATCGGTGCACGAGTTTATTCAAAGCGAAGCGAGTTGTTATACTTAACTTAACAGTAGGACCAAGTGAGGGAAGATTCATTATTCTAAGCAGTAACCTCATTCAAGTGTAATTTCTAAATGTTTTAATAATAAAATCTACAAAGTTATACATTCTTTTTGTTGAAATTAAAATAATTTGTAAAAGTGTCATTAGTACTGGAAAATTGAGGATGAAGCTTTTACCCAGAAAATCTCCGCTTGATTCAACCAAATAGTTTGGTTTTTTCAATTTATGATTGAATCAATTTAAAAAATTTGAGTCAGCTAAATAGTAACCGAATAAATTCTTTGATTAGAGGGAAATATTTGTTTGAATGAAAAAAGTTTTTTAAGTAGAAAAAAATATTGTAATTAATATTTTTAAATTAAATTAAATTCGTTGAAGTAGTGGCTGTAGTAGAAGTTGTTTTGATACTCTACAAGTTTCAGCATTAAATTACGAATTACAACTCCAAACAAATTGAAATGAGATTCATTTAACTTCAAAAGATAGCGCTCGAATATTCGTTTGCTCTACGCTATGCGCAATCTACCGCTATGTTCATCGTGAAGTTGCCGATTTCAAAGTAAAATTCTCAACAAACACGTGTTGTCAACTTTGCAAACTAATCCCGAACATAACTGTTCAACAATGTCGTTAAGGGCATGTGATACCTGAGAGTGATAAAAGTAGTTGCGTCTCACTTCAACCAATGGTCAACCCTGACGTCCCTGACAGTAGAGACGTTCCGCAAATGGCGAACCACTGCACTGCCTTCAATAACAGGTATATGATGTTTTCCTAGTTTATACCGCTAAAAAGTAAAATTATTGTATTTATTCCTGCACCTTCTATTCCAAATTTCGCTAGGGTAATTTGGACACTGATATTTCTATTATAATTATTTTATTATTTAATCAAATCTTTTTTGAAAAATGAAACGTATATTCACAAATACGTTTTCAATAAATGCTTTTTTATTGCATAAATTGGAAAATAAGATTACCGTTAAACAGTAAGCGCGCTTTTAAAATTTAAATTTAAATTATATATATTAAAGAAAATTAAAAATTGGTAAAGAAAGCAAGGAAAAGCGACGTGTAAAGTGTTTCAATGTTACTTTATGTGTATTTTATTTTGCTTTATAGTATCATTTTGATATTAAAATAGGTTACAGTGAACATGCATTGCTAAATTGACTTTCTGTGAGTGAAAGATAAGTACATGAATGAAAAACCAATATTTAATTATTATAATTTGAACATGTATGCAATAGAAAGAGAATTAGTTTCTTATTTTTAAAAAGTTTAATTTCTTATTTTCATATTTTCGTATTTTTAATTCTTTTTTTTACATTCTCATCATGGATGAGAAGGTATTGGTTTTATGTGAAAAATGACTTTCGAAATTTTCATCAAATCTTTACGTTTTGAGACCCCCTGAGTCAGAAAAAACGGTTTTTACGAAAGTGTCTGTCTGTCTATCTGTCTGTAGGTCGTGTGCGGCATAACTCTCGATAGAATTATCAGATTGAATTGTGCTTTGGCACACATTATCGGAGCCGAAAAAGTAAGGACAAGTTCGTTAACCAGCCACATCCAATCAAAATTGAGGGATTGAGCACTAGTTTTGTGTTTTTGAAAATAACTTTTTGAAAAAATCAAAAATTTCAATACTGGTTTTTGATAGTGCTCATAAATCTCTACAAATTATCCTGATAACATTTTTTTATTAAATCAAAATTAGAAATTTTACAGCATATTCAAATTAAAAAAAAGTCAATATCAAAATTCCATTTTCCAGTTAAATTATACGAGATACGAAAAAACGTTATAATACAAGAATTATTTACTACATAAAGACCTACAAATTTAAATTGTAACATTTTTCCATAAGATGCATATTTTTCTTTTTAATTTAAAAAAAACTATTGAAAATCCAAAATTCAATTTTTTAACAATAATACGTGAAATACGAAAAAAACGTAAGAATACAAAATTGTTCGTTTCAAAAAGATCTACAAATTTTGTCTTATACAGTTTCTAATGAAACATATTTTTCGTTTCAATTCCAAAAAATACGATTAAAATTCGAAAATTCCATTTTTTAGACAAAATATGTGAGATACAAAAAAACGTTTGGATGGAAAATTGTTTGTCTGAATGAAGTCTACAAATTCTCATTAAGGCATTTCGGGACAGGATGTATATTTTATGTTTTGATTTTTCAAAATCAATTGAGTAAAATCAAAGAAAGTTAAAAAATAAAACTACTTGAATACAACAGGTTATGAACCTAACCTCAAATTCTGCATTTAAATTCTACAAACAAATAGTATCGAATAAATAGTCTTTGCAGATCACACACTCGAAAGAATTATTTAACATTTCCTGAAATTCATCAAATTTATGTCACGTCATCAACATTATTTAAGACTTTTTACAAAATTTGTAAGCTGTCAAATTTTGTAAACAGAAGTCGCCGGGCGAGCAGACGACGAGATGCATGAGACTTCGAATCGAAGAAATCGTAGAAACTCAGAAAGTTAGGGAACGCTTGCTTTTACTTTATTTCGTATATGCTATATATAGACGATATAAGGAGAGAGCCGAAGTCTCCCGAAGATTTTCGAGCATCTCCGTGTTTTCGAATTCAGAAGACACTGCGAGAAACACGCGTCGCCATGGAAACGGCTAAAAGTTGTGAAGAGGGCAGCACCTCGATACCCAAGAAAGAGTGATGTTCTATATATATCGTTCTCCCACTCCGAGGCCACTCGCCGCATCTAGGTTTATAATATCTTTGGTGTACTTTGGACCGTATGCCGATTGAGATAACCAACTTGACGTCACAGGCCATGTGGTAGGGATAGACTGTAGGTAAGGTTGGTCTTGGATGAAAGAAATATATGGGAATCGTTGGGAAATTGATGAAACAAAATTTTCCAGCGTAAAAGTAAGTCATAAATTTATTAATAATTATATTTTTCAAGTGCAAAATTCATTTCCGCCTATTTTGAGTACCTACTTGTCACTTGTAATTCTTTTAATTTTTTAATATAAAATAAAATGTCATAAATTTGTAGGTTATGATGACCGTTTGTTTTGAAAGATTTGAAGAATGTATCGATAAGCATGTTCTCGTTTTCAACACATTCTTCAAATCCTTCAAAACAAACGGTTATCATAACCTACAAATTTATGACATTTTATTTTATATTAAAAAATTAAAAGAATGACAAGCGACAAGTAGGTACACAAAATAAGCGGAAATGAATTTTGCACTTGAAAAATATAATTATTAATAAATTTATGACTTACTTTTACGCTGGAAAATTTTGTTTCATCAATTTCCCAACGATTCCCATATATTTCTTTCGTCCAAGACCAACCTTACCTACAGTCTATCCCTACCACATGGCCTGTGACGTCAACTTGGTTATCTCAATTCTCCAAAGCATTAATTCTCCCAGGCGCAGTCAGCGCAGTGAACTTCACGCTGGAAATTCTAAGAATTTTCAGGCGCGCATTATAATTCACATAGAGTTCTTAAATTCTCGAGAATTTAAGTTGATGGAATATAACCGAGAATATTACAGAATTTAAAGAATATAAAGAGAATTTGGAGAATTTATGTTTTAAATATCAATTTATGTGTACTTATCAATTTTGAAAATATGTTTGTAATTAAATAAGAGGCATTTGATTGTGTACATGCGTTTGAAATGAAAAAGAACCTTGAAATTGTGTTGCTCTCAAGATATTAAAACTTTTCACCGTTGAAATTTTAGGTTATGTTCACTTTGAATTTCTTCAGTAAATTAAGCGTCTTATTTGCATGAAATTCTTTAAACAATTTTTATTAGAACAAAATAGAACATTATTATATTTTAATTATGTAAAACACATTACTTTAATGAGCTTGAGAATCTTAGTAATCATTTTCAGCCTTTTGTTTTCATTTTCCTCAATACTGTTCAACTTTCTGGACCTAGCATATAAAATATAGAGTAATATAGCTTAAGCTACATTAAAAAAAAAAATTTAACATTTGACCTTCATAAACGCTTAAATCGTAGTATAAAAACTTTTGAGAATGCAACTTTAGTAAAAAAATATTGATATCACTTATACCTATTCTCTACCTATTCCTAAGTATGTACCCATCGTTGTCGAAAAATATGAGGCTAACATATTATCATTAAGGTAGTTGTTGTGCCAAGAAATAGGTCTCTGAAGAAAAAAGTTCTTTTATGATTTTGAGACTTGAAATAATATCATTAGTCGTTTCATATGAAACAGAAAAAATTATTTCTTATTTAGAAAATTTAAAAATTACGAAAAATAATACTTTTAACATTATTTGTTGTAATATAATCTTTCCTTACTAAACCTTCTTATCAATTTTTAGAAAATAATTGAATTTTCATAAATCATGGCCTATTTTACCAGGGAAAATATTCTCTATAACCCTACTGTTTCCCAGTGTGAAAATAAGTGGAAAATCTTCAAATATACCCAAGTGCGAATTGCCGAAGGTGATAATACGGCACAATATTGGCCCAATCTCGGCAGCCAAGAGTCGGCCATTGTTATTGGGCCAGTGTCACTGTTTGCATCGGTCAAGTGCTGGGCCGACGACGGCGGTCTTTTTCGACTGTTTAAATTTACCGACCTTCAGCCGAAACTTGGCCCAGTATCGACACTATACCAAGCCGATTGTCATTTTTTCTATGGCATCCAGTTCTGAAAGTAGAAGAGCCAGAGTCGGGCTCATGGATGGCACTTACTGGGCCATGTGTCACTTTTACCACCGCAAACCATCCTGGAAGTGAGAAAACCAGAGTTCGGCACAGCATTGGCCCGTTGCTGTGCCGAAAACAAGTGCTGGCGGCCAGAGTTTGGGCCAGCATTGGCCGCCAAGTGCATACCGGAGTTATCATTCCAGCAACGGCACGATATTGGCAGCCGATTTTCGGCAAATTTTTGGCGATGCTGGGCCAGTGTTGGGCCGTATCTAATTTCGCACTTGGGTAGCTATTTTGAAAAAAAATTCTTTTTGAAAAATTGCTTCAACGCTTTTAATAACAGCAAACTGTACTTTTAAAATTGGAAACAGTAGAGTTATAGAGAATCTTTTCCCCAAAAGAATAAGCCATTATTCATGGAAATCCAATAATTTTTTTCTTGCACAGTGCACTAGGTTAAAGTTTGAATACAAAAATTGGAAAAATTCCATTATTGCTTTTGCTAAGAAAAACATTTTTATAAGGTATATAAAACATATAATCATGAAATTTCTATATTACTCCCTTCAAATATATATTTATATGATTTTTATTATGATTAGAATATGTTTGAAATATTGAACTATAATTTTATACGCAATAAATAATTGATTCTGATTGTTTAAAACATTTAAAAACTCAAAATGAGAAAATTCTCATAGATTCTAAGAGAATTTATCTGCCGGTTATATTCTCGGTAATATTCTCATTCTCGTTACCGTTCTCAATGTAATATAACCGACTCAGACTCAGAACTCTAAATTCACAAGAAAGGCGCCTAAAAATTCTTAGGATTTCCAGCGTGAAGTTCACTGCGCCTGGGAGAATTAATGCTTTGGAGAATCGATATTCGGTCCAAAGTACACCCTTCCAATTTTTTCGCGCCTTGAGCTTTTCGACTATTCGATATAATTTTTTCCTCTGTAAGTTCAAAATTCAATTGTATTTTCAAACCGACAAAGAACATACTGACTAATAATCATCTTCAAAAGATTTTTTTAAATTTGTAACTTATACTTACATGTACCAGTGAAATGTAAATGTTTTTTGATTATTGTAAAATCATTGTAAAGTCAAAATTTTTAAAAGCAGCAGAGTGATAAAAAAGCCAATGGGACCAAAATGGAACTGTAAAGCATAGGAGAATTTAAACCTAGTAAGTGTTTCAATTCTACTTGTTTTTCTTTGACAAACAAATTGACCGACTAGTCCAATAAATTTTTAGAAGCATTAAATTGCTCTAAAGTTTTCTGCAAGTATAATGATTAAAGGAAAAATAAAATTAAGTTTGCTTGCAACAGAAAACGTAAAAATATAACCTCCAATTTTTATTCTCAAAGCCATATTATTTATTATAGCTATATTTGGTTTTTGAATTTTTATTCATATTGTCTTAAATAGCAATAAATAATCTAATGATTTCAAATTGATTAGTTGAGTTTGAAATTTTTATCACTGCCTACATTATCAGAGGATCACTACGTTGTCGACGGGTGTCCTCGTAGACAATTTAAAACTCTTATATTGCAAATAATACAAATAAATTCTTTAGAATTTGAAATAATCTAATAATTAATTATAAAAATCTTCAAATTAATAACAATAATTTTAATTTTATTTTATATAATTATTTATAAATATATTATTTAAATTAATTGGGTAAGTTTGAAATTTTGAATCCCAGCGCAGTCGAAAGCGTCTTTTTTTCCACAGAAGGATTTTAAAATTCTTTAAATATTATTTAACTGTTGAAATGACACAACAAATTGAAAAATCTTACAATTTATTTTGAAGTATATTTACTATGAATAGCAGAAATTTAATTTAATTAGATAGAATAAACTATTATCATCAATTGAAATTTACAGAAAAACAAATCTTCAATTTTCATTTTTTTCGTTTTCAGAGATTGATAAATAATGTAGGGTTAAAGTTAACATATTAGTACATTATAGAAAATTGAGTCTTAAAAATGTTTTTATTGATTAACATTGCTATTTCAACAATGTAATTGCATTTCTGACGAACAAAGACCAAAAGTTTTTCACACTACAGAGAATCTTCTTTAGAGAGCAACGTTCATAATTGCTGATGTTGCATTGTAGTTCTTATCAAAAATCACTTTTTTGAACAAAGAAAAAGAGCCAAATGAGTCTACTAACTTGGCCTTTTGAAAATAAAAATGCAGCATTTTATTTCACTTATTGTTAGTACAAACATCTTTATGATCTTACTTTACTTTAAGTTGCTTCAAACTTTTGAATAAAAAACAATTACTACTTCTCACTTCGAGAAGTTAATCCAAATGATTCTTTTTCTTCATTATCTATGAATTTTCACATTTCACATCGTACAAAGAAACTAAGGTATTAAGACAACAGGTAGTGGTGAAAAAGAACGTTTTCTTAGATTTTGCGAGATCAAGAATCGATCAATCCAACTTACTCACTACTTTACAGATTTATCATTTAGATTTTTAAAGGTTTATTATTTCAAACGTTGCATTCAAACGACTCACCCTCTTTTTTGTTCCTTACAATATATTCAAATTATACAAAAAGATTGTCAAAAATTCAACTTATCTCATCGCGATCAATTTCATCGTACTTTATGTTTTCTTCCCTGACCCTAAGGGGGTACGCCACCCTAAGCCCTAAGCTACTAGAAAATAGATTGAAATTCAAAAATTTGTTTAATGAAACCACTGGCTGGAAAAACTTTATATACTATCTACCTACATAACATGTTTATAACAATTTTTTGATAAAATAATATAAACAAATTTTTGAAAATGAACCAGCCGTGTGCTTTTCCGCAAAACTCTGCGGCTATTCTCTGCGCAGACGATATGCATGATTCCAGGAGTTGGGGTTATCTGGAATGAAAAAATCAAATATTTTCTAACAGATATAATAACTACAAACTGACGCAGAAATTTGAAATATAAATTGGAGAAATAAGATCAACTTAAAATTGAGTTTCATCTTCAGTTTACAAAAAACGAATGTTAACGATTTATTATAAACAAATAGTTTGTCATAACGAAAAAATCTACAACACGTAGAATGTAATCTTATTAAGAATATTTACATTAAATTTTAAGTTAATCAGATCTTTAGTTTTTAAGATATCATGCACACCGTGTAGAAAAACACAGTTTTGAGGCAAACATATGAGAATCTGATCTACTCCTCCTAATGTGCTTGGCATGAAGACTGACTAATGTTGCCGAAAATTTTCTATACATTTACTTTATAATTAGATTGCTTTATTATGAATTACATAAGATTTTTACCTGCTTATTGATATTTATTGAACATTTCGAAACAAAGTACCCCGCCTTATAAAATCTCTATAATTTAGCCAGTTTTGATGTCTAGTTTGGCTCAAACTATTCTTAAGACATTAAATTTCAAGAAAATGCAAGAAAAAAAGATTTTTTTAACTTCAAAGTGGCGAACCCCCTCATCTGGGTTTTCTATTTTTGCAATTTTATTGACTTGCATCATCTTTTCTGTCGCTATCCTGAGCAATGTTAGAAGGTGACTTTAATTCACAGTCTAACCTTTTAGCCACTGACTAATATACTACGCCTTTTTTAATATACTGACTTTGCTCTTGTCTGGAGACATAAAACACCTAGAAATCCGATCGTAACGACAAAAATAGGTTTCTTAATTATGTTTGATTTTTTAATTTGCTTCAAAGTTTCAGATATTTCAACGTGCTTCACTCCTCCAGCCATAACAATGCAGCTTCTCATAACCAACTATATTTGAGCTTCCGCCCTATTGGACCGGACATGAACTGTCAATGCCTTTTCGGCCAGTTATCTGCTGTTTATACAGCAAAATTTGTACACCATCAACCTCTTAAAGTTGCCAAAACTTTAAGCCTGGTCAAAACTTCTTTTCCAGAAGGCCGCTATCAACGCCAGACCTTTCGCCTCTTCTCAGCTCTGAAGCCAAGAGGGACTATTGACGTAATCAACAACTAATGTTGTCTTTACTATTACCGATCACTCAGGTATACTTTCCAAAGTAGTTGTAGTCAGCCGTCAAATGAGAAGACACAGTTTGTTCCTGTTTTTCCTTTCGGGAATCAGGTCTTTGGCCTTGGGTGTGTCTTCTGAATTACTTCTAGAGTACAATGATCTGCTGAGACGACTTCTCACTCCTTTACTTAATGTCCTTCCACCCTTTCTTAAAGATGCGAATCGCCCCAAAGCAGAGGACTTTGTTGTTTCTGGAATCTGGTCCGTGAATCCTTCTTTCTTTTCTGTGTGAGCGCAGTTTAGTGTTGTGACTGTAAATTCTATATCCTTTGGTTCTGACGAGACAAATTCCTCAACTGGCTCCTCGATCGTGTCACGATCTATCCAGGTTAGACCCATCTCGACCTTCTCTGCAAGGTCTTGCCAGTGTTTCCTGTTGTCCAGAGTTCCTTCATAGAGAGGCATAATCCAGGGGAAGGTTTCTGATAGAACCTTGTACAAAGGAAGACAGATCACATCGATGAAACCCACCTGTTGATCAAATCGTTACTCTTAAACCAAATCGTAGAATCTTTGAAAAATGAGTTTAAGATAGTATGGGCACAATATCGTTTTTTAAGGAATTTTTTCAAATAGATATAATATCTGATGAAATTTGACCCGGACTGGTCCAGTTAAACCGCGCGCGTAAACGAAACCGGTAAAAAGTTTTTTTTCTAGGTTGGTGACACTTTCTTCGACAGTCGTGTCAAGTTTGAGCGGGAGACGCCCATCAGTGTGTGTTTGGCAGCCATTGGTTTACGACGCGAAAAATTTGTCTGGTGATTTTTCCTATGGAAAAAAAATTGAACAACGAGTTTGCTTGAAATTTTGTGTTTCCAATGGAATTACGGCTACGGAATCATTAGAAATGTTGCAGAAGTGTTTCGGGGAGTCTACTCTATCGAGAATGCAAGTATTTGAGTGGCATAAAGCATTCAGTGAGGGTCGTGAGGTCGTAAAAAACTTGCCTCATACGAGTCGTCCATCCACCTCTATTAACGACGATAAAATCGAAATAGTGAAGAAAATTGTGCTCGAAAATCGTCGTGTTGGCATTAGAGAGGTAGCAAAGGCTCTCAACATCTCTTATGGATCGACTCAACACATTGTAATTCATGTTTTGGGTATGAAGCGCGTCGCCGCCAAACTCGTACCGAAAGACCTGAATTGTGGGCCTGATTGTGACTGAATTTTTGGCTAAACACGAACAAAAGTCATCGCTCAGCCACCGTATTCGCCAGATTTAGCTCCCTGAGACTTTTTCCTGTTTTCAAAACTAAAATATCCGCTCCATGGAACGAGCCATGAGTCGATTGAGGCCATAAAAAGAAATTCACTGAAGGAACTAAAGACCATACCGGCCGAGGCCTATAAGAAGTGTATGGAAAATTGGATTAATCGTTGGCATGCTTGTATTGGCTCAAAAGGAGCCTATTTTGAAGGCGATGATAAAGATTCGTATTAAAATACATAAAAATTTTGCTTTTTTAACCAGCCCGGGTCAAATTTGATCAGACGGTATAAACAATCATTAAATACCTTTGTATATTCCTCACAAATGAAAAATCATATTTACATGGGACTGATAGGACTAAATTTTGAGTATGAATTTTCATACCTATGATACCTTGAATCAAAATTCTTTTACAAATATTCTAAGATCTATTGAAATAGAGAAATTTTATTTTCATTTTATTTATTTATTTTTGAACTTACTTGCATTTGCGGTAGTTCATCTCTCCTTTCGCGATCCATCATTGCCACAGGCTGCTGATTTAATTGTAGCTTTTCCAAATCTCCCTGATCAAAAAATTCGTCAGCTACTAATTTTGCCACTCGATGTTGAACTTCCCATGGTTTTGCTATCGCGCTTACGTCGCAGGCTGTCATCATCATCCCACACAACACTGTTTCGAAAAGAAAAGAATCATACATGAATTTTATTATATCATCTGTAATTATTGCTATGGATCGATCGGAATACGTGACTAAATTATACATTAATTCGTTCATATAAAATAAGTTTTTTAATTTTCAAAACATATTTCTGAAAATTGGGAAACGTAATAAAAGACAAAAAGCACGTCTGTTAACTTCTTTTTAGTACAAATTTTGAAAAAATTAGAGAATTTATCAATAATTACAGTTAACTGTAAAAAAGTTTGCAAAATTTCCACTCAAACGAAGTTGACGTTCTTTATCGTATTCTGTTGTATTTTCCAAATTTTCGTGAAATAAATACTATCAACAGTTACTTTTTTACAAATTGTACGAAAACAGTTTTATTGCATAAAGCAAATTTTTTACATACATCTTTGGATTTTTGGATACCTCACATTGTTTTTTATAAATTATTTAATTATATATGGTCATTTTTTAGTTAAACTGTGGCTTTTTTGTTATATTGCGCCATTAACACAAAAATAATTTTTTATAATCCACTTCTGGAACCATGTACACCTCTTACTATCATTTTGCATGATAATTAGATGAATATATCTTTTACTATGATCAAGAATATAAAATTTATATACATAACAGCTTCACTATAAAATTTCATAAAGAAATGGTCTTCCGAAGTAATGACTTCTTTCTCTAAATTAAAGTGAACTTACGTTCTTTTTTCTCTTCGCTCTGCCAATCAAACTCGCCCTCATCGATCAATTCCATGAATCGATTTTTCTTCTTAAAATACATGGCTAGATCCGTCGACAGAATGGCATTCTCCACTACCTTCATCACATATCTGTAATCCTCCATGGCTAAATTCTGGAAAATATTGTTGCTATCAGAATTCAGGATCATCACGCACTGATCGAAATGATGATGTTCCATAGTACTAGTGGAGTAAAGAATAGCCAATGGAGATTCAGTCTTGGTTTGGAAAGCATTATTAGTGCCTCGATGATCCAAATCGTGACATAAGCAAGCAACAAGAAGACCCAAAATTTCCAAATCCGTCATGAACTGCTCCATTTTGCCTGTCTTCAACATTGCAAACATCGTCTGAGCTACGTTCAAGGCATGCCTCCAATTGTGATATTTTACAGGCCTGTAATTTTTCTTCACACTTAAAATCCATCGACAAAGAACGTCATAAGGAATATGAAACTTCTGAATCAAATCACACTGCTTGAACATCCTGATAGTAGCTCTACAAGTGTCGTCATCAGTAAGATCAAAGTCGATGAATGTAAAACTGTAGAGATTGTATTTTTCAGCTGACGATATTGGATCTGACATGAGTCTCAAGGCATCATCATTGTTAGCTGTTGCATGATAACTTAGACACTCAAGGGCGACCTTTTGTTTTGCCATTAGTTTGCAAGCTGATTCGTACATCTGAGTGTTGTGAATTCCCAATCCACAAAATATAGCGAAGGCCTCAAAGATAGAAACGTCTGAGTCAGTGAAGGATAACCCATTATCCTGTTACGAAAGAAACATTTAATCAAACGATTTATAGATCAAAATTAATCCAAATTAGAATTAAAATTAGAAACCTTATTGATCAATTGAGCTACACCTATCACAACTCTTTGTCCGTTCACAATAGGCATGCAGAGAATGCTTCTGATAGGTTCGCTCTCAATTTCCATGACCTCTTTCCTTAGCCAGGTAGCAACATCTCCGATGTTAAGAATCTGGCCCGTTGCTGCTACATACCTTGCAATCTGGCCCAAAGGCTTTGATAGATCACCTGAATTTGGACGATACACTCTGGCTTCTTCTTTCCCATTTTCCATTTCAAAAATCATCGTGAACTTGGAATTCTCGTTAATTGCCTGTAAAGAATTTTTATTTTATTTTACGTCCTCAGGAATAAAGGAATATATTGGGCTGGCAACAAAGTCATTTCGCTTTTTTCCGCTAGATGACTAGTCGTTTGAAGTCGTTCTTCTCCATTGCAAACTTCAGAACGTATATGATATTTGACAGCTGACGTTTCATAGATTATTCAGTAAAAAAAAAGTTTCAAGTTTTGTTGTTTATTGTATTGCATTGATTTGAAATAGAGATTCCAGACGGTCAATTTCGTCGCATTTTACTTTATTACTTCCGCAAAGCTAAAAACGCTGTGCAAGCTCGGAAAAAGCTATATGATGTTTATGGTGAAAAATCATTAACAGAACGCCAGTGCCAGAATTGGTTTGCTCATTTTCGTTCTAGACATTTTGACCTCAAAGATGCACCACGCTCTGCACGGAGAGAAGTTTAGTCGAACCGTAACACTAGCGGTGGGAGAGCCGCTCCACTTTGGTTTAGTATGATGTCTACTCCAAGATTGGGGCACTGGTTGCCCCAAACTGTCGACAAAACTTGCGAGAGAACGGCTGGCATAACTGTTTCGCGTAACGGCTCGCCTAGTTTGGGGTAATGGTTCTCTCAAAGTGGCAGAGCCGTTTGAGTAGACAAAGGTCGCGCAGTTCTTCGTGTGTTTAACGCAACAGTTCTACGTGTTTTGAGCTGCTCCCAAGGAACCAAACTATCAATTCGAATGTCTACTGTCGACAGGTAATGAAATTGGACAGAGAAATCAAGAAAAAGCGGCCAGAACTGGCAACTCGTAAAGGCGTCATCTTCGATCAAGATAACGCCAGACCACATACATCTTTGGTCACTCGCAAAAAATTATTGGAGTTAGGCTGGGAAGTGATGCCTCATCCACCGTATAGTCCTGACTTTGCACCATCCGATTATCATTTATTCCGTTCACTTTAAAACCATTTGAATGGCAAAACATTCGATTTAAATAAGGCTGTCAAAAAAGAGTTGATTCAGTTTTTTGCCTCTAAGAACCAAATTTTCTACGAAAGTGGAATTATGAAGCTGACTGTAAGATGGCAAAAGGTCATCCAACAAAATGGTCAATACACGATTAATTAATTTTTGTTATTCGTATTAATAAACTTGTTTTGAAAATCATTAAAAAAACGAAATGACTTTGTTGCCAACCCAATAATATTTTTACTAAAAAATAGTTTCGCTTACACGCTGTTGAAAGATGTCCTCCACGTCAATATTATTGCTCTGCAACAGAAGATGATAATAATTTAAAATCATAGTATTGTACATTAAATCTTAAAATAACTAGGCGTGTAATGTTTTCGATTTTGGTTTAAATTGTCCTATTGTTTCTTTTTGCTATTATTTTAAATGTAAACTTTAAAGTACAAAGCTATTCCTTTAGAGTGATTTCTTGATATCAATTTATAAAAAACATTTGCATCATGAATTTGTATTTAGTTTGAGTTTGTTAAATTTACTCAGATCCGGTGTAATTTATCAGTACTACCTAGTTTAAATTTATTAATAATTCTGTTAATATAATATAATATTTTAAAAGATCTGAGTCAAAGGTAGGTTCTATAAGGTTTTTGTGAACTTTAGTCAATTTGATAAATTTGCGAAGCTTCATATTTTTTAATTGACCCAAAATTTGAGCAGACACTCTGATTTTGATACGAATTTGTTCAGAAAAGATAGATTCTCTATATTTCAGAAATGAGATTTTTTAAAACTCTATAAAATCATATACATTTTTTCAGCAAGATATCTACCTCCCTCCTTGAAAGTGGTTTTCTAGTCTCTTGCACTAACTTTCCAGGTCGTTCAACGATTTTCTCAAGGTGACCCTGAAAAGAGAATCAAAGTTTTAAGGGCATGTGATACTTGGGAAATTAGACAATTTTATTGATTTAAGGTTTCTACATGTTTGTGTCCAAAATACATAAAATTTAGTTTTCAAAATTCTGGAATTTGTAGAGAAGACAAAAATGGACGTAGATAGACTACTTCTGGTTTCAATAATGAAAACAAAATTTCCGATATATTTTGCTAAAATTGAACTTTTTTCATTTCAGAAATCAAAAGCAGGCTATCTACTTCCATTTTTATCTTTTCTACAAATTCCTAAATTTTGAAAACTAAATTTTATGTACTTTGGACACAAACATAGAAACCTAAAATCAATAAAAATTGCTAATTTCCCAAGCATCACATGCCCTTAAATAGACAAAATCGAATTATATTAAAATATAGTTTATTCAATAATAAAATCAATCTCACCGCCTCACCGCAGTCTAAATCCAGAAGGTAAACAGCACACCTCTCGCATTTTAATAACTCTTTTGCCTCTGTCATTATCTTCGAGACCAAGCACTCCAGATTATTTTGCTCTTCGAAAATGCTTCTAGCTAGGTTGAGGAGAATTTGATTTCGTCTGTACTCTTGAACAGATAACTCGAAGAGTTGTGCATTCTGAATACCGATTCCGCAGAAGGTCAGGTACCTTTAAAACATAATGAAACTACACGTTTAACGACTGAGGAATGGAATCGATTTTGTCATTAACCCAGATAAATAGAATATAATTTGTGTGCGTAATTGTACTCCCGACTTGTGGTTACAAAGTCAGTTGAGCACCTTTTATTGAATCACCATAAACTGGTTATTAAATAAAAATGTACATGTATGACTTCTATCTGGGTCAGTCTTTAAATTGAAATTTAATTTTTATTTATTATAAATACTGACGTCGATTTTACCTTTTGAAGACCTCAACGTCCCTATCCGTAAATTCGTTACTGTCGTTAGTTTTATTTATGATTTGAGCTACGCCTATGACGTCGCCTTCATAATTACAAATTGGCATTGAAAGAATCAAAGTGGTTTTGTACCCTGTCCGCATATCAATAGAGCTGTTGAATCTCGGATCCTGTAAATTTCAAGAAATTAAATCAAACGTTCAATTTTTCAATTCGTACTTAATTTTTTTAGGATTCAGTCTACTCGATTAATGATGAAATTTTTTACAAGGGAGATTCCGAAAGTTTTGTCAATAAGGATGTTTTATGTATGCCAGATGGATTACATGTAACTGTTGCAAAACTTGGATATTTCTATAGACGGCAACAAAAATCCGAACGTAAAAATAATAATTTGTTTGTTTCAAGCGTCATTTAAAACTTATTGAGTGTGTGACACAGAGTTTCTAATTTAAATGTGGAAGAACGTCTTATTTCTCCTTTTGGCGATAAAGCACCATCGCAAAAAACAGTTTATCGCTGCCCAAGTGCGAATTACCGAAGGTGATAATACGGCACAATATTGGCCCGATCTCGGCAGCCAAGAGTCGGCCATTGTTATTGGGCCAGTGTCACTGTTTGCATCGGTCAAGTGCTGGGCCGACGACGGCGGCCTTTTTCGACTGTTTAAATTTACCGACCTTCAGCCGAAACTTGGCCCAGTATCGGCCCTATACCAAGCCGATTGTCATTTTTACTATGGCATCCAGTTCTGAAAGTAGAAGAGCCAGAGTCGGGCTCATGGACGGCACATTACTGGACCATGTGTCACTTTTACCACGGCAAACCATCCTGGAAGTGGAAAAACCAGAGTTCGGCACAGCATTGGCCCGTTGCTGTGCCGAAAACAAGTGCTGGCGGCCAGAGTTTGGGCCAGCGTTGGCCGCCAAGTGCATACCGGAGTTATCATTCCAGCAACGGCACGATATTGGCAGCCGATTTTCGGAAAATTTTTGGCGATGCTGGGCCAGTGTTAGGCCGTATCTAATTTCGCACTTGGGTGGTTAAATGAATTCAATTTTGGACGCACTAGCCTTAGTGGTGAATTTCGTAAAGATCGATCATCAACTGCTTTTGATGCAGCTAACATCGATGCTATTAGTAAAATAATTGAGGTGGATCGACATGTAACATACACTAAAATTCAGTCACCCTTCGGCGTTGGGATGAACGCAATTTATTCGTTTCTGCATGATTATTTGGGTGTCCAAAATTGTGTGCGTGGTAGATTGCTCACAGTTCATCGGATGATCAAAAAAGGCTAGTCTCAAATAGTGCAACAAAACATTAAAATGATTCAAATAAGCTTCATGTAATATCGTTTATAACATTGTAAGTGGTGACGAATCATGAGTATATGCATACGAGCCCGAGAAAAAACCTCAATCGGCTTTTTGGGTGTTTCAAAATGAAGAAAAACGAAAAAATGTTTTTCGTTCTCGCAGTAATTGAAAGCGTGATTGCTTCGTTTGTATCTAAAATTGCTCATATAATAACAGTGGTTGTTAAAAATCGTCACACCACAGCGCACTGTTAATGCCGATTGCTATCAAACCATTTATTTGCTTGATACAATTGCTGAATTAAGAAAAAACATCAATTGCCGTATCACTTTCCATCATAAGAACGCAAGTTCATACATTGTACGTCAAACAACTGATATAGAATATTTTGAAAAACAATAAAGTACTTTGTTTAATTGTAAAAATGTTCTTTCTATTACTTTGACGAAACTTTCGGAGCGCCCTTCGTATTAGTGATAATGTACCATCTGATCAAATTTGACCCGGACTAGTCCAGTTAAACCGCGCGCGTAAACCAAAACGGTAAAAACTTTTTTTTTTAGGTTGCTAACACCTTCTTTGACAGTCGTGTCAAGTTTGAGCGGGAGACGCCCATCAGTGTGTGTTTGGCAGCCATTGGTTTACGACGCGAAAAGTTTGTCTGGTGATTTTTACTATGGAAAAAAAATTGAACAACGAGTTTGCTTGAAATTTTGTGTTTCCAATGGAATTACGGCTACGGAATCATTAAAAATGTTGCAGAAGTGTTTCGAGGAGTCTACTCTATCAAGAACGCAAGTATTTGAGTGGCATAAAGCATTCAGTGAGGGTCGTGAGGTCGTAAAAAACTTGCCTCATGCGAGTCGTCCATCCACCTCTGTTAACGACGATAACATCGAAATAGTGAAGAAAATTGTGCTAGAAAATCGTCTTGTTGGCATTAGAGAGGTAGCAAAAGCTCTCAACATCTCTTGTGGATCGACTCAACACAATGTGGTTCATGTTTTGGGCCTGAAGCGCGTCGCCGCCAAACTCGTACCGAAAGACCTGAATTGTGGGCCTGATTGTGACTGAATTTTTGGCTAAACACGAACAAAAGTCATCGCTCAGCCACCGTATTCGCCAGATTTGGCTCCCTGAGACTTTTTCCTGTTTCCGAAACTCAAATATCCGCTTCGAGGAACGCGTCATGAGTCGATTGAGGCCATAAAAAGAAATTCGCTGAAGGTACTAAAGGCCATACCGGCCGAGGCCTATGATAAGTGTATGGAAAATTGGATTAACCATTGGCATGCTTGTATTGGCTCAAAAGGAGCCTATTTTGAAGTCGATAATAAAGATTTGTATTAAAATACATAAAAATTTTGTTTTTTTTTAACCAGTCTGGTTCAAATTTGATTAGATGGTAAAATCTGAATCAACATTCTGAACGCTAGTAGTTTAATACATGAGTGGCTCAAAGTTCTGGAACTAATTTTTTGAATGTATTGTAGGAATCATTTAGTAATTTGTTATTTGCTTCGTGCCAAAGCATTTGAAATGACTTCAGTTATCGAAAAATTGCAAACAAATTTGTGCCGCGAATTCTAATATTCGAAGAGAAAAAAATTTTCTTTAATTATTACGGTATCATACAAATTCATCTCAAGTGACATCACTGTCAATGCAGAATTGTATCAAGATGTGCTTCGGAGATTGCGATGAAAAATTAAACGTTTACGAGGGAATTTTTCGAGGAGCAACAAGTAGTTGCTTCACCATGATAAATCCTTCCGTCAAGAGTTTCTTAAAGCCTATTTCTTGTTTCCCACTTTGAAGAAAGTTTTAAAACGGTGACAGTTAAGGTAGTTGTCGCGCCAAAAATCAGTCTCTGGAAAAAGAAGTTTTTCTATGATTTCAAGACTGGCAATTATATCATCAGCCGTGTCATATGTAAGGAAAGACACTCTTTTTAATAAAAAAAATTTTAAAATTACGAAAAATAATATTTTAATAATGTTTTTTGTAATAGGATATTTTCTTATTATCGCTCCATACCAGATTTTCAAAAATGGTGCGATTCTGATAAATCATGAATCATTTTTTTAGGAAAAGGATTCTCTACAACTTTACCGTTTCCGATTTTTGAAAATGAATCAATTATTATCAAATTCAGCAATTTGTTTATAAAAATTTCGTTTTGGAAAATTGTTTTTTAATGATTTCAACCATTAAAGAATTTATTTTCAAAAATCGGAAATGGTAAAGTTTTAGAGAATCCTTTTCCTAAAAAAATGATTCATGATTTATCAGAATCGCACCATTTTTGAAAATTTGGTATGGAGCGATAATAAGGAAATATCCTATTACAAACAACATTATTAAAATATTATTTTTCTTAATTTTAAAATTTTTTTTATTAAAAAGAGTGTCTTTCCTTACATATGACACGGCTGATGATATAATTACCAGTCTTGAAATTATAGAAAAACTTCTTTTTCCAGAGACTGATTTTTGGCGCAACAACTACCTTAAGGACACAGGAAAGCATTATTATGTATATAAAGATCGAATTTAGGACCTTTTTTTAGAAAAACGTTTGCGGAGGATTTCAAAAACTGAAAAACGCACTGCCATCATTGTATGAGTGTATGAGACTGATTTAAAAGTAATCAACAGAACTAATAAAGGTCCGTGAATTTTCTACTTTTAGAAATTTAGTTCCAGAAATTTTTGATCCACCCTTATAAAAAGCATTTTATATTTTATTTTTATTAATTAAAAGTTATACTCACTTTATATGCATCTTTGATATTAATAATCTTTTTGCTCTGTGCCACGTAGCCGGCGATGCCAACACCAAAGGGAATTTTGATTTCTTCTTTCTTAGCTTTCTGAACTGCCTCATCCAACTCAGTATCTTGCGTGACGTCGAACAACTTTGCAACGAGGAATCTTTCCTCCAGGGGACCCTTAGCCAGGAATAAACTACCTCTATCAGCGTGGGTTAGTAGACCAACGTTAACCAGAATTTTATGGCAAAGGACATTTATGTCCAATTCGTTAGCAACGTCGCGAATCAGTTCCATGAAAAGATCTCCTTCATCCAACCTATTCAATTCTTCTCTTCGGTCCATAAGAGTCGTCGAAGTCCTAGAAAAACGATATCAGACTCTTCTTTATCTTCAAGGAAGCCTGATATCGATTGAATGACCATTTGGCTTTGTTTTATTTGATTGGAAATTCAACCACAAAATTAATTATAGTTATTCATAAATTTTTCATGGTCTGTGAAACGAAGAAATTGGTTGGCGTTTTTAAAGTTTTAGAGTTTTAGTGTACATTATACAATCCTCCAAGTCTCTAAAGCTTTTAATTTGAAAAAATTAATTTTATATTTTTCAAATATTCTTAGAAGTTTAGAATTTTTAAACATTTGGATATTTGGAACGTGAAGAATTAGAATCGTTGTCATTATCTGTAGACACGATAATTATCAGAAGAATGATCAGACTGAACATTATTTTAATCTCATTATAGCATTTGAAAGACTATTGAGAAAACAAAAATAAAATTCCATTTTTTAATTAAACTATGCAAGATACGAAAATAAGTTATAAAGGAAAATTGTTTATCTAACAAATATTCACATATTTTCACTTGAACATTTTTTAATAAGACATAAATTTTTTGTTTTAATTGAAAAATCAACATTTTCATTGTAGGAAACGTAATATTCATTTTATTCACTTTTTAATCTTAGAAATTAAAAATGTAATTTTAATTGAAGTGATACATTAAGGATAAAAGTACCTGCTAGGGCTTCTGCTTCTTTTTACTGGCGAATTGCATGCCAACCACGTTTGGAAAAGATCCGAAGTGATACTATTTCTCTTGTTTCTACTCAGCAGGTTTTCCTCTTGATGCAAACTTGACACCGACATCTTCGGTGCCAAACTTATGCCTTGCAACCTCATCTTTAATTCGGGACTCGCTTTTTCTCTTATCCAAGTTTCCACCATATCTGGATTTGCTTCTAGATACCTTTGAATAGATGAGGCAGGAAATATTAATCTATCTAAGCTCAAATGAATTTCATATTTATTAAAGGACGAGATTGAACCAGAAAATTGATTGATAATGATAATTCATGATAAACACTTTTAAGCAGCCATACAATCCTGCAATTGTTGAAAACCATTTTTTTTATTCTCATTATTTGTGTGAAAATGTATTGTACTTATTTTGATATTTTCTTTCTTCATTATTTTAAGACTTGAAATAATATTTTCAGTCGTGTATTATGAAAGAAAAAACATTATTGTTTATAAAAAAATTCAAATCTTTCGAAAAATAATATTTTTTATATATTATTATATTATATTTTTTATATTTTTATATTTTTTACAGATGTAATATTTTCAATTTTGAAACTAAATAATAAAATCTTCAAATAAATGTATTAAAAAGAAAATGTTCCTTTAGAAAAAATTGTTTTGATGATTTCAGCATTGAAAATTTTACATTCAAAATCCAATCATTTTCAAAAAGTTGGTAAGAAGCGGTAGTAAAGAAAAATTCTATTACAAACAATATTATTAAAAGTATTATTTTTCGTAAATTAAAAATTATTTTTCTAAAAAATAATGTTTTTCCTTTCATAATACACAAGACACTCTATTTTTTCGATATCTCGCGTTTTTTCAAGTACTGGCCTCTATAAAAATATCTTCAAAATTAGGATTTCTCATAAAATGACAAAGATTATGAAAAAGCAGCAGTCTTGTGACATGATATGAAAGTAACTTTCAAAGTAATTAAAGTTACTTCCACTAGTAACTGTAACTGTAACAAGTGAATTTTTTAAAATAATATGGAACAGTTATTAAAAATTAGAATTTCTCCTAAACGACATAAGATATTGAAAAATTCGAATAGGAAAAATTATTAATGTGATTTTATTCCATAAAATTGACTTATTACGTCCGTCCGTCTGTCCACATGTCGTTTATATTGTTATTTGAGCTTCTATAATATTTATGGTAGAAGGTTTACTTTCGCATGAATATTTACCAGCCCTAGAGTGTACAAAGAAAAATATTGTAAACCCGATAAACATTGTGTGTACTTAGGAATCCAAAAAAAGTTGTTGTTCTTGGGAACTAATTGAGCTTGGAGATTAAACCAGTGCTTTTTCATCGAAAGTCATTTCATCCTAAATCACAAATTTTTAGATTCTCATCACATATGAAAAGATATTAGATTTGTGTAAAATTTCAAATCTAATACTTTTCTTTAACAAATTTCCAGGTTTCATGGCCCCTGGAATCCGAAAAATAGGTTTTTTCAATCCTGTCCGTTTTCTTTTTCGGGGAAAATATTTTCTACAAATCTACTATTTTCAATATCGAAAATAAGTAAAAAATCTTCAAATATACTTATGTTTTCAGAAAAATAATTCTTTTGAAAAAATTGTTGTAATTATTTCAGCCACTGAAAACTTTACTTTTAAGATTAGAAACAGTGGAGTTGTAGAGAATATTTTCCCCGAAAAAATAAGTGATGAATTATGAAAATTCAATCATTTCTAAAAAATTGGTAAGAAGCAATATTAAGGAAAAACTCTATTCCAAAAACATTATTCAGTGGTTTCTTACTGTGACGACCGAAAAAGTTAAGCATTTTTGACGAATTTTTCTTCTGAAAGTACTATTTTACATGTAACGGCACAAACCTTTTTCGCTGAAAGGTGTACTCTAAGAGAATAGAAAAAGAAAATTTTACAGTACAAAAATACATACTTATTTATTTATTTCTACATGAATAGACCCATGAATAAAAAAATTAACTTTGCTGGTGCAGGTGGTTTCTCAAAAACGACTTGACCAATCAGGTTGAAATTTTAGGAGCATATTCAGCATGAACATGGCTATCGCCTGTAAAAATCAAAAATTCATATTCTATTTAAAAGAGATTACAAATTTCTTGGTGACCATTTTTTTACAGGAGTTATATTTTTTGTTTATTAGTGGAAAATCATATTAAAAATAAAAACCTCTGGTTTCCAAAAAAACCATGCGAGATACGAAAAAAAATTTCCAGACAAAATTGTTCATCTCAAGAAGATATACAAATTTACTATTACAATTTTACAAATTAGCTTGTGACTATTTTTTCATAAAAGATATCTTTTCATTTATTCATCAAAAACGTTTTTATATACGAGATACGGAAAATATGTTAGGATACAAAAGTGTTTGTTTCAAAAGATCTACAACTTTGGTCTCGAACATTTTTTCATAAGAGTCATATCTTTTGTTTATTAATGAAAAATATTATTAAAAATAAGAAAAACCTCTTTCTAAGCAAAATTCTATGCGGAATACGAAAAAATTTTTATATAAAGGACATAGAACACCGAGCGCGAAGGGCGAGTTTCATGATGAAAATGTGTTCCTTAAGGCTGATTAAATATAAATTAAATTTCATTTTTCGTCTGAAGCCATAAACAAATTGAGTAACTTTGAGATAATTCAATTCAAATTTACAATCGAATAAAATTTACTTGAGTTTCAGTATCAAATTATAAGAACAAAACTTGAATGTATGCAAAGAATATAAGACCGAGCGCGACGATCGAATCGCACGTCCTAGGCGCGTTTAAATTTGTGATTGATGAGAATGTACCCGTGGAGCAGGCAGATTTTTTTTATTTTCTTCTAGAGTACACTTTCAGCTAAAAAAAAGTTTGTGCCGTCAAATGCAGTACTTTCTGAGAGAAAATTCGTCAAAAAAGCTTAACTTTTTCGCTCGTCACAATAGAATACCCCCTTAAAAGTAATATTCTTCATAAGTTTCAAATTTTTTTCATAAAAAAAAACTTTTTTCCTTTCATAATACACGTCTGATAATATCATCTCAAATCTGAAAATTATATAAAAACTTTGTTTCCAGAGACCTGATTTTTGCGCGACAACTACCTTAAGAATAATTGAGAGATCCTTCTTCCCGTGTTTGTGTCCACCTTCATGTGCTGTCACTTTCATTTGCTTATAGTTTTCAGAAATTCATGTATAATTATCACAGTCATTGCGAAGATGATTACGGGGTATGGGATTTTTATACAAATTTTGGGAGGGTGGTAATCATCTCCGAACGAGACGCTTTATATACTTGCGATCGAATTTCGCCCGCCTTCGGCGGCCTCACCTGATCGCTCAATTATACTACGCGTCTCGTTATCGATGATTTAGAAATATATAGATGTTCAGAGTCTGTGATAACTCTTATTTTATTGAAAACTCATTAAGTGATATAAATATTCAAATTTAACACAAATTATTTTTTACTTAGTACAGCTCGCGCAAATTTTACGCTTGGCTCTTGAATAGCTCTGTTATAAAATCTCGCAAATGTTTCTGACCCATCAGACCAACCTGATGTCCTCCTAATAGTACATATATCGACACTTTTTCGATGTGCCGAAGAAACCGAAGCATGTTTCACGCTATATGCACTAAATATTTTAATATCTATCTCAGCCTTTTCTAATAATGACTTGATCCAATGACCAATTGTTTGAGCAGACACTAAAATATGTGAACGTATAGTAGATATAAATAAATGATTAACATCTTTCCTAAGATCATTGGTGATTTCTAAGTAACGTAAAATAAAAGAAGTCACACAAATTTTTGGTCGTTTTTTGAAAAAAGGAATACATAAAAGTGGTTGATTTCTTCCAGGCTCAGAAGTTTTTATCAATTCAGTTATTTTAATTTGTAATATGAGCAAATGAAAGTGACAGCACATGAAGGTGGACACAAACACGAGAAGAATCCTTCACTTTAAAAATAAAAAAAATCTAAACGTTGTAGTGATATTCGCGTACTTAACAAGTACTACATATTTTCAAATCATCGACAACGAGACGCGTAGTATAATTAATATTTATCTTCTACTTTGTTTTTCAGAAGGGTTAAGATAGTAGAAAATTGTCTTTCGACTGTTTGCATGAAGAATTTGAAAGGGTCGTGAAAGTGGGTGATCGATCAGGTTGACTTACTTTCCAACTTTTTCTATAGTAAGGCCATCATCCTCTTCGTTCTCGTGAATAGTCTCTTGGCAGGACATTCTCTTGTTCCTACAAAGTTTAGAGACCTCACTCTCTTTCCCCTCAGTCTTTATGTTCGTGCTTAAAAGTACTTTTGATTCTTCGCTTGTGTTCTCTTCAGCTTTATTGGGGCTATTATCCGGATTAAAGGTACTCATGCTCATTTGTGGTGGGGAGAAAGTGGGGGAGGATTGTACCAGGACGCAATCCCTCCGCTCCAGAATCTTGGAAGACGCTAGCGCTGCCGAGATCTTCATTCTTTCAAGGTCTTCAAAATTGTTGTTGTGATTAATCTGATAAAAAAATAACAAATTTTTTGGTAATGAACAAGAAAAACGACCAGTTCAAACAATTAAGTTTTTGGATGGAAAGTAACAATTATTTTTACCCTTTCGTGCCTGGCGGTATATATATGTACCACTATACTCGTACTTTCGAAAATTCATTACTTCCACAAAAATCAACGCAGGATCTTCGTTAAGGTCTTATTTCAAAGATCCTTGTACACACCTTCTCAAAAATCTTCAAAAATGACAAAATTTTTAAAGTGTGCATTTTTGAGGATTCTTTTTTTGTAATATTCGTTTCTCCTGAAATCACTTAGAAATTATGACAGTAATGCGAATATGAAGTCGTATTCTGAAATTTTCCAAAATCCGAAATCGCGGATTTAATATGGAGTATCGAAATTGCAAAATTTAATCTGACTTGCATGAATCTCGGCATCTTGGGGTTTTTCGAGTCGCTGATTTCGAATTAGAAGTCAAACTTCAAAAATTCAATGTGACCGAGTCAATATAGTGGATGGAAGTCGCAAAATATAACTTGCTTTGCATGAAACTCGGAATCTGGAAGTATTTCGGATCGCTTATTTCAATTCAGGAATCAAACTTGTGCTATTCTTTTTTTCTCATTAATTCAAATCATTTTGATGTGAAACAATAAAGAAATTCAGAATCAGATTAAAATTAATTGATCATGGCACGTCCAGAGGGTGGTTTTTTATGATGTGATGGTTCCGATTATTTCATGTGACTTTATTCCTTTTAATATGTACTTTCCCATTATTTTGTGATTTTCCACACGAGTTTCGGACGCGCATGCCAAAAAAAAAATTTTTTTCCTGGGGGATGGTTTTTCATGCAAAAAGATTGTTGAAACACAGGAAAAGTTATGAAATATTTTTTTCCTACATCTGAAACCCTTCATCCTCCGTATCCATCACTGAACTTGTTTGTAATCTCCCTGAAAAAAAGTCAGGCACGAAAGGGTTAAACGCTGAAATGATACTTATGAAGATAGAGGGTCATTATAGTTTGAATAAAATGACAGGTGTAGAATCTCTTAATCCTTCGTACAATATGATTTAAGATCATTTAACTTAATTTAACTATATCATTTTTCATTTTCCATTAATATTTGATTCCACATTACATACTACGAAATTAAACACAATAATATTGCTCTGTATAATATAAATATTTCTATAAGAGTATCCTCCAATATTGTCACACTTTAAGCTTCGGTTTATAAAAACATCAACACGAAACCAGAGCGTTCCAACGCTCTAACTCTCGTTATTATGTGTTGAAGTTACTTAATTTTTCAAATTTGTTATAGAATAATATAATAATATAAAATACTATAATTATTAATTAACGTAACTAATTTCAAAATATATTTTTAACGGGTTTCTACATATTCTAGGAATCTTGAAGACTCATTAAGAAGAATTAAAACAGAATTTATTTGATGATCCTGTTGCTAATTTCCAGCTTAAGAAAGTATAGATTTAAATTTTGAATTTATCGGAACTTTTCAGGCGTGAGAAAATAGAATGCAAAAAGTATGAGGAAGAAATCATTCTTAAAGATTTTTTAATTGCTGCAATAGACATAATGAGACGTGCTCGAATCTTCTATAATACGTGGGTCACGTGATTAAAAAAGAATTCCAATTTCTTCTAAAATTTATCGACAATAACGAATGTTTTTGGATGAATCCGTAGGACATGGCAATAGACGTACTAACAGATAGTTGCAGACTTTAATTGGTTTCCGATCAATGTCGCTAAAATAGGAATTTATTCTCTTACTTGCTTGAAACCAATAAAAATCTACAATTCTTTGTTAATATTTCGTTTGTCGTGTCCTAGAATTTCATCCAAAAAAATTTATTATTGTATATAAATTTTGAGTGAAACTAATATTATGCTCATGATTACGTGACTCACTTAGTCCATCCCCTTAACAATTATAGTGTTTCCTTGACATTGCTTTTTTAACACCATTACTTGAAAATACAACTTAATGCTTTTCTAACACGCAGGGGAAAAATCCGTATTTACCACGTGACGGAGTTACTTTTCAATCCCATTTCATACCTTTTTTTTAAAACTGTTATTCGTTTTCCAATTATCTGAAATTCCTGAATCCTCAAATTTCTTGAGTTACAATTATTTCTTCTTTAATTTCTTTTGAAATATGAATAACATTGATTTATCTGTGAGCTGATATCTTTCTAAATCCTACAGACTCTTCAAAAATCTTTTAGACTTAATCCAATTTTCGTTGCAAATTTTGGAAATTAATCGGAACATTTCTAAAATTTTCTTTGAATATTTGAAATCCTCTTATAATATTATAAAATCTTTTGAATTGATGAGTTTTTCAGTTTTTTACTTTCCCAAGTTTAAAAATTAATGATTATTTTTTAATTTTTTACCCTAAAAAATTTCTGAGGAAATTTAAAATTGCTACATCATAAAGAAAGTATTTACATTTTAGCAAGTAAAAAGAATTAAAAAATTCATAATTATAGAACCTTGAGAAACTAAATATTCTAATAGAAAAAAAAAGTAGAAAATATAGAAAAAATTGGCTATACTGGGAAAACTGTGTTGTACGCATATTAAAATAAACCGATATTATATTTATATAAGAAAGCGGCTGACTGTGAGAAAGATACGATTTTTTTGGCAGCCACCTAGGTGGCAAGACCTACAAAGAATTATTGGCACTTGGCTTTGACGTTCCTTTGCCATAGTAGAGCACCCAATAAAGAGTTCACAGCAAAAGCTAACCACCAGTCTCCTTGTTTCTTTTCCTTCACGATAACTATGAGGTGAATGAAAAGAAAAACACAGGAAAACACTGGATGCCGAGATCAGCAGAGGCGAGAAAACATAGCAACGCCCTGAGAAGGGCGTGCGCCGTAGGCTGCAGCAAAGACCCAGCATAATGGCTACCACCTACCTATGTTCGGCCTGACCCTCGCCGCCTCGATATCATCAATCCGGGCCCAGCACTATGATAGGGAAATCCTCCGTCTCCGAGGGTTACCGACAAAGTAAGTCAGATCCTTTTCTATAAGGCAACTGGAGCTGTATTATTATATACAAAGAAGAGAAAGAAAAAAGTTAATTTTTTTCTCGAAGTTTGGAATATAAATTAGGAATTTTCAAAGGACACCAACAATGAAACTATGAAGCCTAGACGTCCCAGAAGAAGGAACTAGTATTGAACCAAATAACGAAGCAGGATTAAATGCTTCAACTTCAAACGAGCAACGGGTCACTCCGCCATCACCAACAACTAAAGAAGCAAGTGTGCCATCGGGGGTACAACATACAACAACCAGCTCGATAAATGCAGCTACAACTAACGTTGTCTTTACAAACAGGTTGCCAAAAATGACCAAACCCCAAATCTACCTAGCGAAGCAACTTGTGCTAACGACCGGGTATCAACAAACCACTTTTATCGGCTTCACACAGAGGTAGAAGAGACATTCAGCACGATCTAGACTAAGCTAGAATGACCACTAGAAAAACATTTTTTCCAGACAGCATATATCTCCCTACAGGGCATAATTCTATCCACAGAACACATAGCGTTACGTTGCCGGACTCGGAACCTCATCAAAACCAATCACCTTTCATAGTTAGGAAAAACAATAATCAAAGCCAATCTGACACCAGGAAAAAAATTAAAGGACCAGAAACTTGGGCAAGGGAAAACGACGCACCACCTTTCCCTTTGTGGAATGACTTCCTGCAAAACATATCTACTCCACTACCACCAATTCTCGAGTATAGTGGTAAGGATCACGAAGACTCAAGACGCTTCCTGAGTGAAATGACCATTTATTTTCGGGTCACTAATCGAAATCAAGAGAATTGGCTTTGAATTTCCGCTAAGGCGCTGAAAGGGGAAGAAGAATAATAGCAGGACTCGTATAAGGGCCTACAATACGACTGGCACAAATTTCAGGCTCTCCTACTACAACGTTTTGACGGCGTAGCAACTGGAAACAAGCTACACTCTCAATTGTATGCAGTGAAGCATGGCGAAAGAGAAAACACTGAAGTTTTTTTACAGAAAAAAATCCAGTTATGCCAACGCTTTCATCAAGAAGCTACCGGAGACGTAATAGTTCCAATATTTTTAGAACTATTGAAACCAGCGATTCGCCTAGCTATTAGAACATCGCAGCCAAAAGATTTCGATACCCTTCTTACTCGAGCGCTAGAAGCCGGAAATGATAAAACTGACATGCTCTGAAGCGCGTCCAAAAAAGAAGAGAAACGTACACCCAATGAATCAGCACAATCTAACGCCAATCAAAGAAAATCGCAACAATTTTGGCACTGTCCAAACTATCATTTGTATGCAGATTGCGCACTTTTAAGGGAACGAAACGCTGGAATAGCGCCGAACCAAAATAACTGGAGGGTGGAGGCTGAAAACTCAGAGCCAGCCACCCAATACCAAAATCAGAATTAGGAATTACAAACGGCCCATCACGCATACTCCGCAAAATATTGGTGCGGGGAGGCTTGAAAATGTCAGTTTACATCCAGGGTCATCAACAAGATGTCAAATTTTATATCACACCACGGATTCCCAGTCGAATTTCAAACACCATTCGAAACATTGATTCAGGACTTCACCTCAATTTTGCAATCAAAAATCCCCTTAACATAGACGAAAAGCATTCAACATTGCATGAAACTAACTAGAAATGTACCATTTCGGTTGCCACTTTATAGGTACTTCGAAAAAAAAAGAAAACGATAAGAGAACAAGTTCAAGAGATGCTCCACGATCAAATCATGGAGCCTTGTTTTTCATCTTACAGCTCTCTGGTTGTGATTTCTAAGAAAACAGATGAAAAAAAAAGGTTTTCTATCGATTTTAAGAAATTGAACTAAATCACCGGGGATACCGCGCAGCCTATACCTATAATACACGAAAAACTAAAGGAGCTGGATACAGCAAGAATCTTCACTTCTCTGGATTTGAAAAATGGATATTGGCAGGTACCTTTAAAGGATAAAGGAACGCCATACACAGCGTTCTCTACAGCAGGAGGGTGGAAACTATCAATTCAGGGTAATGCCTTTTGGCCTCCAGAATGCCCCTTGCACTTTTAAAGTCTCATGACGCCAAAGGTTTTGGAAGGTTCCATTAACATTATTTTCAAGGTATACATCGACGATGTAATTATTTTTTCCGACACCTGGAAAAAGCATCATATTCACGTACGGCTCATTATGGAAAGACTCAAGATACACGGGGTCACCTGCGCGCTTGACAAATGTCAATGTGGCAAGGACCAGTAATCTTTTTTGGGACACCTCGTGAGACCGGGGGTAAACTTACCTCTACGAGAACATCTATGAAGAATTACCGAAACTCAAGATTCTTGTCAGTAGAAAGCCAATATCGTAGCAATGAACAGGAATGTTTAGCGGTGATCTGAGCCATTAATAAGTCCCGGCCGTTACTAGAGAATTGACCATTCATTTTTAAAACCAATAACTAGGCACTGACCTAGATACACCGAGTCAAAGATTCCCGTTCAAAATTAATGCGGTGTTCACTTTTGCTTTAAGAATTTAACTTCAAGGCAGAGCACTGTCCTGGCCGCCTTAATGAATTCCCTGGTGCATCCCAAGAAACATTAGCCATAACTTTCCCAACCGATTGTTGCGTTTTCGGACGCTTTGGTCCACTTTCACCAGGTTAATAGGCATCCGTTTAGGCGAAGACCTCCTCGTTTAACGTGAACCGTTGTCCTTTGAGCCATTTTTTCAAGGTTTGGCCATTTGAAACTGCGCAGGTGTGCACATGTGCATTGTCCTGATGAAAAAGGATTTTTTATAGCGCTTCCTTTGAAAATCCGATTTTCGGTACCTGCGAAGCGGGACGAAACTGCGATTTTCAACCCTAGGGGCAAAAATTTGAAGGTAGGATTGCAAACAGCACTTTTGTCTCGCTTTATAGGTACCGAAAATCAAATTCTCAAAATAATTGCTATGAAAAATAGTATACATTACTCGAAACAAAACACAATGAATGCAACTCGTGTGACTGCAGCCCTCGCTTCGCTCGGGCAGCAAACTTCACACTCGTTTGCAATCGCTGTGTTTCGCCCCTTGTAATGCAATATACTATTTTTATTTTTTAAATGAGGACATTTTTTCTTGATTTCTTTGCTCAACCGGTGCAATAACAATGTATAGTATGCTTCAATTATCCTTTGTCCTTTTCCCAAGTAATCGGTGCAGATGATTCCGCGTGCTTTGCAAGAAATCATGGCCATCACCTTGCCAACCGATTCTGCATTCTGGAAATTTTAGGATACTATTCGGTTGTCCCAGAAGTAATTGCCGATTTCACATATAGATGTCTTTGACCATCCTTTTGAATGCCTTCTTTCGATGTCATGATTTTTTCCTTCTGACATTTGCTAGGTGTCACTCTTAGCTTGCTTTACAAACAAATGGGATAGATTTAACAAATCATAGTGTGAAGCCCACTAATACAGAAGAGGTTAGGAAACTTTGGTGACAGGGTAACGAATTCATAGCTGAAGAGCATAACCAGATCATTGTCAAAGCCCAGGTACATCGGAAGATGCTGAAAGACTTTCCATTCTTAAGACTGTGGTAGAGAAGACTGGACCAGACACAACTTTTTTAACGCTGATTCACTCGGTAGGAATTATTGCGGAGGAGTCACCTCAGTCGCACTAATCAGATTTTGTTAAGGCTAAAATCCACAAGAGCGAGGGCCTGGAGACCGAATTTAATAGTAGCATCGTTGGATCGGTTATCCTAGATGCTTTGTACAACCCGGAATTCACAAGGACTTTTGTTAGAAATAGAGTGGGACAGAAGATTTTGGACAGTACCATGGAAGAACTCGACAGATCGCATAGATCAATGATGATTGTAGCTAATGGATCTATGTAGGTTATCGAGGGAAAACTCGAGTTATCATTGAAGGGGAAACTGGGCTTTGTGAGGTTATGTTTAAAGAGCACTTCGATACCGAAATGACCTTCAGGTTAGATCCTCAGGTTGAATACAATATGTATTTCGGATCTATGTCGAAGAAAGTATTCATGTCTGACGACTCTGAAAGACACAACCCTTTAAAGCTGCGGTTAGTTGAAGAGGAGGTTTGTGGTGCCAGAACAGATTTTCTGGAGAAGGAACAAGAGGAGCTAAGAGAGCTCCTAAATAAAAAGCATCCGTCGAAAGTTGAGGGTCTTCTGAAGGCTACTCATCTAGCAAAGCACTATCTAGACGTTCAAGCTCACCCCCCCCCCCCCCCATAAAGCAACGTTATCGAGTAGTGTCTCCAAAGGTTCAGGAGACCATGTACCAAGAGGCAGATTGGATGTTGGCCGAAGGTGTTATAAAGGAGCCTTTCAGTGAATGGGCAACACCGATCGTCATGGTGAAAAAGACAAATGGCGGAGATCCTGAAACAGTTAAAAGCCTCGAAATGACATATATCTCGACGATAGATTTGAGTTCCGCATTCAACCAGATTCCTTTAGATGAAGCGTATCAGGAATACACCGCGTTTAACGTGTCGGACAGGGGATTATTCCAATTTGTTAGGATGCCCTTCGGCCGTACGAATGCGCCTGCCAGCTTCCAGAGGCTAATTGACCATGTGATAGGCCCGGAACTTAGAGCGCATGTGTTCTGTTGCTTAGACAATATCATTGTATCACAAGCGAATTTGACGATAAGCCCGAAAAAATGCGAGTTTTGTTGTGCCGAGGTTAAGTATCTGGGTTATGTTGTAAATAGACATGGCTTAAGAGTCAACTCAGATAAGACAACCAATTTTTACGTGCCCGGCCCCGAAGAATATTAAGCAATTACGACGTTTTATGAGCTTAGCTTCGTGGTACTGGCAATTTATTCCGGAATATACTGCCGTGGACGAGCCGTTGGCTCCATTATTTGGTCTAATGTAAAATGGCATTGGGGCAAGGAACAACAGCAAGCGTTTGACTGGCTGAAGGGAGTTTTGACAAGCACGACAATCTTGGCATTCCCGAATTTTAAGGATATTGTAGCGATCCCCTTCCACTTACAAACGGACGCGAGTAACACCGGGATAGGCGTCGTATTGACCCAATTGCAAGATGGAGAGTAGCGCGTGATTGTTGAATACATGTGGAAGACCATGGGCTCAATCGCGTATTTAAGACTATGATCCTGGCCTTTCTCAAAAATGATCATGGAGACTGTAATTTGCACTTGCACGATTTCCGGTTCGCGTAAAATACTGAAGTCCACAGATCCCTTAAGGTCACGTGTGCGTTTTTGAATTTCGGCAGAGAGCCTTTGCCATATAGTTCGCTGCGTAACGAGGTCGCTGTGAAGAAGCAATGAGGTGATCCGGAACACATTTCTCAATTTCGACTCGATAAACGACAGCCTGAAATCTAAAACTTGGAACAGTTGAAAACGCATGCATTGTATCGAAGAAGCGAGGAGAATAAGGGGAAATGGGACGAGTCGTTCTCGCATGCAAGAGTGACGAGGAAAGAAAAATGGCAACGTACCCCGTCTTCGCTCCCTACCCGATTCACACCGACAGGCAGGCTGAGAGTGTGAGACACTGCGTCGGTTTCAGATCTGGGATCACTGGAACAGGGTATCAAAAATTGGCTTGATTCATTCTTGGCCGCCCAGCCGGCGCAGTTCTTTTGGGATGGAATCCACAAATTGCTAGAAAGATGGGAAAAAGTCATAGCTTCGGACGGGCAATACTTTCAATAATACTATTGTACATGTTTTTCTCAAATAAACGTTCAAATTTTGAAAAAAAACCGCACTAATTATGGTAAGTTATAGATCCAATAAATCCTTTAATTATTAACAGATTGCATTTCTAGGTCAGCGGAGGAAGTGCGCTTGCGCATGAGTGAGCGTACATCGTGTTGTGTTTAACAGTGCTTAACCTCATTTTTCATTGCTTCTGATAATCGAAGTATTGTTAATTTATTGATTTTTTTTTTTAAATGATTTTGTAGAGCTTCCTTGAATTTCATTGAATATTATGTGTTTCTTTAAAGTTGTATCTTGACATTTCTTTAAGCTGAAATCTAAGACGGATCGTTATTATAGTATTGATAATGATGGATTTGATATTGGCATTTGTCAAAGTTGGGCTTGTGTACATTTCTCATAGGTTATATCATACAATTTGTTTTCTTTTATCCTTGAAAATATATTCCCTTTGTACCACAAAGGATTTCATTTCCAGAACAAAGGAAATATTTTGACAGTAAAAAGAAAGCATCTGAAACGACAATCCTTTAACTGTTAAAGAATTTCCTCTCATAACAATTTTGAATAGAAAATCCTTTAATAGTAGAAGGAATCGCTTGACAGTCAATAATCTGTTTTTGAAGTGTGTTATGTAAAAAATACACGGTGCATGCGCAGCTGGGTATTTTGACAGAGCAACAAAATTATTCGAATAAATCAACTAAAGCTTTTAGCATAATAATTTATTTGAAAAAAAAAAACATTTTTGTTTCACCAACCATTTTTTTCGTAATTTCAAATAAAGTTTAGTAATGTCAATAAAATATAATAAACACAACTGTTTTCTTCCGGTGACTTTATTTTTTTCGTATTTTCGAAGCAGAATTAAAAATTTAGAAATCACGAATTGTAAACATTCATGGGAAGTTTGGAAATAAGAGGATAAAGTCTTACAAAATTTATGTACACTACCGTCGGAAATTGTGCGCACGGTGCTTGTGAGCGCTATTAAAAATCACTGATGACTTTGAACCACGATATCTCAGTGAAAAAAAAGATAAAGCATTTTTAAAAAAACAGTTGAAAAGCTTATGAAATTCCACGTCTAGTGATGCTCAAAAAATATTTTTTTGACCTTCTGAAAATGTTCAATCGTATCTGAGTTGAATTTTAATCGGCGATCACGGTTCTCGGCTGGTTTGTTGCTCGCCTCCTTCGTTGAGGCAGGACCAAATAGGCCACGCACAAAGGTGGCGCTTATGTGGAGCCCTCTTATATGCATTTTTGATTCTGCTCATTAATCATTTTTATTTCTAATTATTCTAAATTTTAAAAAATATTTATTGTTATTTGTGATTATTAAAAATTATTTAAATCCAATATTATCCCCATATTAACGAATCGAACAATTATATGTAAACATTTTTTATTTCTTAAAATTCTTATAAACTAGAAAATTAATAAAAATTTTAATAGTCATTGTAAATATTAACTAAGAATGAAAGGAAAGGAAATAAAGGAAACACTTTCTTGGATCAAAGAACATATAAGAGAGCTCCACTTTAGCGCCACCTTTGTGCGTGGCATATTCGGTCCTGCCTCAACGAAGGAGGCGAGCAACAAACCGGCCGAGAACCGTGATCGCCGATTAAAATTCAACTCAGATACGATTGAACATTTTTAATCGTATCTCGGGTACCCATAAATATTTTTCAAGTTTTCTTGGCTTAAATTAAAGATAAGATTTTAGACTTTATGTCGTACAATTTCCGGATTTTGAAAAAAAATTTCCTAGGTTATGCAAAAAGTTGAAGTTGAGGTAGAGAATTTGAAAAAATCTTGAATTTTTTTTTTTAACTCCTCACGTGCTGTATTATTTTCAGAAAGTCAAAAAAATATTTATTGAGCATTACTAGACGTGGAGTTTCATAAGCTTTTCATCTGTTTTTTTTTTTAAAATGCCCTATCTCTTTTTTTCACCGAGATATTCAGAGTCAGCAGTGATTTTTAATAGCAATGACAAGCACGGTGCGCACAATTTCCGACGGTAGTGTAAATATTCTCAAATATGATAAAATTTTCTGGAAACTGATCAGAAATCAACAAATAAGATGTGATAGAAGGTTTTTGGTATCATAATTCTGTAGCAACCCTCTTCTAAAAATGTTCTTTTATATGCTTTAAAAAATGAGGCTAGTTTGCAGACATGAAATAGACTTGAGATAGGCATATTTTCAGACATTTACAATTCTGTCCTCAATCTTAAAATCTAGCTTAAGTCATTGAAATCAATACTTGCAACATGTGGAATGTCAGCTTAAGGGCATGTGATATTTCCAAAATTAGCAAATTTTATTGATTTTAAGTTTCTGCATGTTCATGTCCAAAGTACATAAAATTTTGTTTTCAAAATTTGGGAAATTGTAGAGAAGTTAAAAACGGACGTAGATAGACTACTCAGAAAATTCGTTTAGTTGTTACCAATTTTTGTGAAGATTGTTAAATTTTTAAATTGTTAAAAACTGTTAAAATTGTCAACAACAGTAGATAGACTACATTTGGTTTTGAAAATGAAAAAAATTTCAATTTCACAAAATATTTATGAAATTTGTTTTCCATTATCAAAGCAACAATTAGTCTGTCTACGCCCGTTTTCATATTCTCTACCATTTCTCAAATTTTGTTTCCAAAATTTTATGTATTTTGGATACAAACATGTAGAAACTCGACCGAATTGTTCACATAAACTTTCTACTTTTCTGAAGTATCACATGCCCTTAAAAGTAAATTAAAACTATTCCAAATTTAGCGACTAATTTTCTCTAATAGTCAACAAATTTTAATTCAACTTCTTTACTTTATCTATATTTCTATCAGTTAAAAACAAAATAACTTTTCACGTTGAAATCTTTTAACTTTAAGTAATTCATAATCGAAATGTCTGTTTGCATTGTGAAAATGCGTTAATGGTTTCAATTCAATCAAAGTTTGACTAATTTAGTACTAAACAGTAAGTTTTTATAATATTTTCAATATTGAGGTTCATATTTAATATTATTTTCTCTTTTAATAAATAATATAAAACGTTTTTTTATTTTATTATTTTATTATGTTACTTTATTTATACCATTCAGACCTAATGACGTAAGAATATCTAAATATAACTTCAATACAGAAAGTATATTAAAAGCAAAAATTATCCCTAGATGATTCCTCAAAAAAAAAACGCTTATCGATTTAAATGGAATTCAAGTAGAATAAAGTGAGGAAAATAAGTTTCCTTTGAGCTGTGAATAGAGTGAATCTGAATCTTTTTATCTTTGTTAAAATAAATCTTTATTTCTCAACTTTAGGATTACATTCCTATTCAGCAATTTAACTCGTGCTTGAGGGAACATTATTACTTGTTATGATCAGACTTACACAAATTCTAACCTTTCAACATCTGTGAACCAAAAAAAAATCTTCTAATACTACAAACTACGATTTGCAATTTCAGTCATGAAAAGCCTTTCATTTAAATCTCCAGGCTAATTTAAATTGAAGCAGACCTGCAAGTATGAAGCGTAACGTTTTTCAGTAACGAAACTCGAATGAAAGATCCTAGATCGCGTCATCGAAAATTTTCAAGCGGTCCTGAAATATCTGTGAGAGGAGATTGAATTCGTTTTTAAATCAGAATCATCAGAGTTGATTTATTTGTTTTAAATGGAAAATGTTATCTCCATTCTCATAGTTTGAAACACTTCAAAAGGTGGATTGAAATCTTGCTTCTTATTTTTAAACATCGTACTCTCTAAATATGAATCAGTCAAAATCTACTGGTTATCAGTGAAATTTGAATGATTCAAATAGCTAAAAAAACGTTACTGTAAATCAGTCAAATTCCACTGATTGTTTCAGTGATAATCAACTGATTTAACAGTGAAATATATTTTGTACTGGTAAATCAGTGAAAAGGCAAATCACTGATTCAATCAGTAAAAATTTGACTGATTCAGATTTAGAGAGTAGGTCAGATTAAATACTACATATTCTAAAAAAAGTAACTCACTTCTTCACAATCCGCCGCTCTCGGCAACTCCTCGTCCACTTCATCCTCAGCTTCCATATCATCTCAGCTTTGCAAGCCCCGCCATCGAATAAAAGTAGCTGATGCCTTCTTTGTATTTTCGATCGACCGACAAAAAAAGAAAAACCTCTCAGAAGGCCGCATATGCAGGCTTGGCTTCGTGCCTTGTTATTAACTATTGCCTGTGTTTTCTTCGTCCTTTCCTCATCGACTCATTTCACGCCTTTAATTTATTCCTGATTGACAAATTCATATTATTTACCTTTAAATCCATCCAACTTATCGATTTTCTGTAATTGATGCGATAATGCACGCGACACTCAAGAACTCCTGAATTAGTAACAAAAGTTCTTTTGTGTCCGTACCAGATGCGAGAAAGAGCTTTTCATATTATATATATACAGACTGCATTTTTTATCTTGAGACCCAGGGTACGAAAAAAATATATACAATATAAAACACAATAATGTGAAAAAGATGCAAATATTTTTTGAAAAATGGTTATGAGTTGTATGATAGAATTCTAATAGTATCACAAAATTTAACTAATTTCAAAAATTCCAACTAAAAATTGAATTTGATTATACAGGATGAGTTTTTTGTTTTAAAACATCGACTTATCTCACGAAATACGCATCTTACAAAGAAAGTGTCCACAATATAAACTTTATTTTTATTTAAAAATTTTTAATTGAGTCTTAGATATTTTGAATTTATTTTCTGAAATATTGAATCAGGACAACTACTTGTTATAAATATAAACATTTGAAATGGTTAAAGAAAAACTTGTAGTGAGTTTGGATAAATGGGAATGAAAATTAATTTAGTACTTTTAAATTCAGCGACAGAAAACTTCATCTCTTTATAAACCAGGTTGAGAATCCAGATGTGAAATATAGAAGAAGCTAAATTAAATTTCACTTAATTAAATTTTAATTTTTTTTATACGCGTTTTTAATATACCAAAATCATTAGCTTTTTTCATATATAAATTGATGCTTCTCAAAAAAGAGTTGTTTTTCGTTATTTTGTATGCACGTCTTAATTAATGGAAAAATTTCAAGTCACGACACTCAGATTGAAAACTGTGTGGAAAATTTTTTACTTCTCATTTAACAAATCATTCATTTAATCGTGCTTGCTGGGACTGAATGCGTATTTCTCGCGTAAAATGTATTAATTTAAAATCAACTCTAGAAAAGGTTAACAAATTAGTTATTGATAAATATTTATAAGCTTATTTCAATCATTTTTAATCTGAAATTTTAAAAAAATATTCTAATGTCACAATGCAGTACATTTTTTAATGCTATAAGTTTTATTTAAATTTTCATAAAGAACAAATTACATTTATTACGAGCTATGGTTTTATGAGAATTGTTATGTTTAATTTTTTTTTATATCTTGCTGGAGAGCTATTAAATTCTATGGGTATAGAAATCGTAGACTGCTTCAATTATTACATTACTAATAAAATTAATGCTTAATAACCTGTATTCGTGCACTTGGAGGAAATAAAATTTGGCTCAGTTGCATTTTGTAATGATGTTCAAGTGAAGTTCATATCTAGAGCAAACCAATTCCAGATGATATTCGGAAATGAGTTTTCAAAGCTTCCTTCCAATGTCCTCAGGTATGTTGTAGCCAGAATGGATGTTTTTATATTCTGCAATTATTATATAAAAGGGAATCTAAGTCGTTTCTGAGTCATCAAATTTAATGTTATTCTATTTATAAATTTGCATGCTTCATGATAGCAACAATTGTTTCGAAGAATATAAACGATTAATAGTTTCATGGCTGTAAAAATTCCAATAAATCTTAAACGATCGACAATAAAGATCTTTTTTAACAATGTATTATAAAAACTGAATTAATTTCAGGATTTCTCATAAAGTTTTTATTTTCCATGACGTGTATGACAAATTTATTGTGATAAACGAACAAAACCCCCAATCTGTATTGTTAGGACATTTTAGTATAGATAAATATTACACACGATAATCAATATCTCAAATAGAAATGAAGGGCAAAATTTGTAAATTTCTCTATAGGACTTATTGAAAAAGCACATTTTGTGATTTCCACGTATGAAAAACAATTACTGTCATATAACAACGGTTACTGCCACGTTATGCAACATCTACGTAGTAATAATATGGCAGTTTTGGAAGACAGTAACAGAATACTTACGTCAGAAATTCATAGAAATTTTATTGCACGAAAAATTAACAGCTTTCTAGGAAAATTTGTTACGTAATTACTCTATATCTTTCCCGTCATACAAATATAAAAGAAAACTTGATGATATTCTGAATTGAGAAATATGCTCTCGGGATGGTTAAAATCGTAAATAAAACATTTCATTTTTGCAAATTTGATTATTCATTTCTCAATCCCTCAAATGAAATGGTAGAAAGTGCAATGCAAATGGCGTGATTTACAAAAATAAAATGTATTATTTATCATTTTAACCATCAAAAATAAATTTGTCTATTTGGAATAATGATCTGCGTCTTTTTTGCATACTTTCTAAATGGGGTAAATTCTCTAAACCTGCTCTCCAAATTTGAATCAGTCAAATTTTCACTAATTGAATCAGTAATTTGCCTTTTCACTGATTCATCAGTGCAAAAATATTTTTCACTGTCAATGATTGAATCAATGAACAAATATTTTTCACTGTTAAATCAGTTGATTTCCACTGAAGTAATCAGTGAAATTGGACTGATTTACAGTAACCTCTTTTTAGCTATTTGAATCAGTCAAATTTCACTGATAATCGGTACATTTTGACTGATTCAGATTTAGAGAGTGAATCAGCGAAATTCCGCTGATTATCAGCTATAAGTATACGCTAAAGAATCAGTGGAATTCAATTGATTTATCAGTGTATATACGATGATAGTAATCAGTGGTATATTTATCGCTGATTCAGATTTACAGAGAAGACATTTTATAAGTACAGTTACATAATGAAGTTCATACTGATGAGGGTACAATACTGTGCCTGTAATGGTTGCACGGAAAAAAATAGTTGAGTAAAGTTTATAGATGAATTCAAGAGTTGGGGATACAGGCAGTTACACTCTAAAAACTAGTGTGTAGTGAAATGTGTAATTTTTACACACTTCATACGTTGTCAAGTGTAACTTAATTTTTCGGGTACAAAACGTTAAAGTGTTTGAAAATTAAACGTTACGTTTGTAATGTGTATTGAAAATACACACTTCAAATGCGTAAAATATTATTATCGTGATTTACGTGCAGAAGTAACACACTTGTTTCTAGAGTGTACGGGACAGAGTTCGGCAAACTTTATAGAACTTTTCAGTATAAAATGCAGAGAATTCAGGAAAAATGATTAAAAGTTCCACATTAATTATGAAAAGTTCTATAAATTTTGTAGAACTTTGTTCCGAAAATGCCTGAATCCTTAACTCTTAAACAGTTCTATAAACTTTATTGAACTATTTTTTTCCGTGTAGCCATAGTTGGCACCCGATACTACACGAGGTGATAAGTCCCCGGACTAACATATAAGTGGCAGTACTAACAAAAACCCATATGATACTTCACTAGTACCAGTCTTTATAAGTTTTCTCCTAAAATTTTGTGGCATTATGTCAACTAGTTCCCAAGTTATACTCGTATGAATGGCGCTACTCTCGCTTATGAAAAAAAATGGCCAAAAAATATTTTTGTGTATTAATTAAATATCGTTTTTTGATGGGGAAAAACACTGTTCAAACAGAAGAATGGCTCGGAAAAACCGCGTGGCTGAAGTAAAAGTTTTCAGGTCAGAAAAACATGGTGCACATTCAATGAATAAAACGGTGCGCGTTACAAGACATTGTTCCTTTATAAGTGCAAACGTGTCTATACTAGCCCGCGTGAAGTAAAACTTGTCAAGTTAAATCTCTCACTTCATGTTTTAGCATACACCAGTTTTTTTTCTGTCAGCATGGAGAGATACCTCGCTTTTGCGTTTCCTCTACTCTCTCATGAGAGTTTTGACCTTTTTAACGCCAAGTCGGCACCACTGTCCTCTATACTGAAGTGGAGTTCGAGCGCGATCTGTCATCTAGTTTGTTCACAGTGCTCAATGTTGCCAGTTTATCTCAAATGTGTTTCGCGACTTTTCCCATGGATAAGAATATCGCACAAAGAATGTGTCTCAAATTTTGCATTGCAAACAAAATTTCGTATGAGGAATCGCTGAAAATGTTACAGAAGGCTTAAGGTGAATCGACTTTATCAAAAACACGTGCATATGAGTGGTATAGTGCATTCGAAAGCGGTCGAGATGTGGTGGAAGATTTTCCTCGCTCTGATCGGCCATCAGCGTCTTCAACTGAAGTTAACATCGGTAACGTGAAGGAAATGGTGACTGAAAATCGTCATTTAAGTTTAAAAAAGATAGCCGCTGAACTTTCTGTGTCACACGAATCAATTCGTACCATTTTAAACGATTGTTTGAGCATGAAACGCGTTGCTGCTCGACTAGTTCCGAAAGACCATCTTACAAGGCAATCATAGTGAACGAATTCCTGGCCAAAAACTCAAATTTTCTCTTTCCAAAACTCAAATTACCACTTCGAGGCACTCACTTTCAGTGGATAGAAGACATAAAAGAGAATTTGCGGCGAGAACTGAAGTCAATTCCGGAAAATGCGTTAAAAAAATGTTTTGATGATTGGATTATTCGTTGGCATAAGTGTATTATTTCGGGAGGGGCCTACTTTAAAGGCGAAGAAAATAAATTTGGATGAATAATAAACAGTTTGTGTTTTATTGACCAATTCCCGGTACTTTTTTGACAGAATGTACAACGTTTGATTCTTTTGCTGTTTTTTCGTAGCAGCGGACATTGAATCATCTACCACTCTATCGATTTCAATTTTCACAAATTACGGAACATGGTTAAAAATTTACCCAGAAATGTTAACAAAAAACACAGCTGATAAAAACTTAACGAGGAGTTTGGTTGCGTTTAGCTCAGCATAGCAAGGGCAAGCGTGCACGCATACTACTGTATGTGAGCGCGACATTGCCCCACGTACTTTTCGCTGCTCCTTCGCCCCCTTTTTCAAGACTTCTTCACGTCGCCCCCACTTCTCAAGCTACGTTATATCCCACCGACACTCCAGAGTCTTACGTACAATTTTTAATTCGCTACCCATGTCAATGCCCGAGTTCAAGACGCGTCGTAAAAAGTTTTACTTCATAAACTTTGTACGTGATAAATGCCGCGCTTACTCACAATCGACCAAAAACAACAACACGTCAGTGATTCAAAGCGTTGTTCGAAGCTGTACCAGCGCAATACAAAAGAGTTTTTACGTCGGTGTGTGATAATGGACGAGTCATGGATACGCCACTACACACCGGAGGTCAGTAAGCAGTCCGCGCAGTGATTGAAACCGGGGGAAAGCCGCCTAAAGCGAAAGTAGACGCAAAAAACAGCCGGTAAAGTTCTAGCCAGTGTTCTTTGGGATGCGCATAGAGTAATATTCATAGACTATCTTGAAAAAGGAGAGACGATCACAGGGGACTATTATGCTGCATTAGTGAACCGATTGAACGATAAAATATAAAAAACGGCTGTACATAAAGAAAAAAAGTGCCCTACCACCACGACAATGCGCCGGCTCACACATGAATGAAAACGATGGCCGACTTAAACGAATTGAAGTATGAATTGCTTCCCCACCCACCATATTCTCCAGATATGGCACCGAGCGACTACTATTTGTTCCCGAACTTGAAAATATAGCTCCAAAGTAATAGATTTTACTCAAATCAAGAGGTCAAATGGGAGGCGGAAGCTTGATCTGGAGTGCTTGACAAATTGTACTACACGAAAGGTATTTAAATGTTGGAGAAACGCTGGAAAAAGTGTATTGCTCTTGAAGGGGACTATGCTGAAGAGTAACAAAATGTTTTGTAAGAAAAAATGCTTTTTTCATTTTGAGTTCGAAAACTTTTCACTCCATGTAGTATAAGCATAATGCACTAGTTACAATTCAGTTTTAATTCTGCGTCCGTACCAAATATCAGTACTGGCAGGCAAGTGCGGACGCAATACTGGCACAACCCTTGCACAGTGATATACTACCAACCCTGGTTCAGCACTGGTGAAACAGTACAGGATATCATTATCATCCAATACACACAAGAGTGCAGGACCCATATGGACTGTCTGTATCTTGCACAATATTACCAGTATTTGCGCAGTATTGCGCTTGTTGTAAATTTCATATTGAGATTGTGCATAAGTTGTTGAAAAATTTCGAGATAAGAGGGATTTAAATAATTATCTTTAGAAACGGTATGTAACATTTAGTAATTTCTTCCAGGCCTCAACCTCAACAAAAACTTTTAAAAACTTAGAGTTTCGAGAAAAAAATCAATAAAGCGGCTCTTTTACCCAAAATTATACGTTTTTTTCGAAATTGACCGTCTTTTATGCACCAGTAATATAATTTTATTTTATGTATGAACAGGTTCAGTGCAGAAAGTGAGCTGTTTGGAAGATATTGAGGTATGAAAAATTCAATTTGCTCTAGTACAAGAATGCTGATCACTGCAAAACCAGAAAAAAATAGATACCCTTATAAACCAAAAAAGATTTATACCTTAATCAGTAATTTACGTGTGGCAATTTGATCTAGAAATCTTAAAAAACCTGGATTTTAATTTCAAGACCTTGATTTTTTAGTATCTACGTTTTCAAGGAAACTCATCTTGAATTTTGATGCTTTCTTGCAGGATTTTGACAATATCTCTTTCTTGAATACGTAATAATTTTAGTATCTATAATTCAAATATCAGTTGCAACTTATTTTCGCAACATCGTAAATTTATGAAAATGACATAACTTTGACCTAAAGCATTGAAGAGAGTATAAAAACAGCAACCGCCTCTTGTTTACTGCCTTAAGTTCTGACGAGAAAAGTATGTAAGAAACCCTTATTTCATTTCTATGGGAGTTTGAAACTATTACAAGTATGATAATTCAAAAAGTATTAGTATCGTAAATAAGTTATTTTAAGTTGGCCTGAAAAATTGAATAAGCTTGACCTGAAAAAACCTTTGAAAACCCTGGATTTGACCTGGAACTTGAAATTGTTCTATGAATCGACACTCTGAATATGTCCTTGATATTGTCACATACAGGGTGAGTTTTTTTATCTTGAAACATCGACATATCTCACAAGATACTCATTGTACACTGTTAGAAAAATCTTTATTAGATTTAATATACAAGTGTTTGAAGCAGATATGCACTGCTGCTATTGAAATTTAACATACATTGGTGTAGTAAATTTAATATACTAGGGTGTTTGATATCGACGTGATATATCTATGAGAATTCACCACTAATAACAAAAGGCTATCATTGTTAACAAGTTCCAGCCTTCAAACCTCTTCTTTCCAAATTTGAGTCAAATCCATGAATCAGTTCACAAATTACAGAGTCTGAAAGCAACCAACCTCTGAATTTTTTGCAAAGATGGAAAAAAGAGAATTTCATGTCTTGATTAAATAATACTTTTTGCGTGGAAATACCTTATCAGAAACCAAGGCCAAGCTCGATAAATATTATTCGGACTCTGACCCGTCGTATGGAATGGTTCAGAAGTGGTTTACCTAATTCTGTTGTGGTCATACGAGCACAGAAACCATACCAAGTTCAGGTCGTTCAAATGAGATCATTACACCAGAAATGATCAATAAAATCCATGATATTGTTTTGAATGACCTGAAATTGAAAGAGCCAGCTAGATTTTACTCTGGAGGAGTCTACTCCTTCGTTTACAACAATAAAGTATTGGATGGCAGAGTTTAAACGAGGTCGTACGAGCTGCCAAGACGAATATCGTACTGGTCGACCAAATGAGCTGACTACGACAGAAATGGTGACGAAAATTCACAAAATGGTATTGGATGACCGTCAACTAAAAGTGCGTGAGCTAGTAGACATAGTAGGCATTTCAAAAAGTGCTTTACATCGCATATGCACTGAAAATTTGGACATGAAAACACTGCGCAAGATGGATGCCGGTTTCGCTCACAATGGAACAAAAACAGCGTCGTGAGGATATTTCAGTCGAGTGTTTTGCGATGTTCCACAGCAATGAAGCCGATCTTTTGCGTTGATTCATAACCATGTATTAAACATGGGTCCATCATTTCACACTTGAGACGAAGGAAAAGTCAAAACAATGGACTGAGAGGGGAGAATCGGCTCCAAAGAAGGCGAAGACAGTTCCATCTCCTGGCAAGGTCATGGCATCAGTTTTTTGGGATGCTCATGGGATAATTTTCATTGATTATCTTCTAAAAATAAAAAAAAATAAACGGCGAGTATTATGCGGACTTATTACAGCGTTTGAGTGATGAAATCAAGAAAAAACGGCCGCATTTGGCGAAAAGAAAGTGTTGTTTCATCAAGACAATGCACTTGTTCACACATCCATTATCGCGATGGCCAAAATCAATGAATCAAAGTTCAAATTGCTTGCTCGCGCACCCTATTCGCCAGATTTAGTCCCCTCAGATTTTTCTCTTTCCGAACTTGGAAGAATGGCTCGGTGGTCAAAGATTTGCCAACAATGAAGAGGTTGAGCCTGCGGTTGATGGCTATTTCGAGAAGCTCGATGGTTCTCGCTATAAACATGGTATCGAGGCTATTGAACATTGCTGGGAAAAATCTATCGAGCTAAAAGAAGACTACGTTACCCTGCTTAAAATGTCAGGTAGAAATCGAGTAGGTACCGGAAAGAAACCGGATGCAAACCCATTCGGGTTTTACCCGGTTCTTTACGGCTTTTATCTGGACTCTGATTTCATTTTTCGGGATCTATCTGGGTCTATCCGGTCCTTATCCGGGAAGTGATGACAGAAAATAAGTTGTATGAATATTGTACCCGGTCTTATCCGGTTCCTATCTGGCATATGGATCCAGAAATTAAAATACGAAAATATGTTTCTACACGGATCCTATCTGGTTTCTATAAGGCAGTTGTCGACTTGCAAATTGTTAAGGTGAAAGTGCATCTGCTACCCGGCCCTACCTGGTTCCTATCTGGCATATGAATCCAGCAAATTAAAATACAAAAATATGTTTTTACCCGGATCCTATCCGGTTTCTATAAGGCAGTTGTCGACTTGCAAATTGTTAAGGTGAAAGTGCATCTGCTACCTGGCCCTACCTGGTTCCTATCTGGCTTATGAATCCAGCAAATTAAAATACAAAAAAATGTTTCTACCCGGATCCTATCTGGTTTCTATAAGGCAGTTGTCGACTTGCAAATTGTTAAGGTGAAAGTGCATCTGCTACCCGGCCCTACCTGGTTCCTATCTGGCATATGAATCCAGCAAATTAAAATACAAAAAAATGTTTCTACCCGGATCCTATCCGGTTTCTATAAGGCAGTTGTCGACTTGCAAATTGTTAAGGTGAAAGTGCATCTGCTACCCGGCCCTACCTGGTTCCTATCTGGCATATGAATCCAGCAAATTAAAATACAAAAAAATGTTTCTACCCGGATCCTATCCGGTTTCTATAAGGCAGTTGTCGACTTGCAAATTGTTAAGGTGAAAGTGCATCTGCTACCCGGCCCTACCTGGTTCCTATCTGGCATATGAATCCAGCAAATTAAAATACAAAAAATATGTTTCTACCCGAATCCTATCCGGTTTCTATAAGGCAGTTGTCGACCTGCAAATTATTAAAGAGCCGGATACAAACCGGATAAAAATCTCAAAGGTCCCGGATAAGATCTTATCCGGAAAACCGGGTACACTGAGAGAAAATTATCACGTTATTTTACGGTTTTCGGAGGTATAGCAAGGATATTTATTAAAACCAAGAACTTTTACTGTCCCGTAATTTTTTTTCTGTGACTATCCTTAAAATGTATTTGTTTGCACCGCAATATTTTTTTCAATAATTTTCACAGTATGATGTTTTAAAATTTTCTCTTGATGTCAGTTATAAAATACAAGCCTAACAGAAAAAATGCCGTTAGTGTGTTTAAAGAAATACAATTCCTATACGAGCGACTTTTGCTGTGAGTTGGTTAAAAAAACTCGGGAGTCAGCAAGCAATTATTTAATGTAATCATAATAATCATATGCGAGCACGTGTGTGTATGTGTGTATATCTGATTGTGTCGAGGTAGTAACAATAACGGGGCCCAAACACTTCTTACACGGCCCTGCAGTAGTTGAAGGTTATAAGCGCTATTTTCTTTCTTGTATTCCAAGCGTGCGCAGCCGAGAGTCTTAGTCGTTACGTTAGTAATGCGTTAATAATAAGTAGAGAGGGTTCGAACCCGCAGCGTTAAGAATAATTTTTAATACTACCTAAACGAGCGTTTGTGTAGTGTAGAGGGGATTGTGTGTTTGTGGGTAAGTTTGTATATAAAAAATAGTAAGTTAAAGACTGCTTTGAAAGTAAATAAAGTTTTGAAATGTACTAAGAATATTCATCGATTCAACTACTGCTCTTATTTGATTTACCTATGTTCCTGCAGATCACTTAACTTAAAAAATGACACTGGGGCCTTTACGAACTACGAAAAGTAAGTTAAAAAGTAGTCAAACCTACTGAGATTTTTTTTCGGTGTACGTGTAACAAAAAAGTACTGTCAATTTACTCAAATAAAATTTCCCAGCTTGAAAACAGATTTTTTACTGTGAAAACAGTAAATTTAACCTTCCAAGCAAATATTCCTCCATTGCCATTAAAAACGGTAAATACTAGTCTTAACTCGAATTTTGCCTGTACTTTTTCTCTCAGTGTAAATATTATGCGATCCCATATAGAGCCCGGTTAAGCTCCAGGTATAAACCGGGGACAAAAACCGGGTACAAATCCAGTAACGCCGGATAAGAACCGAGTATACGTATTTCGAGGACCCGACTACAAACAGGATAAAACTCTTACAGAGCCCAGATAAGATCCATATAGAAACCGGACAAAATATTATATCAACCCAGATAGAATCCAATTAAGTGCCGGATTAGAACCGGGTATAAGTATTTTAAGGAGCCAAATACAAACCAGATAAAAATCTCAAAGGTCCCAGGTAAGAACCATATAGAAACCGGGTGAAGATATTATGCGATCCCAGATAGAACCCGATAATCTCCGGGTACAAACCGGGGACAAAAACCGGGTACAAATCCATTAGCGCCGGATAAGAACCGACTTTTACTCGGTTCTTATCTGGGTTCTATCCGTCATTTTAAGCAGGGTAAGAATTAAAGGTATTTGTTTCCAAACTTTTTGGGTTTTCTTTGTTAGGCCAAGTGTTTCTAGGACTATCCCCGTAGTCAATTCAGATATTGAAAATCTATATGAATAGGGAATACAGCCGTCTATTTCAAAAACAATTTTTGTTTGTTTTCTAAATATACTTAAGTTTTGTTCATTTAATTTCTCACTGATTTTCTGTTTTAACATTGATTTTGTTCGATGGTTCCAGTAAATTAAATTTTTCTAATTGTTATATCAGACTCTTAAAAAATATAACTATGAAGCAAATGCGAAAATGTTTTTAAAAATTCACGATTTAGCATTGTATCTCTACTCTAATTGAACGTTCGTTACAAAATCTGTTCTTTCTATATAAATCGCTAATGCTAGGAAAGTTGATATTGTTCGGTGGTTATGGATTTTATATTTTTCCGATACAACATGAAACCCATGCAAAACGTAATTTTGTCCTCCATTGAGTTAGTACACTCAAAAAAAATATCGTAGATACAGACAACTTTCTGGCTACTTCGGCATCAAAAAAGTTTAGCTGGCTCAGATAAGGCCAAACTGTATATATGTATTTTACACGAATGATTATACGTGAAGTAATATAACTGTTTCAGTTTTATGTTTTTAATAAATGCATGCAAACATATATGACTGCAATGACTGCAGTAGATTAATCTAGGTTATAGTTCTATTGGACAGATTCAGTATGTACCTATGTATATACAAAGTAGCCACGAATGGGTTGCAGAATAGAAATGATATATTATCAAAAAGTTTAGCATATAATGCAATTTTCTTAATCAGTAAAACAGTTTATATACGGTGTACTAAAGTCTTGACACTATATTCCTATTTTGTAACCTACTCGTGGACACTGTATGTAATATTAATGTCCGAAAAAAATTTCACAATAGCTAAAATTTTTACTATTGAATGATTAATAATAATTTAAAGAAAAAATATTGTATTATGCACCAAGAGAGGGAAAAGAGCATTTATGGAGGAGTGATTCAAACACCGCGTAAGACAAAAATGCCCCCCTTCCAAGGTACATATGTTATTTTCTTTAACAAATGTTTAAACATCGCACGTTTTCGAGTCGTGCAAATCGAGCTTGACGTTACTGTAATTTCAGACCGGAGAGTAGATAACAGGGAAAAAAAGTATCTTTACAAGGAAATTAACTCGTAACAAAAACGCTCTTTTCCCTCCCTTGGTGCATAATATACTATTTGTTCATTGAATGCTTATTAATAAAAATAAAAAAAAGAAGAAAAAGGATCTTCTTCCTATTTTACTCTCCGATCAGGGTCGAAAACGTGTGTTTTTTGGACATGTGTTGCATACGTTTTTTTTCCACTGAGGGGTAAAAAATGGATTTGTTTGCCCCGCAGAAGGCTAAAAAGTGAAAGTTTTGATCCGTTAGTAGAAAATATTACATTGTGCAAGTAGGGAAAAAAAGTTTATTTTGCTAGTGTGAAATTTGATGTCCAAGCTAAACGACGCCAATAATCACATACGTAAAATAAATATTTTTCCCATGTTGTTCACGATTTTTTTCTACTGGGGGACTCAAAAAGTAGATTTGTTTGCCCCGCAGTGTGCAATAAAATCCACTTTATGATCCGCTAGTAGAAAAAATTATTTTATCGATAAATGAAGATAGAACAATGTTTGATGATTTAAAATATATACTTTTGTGACTTTATTATGATCCGATATAAAAATACAAATGTAATTAATTTCTTGACGAGACTATAAAATTTATAAATATGTATTTGAGTGGCATAAAGCATTCAGTGAGCGTCGTGAGGTCGTGAGGTCATAGAAAACTTGCCTCATGCGAGTCGTCCATCCACCTCTGTTAACGAGGATAGCATCGAAAAAGTGAAGAAAATTGTGCTCGAAAATCGTTGTGTTGGCATTAGAGAGGTAGCAGAGGGTCAAACGGTCAATAAGGAATACTACTTGGCCGTTTTGAGGCGTCTACGTAAAGCAATTCGTTGTAAACAGCAGGATTTGTGGGCAGACAACTCATGGTTTTTTCACCACGATAATGCGCCGTTACATTCCAGCCTGATGTGACTGAATTTTTGGCTAAACACGAAACAAAAGTCATTGCTCAGCCACCGTATTCGCCAGATTTGGCTCCCTGTGACTTTTTCCTGTTTCCAAAACTCAAATATCCGTTTCTATTGGCTCAAAAGGCGCCTATTTTGAAGGCGATAATAAAGATTTGTATTAAAATACATAAAAATGTTGTTTTTTTAACCAGTCCGGGTATATATTACGTGAGGTTGGAAACTAAATTTTGATTAGTTCATGGTTACGCCACCTCACGAAAAAAGCATGCTGCTCAAGCGTACTATGGCTGTTCGAGGCCACCGTATGAAACTGTGAATCCCCTCGAGCGAGGGTTTTCGGCCAGACATATTTCGCTATTCCATCTAGGAACTTCACAGGCTCGTCCTATGCTATAATGTTCACATTTTTCTCTGCATGCAGTACTATAATTGTAGATTCTTTGAATGATACTTTGACAATTTCGGCCATTCTTGACTTTCAGTTGTTGTGCGAGAGTCGTTTATGTCAGTGCACCGAAAAAAATATCTTACGCTTTTCGTATGAGGTGCCGTTACAAGTTTTGTAAACGACATTTTATATGATATTGGCATAAAAGAATACGAAGAAAGCACACCACTCTGCTTGCGAAAAACGCATGGCACCCGTACTCTTTCGGTATGGCCAAGTTGGTTTGATAATGTATTGCAATACATTAGATTCGGCAACTTCAGTCTATAGCAATACGTTGTCAAACCAACTTAGCCATACTGAGAAATTACCATAGAGATATTATAGATAGAGGAGACATGCCAGCCTGAAGCCTGCCAGCTCGGGCGAGAGAGAGAGTGAATTTAGGATTAGGCTGTCTTTCGCTAACGCCGAGGCTAGCGCGGTACGCATAGACAAAGACAGAAAAAACCACTTATCGTCTCTCTCTTTCGCTCTCACCGAGTTTGCAGACTGACGTTGCCACTTACAGAGCGGCCTATGGCTTGTCTCCTCTATCTATAATATCTCTATGGAAATTACGGGTGCCGTGCGTTTTTCGCAATCAGAGTGGTGTGCTTTCTACGTATATCTGCTTTGCTGTTTTGGCATACTGATGTCCATACGAAATTCGCTTGAATTTGTGCAATCAAAGTAAAACGAATGTGTTGCGATTTTAGTAACTTCAGATTTGTGCGAAATTCGAAAGAGATTTTTTTAGGTGTGGGTATAAATTTTTTCGTAAAAATGGAAAAAAAATCGAATATCCTGCAATAATTAAATACTTGCATTTAAAAGGTAATACACCTGCGCAGATTAATACGCCGAGTTGGGAGTTGTTAATGGGGACTCTGTTTCATCATTTACCACCGTAAATACAGGGTGGGCCATCTAATATTTGGAATTTGATCAGCTATAAAAAGAAACTTATGGATATTTTATCAAAAGTATCGTTTTATTAAAAAGATTGAACCATTTCATTTTAGAATGAAACACATCATTATTCAAATGACTGCCACGGCTGGCCTACAGTACCTTATTCGATTTTTCAGTACATTTTCGATTGTTTGGGCTTCAATCCCATGAATAGCAACTTCGATTTCGTGTTTCAAGGCCTCAATCGTCTCTGGGTGGTTAGCGTAACACTTATCCTTAACGGCTCCCCACAAAGAATAGTCCAACGGGGTCAAATCACAGCACCGAGGCGGCCAATTGACATCAGAATTTCGGCTGATTATTGGATTTTCGTAAATGGTGCGCAAAAGATCGATTGTTACGTTGGCTGTGTGGCAAGTGGCCTCGTCCTTTTGGAACGAAATGTCGTCCATGTCATCCTCTTTAATTTTCAGAAACAAAAATTCGTTAAGTATAGCACGGTAACGCTTGCCATTGATCGTAACAGCGGCTCCTTGCTCATTTTCAAAGAAAAGTGGACCAATGACGCCACCGTACCAAAATCCGCACCAAACAGTCACTAGTTGTGGGCGCATCGGCTTCTCAATGATGATGTTTCGATTTTCTGAGCCTCAAATGCGACAATTTTGCTTATTGACCTTATTGACCTTTTGCCCAAACAATCCAAAAAGGTACTGAAAAATTGGGTTGATCGAATGGGGTACTGTAAGGCCAGTCGTGGCAGTCATTTAAATCATGTTGTGTTCCATTCTTAAATATAGAAAGGTTCAATCCTTCTAATAAAACATACTTTTGAAAAAATATCTATAAGTTTTTTTTTATAGCCGATTCAAATTCCAAATGTTAGATGGCCCACCCTGTAACCATAGCAACCACAGTTTGATATTCTTTTGATAAAATCAGATGGTATAAATCATTGATTCGCGTTTTAAAAATTTCCGCTCTTTAGAATATACCTAGTGAGAAGGTGGGCATCGAATGGCATTGAAATGTCAAAGTCTAGAAAGAAATAGAATTGAGGATAAAACTTTTGAACGCATTTTAATTCCTAGACATTAAAAGGAATTCAAAAGTTCCATTCTTGATTTCGTTTTTTCAGATGTTAACATTTCAATGTCATTCAATGCTCACCTTCTTAAAGGGTTTCGGGTTGCGGGGTACGGGGGTTTCGTTTGCATTGATATTAGTTCTTGCTATCATAACTTGGCGGCGTTGATACTCATTTTCACTTTTTTAAGTACCCTCCTAAAATACATGGTAGTGGACGTACTATGCTCCTTGTATTGCAGTTTTTAGTTTTGGGAACAGAAAATTGTCACACGGTGATAGATCAGGCGAATACGGAGGGTAGTCCATGACACAAATTTCTTTTTTCATCAAAACTTCGTTGACTTTTTTGGTCTTGTGAGGTGGTGCATTTAACTGATGTGGAACAAAACGTGCAAAGGCCTTTCTTTTACCCAAATCTTTAGTTAATATTGTGTAGATTGTACAATAACTCAGCACGATTTGATGCTTCTGGTCGTCCAGATCTTGGATCATCATTTAAATCGTCAAGGCCATTTTTAAATCGTGTAAACCACGTATAAACTTGAGTACGACTCATACAATCATCAGCATAAACTTTTTTTATCAATTCGTGTGTCTCAGTGCATTTTTTTTCAAGTTTAAAACAAAATTTTATATTTGCTCTTTGTTTCATTTTTGTTTTGTAACATTAGCACACTTTTTCTTTTATTGAAATGGCTGTAACTTTTACATCTGTTATCCGATTTACATGAATTTAGGTGCGTTTGAAAGAGGATGAATGTATCTTTTTAATGCTGCAAATTTTCAATAGATGGCGCTGCACGTTGTATTTTCATCTGAATTAAAATTTACTTCAAATCAGTGTATATGCACTGTTTTGCAGTGAATTTTACTGATTCAGACTGTGCGAGTGTCCAAGGAGCGCGTTTATCATATATTGCATGAAGAATTGGGCATGAGAAAGTTGACTGTGCGTTGTGTGCCGCGTTTGTTCACTTAGGACGAAAAACACGTTGGAATGAAGATTTGTAAAACAAAAAGGAATTATCCGCGAATTAAAGAAAAATCCGGAAATATTGGAAAAATGCGAGAATTTTCCGGGAATTTGGTGATAAAAAATTAGTGGACACTCTGATTGTGTTCATCGATTATGTTGAAAAAAGTAAAACAATAACAGGAGAGTACTACACATCATTACTTGACCAGATGAAGACAGAAATTGCCAAAAAACGCCCGTATTTGAACAAGAAGTAAGTTTTGTTCCATCAAGACAACGCACCGTCTCACACTTTGACGATTGCCATGGCCAGAATTCACTAATTGCACTTCGAACTGATTGACCACCCACAGTATCCACCAGATCCAACCCCCAGTGACTTTTTTATGTTTCCTAAACTCAAAGTTTGTCTCGGAGGACAGAGAGGTTTTCATCGAACGAGGGGAAAAAAGAATGTAGATGCCTATTTTGCAGATCAAGACGCCAACTACTATCTGGACGGACTAAAGCGGTTGGAGAATCGCTGGATTAAGGGTACCGACTTGAAAGAAGACTACGTCGGAAAATAAAAGTGTGTTCGCCAGGAAAAAAATTGTTTGTGTAAGATATATTTTTCGTGCACAAAATATCCTTCTGAAAATTTATAATATATGATAGAATTTAATAAAGAACGTCTGTCTAATTTGTTTTATTAAGAATTTTACAAAGAATTTCGCAGTTAACTGTAATTATCAATAAATTTCCCAGTGTTATTTTTCGTAAAAAGAATTTTTGAAAAATGTTTAATAAAAGGAACCAGCCAGGCGTTCCTTATTGGATTTTATTATATTTCCTAAATCTTTAGGAAGATATTTTGTTTACAAGAAAAGTTATTTTGCAAGAATATATTCAGCTATATATTTAATCACGTGGTCTGGTTGACCACATGATCCAACCACCACTTTACCACGTTGGTTAAATGATTATGTCGAAAAAATTTACTGAGTTCAGTTTCCGCACTTGTTTTTGGAAAATAATAATTATTCCTCTCTATAATTTTAGGATCTGATAAAAATTATGGACACGACGCGACGCTCGAACTGAACAATAGTAATAGTAGTAAAAAAAAGCATCGTATCCCCTTATTTGAACCGGGCATTGAATTGTCGATAAGTCTTCCAATTTTTCAAAAATTATGAACATGAACGAATTAATGTATGATTTAGTCACGGGGTTGAATTGATCCGCGGTATACAAAAGATAATAATAGTAGAGTCTTGTTGACCGTCATTTTTGCAGAAGTTTGAAAACCTTTAGATTTTGTGGTAATTCAAACTTTACAAACTAGTTAATAGTGGTTCTAAGGAAAATTAAAACGTGAACAGATAATTTTACATTTATTTTTTCAAACTCTAAATAAAAGTCTCAAAAATAACGAACAGCTTTTTTAAAGCTTTTAAATGTTCATAAAATAACTTATTTTTACTTCAAATTGGAAAGAATTTACTCCAAGTGAAATCACTTGCAGAATAGTGACATTTTGTGGTTGTAAATTTTAGAACATGTCAAACTTTTAGTTTTCAATACCAATGCAATCAAACTACGGTACTTTGGAATTCGAATCTTTTACTCTAAAACTTTTTGAATATCAAACTTCAAGTTACAAACCTATCAAACTTTTTCACGAAAACGTGATTTTCGCTTTTCAATTGAAAAACAAGATCTCCTTATTAAACGAACAAGAAAATTATGATTAGCAATTCATTCGATTGATATATACATGTAGTTAAAAGATACCAAAATGGATATTTATCTTCAGAAACGAATTCATCTTCTAGTAAATTACATGCTGGAATTTAAACTTGAAATTAAGTAAACTTAATTTAGTATTCAAATATTGTTGATGTTCTTAGTTGGCTTTAGGGTCTAGAAAAAATGTAACTCAAAGTTTCATATTTTTGAACGTTTCGACTCAGATTGGAGTCCTCGTCAGTGAGAATTTATTTCTATAAAAAATGCAAAGGAAGAAACTTAAAAAATTTGCCCATGTGACCGATGAACATTGTGGTAAAAAATAATATAAAAGAATTGCCAGTGTGAAACTATAAAATTGGTCTAAATAACTAAATTTGCAAAAAAAATGAAACTGTACAAACAAAATATTTCTGTAAAAATAATAGGGGGAGAACATTAAAGAATTGCACGTGTGACGGATAAACATTGTGGTAAAACTAATATAAATGAATTATACATGTGAAACTATAAAATTGGTCTAAATAACTAAATTTGCAAAAAAAAAATGAAAACTGTACAAAATTTTTTTTTATAAAAATACAAAGGGGAAAAAACTTAAAAGTTTGCATGTGTCACCGATGAACATTGTGGTAAAAATGATATAAAAGAATTGCAAGTGTGAAACTATAAATTTGGTCTAAATAACTAAATTTGCACAAAAAAATGAAAACTGTACAAAAATTTTTTCGTAAAAATACTAAGGGGAGAAACCTAAAACAATTTTATAGTTTCACACTCGCAATTCCTTTATATCATTTTTTACCACAATGTTCATCGGTCACACGTGCAAATTTTTTAAGTTTCTTCCTTTGTATTTTTTATAGGAATAAATTCTCACTGATGAGGACTCCAATCTGAGTCGAAACGTTTGAAAATATGAAACTGAGTTACATTCTTCACGGAGAAAAAAAACTGTTGAATCAACAGATGTCATCTGCTGGAATAGGGACAGCAGTTTTTTTTTGTAATATTTACAGATTTTTCTGTTGGATTCACAGATTGTTTGTAAACTCAACAGATGAACCTGTAAAATCTACAGACATGTAGTTGAAAAAAAAGAAAAAAGAGAAATCCGTAATTCTAACAGACATTTCTGTAGATTTTACAGGTTTATCTGTTGAGTTTACAAACAATCTGTGAATCCAACTGAAAAATCTGTAAATATTACAAAAAAAATCTGCTGTCCCTATTCCAGCAGATGACATCTGTTGATTCAACAGTTTTTTTTCTCCGTGTTTCTGGACCCTAAAGCCAACTAAGAACACGAACAATATTTGAATATTATTATCACTAAAGGATCGATACAAGTCCTGTTTCATTATTAACGTTAATTTAGATTTGACAACGCAGAAGCGAGATTGTTTAACAGGAAAAGCTTGTTTTATTAATCTGATGTACTCTGAAGGATCTTTATTTCCATTTCAACTCTTTATATTCTCAATAATTCCAATCTTGTGGGGGAAAATTTAACTTTTAACAAATGAGAACAAAGGACTAATAAGGTAAATGCCCCAGTAATCCGTATCTTAGTTGCAGTAATTGGCACACAAATAATCTTATATTTTATTGGATTATCCTTGATTTTGCCAATTTGTCACATATAATCCATGTTACTAAGTCGTACTATCTATTGTTATAAAATACTTCAATCGAAATTGTTTTTCAGTTCATTATCAAATTTTAAGACTAAAATGACGATCACCTGGTCATTTACCTTATGCTTCTTTGGAATATTTACCTGCTTTTTACATATCTTTTAAGAGAAAATTAATATATTGGTAGCAAAGTGCAGCGTTTAGCACAATATAAACATAGGAAAAACTACACGGATAAACTTTTCATAGCAAAATATGTTTAATTTTATAATGATAATTCTAAAATTTTTCGCAATCAAAATACTAAAGATTCGAAAAATGATATGAGACTTTAGTGTAGGTTATAGTCAAGTTTGATACAATTTATAGTAAATTATCATATATCTCATGTAAAGTTCAGGAATTCGCTGCGAGAAATTCTCACTATTACACGTTTTTGCAATTGAACTGTAATTTTTCAAAAAATTGACAACTTGGGTTTCTCCGTGTATTTTTCAAAAACCATTCGAGATCAAGAAAGTCTTAACTAGATCTCATTATAGCGTTAATGTATTTTAAAAATAAAATACAATAAATTGAAATATACTTCATTAATTTAACAATTTAAAGTTTTTGTTGAAATTTTTGATTTTATAGTTTCAAAATTTTGTGAAACTGGTCAAATTCTAGTAAACAATAAATTGTAGCTTCTGATAAATTTTGTTAAAATTTTCTGCAATTTATAATTTTTCAAAAAGAATTTTGGTACTTTCTCTTAGAAAATTTACTAATTGCTTGAGTAAGCATTTCTACTAATAATTATTAGTTTCCTACTAATTGATAGTAAATTTCTACTAATTTAATTATTATACGTTCAATTTATGATAATTGATTTAATTAATATTTAATAATCAAATCTATTAGTATATACACTCTAATAAAAGTAAAATTAAAACAACAAGAATTCTGGTTAGAGCATATTTAGCTCTTTTATAAGTGAAATAACTAGAATTCTGGTTGCTTTGCTAGACTTTTAATAAGCAACTGGAAAATTTGTTTAAAATAACCAGAATTTTTATCGTTTTAACTACTTTTTCTGCTTGTGAAAATTGACTATTCATCATTAAGAAAACGACTAGTTATAAGTGGAAATTTGTTATAAAGCACTTAGAAATCGATTTCGCACGTTTACAGTTAGTAGTTTTTTACTAATATTTATTAAAAGAGCGTATTTCGATTTTTCCTGAAATGTATTTTCCTTTGTTCTAAAACTCTAGAATTTTTAGTTCCGAAAAGCTATATCTATTTTTGAAATTTAGGACGATGATTAGAATTTTCATGGATAAAAAAGGTCAATCACATAAAAAAACTTTAAGTTTTTTACGGATTCCAGACAGGTGTTAATATTAAAATATTTTGATCAGTTTTTTGGATATTAGAATTAAATTAGGAGGTGACAGAAAAGGAATACACAAAACAAAAAATTCCAAGAGTAATGAGGTCCATTTTAATAATTATACAAGCTTGCTAGGATGTGACTAAGGTATGTATGGTGCTCTTAACATGAGTAGCTCCTTCATTTAAGAGTTTAGTAAGCGGGGAATAAACTTTTTTTGACCGTAAAAAAATTGGAAAAGCGAAAGAAATATTAAAAGTTTTAAATTGTTGAGATTCCGATGACAAATTTTAATAGAAGTATTTTCTTCTAGATTATTTAAACAGACACTTGAGTATCTCCTTTGTTTGGAGAGGAAAAATACAGTCATTAAAGGGTTAGCAATATTGCTGATAATTTTGGATCCCGTAAGAATCCGAGTCATTTACTCCCCTAATTTTTAACAATATAGTAATATACATAACAGAAAATTATCAATAATTGGAAAAAGATTTGAATTCAAAATAATAAAGAATTAAGAAGAAAGTTCGTAATCGCGAAAGTGAATAAATTCAATCCTATGAAATCATAATTGCAAAAAATAATAACTTTTATTGAACAGAAAATCAAAATTCTAGAGGTTAGAAAATATGTCTAACTCTTAGTTAGAAAATCATGAAGGATAGAATAGTATATTACGTGCCTAGGCGCACAATGAGGGTTATTGCGTGACGAGCGACAATGCTCGCAGGAGATCGAAGCCAAGGCGTAGACGAGGTGTAGGTGAGGCGTAGCCAAGACGTAGCTGAGGCAAAGCCGAGACAAAGCCGAGGCGCAATCAGTCCTGCGAGCATTGTCGCGAGTCTCGTAAGTTTCCGAATTGTGTGCTATGGCACGTATTCTATTTTATCTGAATTCAGTGCGGATACGAGTTTTTATGCGTACACTCGAATCTAATCTAGTATTGTAGTTGTTTGCGGCGCTAGTCATTACACTTGATATTTCGCGACTAGTCCCAGCCATTTTGATTTTATCGATCTTGTGTAGTAGTAGCTTGTTGTAATAGAGCATGCGCAGTTCAAATGTACAAGGCTTTGTCAGTAGGGTGCTAACGCTGTACGAAGAAGAAGATTCTACTCCGCTGTAAGACTATATGCGCATGCGCAGTTCAATTTTTACATTATATTCCTCTGTAACGGAATACACAACATTCCGTTACTCTCAGCTGTAACGGAAAAACGAGTTTCCGCGCCGGAGGCACATAAAATAATTATTTTGAATATTAGTAAATATCAAATTCTCTTGAGGTAAATGATCCAGTAGTCGCCATTTTAGTCTTGAAATTTGATAAAGAACTGAGAAACAATTTGATTGCAGTATTTTACAACAACTAATAATGCGTATTAGTAACATTGATTATAAGAAATTGTCAAAATCAATGATAATCCAATAAAATGTAAGATTATTTGTTTGCCGATTAATGAAACTGAGATACCGATTACTGGTACATTTACCTTAGAGAAAATTTTGAAAATTTAGAAAAGTCCGCCTGAAAAAATGTATTTTTTTAGAGAGAAAAACTAGATAAATCTCAAATTTTATAGTTTAATTTAAAAATTGAATTCTCTTTTTGGTTTTTTTATGCTTTGAAAGAATCTAAAATCTCAGAAGGACGTGACTAAACTATGTATGGTGCTCTTAACATGAGTAGCTCCTTCATTTAAGGGTTTAGTAAGGGAGGAATAAACTTCTTTTAACCGTAAAAATTAAGAAAGTTAAAGAAATATTAAAAGTTTTAAATTGTTGAGATTCCGACGACAAATTTTAACAAAAGTATTTTCTTCTAGACCATTTAAACAAAGAAACTTCAGTATTTTTTTTGTGTAGAGAGGAAAAATACAGCCATTAAAGTGTTAGAAATAATGCTGAAATCGATTTTTACTCTAAATTAGTTTTTACTTAGAACGGAAAGATTCGATTTCTGATTTTGGATCCCCTAAGAATCCGAGTCGTTTATTCCCCTAATTTTTAACAATATAATCATATACATAACAGAAGATTATCAATAATTGGAAAAAGATTTGCATTCAAAATAATAAAGAAATAAGAAGAAAGTTTGTAATCGCGAAAGTGAATAAATTCAATCTTGTGAAATCATAATTGCAAAAAAATAATAACTTTTATTGAACAGAAAATTAAAATTCTAGAGGTTAGATAATTTCTGTCATTGTTTGTTAAGGGGGTCGTCTACTTTTGCGCCAAAATTTCGAGCCTATTTCCAACGATGGTTTGTGAAAAACTACACATGATATTGAGGAATGTGTTTCCATACTTTATTTGCACACTCTTAGACCTGAAAAAAATTACGTCGAAACAATTGTTTTTTTGAAATCGCGACCTCGGAGCGTCCTTGACTGCGCCTCCGCAAAAACGTCACAGTCGAAAATTTTTTTTCTAGACTAACGTGTATCCGGTCAAGTCCTTTACATGGCACATTTCTAGTAACGTCTAGATTCGAAATATCCCAGGTGGAAATTTACAACTGGCTTGGTACCGCGCCAGTATCGCCGGGCGGATGTCGGTACTGGCATTGTACTGACATAATACCGGGTGGAAAACGGCTGGGTACTGGTATTCGTCCGAAATGTCACTCGGCTGGGAGTTGTTAGTCGGTACTGGTGTGGTACTAAAAATGGTATTGTGCCTGTACCAAATATCTGTACCGGCGCTGTACTGTAAATAGTAGTATGCCTGTACCGAAGGACTGTACTGGCGCGGTAATGGCATTAGTACAAAATGTCACTCGGCTGGGAGTTGTCTTTTAGTACTGGCGCGGTACTGGGAAATGTACCGAAAATCTATATTGTACTAAGACAAAAAGTACAGGGAAAGTTCGAGTTATATTTACCGTTTTTAACGGCAACGGAGAGATATTCGCTTGGTAGGTTAAGTTTACTGTTTTCACAGTAAAATATCTGTTTTCAAGCTAGAACATTTTTTCTGAGTAAATTGACTATACTTTTTCGTTACACGTACACCGAAAAAAAATCTCAGTAGGTTTGACTACTTTTTAACTTACTTTCCGTAGTTCGTTAAGGCCCCAGTGTCATTTTTGAAGTTAAGTGAACTGCAGGAACATAGGTAAATCAAATGAGAGCAGTAGTTGAATCGATGAATATTCTTAGTACATTTCAAAACTTTATTTACTTTCAAGCAGTCTTTAACTTACTATTTTTTATATACAAACTTACCTACAAACACACATTCCCCTCTACACTACACAAACGCTCGTTTAGGTAGTATTAAAAACTATTCTTAACGCTGCGGGTTCGAACCCTCTCTACTTATTATTAACGCATTACTAACGTAACGACTAAGCCTCTCGGCTGCGCACGCTTGGAATACAAGAAAGAAAATAGCGCTTATAACCTTCAACTACTGCAGGGCTGTGTAAGAAGTGTATAGGCCCCGTGTAATCGGGAATTTTTAGATTTTATCCCAATTTACGATTCTGATTAAAATTTTTAAGATTTTTAATTACTAAATTGATTTTCTATCAAATAAAATATTTTTGAAGGAAAGTGATCAAATTTTTGAATTTATTAAAGAACATTACATAATAAAAAGATTTATATACATTTTAGAATTATTGACTTTGATTATTGTATATTAGTGATACTTTATACAGGTTATGACTCCTTTAATTTTTGTTCTCAAGAGTAAAATCAACGTATGTTGAGAATCTAAAAATTTTAAGTTTTTTCAATTCCAAAAATATGATGAAACTTTGGAATCGAGAAAATTATCTCATAATGAAATTATGCATTCAAGTTCGCAATAAGTTATTCCAACTTATGAAGTACTATTAAAAAAAAATAGTTCACATGGACTCCATACTGGGGCAGTACTAATCAGTACCGCCCCAACGCTCGGCGGGGTACTAATGATCAGTACTGGCATTGCTCCTCATTTACAACTGGCGCGGTACCATGCCGTTCGTAAGATCCGACATAAGTCCGCCTTTTCCGCCTGGGATACAAACAAAAAAAATCGATTTTTTATTTAATATATTTTTTTTATTTAGAATTTTTTTGAGCGAGAAAAACTAGATAAACCTGAAATTTTATAATTTAGTTTTAAAACTGAATTCTCTTTTTGGTTTTTTATACTTTGCAGCAACCTACAACCTCAGTAGGACGTGATTAAAGTATACTTGATCCTCTTAACATGAGTAGCTTCTTCATTTAAGGGTTCCGCAAGCGGGGAACAGACATTTTTGGATAGAAAAACGATGTTAATGAGAGCTTCATTATCTTTAACATCTAGTTAAAAAGATCGTAAAGATCTTTTTAGAAACTATTTACCCAAATGTTTCAAATTTTCATATGCGATATAAATTTAAGAGTTTTGAAATAATAATTTCTCAATAAATAATAATTCACTTTCAAGAAATTCTATAATCTGGAATGATAAAATACTTCCAAAAAATTTATTTCTAGAATTTTCCTTCTCTGCATCGGAAAATATGTTTTTAATTTTATCCTTAGAATTATTATTCTACAATTGAATGGCTGGCGTCCAAAAGAGGGTAACCCTCATTTTTTCCGAGAGTGACTTTTAAGCATTTCTGAATCGTCCAAAAAAATCCACGTCTAGAGCCATTTGAGAAAATAAAAAACTCATTTGGCAAAAAGGGGGTAGCCCCTGAATGAGTCTTATAGAAACTCAAAATCGTTCATTCTTTTTCCGACGTTCTGAGCGAAAATATTGTATTGAGTCGCCATTTATTTGTCTTCCCGTGTGGAAATTTTGTCATGGCGCTAGCCAGGCCCTAACCAGGAAAAAACGGTCCCCAACTTGGGTATCGAGGCAGGACCAAGCCGCAAATGAAACGCCTAGCCCGACCAAAGCCTACCTCATGGCCCAGGTTGGTCCCAACTTGGCACCGTTCATTTTGTAAGTCTCAGCCATATTGAATCGGTGCCTCAGCCATAATAAAATTTTTTTAATGTCTTCATCTAATCCTTCTAGAATAATTTTCGAGATTTAGAATGTAATCCAAGTCATATATTTTAATATTATTAACAAATATTTTGAATTGAATTTGATTTTGAGATTACACTGAAACCAAGTATGAACTTTTTAAAAAACTTTCAGTGGAGTTCACGACAGCCCTTTTATTTATTAAAAATAAAAATTTCAAACATGCATTCAAAATAAATAAAAAAATTTAACACTTTATTCCACTCTCTAAAATGACAGATTCAAAGTCTAATCTACAAATTTGATTTACTTACTAACGTTTTCATTGCTTACTCTTCTTGCTTTAATTATCGCGCGATACCTCCGGACTCGTCCAGTGCTCTTTATTTTGGGCATTTTAATTAGCACGCACAGAAATTAAATGCATACACTACCGAACATAATCATTAATATCTTTGGCATAATTTAAAGAAACCGGGTTCAAGACTGGAGGCGATCTAAAAACACAAGCAGAGCCAAAGTAGGTGGCGCTGTAACCGCAACAACTATTGAACAAGGATCAAAGTTGGCTTCATGCCACATCCAAGACATTCGCCATGTTGTAGTCAAATAATAATTTTCCAAGTTTTTGTACGCATATTAGGTAATTGTTCAGTATGGTTTTCTGAAAATTTTGAAAAATGCGATCGCGAGAAAAGTGCCGCGAGCTGCGTCGAATCGGTGAAGAGTACGAGACCTCGAAAGGCAAGTACGTATGTGCCAAGGTTCACCCTGATTCTACGCTAATTTATTCAGAGAATTTCACAATAAGAAAAGTGAAGCGGTTTGTGTTTGAGAGTAATTATCGTGTCATCATCTCGGTGATTTTGTAAACAATGGAAAAAACGAATTTCGTGTTCTTACTGAACATTATTATTTGAGAAGCAAAACAGTTAATGAAGCTAAAGAAAAGCTTGATAAGTATTATAGCACATCTTTTCCATCGAGTACAACAGTCAAAAGGTGGATGCAAGAGTTTAAGTTTGGTCGTAGGAGCACAAATGACGAACTACATTCAGGGAGGCCTTCAGACGCGACTACACCAGAAATGAAATTCGGGTATTTTGGAACTGGTCGAGCAGCAACGCGTTTCACGCCCAAACAATCGTTTAAAAGAGTACGAATTGATTCGTGAGACACAGCAAGTTCAGCGGCTATCTCTCTTAAACTTGAATGACGATTTTCAGTCACCATTTCCTTCACTTTAGCGATGTTGACTTCAGTTGAAGAGCAGGCAAATCTTCCACCACATCTCGACCGCTTTTAAATGCATGTGCACGTGTTTTGAATAAAGTCGATTCACCGTAAGCTTTCTGTAATATTTTCAGCGATTCCGCACACAAAATTCCATTTGCAATGCAAAATTTGAAACAAATTCTTTGTTCGATATTCTTATCCATTGGAAAAATCGCAAAACATACTTGAGATAAACTGACAACATCGAGCACTGTGAACACATTAAATGACAGATTGCGCTCGAACTCCACGTCAGTAAAGGGGACAGTTGTGTCGACTTAGCGTCAAAAAGGTTTTTGACAATCTCTTTAAGCGGGCTCTTTAAATGATCAATTCCTGGTACTTTTTTGACGGAATGTACACGGTGACCCATTTTAATCTATAATCCCAAATATCTTCTAAAATACTTTATCTACGAAAAAATGGTTCGGACAAAGGTTGACCAGGTCCGAGGGGGACATTTGACTGTACCATCAATTTTAATCTTGAGGTCAATTTTCAAGGTCAAATGGAGGTAAGACCCTTTTCTTAAATGAGAATCCCTATTTTTCACTGCGGATTTGAAAATGAGCGGGAAATTTCACGTCAAAAATGACTTGTGGAAAAATGGCATTTATGACCTTGGAAAGGTAAAAATTATGGTCAAATGTCTGCGAAATGACCAGATGCTCTTTTTCTGAATTGTCTTGTTTTTTCGGGGTAAACAAACGTTCAAGATGCATCGCAAAAGTCGATGAAATGTTAAGGTATACATCACCTTGACCATCCTGACCTTAAGGTCCATTTTCAAGGTGACTTGAGGGTCAAGACGATTTTTCTTAGATTGAACTCTGTGCCCGGATACATTTTTCTTTTAGACTTCAGGCTGTGGATTGTTATCACCTCCCCCCCCCCCCCCCAAAAAAAAACAAACACCCAGACAGTAACAATGTTTTCGGATAAGATGTAAAGACTGTGACTATGTAGTTACAAAAGTGACAATCTTGACAATGTCACTTCTCTGTGACTAGCTACAAAAAAGAGACACTGTCCTTTCACTGAAAAAAATGGTTTGTAAAACCAACTACTTTGGTTTGTAAAATATCCCTCAGCTATTTTATTAGTTAGCACAACAAGTTTTTTTGTTGCTCTCACTATCTCAATTGTTGTCACAAGAACTTGGGTAGTAACACCAACAAAAAAAATTGTGCGAACTAATAAAAAAACTGAGGGATATTTTACAAACGGAAGTAGTTGGTTTTACTAACCATTTTTGTCAGTGTACTTTTAGCGTTACCCAGAAACAACGGCGTGGACGTAGTAAGTTTTGTTTCCTTTGGGGTGCTTTCTTGTCGTGAGTTCCCCTTGCCTCTCACGTTTCAGGTGGTTAAATAACGTGAGTCTCCTTGCCTCTCACCATTGCTACCAGTGTTAGAATCAGCCACGGAGTAAGTGTTTGAAGTGCTCTCCATTGGCTTGAAGACACGAACGTAGATGTCTTTCAAAACCGTCCACAGTTTCCAGCAAAGTTTTCTCTTATTGAAATTTAAGTTCAAAAACTCACGTAGGATGAGTGGAAAATGTGGCGGAGCACCATCTTGTTGAAGCCACATTCTTTGTCTTGTTGCTAAGTCAACGTTCTCCAATAGTCCAGGTAAATGGTCCCTTAACAACTCTAGGTAAGTGTGTATGTCAACGTTTCCGTCAAAAAAGAGAAACCAAGACAAGTCAGAAAAATGGCATCTGGTCATTTTTCAGAAATTTGACCTTAATTTTTACCTTTCCAAGGTCACAAAAGCCATTTTTCCACAGGTCATTTTCGACGTGAAATTTCCCGCTCTTTTCAAATCCGCAGTCAAAAATAGGGATTCTCATTTAAGAAAAGGGTCTTACCTCCATTTGAGCTTGAAAATTGACCTCAAAGTCAAAATTGATGGTACTGTCAAATGTCCCCCTCGGTCCTGGCCAACCTTTATCCAAACCATTTTTTCGTAGATAAAGTATTTTAGAAGATATTTGGAATTATAGATTAAAATGGGTCACCGTGTATGTGGGAGCTTCGGAATTTTGACTCGAGGGTCAGCCCCCACCACAGCACCTTCCCACTGAGTCCCACTGAGTCAGTGGTAAGGTGACGTGGTGGGGGCTGCCCCTCAAGAGTCATAATGCCGAGGCTTGTATACTAGTGATGGGCGATACCGAAAAAAAGAATCAATACGCAAATATCGATAATTTAAATCTTCCGATCGGATCCCGAGTATAGTATCGATAAAAAAAAGTACCATTGACAAAGTATCGGTTTTTTTTTTTAAATTGCGGTATATGCAAGAAAATTACGTGATACGGTGAAGGAACTTTATCTATATGTGATGTACCACGAAGAAAATGGGCTTCGGCTGCAAAGCAGAATTTTTCAGGAGAAGCTGTGAAAGTCGAAACTTGACGCAATGAGCCTATTAAACGCCCAACTTTTGGGCTTAATTGTAAAAAAAAGTATACATGGTAGAATTTCGCTGATTTTTCAATTGGAAAAAGCGAGTCTTAAACTATTGTAAACACCAGTAATATCGAAATAGATTTTTGCAGTCTAAGCCCTCTTTCTTCATGGCACGTCAAATATAATGAATTTCTCTTCATGACTTACAAATTACTAAAGAAATAATAATAAAATGTCCAAAAAAATTTTATAAGAAAATTTATATGCACCCAATCATATAAAATATAGCAATATTTATTATAATCATTTTACAAGAGAAAGATTGCAGCAGCAATTTTAACAGCTGAAGATATGTTCAACAATTTTTCATATATTTTTAGAATAAATATTCCTACAATACCTATTGTGAAGTTAAATTAATATCACATTGAGTATTTCAAACATCGAGAAGAGACTTTGTGAAGATAAGATCGCCGTATTGTCGTTAAAAATTCTGCCCTTTGGATAATAATAAATATTTTGCAGATTATTATAATTATTATTAAATAATACTTAGGTTAAGGCTATGGATCAACCAGATCACGTGACCAAATTCCTGTAGAAGTTCGCGTAAAATAACTTTTTTATTTTACAAAATATTGTATCTTCTCGAAAATTTGAAAAATATACTACTCTAAATTTGAATCAGTCAAAATCTACTGATTATCAGTGAAATTTTACTGATTCTAATAGCTAAAAAGAGGTTACTGTAAATCAGTCAAATTTCACTCATTATTTCAGTAAAAATTAACTGATTTAACAGTGAAAAATATTTTTTCACTGATGAATCAGTAAAAAGGCCAATCACTTATTCAATCAATGAAAATTTGACTGATTCAGATTTAGAGAGTACAGAACACGATAGAGAACGTCTGTCAACTTCGATTGAGTGAAAATTTTGCACAAACTTTTACAGTTAACTGTAATTTCGATATGTTTTCGATTTTTTATTTTAATTTTACGAAAAAGAAGTTAACAGACGTGCCTTATTGTCTTTTGATACGATTCCAAATTTTTCGGAAAGATACGTTCTGTAAATTAATAGGGTTATATTACATAAATGAATAAATGTATAATTTAATTTAATTTTCAAACGGAACAGTTATAACTTGTTACGAAAGTAAGATCATGGTGACAATTTTAACAGCTGAAGGTATGTTTAACAGTTTCTCATATACTTTTAAAATAAATATTTCTATACTACCTATTTCGAAGTTAAATTAAAATTACATTGAGTCTTTGATTCAAAGAAGTAGATTTGTTTACAATAAAGAAAATTTTTTCGAATCAACAAAACTTTCTTCAATTCAAAGGAATTCTTTTCTTTGAACGTATATCAAAGAAATTTTCCTTTGATTCAAAGAAACTGTTTTCTGGGTGCTTATCTTTCAAACACATTTTGAATGGTGGTGTTCGAAAATATCTTGGTGTCGGAGTATCGAAGTGATATCGCCCATCAATATTGTATAAATGTTGATACGGTTTTCCTGTTAGTTATGTTGTGTATTAGGCCGTTTGTAAAAACAAGTGAAAACCAAAACAAGGTAGAGTCCAAAGGAACTTAAAGATCTCGCGTCTTTTCTCGAATTATTTTTACAAAGTTTCAAAGAAATGGAGAACAAATTGTACAAGGTGTTAAGTGAGTGTAAGTTAGATAACTTAAAGTAAAAATTCAAAAGTAAAGCTTTGTGTAGATTTTACTAGAAAAATTACAGTGATATCAAATAGAAAATTTTATTACATTAACTGGAATGAAAGACCAAAGCAGCCAAAAAGTGTTTACTAGAATTTCTAACATTTTCAACCGGAATTACTAGTACGGCTCTCCGTAACATTTTTTCAGGTTGAAATAACCGAAATTCTGGTTGTTTTAACCAAACTTTTTTCTGACTGTAGAATTAATTTTCTTATTTACAAGAATTTTTGTATCGTTGATCCAACTTATTAAAAAGAAGCAAGCACTCACTGATATTCAGAAAATATTACTAATATTCAGTAATTCCTTTCAGTTATACCCTTAAATATATTGGGTAGGCAACAATGTTATTTCGTTTTTTTTCATGATTTTCAAAGCAATTTTATTATTTAATATGAATAATAAATATTAATTAATTATGTATTGACCATTTTGTTCGCTGACCTCTTGCCATCTTTTAGTCAGCTTCATAATTCCACTTTCGTAGAAATTTTGGTTCTTAGAGGCAAAAAACTGAATCAACTCTTTTTGTACAGCCTCATTTAAATCGAATGTTTTGCCATTCAAATGGTTTTAAAGTGAACGGAATAAATGATAATCGGATGGTGCAAAGTCAGGACTATACGGTGGATGAGGCATCACTTCCCAGCCTAACTCCAATAATTTTTTGCGAGTGACCAAAGATGTATGTGGTCTGGCGTTATCTTGATCGAAGATGACGCCTTTACGAGTTGCCAGTTCTGGCCGCTTTTCCTTGATTTCTTTGTCCAATTTCATTAGCTGGTAGCAGTAGACATTCGAATTGATAGTTTGGTTCCTTAGAAGCAGATCAAAATAAAAAATACCTTTGAAATCCCACCAAACACTCAGCCTAACCTTCTTTTGATGAATATGGGCTTTTGATGTCGATTGTGCAGGCTCATCTCGTTTGCTCCATGATATTTTTCGCACGATGTTATCGTAAACAACCCATTTTTCATCGCCCGTTATTGAATCAGTGATTTGCCTTTTCACTGAATCATCAGTGGAAACAATATTTTGCACTGTTAAATCAGTTAAGTTTCACTGTTCAATTAGTGAAAACAATATTTTTCACTGTTAAATCAGTTACTTTTTACTGAAGTAATCAGTGAAATTTTACTGATTCGCAGTAACCTCTTTTTAGCTATTTGAATCAGTCAAATTTCACTGATTATCAGTAGATTTTGAGTGATTCAAATTTAGAGAGCAGTGAATCGCAAATGGAAATTCTTTTGGTGAGTTGAATTTCGTTCTATTTGTGAGGAACCCAAATATCGAGCTTATTAACGTTTCCAAGTTGTTTTAAATGTCTTTTAACGCATGTATGTGATATGTTAAGCTTCTCTGCGATTTCTCGTCTCGTACCATGCCGGTTATTTTCTATCTTTGCTCTTATTTTGTCGTCGTCAGCTTTAGTTGGGCGTCCTGAGCGTGGTGCATCTTTGAGGTGAAAATCTCCGGAACGAAAACGAGCAAACCCATTCTGGCACTGGCGTTCTGTTAATGGTTTTTCACCATAAACATCATACAACTTTTTCCAAGCTTGCACTGCGTTTTTACCTTTTCGGAAGTAATAAAGTAAAATGTGACGAAAATTACCGTCTGGAATTTCCATATAAAATCAATGCAAAACAATAAATAATGAACAAAACTTGAAACTTTTTTTTTACTGAATAATCTATGAAACGTCAGATGTCAAATGCCATATACGTTCTGAAGTTTGCAATGGAAAAGAACGACTTCGAACGACTAAAGTCATCTAGCGGAAAAAAGCGAAATAACTTTGTTGCCAACCCAATAAGAATAAGCGAGTGGCTGTGATACTCCAGGGACAAACTTTAAAATACATTTAAATAACTTAAAATTTAGAATATCAATTTTGATTTGTCATTTTTGGATTCTTCAACTCAATTTAAATGAATTATATGAGAATCAATTGTGTATGAAATCCTTCAGTTATTGTTTCTCAATTTTAATTTGTAAATTGGTAGTTGTGAAGTGACTAGTGAATGGACATTTTAACTATATTTTAAATGACTATTTTTGAAAAAAAGGATTTAAAATTTTAAAACTGTACCAAAAACTACTTCGAACGTAGTACTTTATTCTAGCGTTATTTAAAAATATTTATTCATTAATGGAATGCGGAAAACTGTTAGGACGTGAAAATTCCAACTTTTTGGCAACACAGTAAGAAGATAGGTTTAAATTGGTTACATGAAAACTTTCGTAGTGCTCTTCGTATAATTATTTTTATGAAAAAAAAATTATTTTTTGTTACATTTTTTAAAATTTGTATACTGTTTTTCCAACAAAATTCTTTTTCAAATAGTTTTTGCCATTTTCGGGGAACGCAATATGCCGCCAAAGTACTCTTACCTTCCATTAAGAATCTCTTTAAGATTTAAAATTGAGCTTTGAAGACCCTTTGAATTTTACAGCAGCTTCGAGTAACTCAGAATCTTCATCTCAATTTAAATAACCTTTCTTTTCATATGAAAAAGTTTTTTTTTGTCCACTTATTTATGTTCCTTCATAGTATCGTAATCGAAAATCATTTTTAGATTTGTCTAAATATTAAGAATAATAAAAATTTTAAGAAGAAAATTCTTTATTCTGAAATTGTAAAATTATTCTAGACGTAAAGGATCAAAAAACACACTTGTCTTAAAAGTATATTTTTTAGCTTTTTAGTTGGTTTTCTACACGTATAAGGTTATATATTATTGCGTAATTGTGCAAAAAATATATGTATGTCTGACATAAAGGATTTTTCCTTCTGAACATTTATTTCTGGTCAACTCAGTAATTTTTCACTTGGACGAAACAATTTACTGTAATTGAATTATCCAGCTCCATTCAGATATATAATATTGAGTAAACAAATTATGTATAGTTAAACATTTTATTTAGAAAATTTCTTAATAGCCATTTTCTATGCATATTTGAAATTATTGAAATCAAATAAGGACATGTGGTTTATAGCTAGAAATTAAATTGTTTACTGTTTCACTCAAATTTGAATTATTATCGTTAAGCTCATTGTGCCTAGTTGCATAATTATTCGCAATATCTAAATTGACCCTGATGTCCAGGTTCACTATTATTATTCGTAATGAAGATGTTCGTTATGTCATTACAGTCGATCAGGTTTAATCAAATCGAGATAATTGCGAAGGTACTCTGGTACTGAACTGTGTTTAGAATCAATTTCCAATTGAAATAATGATCAATTATTATGGTGATTTTAATACATTTTTATTAATTACAAATGAATTAATTTCAATATACTTAATATCCGTTTCCTAATTGCAAAATATTGATATTTCCATATATTTACTTATAAAAGTAGAGTTGATATTACTATTAAATAACTAGAAAGTTTTATTTAGCCGTTTGATAGTGAATTTCAAATTCAATGTGGCAATGTATTCTTTAGAAAGTATAAAAACGCAGGAAGTTACTTAAGTCGATTCGTTTTCCTGAAGAACCACTGATCTTACTGTGAATTTACTTTTACCTATATGATCAAAGAGGATGCAAAACGGAGAAAGAAAAAAAGTGTGTTCTTTGGAAATCGAAAAGAGCCGAGTAAATATTTCCTCTCCCTTACCATTGTGTTTTGAAATATTTCAGGAATGTCATTTTCACTACTTCAAGTGACAAAGGACCTTCTTTATTATCATATGAAAAATTCTAGAGGTTAGACTCAAATATATTTTTCGAAACTGAAAGGTAAAGAGAAGTGACACGTTTGACTAGTAGCTAGTTTTCTTACTTAGAAATCATCTATTATCTATTCAGAAAATAATTTTCTATTAAATTTAATAACTTTCGTCTGTTTGTTTAAAGAAGTTTAAACGAGTTGACTGACTTCTAATTGTCTATATTAAAAAAGAATATAATTGACTTCGAAGGACATAAAAATGAATTCAAATGAGATAAATAAAATTTAACCTAATTCAAACCAATGTCAAATTGAATTCGGGAAAAGTCGAAATGAATTTAAACAATATAATTGGATACAATCTGATTTATCTGGAGTCCAGTGAATTTAGGTGAATTCAAAGAAAGTTTAAATTTGGAGCAAAATGAAGTAAATAAAATAACAAATAAATTCATGAATATAAAATAAATAGTACAATTAAATTCAACCTAATTAAATGTGTATGATAAATGAATAGTAAACATAAGGAATATCTAATTACCAGTGTTGCGCAAGTTACTCTCTAAAAAGTAACTTATTACAGTTACGTTACTTTGAAGAAGAAAGTAACTTGATATCGTTACAGTTACTAGTTAAAGTAACTTAAGTTACTTTGAAAGTTACTTTTCATTACGTTATAGTTACTTTCAACGAGTTACTACCCAACGCTGCTAATTACGAAATTGCCTAATTCGTTATTAAGTGTTTTGATACTTTTTATAATGCCACAAAGTAATTCAAAGCATGTGAGTGGAAAAAGTCTGACACAGACAGACTACTAATTTCAAGTAGAAAATATATTCCTTAGCCAGACATATTACTTTCCCTGCTAGAAAAGTTAGAATAGACTGAAAAAAATATTTTACCATTTTCTCGGACGTTTCTTCACCTCCTGAAGCTTTTCTAAAGTATTTATCTTCATCACGTAAAGTAGAGTAGCTTGAGAAAAATTTTTTGCTCTCAAGAGAATGGAGTTATTCTAGATGGACGAGAGTTTTTGATTTCATGCGCATAAACGAGTTGAATGATATGGCGACACTCGCGAGGAATAGAATCGTTCCAGATGATTAAAGAATATCAAGAATCTGACGGAAACCGCTCCACCCCAACTGAAGTCGCGAACAGACTCTTCAGTCAATTGGGATTTTCAGTGAGTAAATCCAGCACAAGGAGATCGATATTACGTGATCTCGATTGTCTTTCCCCATTCGTTGTACGCTCGTCAGAGAAGCACGTGCAATCATGACGATTTGCCTGCAAAACAAGAAATGCGGGAAACAAATTACATACACTGAAAAACCATTCGAATATATAAATAGGAATAGGATGGTTTTTAGGACAAATAAAAAATAGTCTTGAATATATTTGTATTAATTACACACCAGAAAATTATAAAATTGATCAAAAGAAAATTAATATTTATTTAAAAATTTTTATTTTTTGGATTCATGATTACATGGATTTAATTTAATATTTCGTGCATTTTCATTACTTTATTTCAAGAAATAATTTATTCCCTGAGTTATTATCTAATTAATACTAAAATGATGCACTTCGATATTTGATATTATTTACGCAGATGCCTACCGGCGCGGTGTAAACTCATTAATTACGAATCGATTATTTATAAAATTATAAACTAGAGTAAATTAGTGCTATAAAAATGTGAGGAAATTCGGAGTTGGTGTTCATTGTTAGGGATTATTAATTAGTACATTTTTTCTTCATTGATGACTTTATAGTTGGAAAAAATTGGTTATAAAGGTGAATTATTTATGTTGACGTGATGATGGATAGAGGTGGGAATTTCGGATGCTATCAAATTGATGTTAATGTGTCTACAGGGAACAAAATTTATAGCTGTATCAGTAAAGTAATTATGAATCAAATGTCCTCAAATCTACGAAATTTTTATGTTACAATGGTAAAGTAAAATTATAGGATATTTTCGATACTTTTAAATAATCATATCATAAAATTGCTAACTTAATTTTCTGATATTTTCCTTGATATTACGAAATTCAACTGAATCTCCTCTAAATTTATCTTAAAATTATGAAACAAAAACAGAATTTTAATGAAACTTTTAGATACAGCTTTCGGGATATTCAGCAATTTCGGACCGAAGATAAAGAGATTTATTCTTAAATTTACTAAGAAGTAACTGAATTTCCTCAAATTTTATCTCAATTTGAAGGAATTGGAACTGCATAAAACTTTAGTTACGAGTTTTGGAAAATTCTTATAGAAATTTTTACCAGTGTGAATATCCAGTAATTTCTTACTGAAAATTTCAATTCTTGAAATCTTGAATTCATCTTGATTTTACAAAATCGTGATTGCATCACATTCCCCGGAAAATTTGTGCAGAAATTTCTAATAGTGAAACTATAGTATACATTTCCAAACTTACGAAATTTTTCACAGAAAAAAATCCAGACTTGTCACATATATCTAAAAAAAAACAGCAACGTTGACAATATATTCAAAGCCGGGATTTACATCATACAATCGAATTTGTTTTAAGTATCTTTATAAATAATTAAACTATTAAAACAAAAATATTATAAATCTGAATTTAAAAAAATGCACGGAGAAACCCAAGTTTACAATGTTTGTTAAAATACGTTTCAATTTAGGGAAAAACGTGTAATAGTAAGAATTTTTCGCAGCGAAGTACTGAACTTTAGATAAACTATACGATAATTTACTATAGATTGTATCAAACTTTACTATAACCTATACGAAAGTTTCATATAATTTTTGAATCTTTAGTATTTTGACTGCGAAAAATTCCCAGTCCGCTAGGAACAATTACCATTACACTTCGATTTTTAAGAATTATCATTATTAAATAAAACATATATTGCAAAACAAAGTTCATAAAATTATATCATAATTCCTCACATAATTCCTCATAGTTCCTCCGTGTGATAGTCTTAATATATTAGGTCTACTTAAATAGAATAAAGCCAAAATTTAAAAAAAATTTCGTTCACAATTTAAATTTAAACATATCCGTTTCCCGTATTTTTAACGAAGCAAAAAATTGAACATCATCTTTTCATTTCGTATGATTCAAAGATCCAAAAATACTAAAAACCATGAATTTCATATTATAAAAATAAATATTACTTTACTCAAATGTAATCCCGTTTTTTTAAAATTTGATATCTTAGCAATTTTTTGTGTTAACTATACATTTTTTTCATGTATGTTTTTTACTTTAGTATAAGAGTTACATTAGCTACACTGTTAGAAATGTTTGGAATTTCACAAAATGTTTATGTTAAAAAGGTAACGTAAAATTTGACGATATTTATGATATTTTTATCGTAAAATTACGAAACTGTAACATAATTCTCAGTTACATGTAACTGCATAAAATTCCAATTACCCAGAACGTCAAATGATTCCTGTTACGAGTTTTAGAATTTATAGATACAAGTATCAGAATATTCAACACTTTGTAATTAAAAATCAAGAAATTGTTTCTTAAATTCACTAAAAAGTAGTTGAATTTTCTGAAATTCTATCTTTATTTATTTATTTTACGAAACTGTAACTGAATAAAACTCCAGTCACGTGTTTCGTAAAATTACGGTAGAAATTTCTAAGAGTGAATATACGTTTTGTGTGATCAGGTTTGAAAATTAAGTGTGTAAGTTACTTTAGTTAAATTTGTTGAAAAATTTTTAAATCACTTAAGGTATTATGGGCGTGAAGAATCCTATGAAAAATTTAGCGATGTGCAAATTTTAGAAACTTTTAAGCTCTTTATTTAATATCCTATGCTACTCTCTCGATTTCAATCAGTAGTTTTTTGTACTGAATTCAATCAGTTACTCATTTCTAGCTAAAGAATTACATTGTTAGAAATGTTCTAAAATGTATCAAAATTTCAAGTTGCAAAATATACGGGAAATTGTACGAAGTTCAAGATACTTTTGAATAAATCTACTCGAAACTTGAGAGGAATTAACTAAAATTTCTAAACTTTTAATTGAAATTACGAAACTTAACTAAATTTCCATATATTTATTCGATAATTATAATACAAAACTTTTATAGAATTTTCAGTCACATTTACTTTTATAAAGCTTTGATTACCCAGAACGTTAATTATTGTTGTTGCAAATTTCAGAAATTTCAAATAAAAGTATCTCAATATTCAATTATTTTTAACTAAAAATTAAAAACTATCACTAAAAAATCAGTCAAAATCCACTGATTGAATAGTAAAATACCATGTTAGAAATTTCACTGGGATTTTACGAAACACATAATTGAAGTTCTATGTCGTTATAATTTTGTAAATTTGTGATAAATTTAAGAATATTCATTATCGTCGTTACCAAAAAGTTATTAAATTTCAGTCACAGTAGTTTTACGCATTTCCACAATTCAATATACTTTTTTCAATAAATCCAGGATAAAGTACTTATATCAGAGTAGTTTTCAGTCAAGTTGCAAAATTTGAGGTGCATTTGTTCAAAAATGAATAATTGTATGAATAAATAATCAATGCTGATATAAATAATTTGTATTGAGTTGTTATTAAAGATTATTATGCTAATTTTGAATCATTTTCTAAGTATTCTAGCTTAAAGGAAGTGAGGAAGTGGCTCCAAAAATTCAAAAAAAAATAAAAAATTCCCTAATTTTTATCCTACTTAGCTGTCCATTCAAGCACAAGTATTAATTGATTACGAGTTACTAAATTTTTACAAACCGTGCTCGGTAATTCATTTTTGTATAATGTTGATAACATGTAAATATAAGTGAAAATATGAAAATACAAACATAAATAGAGCGTAAAAAAATAATTTTTTGTTATAGTTTCGAAATTTTGTCTCGTTACTCTAAAAATTTTTAAAGTAATTTTGAAATTTGCTTCTGTCTTTATTAAACGTCCGTTATATAGCGTTCCTATCGTATAGGTTATTTATTCCCAGTATAAAAATAATTATTGATCTCTTAAATTCTTATATATACGTTATGTTTTAGATTACAACTAATTGGGAAAAATTACCTTAGTTGGTTTTGTATTTATTATCATTTTTCAATTAATAATCTAAATTCTACATCTTACTCTTTAGTAAATTTGAGAGGAAATTTTTCAATTCTCAGTTCAAGATTACATGTGTCTGAATATTCTCTGATAGTTTTATAATTTTCAAAAAACATTCAGGAAAATGTATTAAAGTTTCGTAATTGTAAGAAAAATTTAATTTTTCTTACGTTTAAGATACATAACATTTACTTAAAAGGATCATAAATCTTAGAGCTTTTACAACCGTGTAGTAAAAAGTATTGAAGAATTATTGTGTTGAAAAATTCTATATTAATTTTTTTTTTTCAGCCCCAAGACAAACGTTTTTATTGTGTTTGACATGAATGCTTGCTTATTTTATCCGCGTACTTTGATTCCAATTATTCCAGCTTTGGAGTAGTCAGCCCCTTTTTAATCACACAGACGTTCGGATATTGCCCTAATGAATATATATTTCCAATGTGAAAGAATCACTGAGAAAATGATTTTGTACTCGTAAGACTCGTACTTTAAAATCTTTATAGATTAAAATCTGTGTGTGTATATTACTAAATATTTTCAAGTAAATTTAAATTTAAGAATTTGAAATCTTTCTGTGGAAAAAAAGACGCTTTCGACTGCGCTGGGATTCGAGCCCAGGTCTTTCGATTGTAACGTATCCTATCTGATACGCGACTAGTGGTTCTAAATTTCAAACTTAACTAATCAATTTTCAAGTAAGCTAACATTTTCTAACCTATTTTTGAAATCTCTCAAAATTAAATGGAACTTTTTGAATATCTTGGTATAATTGAAATCAATTTTTTTATTATTATTTGAAACTGGTCAATCTTTCAATTTTGTTTAATTTATTAAAAGATTTTTCAATCACGTATGGTTTGAAATCTTTTCCACTGCTTCAAATATTTACTTAATTTCATAACTTTTCTATCTATGCTAGCTTGTGAAATGAAGCCACTTAAAATCTTCTGATATTCTCAGTTTATTCTTAATTTTTAATTTGTATCGCAATGGAGATTTTTTATTTAAATAAGTTGAAATTGATAATTGATGTAAATGTATTGTTGCAACGTCATAACATTGTAACAACTAAAAGAACTCACTGAATTAAAATGAGCAATTTCATTAGCACTGAAATATACATTTAATCATTTTATTCAGTTTCCTGAAATGTCGCATTATTTATTTTTTACTTTTTCCGCTTTGTCGGCTTTTCTGCGACGGAAGTCATGCATGAAGCGTTAAGTAGATATATTTTCTGAAGATTCTGATTTATCTGCTGTGTATTATGTCTTTTGGTCTTTTTGTGGATTTAAGAGATTTAATGTTAATATTTCCAAAATATGTTTGATTATTATGTTTGTAGCTCAACAAATTTCTAAATATAGATTCAATTTAATTCTTCTGATGCATTTTGCCGTCTGTGTTCAATTGTTTGATTCGCACCAATGCCAATATCAAGTATAAACTCGTAAAACTCTTGCCTCAAATACAGTTGAATTTTATTGCTGAAACTAATATTTACCACATTTTTATCTTTGTTTCTATCACGCAAGAATGTCTATAAAAATATTAAATTTTTGTAAAGAAAATACTTTTTTTATTCATAGTATTTTATTTAAATCTACGCAATAAATATATTTCATTGAATCAATACAATTTTGGTTATATAAATGAGATATTTTTGAATTCAGGAAAAAAATTTACTTTCGTTCGTAGAAGATTTTTTGAGGATGATGTATGAATTTTTTCTATTAAAATAATGAAACTAAATTAAAATATATATAATATTTGTAGAGTTGGATGATTCAAAAATTGAACACATATTTATGAAGAAAAACTATTCATAAAATATTATCTAGAGCTAGTCTAACATAAAAACTAACAGTTATTTATGAAGGGTAAAATTTTGGAAATGTTTTTTTTTTCACACGGAAAAAGTGAATGGCAGAAAGATTTTTTAAAAATCAGTGTTATTTACTCAAAGTTAATTTTTTTAATCGAAGGAGTGATTTACATTTATATTTTTGTAGATGCAGTTATAATTTCTTAATTTGAGAAAAAAATTAATTTCTATAATTTTGCTTTCCATATGAGCACGGTTTATTTACATGGTGAACTATATTAACATTATTTGTTATTGACAAAGTATCAAAAAAAAATTATCAAAGACATTTCCATTGCATTTAAATTTAAGAAAAAAAAATTACTATATTGCACAAAAAATATTTCGTCTAATTGTTTCTTGTAGTAGGAAATGTTTACAAAGAATATGACAACATATTTCCCGGCACGGAACTTCAATAATAAATAAATTAAAAGTAATCTAGAAACTTCAAAACTAGATCCAATCAACTGATAGAATAAATCGAGAATAAAAAACCAAAAGAAGTTTAATAACAAAAACAAAACTTGCACTTTCTCCGGTAAATATACATTAACTCTTAATACAATCGAATCCTTGTTTCATTAAGCACAAAAGTTTTTTTTCATCAAAGTAAAACTATCAACCCTTACCTGATATTATCCTCGATATTTTCTCCAGCACGAGGAGGTTAAAGCCAGTGTCCTTAAGTTTCTAATCAAGCTTTACGAGGCGCGTAAGTCACGAGTGGAAAGTTTTCTTACGTCCAACAAAGCGTGCTGCTTTATTTCTGCTTTATAACGACTCATAGAATTAATTCCGTAAAGGTATTTTGGAAGATAGAAACTGTTACGATTGAAGGCTAGGCTTTTCAAGTTCGTAAAGGTTGTAGTCGTTTAGGAGTTGGCAGAGTTACTCGAACCGGCCGAAAGCTCTGAGCTTACTGAAAGCTTGGAGCCAGGCTTCGATGGGGGGTTGCGAAAGTTAGATACGAGCTTTCTCCGTGCAGTGTGTGTGTCTGTGTGTTTATGTGTCTGTGTGTGGTTTAGATGTAGTGGTTGCCCGACCGAGAGATCGATAGGAGAGTACGGTCCCGGACGCAGCATCCCCCGGTGTAGCGTACGAAATTTCGGCGGAGATTTTCGAAAACATTACTTTCAACCCTGAACCTTGAACGAACCACCCTTGAGATGATTGGATCAGCTATCTTCGCTGTTTAGAGGTGCAGCGACCGAAGACGTATGAGATCTTAGAAAAGAGCGATAAGAGATGCTAACGGTTGAAAGGTCATGCCGTGAACGCCGGCAATGTCCGGAAATATTGAAACTCCTTGTAAATACTAATTTTTCTGACAGCAAACCCCTTTCTGAACCTTGGAATAAAAATATAAGAACATAATATGTGTTCTATTAATAGAGCAGAACTGGTTAGGGTTAGTAGGGTAAAGTATAATAAAGAAGAGCAGAGTGAACATAACAATGCTGTTGGCAGGATTGAAAGATATCTTGATTTTTTGGATTCGTAAGGGGAAGTCAGTTTTTAGATTTATGGGGGATTTAGTTTAGGTAAGTTTAGCTTTGAATTAGGACTGGGTAGAATTCTTCCTAAGCAGTCTTTATGGTTAAATTATTCGCTGACGACTTTAAAAGGGCAGCCAGTACATCAAACCGCATAAGCGGTCCCGTATAATTTTTTTATCTCGGGATTTTTAATATTTCAAGTATTTGACTCTTTTCAGTATTTTTTCTCTATAGAAAAAATGTTTTTTAATTTTTATACTTTTCGAATCTAAATATTTTGAATACATTTATATTCTTAGTACTTTAAGTTCAAGCGGCCACTAATTTTAATTACTTTTGATTATCGAATATTTATATGTTGTCGAAGGGTTGAAATTGTTGATTGTTTCGAAAACTTTAGTCTTTTTTTTCAAATCAGTTACTTCTTCTGCATCCTGCACATAAATCGATAGGTTTTTTCATGATTCTAAGCTTGGCTCTGACTTGTAACTTTTTATGGCTTAAATCGGGTTTAAAGAGTTTTATTCCAAAACTGTGACTATTTCAAGTTTTCTTTATTGTTTATTCTTTTATTATGTTCGAAAATCTGAAATTTAGAGTTAGTTTATATAAAAATAATATAAAGTTCTCAGATTTTCAAACGTATTTTCATTCTGTTCATATTATATTTTGAATAAATATATAAATTATGTTTAAAATATATTGGAAAATGAAAAAATTCATGTTCAGAAGATGCTAAATCCTAAAATAATTAAAATTTTTGGAAGACCATATTAAAAAAAACATTTTTATGTTGAAAATATGATTTTAAATAATAAATATTTAAACATTTAATTTAAATAATATTTTAATAATGTGATGAGATACATTATATGTAGAATTATGTTTTAAAATATACGCCTGATACTCCTGTATTTTGAAAAAAAATTGTTTCCAGAGGTAATTATACAACTAGACCTTTGATTTCATTTATACCATCCCGTAAAATCTTTTATGAACTTTTATGAATAAGACGTAAAAGTCAATTTATTCTTAAAGACAACAAATAAGCATAAATTACAATAATAAATATGTGGAAAACAACTGTACAGGATAGATTGTTAGAAATAACATTATTTTTTCTATTTTTATCGAAACATTTTGTTTTATTTTTGTTCAAAGTAACACAGACAAGTCAAAGTGTTATTTTAACACGGAATCTGATATTAAAATGATTTGCAACAAATTTTATCCTTGGGATGTTATTTTTGCATCTAAAATCGGTGAAATATTAATATCTACGCAATCGGTTTTATGCTTCGATGGGGTCGCACCATATTTCTTCATAAAATTACTAACTGTTAAACATATAAATGTGTAAACCAAATACATTAAGTGCTTTTATGTTATGTTAAAATGACAAATAAATATTTGTGGGATAAATTACATAATTTCAAAAAACTTCAAATGAAACATAGTAAACTGTACGCGCTTCGTCCAAGAATGAATATTTACTGAAAAATAAATTATATCAAGGTTATTATCAGGGCATTTTAAAATAATTTTACCAATCTCAACTAAAATTCAACTGATTTGAACAAAAATCAATGTTTCACGATGAATCAACTATTTTTAGGTTAATTTTAGGTTTTTTTTAATTAGTGTGCTAGACTGGAGTACAATTGAATTGATTTAAACAGAAATTTATTTTTTATGACAAATCAATTATATTTAGGATATTTTCAGATAAATTCACTAAAACTGATTAAAATTGAACTGATTTATACATACTTAAATTTGTATACATGTATTCTTTTGAATATATTTGTGAATAGTAATTTCTAAACGATTTACAAGTGTATTTGTGAGTTGTTGTATATTATGCTTTGCTTCTGTAAATTGTATTCCACATGTGTCATAAAACATTAATTTCTTCTTAAATCAGTTTAAGTTTATACAATTTCAGTCTAATTATTTGTAAATTAATAAAAATAACACTTCAACAATTAATTTCTAATTAAACATTAACTTCTATCCAAAGCAGTTCAATTCATCCACTACTTTCCGAAATATTGAAATTAAGCTGAAGATTATTAATTTATCATAAAACATTGAATTCCGTTTTAAACACTTTAATTCGAATCAATTTTAGTAATATCTTCAAAAATAATCATTAAGTTTTCAAAAAGCATTAATTTATATTTGAATAAATTCAATTTCAGTTGATTTTCGTTTTAACACCAATTCAACTAACACCTTCAGAAAAGTACACGCAACAAATATAACACCTTGTTTTTTCTCTGAAAAGTTTCCGTTGACTATATCAATTGAAAATACCTTCATATTAATCATGTTTAAGATATTTTTTGTATTTTTTTATTTTAAAAGTGGTAAATGGAACACACCTGTTAGTTTCTTTTTAGCTGATGAATTTTTTAAGGAGGAAATCAAGTTTGCTCTCTCGTTGGAATTCAAAATGGTAATTTCGTAACTAACATAATAAAGTGGCATGAATTTGACCCCATAAACTGAAAGCACCCGTTTGCAATATACATGGAATTTCGCCTCCACGCTTGAAAATTCACTTCCCTTTGATATATCTATTCTAGTCTAGAGTACCTGGAAAAAACCCTTGTGGTATATATCAAACCTCGTTGAATATATAGGCTCGATAACAAAATTTACGCACGCTGAATATGAACGGTAATGAGACACAAGTAAATTCTCTAACGTCCTTGAAGTCATGGGTCATCTGAATCGCATGAGCAAATTACTGTAAAAATCTCTATGCTATAGCTTTTTTTTTATTTACTACATATTCTAAGAGAAAAATATTTATTTCATCGGGGAAAAAATTTTAAGCATAAAAAATGTCCCAAGTTTATTCTTTCAAAATGATCGAATTTTAAGAAATGATGGCTCATTTTTTTTTTAAACCATTTCAAAAGACTCTTCCTTTTTAACTTTTTGAATTAATCCCTCATTTTCCTACAGCTATTTGTTTATAAAACTTATTTCTTTTCTCAACACTTCTGATTAACAGTTAAAAAATGAGAGATTGATTACAAAATCTGGGAAGGGGAGTTTTCTAAAAATATTCAAAAGAAAAAATTAGCCATTACTACTTAAAATCCGATTATTTGGACATTACTAGGGTATAATTCAAAATTTTAAGAATTAGAAACTGTTTGAACCCTTAAAATACAAAAAAAACGACCAAATTTTGACCAAAAATTATTTCTTAAAACAATTATGAGAAAACATTATTGACGTGATATTACTATGAGAGGTCGCTACTAATAACAAACAACTATCATTGTTGACAAGTTCGAGCCAAATCCATTCATTAGTTTACAAGTTACACTGCCTGTAAGTAACCAACCTCCAAATTTTTGCAAAGATGGAAAAAAGAAAATTTCGCGCGTTGATTAAGGGAGTTACTCAGGATGAAGAATTAACGAACAGAAAAATCTTAAACTTTGCAGAGCGTTAGAATATAATAAAAAAATTATCCGTCCGAAATTTCAAGGTCTGAGGTGGGTTTTTTAGTGACATATTCGTATTTCTATTTTACGCCTCTCTAGTTGATTCAACATGGGCTCTTATGAGAAATCGCGGTGTTTGTCGTGCATTATCATTGATATCTTTTTAACTGATGAACAGATCATATCGGGATTTGAACAGTAGAAAGATAAGATGTTCAGGAATAGTTATCAACTTTAATAACATTCAAAGGTGGGTTCTAAAAGTAATAACAAATACGATGAAGATTGGAAATTGCTGTGATTTTGGTCTTTGGTTAGGTATGTGGCAACGTCGCATTCGTAGGTTATGTGCGCGAAATTTGAAATGTATGCATTATATCTGTTCAGCAGCTCGTACCAACTGGTGATTAAAATTTGTTATGAAAATCATGTTTTTAATAAATGAAATATAACATATTAATTATTCGTATAATAAATAAATGATTTAAGTACATACAAACAACTTTATTTACATACATATCATAATACGTAATACGTAAAATCTTTCTCAATGACATACTAAATTTGTCTTATTTTCAGTCTTGAATCACAGATTTTATTTTTAACTTTCCTATTATTTGTCACACGAATTTTCCCGTTTTTATCAGCACCAAACAAACGAGATAATACGTCGAATCCATATTCTTTGTATGCATCGATAACCATAGCTACCGTGATGTCAGAGGCAATCATTTTTTTCCTCATTTGGACGGATGTGCAGCTTTTGAATTCATTGTATAATTTCATGTCTGAGAAACATTTCTTATGTACTGACGTGACCATATGTACGACTGTACACCCGTGCGCACACGAACAAACAAGATGCGACGTTGCCAGATCAAGTACTACTGTAGTCAACCTGCGTGTTTAACCCTGTTTTGACTAGGCGGGTAGGTGAGTAACTCCCTTAAACGCTACTTATCGAGTAGAAAAACTTTACCAGAAACCAAGGCCAAGCTCGATAAATATTATTCGGGCTATGCTCCGTCGTATAGAATGGTTCAGAAGTGGTTTACCGAATTTCGTTGTGGTCGTACGAGTACAGAAACCATATCAAGTTCAGGTCGTTCAAATGAGATCACTACACCAGAAATGATCAATAAAATCCACGATATTGTTTTGAATGAATCGAAAGTGAAAGTGCGTAAGATAGCTGAGGTCGTATCCATCTCAACTGGACGTGTGGTCAATATTTTGCATACATATTTATGCTTGAGAAAGCTCTGTGCAAGATGGATACCGCGATTACTCACAATTGACCAAAGGCGCATTCGTGCGACCACTTCGGAGCAAAATTTGGCCTATTTTAACCGCAATCCGAAAGAGTTTATGCGCCTATTTGTGAGCATGGATGAAACATGGATCCACCACTATACTCAGGAATCACGTGAAGGGTCAAAACAGTGGGTTAAACCTCGTGAGAGTGCACCAAAGCGTCCGAAAACGCAACAATCGTCTGGGAAGTTATGTCAAGTGTTTTTTGGGATGCACATAAAGTAATCTTCATCGATTACCTTAAGAAAGGAAGAACGATTACTGGAGCATATTATGCTGCACTACTGGATCGATTGGTTGACGAAATCAGGAAGAAACGGCTACATTTGAAGAAGAAAAAAATAATTTTTCATGATGACAATGCACTATCTCAACATCAAACATTGCACAGGCAAAAAAGTATGAATTGGGTTTCGAATCGCTTCCGCATCCACCGCATTTTCCAAACCTGGCCCCCAGCGACTATTATCTGTTCCCAAACCTCAAGAGATGACTGTGTGGTAGGTTTTTTGAATCGAACGAAGAAGTTGAGTGGGAAACAGAAGAGTATTTTGGAGGGTTTGACAAATCGCATTATTTGGAAGACATACAAAAGTTGAAAGATCGATGGACTCGTTGTATCGAGCTAAAAGGAGAGTAAATTGAGAAATAAAACCGATTTTCGACAAGAAAATAAATTCTTGTTCATTTTATCACGTCAATATCAAACACCCTGGTAAACTTGGAAAAAACTGCATATTGAACTTTGACTTACACTAATTTTTATTAAACAAGTAATAGTAATAATTTATAAATAATAAATTATAATTATATAATTATAATTGATTATAAATTAAATCAAATTATAATTATGAATAATAAATAATAATTTCTTATATTTTTAATTTTTCCCCGACGAAATTAACATTTTTTCCTTAAGATATGTATTAAAATTTTTCAAAAAGTGTTACAGTCAAGTGTAAGTTTAAATAACTCTTCCACTTTCATCTTTTCTGAAATTTTTATATAAAAGAAGTCAACAGACATTCCTTATTGTCTTTCCTTTCCTAAGTTTTCAAGAAAATATTTCCTAAAATAGAAAATTTATCTTATAGGGATAAATTTATATATAGTTTAGTTACGTAGTCCGCTTTATTCACAGCTTTAATCGATTTGATCATTTTCCTATTTTGTATAATAGTTTATACTGGACATTGTGATTGTTGCAGTGAAGGTTTCACATATTTCGCAAACTTGAAACTTCAATAAGTGCTCAGCTACTCGCAAATCAGACCTTACGAGCTATCTTGTTTAATTAATCCTTTCAGCGCCACACGTATTCCTGAACTACTTTACTCTAAATTAATTTTCCACTGCTAAACACTTAGCCGTTGACAAAAATCGCTTATGATATATCACGAATTAATATTATTTATAAAAAGTCTGTAATATGAAAAATGAATTTTCAGGACTGGAAATCAATCTTATATTCTGGCTTGCTTTGAATTTCAAATTCGTTTACGTCATTTAGAATAATATTAGTTTTATTTTATATTTAGTTAAAAATGTACTCAATTTAAGTCGTTTTATTGACATCATTGTTCAATTGAGGTAGTTTCATTGCGGAAAAACTACTGGTGCATTAATTTTACGAAAAATTTTGAAATAATTGAAGCCTACTCTAAAACAGTACAATTTGTTGTTTCTTAAAAGTCACTTTTTTTCGTATTTTACATGAATCTCAATTGACCACTGGAAAATAAATAATAATAATAATAGTAATTAGAAAAAATTATACACCTAGGGTAGAGACACCAATCATCGAGAAAGAATCTTGTTGATTAAATAGTTTATTTCTCTTAAATTATACTCTAAACTTGTTTTTTCTTTAGTGAAAGGCATTTAACAAGACTTTATTAAGCTTATGAAACATGAAAATTAAGTATAGGGGAGAGTGGCCATTACTGGGTTGACGTAGACAATTGATCTTTTCAGTTATTTGCAAAGCGGGTAAAAGAAAATCGCTTTAAATTGCAGGATTAAATAACATTCATAAAAATACACTCCGCCCAAGAACTTTAGCCATCTAAATTTATTAATTAAAAAGAAATATGAAAAAACTGTTTTTGAGATACTTTTGAAAACATTTACCTTGACTTTAATAGGTGTTTGCATAGAAAAATGTGACTTTGAAATGATGACTGAGGGTCTGAACTAAAATATTTGATGTCACGAGAAGTTCAAAACTACAAAAATAAATGCGCCATTTAGTAAACAGTGGTTCTAAAAAAATGTTCTAGATTGCCATTTGTAGGATTTCAATGATATTTGATGTTGTTTTTTTTAAGGTTGTACGATCACGAAAATTAGATCTCAGGCAAAAATAGATAATTTTGCTTTCAAGAATAGCAATATTATTATTGAAGGGTTATTTTGAAAGAGAAAAGATTATTTTTTATGAAAAAAATTTGAAACACAAAAAAATAATGTTATTAATAAATTTTATTTTTGCCCAAACTTATTTTCTTATCGCTTCGAGCCAATTTTTTAAAAATTATGCGATTCTAATAAATCATGGTTCATTTTTTTAGAAAAACGATCCTCTACAACTTGACCGTTTCCTATTTTTAAAAATGAATTCTTTAATGGCTGAAATGATAAAAAAACAATTTTTCAAAACAAAATTTTTATAAACAAATTGCTGTATTTGATAATAATTAATTCAATTTCAAAAATAGGAAACGGTCCAAAGAAGGCGAAGATAGTTCCATCTGCTGGCAAGGTTATGACATCAGTTTTTTAGGATGCTCTTGGAATAATTTTCATTGATTATCTTCTAAAGGAAATTCAATCAACAGCAAGTATTATGCGAATTTATTGCAGCGTTTGAGTGATAAAATTATGAAAAAACGGCCGTATTTAGCGAAAAAGAAAGTGTTGTTTCATCAAGACAATGCACCAGTTCGCACATCCGTTATCGCGATGGCCAAAATCAATGAGTTAAAGTTCAAATTGCTTCCTCGCGCACCCTATTCGATAGATTCAGCCCCCTTGGATTATTTTCTCTTTCCAAACTTGAAAAAATGTGTGGGTAGTAAAGGATTTGCAAACAATGAAGAGGTTGTGTCTACGGTTGATGGCTATTTCGAGAAGCTTGACGACTCTCGCTATAAACATGGTATCGAAGCTACTTAATATTGCTGGGAAAAGTGTATTGAGCTAAAAGGAGACTACGTTGAGAAATAAAGGTGTTTTTTTCCAAATTTATTGGATTTTTTTTGTTGGGTCGAGTACTTCTGGAACTACCCTCGTATCATTATAAAATTAAAATCTATGTTCATACAATTATGAAGACGCTTTCGAATTAATTAACTTTATTCTTTTTTACAACTACAGGGCGTTTCAATAGGGACTTTGTTTTTAAGTTTTAAATAAAACACACATTTTCAATAAAAGTTATGTAATTCTTTATTAATACAATATATAATGCAGAAAGTGCAGAGTTTATGAGTGAGAAATAATATCGAACAAATGTCTACCAAGTTCAGACGTCGATCTTTTTGTTCAAATTTTCAGTTAGATTTTTGCATAATTGCAGTTCTATCGCACCAATTACGTATCGGATGTTGGTATTCAAGGCTTTAATGGATTTTGAATTATCTGCATAGACTTGATTTTTCACATATCCGCACAAAAAACAGTCTAATGGCGTTAAGGGGGTCTCCTTATCCAGAACCAAAAAAAGAGGTACTTTTTCCTAATTTTTTTTAAGCAGAAAATAAAAACACAGGTCAACGATTTTCCGCATATATTTAGGTACATATCTGAACTTGTAAAAATACTTTTTTTATTTGAAAACGACAAAAAATCTCGGACTATTCGAAGATCCTGCGCAGCGTCTCGCTAAGGACAATTGAAATCGCGTGCATGATATTGTCCAAAGTTTTCATCTGAAACACACATATATATTTTTTTTTCAATCAGAAGAGTCTTCCGCTTATAGTGAACCTAAAAAATTATAAAAAAATTTTTTTAAATGATCTTTTAAGTTACTTTTCAAAAAAATCAAATTTTTCGCCCTTTTTTTTGTTGAAAATGCGTTATATATAATGAAAATAAATACTGTATCATGTAAATTAAAGGTTCACTATAAGCGCACTTTAATTATCTACAAATAAAAAAAAAGTTTATAATAATAGCTTTAATGGTTCTTTTTTAATCGTGCACGCAATTTTGAAAAATGTGGTTTCGAGAAAACGCGCTTTAAAGTTTTCAGACAGTGAAAAATCAACTAACGCAGATGAAACGTTAATCCGCTACATGAACACATTCAAAAATCGTCAAATTCCTTAGGCTTATCTTCGGAACGATAACATAGTAAAAAAAAAAGAAAATTGAGGTGTTCGAAGACGCCAAAGAGATAAGAAACCTTATCTAGACGCACTGAGCACTGCGCCTTCCTCCGCCTACCTTTCGCTCGCTCCGCGCAAGCCACTGCTCGGAACTCTACCATCAAAACTATTCCGATATAGACCGTAAAATTTTGCGGCAATATTCTCTGATAATAGTCCCATCGATTAAAACAAAAAACAAAAAATCGATTTTTCGAAAGTTCTGGATAAGGAGACCCCCTTAAAGCATACAATCTTGTTGGCCAGTAGACTGCAGAATTATACGAAATTATTCGATCGGGAAATTTCGTTCGCAATAAGTTTAATGTTTCAGTGAGTGTGTGGCATGTTGCGCCGCCCTCTTGAAACCACAAATCATTCTCATCCATATCATCAATAATAGGCCAAACAAAATTTGTCAACATGTCCCGATAACGTAATCCATTGACAGTAACAGCGTTTCCATACTGGTTTTAAAAAAATACAGTCCAATCACTTTTCCAGACCAAAAAACGCACCAAACTTTAGCACGAGTGGAATGTAAAGGATTCTCAACAATCACTCTTGGATTTTTTAAAATCCAAATGCGACAATTTTGCTCATTAAAAAACCATTCAGATGAAAATGATTCAAATAAAATATCCCAAACTTTGCGATTTATAATTTTTACTGATCCACCTTTTTACATTCTCATCATGGATGAGAAGGTATTGGTTTTATGTGAAAAATGACTTTCGAAATTTTCATCAAATCTTTACGTTTTGAGACCCCCTGAGTCAGAAAAAATGGTTTTTACGAAAGTCTCTGTCTGTCTGTCTGTCTGTAGTAGGTCGTGTGCGGCATAACTCTCGATAGAATTATCAGATTGAATTGAGCTTTGGTACACTTTATCGGAGCCGAAAAAGTAAGGACAAGTTCGTTAACCAGCCACATCCAATCAAAATTGAGGGATGGAGCACTACTTTTGTGTTTTTGAAAATAATTTTTTGAAAAAATCAAAAATTCCAATCCTGGTTTTTGATAGTGCTCATAAATAAATGTTACAGCATATTCAAATTCGAAAAAAGTCAATATCAAAATTCCATTTTCCAGTTAAATTATACGAGATACGAAAAAACGTTATGATACAATATTATTGAATAGATAAAGGCCTACAAATTTGAATTATAACATTTTTTCATAAGATGCATATTTTTCTTTTTAATTAAAAAAAAAAACTATTGAAAATCCAAAATTCAATTTTTTAACAATAATATTGGAAATACCAAAAAAACGTAAGAATACAAAGTTGTTCGTTTCAAAAAGATCTACAAATTTTGTCTGGCGCAGTTTCTGAAAAAACATATATTTTTCGTTTCAATTCCAAAAAATACGATAAAAATGAAAAAATTCCATTTTTTAGACAAAATATGTGAAATACGAAAAAAGCGTAAGAATACAAAGTTGTTCGTTTCAAAAAGATCTACAAATTTTGTCTGGCGCAGTTTCTGAAAAAACATATATTTTTCGTTTCAATTCTAAAAAATACGATTAAAATTCAAAAATTCCATTTTTTAGACAAAATATGTGAGATAAAAAAAAAGTCTAGGTGGAAAATTGTTTGCCTAAATGAGGTCTACAAATTCTGATAAAGAAATTTCGGGACAGGATGTATATTTTATGTTTTGATTTTTAATATTGAAAAAATTCGATTTTTTTCACCAAAATATGTGAGATACGAAATAAGCGTTGTTCTGCAAAATCGTTTCCTTAAATAAAGTCTACGATTGTTTTTCCTTTTTAGATATGTGGAAGAAAGTAAATTCTTTTAATCATGTAATTTATTAAAAAGTTATACTGAAATATATACAGAAAATCGAGCGCGAAGCGCAAGTGTCATGATGAGAATGTGTTCCTTAAGGCCGATAGAGCCTTAAGTAAATTGAATTTCCTGTTTCACTTAAATTCAAAAAGAAATTCAGTGACTTTGAGAAAATGTGTAGTTCACATCATCTGTAATATTATTATAGAATTGGTTTGAGCTTCAGTATTAAATTATAAGAAATAAACTTAAATGTATGCGAAGAGCACAAGACCGAGCGCGAAGCGCGAGGTCCAGAAAGAACGGAGCGCGAAGCGCGACGATCGAATCTCGCGCCCTAGGCGCGCTCAAACTTGCGAGCGAAGCGAGCTGCGCGCAAAGCGCGCAATGAGAATGTGCCCGCGAAGCGGGAAGATTTTTTTTAGTGGATTTTAACCCTTAGGGTAAGGACTATGAAAAAGTTACGTTCCGTACGGACTTGGGTTAGCCTAACTCGGCAACTTTGATCGGCTGTATATTGGGCTGTAATTCGTTAATTACAACAATTTTTTTTAATCTTTCGGAAATTTACTCAAGAATATGATAGTTTTGTTAGATTTGTGATACTATTTAATTTAGCAAAGTTATATTTGAAAATATAAACAATTTTTTTCGAAATGGCACTATTTTCAAAATTCACTCGGGTTACGCTAACTCAGTCCGTACCCTGAGATTTAATTGTTTTCATTCGATTTCCGATTCAAATTGAAGACATTATAATAAATTTTAGACTTTCTACTTAACATGTGCCAAAAAAAAGTATGACAAAACACTATATTGTGTTAGAACAGTTAAGCAACTAAGTACCAACATTTTCTGGTGTATCAGTACTTAGGGAACGCAAACTGATAACAAATTTAATATTTTATATTATATTCACATTTTATAGACTATTTACAATATTTTTTATGTGCCACCGGCGCGCAAACTCGCTTTTTCGCTACAGTTAACAGTAGCGCAATGTCCTACATTGCGCTACAAAGGAATGAAATGTAAAAATTGAACTGCGCATGCGCTCATAGCTATGAAACGAAGCTCAATCCTTCTTCTTATTCTTCTTCTTCTTCGTACAGCGTTAGCATCTTACTGGCAAAGCCTTGTACATTTGAACTGCGCATGCGTCTACTAAAATCTACAAGATCGATAAAATCAAAATGGCCGGGACTAGTCGTGACATATCAAGTGTAATGACTAGCGCCGCAAACAACTACAATACTAGATTAGATTCAAGTGTACGCATAAAAACTCGTATACGCACCGGAGTCACATAAAATAGAATACGTGCCAATGCACACAATTCGGGAAATTACGAGACTCGCGACAATGCTCGCAGGACTGATCGCGCCTCAGCTTCGTCTCGGCTACGTCTCAACTACGCCTTGGCTCCGATCTCCTGCGAGCATTGTCGATCGTCACGCAATAACCCTCATTGTGCGCCTAGGCACGCAATATACTATTTCTTACAATTCTGTGAAAAATAATTATTTTACAAAAAGAAAATACCAGGTCTTTTGAAAAGTCCTGGGCCTGATGACCATATGGCGTCATTAATATAAAATCCTTATCATTTTTGTGAAGTGCCAACCTTAGAAACACTAAATCCAAAGTTCCATTACAATCTGTCAAGCGGTTTGTGTTTGAGAGTAATTATCGTGTCATCATCTCAGTGATTTTGTAAACAATGGAAAAACCGAATTTTGTGTTTTCATTGAACATTATTATTTGAGAGGAAAAACGGCTAAAGAAGTTAAAGAAAAGCTTGATAAGTATTATAGCACATCTTTTACATCGAATACAACAGTCAAAAGGTGGATGCAAGAGTTTAAGTTTGGTCGTACGAGCACAAATGACGAACCACATTCAGGGAGGCCTTCATATGTGACCACGCCAGAAATGATCAGAAATGTTGTACGTTTAGTGACCGATGACTGTAAATTAAATGTGAGAGAGATTTCCAAGATGGTAAACATTTCAACTGAACATCTACAGAACATTTTGCATAATCATTTATACATGCCGCACGTGATCACTGACCAGCAAAAGTTGAAAAGAACTGATGTTTTTCAATACAATTTGGACATGATCAAGCGTGATCCAAAGGATTTTTTGCGCCGTTTTGCAACTGTCGATGAAACATGGACCCATCACTACACACCATAGACCAAGGGACAGTCGAAAAAATGGGTAGAAACCGGTTAAAATGCACCGAATAGGCCGAAAACGCAATGATCGGCTGGAAAGGTTATGGTGACTGTTTTTTGGGATGTGCATAGTATAATTTAAACTGACTACGTGGAGATAGGAGAGGAAATCACTGCTCAATATCACAGCGAATTATTGGATCGATTTAATACTTCAATCAAGGCTAAACAACCACATTTGGCTTGCAATAAAATCCTCTTTCATGAAGACAATGCACCGGCACACATAATAGTTGAAACGATGACCTAATTGACTGAATTGGAGTACGATCTGCTTTTCCACCTCTCGTATTCTCCAGATTTAGCCTCCTCCGATTATTATCTGTTCCCAAACTTTAAGAGATGGCTGACTGGCAAGAGATTTTACTCAAATGAATAGGTCATTAATGAAAGAAACACGTATTTTGAGGAGTTGAGCGCCGATTATTATAAAAAAGGCATCGAACTTTTAGAAACTCGTTGGAATAAGAGTATCGAGTTGGAAGGGAACTACATGAAAATAAATAGAAATGATACCATAAGAATATGAACAATTATTAAAAAACAGGAATGATCATTAAAAAAGAAAAGAGAGTATTAAACAGTACAGAACTCATTCCCAAACTGCGTAACACTTTCTTTTCTCATCTAATATGCATTTCTGGTTTTTAGTAGTCATTCATTTTCTTCTGGTTTCCATTTTTCTCCGTGTATGTTAAAAAATAAATGAAAATTTTATCAAAAAATGTTGTTTCATTACTTAGGCTCGGGACTATTCAAACGACTTAGTACGGTGCAGGAACTATTAAGGGGCACAACTAATTTGACCGCCTGAAAAACAGGTGATTTTTGTGAATTTTTTTATAAAAAAGTATTGTATCGAATGTTTAAAAAATGTTCAGATTTATTTGTGCATAAATAATGAATACACAGTAATTTTTTCAAATGAAAATATTCGATTTTCTGCAAGTTATCCACCATCTCCTGAGTCTTCAAAAAAAAAGTCCCGCCACTGCTGCAGTGATTGTCGCCTTCACAGTGCCTGAAATAAAAAAAACAAAAATTTAATTAAACTGGAATATATTTCCTGTACAATGACCCTCGATTGTAAAAAAAAATTAAAATGCAATAAAATGGCGCAGTTTTAAAAATAAAAATAAAAATTTTGCTAAAAAATTTGATAGTTTTTGGCGTGGCAAAATTATATTTTTCATCCAATCATAAAACTGGAGAGTCATTGTATGGGAAAACAAATACACAATAAGCTAATAAAAAGACGCAAGTCGATCGGATGATTTATTATCGAGTTACAGCTGCAGCAAATTTGAAAAACGTAGTTTTGAGAAAAACGCGTTTAAAGATAAAAGTACTGATTTCATTGTTATAAATTTTTGAGTATCATTCCTAGAGCTAATCTGCTATTCCAGGCCCATACAATTCACCTTCCTCTTCTTCGAAAAGCGCCTGCTGGGCTGTTAAAAAATGTCAAAAAAAAAATCGAAATTTTCAAAATTCCAAACTAGTTGTGTCTCTTAAATAATTTTTTAGAAGGTGCGATCCACTGTTTCCAGGTGATGTTAGAAATTTAAATAATTCATTATGTTAGGAAATTTTCCAACCAATCCAGTAAAATATACAAAATCATATCTTCTATATGTGTACTATTTAATTAATTGTATAAACCTTCATATTGAAACATACATTTTTTCGAATTGTATACAATTTAGGCATAATTGCGAGTTTGAAATTTACTGATAGCCACTCTCCCTTACTTGTAAAATGTTTAAACTAAAGTTTAGTAAGAAACAAAATTTTGTTGCTGATGATGTTTTGTTAAATATCTGTTTGAATTTAAGTTGATTATTTATTTGGTAATATTTAACCCAACAGAAACAGCTTACTTTTTAAGAATTAGAATTAGATAGTAAAAAAAGTAATGAACGTAAATATTATATATTTTTGAAACATTAAAAGACAGTTTTTCGAATAGAAACTGAGGCGTAGGCAGTGTTAATAAGAATAAGAAATCGATTTTCAGATAAGTTTTAGTTCCACTCCGTTCAATTCAGGATTCACATGGATAAAGGTACTTCAGAGATTCAATATCAAATGATTCTCTACTAAAGTATAATAAAAGCGGAATAAAAGTATAAAAAATGGGACCGAATGGACGTGGGAGTCGCGCATTCGAATCCTCATAAATATTTGAGAGTCTATTTCTATTTCTTGTTTTATTTTCATTTTTTTTTATATTAAAACTTTTGAGATATAGTTTACTCACTTACCAATTGACTTATCGGCTTCTTATATAAATATATAGTACTTTCTGTCATGTTCGAAGTTAGTAGTCTCAAGAGGTATTGATCTAATTGATCAGTTGATACATGTCTAGAATCCTGTAGATATAACTGCGTTTGAAGCTTGTAAATTCAATTATCTTAAGTTCATGCCAACCAACAAAGTTTCTTGTTTTATTATTGTAATCTCATCCTTTTTTCTAATATGTAAGTCTGTAGTAAACAACTTCATACCTCTTGGCAATATTTTCCATAGTCTGAAAACACTTCTAATAGTACATATAAATACATGTTTTATAAATAAAATCATAACTCAAGATCTTTATTCATCATTTTCAATGAGAAAAGATGAGTAAGACTAAATTAACATTTTATTTAATTTCCAATCTGAGGAATAAAATTCAATCGTTTCTCGCATATTTCATTTTATTTTTAAGCAAAATGGCAAATGGCACACTATCCCTGGAATACAATTTTTAATTAAAAAGTTTTCTAACTTCCTGTTATTGAAAATTTATACTCGACTTTTCCTGCTTCGCTGATGTTTTACTGAAACTCAACTTGCAAATTATTTTTTTACAATTTAGGATGCACTTTGTGTTATTAATTCTAAATCTTGACTGGGTCAATATTTCCACTGCTTTTCACTCAGTTTGTATCAGCTGTGAATCTTCAGAAATATTATGAACATTTTGAAAAAAAGTTATTAACTAATTTAAAATTCAATTATGTTAAATAAAGTATTAAAAACTGCAATATAATATTAATACATACAATAGGTGAATAAAAAATGAAATGAATGAAAAAAAATAATTTTGTTGTCTCCACAACAAAAATTGATTGCTAAGCACCTAACAAAAAGTTTTTTTCGGCCAACTAATAGTATATTATGTGCCTAGGCACAGAATGAGGGTGATTGCGTGACGAGCGACAATGCTCGCAGGAGATCGAAGTCAAGGCGTAGCCGAGACGTAGCTGAGGCAAAGCCGAGACGAAGCCGAGACAAAGCCGAGACGAATCCGAGGCGCGATCAGTCCTGCGAGCATTGTCGCGAGTCTCGCAATGTCCCGAATTGTGTGCATTGGCACATATTCTATTTTATGTGACTGTGGTGCGGATACGAGTTTTTATGCGTACATTCGAATCTAATCTAGTACTTATTGTAGTTGTTTGCTGCGCTAGTTGTACGAAGCGGGCGCAAATTGGCGACTAGTCCCGGCCATTTTGATTTTATCGGTCTTGTGTAGTAGTCAGTGCTAACGCTGTACGAAGAAGAAGTGAGAAGAAGAAGAATAAGAAATAGATTGCGTTCCGCTGTAAGACTATAGTGCACATGCGCAGTTCAATTTCTACATTGTATTCCTCTGTAACGGAATATACAACATTGCTTTACTCTCAGCTGTAACGGAAAAACGAGTTTCCGCGGCTGAGGCACATAAAATTTATTGTTAAACCTTTTGCACTGTACAACCAAACAATTTTATAGAGATGACAAATTTTTTTTGTCCAGTTACGGGAACATCGCTTCCTGTGTACAAATTTTGAAAGAGGTTTTAAATAAAAATCCACCGTTAACTATCGTAAAAAATTTAATTCCATATCTGCTGAAAATTATGAAAGGATACGTCTTTAAAATTTTTATTTCATTTCATTGATTTATTTCTCAAATAAAAGAGGGTTAAATCATTGAATAATTTTAATTTTGAAATACCATAAGGACAGTATGAGATATACCAAAAGTGACAAAATCATCGGGATTTCCTAAAAGAGATTCCTTGAGAGTCCTTAACTGATTTGAGAATTCAGTAAGTCTAGACGGAATCTGATAGGGTCCCCTGTCAGTTTTTTCTTTAGACTAGAAACTTAGGTCAGGGTCTTATAAAAATTCAACCTCAACAAAGGACAAATAGAGAAATTTCTACAAGGGTTATGTGAAGGAAACACGGTTAATGCATGGTTGTGTATAATGCCAGGGCAACAAAATTCAACAAAAAAATTCATTTAAAAAAATAAAAATTTTTGTTACAACGACCATTCTTTTCGTAATTACAACAAAATTTTAGTAACGCCAACAAATCTTGATCAACTAAACTATTTTGTTGTAGTGACTATTTTTTTCAGTGCAGGCAAAATGAAACCATCAAACTTTATTATTATAAATATTTCATTATTTAATGCCAAATAAAAATTACAATATAATTTATTTTGCTAAAATATTCTATTATTTAATAAAAACACTCAGAATATAAACTTGGGAAATCAAGTCGATTATTGGAAGAGGCTCAACTGGAAATAACTTGCTTGAAACTGGTGTAAAGTAGAATTCCTAAAATAGTTAAAAATTCAGAGACTCTCATCAGAGTCGTAGAAACGTTCGTACTTCGATATTGTCATTTTGATAGAATTATAGTCGTTTTTCTCTTTCTGTGGAAATGATATCTTTCTTCCAACAGCTACATATATCAGTAATGGACAATAGACTAAATTTGCCAGTCCCACGATTCGCATGACCCACTGAAATCCGATTGATCGTACCAATTCTCCTCCTATGATAGGCCCTAGGATCACATGAAAAGAGATTTAGTAGATATGACACTCATGAAAATATAAAGCTTGCTTCATTCGACAGCTTATCTTCTTTGAAATACTCTACTACGATTCAAATAAATTTTCGTTTATGTATCATATTTAGACGGACTATAAAGATGTAATAAAGATCTAATAAAAACTTATTTTTATCTATTATATACATTGTTATAAATGTTTACAAATTTTAGTAATTTTTTAATTTATAACTAAAATGAATGTTATTTAATACAGTTTGAGAAGGCATGCATTTTTATAAAAAATTTACAATCAGGTGATTACATAAAATTGTGATCGACATTTTTTAAGTTACTGCTAAACACTTGTATTAGTTTTGTAAAATCAAAATATAATTTTTTTTTCTATTGCAGAGTAAACTGTAACTATTCCAAAAACTTTTAACAAATTTCAGTAAATAATTGACCCGCTAAGAAAAAAAATGTTAAAAAGTGATCCGAAATTGCATTTCATTAATTCTTTGATTTTGTACTCTTCTATTTTTCAAAATATCTTCACGGAGATGATGTAAACTACACTCAGAAAAAAGTCTGGTTAAAGCAACCAGAATTCCGGTTATTTCAACCGGAAAAATTTTTTACGGAGAGCCGTACTAGTAATTCTGGTTAAAAATGTTAGAAATTCTAGTAAACACTTTTCGGTTCTTTTGATCTTTTATTCCAGTTAACGTAATAAAATTTTCTAGTTTATATCACCGTAATTTTTCTAGTACAAAATTTCTGGTTACATTCATGGTTATATTCCGGTGAATTTAACTAATTTAGTCTATTAAACATTACCATATTTCTAGTTAAATGTACTAAAATTTTCCGGTTAAATATTAACATAACCTTAAAAATAAATAATAATTTGAAGACGTAAGAATTATAATTTTCAAAATAAAAAAAAAAATTGTTAAATTATTTTATTTTGTTTATATTATTATTAAAAATGTACATCTGAATACATATGAAATTATAATCCTAATAATAATAATAATATATATATATGATATACATATCATAACTAACAGAAAGCCGGTATCAACATGTATGCAAGTCTCGGCATTTTGACTCTAGAGGGGCCCTCACCACGTAGTGGGGGCTGCCCCTCGAGAGTCAAACTGCTGATGCTTGCATGTACATTCTGTTACAAAAGTACCGGGAATTGGTCAATAAAACACAAACTATTTATTATTCATCAAAATTTATTGCATCGCCTTCAAAGTAGGCCCCTCCCGAAATAATACATTTATGCCAATGAATAATCCAATCATCAAAACATTTTTAAAACTCATTTTCCGGAATCGATTTCAGTTCTCCTCACGAATTCTCTTTTATGTCTTCTATCGACTGAAAACGGGTGCCTCGAAGTAGTAATTTGAGTTTTGGAAAGAGAAAAAAGTCGGCTGGAGCCATATTAGGTGAATACGGTGGCTGTTTTATGATATTCGTTCAGTTTTTGGCCTTTAAGCGATTGAGCTTTTGAAGAAAATTCAGGTCTTTCGGAACTAGTCGAGCAGCAATGCGTTTCATGCCCAAAAAATCGTTTAAAATAGTACGAATTGATTCGTGAGACACAGAAAGTTCAGCGGCTATCTTTTTTAAACTTAAATGACGATTTTCAGTCACCATTTCCTTCACTTTACCGATGTTAACTTCAGTTGAAGACGTCGATGGCCGACCAGAGCAAGGCAAATCTTCCACCACATCTCAACCGCTTTTGAATGCGCTGTACCACTCATATGCACGTGTTTTTAATAAAGTCGATTCACCGTAAGCCTTCTGTAATATTTTCAGCAATTCCACACATAAAATTCCATTTGCAATGCAAAATTTGAGACGAATTCTTTGTTCGATATTCTTATCCATTGGAAAAATCGCGCAACACACCTGAGATAAAGTGACAACATCGAGCACTGTAAACAAACTAAATGACAGATTGAGCTCAAACTCCTCGTCAGTATAGAGGACAGTGCTGCCAACTTAGCGTCAAAAAGATTTTCGACAATCTCTTTAAGCGGGCTTTTTGAACGTTCAATTCCCAGTACTTTTTTGACAGAATGTATAGCGAAAAACGGACGGCCGATCGAATGTCGAAAATCCGACATCCGATCGGACGTGGTTCGGATGTCGAATTTGCGACATTCGATTCACCTTATTTGTTGGATAGGATTTTTTCAAATCGAATGTCGAATATTCGACACCCGAATCGCGTCCGATTGGATGTCGGATTTTTAACATTCGATCGGCACAGGATCAAGTTTGCAATTTTTAATCAAACATTACACAATACACATACATTGGATAATTGAATTTTAATTTGATATCATCATATCATAAAATGTATGAGAAAATATTCTACACCCGATTTAATACTCTTTTATTAGTTTAATTTCAAGGCCATGACACACTTACCCGATTCCTACCTTACTTTTTTAATCCAACTTTCGGCCACACGAAATAAGATATCGATTTGAAGTCTTGAGAACTTAAATGAAAGGCACTAAGGAATGTTTATGTGCTGAAAAATGTTTATAATTAAGAAATAATTTTTTTTGGAATTGTAAAGATTTAAAAGTAAAAAAAGTCCCTCAGTGACTTTTATTTAAGACCCAAAATTTAAACTCGATATCTTATATCGATATCTTAAGATAGTCCAAATAATGTTCTGCACAGAATAGGCCATATTGGTCAAAGTATTTTAGGAATTTCGATATTTCCCGTGCATAAATTTTGTCGAGGCTCAAACTAGGCTCTGACTCCGCATGTAATGCCATATCAGGTTTGGGCTACGCAATCAGCAAAATTTTTTCAAATTTATAATTCTCTATTATTTTTCACTGTCAAAAAGTATGAATTCAAAAAATTTGCTAAAACTTTTTAACCAATAGGAATTTTTTTAAATTTTCAAATAAAAAATGTAAACAGAAGATATTAACCGATTTCAAAACTTTTTATTCTTACATTTTCCGTATACTAAACCCAGAAACTGTTGATCCTCAGCTCAAACGATTCGATTAATAATGCTCTACTTCCATATCTTTGTATCATTAGAACACAACCCCTTTAAAAATCTTGAGTTGAACAACATTCTTCTAAATGGGCTTTTTGATTATTATTAATAGTTATTATACATATTCTTATAAAAAAATATTTAAAATTTGTTAAATTTTAATTAACAAATCCAACTGATTCACTTTTCTAATTGATGGACTATAGTCTCTAAATGCGTCGCATAAGACTAAAAAAAATAAATTCTTTTGTCTATGACGATATAAAATCAAAATACAATTATACAATGTATGTATATTATGTAATGTCTGATTCAAAATTTCAAACTACATCCTGCGCTGATCGAATGTTCAATATTCGATGGAGACGCTTCGGATGTCGTCTATTCGACATTCGATGGACGGCTGATCGAATGTCGAATACTCGACGTTCGACGGATGGCCGATCGAATGTCGAATAGACGACATGCTATCAGACGCGCTCGGGGTGTCGAATAGACGACATTCGACGGAGGCCAATATCGGATCGAAAATCGAATCTTTTTGCACACCTCTAATCTTGAAACTACTTTTACTATATTTTCCTTTAACATTAACTGTAATAATAATACTAGAATATATATAACCAGAATTTTGTAACCATAATAAGTAAACAATTTTTTTGGTCAAATTAACTAAAAGTTTAGTCATTTTAACCGGAAATTTATTAACTGATTACCTATAGTAAAAACCGAACCTGTTTTCTGAGTGTAATTGTGCAAGCCGAAAATCAAAAAATTCACTTTTAAAATAAATTCATCCCGATTTTACCTAAAATGACCCCTTGAGATATCATTGCGTAAGTTAAGGACATGTGATACTTAGGAGATTAGTAAATTTTATTTTTATGTTAGCAAAATATATCGAAAAGAAATTTTTTTATTGTTTAAACGAAAAATAGTTTATCTACGTCCGTTTTTATCTTCTCTACTATTGTATATTCCAAAGTTTGGAAACAAAATGTTATGTATTTTGTACACAAACATGTAGAAACTGGATCAAATTGTTCACATAAAATTGCAACTTTTTTCAGGTATCACATGCACTTAAAGATATCTTTTTGCATGAAAGTAAAATATTCATTTAAATTGGATATAGAGTAGGGGAGAAGCGGCGAAGTTGGCGCACCTAATAGAAAGTGCGAGTTTAAAAAGAAAGTATATGACTAAAAATTATGAAAAAATATTTATTTAATAGATGGATATCTTTTCTATACTTTCCAATGGATAAAGATTGCATTGAAAATTATTAAAGCAGGTTTTTATTCAGATTTCCGAAGGACTGCACCTGTGTCAATTTACCCGCCATGTCGCGTAAATTGACGCACTAATATTATAATCTTCTCTTGCCACGTATTAGTTATATTTTCATAGATTTAGAATTACATTTCAGTAGCAAAGGTTGATGAAAAGAGGTAGTTATAATTTGAAACTAAATTTGAGATAGTATATCAAGATATGTGAAGTTTTTTATACATTTATTCACATAAACCAGCCAAAGTTAAAATATATTTTATATTTGTACAATAAAATACTGGCAATTGTGGATATTTAAGTGAATATTCAAATTGAAATCATTTTTATAGAGAATTATTTGAATTTGTAATTAGAAGTATATACAATTATTAACTTTAGAAGACTTATAAATAATAGAAACAATCAATCAAAAATTCAAATTTTTTACTTACATTGCTTTCACATCTTAAAATCGAGAAAACTTTCAAAACACTGTCAGACTGCAAATTAATTATTAAAAATCGCTTTTAAAATACCTTAATACCTCAAACTTAAAAAAAAAATTTAACCACTGATTGTTCAAATGAATATAACCTTACAAAGTCGTTACATCAGTTTTGCGAACCACATTACCTCCCATGTCACAAAAAATCTTAAGAAAAAGATTAGCAGAAAAGTCGAGCAACATTCAAATGTATATATCTATATATTAATAATTGTGTACTTACTATCTTCTTTATATTTTCAATCATAAACATCCGAGCACTTGACTTCAGTCACCGGTTTCCAGAAACACAACACGTGTGCCAACTTCGCCTCTGATTTGAATCTCGTATGCGCCAATTTTGCCGCAAGTGTATCGTTCATTAATTAAATACTTTTTACGTAAAATGCTTATTTTTTCATACAAATATTCTATCCTAATCGTAAGATTAAATATCAAAGATTATAAAATCGTTGCATTAATCTAATTCACCTTGAATTACTATTATTTAACGATTTAACTCAATGGCTTCGAACATAACCATTATGCCAAAAAACGATTAATCGCAATAAAACTGTATTAAGCAATTAGATTTTTATAATGTTTTCTATCAAATACATATCATACAAGAATGCACACGATAGAACTATTTTTATTTTTTGTTATGTTATCATTTTCTGAAAAATAGGGTGCGCCAATTTAGACGACGCGCCAATTTCGCCGCTTCTCCCCTATATAAACAAATTATTTAATAAATGTAGAAAATCATGTTTTTATATGATTTGCACTTCAAACTTTCATTTCACTGATTATAATTTTTAAACTCTAAGTACTTTCTATAGTTAAATTCGAAAATTTTCTATTTCTCGTTGTTTCTACTGTTTTAATTAAAAAAATTTATATTCTGCAACTTTTATAGAAGTTGCATGCGTCTCTTTAAACTGCAACCACTATACATTAGTTAAAGTTATAATTTGGCGTTCATTAAAAGAAAAACCTTGCCTCATATTTCTAGAAATTACAATACTTCTTTTGCAAGAGAAAAATAATTAAAAGTACCAAAAGTGAATTTTACATGCATTTACAAAAGACTAATTACAATTAAAAAATTGGTGTGCAGTTCTACATGAAAAAAACATCATCTGAACCCAGTAGACACTCATAATTGTCAAGTAATTGTTATATAACAGTTATCTAAAAATGTCATCCCGTACGTGATACACCCAGAAAAAGTTTCTTTGATTAAAAAAAATTTGTACATTGCTATACAACAAAAAACTAACAAACTAAAAACAAACTAAAACAAACAAAAAAGGAGGAAAGAAAAAAGAAGGCAACCTTCCAAAACCCTTTCCATCTTATTCTTTCTTTCGTCCTCTTTTGTCTTTATTACCCACAACCATTTACATAAACAAAAAAACTACTCGCCGACGTTTCGGTGCTCTTCCAGCACCATCTCCAAGGCTGAAATTCTAAAAAATGAAAAAATTATGTCTCTTATCACCTTCCATGGGGAGACGTAGAACCTTCTCCATCAATGCTAACAGGAAACTGTAACAATACTTTTTTTCTTTCCTCCTTTTTTGTTTGTTTTCTCATGGTTGTTTGTTTAAGGTGGTGATTTTGGTCCAAATTTGGTCGTCTTTTTTGTATTTTGAGGATTCGAGCGGTTTCGAATTCTTGAAATTTTAAATTATACTTTTGTTTGGACGTTGGGAAGAATTCGAGTTAGTAGTGATACGAGTTCGAGTTCAGGTTTTAAAGTAAAAATTGTCTTCGTTCAAGGTGATAAAATTAAATAAATTATTTTTCAAGTTCTTTCCAGTATTGTATTTGAATAAAAAAAATATTTTTTTAAATCATATAAATAATGTTATGAAAAAATAATTTTATTTATTTAAAAAATGCTAAAAACTTTCTTTAATTTTAATAAAACTTTTTTCCGGGTGTAAAATTATAATAGTATATTATACGCGTTTCACGGAATAATCAAGAGTCAATGTTATTTATTTAGGAATCAAAGAAGGGTTCAAAGCAGACCAAAGTAAAAAGTTGCAGAGATTTGCTTATTCTTATTATATATCTGTTTATAAACTGTTGTGGCCTATTTACCTAAAGAGTAAGCTAAGCTGACTGCTGCCTGTTGGATGGAGTAAACCAAACCATAATTACCACTTTGATCGACCATGCTGGCTAACAAAGGGACCAAAGCAGCGTCTGCCACCCCAATTCCTAACCCCATACCGAAGTGAGGAACTATTAGTTGTGACATTGTAGTAGCTGCTGGAACCAAAGTGGCACTAATTCCAACAGCAACCATAGCCAAAACTGCTGTTTTGCATCGACCATAACGATAAGCAATCACACCAAAAAAATTTGTGCCAATCAAGTAGCCAACACTGTCTGGTATAAAAACTGTGCCTAGTTGCCATTTCTGAAAAAAAAAAATTCAGTATTGTTATTCTGAAAATGAAACATATTGCAAGAAAATTTTGATTTTATCACGGGGTCAGTTTACGGATGATAAAAATACATAATGGAAAACCAAAAAAGACAAAGTTTTCGGTAAAAAATACAGCCCTCTATTACACTATAGAGGGCTGTATTTTTCTGATTTTCTATTGTTTTTATCAGAAAAAAAGTGACCCCATACCGAAATAAATTGTTATTTTTTTTTGTAAAACTGATTATTGTAGGTCAACATAGAAATAAACTAGTAAGAAATTAAAAGTTATATTATTTTTCATTTTAAATTGTCATCAAGTTTTTTTTGCTAACCTTGGCCTTTATGTGACTTCTTAACCAAAGTGGCAAGCAGGGTTCCAAAATAGCCATTGGTGAAGTCGAAAACCAAATTGCACCAGCAATAATCAAAATCCTCGTGTCTGATAACAAGTGTATCCAGCTTGAATCGGTCTCAGATTTCTATAATTTGTTAACTGTAATTAAAATAACAATCATGCACCCAGAGAAATTTTCTATTCAACTTTCTGTCTAATAAAGAAATAAACTACATTATGAATTGAATTTGTTTTTAATTAATGATTTATTTAAGATTGAGAGGCAAATAAAAATAAGACTTTTGATTATTTTAACTATAATGAGAGTAATCACCTTAGCAACATCCTCGAAATCTAGAGCGAAGATCTGAAGACCTGTGAACCCACATTAAATTAACTTTTAATATTAAAGTGACTTTTTATGTTAGACCAGGTAATCAAAGCAATCATAAAAGGGAAAATGAATAAAAGAAATAAATATCTGAATCAAAAAGCAGCAAAAGATTGGAAGATCTGATTACGTAGAAAAACCGAACTTAATAATGTCGAAGGCAATAGGAAATTCCAATTCTAATAGCTTTAGAGATATGGTATTAAAGAAGCAGAAGGTATTGGACATCGGATAAGGAACTGAATAAAGAAAAAAGATTATAAGAAAATGAATCTTTCAAAAGCTGGCACTTTTTTATAGATTTTTATTATTTTTTATGACACTAGGTATTATATTATTAAATTTTAATAAAATTGGAGAATTAGCAGATGAAAATGAAAAGTAAGATTAGAAGAAGTTAAGGTGCAAGTGGAATTTGGGATTAAATACCAAGATAAAATGAAAAAAAGGATGCAAGATTTATATAAATCAAATGAGAGCGCGAAAGAAAAAAAGTAGATGTATTTTACACATGAATAGTGAAGATACTCACTTATTGAAATAACAATAAAGCTTGCCACCAGTAAAAAAGGTGCCATTTTTCCTTCAAGATCGTATAGGACAGAGCCCATTGGATAACCCAAAAGAACACCTAGAGCTATACTTCCGAGGACAAAACCCATAATCTTTGATCTTTTGTCCTCTTCGGGATATAGAGAGGCCAACAAAGACATTCCCGACACTCCAATACAAGCAGACGATATGCCTTGTGTGCTTCTAGCCAAGAAAAGTACCTCGTATGTTTGTCCAAACGCGAACACTGTGGTTAACAATCGAGCTTCAAATTCTTTCATCAGATTCATCCGAGCGAAAAAAAATTTCGGTTTCGTTATTTACAATTTTAAATATAAATTTTAACATTTTCCGGCAAACGAATGATCTTACTCGGATTTTTATCCCCGCTTGAGATAAATCTATGAATCGGAACTTTTTATAAAAATATTTGTTTCATTTTACAATAATAATTTCGAAAATATTAGGAAGCAAGGAAAATCGAGGTGCAGTAATATTTATTCATGGCGGAGTGAAACTAAATGATAAGAATTTCATGAAACTTTACTATCAATTACACTGGTCAACAGATATTTTGCTGTAGGATAAACAACTTTTCAAGGGTCATTTGGGCACGCTGAATCAAAAATGACCATCATTTTGCTGAATAAGCTCTTGTTTTCGTGATATTCAGGTTCATTTTCATGCATTTTTGTAATGAATTTTAACAATTTCAATGCGTTGTTGAAGCGTGTATCGTTTCATTTTTATTAATGGCATAGTTTTAAGTTGTCATCTGTCAAAAAATGACACCTCTTATTATGACAGCTTCCAAAATAGCAGGCTATTCAAAATGAAACCTCTGATTGGAAAACCCTGTATTTTCTTTAAAATTTTAACGTAATCGAATGAAAATTGGCAAAATAGTATTAAATATAAAAAAACAATGATCAATTTTTGCAATATTGCATAAATAAGATCTGATTAAGCAAAATGATGTTCATTCATGGATTTAGCATGTCCAAATTGCCCCAAAAAATTTTTTGTATACCCTGTAGCAAACAGATTTATTTTTCTCGTCAGCCAGTATTATATATCTCATACAGTTTTTCTAAAGATCAGTATTTCGCTACCAAAATTTTTTACTATGACAAGTTATTCCCTTGAATTAATACGTAGTTTAGTAAATATTCTAAACTTAGAGCACTTAGTCTTTTTTTACAGTCAATAATGGAAACTAGTGCAAAAAAAACTGATGACAATTAAGAAAGTAAACATGGGATGCTTTTTTATCAAAACTCTACGTTGTTGGGGAAAAACCGGAATTTCCATCATTAATTTTTGCTTTTCAAATTTTATTGTTTTTAACATAATTAATTTGTTTGATTATTAAAATCCTAGGATTGTGCATCCATGTACCTCAGTTCGCATGATTTTTTGTCATATTTCAAAGTTTAAGCATAAAATATTAATTCTTTTATGATTAAAAGGGAGAAATTTTAAACTTATAATTTTTCGCGTGACTGATGTTTCAGGGTGCATAACGTAATCAATGAGAAGTTATTTATCTTTTTATAATGTTATTTATTTTATATTATATTTATATTATATTATTATTGATATAGATGTTAATATTATAAAAATATTATTATATTTATAATATTTCTCTACTTTCTTCATGAAATAATAGACCACCCAATTTCACTCGCGTACCCTTAATTATTTAGCAAACTTTTAACACAAAATATTTATGATTTCGGAATAAAGTAAAGAAATACATAATATTTCTCAAAGGTCACGTTACCTACTTATTTTCTGTAACAGAAAAGTGATTTACACTACCGTCGGAAATTGTGCGAACGGTGCTTGTGAACGCTATTAAAAATCACTGCTGACTTTGAACCACGATATCTCAGTGAAAAAAAAAGATAAAGCATTTTTAAAAAAACAGTTGAAAAGCTTATGAAATTCCACGTCTAGTGATGCTCAAAAAATATTTTTTTGACCTTCTGAAAATAATACAGCACGTGAGGAGTTAAAAAAAAAAAATTCAAGATTTTCTCAAATTCTCTACCTCAATTTCAACTTTTTGCATGACCTAGGGAAAATTTTTCCAAAATATGAAAATTATACGACATAGAGTTTAAAATCTTATCTTTAATTTAAGCCAAGAAAACTTCGAAAATATTCATGGGTACCCCAGATACGATTAAAAATGTTCAATCGTATCTGAAATGAATTTTAATCGACGATCACGGTTCTCGGCCGGTTTGTTGCTCGCCTCCTTCGTTGAGGCAGGATCGAAATGGCCACGCAAAAAGGTGGCGCTTAAGTGGAGCTCTCTTATATGTTCTTTGATCCAAGAACGTGTCTCCTTTATTTCCTTTCCTTTCATTCTTATTTGATATTTACAATGACTATTAAATTTTTTATTAATGTTCTAGTTTATAAGAATTTTAAGAAATAAAAAATGTTTACATATCATTGTTCTATTCTTTAATATGGGAATAATATTGGATTTAAATAATTTTTAATAATCACAAACAATAAATATTTTTTAAAATTTAGAATAATTAGGAATAAAAATTACTAATGAACAAAATCAAAAATACATATAAGAGGGCTCCACTTAAACGCCACTTTTGTACGTGGCCATTTTGGTTCTGCCTCAACGAAGGAGGCGAACAACAAACCGGCCGAGAACCGTGATCGTCGATTAAAATTCATTTCAGATACGATTGAACATTTTTGATCGTATCTCGGGTACCTATGAATATTTTTGGAGTTTTCTTGGCTCAAATTAAAGATAAGATTTTAGACTCTATGTCGTATAATTTTTAAATTTTGGAAAAATTTTCCCTAGGTCATGCTAAAAGTTAAAGTTGAGGTAGAGAATTTTAGAAAATCTTGAATATTTTTTTTAACTCCTCACGTGCTGTATTATTTTCAGAAGGTCAAAAAAATATTTGTTGAGCATCACTAGACGTGGAATTTCATAAGCTTGCCAACTGTTTTTTTTTAAATGTCCTATCTCTTTTTTTCACCGAGATATCGTGATTCAAAGTCAGCAGTGGTTTTTAATAGCGCTTACAAGCACCGTGCGCACAATTTCCGACGGTAGTCTACCATCTTTTAAAATTACGCAAATTTGATTTTCATTCATAAAATTGTAAGTGTACCAATTACTTGAATCAAAAATCAAGACGTTGTTTAAAGATCAAAAAAATGTTGCGCATCAAGTTGTGAAGCAGTATTTGTTATTATTTAAATTAAATGCACTTATAAAGTCCTTAAAAGAATCCATGTTTACTTAGAATATGCGAATCTAAAAAAATGTACAGTGTAACACATCACTCAATAAGTTTCCGGTCTGACATATAGATGACACCACTGTTGTCAAATTCATATGATTTCTGGATAGTCCCAACCTTCAAACATTAAGTGTCAAAATTTCATGACAATCTGACGTTTGATTCAGAAGTTACAGAGGTTTTGGTGAAGCAACTTTTGTCATTTAAAAAAACAATGGATAAAAAAGAGTTTCGAGCGTTACGGAGACTATACACCAGGAAAGTCAACAATCATCGACTGGTATGCCAAATTTAAGCGCGATCGTACAAACACCGATGACGCTGAACGCTCCGGTCGCCCAAAATCAGCAGTTGTTCCGAAAAAAAAACAAAAGTCCACAAAATAGTTTTGGGCGATCGTAATTAAAAGTTGCGTGAGATAGCTGACACCTTAAAGATATCAGAAGGTAGTGTGTTTACAATTTTGCACGAATCTTTGGGGATGCCTAAGTTGTTTTCGAAGTAGGTGCCGCGTTTGCAAAAGCAACAAAGCGTCGAGGATTCAGAGCACTGTTTGGAGCTATTCAAGCGAGGTCAAAAGGGTTTCCTGTGTCGGTATGTGACAATGGATGAAGCATGGATCCATTACTACACACCTGAAACGAAAAGATCGTTACCTGAGTGGTCAGCAGCTAGTGAAAGCCGTCCAAAGCGATCAAAAACTCAATAGCAGGCTGGCAAGGTTATCCCTTGTAGAAAAAAATAATTGGACCCGATTGGGACCGATTGGCTCCATTTCAAAAACATCATTGAAGCCGATTTATTAATCGGATTCAATCAGGCGAGACCATTTTGAATCCGATTAATAAAACGGTTTCAATGATGTTTTTAAAATGGGGTCAATCGGATCAATCGGTCCCAATCGGGACCAATTATTTTCTTCTACAAGGGATGGTATCCGTATTTTGGGACGCACATTGTATTTTGTTTGTCGACTATCTTAAGAAAGGTAAAACCATTAACAGCGACTATTATATGGCATTACTAGATCGATTGACTGCAGAAACCAAGGAAAAACAGCTTCACGTGCGAAAGAAAAAAGTACTGTTCAACCAAGACAGTGCACCGTGCCACAAGTCCATGAAAACGATGGTCAAATTGAATGAATTAAGCTTCAAATTGCTTTCTCACCTACCATATACTCCAGATCTGGCTTCCAGCAACTACTAGCTCTTTGCTAATCTGAAAAAAATGCTCCAGGGAAATGGATTTGACTCCAATGAAGAAGTGATTGCTGAAACTGAGGCCTATTTTGAGAGCAAAAACGAATAATTCTTCAAAAAAGGCATCGAAAAAAATTTCGGTACGGCTCAGAATAGATCTGATTTGGTCGAATTGAATTTCCGTCTGAAATTTTCACAAGGGAACAGCAGTGATTTATTTAACTAGCAAAATCATATACAAAATGCTGCTTTGCTCAAAAATTCTTAAGAATACACATTTACTGTTTTCAGTATGCATTTTTAAAACAATAATACATATACTTTATACAAAATGACATTGCAATATATATTTTGTTTCCATAAACAACATTATGATTAGCTGTAAGGACGTATACATGACCTGCCAACAAAATGGAGCAGTAAAACTACCAGGTTTGGAAACATGTGCACGGAAAAAAAGTGCAGCTGTGACAAGGAAGTTAATCCTTGTTACAGCTAAACATTTAGCTGGAAACAAACAAGTGAATGTAAGAAGATCTTTGAATCAGTTAAAGTAAATATCTTTAACCAATTTAACGATTTCAGAGAAATCATTTGTTCGATCCAGACATTATAGTATAGCTGGAACAGAGATATAAGAAATAACTGCTACCTGATAACAAATATGGCAAAAGTGAAGTAGAATCACAGTTTCAAGTTAATTTAGACTTTTAACCCTTTGCGGCATACATTTTTTAGGGGAACGAATTCTTATGATAATTGTTACACAAGGGTTTTTGGGGTCGCTGATTACAAATCTGAACTCAGATTTTGGAAATTCAAAATGGCGGCTCCAAGATGGCGGTCATAATATTACATTTTTTTAAATTTGTTTTTGAAAATTGGTATATAGGGGTTTTTGAGGTCACTAATTACGAATCTGAACTCAGATTTTGGAAATTTAAAATGGCGGATCCAAGATAGTGGCCAAAATCTTAAATTTTTTAAAACTTATTTTTGAAAATTGGTATAGAGGGTTTTTCGGTGTCGCTGATCACGAATCTGAATTCAGAATTTGAGAATGACGACTATGAGTGACGACTAACAATGAAATATTATTGTAACATTCTTGAAATTGCTGATTATAAACTTGAACCATAATTTCAAAAATTCAAATGGGAAGGTTCCAGATGGTGAAAGTAACAAAAATGGGATTCTAAAAAGTGCAGGTTTATTGAGGTACAATCGGAAATAAGCAAAGTCAAAAGATTTTTTCGAAAATATTAATTTAAAAAATATTATTTTGGCCGCCATATTGGAGCCGCCGTTTTGAATGTCCAAAATCTGAATTTAGATTCGTAATCTGCGACCTCGAAAATATCATAATGCAATTTTCAGAAAAATCCAATAATATTTCAATTTATGGACGCCATATTGGATCTGCTATTTCCAATTATCAAAATCCGAGAATAGATTCGTGATCAGCGATCTCAAAAACCCTGGTACATAAATTTTCGTAGAAAAATTCCGAAAAGTTCTTGCAATAATGAATTCTTTTCAGAAACAGTTTTTTTTTCTGAATTTGTTTATTAAAATTGACAAATTTTTACAAAATCTGGTACTTTTAAACGTAAATTTATATTCGATAACATCCTAGGATCGTAAAATAACAAAAAACAGTTCGATAATCGGATCAAAATTACATTTAAATCGCGAAAATTTGTAAAAAAATAAGTGGCATCAGGTGATGACACTGTGCCGCAAAGGGTTAAACACTTTAACAGTATTGTACTAAATAATATGCGCGTTGATGTCAACATTCAATTTAATACTGTGTTTATCTAACAATAAATAGGAAATAGTGCAAAAATATATCTTAGTGCAAATAATAAGAAATAGCAGATAAGCAACAAATCTAGCTTCTAAATTTGATTTAGTTAGAACATCAATTTTAACTTTCATGATACCGGATAAACAAGTGACTCCAATAAGAATTTTTATTCCTATTCCATCTGAATCTTTCGTTAAATTTAAGTTATAAAAACTATACTTAATTTAGCGAGAAAAGTAACTTTTCTTAGTTAAAAATTTCGTGACAAATCCTGTTTTATTGTAGTTTAACTGTTTATACAATGTAAGTAAAAGTTTCACATAATCTGGTTATAAGGATTCTTTTAGTTCATTAAATTCTTGATTCGCTCGGTTTCCGTGTGAGATTCAATTTGTAAAAAAGTAGTTAAAAATATCGTTACTGCTGCTAATTCGTTAATAATTAATATATTGGGATGTTGAATAAGTTCGTGCTGTTTCCAATAGATGGCATTACCAGAATTACATGCGTGTAGTTTAAGATGGTAACGCATCTGTAAAGAACTACTATAGGCAGGCTTGAAATTCAGTGTATGTAATTCCGCCGAAGTGTAAACAAATTTTCTTTCATAGTGTTAAACACGTCGAATTCTATGCGAAAAAAAGTGTATTTGCGGGGAATTTCAGTGCACTACTTTATTTTAAAAAAACCTGCAGCTGAAACGACCCCGAGTAGAAATCGTAACCCGGATCGATCTAGATCCTAACATACCAGGGGTGTTAGTTGAAATTTGCCGGTTTTACTCATAGATGTCGCTAGAGATATGTATACATTTCTATGATTTGGCATCTATTTCATATTTTTCTATGGACAATAACCTTCAAAAATACACAATTACATTCTGCCAAAATAATAGCATCATAGTTGTTTACCTCAGTGAATATGTCGAGTTTCGTTCCAAGTAAATCGCATTTGCGGCATTCGTTACTTTTCTTATTTCATCAAAAGAAAAAAGCAGTTTAAGCTCATCGATTGCTGGTAGAAACTTATGGTGAACATGCTCCAGTGATTAGAACATGTGAAACATGGTTTCGTCAATTTAAAAGTGGAGATTTCGATTTAACAGACAATGAACATCCTGGTGCAGCGAAGAAGTTCGAAGACGAGGAATTGCAGGCGTTATTGGATGAAGACCCAACCCAATCGCAACAACAATTGGCACAAACACTAAATGTGACCCGAGGATCAATTTGCCAACGTTTAAAAGCCATAGGAAAAATCCAAAAGTATGGAAAATGGGTACCACACCAACTGAACGATAGACAAATGGAAAATCGAAAAACCATTTGTGAAATGCTGCTTCAACGGTTCGAAAGGAAATCTTTTCTGCATCGAATTGTCACGGAGGACGAAAAATGGATTTATTTCGAGAACCCGAAGCGGAAAAAATCATGGCTTTCACCTGGTGAGGTCGACCCATCGACTCCAAGGCCAAATCGCTTTGGCCGTAAGACAATGCTCTATGTTTGGTGGGACCAGTGTGGTATGGTGTACTTCGAGTTATTAAAACCTGGTGAGACAGTGAATACGAATCGCTACCGACAACAAATTATCAATTTGAATCATGCGTTGATCGAAAAGCGGCCGGAATGGGCCCGAAGACATGGCAAAGTTATCCTACAACATGACAACGCACCGTCTCATACCGCTAAAGTGGTGAAGAATACATTAAAAGCATTGAATTGGGAAATATTATCGCACCCGCCGTACTCTCCAGACCTCGCCCCGTCCGACTATCATCTTTTCGCATCGATGGGACACTCACTCGCAGAGCAGCGCTAAGCCAATTTTGAAGAAGACGAAAAATGGCTCGTCGAATGGTTTGCCTTGAAAGAGAAAAAGTTTTTTTGGAATGGTATCCATTATTTGCCTGAAAGATGGGCAAAATGTGTAGAATCCAATGGTCAATACTTTGAATAAAATTTTTTTGAGATTCCCTTGAGAATTAAGTGTTTTCTTTATTGAAAAAACCGGCAAACTTTAACTAACACCCCTGGTATTTTCCCCTTTTTTTGCCAGGCCCTGACAAGATTATCTGCATAAGACCTCTTTAGAGAGCCCTTTTATTACCTAGCTAGGACCGTCACGGAGAAAAATATTTGGAGTAATTTTACTCGACTCTGTCGCTTAATCTTGGGAGATAAGGACATTTCAAAATCTTTTAAATCCTAGTCGAGTAAAATTAATTTGATAAATACCTAATTCACCCAACGTAAATAATAATAAGCGTTACATAGGGAATAGTGAGGAATTGAGTAAACCCTGGTTGACGACAAGGCATCAATATGCGTTAGAGGGTTAACGTGAAATGTATAAGTATATCACCGACGCTCGGGGAGCTTTCAACGATACACGGAGAAAAGTTTGGTGGATCTGCTCGCGCAACACGTAGAACTGATGCGCTAGACACACGGAGAGCTGCGTGACCTCTGTTTAGTCGAACGGTTTTTCCAACTTTATTATATTATTATTATATTATATTATATTATATTTGGGTTCCTTACAAATGGAACGAAATTTAACTCACCAAACGAATTTTTATTTGTGTGTCACTGCTGAAACGTAATACAACCGATACATTTGTAAAGCGAATCATAACGGGCGGTAAAAAATGGATTGTTTACGATAACATCGTGTGAAAAACATCATGGATCAAGCGAGATGAGCCTGCACAATCGACATCAAAAGCCGATATTCATCAAAAGAAGGTTATTCTGAGTGTTTGGTTGGATTTCAAAGGTATTGTTTGTTTTGAGCTGCTCCCAAGGAACCAAATTATCAATTCGAATGTCTACTGCTACCAGCTAATGAAATTGGAGAAAGAAATCAAGGAAAAGCGTCCAGAAATGGCAAACTCGTTAAGGCGTCATCTTCCATCAAGATAATGCCAGACGACATACTTGCACATCTTTGGTCACTCGCAAAAAATGATTAGAGTTAGGCCGGGAAGTGATGCTTCATCCACCGTATAGTCCTGACCCTGCACGATCCGATTATCATTTATTCCGTTCACTTCAAAAACATTTGAATGGAAAACAATCGATTCAAATGAGGCTGACAAAAATGAGTTGATTCAGTTTTTTGCCTCTAAGAACCAAACTTTCTACGAAAGCGAAATTATGAAGCTGACTGAAAGATGGCAAAAGCTTATCGAACAAAATGGTCAATACATAATTGATTAATGTTTGTTATTTGTATTGATAAACTTGCTTTGAAAATCATGAAAAAAAAAACGAAATGACTTTGTTGCCAACCCAATAAGATGATACACTTTCGTCGAATCACGCACACGCTCGCTTACAACCTTGAGACATAAAACTTAGAACGAAATAGGCAAGTTAAGAATGTCACACAGTAAGCTTGAATATCTGTCAATATAACGACATAACTGCATTAGTAAATTTGTGTTTGAAGATTCCAAATTGGAGGCATTACTTGCTGAATACTCGTGCCAAACGCAAGAAGAATTCGCAGAATCATTTGGAGTGACTCAACAAGCCAAATTGAAACACCTCAAAGCCATGGGAATGATTTAGAGGCAAGGAAATTGGGTTCCGTACGAGTTTCTTTGCTTGTGAACAGCTGCTTCGAAGACAGAATCGGAAGGGGTTTTGCATCGCATTATGACCGGCGACGAAAAATGGTTGCACTACGATAATCCCAAGCGTAGAAAATCATGGGGAATGCCCGGACATGCCTTCGCGTCGACAGCCAGACCGAATATACACGGTGCATCAATTGATGTGTTTGAGCCGAGCATTGAAGGAGAAACGGCCACAGTACCAAGGGAGACACGACAAGTTATCCTCCAGCATGACAACGCTCGGCCACATGTCGCAAGACCGGTCAAGACATACTTAGAAACGCTGAAATGGAAAATCTTACCCCACTCGCCGTACTCTCCAGACGTTGCTCCTTCTGACTACCATTTTTTTCGATCGATGTCACACGACCTGGCTCATCAGCATTTTCGCTCGTATGAAGAAGTCAAAAAATGGACATTTTTTTTTACTAATTATTTAAATTAAAGCATTAATTTTCAGAAAAAACAACGAGAACTTATTTAACATCGCAATAATTAATTCACAAAACAACATTTTCAATCGTTTTTAGGCATTATGTACCTTTAAAACATTGTAAATCATTATTTTTATTCGAAACCGCACTCATTGGAACATCCACGGGAGTACCTACACTTACCCTAGATTGAAATTTTTAATTAAATTCGTAACAGAAATCAACCTTCAACGACTTTTGAAATATATACATATATGCTTTACTTAAAATCGCAATACTTCAAAAAATTCTACATTTTCAAGATTGTAGTTTTGATTTGTAATCAGCGATCCTAAAAAAACCGAATATCAATTTCTTTTAAAATTAATTCCTTATATACAAGAGATAGTAAAATTTTTACCGCTAAAAGTAATTCAAGCATTAAGACTATTTATCAATCGTACCACGTGATTAATTTATAGGTCAATTTATATAAATGAAATTAACCTTTTTGTATACAAAATATCTTTCTGGAAATTTGGCAAATATAATAAAGGTCTTATAGTATCAATTTTACAGTAAATTTGTTCTGAAAAAAAATTGAATAGGTGATCGACAATTGGAGTTATCTACTGTACTTGATTTTTAGAAAATGTCCACCAAAACAAGGTTTCCAGACGTTTTTTTACTGTTTTCTGTTATATTTTCTAAATTTTTGAATGGAATTTTTTACACAAAGAAGTAATATTACATGGATCAACTTATACTATAGTCACGTGATCTAAATGATACATAGGCTTACAGCAGTGGTCCTCAAACTCCGCGTCTCATATTACTGCATAAGCTAGGTCTATGAGAAGGGAAATATTATCTAATTGATCAGTTTGTGCGTTGGTTTCAAATTCTATATAAAAGTATATACTTTTGATAATATACTTCCCCTAATCTAATAATAGTGTTTTTTTCTGAGAAATTTTCATGAAAGGAAATAAAAAATAATTGATGATAATATTACATCATTATTACTAATATATGTTCCTCAATTGAATATTAATCAATATTAATATATAATTATTATTGAGTTACAAAACTTTTCACGTGCGAGATCATATAATAATGATTAAATAAAGTAAATAAATGAGACAGGTTTCTTCGGACTTATTTATTCTCTTGACTTTTTCCAACGTTTTATCTTATGAGATATCAACAGAAGGAAGAGGAAACTTCAGCAAAAAGTTATAGAATAAACAAGACGGGATGCACCTGCATTATTCATTTTATCGTCGGGATTATTATTAAATTTATAACAAAATGTAATTATAAATAATAAAAATATAATAATTCTATTTCTAAAAATGTTAGCAGAAGCACAAATACTTAAGACTTTATCTCTCAAAATATAAATTAATGCACTAATTACTTCAGTAAGAATTCCTCTTCATAATTGGTAGAAATTACTGGTCCACTCTTAAAATTGTAATCAGTAGTTTTTTTAATGATTTCAATTAGTGATTGGTAACAGTTACACAATCAGTTCTTATAAGTTACATGTATTGAGAACTTATCAAAATCAAGTGATTAGGTAGCTGGAATTTAGTCACTGATTGAAATTAGTAAATACAAGTACTGATTGAAATGAACAAAACATGTTCAATATATTTTGAAAATTTTCTCTGTGAAAAAGGAACGTTTTCACTCTACGCAACTTTTCTTACAGAATCTATTTACGCCTCTTTGGCTACGGATATTTCATGAACTATTTTACTAATTTTTCCAAATCATTTCAGTCGATTATGTTAATCATTAGAAGTGTGTATCACTTACCATGGTAACGGAACTCTACTATATCGACCTTATCAATCTGTGACTTAGAAATAACTTAACGTCATTCAAAACTAGATGTCATTTACAATATATTTTGAAAAAAATTTCTGTGAGAAAAGGAACGCTTCCACTCCGCTCGGTATCGAGCCCAAAACCCAGGACCTTTCGACTAAAATGATTTGGAAAAATTAGTAAAATAGTTCATAAATCTTGGTCAAGTTTCACTGATTTAATTTGTACTTCTAAATAAATGAGTACAAAATAAGATAATTATTGCTTGTTCAACTTCATATACTAATTTATTTTATATTTCTAATTTAATTAATATGATTTTAATATATATATATTAATCGTTTTTGACCAATTACCAATTCAAATGCTTACTAGGACAATTAGTCGTTAGCACCGTTGCATTAAAAAATTGATGATCTATTGGATCTATAACTTAATTCGTGCGGTTTTTTTTCAAAATTTGAACATTTATTTACGAAAAACATGTACAATAGTATTATTGGAAGTATTGCCCATCTGAAGCTATGACTTTTTCCCATCTTTCTGGCAATTTGTGGATTCCATCCCAAAAGAACTGCGCCGGCTTGGCGGCCAAGAATGAATCAAGCCAATTTTTGATACCCTGTTCTGATGTGAACCGTATTCTAGTGAGGGCGTTCTGCATCGACCGGAAGAAATGGAAGTCAGAAGTGGCAAGGCCTGGGCTATAAGGCGAGTGGGGTAAAACTTCCCATCCACTGTTTTCCAAATGGATCTTAACCGGAATAGCAACATGCAGCCGAGCGTTGTCATGATGGAAAGTTATTGCCTCGTGTCTGGTCGCATATTCCGGGCGTTTTTCGGCTATTGCTCTCTTCAAACGGATAAATTGTGTTTAGTAGTGTTCTCCATTGATCGTTTCACCCGGTTTAAGCAGCTGATAATACAGCACACCCTTCTGATCCCACCAAATACAGAGCATTACTTCCTCGCCATGGATATTCGGCTTTGTCGTTGATTTGACTGGTTGGCCGGGTTTCACATATGATTTTTTGCGCTTGGGATTGTCGCAATAGATCCATTCTTCATCACCAGTAACAATCCGATGTAAAAATGACTTCTTTTTGTGGCGTTCCAGCAGCATTTCGGACTTGCAAAACCGCCTTTCAAAGTCTCTCGGCTTGAGTTCATGTGAAACCCAATTTCCTTGCTTTTTAATGTATCCGGCTGCTTTTAAACGTTTTGAAATGGCTGCTTGAGTGACTCCCAAAGATTCTGCGAGCTCTTCTTGTGTTTGGCAACAATCTCCATCGAGTAATGCTTCCAGTTCTTCATCTTCAAACTTCTTTGGCTGCCCAGGACGTTCTCCGTCTTCCAAGCCAAAATCACCACTTTTAAATCGTGCAAACCACTTTTGGCACGTTCGCTCAGCTAGATCATGTTCACCATAAACTTCCACCAAAATGCGATGACTTTCGGTAGCAGTTTTCTTCATATTAAAGTAATAAAGAAGAACTCCCCGCAAAAACACTTTTTCAGGAAAAAAGTTCGACATATTTGAGTGAAAAAAAATTATTGTTGTTTAGGCTTTAAATGAATTACATATACTAAAAAAGACACACAATGACAGTAGCTTTCCAACGCATGTTCGGAATATTGGAACGATGGAATAATAATCGAGTTACGCCATCTCTTAGCAAACCGCACGAATTAAGTTATAGATCCAATATTATTTTTTAGAAGGTGATATATATATATATATATATCTTGATATGTTGATAGATTTATTAATTTATTAAATACACTCTACTCTGAACAAAAAACTAAAAATTTGATACGTAAAAATATAAATTAAATATGAATAATTATGCTTACATAATGTAGTTATAAGTAGGCACATATTTCCAAAAAATAGTGGTTTGGCATAACCAGTATTACCAATATAGATTCCCACAGCTGGATTCAAAATTAACTGGATAAATGCCTTCGAGCTTAGCAATAATCCTACACGACCGTTTTCATCCTCAGCGGTGACAATACTCGCATTACCTTCAAGTGAGCAAAGATAATCTGGGATGATGGGAACTGAAATAGATATATCTTTCACAGTGATAGTGTATAATTAAAATTTTTTTTAAACTTGATTAACTTGTTCCATACACGGAGAAACTCTTTATTGTAAAATCTAGTATTATTAAATTTATTTTTACTAAAAGTCAATTGAGAGCGATGATACAGTAACAAAACCAATTTTATTTATCATAGCGATAGGAGGAAATACTTTTTCTGGACCAATTGCAAATGTAGTGCAACTTTATAAATTACCATCGAGAGTTGTAAAGATTAATATCTTTGATGGCAAATTGAAATTCGAAATAAGTGATACCTACACAGAAAAAAATTTGGTATAGATTCTGCCCCTAGCGGTAGAGCTGTTGCGTTTATCGGAGGAGAGTTGTGTGACTCAGATTATATGACTCGCAGCAGTATTATCTATTCGGGGCAACATCATTCCCTCCTGTGAGGCAGCAGCCCTCCCACAATTATGGGAGAGCAGTTAGTCCACAAAAAAGTGAACCTGCTAACCTATAAAGAGCGCTGCAGTCGCCCTCCACTGTAGTGACCATGGAGACTAGATATAAAGAGACCAATCTCTTATGGCCGTACTTCACAAAACACGAAATGAAGTTCTGCCAAGTACTTAGTTAGGTAACTTCCCGATGAGCGCACGTGTGTTCCCTGAGTGCAAAATGGCGGCATCCACGGTTTATAAGCATCGTGTATTAGACGTTACCATTTTGCACCCAAGGAACACACATGCCCTCATCGGGAAGTTTTGTAACTATGTACTTGGCAGAACTTCATTTCGGGAATGGATATATGGAGATTGGTCTCTTTATATCTAGTCTCCATGGTAGTGACGCAGGAGCACTAGAGGTAGTGCAGCATCTCTACCAAATTTTTTTCCGTGTATATAAATAAAAAGTAAAACTATAAATGCAAGAATTGGTCTTTTGAATAATATAAATTGCAAAATAGTTAAGAGAAATTACCATTGTTAATGTTAATGAACAATGAAGAGAGAAAGACTTGAATATCTTGCAATCGAATATTTCATATATTGGAATAGTACAACACAAAATTCCAAGAATTCGAAACCGTTCGAATCCTCAAAAAAACGACCAAATTTGGACCAAAAAACATTACCCAAATCAAACAATCATGAGAACAACCAACAAAAAAGAAGGCAACCTTCCAAAACCCCTTCCTTCATTTCTTTCTTTCGTCCTCTTTTTTCTTCATTTCCCACCACCATTTGCATAAAAATAAAAAAATTAAAAACAATAAAAAAAAAGATAAAAAATTGTAAAGAACTTCCTCGACATTTCGGTGCTCTTCTAGCACCCGCTTTAAAGCTGGGATTCTAAAAAAAATTATTTAAAAATGATCTCCTATCTCCTTCTATAGGGTCCCAGAACTCTCCTCCATGAACGCCCACAGGAAACTCAAAAAAAAGGACGAAAGAAAGGAAAAGAAGGAAGGGGTTTTGGAAGGTTGCCTCCTTTTTTGTTGGTTGTTCTCATGATTGTTTAATTTGGGTAATGTTTTTTGGTCTAAATTTCGTCGTTTTTTTGAGGATCCGAACGGTTTCGAATTCTTGGGATTTTGAGTTGAACTTTTATTTGGACGTTAAAGGGAATTTTTCGTTTGTAGTGATACGGGTTCGAATTCAATTTGGAATGGTATATTGCCAAAGTTTCCATTGAAAATAGTAAATGTACTGCCGAGTCACGTCAGATACGCCGAACGTTTCCAATATTACCCGAGAATCGCTCCATGTGCTCGTTATGATTATTTGTCGGTAGACGATATAGTAATATATTTTTTAACGTTTGAATGTTTTTCGAGGTTGGTAACACCTTTTTTGACAGTCGTGTGAAGTTTGAGCGGAAGACGTCCATTAGTGTGTGTTTGGCAGCCATTTATTTACGACGCGAAAAGATTGTCTGGCGATTTTTACTATGAAAAAATAGAATTGAACGAGTTTACATGAAATTTTGTGTTACCACTGAAATTACGGCTACAGAATCATTGAAAATGTTGCAGAAGTGTTTTGGGGAGACTACTCTATTGAGAACGCAAGTGTTTGTGTGGCATAAAGCATTCAGTGAGGATCGTGAGGTCGTAGAAAACTTGCCTCATGGGAGTCGTCCATCCACCTCTGTTAACGACGATAACATCGAAAAAGTGAAGAAAATTGTGCTCGAAAATCATCGTTCTGGCATTAAAAAGGTAGCAGAGGCTCTCAATATCTTTTATGGATCGACTCAACACATTGTGGTTCATGTTTTGAGTATGAAGCGCGTCACCGCCATCAGACTCGTACCGAAAGACCTCACATTCCAGCCTGATTGTGACTGAATTTCTGGCTAAACACGAAACAAAAGTCACTGCTCAGCCACCGTATTCGCCAGATTTGGCTCCCTGTGACTTTTTCCTGTTTCCAAAACTCAAATATCAGCTCCGGGGAACGCGCCATGAGTCGATTGAGGCCATAAAATGAAATTCGCTGAAGGAACTAAAGGCCATACCGGCCGAGGCCTATAAGAAGTGTATGGAAAATTGGATTAACTGTTGGCATGCTTGTATTCCCTAGCGAACTGGCTGAACGGTAGCTTTACTCTGTAGCGTAAAGCTATCGTAAAGCTATTGTAAAGCTATCATAAAGTAGCATTATATTTCATGAATGAGGCAAAATAAACAGTCAAAATGTTTTTATCCTTATTCTACGTTGAAAATAACGTTAAATGGTAATTGAAATATGCAATAATTTCATTTATTTACGCTAAAAATTAAAAAAACATAATACATGTCATTGAAGGCAGAGCAGTGGTTCACCTTTTGTGGAACGTCTCCACCGTTAAAGTAGACCATTGGTTGGAGTGAGACACAACTATACTTTCATCTCACTCTAACAAATAGTCAATCCTGACGGTGAAAACATGGAATGTGATGAACCACTGCACTGCCTTCAATGACAGGTATTATGTTTCTTTAATTTTTAGCGTAAATAAATAAAATTATTGCATATTTCAATTACCATTTAACGTTATTTTCAACGTAGAATAAGGATAAAAACATTTTGAATGTTTATTTTGCCTCATTCATGAGTTATAATGCTACTTTACGATAGCTTTACAATAGCTTTACGCTACAGAGTAAAGCTACCGTTCAGCCAGTTCGCTAGGGTTGGCTCAAAAGGAGCCTATTTTGAAGGCTATAATAAAGATTTGTATTGAAATACATAAAAATGTTGTTTTTTTAACCAGTCCGGGTCAAATTTGATCAGATGGTATAATGAAGTTGCTACATTGTAATTGTCATATCACTGCGATGCGTTTATGATGATCCTGGAAAAAAGTTGCAACCTAACGTTGCTCCGAGTTTCCTCAGGATCGACACTGATAAATTAGGAGATAGACTTAATAATTTTTTCGCTTCATTTTAGCATCAGCGAATCTATTATTTGAAGAGCTTCTCCGTATATGTACACCTGCCCCCCGTGAGTAGTCAGGAGTTTGTTGGTTCGCGTGGTCGCGTTTTATCTTAGAAAGAAGGAAAAAGGGGAATTTAATTAACTTTTTTAAATAAAGCCTAAAAAAGGGAGGCATTTTCTTTAAACGTATTTTTCGAAATCTCGAGTAGTGATTCCCTTTCTACCTGAAAAGGGCAAGCGATAGCTACCCGTCACTCTACATAGCTACACCGAAATCAACGTAAAAAAAATCGACTTCTTACCCACCGTGGACTTAGTCGTTTTTTTTCTCGTTGTTCCAGAAGAAATCACACCCATCTACCTTCGAGAGCTGGTAATGTGATTTTCGATCCTCTCCTGGTCTTTTTGAATTATCCATTGAGATTTCGAAAAACACGGGATTATGTAACTTTGGAGTGTAGTACAAGGTTTTTTTTTTTGAAACTGTCGTCCTATATGATGTACACAATTGAATGCCAAAAAGCTCACAAAAAAATTTATTTTCAGGCTTTAGGGAACACCCACAAATTAGAACGTGTGTTTTTTTATCTCTGCGCAACTGCGCGAATTTGGGAGTCAGAATTAAAAGTCTCTTTTATTTTTTAGATTTCGAAAAACTTGCAACCGTGAATAAGGTGACAAGGGTTTTTTTGTACGCAAAACGCTCTCTCAAAACATTAAACGTGAGTTTTTTTTATGTCCTAAATCGTTCAAATAAGAAATTTTATTGAGCGAAACCTTCCCCCTTTGTGAAACCCAATAACCAACCTCAAAATCTGTAAATATTAGCCAAATTAGGCAATAAAAATAGCATAAAATAACTTGAAAATAAACGTTAGAAACCGCCAAAGAGCGAAATGTTTCAACTAAAAACTTAAAATTTACGAATGACTGAATTTTTTTTATTATGGAAGTGCAATTATTCCTTATTTTCGATAGGAAATGTTATAAATATGGTTACACTATCTCCAAAAGACTATGGTAATTCGGTTAGACAGAAGATGTCACTTTACTATTGTCTTTTGTAAACTTAACATTCTTTTTTAGGAATTAATGAAACATTTATTGGGTTTACTTCAATATAATTCGTTCGATGTGTTGATCACGATTTTACTATTTCAGGAAATAAAACTCGCTTTTGTTTTCAGGCATAAGTACAATTATTTCACAATTTTCTCCAATATTATTAGTAACTCCATAGTTTAATATTCAAAATAGTAATTTCTAAAAAACTGACGTTATATCCTCATTTCCTATTGATTTTAGTAATAAATATAATAATACTAAATTTTTTAATGAAGAGTTTCTCCGTGTAAATCTAGAACGAATTCATCAATTTTTTCATCTTTTTAATATCAACTCAAAATATTTTCTTCATTAACATTTATGGATTTATAGTTCTGGAAGCTTCATTTTCTAAGAAAAAAATTACAGTCGCATCAGATGATTTATATTTTCCCTCGTTCGATTTAGTAAATTGCACCAGAATAAAATATGAGTTTCTCAGGGTAAGCATTTGAAAAAAAAAACATGAATCCATTCTTGTGCATCAAAATAAATTAAGGGATTTCAATCTACACAATATCCCCTATGTTTTATCCTTCATACCCCCCCCCCCCCCCCCCCATACTTCCTCCTTTCACCATAGCTTTCTGATGAGATGGTCAGAAATAACAATTTTGCGAAATAAACTAGGTAGAAAGATTTTGTTCACCATCAATTGATGGCCCATTTTAGTACGTTTTTCCTTTCGAATACGAACCTGAAGGCGAGAATGTTTAGTATTTAATTTTTTCATTTTCTATGTGTTATTTAAAATTGAATCTTGATTATCTCCGAAAATATTGATGCTATTACGAAAAACAGACGATTAATTTGGGAATAAGCGCTTCAAAATACATAAACAAATACGATAAAAATTGAATAAACACAAATTTCATAATCAGTATATTATGCAACTAGGGAGAAAAAAGTTTATTTTGCGAATGTGAAGTTTGATGCGCGAGTAAGGCGAGAGCAATAATTACACGAGTAAAATAAATTTTTTCCCGTGATGCATACGATTTTTTTCCCACTTGGAGTTCAAAAACTTGATTCGTTTGCCCCGCAGAGGGCAAAATAATGCACTTTTTGACCCGCTAGTAGAAAAACTTTGCTACCTAGTGTTATTTATTACATTCCGAGGACTGCCAGTAATTTCCCCATAGTTTCCAAAATATATCTTCTGATCTGATATTATCGGTATCATACTGATCCCACAAAATTACACCTTTTCGAAATATTTACGTACGTATTTTAATTTTGAAAAAGGAAAAATTTAATATAATAAAAAACTTACCAACTACAGTTAGAAGAACATTATCTAGAAAGAGACTAAGATACACGACAGTAACAAGGAAAACTCTAGAATTCTTCATTTTCTCTATGGCCATATTGACAAAAAATGTATAAATCGCAAAATTTATTTTATTATTAACGATTGATGTATTATTGATTTCATTGATTTTTTATTTTTTCCATCAGAGCCACTTCACGCAGATTTCACATACTCACTGAAATCCGTTCAGATTCCATGGTTCTTTTATAGGTTTTAAAGCTTTGAGCATGCGCAGTAACTCAAATCGTTTGATTTTACAAGTCTCTGCATTTTTCGATTTCTCTTGATCGCGCCGAGTTATCAGCATCCAACAGACTTTTCTCGCTCGTAAGATGTCCATGAGTTGGAACTAATAGGTCAAGTTTTTATGAAAGTCATTCTATCATAAATTTCCCAAAAAATTAAGCAAAGGGGATAAATATATTTTGGATTTTATAATTTGTATAGATCTCTCGATTGTGGGTCCAATTTCGAAAAAAATTCTAAGGAAGGTGACTTTATCACTGATTTCTAAAAAATTCTAGGAACTTCTGTAATCGCCCTTCGTGGTTTTAGGATATAGAAAATGCAATTACCTTTTCTATCGATACTGGGGATGACACACCTGCTTCTGATTGGGAAATAGCGATACGCTTAACTTTATTTTCAAGAGGAAAATGCCAAACCAGCTCCTTCTGGCGAATTTTTTTAATATCGTTATATAGCATTTTGATTCTTTAAATTTCGCTCTTATCTACAAAATTGAACAAAATATTTCATTAATTTGATTCAGGGAGTAACATTTACTTGAATCCTGTTTTTTCTGATCATGAGAAATTTTTTTTAATGAGAGGAAGATAATTATAAAACAAAGAAAAAGTCTTTTCTTAATTCAAAGAAATAATTTGCCAAATAACATTTTTCTGAAACAAAAAATTATTCGAAGAAATATTTCTTTGATTCTATGCAATCGATTCTTTGAGACGTAAAATGTTTATTTGGAAAAATACTTTTTACCATATAATTTAATTAATTAAAGTTTTGAAAACTGAAAAGTCTAAAGCGCTCTTATTTATTTAACATTTTGAATTTTTTGTCCGTAATTAAATTTCTTTGCTTGAAGAAATATTTTTTAAGCATAAGTTTCTTTTCATTAGTTCCTGTTTTTACACTAAAAAATATTAATTTCCCCCTTACGAAACATAAATTTTAAACAAGGTGTCACATTTTTTTGTTTGAAAAATACAATTGCAATTTATTTGACTCAAATAAATATTTATCTAAACTCGAAATATATGAATCAATGATAAAGAATTGATGGTAAACAAATTCTCATATTCAGTTTCGCCAATTAGTTAATATGTATGTAGATTTAATAAAAAGGGATGTTCTTTTTTATACACGCGGATAAGTTTCATATTTCACAAGTAACTTACTTATATTGAAACATTTTAAACCTGTTAGTTCTAACTTCTAAAACGCTTTTTTTGGAAGTTGTATTAAATTTCGAAAAATAAATAAATTAAATAAACAATTTTGGAGTTATGTTGAAAAGAAGTTTTCTTCTAATCTTTTTGTCTCGAAATACATATTTAAACATATTTTTTTTCATAACAATTGGACCAGACATTTTTGAAATCTAGTTCATTTAAATTAAATATTTTTGTATCGTATATTTTTGAAATAGTTCTGCAAAGAAAAGACCTTAGCGGACATAGTTGGTTAAAAATGCATAAAAATATTTAGCCTTATAATTTCAAACGAGGATCGTAGAATAAATGTTCTGCAAAAAATTGAATAAAAATAGAAGAAGTGCAGTCGTTAAATTTCGAGATTAACGATGAATAAATATCTTTTATTGAATAAACATATAATCCCTTTTACCATAAAACAGCCATAATGAGTGAACATCCCACCCACACTGAGAAAACAGTTATGTCAAATCAACAAAAATATTTTGTTGGTATTTATGCAACAAAATATTTTGCTATATTAATCAAGTTTTGGTGACTTAATCAAAATATTTTGTTAGGACAACAACAAAATTTTTGTTGCATACATTTTTTTCTCAGTGCAATGGTCGTATTATGTGTTTAATGTTTACTTGTGGTTGTTAAAACATTTTTTAAAAATGACATCTGAAATTCTAAAACCTAGTTATCCTCGTAATTTCGTCCTCTTCCTCTTCTCGAATCGTTGCTTCTGTCTGACCTAGTCTAGGACTAGAGCATCTCGAAGGATAATTTTCATTAGGTCCTCTTCTATTTGGGGTGAGTCGTCCTTCGATGTAAACATCCGTTTCGACGCAATCCTTTTCTTCCAAAGGAAATTTTTGTCTCCTGGGGTTTCTATGAAGTGCGTGACTGATATCAAGGTTTTTTCTTTCTAAAGCGCTCCTGTGACCCTGAATTCAAATAGATTACAATATCAGGTGAATTTAATTTCATGAATTGCGGTACAATTTAATAATATTCTTAATTGAGTTATATCATGAAAAGAATTTTACCTCAGTATTTTCGACACAAACGCGTGGCACAACGTAAGCATTTTCCATTTCACGCATTTCAGAATGGAAACCATAATTATTGTAGCCAGGGATTCTTCGGGGCTCAGTGAGACTCCTGTTACGGCCTTGTTGTGTGAGATAAGGGCTGACACTCCCATAACAATTTGGATATCTCGGTACACGCAGATTCTCTCTGATTGTACCATCCATACCGGGTCGAACATATTCATAACAAGTCTGGTGAGTCTGCAAATCTAATGCCTTGGAAACAGAATGTCAAGCATTTTTTAATCGTGAAGACAAAATACGAGTCAAGAGTTACATTTTTATATCCCAAATTGGGTTTTAAGAGGAAACTAGAACATTTTATTGTGTTCAAAATGTTTCCACGGCTACAGTTGAGTAAAATAAATTCTGTTAATCTTTAATAGACATTGAGATTTTGTAAACCATAAAAGTGAGAATTCAACGTAATGTCTTATAGAAAGTAATTGAACTGATGGTGAAAATTTGTCTCACAGTTGAGTAAAACGTAAGCTACAATGGAGTAAAGTTTAATAAATACATTATAAAACGTACTCGAAAATAGATTAATGTATCATCGACGTGTGGCTGAAAATTTACGCCCGAGTTGAGTAAATCATAAGCTACACGGAGAAAAGTAAATCTTAATGGTTACTGTTACTGTAATGGATCCGAAAACGTTTCCGCCAGCGCAGTTTTCTGTTCATATATTTTTTTAATGTCGGTTTCCAATATATAACAAAACAATTGTGGTTAATATGATTTACAATAAACAAAACCAGTACGCGAGAAATAAATCTTTTATAATCTCATTATATAGTACTCAAAGAAAAATTTTATTCAAATTAAATGAATCGTTTTTTACCCTCCTTTTCCCAATAAAAAATAGAAATTTATGTTGCAAAAAATATGGTGAATGAGATTTTAAAAACTCTCTCGATCTAAGTAGAACATATCGAATTCTCTATTTTTAATTGCAAAATTACATACTCTCTAAATCTGAATCAGTCAAATTTTCACTGATTGAATCAGTGATTTGCTTTTTCACTGATTCATCAGTGAAAAAAACATTTCACTGTTAAATCAGTTAATTTTCACTGAAATAATCAGTGGAATTTGACTGATTTACAGTAACCTCTTTTTAGCTATTTAAATCAGTCAAATTTCACTGATAATCAGTAGATTTTGACTGATTCAAATTTAGAGAGTACCAATAAATTAATTAGTTTAACAATTAAAGTTGTTGACTGTAAATTCGCATTGCCGACTACTAAAAACAATATTTATATTGATTTATTGAGTCAAAGTGGATTCATAAATTCAAAAAAGTGTTCGAGTTCGTTGTATAGTTTATCTAAAAATTTGTACATATGTTTTGTGTCTTTCTTTTTGTCTTAGATGAAAATCGTCATTTTCTTCATCTAAAAATAATTCAAACATTAATTAATGTTAGAAAATCTTAATTGATGAAGAAATGAGAGTTTAGAGAATTTATAAAGGAAAAAACTGACATAAATTTGTAAAGGATTGGTTGTAAAGAAATGAGCCGTCAAGTATTAATATTAAAAAAATATATGATCCAAAGAATTAGATTTAATATCTGGTTATTTAAATTTAATATCTTAGATATTAAATATATATATATATATATATATAAATATTACTACTGAATAATCAGATATTTACCTCGTATTAAATATTTAAGTACTGATACATAATTTTCATTTCCAAAAAATTTCACCAACAAATAAAAACAAACCCAAAACTTCGGATAAATATTTTTAAATTAAAAATTACGTACAGTATAATTATTTTGTGAATAAACTTAAATTTGTTTTCTGCAGTTTATTAGAAATAGCATTAATTTTTTTTCTTTCCAATTACAAAATCAATATAAACGTTTGAATCATTTTCAGATTAGCTGTACTTCTTGAACATCCCTAAACAGCAAAGTTAATGTTTTCTTTTTAAAATTCCCGAAAAGCTTTCCAGCATTTTCTAATGTGTATTCATTTCATACTGAAATTTATTGTTTGAGAACACGCTTGAAAAATCAGTAATATTTATTTTATCATAAATAATACCCATCAAAGTCAAAAACATGAAAAATGCAAAACATTATTTGTTTTCGTATCATCAATTGTAATTCAATTATATTTCAGCAACCTAAAACTATTCAAAATTGCATCTGAAAAAGTTTCCAGATAATTATTCTCTAAAAGTTACATATAATTTATTCTAGATGAAGAGATATTCCGCACATTTCGTTTGAGATAAAAGAAAGTGAAGATACAAGCGTTTTGCATAAGTTTGCATTGGTTCACTTATGCATATTAATGCGTATGTAAAATACTAGGTCTCTAAGTAACAAGTGATTAAAAGCTAGTGTCACTGGAAGACAAATGACCGACTTTCTTTTATGAAAGCTAGCACAAAAGACACATGTATCTCTTGGAAAGTAGTGACACAACTGTTTTTTTGTACTCATTTCTATGATTAAATGCTGTCTAAAATAATGGTTCGATATTAAATGAATCAATCTGGAAAGTTGATTAACTTTCAGGGACAATTGTAATAAAGTAGAATTTTTCTCATTCATGTTTTAGTTCAAGAGCTTCTCTACTGATTACTTAAAATGTTTTATTAGAAGGGTACAAAAATAACGTTCCTGACTATTATTTTTTTATGAATAGGGTGAAAAAGTCGTTAATTGCTACGAGAATAATTTCGTCAACGAGATGATACTTAATTCAGTGAATAAATGGATACTTATTGTTGGAGTAATTTAATGCAACTTTTAATATGAATGAACTAGGTCAGGTACGTGTTTGGTTTTCTTAAGTAAGTTTCATAATGTGTGCAGTGAAGCTTTCAGAAACTCGATTCAGAAAAGTCTTTTGCTTTAAAATTTACTAATGGTTATACACAAAAAACCATTATACCAAAAAGTACAGTTTTATTCAAAACTAAGAAAGTCATTGTTTTCACTTTATTTTATTTCAACTACTTTTAATAAATTGAAACAGAACAAGAGATACATATATTTATGGCGCAATACGTTCTAGAAGACTTTATAAATATTAATTAAACTTCACATAGAGGGTGTTAGGATTCTCACAAATAAATAATTTTGCATAGAGTTTATAGGTAAAAGCTTATTTCATACAAACCCTATGGCCATAAAGTATTATATGAATATTACCTTGACAGCTAACGGATTTTGGAAATTCAGTGCTTTCTGGCTTACTATAGTGAATAAAGTATAAAAGGTAATAAAATAAGAGAATACTGCACTGGGATTTCAAAAGCGAATAACATACGGAAGAGGTATTTAGACGCTATGAAGGAACATTATTCCATAAGAACCAAGAATGTACTGAAAATGGAAAAGTATATAAGAGAATGGGATATCATCTGGCTTGGAATATTGAAGCCAAAGCCTGCAGCTTTATATTTCAAGAATGATAGATATAAATCCGTGCAAAATTTTATGGAATATTATATGATATCATAAATTGCGGTTTATAAAGTAATGTATCCAAGGAAGTATATTCGAGGATTTGTTAAAGCTTCTGATATTGCAGAAAAATCATTTTTGCATATCACCTGTCTGGCCATAGCGTTCATCCTTGGATCAGGTCCAAGATCTGCCGGTTCGAATCGGTGCATGAAATTTTTCTCCCTAGATAGATGAGTGACCATGTAATAAGTTCTGGGTATGAGAATGCCAATAATGATGAGGTAGGCAGTTGAAACAATTCCAAAGCAGATGATAATATCTCTTACAGATGATTCCATTAATACAAAGCAGGTGACCCAAACAGCCCAGACAACCAGAAGTCCAATTACAGTGGCAAAAAAACACTTTCCTTCGTTATAGTTGCGCTGGATTTGAACTATGAAGCAGCTGACGATTAAAAGGCATATCAGAAGGAATATGTCGTAACCTGAAGGAACAATATAAGAAGATTTATTAACATCAAATTGATGAAAGGATTTTAAAAAATTAACTAGCTACAACGGTATGGTACAAACCAAGCAGGGCAATGTAGGTCATACTTCTTATGACTACAGTAGAATTAGCAGTGCTGAGTACAAAATACATCGTGGAAATGGCAATTTGAACACTGAACATGAAGAAGACCATCAGACTCTGAAGATAACCGTTGATATGAGCTGTAAAAATCCCACCAACCGAAAAAGCTAAAAAGAAAGCCCTGGACAACATAGTTGAGAAAATTAAACCAAAAGCTAAAGTTGAAACGAAAATCTTCCTGGAATTGATGTGTTCTGGACCCATATATTCTTCATCCATGCAAAAAGGTAAAATGGTCTGCAGCATGAAGATAGTTCCCAGTATCAGAACAATTGTTAAAGTTGGATTCCCATCCAATACTTCCTCCATGTAGTATCTGTAGATGATAAAGATAAATATAACCAGGCATGCAAGAGTCCCACTGACCATAATAGTAAGATAAATTGGAATCCATGCTCCAGGTTTTAACAAACTTTTGTCTACTACTTTTTTCACCAATTCATGGGCGTCAGTTCTCTCTTGAAAATTTACACAGTTTTGACAGTTGGTTATATCCTTTTTAGTACATAAATTAGGTATTTTGTGGAGGTGCTTTTCTGGAGTAATTTTGTAAGTTTCTAAATCGATATTGTAGGTCGATATAGTGAGGAAGCCTTGATTGTTTTGCTGGATTAGGTATTTGAGATACTGGGATTTAGAAGGAATTTGAAGTATTTCGTAAACTTCAGAGATGCTAATGTCCTTTCGCAGTTTGGGGTCAAAACGTGGTAAAATGCAGGTTACACCAGAAACACAAGTTCTTCTTTGAAGATCTTGTAGGACCTTAGCGAGCTCAATAATAGCCTTGCCAATACTTAAGAGGTGTGGTGAGTGAATTAGAAGTTCGCTACTGTCTTCGAAATGAGGAGGTGATAAAGGATCTTTGTTCGAAGTGACAGGTTCAGCTTTGACAACAAAAGATCCTTCTGGTATAAGATCTAAAACAGCGAAAGAGAATTAACATTCGAGTGAAAGTACATTTAAATGAAATATTTTAAATCAAAATATTTATTTATTTATAATATTTCAAAACTCTTCCTTATTCAAATATTTTCAACTTGAAAAAAATATCAATAAATAATTATTACCACGAAATAAATGTCAATATACGAAGGATAAAATACAAAAACACATAAGCAATCCAAAAATTCTACGAATCCTAAACGTTCCTTAAGTAGATCGACGTATTATTATTAATCGATTGAATTAATTGCAATGCATTTTACATTTCATTGAGTATGTAATGGTAGTTATAAATACTACACTGTTAGAAATTTCTACCGTAATTTCCCTAAACACGTGACTAGAGTTTCATGCAATTACAGTTACGTAAAATTAAGATAAAATTTCAGAAAATTCGGTTACTTTTCAGTAAATTTAAAAATCAATATCTTAATTTTCAGTTACAAGGTGTTGAATATTCTGGTACTTGTATCTAGAAATTCTGATGCACAAAAAGAAAAGGAGAAAAAAAAGACGCCGAAGCGCTCCTCGCCCGCCAGATCAGGTGACGCCATCAAGGTGTCGGCGATGTTCTTTCTATCCGGAGAATCAGGAAGGTGGAAGTCCTTCTGGTCCCTAAAAAGAAGGGCTAAGTCTCAGCCCTTTAGAAGGCGCTTGACCAGGCGGTCGGGGTAGGACAAAAGTTGAAGCCTTGGTTTCAAGAAGGTCTTTCGAAATTAGGGACCTTGACAAGACTCTAGAGAAAACGGAGGTGGTTGCTGAGCTCGTCGGGGCGCTAGGCAGGCGCGGCCTTAATGTGTCATGCATGCTTTAAAACCGATTTGTTGGAGTGAGGACTGCAGTGGTCTAGCTGGCAGACGTTTATGCTTTGCGTCTGCTACAGCTGGAAAAGGTAAGGGTCGGGTGGGAACATGCCGAGGTTGCCTGGTGCTTTATATGCCAAAGATATGGCCACGTCTCGCGTGGCTGGATTTGCTCCAGCAGGAAAGATAACTGCTGGAGGTGTGGTAACTTGACACACAAAGTCAAGGACTGTAAGGCCCTCCCGAGGTGCCTAACATGCACTGATAGAGGCAAAAAAGATGTCGCCCATGTTTCTGGGAGCAGTTCTTGCCCGGTGTTGTGGTTAGAGCTCCGGAGGTTGAGGGGTGGGAACTAAAGTTTGTACAGCTCAACCTTGGGAGAGGGAGGGGAGCCCAAGACCAGATGCAGACGGCCAGGGAGAGGGGGGCTGACGTGTTGCTCATTAGTGAGCAGTACAAATGGTGTGAGAACTCTATCTGGTACCAGGGTGCATCAAGGAGGGCCGGGATCCTTGTGTGCAATCCCGAATATGGCATCGGGGGCTTTCTGGAGACTGATGTAGGATTCGTTTGGTTGGAGGTGGCGGGGATGAGTGTGTACAGCTGCTACTTCTTCCCGAACAACCCCTTGGAAGTCAAAACTCAGATTTTCCTCCTTGAGGAAAACCTCAGCGAGCCTACATTACCCGTGCATCGAGTTCAGCATACAGAAACGGAGTCAACCTGTGAACACAGGAAGAGGTTGCAAAAGAAGAGGCCCCTCCTGGAACACAAGACGACTCAGCAATGACATGCTTAGAGAGAATCTCGAGAAAACGAGGCTCATAGATAGACTTGATTGGGCTAAATCTGCTGGGTCGTTGGAAAACACAGTGCAGGCAATAAAGCGGAGATTGGTCGCAGAATGTGACCACTCGATGTTTCATCGGGGGCACATGCGTATCAAAAACTTGATGTACTGGTGGAACGACCAGTTGTCTGCGCTACGCCGCAAATGTCTCACAGCGCGCTGGAAATACACCTGCTCAAAGTGTGATGCTCTGCTGCATGAGGCATGGAAAACAACTGAAACAGCTTCGAGGGGATGCATAAAGAAAAGCCGCTTCCAGTGCTGGAAGGACTTGATTGGAGAAGTCAAAAAGGACCCGTGGAGTCTAGCCTTCAAAATAGTTACCAAGAGACTGGTGACTAGAAGAAAGACCCGGAGATCCTTCTGGAAGTCTTTAACTCCTGTCTTCGGAAGGGAAGGTTCTTCGACAAATGGAAGAGACAGAGGTTGGTCCGTCTCAGAAAAGGAGAGAAACCTCTGGAGGATGCCTCATCCTATAGACCGAGAACAGTCTCTCGGAGAACCAGTTCGGCTTATATTAATTAGCGTAATTTATGCGTTCAATACCGCCAAATAGAAGAAATGCATCGAGGCGATGATGCGGAAGAAGGTTCCAGACTACCTGTTTGCGGATGACAGACCTTTCAGCTCCGTAAGGAGCTTACCGGTACGACCAACCAACAGGTAAACGCACGCGCGAAGGAAGCTATCCGTAAGGAAGGAAGACACAAACTCGTCGAGAGATGGCAAACAAGATGGCATGGTGAACAGTCCGGGAGATTAAAATACCGTTTAATTCCAGAGCTCACCACCTGGCTGGATAGAAAGCACGGTGAAGACGGCTTTTACCTGGCTTTTATTCTTTGTCTGCGGCAGCTGGGGTGTGGAAAGAAAAGCCTTTGGTCGGCCGGTGAGTGCTGAGCTCACTCCTGAGACAATGGTTCCTCTTATGCTCCAGCCTGAGGATATCTGGAAGCACATCGAGTCATTTATCACATTAGTGATGAGGACGAAGAATCTCGATGAGCGTAGGGAGTGCAGCAACGGGCGAACGGATGACGGAAGAGTCGTTCACGACTGAAAACCGGAACCAACCGCTTGCGAAGTTTAAAGCCAAAAAGCGGTTCCGCGAGCGGTAATATGGTTTGAGAGAGGGGATTTTTGGTTTTGATAGGTATACCTAGACAAGCCCTAGGAGAGTCTTGTACTACGTCTATAAAAGATTTCGCCATTTTTCCTCCTCAAAGAAAAAAAAATTAAAAACGAAATAAAAAAATAATTGTACATGCTCTAGTTTTGATAATAAATGGTTTCATATTTGTGAATGCTGCAATAGTATAAGGTGATCTAATCATTTTTCCTATTACTGTATTATACTTTGAAATGTACAAATTAGTGCAAGCTCTGGTTTATCAGAATCGTTTTTTTGTCTGATTTGAAGGAAAAATCTGTTAAACTGAAAAAGTAATCGTCAACTTATACTCATTAGAAATATAATAACCATCGAAAATAGAATCGTCAGTGGGAAGAATAATCCATGTTCTTTGAAAACCTTCATCCTCGTCGCTTTCTTCGATCCAAGATCGAATGTCCTCCTTGCTACCAGTAGCAACAATAACAGTATCAGTTTTATTACTCAATTCACTGAAACCTGAGTAACTTTTGACGCAAAGTCCTTTGTCCTTACTGGCTTTCAAAAAATGCTGAAGAGAATCTTCTGAACTCGATAGAAACAGATCAACGACTTCGTATTTAGTAGTCAAAAAATGAACTACAATATCGATTAATGAATTAGTTATGTTTACTGGCTTGTAAGTACTTATTGACACAAGACTGTAGTCTTTGAAAGGCTCCAATGTTAATTTAAAAGACTCAGGAATTAATATTCCCAAATCGTATTCTGCTGCACATTCTGAATCTACTGCTGCCATCAAAGCCTGTTTGTAAACTGTTATCTTGTCCTGGCAAGTGTCATACATCTTCAAACCTGAAAAGCAATGTCATTATATTATTATTAGATTTGTTTTTGTCAATTAATGTTCTTCTGATAGAATGAAACAAATAAAAAAATATCGAATAAAAAGTATATTTTCTTTGTTGAATCTTGAATCTTCCTAAAAATATCTCTTAGTTCTTTTGGACTTGTTCGAATTGGAAAATCTTATTTTCCTTCTTTTCCGATCATCTCATCGCGTATTTCTAGTTTCTTTGCTATGATATTGTGACTATATTTGATATTATTTTTATCATTATTATTTCAAAACTTCGGAAAGTTGCTCGATGAAAAGTAACTCAGCTTGAGTTAAAGTTGATTTTTACAAAAAATAATTGAGTCGAAGTTACAATTCTTTTTTCTCAAAAAGTAACTTATACTGTTACATTTGCTTTTCATATTACTAAAATCAGAATTAATGAATAGCAAGAAATGTAAATTAATCGAATTACTCACATTAATCTATATTTAATATTTATTCAAATGCATTACAAAAATTATGTGTACAATTTATACCAAATACGTTTCGTCAAATTTTTTTTATATAGCCTTAAAATTTTCAGAGAGTGCTAGTGAACATTTTGCACATTAAATATGACATCTTTTGAAGTTCCGATGAAAAAAGCAACTGTGTCACACGTATTTATTTTCGTTGCTTGTTACTTAAGAAAAATGTAACTCAGTTATAGTTACAGTTAATGGTAAGAAAAAAGTGAGAAAGTAACTTTCCGTTACCCGAAAAATGTAACTGTAACTTTAATAGTATGAGTAATGATCGGTTGAAATTATTATAAATGAAGAAATACCATCGCTCATTTGGTTGACCAATTAAAGGATATTGTTTTTCCGGATGATCACATTTTAGTTTCTTTTGACGTTAAGTCATTATTTACAAATATTCCTCGAGATTTGGTTGCTGACTCAATTAAAAAAAGATTTCCCAATTTAGGGAACGTGACTAAATTGCCCCTAAATGAGATTATTGCCAGTACATCTCGTGTGGAAATTGCCCCAGTTAGCCCCATTACAAAAAAGTTTCCGCCCGGATCCCTGCCGGGCAAACTCAATTTGTATTGCATGGCCGGGAACTGGGTGGGGATCGTCCGGGTTGAGTCGTGACCAGACTGGGTCAAGTCGGGAACCGGCAGAATCAACCCAGGATGAAGTTCATTGTCGGAAATTGACCGGGAACTAGTCGGGCACTAGTCAAGTACCCTGGAGAAAGTCTCGGATTGGGAATTTATTCCAAACCAATCGGACCCATTCAGAAATCTGTTGCTGAACCAATCCGAGTTATTCCGAATAAATCCGAAGCCAGTTTTAATCCGTATCAATCAGTGGCCCATTTAAAATCAATCCGCACTCTTAATCCAAATGAATCCGACAAATCCGAATCAGTCCAAACTTTAGATCCGAATAAATCCAAAATTGACCGGATTCACTCGGATTGGAATTTCAGATTGTTTTTTAATTGGCTTCGAGTTGATTCGGATTGAAAATTTGCTTTGGAGTCATTCGGAATAACTCGATTTAGTTCGGAATCTGATTCCGGAATGGCTCGGAATAGTGCGGAGTGATTCGGAATGAATTTAAATCCACAACTTTCGCCAGGGTGAACCTATATGATGTTTTAAAATTTATTTTAAATTGTCAAAAATTTTACGCAGTCGTTTTCCTTAAGGGTATGTGATACTTGAGAAAAGTAACAAGTTTATGTGAACGACTTGGACCACTTTCTACATATTTGTGTCCAAAATACATTAAATTTTTTTTTCGAAATTTGGGAAATAGTAGAGAAGATGAAAACGGACGTAGATAGACTACTTTTGGTTGTGATAATAAAAAAATGTTCTCCATAGATTTTGCTTAAATTGAATTTTTTTCTATTTATTAAACCAAAAGTTACCTATCTACGTCTGTTTTTATCCTTTCTACCATTTCCCAAATTTTGGAATCAGAATTCTATGTGTTTTGGACACAAACATGTAGAAACTTAAAATCAATAAATCCGCGCTAAAAAACACAGAAGAGTTCGAAAAATTGAGGAAAAATACAGTGGTGATGAGTCCAATTGTAAATTAAGTGAAATTTTAATGCTACTAAAAACCCCCCTAAAAACAGCCAAAAAAGGGCCGGGTAGCTCAGCCGGTCGCCGACCAGCCTTCATGTCGAGAACATAACCAAACCAGCGTGACGTTTCTGGCGTGTTCCTGGTCGGATAGCCTGCTGGTTCCCGGTTACAACTAGGGCTATCCGTCCGGATCTCGATCAGTTTCCGGGTTCGATCCCCACATGCGATTATTTGTCATGAATTACACTAGTTTTGGTTTTAATGGCCAGTTTTTTGAACAGGTTTATGGAACAGATATGGGTTCTCCTATTTCTCCAATCTTAGCAGATTTTGTTATGACAGATTTAGAAGACAGATTTTCCGACAAAGAATTTCATGAAAAAAATTTGGATATTGATAAAAAAAAATACTTTATGATAATAATTTCCTGAAAAATTTGTTTTTGGTCATATTAAAAAAAGATTGTTTAATATCAATAAAAAGAATAATAATTCAACAGAGTTTTTACGTAATTTTACTTCTGAGATTATTCTTTGGGTACCTTATATTGAAGGTTTATCGGAAAGATTGAATAAAATTTGTTCCAAACATAACATTAAATACATTTTCAAATCATAACATTAATGTTGTCAATTCTGTAAAAAATCAAAAGAATTCAAAACTTATTACGAAAAAAAAAATCTTCCAAAAGATAATAAGATGAATCTTGATTACAAAATTAAATGCGACAATTGTTCAGCGGTTTATGTGGGTCAAACTAAACGTAAGATTTCTTCGAGGATTAAGGAATGTTTTAATAATATTTCACATCGCTGTCAACAACTTAGTGTAGTGTCTGAAAATCGACTGGAAAAAATCATGATTTTAGGTGGAATAGTATTAAAATCCTTATTAATGAACCTAATTGGAAGAAACGTTCAATTTCTGAAATGATCCACATAAAAACAAACCCATTCAATATAAATAAGAGACAGGATACGGAAGGTTTGAATCTTCTATATGATTCTTCATTTAAAAAATTAGTAAAACTGAAATAAGTATGCTTTTATTTTTAGTTTTCGCTTCTCGATATATATATATTGTTATTTCATTTAATTTGCTTCGACCTCTCTGTTTCTTATCTTCGTTTGTATTGGTTGAGTTGTAAGGTAGTGTTTGCTCGACTTCGACCACAGTATGTTCTCGCCGTTATATGTGGTCTTCTTTCGGTTATTTTTATCAAGTTTTTATTCATTGACACTTGACGTCAAATAATTATTATTTGTATATGATTGTTCCCAACTGAATTTTTTTATGTAAGTTCTATTTTATTGGTAACTTGTTATTTACTTGTCATTGTCACGAATGAGAAATAATTTTGGACAATTTTTGTATTTTGATAGTTCTTGACAAGGACTCAAATCAAGGGTCGAAAGCTTGAGTGACTTAATTTTTTCATAAATAAAGAGTTGGATCGGATTGATGGTATTTCTCCATTTATAACTGTAACTTTGTTACAAGTAACGCATCACTTCTAAAGCCTGCTTATTATTTTTAAATAATATACCAAAACTATAAATAATGATGCGGTATATCGATTTTTAAATGTAACTTGTAAAAAGCTTTCGTGGAAAACATTGCCTATAAGAATATGCATATATCAGATCAAGTGGAATTCATCTAATAAGATTTTCTAGCTCTCTTCCTTAATCTCGTATAAGTTCATACGTATTTAAATACAAATTTATTCACAATAAATGTAATTTTGCTGACGCTCTTAACCCATACATATTTAATCTACCCCTATGAAGGTTCCCATGGAAGGTTCGGAAGGTTCAATTGGAACGTTCCTAGAGCTATGTAAATGTCCGGGTTTTTTGAACGTTCCAAAGCAATTTTCTCTGAATGTTCTTCTGAAACATTCCACGAACGTTCAAAAGGAATATTGAGAGAACCTTCCACAGAAAAATTCAGAGAACATTCGTAGAGAACGTTCCTGGAATCTTCCATAGGAACGTTCGCAGAATTTTTCGCAGGAACATTAAGAGAATATTCGCAGATAACATTCTTAGAACCTTCCATAGAAACGTTCAGAATGCATTTCTAGCGAACATTCGTAGAACTTTTCGCGGGAACATTCATGTAGTAATGCAAAGGACGAGAAAAAATAGTGACCTTATGGTAGAGATCAGATAAGTAAGATATGTCTTAAGGACTGATTTTTTTCTCGTTCCCGAATAGTAATTGCACAGTTCCTTTATAATCGAACATCGTTCAATAATTTTAAGCTATGTCTTTATTTTTTAAGATATCGTATCTGCGCATTATACTTTTTTTACAATTAAACTCATGGATTAATTGGTACGCATGTCGTCGGTAATTGCAATTATAGTAGGTAAGACTTATAAAATTAACAACTGTGGGATCAGATAGTTTGTTTACAGAGACTGTAGATGTCGCTAAATGGCGCTGGGAGCAAAGAGATAGGAAAGGAAAATGGCGGAGGTGAGATAAGAGAGGGTAGCTCGGTCTTGTAAAAGTAGTACGATTGTTCTTTTTATTGAAAATAAACGTTCTTTCTCTTAGCATTTTAAGTGTGGTGTTTTAATGAGTTTTCCCGGTCCTACACAACTAAAATGGATTTCTGGCACCAGATAGATTGTTCTTTATATTTAAATCATATTAAAATATATAATTCAAAGACTAATATTTGTAATTAATTCTTTTTGTTTTACCTATAAATTAATGTCCAAAATTATTTATAAAAAACATTCCCTCGATCAGTATGTTTGAAGCTGCAGGATTATCTACGAGGAAAGTGCCCTGAATGCTGTAGCAAATAATTCCAGGAATATTCCCAAAAAATGTTCCCGTGAAATGTTCCAGGAATGTTTTCTGCGAATATTCTCTGAAATATTCCTGCGGAAGGTTCTCTCAATATACCTTTTGAACGTTCTTGGAATGTTCCACAGAAACATTTAGAGAACATTGCTTTAGAACGTTAAAAAAACCCAGATATTTTCTTAGCTGTAGGAACGTTCCTTGAACGTTTCAATGAAACCTTCCGAACATTCCATGGGACCGTTCAGGGAAGGTATTGCGCTATGGGGGTAGGTTTATAAAGCAGTTTGAAATAAGTAGCACGTATTTTCTTGTACATGTACTATTTATATATTCATTTATTTGTGTCCAATTTTGTTGTTAATTCATCTTAGCAATATAAGGAAGTCATGAGACATACTTTTCATCTTTATCTTTTGGAAATGAATCAGAATCAGTAATTTGTATTGTAAAACTTTAGCTATAAGCGATTTAAATTTTATTTTATATCATACATACCGAGTGAAATTCCTGGTACATAGGAATTTTTGTTTAATGTTTGAATAACGTAGAGGGATGTCGATACTAATTGATGTCCTGTTGAGAAGGACTCGTTACAATATGGCCCATAGTTGGCACCCACAAAAACTGCAAATGTTATTATTGTAATTAGAAAACGATCGTATCACAAATCAAGAAATTTGTAGATTTTGACAAAACTGCTGTCTATAATTTGTATTCACCAGATAAACTCATTTAAGTCCATGCCTCACTTATCCGATCCCCACCTTACCGACACTTTTTTTCACCCTTCGAATTTCCACATTAATTTAGATATCGAGTTAAAACTCTGAGTGATTAAGTAAAAAGCAGTAAAGAACGTTTATCTTGTCCAAAATTTTCATAATTCTGAAAAAAAGATTTTTGGAAATTTTTGTTTCATAATTATAAATATTTAGAAGCAGGTAAACGTTCCTTAGTGCTTTTTACTCAATTACTTAAAGTTTTAACTCAATATCTCAATCAATGTGGAAATGCGAAGGACGAAAAAAAGTGTCTGTAAAGTAGGGATTGGATAAGTAAGACATGGTCTTAAGGGGGAACGCCACTTAAACGGACTAAAAAAGCGTTTTATAGGGAAAATTGTTTCCGAATTTGTTAAAATGTTTTATGAATTTATTTCATTTTTATTAGAAAGTACATGTGTTGAATTAAATATTTGTAGAATTTTTGCAAAAAATATGCATATCATAGTATCTGATGTAAGGATCCCTAAAAGAAAAAACAAAAAAAACGATAATTGCACACAAAATTTCTATTTTTTTTTTAAATTTGAAAAAAGTACCGATTGAAAAACCCCTACACTGTTAAAATTATTATTCAATTTCATGTACATTTATATATGAAATTTAATATTTCTGTATGTTATTTGTGAAATATTTCACTGATGTATTAGATTCACTGAGGTATTAAATTTAATATACCAAAATTGCCAACTTAAATAATTTGATTTTACGTAATTTCAAATTTACTTTTGGATTGAATCTAGGATGTAAATGATAAAGTAGTTTATTTTCTTTCATATAGATACTATTCATATTTAAATTCTTTAATATATCCAAGTGTTTGAAAAATTAGTTTGCATAGCCTGTATAAGTATTTGAACACGTCATAAATTTTCATATTCAGAGAAATTTTTAGCCAGTTTTGATAATTTACAAGTTACCAAAGAATGTAGGAAATATTCTATTTTATCTACACTTGGATGCATATCAAAATTTATAATTGCGTATATTAAATTTTATACACGGAAAAAATACAATAAGTACTGGGAAATTTACTCGACAGTCCTTGACTTTTGAACAGGACAAATTTTTTCGAAGATCCTATATACTTTTTATGAAGAAGCTTAGAATTTCATTTAAAAAAAGAAAGAATGACCTAGATTAATTCAAGCACAGTCAAAGACTTAAATTCTTTCAAATTTTATTGTATAGTTTTCGAAAAAATTATTTAAAAATAATTTGGAGAGAATAATTTGGTGAGAAAGAGATGAATAAGTGATATACAAGTCAAAAAAAAATTCTTGGACTGCGCTTGAAAGTCTTGTGGAATTCTTACTGGTACCATGCGCAGTTGTCAGTGTCAGTTTATTAGATACGCACAATTTTTATTACTTTGTAAATAAAAAAAAAGTAAATACAAAAAGACAGCTTGCGAAAATCATTTTTTTTCTCATTGCTTATGATAGTCCATAAAAATTTCATATTGACTGGCTTTGAAGTTTTGATGCACGAGTGCTGTGCCAGCTCTATCTGTTTATATTCAGAATTTCATATTAAATCTTAGAAATATCCAATCTTTGAACTTTATTTTCTCAAATGATCTATAAAAATGATATATTTTGCCTACTCAGAATTCTCACGGACTTTCTACTGAATACTTTTGGGAAGTTCTATACTTTTTCCAGGACAAATTATATTATAATTTACTACCCTAGCGGACCCGTGTGAGAGAACGGTAATAGAATACTCTGACCGTTCTCTGACTGTTCTATGGCCGTTCTATGACCTCGCATTATTACGGCTAAGATCGGTAAAAAAGACATTAAAAGCTTTGCAATTATGATTCTGTGGCGAAATTTGGATTAGAAGGTGAAGCAATAAATACAATTATCTTATTTTTCAGCGATAAAAACTAGAAAAACATAATACCTGTCATTGAAGGCAGTGCAGTGGTTCACAATTGGCGGAACATCTCCACCGTGAAGGTTTACTATTAGTGGAGACGTTCCGCAAATGGTGAACCACTGCACTGCCTTCAATGACAGGTACATGATGTATTCCTAGTTTTTATCGCTGAAAAATAAGATAATTGTATTTATTGCTTCACCTTCTAATCCAAATTTCGCCACAGAATCATAATTGCAAAGCTTTTAATGTCTTTTTTACCGTTCTTAGCCGTAATAATGCGAGGTCATAGAACGGTCATAGAACAGTCAGAGAACGGTCAGAGGATTTTATGACCGTTCTCTCACACGGGTCCGCTAGGGTATAGATTGTATTAAACTTTACTATAACCTATACTAAAGTTTCATATCATTTTTCAAATCTGTAATATTTTAACTGTGAAAAATTTCCAATCTGCTAGAACTAATTACCATTGCACCTCGATTTTTCCTAAATTCCTGAAATTGTTTAGAATTATCATTATACACGGAGAAAAATAGTTGAAGTAATTTTACTCAACTTCCGATCAAATTTGGGACATAAGGACAAGATAGAAGTTATTTAGTATCTCTGTATTTATTTGTGATATATTAAATGTTCGAAAATGAATCAAAGTTGAGTAAAATTCAGAAGTGTAGAGTGAAGTATGAAAGCGTGCATTAAAAATTTTTAAATATATATATATTATTACTCGTAGTATAACTATAAAAAACCAATCTTTCATTAAATCACAAAAATAGTAAAGCTTTCCGTTCATTCTACTCTACGCTTCAATCGAGAGTTGAGTAAACCGTGAATCGCAAGATTTATTCCAACAACTACATTTATTCACGCAGGAACAAATGAAAGTAATCTGCGCCTTGGGCACACATAACAAATTTTTAGTTTCAAAAACTTAAATTCTTAAAATTAAATTGATATTATGAAAATTTAAACAAACAAAAATCGATAAGTGTATTACATAAAATATGAAATATCACATAAATTACTCAGGCAGAATAATAATTTGGAATTCGCAAATGTTAAATCCATATTTTGAAAATATAAAACACAGAAAATAAAAAAACCTTCTTTTAAATGTTTTTATACAAGATACTTCTTAATAATAATGCAATTTTTTAATGTACATTTGAAAATTTAGTTTCACTAAACTTCATACGTCGTTATAATATAAATCTATACTAAATGTAATTTAATAATTATATTATATATATATATATCAATGATCATAGTTATAATAATTGATTAATTATATTAATTTTTAAAAATATTTTATTAATCATTTATGAAAAAAGTTGATTTATTTTTATTTGAGTAAGGCTCAAAAATTTTATTGACGGCACTCACACTCACAAGCTCTGAATAACTCATGCAGTCACTATATAAGAAAGTTCCAAATTTTATATCTCAGCATTGTAAGCGAGCGTGTGCGTGATTCGACGAAAGCGTGTCGTACTATATATAAGTGTAGTTATTAGGTTTTATATGTAAGGTTATATGTTTAAGTTAATTGTAATTTGAAATATGATTGGCTACGTCTGAATGGTGTGAGTGTATTTGTAAGTTGTTTATGTATATACCGGATGACTATTGGCAGGCTCGAGGTAAGAATTTTTTTTTATTTGAGAGAACCATACCATTATTACCATTGCCAGTTCAAATAATACGCAAATTTTACCCAACTACGGTTTGAAGCACCTCAAGCGTCGGTGATATACTTATACATTTGGTGTTAACCCACTGACGCATGTTGGTGCCCTGTCGTCGATAACGTTTTACTCAACTCCTTACTATTCCCTATGTAACGCTTATTGTTATTCACTTTGGGTGAATTAGGTATATATCAAATTCATTTTACCCGACTAGGATTTAATATATGTTCAAATGTCCTTATGTCTCAAGTTTAATCGACAGAGTTGAGTAAAATTACTTCAACTATTTTTCTTCGTGTAAAATAAAACATCTATTGCTATACAAAGTTTCTCCGTGTATATTAAATTTAATACAAAAATTTCTAAGAGTGTAGGTTTAACTGACGATAACCTAATTACGAAGATTTGTTCAGAATTTCAAGTGGATCGGTTGAAAAACAGCTGAGATATTTACCCACACAGTTTAAAAAAAGTAATTTCGAGAAAAACACGTTTGAATTTCTAAAGCTAATTATTTGTATGTTTCAAGTTGCATCTCTACAAAACTTTTCACACCTTCAAAATCTTTCCCAATCTGCCTCTAAAAATTTAACCACGTATTTTTCAGATTCTATGTGTTACAAAAAAAATTTCGATCTTATAAAAATTTTAAAATAGCGTTCCTTCTTATTATATTTAAAAATAGAGGCTTACCAGACACTATAGCTTCGCCCTTCGTTTCCAGAAACGTGTGTTTCTTCGCACACGTGACATCCTCCACGGCCGAGAGGCCATACAAAATGTTACAGAGCAAAAAAATTAGACCGAGCATAATTGGAAATAATTTGTTATAAATTACACTCCATAAGCTGAAGATATAAAAGAATCATAAGTTTTTTCCTGTAGGTTATGAAAGTATATTATAATCTACTGAATTGCATTTCATTCAATCATTTTTCTGTTTACTTTCACTGTTATACGTTCCGTCTGACATAAGCCTTACCATAACTACTAAGCTTTATATTCACAATATATTCTTTTTTAAACTTGGTATTAGACTTTTTTGTACACTTAAACCTAATTTAAAATTTCTGTGCTTGTAAATCCGATACTTTTTCATATTATTCATCCGGATATAATTTATAGTTTTAATTATTTTTAATATTAATTGGAATGTTAACTCATTATTTTAATTTGATTTTGGATTTGAGGAAACGTTTTAAGCACAATCATTAAAAATAGTCAGTATTGCCGGATTTTGATGAACATTGTAACCAAGTTTAATGTCGTGTCTTTACCGAGGCAGGTGTCTGACTGCATTATCGGTTCTCCCATGGAAGCCATATTTCTGCTGTCCAGGTCTCTTTAAACACATTAGGTGTTTAGTCACGTTGAATTGTGCAGCCATTTAAGTAGAAATAATTGACAGGCGAGGTAGTTTTACAGAAAAGACCCTTTTCTCGACTCCTTTGCTTCAAACACAGTTTATTGGGTCAATAATTCGCATATATAATTTTTTGTATCTCATGCATTTTTTAATAGAGTTCGAAAACAGTTACTAGTCTCTTCGTGTTTTTACATTTTTAAAGTATTACAATATTTGCTAATTTATTTCGTTTCTTCAAAAAGTCGGTAATTGTTCAAGAATTCTCAATAAAGTATCTCGAACTTTTCCGAATTAATTAACGAACTCACAGTAAATATCAAAAGTTGCTTTCAGAAATCTTGAAATTCAATAAAGCCTCATAGTGAAATAATTTTATTATACAATTAATCAATTATAAAATATAGAATTTAATTTTCTATTTAAACATAATTAACTTTTTAATTATATGTCAATTAGTTGGATTTAATTTTAAAATAAATCTAATTATTGTATTTTGCGATATAAAAATTTTATTTTCACTCTCGAATATCCAAAATAAAATTCGCGAATATAGTCCATCGTTTTTTCCTTTGAGAATAAGTTATTTGTCAAGACCTCCGGGGTCAACTAAGACATCTATAAAAATTTTGAATTCGAGTAATATGCAGGATCGTCCAGTTCTTAGACTAATTTATCAGTAAAGCTGAAATACCAAACTTGTCGTTTGAGATTGGTCTTTCTTGCTGATCATCACCCAAAACATAAAACATTATATTCCGAATGAAAGCAATAAAGTTTAATGGAATTTCTTTCAGATTAGTCATACGTTGGAAAAACTTCGAAGGACAATGTCACAAACTTTTTCATGTCAAAAATACCTTTTGACTCCAAAAATGTTGTTAGGTCGTGTATCCCTCACTTGCTTTATATTCTCTCTCGCTCTCTTTTAATTCCTCTGCTTACGTGCGTCCATCTTTTTCTATTTTGGTTCTTCTATTGTATTTCTCGATTTCGTTCCTGTCGTTATCAGGATTATCAAAATTTACATTGCTCTATTCCCATTATAACAAGAGGACTACCTTTTAAAAAAAATTAATTGAAAAAGCCTCATCTTAGCATGGAACGCTGAACCGTGTCTGGACCCGGTTTTATGACTGGTGTATTATAACGGCATCTTCTGGATTTTTAATCTACCTGACATGGCGCAGGAGTGGCTCGGAGTTATATTCCAAGTTAGGGCTAGGTAAAGAAATTTCAGCACTGAGAGTGCTTGTGCAAACTACATCACTAGTAAAAAATTGTCAAAATTTTGTTATTAATAGTTTATTTTAATAAGTCATGAACTATATACAGTGGAAGCGTTCCTTTTTTTACAGAAAAAATTGTTTAAATTTATAAGTCATTTAATAATTTGGAGTCACTTTTTTAATTTGTTAAAATAACAATTTGACAAGTCACAAAGTATAATGAAAAGGTTGAGGGAATAAAAATGTATGACCATTTATAACGGATAAAGTGCAGTACCTTCGGAGACAATAAGACCGTCTGTTTTTTAAAAGTTTCTAAAGTTCCTCAATGTTTATAATAATTGACTTAATTTTTAGTCTGTAATGGCACAAAAGCTAATAAAATGCCGGGTCTTATAAGCGCGAGCTCAAAACGCAATCTTGATTCATTAAAAATTATATGCAAGAATATGAAATTTATAATAAATATGTTTTTATGTGCCACCGGCGCGCAAACTCGTTTTTTCGCTACAGTTAACAGTAGCTCAATGTATTACATTGCGCTACAGAGGAATGAAATGTAAAAATTGAACTGCGCATGCGCCTATAGCCATGCAACGGAACACAATCTTCTTCTTATTCTTCTTCTTCTTCGTACAGCGTTAGCACTTTACTGGCAAAGCCTTGTACATTTGAACTGCACATGCGTCTACTAAAATCCATTACTACTACACAAGATCGATAAAATCAAAATGGCCGGGACTAGTCGTGACATATCAAGTGTAATGACTAGCGCCGCAAACAACTAAAATACTAGATTAGATTCGAGTGTATGCATAAAAACTCGTCTACGCACCGGAGTCACATGAAATAGGATACGTGCCAATGCACACAATTCGGTAAATTACGAGACTCGCGACAATGCTCGCAGGACTGGTCGCGCCTCAGCTTCGTCTCGGCTTCGTCTCGGCTTTGCCTCAGCTACGTCTCGGCTCCGATCTCCTGCGAGCATTGTCGCTCGTCACGCAATAACCCTCATTGTGCGCCTAGGCACGTAATATACTATTAAATACTATTAACTTCAAACAAAAATTTAATTTCTGAAAAATTTTTGCCTTTTTTAAAAATGAATTACTGTAGAATTTTGCGAATCTATTGAGACATTTTTAGAAATATTATTGAATTGAGATGTGTATAAAATGAAAAAAAATGATTCTAAGTATCTACACATTTCTTTAACTTTGTGATTTATTTTTTGCATCCATTTTAATCTTGTGGTAAAATCTAGAAGAATTATTCTCATAAAGTTTATATAGGTTAGCAATATACCAGAGTGATTCATGTGTCACCAAAATAATCTCAACAAATTTCAAAAAAATTTCTTTATGAATCTTGCAAACAAATTTTAAAAAATTATATTCATAGAAGAATTTTTGTTTTAAAATTTTTAATAAATAATTATCCTTGTGAAGGTAATTGATAAGGTCAAAGGTCACAAAATGGTATATGAAGGATATGTCTAAACTCTCATATCCGAAATGAGTTTGACTTACTGAACTTTCTCTATCACGCTGCAGAGCAAAGCTCTAACTAGCAAGTCCAATCTTTCTTGTTCGAAAATCCGACATCAGACGAAATTATTGAGTAGTACAAATCTGCAAGTTGGATTGTCTAATGAATGCCACAACTTAACTACCCAAGTAGACTATTCCGATTAAATTAAGGTTTCTGCACGAGAGCAACTTGTCCTACTTCAGATTCGGAGCAATGTTCCAGTCTCCTAATATAATATTCCACCTATATTATTACACTTTTCTATGTCTTGCTATTTAGAGAGCAAAACAGGATCTTCTAATCTGAAATTAGAATTTGGAATAAAAGAATAATTTATTAAAAATAATATCAGTTAATAAAAATTTGTTTCAGATTGAGTAATCAATTTTGAAAAAAAAACAGCGACACATTGAGAAAAGAGGTAGGTTGTCCCATCCAAATTTTTGGACTCAGGGACGCCATCCAATTTATTGGTTGGTACAACCACGACTTGGTTGGTGTTCCTATGCACGATAGTTACACCGACTAACTGAATAGTAACACCAACCAACTCGTGGTTGTGCTAACTAAAAGTTGATTGGCCCTACTAATAAATTGGATGGGACAACTAAGCTTTTTTCTCAGTCTAGCCAATTCACAAAGATATTTTTTCTTACGTTTCAGAAACAATGTACAAGTTTATCTTCATGACACACTTCAGTAAATTACACTATCTAAACGATTCTCCCCTTCGATATAACATAATGAGGTAAAAATCTTTAATCTAATAGCCACTTTACAGCGTAAAAAAACATTAAGATAAATGTAAAAAATCAGACTTCATAGCGAAAAGTTTCCACTAAAAATAGCCCATAGAAAATATAATGTTCACAAAAAAATCTCGAATATTTTAAACAAATGTGAGATTTTTTTAGATATTTAAGGTAGTTGTCGCACCAAAAAACAAATCTCTGAAAAAAAAGTCTTCCTATGATTTTAAAGTAGTTGTGCCAAAAATCAGGTCTTTGAAAGAATAAGCTTTTTCTATGATTTTAAGACTTGAAACATTATCAATCGTGTCTTAGGAAAAAAAAAAATTATTTTTTTATTGGCAAAATTCTTTCACTTTTTTTTGGAAAATTGGAGAAGTATGGGATAAGACTTATCTCTAAAGTATTCGAAAAATCTAGTAAGTAGAGCTCCAAGTCACGAGAAAACGCGTTTTACTTCGGCCATTAGAAATTTGGGAAATAGGGATATTATTTAAAAACTCGAATTATTCTCCCCAAATTCGCTGAGATAGTAAATTTTGTTTTAGCTTGGATTTAAGAGTAAGTAAGGTATTATTCTGCTAATTTTCCGGAATCGTGAAAACGCCTTAGCGCCTGAGGTTTTGTTTTAGGACCGGATAATTTTGTGTGCGCGTAATGGAAGATCTCTTTCGGCGGTAAGTCGAGAGTTAGCGCCGAAGATTTCTCAACTCGACTGGAAGAATGCCGTCGAATTACTCCTATCAATGATGACAACTTGCTGAGGGCCTTACCGCTGTTATCTAAGGACGTAGCCCTGTCGTGGTTCCAAATCAATAAAACTTAGTGGCAGAATTGGTCGCAACTTAGGATTGACTTCAGGCAAAGATTCAGTGACGATGACTTCGAGGCACGCGTTCGGGATTAAATGTCAAGACGATTGCAAGGTCTTAAGGAAAAGATAAACGATTATCTGACCAACGTACAAGGGTTGATTACGATGCTGAACAACGAGGTACCAATGGTCGAGCAATTAGACTGGGCCTATCGAGGATTGAGGTCAGAATTTAAGAAAGCTATTCGGAAGTTCGATTTCCGAGCTTTTATTGATTTGGTGAGTTGGGAAACGACCTGGACAGCGGCTAAGGAATACTGAGCCCCACCACCGCCGAAAAACTCCTTCCTTCCCGAATTCGCGTATCGGAAACCAGAATGTCGAAGCTCGGGAAAATAGAAATAAGGATAGTCATGAAGGATGGCAGCCAAGCCAGATTCGCGAAGAACAGAATCAGAAGGAGCGAAGAACCCGAAAGTACTGCAAATTTTAAAGGTGTAAGGGGTGACATTGAGGTGAGGGGAGGTCAGCAGCGTCCAAATACGTCTGCTGAAAATGCCCCTGAAAACCTTGAAAAATAAACGAAGTTACATGTTTTAGGTGCCGGAAAGCTGGCTATTTTCAAATAGGTTGCGCTCTACCAAGGAAATTAGCGTGCTACCGCTGTAAAGCAGAGGACTATTCAACCAAAAGTTGCCCTACTTGCCCGTGAAATGAGTAAAAGAAGCAGGAAACCGGTCTGCACTGCCTCTCAACCTTCCATGACCGAAGAAAAATCCGATAAAGACATTAAGGTTAGTTTCGGATGCAGTTCGCAAGTCTCGGGCCCGGTAACGACTATAGCAGTTTACGCGACAATAGATATGCCAGAATATAGAGGTGTGAACATGTCTGGCATCGATGAGTTCGATTCGGTAATTAGCGATCAAATCGTCAATGATATGGAAGACGTAGAGGAAATTGTTGAAGATTTAGGTAATTTAGAGATGGAGAATTCAGAAGAACATCGTAAGCTCAGATATAATGAGGTAGATTTAAAAGATGATAGCATGAAGCCCACTAATACAGAAGAGGTTAGGAAACTTTGAAGACAGGGAAAAGAATTCATAGCCGAAGAGCATAACCAGATTATTGTTAGAGCCCAGGTACATAGGGCGGACGATGCCAAATAACCTTCCAGTCTTAAGACTTTGATAGAGAAGACTGGACCAGACACAACTCTTTCAACTCTGAGTAACTCGGTAGGAGTTATTGAGGACGAGTCGCTTTACTCGGTCTTATTAGATTTTGATAAGGCTGAGAACCTCAAGAGTAAGGGTCTGGAGACCGAATTTAATAGTGGCATCGTCCCGACCAAAGAAGTTTGCGGTAGAATACATTTAGCCATGGAAATAGGATCAGTTACCCTAGATGCTTTATACGACCCATGATCTACAAGGACCATTATTAGAAACAAAGTGAGTCAGAAGATTTTAGACGGTACCGGAAAAAAGCTGGACAGATCGCATAGATCAATGATGATTGTGGCTAATGGATCCACGCAGGTTATCGAGGAAAAAGTCCAGTTACCATTGACCATTGAAAAGGCAACGAGGCTTTGTGAGGTCAGGTTTGCAGAGCACCTCGATACTGAAATGATTTTGCGGTTAGAAACTCAGGCTGAATTCGATATGTATTTGGGATCGAGGTTGAAGAAAGTCTTCATGGCTGACGAATCCGGGAGACACAGCCCTTTAACGACGTGGTTGGTTGAAGAGGAGGGTTGTGGTGCCATAGCAGTTTTGCACTGTATAACATATCACTCAATAAGTTTCCGGTCTAACTAAAAAAAACACAGTTTTTTTTCAAGAAATTCAACTTTATTCATCAACATAGTTTCCTTCAAGCGTAATACATTCATTCCAACGCTTCTCTAACTTTCCGATGCCTTTTTTGTAGAATGATTCGTCTCTGCTCTCAAAATAGGCCTCAGTTTCGGCAAAAACTTCTTCTTTGGAGCCAAATCTCTTCCCCTGGAGCATTTTTTTCAAGTCACCAAAGAGCCAGTAGTTGCTGGGGGCCAGATATGGAGAATATGATGGGTGAGGAAGCAATTCGAAGCTTAATTCATTCAATTTGGCCATCGTTTTCATGAACAAATTGTTCAACAGATTACCGTCTGAAAAGTTACTGCAGGATTCAAGAATACTTAATGAATTATTTTTTATTTTCTGAGAAAAAGATCTGTAACATTTCAAAGCCATTAGGTCTGTACTTTTTTTTCTCATATGTTCAACACCCGAACGAATTCGGTAGTTCTTAAAGAAGTAATTTTTTCTGTGTATAACATGTAAATGCCAATTACGTAGTAGTTATGAAAGAATTTTATGAAAATGATACCGTGACTTTCAAAAGGATCCGGACACCTGTTTTGTAAGCCATTTTCGAAGTTTCTTAATTTTTATAGAAACAAGTTAAACATTTTTTTCGATAACAACATGAATTTTAATGAAATTTTGCTTCTAATGATCTCAATTCAAAGGAAAAATGTTGATTTTAGAAAAATTTATTACAATAAACATCGAATTTCGATATTTTTGAAAATGTTAACAACTCTAAAAATAATTAACATTTTAAAAAGTTTTTGGATTCGTTTTAAAGGTGTCTTCAGAGTAATTTGCCAACTGATCAAGATATTTTTAGAATTTTTTCCTGGATTTTAACATGGAGTCAAAAATGATACAAAACAATCGTAAAGTTTTGAATAAAGACTGTACCCTATACATTATATAAATAAATACAAAATATCAATATGTTGATAAATATTCCTAAATCTTACTAAAATATGATATAAATTGATTTTTGAAAAATTATTGTAAGAAGTTAAACATTTTTTAAATTTTACGACCATTTTGTATCATGTTTGACTCCATGGTAGAACCAAATAAAAAATTCTAAAAATATCTTTATCAGTTGCCAAATTACTCTGGAGACTTACCTCCAAAACCAGACCAAAAACTTTTAAAAATGTGATTAATTTTAGAGTTATTGATATTTCTTAAAAATATCAAAGTTTGAAATTTTTTGTAATATATTTTTATAAAATCAATATTTTGCCTTCGACTTGAGATAATTAGACGTGAAATTTTATTAACATGCATGTTGTTATCAAAAAAAGATTTTTAACTTGTTTTTATAAAAATTAAAGCACTTCGACAATGGCTTAAAAACATGTGTCCGGATACTTTTGAGAGCCACTGTACCAGTTTCACAAAATTCTTCCATAATTACTACGTAATTGGCATTTACATGTTATAGACAGAAAAAATTAATTCATCAAAAATCTGGGGAAGTTACTAGGAGAGAGAAAACTACCAATAGAAAAAGAAGGATATAACTACGCCATGCACAGCAGGATACTGCGCGATGCGTGACGTCACGTAAAAATATAAAGTAAAAAGGACACGCTGCCAGAGTTAAAGTCAGTCTTGTGAGCAGAAGTAAAGTGCGGCGTTTTGGAAAAAATTTAAAAAGGATTCCCAGCGTGAAGTACGCGTGTAGTGCATTTTAGCATTTTACTTAAGATCTGAGAGTCATATATTCACCATGGTCCATTTTCCAATCTTCGAAAGGATCTTGAACTCAGTGTTCGAGAAGGATAATTGCTCTGTCTTCGTGACACCTATGAGATACTTATTCCATCACAGTCACACCTGTGTGGACCATCTTATAAAAGTAATTTTTGCAAAACATGCACTAAAGTAGTACTTAGAGCCCCTGTTGAGCGGCTGTAAGAACATTCATTTACGACCAGCATGTTCATATTGTATCTATTTTCTTCCTTAAGTCCTACTTTCGTTCCTTATGTCCTACTTTTGTTCCTTACGTCCTCTGGACAGTTGCGAGAAATGGATTATATTCACTCCCAAGCAAGTACTTGATAGGACCGCGAGATAGCGACAGCAGCGATCAAGCAAACTCCATCATTGCTCACCAGGGAGCCATCTCGCATTGAAATTCGAGGGGCACAGCCTTCCGAACCTCGCCACAAGGGACTTTGCTCCCTGCAGCCCCACTGGGGCTCTGTCCCTGTACCCCTTCCCGCCCCTGCAACCCTTTCCACCACCTTTCGTACCATATTTATCAATATTATTATTATAACATGTTCCTATTCCACCGAGTGTCAATTGGATACTCTCAATACCACTCTTCAAACACTCGAAATAAAGGGATTTCCAATAGGGACATAACAATTTCGTATCTTTATATGAACGCACCCTTAAACTTTTTTAATGAACTGTCAATGTCAAAACGTTAGTTAAAGTCAACATTTTCATCATGGTAAAGTTTACGAACCAGCAACGTTTGGAAATTATTAAAAATTACTACCGAAAATCTGAGTTGGTGGTCGCAACTTTAAGAGCGCTTACTCCAATTTTCGGTCGTAATAATCGTCCCACCCGACAGGCTGTGCGTGCTATAGTGGATAAATTCGAGACCAAATTTACACTATTGGACGTTCCGGTGCCAAAAAGACGTTGTATTGCTCGAAGCGAAGAAATAATCGCAGCCGTAAGTGCATCGATTCAAAATGAGCCAAATCAGTCGATTCCACGTCGTTCTCAAGAATTGGGCATCGCTCAAACGACACTGTGGCGTATTATGCGAAAAAATCTTGGCCTACATGCTTTCAAGATTAAATTGACTCAAAAACTAAAGCCACTTGATCATTTGAAACGCCGAGACTTCTCCAATTGGGCTCTGGCAAAGCTTGAAGAAAATGAAGAATTTCATCGAAAAATCATCTTCAGCGATGAAGCTCATTTCTGGTTCAATGGCTTTGTTGATAAGCAAAATATGCGTTATTGGTCAGCAACAAACCCAAATGTGCTTCTTGAGACACCATTGCATCCGCAAAAAGTGACTATTTGGTGCGGTTTTCATGCCGGAGGTGTGATTGGGCCGTATTTTTTCGTGGATGAAAACGACCGTCATGTTACCATCAATGGAGAGCGCTATTGTGCTATGTTGGAAGATTATTTGTGGCCAGAATTGGATGAACTTGACATCAACGATATGTGGTTTCAACAAGACGGTGCCACTAGCCACACAGCACGCGTCACAATCGATTTATTGAAAGGCAAATTCGGTGAACGTGTTATCTCGAGAAATGGTCCGGTCAAATGGCCGCTTCGTTCATGCGATCTAACGCCATTGGATTTCTTTTTATGGGGCCATATCAAGTCACTAGTCTATGCCAATAAGCCAGCAACTTTAGACGACCTCAAAGACAACATCCAACGCGAAATTGCCAACGTTCCGGTCGAAATGTGTGCCAGAGTGGTGGAAAATTAGGTTCAAAGAATCGACCGCTGTAAACGGGCTCGTGGTGGTCATATGACCGATATCGAATTTCATTCATAAAATGTAATGCTTGCACTACACCCAACATAAAATTTATACTCAATATCTCAAATATATCTGTGTTTTATTCATAGATAAAATTGTTATGTCCCTATTGGAAAACCCTTTACTTCTTTAGGATGTATTTTCCAAAAAATGTAGTGTGTGCCACGGAGGTCGGCCATTTTGGGACTCGACCGACGTATTCAGTCCTCGCCCCAAACGACCTATCTTACCTTCTAGATACACAATATACTATTAAGAATTTACGTTGATGCCGAAATTCTCTCTCCCTTACTCTGTTCTCTTTATTTTATCAATTGCATGTGCCATATTTCTAGATACACAATATACTATTAGGAATTTACGTTGATACCGAAATTCTCTCTCCCTTACTCTGTTCTCTTTATTTTATCAATTGCATGTGCCATATTGATTAATTCTATTGTTAATCAATGTAATGGATTTAAATTTCAATTGTTAATATTAACTTTCATGATTGGAATGAATTCAATTTGTCTTACTTTACTAATCATTGTGATCTTCACTGACTTATCCTCATCTCTAAGCGAGGATCATTTGATCCTAACTTAGAACAAGAAACCTTCGATTAAAGTAAGTATTAACGAAGTTGTGACGTAACAAGATGAAAGCAATGTAACATATCTTACAGAACAGCAAAATGACATATAAGTTACATGACGGTGCTGTATCAGAAGTAATCAAAATGTGAGCTACAAGTTTTGCAATTTCTGTTCTTTGAATAATATACAAATTGTAGATATATTTATTCCATTTTCTATGATTACAATAAAATAATTTTTGTCTAATTAATTGATTTAATCAAGGTCGTGCCATGACACAGCTGTGCACAGAAGCAAAGGTTTCAGTGTAGAGAAGCTGGCAAATGGCAGCATTATTGTCGAAGGTCATTTCTCCGACCTTAAATTCTGGATTGACAGCCACCTAGTAATAAAAAGAAATAAAAAACAGTTATCAATAGTTCCTCTTTCTGGAATTTCCTTCAGGAATACCGTTGGGGGTGTAATCAATGTAGTAAGCTAAAGAAACGTAAACACTCAGCATTCTAGCTGAGTGGTGATTAGGCTGCGAGCGTCGAATTTAATCAAAGTAAATAGATTGGCCTTAGAGTGCTCAGAATATGAAGCGCAAGACTGGTCTATTCAACTGAATTGATCCTACATCATTATAATAAAATAAGTCACAAACTTTAATCGATTCGATCACTCAATTGCTCAATGCTCAAAATTGCATAGCTACAACAATAATTCAATTTAAAATCCCTGCCTTTTACTTTATTTTACATTTTCATATTTTCTCCAGATGAGTTCTTTAAATGAGATTTTAATCTTGGTATCTTGGAATCGGATTGATTTTCAACTCAAGATTGAACGAGATAAGAAACCCTTTTTGGATTATTTCAGTAACAGATTTTGGAACGGTTCAAATTCGTTTAGATTATATTTTTTCCCAAAACTTTCGTTAGGGAGGGTCGACCCATTGACATAACCTTGAGGCTATGGACCAACCAGGTCACGTGACTAGATTCCTACATTACCGGCATTTCAGTTTGCGTAACCCCATTTCTATTAAAAATGAGATAAGAAGTTGAAAATCTGTAAGATTAAATAAAATACACTAATATAGGTATGTCTCGTCATGAATATTTATAATTATAAAATTAGTTTTTCCAAAAAAAAATTTTTTATAATCATAAACGATTATGACCAGACAGACGTGTCTTAGTGTATTTTATTTACTCTCACAAATTTTCAACTTGTTATCTCATTTTTTACAAAAATGGGGTTAAACAAATTGAAAATACTGTTAAGGTAGGAATCTAGTCACGTGATTCGGTTGGTCCTATGGCCTTAAACTAGAAAAACAGTTTATAGAACCAGGAAGAATGAGATAAAAATTCATTGCAATGCACTTTGGACGAAACAAAAATTATTTTAAGTCAAAATTCTTGATTTGTCAATAGTTATTTAACATTTCATATTTTTTCTCAAAATCCCTATAACTAATCATAATTTCGATTAACTATTAATTAACAAGAGCTTATTTTGTTCATTAGAATATTATCTACAATTATTCCATTCACTCTCATTTTTTTAAAAATAATTGTTTGTATGTTTTGTTAAATAAAAAACCTTGTGCATGTGTATTTTATAAAAATATTAATTGAAATAAAATTTAACGAGTAGGATTGTAGGCATAGTACTAATGAATAAAATGAGCTATTGTTTAATAATATTGGAAAAAATCAAGATTAGTTATAGAGATTAAGGAAAGTCTGAAATATCAATTAACTATTGACAAACTAATCATTTAAACCCAAACGATTTTTTCGGAAAACGTTATTTGTTACCTCTTCAAAATGCATTTTGAGTAATTGTTGCTCAATTTTGTCTGGCTTCTAAAAAATGTCATTCAGTTTAAGGTTATTTCAATGGGTCGATTTTCCTTAAGGCCATGGATCAGCTGGAGCACTTGACGTCGGAAATTGCAATTACAATATGTGGGCTTATCCAAAAATTAATAACTAAAATAGATTTTTGGTGTCAAAAAGGCACGAAGAAAATAATCAAGAAGGTCTATCTGGTACCAAAAATCTGATTTAGTTATTAATTTTTGAACAACCTTACACACAGTAATTGCAATTACCGACGTGTCTTTGTTTGGTTGATCAATAACCTCAATACATATATCTAATATTTTCGCAATTAATATTTTTAATTATTTAAAAGTCAAACAAATAATAAAGATGAACAAATTTTTAATACCTTAAAGGTATAAAGTCCAGGTTCCAGTTCTGTAATATCGACCCACTGGCAGTCAATATTATACTTGTAAACATCACTGCAATTTACCGAAATTCCCTGGTCGCCGTAATTTGCACATTTATACCTGAAAATAATTTGAATTTCCTTTCAATCGTGATTTGGAACGATAATCAATGGATCAGTGCGTTAATGAAAAAGAAATATATACTTTGGTTGAATTCCTGGCATGCATTGGTTGTCTTCGAGACAAAAGGATGCCTTGTGGCCCTCAGCAACTCGTTCCCCATGCGAATTAATGATGTCGAAGGTCGCAAACACTTCCATAGAATGATAATGCCTGTAATAAAAAATTAGACCAAATCAATTCGAATCGGATTCCTGTACTGCTGCATCGTCAGAACGTAATATTATTCCAGAACATATTACAAATACAGAATAGTGTTGAAACTCGTTGGAACTGTTACGTAGCAGTTATATGCGTTATTATAGATCTATGTGATTGCTTTGTAACATTATCATGGGTCAGTTTTATAATGTGATTCTAAACATTTTTCTGATACGTTTACATATTGCTGTAATAGAACAGGTATATATTACTATTATAACAAAAGTTACAAAACATGTGTAAGTCAGGTGTTGTTATTATTACAATATTTCCTTATGCTGTTGTTGAACGTTACGTAATTATAATTCCTGAACTACGATGTAACAGAAGTTACAGAAAACTGATTCACAGATTTTACAACTGCTTTATAATTTTTGCTATGTATCAGTTAATTAGATTCAATTGTAATATATGCATTATGAAGTAACTGATATCTAATATAATTAAGATAATTATCCAAATTGTATAGTTAAAAAATAAAAATATTTTTTATGACTAACATGAAACCTTATATGAAATTCCATACAACCATTAAAACTATATTTTCAACTCTAAAATGTATTGAAACCATTGTGCTTCAAATCTTTTGATCAATTCAGTTTTTATATACATAAATTTGATAATTACTTTATACAGACGTCATTCCTCATTTGAGCATCTGAATTTGTTTGTCTGCGTCTTTTCCCCTCTTAAAACATTTTAAGAGAGATTGCTATGATGCGAGGGAGACACAGTTTTGCGCGATCCAAAAGCTTTTCGAAAGAGTGTTTCAGGTCATTAACCGGAATGTCCTTCAGGATGTCGGTACAAGCCTTTTGGATGGCCTCTACGGACGCAAAACGTTTTCCTTTCATGGCCAAATGCAATTTTCCGAATAGGTGGAAGTCACAGGGAGCCATATCAGGCGAATACGGTGAGTGGTTGACGGATAAAATGTGATTTTTGGTCAAAAAATCACTGATAAGCGTTGAACGATGGGCCGACGCATTATCGTGCAAAAGGCGCCAACTGCCGTTTTCACGGTATTGCGGCCTCACACGGCGAATTTTCGGTCAAAATGCGATGAATTGAATCTTTTGACACGTTTAATTCCATTGCCATGTGTCGCAAAGAAGATTTTGGCTCATTTTTTATAAATTCACGCACAATTTCAATATTACTTGGTGTAATCACGAAACTTTCCTGACCGGGATGTTCGTCGTCCTTGATATCTTCACAACCTTCTTTGAATCGTTTAAACCACTCATAGACTTTGACACGGAATAAACAATTGTCACCATACACTTGTTTCATTAATTCACACCTTTCAGTAAAAGTTTTACTAAGTTTCAAACAAAACTTAATGTTTGCTCTTTGTCCGAAGTTCATTTTTCGACCGATGCTATAAACACAATGTCCCTTATAAAGCAAACTTGACTTGGCTCATATCCAACATTGGTGGACCTAGGGAAGCGAAAAAGAGACTGGTGGCGAGCGTGGTGCTCTCGAAACTGCTTTATGCAGCTTCGGTCTGGGCTAATGCCCTGCAAAACCATGCTATCCAGAGGAACCTGTTCTCAGCGCAGAGATTTGTCGCGCTGAGAATAGTTTCAGCATATAGAACTGTCTCGACGAGTGCTGTGTTGGTCCTGGCGAGTGTTCCGCCAATAGATTTATTGGCGGAGGAAAGAAAGGAGACCTTTCTGCTCCGTAAGGAGCTTACCTGTGTCGATCTGTAGGAAATCGCTCGCGCGAAGGAGGCCATCCGCAAGGATCGAAGGCACAGACTTGTCGAGAAATGGCAGATGAGATGGCATGGTGACAAAATCGGGAGATGGACCTACTGCCTGATCCCGGAGCTCGCCACCTGGCTGAACAGAAAGCACTGAGAAGTCGACTTTTATTCGCCGCAAGCGCTCTCGGGTCATGACTGTTTTAACGCGTACCTGAGGCGCTTTAAGAAGAGAGACGAGGAGTTGTGTTGCTACTGCGATACCCCTGTAGATAATGCGGAGCACGCACTCTTCGTCTGCGCAAAGTGGGACGTGGCAAGAGGGGCCGTCAGTCAGGCAGTGGGTGCTTAGCTCACCCCTGACACAATGGTCTCTCTGATGCTCCAGTCTGAACAGATCTGGAGGCTCATCGAGTCACTCGTTACACTTGTGATGAAGACGAGTGAGCTCGATGGGCGTCGAGAACGAAACAATGAGGAGGGCCAGTAGAAATCGCATCGGGGCCTGCACCCGCGATCCTGCGTCCCGAGCGGGCTTGGCTGTCCGCGTCGTTCGGGAAAGGAATCTTTGTTGCTCCCCTGGTTGGCGCGGCTAGTCGGTTTGCCTAACGGGCGTATGGCTGCGGATGGAAGTCCCGGGCGAACGGTTGACGGAAGAGCCGTACGCGACTTTAAGCCGGAAATAACCGCCTGTGAAGTTTAAAGCCGAAAGGCGGTCCCGCGGACGGTGTATTGGTTCGAGAGAGGAGGTTTTGGTTTCAACAGGTATGCCTAGACTCGTCCTAGGGGAGTCCTGTACAACCTTTTTAAAAGATTTCGCCATTTTTCCTCCTCACCAACAAAAAAAAAATAAGCCGACTATACTCTTACTAGTTTCTACAGTTTCTCTATCTACTGGTTAAAAGTCCAGACAAGTGCAACTACTTACTCAAAAAAATTGATGTGCCCGTAGAAGATATTGAACATAATTAAAGAAAGACGGAATCAAGTACATGAGCCATTTATCTTAGAGACTTTAGGAGTGGAAAATAAATAAAAAAACCGATTGCTGATTTTCTACACACACTACCGGCCAAAAATTCAAGTTCACATATTGTTTCAGCCATTGCTGAAGTATCTTAATTTTCATAAAAATAAGTTAACATTTTTTTTTTACAATAACATGAATGTTAATACAAATTTGCATCTAATTATCCCAAGCTGAAGGCAAAATGTTAATTTTAAAAAATATATGACAAAAAACGTCAAATTTTGAACTTTTTGGAAAAAGTTAATAACTTTAAAAATATAATTATAAAATATAATATTATGAATATAATATATTATAATAATACAACAATAATAAATAAATATATATAATATATATAATAAATAATCAATAATAATATCATATATTATTATTAATATTTAAAGAATTTGAAAATCTTTCTGTGGAAAAAATGACGCTTTCGACTGCGCTGGGATTCGAGCCCAGGTCTTTCGATTGCCGGTCGACTGCTCTAACCACTGAGCTACACAGGCGTCCGACATCTCTTTCTCCACAGGAAGATCTCCTTATATCGCCTAGTGGCTCAGCCTTCAAACTCAACGAATTAATTTGGAATTATTATTAATATTATATATAATATTATAATATTATAAATATGTTATAAATATAAAAAATATACTAATTTTTAAAAAAGATTTTGGTCTTGTTTTAAAGGTAAGTCTTCATCGTAATTTGCTAACTAATCAAAATATTCTTAGTTTTTTTCCTGGATTCTACCCTGGGGTCAAACAAGGTACGAAAGCGTTGTAACATTTATAATAAAGACTGTACTCTATGCATTATATAAATAAATACAAAATATCAATATTTTGATAAATATTCCCAAATCTTATCAAAATATGATATACATTGATTTTCTTTAAATTCTTGTAAGAAGCTAAACGTTTTTAAATTTTACGATATTTTGTATCATGTTTGACCCCAGGGTAAAATCTAGGAAAAAGTTCCAAAAATATCTTGATCAGTTGGCAAATTACTCTCAAGACATCTTTAAAACAAGACCAAAATCTTTTTAAGAAAGTACTTATTTTTAGTTATTAACTTTTTCCAAAAAGATCGAAATTTGGCGTTTTTTGTAATATATTTTTGTAAAATTAACATTTTGCCTTCAGCTTGAGATTATTAGATGCAAAATTATATTAAAATTCATGTTATTATCGAAAAAAAAATGTTAACTGATTTTTATGACAATTAAGACACTTCAACAATGGCTGAAACAACAGGTGAACGCAAACTTTTGACCGGTAGTGCAAGTGAGGGGGTGAGGGGGAAGAGCAAGAGGGGTTCCAAATGCAAAAATTCTAAAAGGGAATACATTGAAGAATAAAATGAATAATGAATAGTTAAAAAGTAAATAACTTACTAACATGTGACACATGTGCCATTCCCACAGATGTTTAGGAATAGCAGGCCGGAAGTCAGCATTACCAGCATTCAAAGTTCTTGCTGTAAAACGCAACAATCTTCTACTTTCCAAATGCCATGTATCTGACTCTTTTTGTATTTTGTATGCTTGAGAGGCAACGCAATTTTCTTCCATGGCACACTGAAGCCAATAAAGAGGTCTGTCCTCTAAATGAGCAGTCCTCATCAGTTCAATATGATCAAAAACTAAATCCGCTACGTTTCTAGAGCAGGTGACAGTGGCTGTGTTTTCCCTCGATCCTTTAATGAAACAATTAAACCGAAAAAATGTTGAAAAATATTAGATTCCAGGAGACATTATGAATGGTATTCACGAATTGAGGCGCCGGAAGCATAAGGGAAGATGAAATTCTTGCAGCTGAGTCATGTGCAATGGCACCTAACTATGTTAAAAATTCCTTGATGATCTTTATCTTTAAAAGATATTAGTTTATTAATATATAGGGTAGGTAAAGTCCTAGAATGGTCAGTTATCTTGGAAAAACTGAGTTTTTGTAAAAAAATGTTTCAGATAAAAGTTCTTAAGCTTTAAATTACGAGTTCGGGGATATTTTTTATTCTAGATTAGGATTTTATGGCTACAGATAAAAACTTTCATCCTTAGTTATTTTATATTTTTTGATTACATTTTGGGACTGTTAGAAGGAGTGTAGGGAAAAATTACCAGAAATAAAAGTGTATTATTTTCAGATATAAAATCCTAATCTGGAATGAAAAATATCCTGTTATTTTACAAAATTGAAGCTTGTAGTCCAGGCGATTTAGTGAAAAGCGCGATGTTTTCTTGGAGCAGGCTGAAAAATTGAGTTTAGGCGTCAAAAAATAAGTGAAACAGCATATCTTTTTCCGTGGTATCAAATCGATGGACGTCATTGTTTAAATTACGGTTATTTATAATTTTTCAACGAAATTTCACGTTTTTCGCTTATATCTTTGGTTCTTTTTATTTTATCGGAAATTGTTTGATAACTTTTTTTTTCCTCATAAAAAACCCTACAAAACTAGATGCCGACCGTAAAAAAATATTTATTAGGTCAAAAGTTATGAATAAAAATAGATAATGTTTATGACGTTTAAATAAACGATCATTCAAAGGCTTTGTTTACTGATATCGCGCAGTTCAACAACGTCCGAATACTTCTTATTATTGACAATTATGTGTGAAAAACCTGGAGTCGGGAAGTTTGTTAGTTTATGACTTATGGCCTTATAAACAAATTAATACACAATTAAGCTGTACGAACCTGAGAAGTAGATATGGTGATGCTGATTTTTTATCGATAGATTTCACTTTTTTACATTGAAAATCATCATTGTTTAATAAAAAAATTCAATTTTGCAACTAAGGGAAATTTGTTTATGAATGTCTTAGTTGCAAAATATATTGTTTTAAGTGTTCCACCTCATTTTCACAACTTTTTATTGCGTACATTGAAAGTGTATGAAAAGAGCTTTCATTGAAAAAAAAAAAGTTCAAGATTCATTAAGAACCAATGAAGATACAGTGCGATGAAGTTTTTGCTCAATTGTTCAACAAATTGTGACAATGAAAGCCCGCCGCCTATAAGATCTAAATTAATTTAAAAATGTCATTGTACAGTCATTAACGAAAGGATTTGCAGGCATGATAAAATGTCCGTATGTATAAAATTATATTAAATATATTATTGATTAGTAAAAAATATACGCTTGTAAAATATATGATTGTTGAGATATATATTTTTCTAAAACATTGAACATTTTATGAAACGATAAAATTGTGTGTATGGATAATAAAATCTTTAGATTTAATTCACGATACGAGTAAAAATGTAAATATACGTGTGAAAAATAAATTATCTTGCTTGTAAAATCCTTTTTTATTTTTTCACATCGAAACATTGAATAAAACTGCAACGAATTTCAGTTAATAAATTACACGTATTTCACTGATCAACTAGCAAAATTATTGAATTTTCAACAGTAGAAATTTTTCGATTTTGAACGATCGAATCAATATTTTTTCAGAGTGTATCCAGCCCCTCCCCACCTTGCCGTCGTGCGTCAGCTATCAAAAATCCGCCGCTCCGCTGATTTTGATGAATTTTTTTTCAGTGAATATTTCCACGGGGAATTTGTTGTTTACAGTTTATAAAAGTACTTAATCTACGAATTATCGACATATTTTTTTTTTCGCTAGTCGTTAAATTTGTTGAAGAATTGAGCAAAAACTTCATCGCACTGTATCTCCATTGGTTCTTAATGAATCTTGAACTTTTTTTTTTAAATGAAAGCTCTTTTCATACACTTTCAATGTACGCAATAAAAAGTTATGAAAATAAGGGGCAACACTTTAAAAAATGCATTTTGCAACTAAGACATTTATAAACAAAGTTCCCTTAGTTGCAAAATTGAATTGTTTCAAAAATTAAACTTCCAAAACAATTTTAAACTTAGTCCGAAACCAATGAATAATGGTCCAATAATAGTATATTACGTGCCTAGGCGCACAATGAGGGTTATTGCGTGATGAGCGACAATGCTCGCAGGAGATCAAAGCCCAGGCGCGATCAGTTCTGCGAGCATTGTCGCGAGTTCCGTAATTTCCCGAATTGTGTGCATTGGCACGTATTCTATTTTATGTGACTTCGGTGCGGATACGAGTTTTTATGCGTACACTCGAATCTAATCTAGTATTGTAGTTGTTTGCGGCGCTAGTCATTACATTTGATATTTTGCGACTAGTCCCAGCCATTTTGATTTTATCGATCTTATGTAGTAGTAAGAAGAAGAAGACTGTGCTCCGTTGCATGGCTATTGGCGCATGCGCAGTTCAATTTTTACATTTCATTCCTCTGTAGCGTAATATACTACATTGCGCTACTGTTAACTGTAGCGAAAAAACGCGTTTGCGCGCCGGTGGCACATAAATGAATATGTATCCCCTTTTGCATTTGACGCCTCAATTATATTGAATACCTATTTTTAACTATTATTCAATTATCCTTTTTTGTTTTGAAGTTTGTCCAGATTATTATAATATATAATATTTAATTCGACAGAAATTTTATGAAAAGGAATCTGAAATTTTTGACCCTCTGATAGAGTTTTTATCAAACAATATTATTTTAATATTCATTGTGTAAAATAGGACTTGTATCGACCCTCAAATAATAATATCATACGTTGTTGTTGCTCATAATTGGCTTTAGGGTCCAGAAATGATAACTCAGGAAGTAATATACTTTCGAACGTTTCGACTCTAATCGGAGTCCTCATCAGTGATCTTTATTTTTAAAATATCAAAACTTTGGATAAATATTGCACATATGACCCCTATCTTGGAATAAACTTTGGCAATATTAAAAATGTAAAAAAAAAATTTTTTTAATTGTAAAATGTGAGAAAATTTGCATAAAATTGTACAGAAAACATCGATAAATTACCTGAAAACTTCCTCAGGAATGACAATAAAAATCTGACATAAATCTAAGATACAACCACTAACAACTAGTATATATTTGTGCCTAAAAGTCACTGAGGATATAGATGCAAGTACTTATATAGTATAAAATTACAAAGGATTATTTATGAGAATTATCGTACGATTGCTAATACTTGTATGAATTCTACACTGTTAAAAATTTCTACCGCAATTTCCCAGAACATGTGACTGAAGTTTTATTCAGCTACCGCTTCACAAAATTAAGACAGAATTTCAGACAATTCTGTTACTTTTTAGTAAATTTATGATAAGAAAATTTTTTTTATTGTTTAAAATTCAGTTACAAAGCGTTAAATATTCTGTATATGCCCTTCTGGAAATACTGAAACTTGTAATAGGAATAATTTTACATTTTTGCAGCTCGAAATTCCGCCACATACAACCGAAACTCCGTTACAATTACGTAATTTTGTGATAAATTTATAACAGTTCCGTTAAAGTTTGGTAGTTTTAAGATAAATTTTTTGAAAATTCAGTTGAGCTACATAATATTACAAAAATTTGTTTATTTTTTTGAAAATTCAGTAAATTTTTCAGAAACCTTTAAAATATAAAAATGCATAAAGATATTTTTTTAAATTTCCGAGCATTTCCATCAGTGTAGTGTTGAAATATTTTTTAAATAATAATTTAATTGTGATACCCTCAGATAATTTTTTAAAAAAATTTTTTTCTTTTTGCGTTTCCTGGTAACACACATATTTTTACTTAACTCACTGGTCATTATGAAGTTATCTGTCTACATAACCAAATGCAACTAAAGTTTGGCTATGATTTGAAACCGAAAATGTGGGATGAAAGTGGAGGGTATGCTTTTTCTATTGTATTTAGAGTTGGGATTTTAAGGAAAAGGAGAGAGAAAAAAAATGGAAGGATGTGTTCAAGATGACTGGAGTACTACAAAAAACTGATGGCATAAAGTGTAATATGAGTTAAAATAGTTTTCGGTTGTATGTGGCGGAATTTCGAGCTGCATGTAACTGCATTAAATTTCGGTTACAAAAACGTAAAATTATTCCTATTACAAGGTTCAGTATTTCCAGAAGGACATATACAGAATATTCAATACTTTGTAACTGAATTTTATATAACAACAAATTTTTTCTTATCATAAATTTACTAAAAAGTAAGAGAATTTTCTGAAATTCTGTCTTAATTTTGTGAAGCGGTAGCTGAATAAAACTTCAGTCACATGTTCTGGGAAATTGCGGTAGAAATCTCATGAATAATCCTTTATAATTTTATACTATAAAAGTACTTGCATCTATATCCTCAGTGACTTTTAGGCACAAATATATACTAGTTGTTAGTGGTTGTATCTTAGATTTATGTCATAGATTTTTATTGTCATTCCTGAGAAAGTTTTTAGGTAATTTATCGATGTTTTCTGTACAGTTTTATGTAAATTTTCTCATGACATTTTGCAATTTTTAAAAAAAATTTTTAACATTTTTCACATTGCCAAAGTCTATTCCAAGACTGGGCTCATATGTGCAATATTTATCCAAAGTTTTGATATTTTAGAAATAAAAATCACTGCAGTGATAGAAATGGTTCGGGAGTTTTAGCCATTCGGTTGTAGGTTGGGAATTTATAATTGTATTTATAAAATAATATGTCTCTTTGAACAACGCAGGATGTTGAATACAGAAATCAAAATATTGTAAGTGAAACTGGTCGAATCAGAAATATAATATGGGAAGGCGAACAATACATTTTTCCATAGCAACCAATAATATGGTTGATTCGTTCATATTTATTCAGTTATAATCGGATGGTTAAAATACAAATCTCATATTGCTGTATCTATGCCAGCAATAAGGTAAGGTTAAATTAATCATAAATATCGTTGTAACAGCCATTCCTTTCTATCAGTGTGATGAGGACTCCGATCAGAGTCGAAACGCTTGAAAGTATACAACTTCCTAGTTATCATTTCTGGACCATAAAGCCAATTATGAACAACAACAGCCTATGAAAATATTATTTTAATACAATTTTTCCAACAGGGAAGGTAATTGATTTATTTCCTTCTAGAAATAACTTACTGAAAAAAGTTGTCAAATACCAAAAATTATTTAAGATCATGAAATAATTGATTGATCCATTTAAATTCAGAATTAGACCTTTTTTTAATTTGTTTAACTTCGATTTTGAAAAGAGCAGGCTTGTTTAGGAAGTCCTGAGAGTTTGTAAAGAGGTTTGAGTGTGGTTTCATGAGGAAATTCTAGGAAATGAAAAAAGTTTGGATAGCTTAGAGTATATACCGTGTAAATTGGGGTGTACCTGGACAATCTACAACCTTGTCGTGTAGGCATTCAGCCAAATTCTTCTCATTGCCCTGACACTCAATGCCACTAATGGCTATCGGGATTTTTTGTCCTCGGAAGAAGTTTATCTCAACGGCGTCAGTAGCGTATCCGAGTCCAAGCTGGCGACAAATCACACCCGCCTCTAGGAGAGACCATCCATCCCCACAAATGGCACCCCAACCTAGCAGCAAAGTTCTAGATATATTAGTACAGGAAAAGATTCTTTTTGTAATTAATAAACGTTTCCTTACCCTCTTACTCCCAAAATATAATACTATTTCTCAAAAAGTTATTTTTCAGGAACCAGTAACCATGGGGGAATAAAAGAAAAATCGCCACTCTACTTTCTAAGTTTACACCCTCAATTTCTTATTCTTAATCGGGGTATAACATTCTTTTTTGATTATCTCAAATACTTTTCGCCCTCAAAACTCTTATATTTCTAATCCTTCACACAGAGATAAATATTTCTCTAAAACTACTAAAGTATTTAGAAAATTTTTCTTATCATTCAATTCATTTTACTATCTAGATGGGAATTTTCATCGGTAATTTAACGTATACTATAATAGAAATCGTAATAAATGTGAATTCTTATGGAAAAGTAAGTGGCTTTAGGAATTTATCATGCGTTTCCAAATAGTTTGTTAATTTTAGACAAATATTTTTCTTCGTGGAGTTTAAAAGACAAAAATGAGTATAACACAGCATCAAAAATTGGGATTAGGTTTCGAAATTTCGGAATGACTTTCGAAATTTTAATTTTTACCTTTTGAGACCTCCCGAGTTAGAAAAACGGTTTTTACGAAAGTGTCTGTCGTCTGTCTGTAGTATAGGGTTTTTCAATTAGAGGTTTCATTTTGATTTATACGAAAAACGCGTGTTTTTTGTGAAAAACCATTTCATTTTCATTTTATCCAATAGCGGAAGGTTTTCCATTAATAATGGAAAACAATATCATTGATATGGCCTCCACCGCTATGTTTGCAGGACCATGCTCTTTTGATGAAAATTTCCATTAGATTTTCGCACATTTGGGGCTCTATTTCGTCAATAACGGCACGAATCTTCTCTTTGAGTTCTTGAATTGACTGAGGAGCATGAGCATAAACCTTATGTTTCACGTAACTCCAAAGAAAAAAGGCTAGAGGTGTTAAATCGCATGATCTCGGTGGCCAATTGTAATCACCGTTTCGAAACATAACTCGGCCTGGAATCTTTTCACGCAAAAGACCGATGGCTTCGCCACTTGTGTGGCACGTAGCACCGTCTTATTGCAAATAAACATCGTCCACATCCATATCTTCCAATTCTGGCCATAAAATCCGGTGTAGAGACGTTTGCGAAATGCCTAATTCCAGAGAACGGCGTGGAATGGACAAACCTGGGTTTTTCTCCACACTGTGAGCTATAGAAGCAATATTCGCTGGTGTTCTTGCACGACGGGCATGCGTTCGATTCTTCACATCATTAACTTGTCTCAACAGTTCGAATTTTGGCATCAATTTCACAATAGCTGGCCGAGAAGGTGCTTCACGACGTCCGAGAGCACTTTTAATTTTACGAACTGTTTCAGCAATATTTTCACCATTTTTGTAGTGAATTTTAACGATTTCAATGCGTTGTTGAAGCGTGTACCGTTCCATTTTTAATAATGGCATATTTTTAGTTGTCATTTGTCAAAAAATGACACCTCTTATTATGACAGCTGCCAAAATAGCGAGTTATTCAAAATGAAACCTCTTATTAGAAAACCCTTATATATAAAATACAGGGTGGGCCATCTAACATTTGGAATTTGAATCGGCTATAAAAAAAAAACTTATGGATATTTTTTCAAAAGTATGGTTTTATTAGAAAAATTGAACCTTTTTATTTAAGAATAAAAGACATCATTCAAATGACTGCAACGGCTGGCCTTACAGTACCCCACTTGATCAACCCAATTTTTCAGTACATTTTCGATTGTTTGGGCTTCAATCCCATTAATGGCAACTTCGATTTCGTGTTTCGAGGCCTCAATCGTCTCTGGATGGTTAGTGTAGCACTTATCCTTAACGGCTCCCCACACAAAATAGTCCTGTTGAAACCAAATGTCGTCCATGTTATCCTCTTCAATTTTTGCAAACAAAAATTCGTTAAGCATAGCACGGTAATGCTCACCATTGACCGTAACGGCGACTCCTTACTCATTTTCGAAGAAAAATGGCCTAATAATGCCACCGTACCAAAATCCACATCAAACATTTTTTGTGGTGAGCCGTTAAGGATAAGTGTTACGCTAACCATCTAGAGACGATTGAGCGCTTGGTTTTTTCCGAAGTAGCAGATTTGAGAAAAAGTTGATATATAATTAAGAATTTTCATTAGAGTATCGCGAACTATTCAGGGGAATTTATGGACCTTAAGTAAGACTTTTTATAATTACTCAGCAGTAAAAACTCTGATTCTGGCCCGTGAAAATTACCAAACAGTTGTGATAGATCATGTCCAAAATTTTGTTAGAGTGTGTGTACTACTGGTGTGGTACTTGAAAGCAGTACTGGTCTAGTACTGTCCAGAAGGTTGGAATAACTCACTTCTCGGTATTCGACTAGTATTAATAATCAGTACTGCGGCAGTAGAAAACCAGTAGAGTGCCAACTGTCAAAGAGACTTTTATTTCGGTTTATAGCCAGTATTTATATTCTGTATACAGTCAGCACTAAACCAGTACTGTTACGAAAGTTGGCACACCTCCTTTGGCGGTATTTTTCCAGTAATGATAATCAGTACTTCACCAGTAGTAAACCAGTTGAGCGCCAACTTTCAATGAGATTCTTATGTGGGTTGATAGACAGTATTTGAATTCTGTTTACAGCTAACACTAAGCCAGTACTGTGCAGAAGGTTGGAATAACTCATTTCTCGGTATTCGACCAGTAATAATAATCAGTACTGCGGCAGTAGAAAACCAGTAGAGTGCCAACTGTCGATGAGACTTCTTTTTTGGTTTATAGCCAGTATTTATATTCTGTATACAGCCAGCACTAAGCCAGCACTAAGACAGTACTGTGCAGCAGGTTGGCATAATTCACTTCTCGGTATTACACTAAAAAGCAAAAAAAAGAAATTCTGTCTAGTCCCGCAATTTGTACGTCTTTTTTCACAAATATGACGACTATAACAATTGAAAAGTGTTAATGTCGATAAGACGGGAAAGCGCATTTCAATCTGAGTTTTCCTTCAAAAGTTATAGTGTCCATAGACAATAAGGACAACAACGACGATGACTAGGACAGACGAACATACAGGCAGACAGGATTGAAAACATCCTTTTTTCGAATTCAGATCATGAAACGTGCACATTTGTTAAAAAATGTGGGGATCAAATTATACACAAATACTTGTATAATACTTTGTCATAAGTGGTGAGAATAAAAATCTACTGTAGAGGTAATTTTTTAATATCCCAACATCTTTATTTAATTTATTCGAAACATGATTCGGTGCATATTTTTTGTTTTATTGACCCACAGTAATAAATTTTCTGATAATTAAATTAACAGGGGGTCAATTCTTCTTCCGATTTTTAGGTGGTGAAGAGAATAAAAATTATAACATTTTTTAACAATTTTTTTTGTTGTAAAAATGAAAAAAACGTATGCAAATTAGTAAAGGACATCAAAAAAACTGCAGGAAGTAAATTAGGATCCGCGATACACGCGAATAAAGATTCGAACAGTTTTCGTCAATTCCATCTACAAATGTTCTATTCACAATTTCTTTTTCATAAGATTTATATTTTTTATTTTGATTTAAAAAATAACATCCAAAATAAAAAATCCCATTTTTCAGCTAAACTAAATTATTATAACACAAAATTTTTCACTTAAAGGAAATTCCTTAAACTATCATCGTCGCATTTTTTAATAAGATGCATATTTTTTCATTTTAATCGTAGTAAATCCTGTTGGAAATCAAAAGTCTTTTTTTTCCTTCTTAAACCGCGAATCCCATTTACTTCTTTCCAATTATTATGAATATCGAGCGTGAAGCGCAAGTGTCGAAATAAGAATGTGTTCCTCAAATTAGAAGTAACTTTAAGAGAATTAAATTTAAAACAACAATATTATAAAATTTACTTGAGTTGCAGTATAAAATAGTGAGGAATACGAGTACACTTGAATGTAAGCGAAAAACACAAGACCAAGCGCGAATTGAGCGGCGCGCGTGACGCGATTTTTTTTTTATTGATTCGCTTTTTTTCAGACCCTTTTGCTATAGATAATTCCATGTGATAAACCTATTTGATCCAAGTCAATTCATATTTTATTTTCCGCCCATTCTCTACATCTTCTTGCTAAACAATCTTCTGATCTTTGTTGACATACCAGAGTAAGCCTGAGTACTTTTTTAATATAATTTTCTTATATTAATTTTTGTTTGTAAAGCGAATGAATAAGTAGAAAAAATTCTCATGGATTATACCAGCACAAGTAACGTTTTTGCATTTTTACATTTTCACATCTTTGCTTATCTCATTTATCTTTGATTGCATACGCTTCTGTGCTGAAAGTTTATTCCGTTCAACCTTATATATTTTTTCTCAATTTATAACGTTTTTAGTAACTATCTTTCTAATTGGAGTTATCCTAATATTAAAATATCAATTTACTCAGAATCAGAATATCCTTTTATCATATCGAAGTATCTTGAAAACTATAAAATAATAATTGAAAATAATCCGAAGTAACTTCGCACTTCAATTTATTCAACAAATATAAATATTTGTCACGGTAATGACATTCACTGTAACAAGTCATATTTAACTAATTATAGTGCAGAGGCAAACTTTTCAGTTTAAATAAATATCCAGTGTCTCTAAAATAATGATTTTTGAACTTGGAAAATTATTTTTTGAATTTGAAAAACCCAATTTAGTTTAATTAAAATAATATATTTAAAATCAAAGAAATCACTCCAACAAAGCATTTTCTCTATTCAAATTCGTTATTTTTTTAAATCAAACATAATTTTTTGTAATACCAACAAATTTTTATGATGAATTAAGAAAAATGCGGTAACCAAACGATTATTTCAATTTTAATAGAAGTTTTCTCTGAGTGCACCTTCTAAAACAATGAAAACAATTTACTGTTCTAAAAATTTTTCATGTACTAAATGAAACTAAGGCCTTCTTTTATTTCAAACTATTTAAACTTTTTTCTGTCTCTTTCATAAAATTTTAAATCAAGGGTGTCAACGATCACACTTTTTTATAGGAATCACCTACATATTAGAAAAGGAAAAGCTGAATTATGCAAACCAATATACACGCCTCAATGCTTCCCTCATAAAAGTGTTCTTTTTATTTAACGAGAAATGCCTTAGCTTTTACTTTTGTCATTTTAGTGGTATTAGACTCGCGATTACTTTTTTCATTTCTGAAAATGATGTTTGACGCCCGCGGAGAAACGCTTTTTATAGATTTTGATACGAAGTATCATTCCTTCGTATGAAAGAAATATCCCTGAGGTATAAAGCCACGTGGGAATGGTGAATTGAAGATTTTTCCTCCTCGTTCTGTAGAATTGTCCGTTAGTAATAAAGAATGAGTCGCACGTGTTTGAACAAAGTTTTTACAACTTGGGTGTAATTAAGTATAAAAGGATCACGTCTGCGAAATGAACGAGTGGAACCCTAAAATAAAGGAAATGAGAGTTTCTCTTTCATTCTTCGCGCTGTAGAAATTCTATTCTATTAGATATGATACTTGTAACTGTATCTTTAAGCATATATATATATATATATATATATATATATTATTATTGAATTTATATGTACCAGAGTTTTCTAAGTAGATTTCAACTCTTCCTTCACTGGGAGAAAGACCTCCACTTAATCGAATGGCCATTCCTCGCTGATGAAAGTCCTTGATCTTCACCTTAACTTCTTTTACCATATTCGAGGTCAACTCAGACGAGATTTCTTCTTTATCATTCATACAAATTACACCTGCAGCCTCTCCACTCTCGCAATCTGTCTTTTTCCATCCACTGAAACGACACTTTGCCAATTCCTCTTCTGTGCCATCACAATATACGTTGTCCATCCAGAATCTTCCTGGAAAAATAGATAAATTATATTAAAGAAGTTATTATATAAATTGAAAATTTCACGGTTCTTCCAGACAAATAATTAAAGAACGAGAAAAAATCTGCATCTCTCCGGATTCGAACCCGGGTCCCCACTTTTTATGATCTGGGGTCCGGGGTCCTCACATCATGAAAAGTGGGGACCCGGGTTCGAATCGGGGCCGAGGCAGATTTTTTCTCGCTCTTCAATAATTTGTCTGGAAGAACCGTGAAATTTTCAATTTAAATGTTATAAATCCCAGACGTTAAAATTCGCTGAATACTTTTTAATACATGATCAAAGAAATTCATGTGTTTTATTTTCATACTTAAAGTCGTTCCTCACTTCTTGCCTGTCCAAAATGTCCATTTGTGGTAGATCTAAGTGCCCTGTCAAATCCTAATTGTCTACAAACAACTTTTGCTTCTGATTCATCCCATTCGTCATCACATATATTCCCCCACTTTCCGTCGTGAAGAATCTCCACATTTCCTGTATCATAAATCAAAATATCCCAAAATGATTTAAATATTTACACTAGAAAAAGTGGATGTGAAAAATTTAACTAAGGATGCATCGTAAAGTGGAATCTAAGAAATTTAAATATTTTCTTTATCAAATTAACCATAATTTCTTAATAAATAATACCATTTTTTGAAGTTAGAAATAAGTAGTTGAAATTAGTGTTGTATGTAGTTGAATCGATAATAGCAGTTTAGTAATAGATCCGATTATGTCGATGTACCCGTACAGTCGGTTGCCAAATTATTGGACTTACCTTTTTTTTGTTAGTTGCATTAAATTCCCTGATATTAGCAATACACTAATCAACATTTTTTCCTAAAAATAACATGAAAGTCATCAAAATTACGCATAAAAACACCTCAATATGAAGTACTTTTGTCAATTTTTGAGGAAGATATTGTGGAAAAAGTTCAAATTTTCTTAAATCGTCAATAATTCTTGAAATAATTGATGTTTTTTGATTGTCGGTTATCACTTTTATGCGTTTTAACAATCCTGTTTAAGGTAGTACGATCACGAAAATTAGACCTCAGGCCAAAATAGATAACTTTGTTTTAAAGAATAGCAATATTATTATGGAAGTGCTAATTTGAAAGAGAAAAGATTATTTTTCATGAAAAAAATTTAAAACACAAAAAAATAATGTTATTAATAAATTTTATTTTTGCCCAAACTTATTTTCTTATCGCTTCGAGCCAAATTTTTAAAAATAATGCGATTCTAATAAATTATAGTTCATTTTTTTAGAAAAAAGATTCTCTACAACTTGACCGTTTCCTATTTTTGAAATTGAATTAATTATTATCAAATACAGCAATTTGTTCATAAAAATTTTGTTTTGAAAATTTGTTTTTTTATAATTTCAGCCATTAAAGAATTTATTTTTAAAAATCGGAAACGCTCAAGTTGTAGAGAATCTTTTTCCTAAAAAAATGAACTATAATTTATTAGAATCGCATTATTTTTAAAAATTTGGCTCGAAGCGATAAGAAAAAAAGTTGGAGAAAAAATAAAATTTATTAATAAAATAATTTTTCTCTATTTCAAATCTTTTTCATGAAAAATAATCTTTTCTCTTTCAAATTAGCACTTCCATAATAATATTGCTATTCTTGAAAGCAAAATTAACTATTCTTGCCTGAGGTCTAATTTTTGTGATCGTACTACCTTAAGGTATTAGAATTTTTTGAATTTTTAAGCATTTTTTGTCGTAAGTTTAGACCTTCTCAGAATCTAGGAAAAACTTGGTATAATTTTTTGGCACGTTTTTTTACATTTTACGTAAATTTACCTTTAAAACGAGTTGAAGAACATCGAAAAACAATAATTATTTCGGGAGTTATTCATAATTTAAGAAGAGTTTGAAATTTGGGCTCTTTTCACAGTATCTTCCTCAAAAATGGACAAAAACCCTTTATCTTAAGAACGTTTTATGCACAATTTTAACACCTTTCGTATTATTTATAAGGAAAAATTTTAATATGTATATTGTTAATATAAGGAAATATTTTTACCTTCAAAATCCTGCTAAAAAGCAGTTTGTTCTAAATTAAATTCTATTGTAACTGCACCAGCATTTTACAAATTGATCCTTGAATCATAACCACTAATTTATTTACGGCTATCTTTAGCATACACCCATATCATGATTTTTCTGTAAATGACTGCACAGAAAAAATTACTCATTTAAAAGTTACCGAATTGGTATTGAGCAGAAGTCAATATTTTTGTCTGGCAGAAAAAATACACAAAGTTGTATTATAAAAAATATACCAGGTGTACAAATAAGTTTCCGCCGTTTGACAAAAGTTGGCGCCACCAGTAAGTTTTGATTGAAATTGACAGATGTAAAACTTCACTGTCGTAAGGTTGGACATCTTTGAACAACATAACCTTGAAATATTAGTGAATTTTCATCAGTATAATGTCGAGTTTTGAGCCGAATAAGTGTCATTTGCGGGAACTTTTCATTTACTTCTTCAATTTGAAGAAATCTGCAGCTGAGGCGCATCGATTGCTTGTAGAAACATATGGCGAGGCTGCCTTAAGTGAGATAAGTTGTCGTGAGTGGTTTCAAAAGTTTAAGAATGGTAAATTTGACATCGAAGACAAAGAACGTAGTGGAAGGGCGAAAGTATACGAAAACGCGGAATCGGAAACATTATTGGATCAAGATTCGCGCCAAACGTAAGAAAAACAATACGATGGACAATATTTCGAAAAGAAAAAAGGTTCCATTCTTTCACAATAAATGCCCAATTTTTGATAAAAACGGCGGAAACTTATTTGTACACCTGATATAAACAAAAACAAAAACTACACCGCGTGGTAGCATTAGAGGCCTCAGAAACGGATGTCGAGACGGTCGTCTTAGAATTCAAATTTCAAAGGACCCCCCCCCCCCCCCCCACACACACACACACACGTTTTATTAAAATCCGGCTCCGGTCAAATTCGCTGACATTGCACTAGCATATAGTTTAAAGCCTCTTGATTAAAAAATCCTAATGGGTACCAGTCCAAAAAATCAAAAGCTTTCGAGATAGGTCGGGTTGAACGCGAAAAATATGACCACAAGCGAATCTCTAGTCCCGCTTGAAACTTAAAGATGAGGAGCAGATTTTTCAATAAAATGTGATCAGCACAATCACTGACAACACTATAGAAACACTGGCAAGACCAGTCCCGCTAATAAGGGCAACAAAATGGCGCTGTTCTGGTAATAATAGGCGAAATCATGGGGCTGTCCTAGCAATGAAAATACTGTTCGAAATACTATATTGAAGTTGGAAGACAGTTCAGTCAATGAATGCAAGACTGTACACTGGGAAAAAAAAGCGCCAGGTTATACGGAAAATCCCGTTGCATTGACAGGACGGAGCATCGGCGCCTTTACAATGTTGGATTAACATTTATTAGGAAAACAAAAGAACTGAAAAGAACAATCACGAGTAATGCCACAGCTGATCATTTTTGGGTGATTTTACGTTGGCTCTACCGTAAGAGCAACGTTGAATAGCACCGGTGATTCACCGGGAGAGAAACGCTACGCCAACGTGAAATTGGCGACGGGACTCCTTCCCGTTGATTTGACCATGTTTTTTTTCCCAGTGTAGATCTAAAATATAAGACGATCACGCACATTGTCATTTGTTTCTGAAATTCATGCAGTTCTAAAATATAAGACGATCACGCACATTGTCATTTGTTTCTGAATTCCATGCAGTTCTAAAACATAAGACGCTCACTCACATTGTCATTTGTTTCTGAAATCTACTGTTTCCACTTTTTCATCTTTTCTACATATCTAAGGAAATGCTTGGTTCTATTTGTTCTTATTTCTTAATATAGACTTCTTCGCAATAGATACATCGTAAAATAGATACATGCGTCTAAATCCCATATGTTGAACTGCGGATGTTCACGTAAGTTTTTATTTTTGCATAATACGTGTGCATAGTACTTGCTGAATTAAAACTAACATAGCAGGACGAAATAGTATACATTGTTATGTATGTGATCTTCGATTAGAACCTCACGTAATGGTGCGTATTTCTGAAGAACTGAATGCGCAAAAGTGTCAGATCGCAATTCTTCATCGTGGTAATCTTAATCATCCTTCTCAAGAGATACAAGATAATACTCATATATGTGTAAGTTGCAATCGAAGTATTAACGCGAAACGTGAAGTAGAACAGAATGAAGAATGTTTATGACTAAATGTAATGAAGCAGAAGAGACATGGTTCTTGCATATTTCGCGATCGGTTGGAATATTTTGTAAGACTTTCTGCCGAGTGCAAGGTTAATATTTTTATTATAAAAAATATCTACGTCCCCGAATCAGCTCACTGCTGTTTTTAGCACCTAGACACTAATAGCTTTATACTGTATATTTTATTGGACGGTTTGCAATTCGTAAATAGGCCTTATCGTTTATTCGGCACAGGACTACACAATTTCTTGCAGAGTTTACGTCAATCAGCCATAATTGATGAGCCTGATTTTAACAATGAAGAAAGCTTTTCAGAAGATGAATTCAGAGCCATAAGTCCAATAACACGTGATCTGTTTAGAGAGCTGTACACATAATTGTGATCCTGTGCCTGAACCTGGTGGTAAAGTTCGTTATGTGAGAAAAAAGGATCTTCTAACATTTTTATGTAAAATGCATCAAAACTTATCGTCTACATTTTTATCCATCAGAAAGAATACACAAAGTTGTATTATAAAAAAAAATATATAACAAAATATATAACATATAATAAATATATAACAAAAAAGTGAAAACGAAAAGACGATTCTTTTTTCATTTTACTTGGAGTGAATATACTTTTATGTGCCTCCGGCACATAAACGCGTTTTTATGCTACATTTGAGAGTAGCGTAATGTTGTGTATTACGACACAGAGGAACATAATGTAAAAATTGAACTGAGCATGTGCCTATAACCATACAGTGGAGCGTAATCTTCTTCTTATTACTCTTCTTCTTCGTACAACGTTGGCACCGTACTGACAAAGCCTTGTACATTTGAACTGCGCATGCTCTTTTACAATACGCTACTACTATACAAGATCGAGAAAATCAAAATGGCCGGGAGTAGTCGCGAAATATCAAGTGCAATGGACGAGAATCATGATGAATACTAGATTAGATTCGAGTGTACGCATAAAAACTCGTACACGCACCGAAGTCACATGAAATAGAATATGTGCCAATGCACACAATCCGGGTAATTACGAGACTCGCTTAAAATGCTCGCAGGACTGATCGCGCCTCGGCTTCGTCTTGGCTTTGTCTCGGCTTTGTCTCGGCTTTGCCTCAGCTACGCTTTGACTACGCCTCACCTAAGCCTCGACCATGCCTTGGCTTCGATCTGCTGAGAGCATTGTCGCTCGTCGCGTAATAACCCTTATTATGCGCCTAGGCACATAATATACTATAATAAGAGTATTGGTTTAGAACCTTTTATTATAAAAATTTGAAATTGCCTCGAAAATCTAAATTATGTCCTGCATCTTGGGAATTTTATAATTTTATGATCTTATAATATAATTTGAATTTTTTAAAACTATTTCTCAATTTCGTCTGTGGTGACGTCTCGAACTTCTGACCAATCAAATTTGTTCCAAAGTTGAGGATATGAGAAAAGCATCCCAAAACAGTTCTGATATAGATGATGTCTAGAATGTTGTTAGGATATGTGTGCTACTCGTTATATGCGAGGCTTAAGACGCTAGGAATGAGATAATACATAGCTAGGAGTAAGCTAGGGTTCGAATCCGCACTCTGCAGCGATTAAATTTTTTTTTAAATATTGGCAAGGGAATTTTCGAAATTCAATCAAAAATGCTTAATGAATTATTGTTAATTTCCCGAGAAAAAGTTCTGTGACATTTTTAAGCCTGTAGGTCTGTAATTTTAATTAATTTTTCTCATATCCTCAAATTTGGAATGAATTCGGTTATATTGAAAAAACGAATTTTTCCCGTGTGCATGCTGATCACACATATTTTATTGCAAGCAACTAATGCTCTCTTTATGCATTTCATTTCAAGGAATGAGTTTATGTATATCCTTTTGATCACCCGATTGTCATTGACACAAATATTCGTTCAATTGATATTTTTTAATCATCTTTATAGAAAGCATTTACTTTTAAATTTAAATTTGATTTAAAGCTCAGTCATTTAATCACAATATCTTAAATATTTAATATGTTTGGTATTTTTTTCTAATTGACTTTATTTATAATCATGAAAATTATGTTTTCAATTAAATATTTGTTTTCTATATAATCGATAAAAAAGTGAATGGAACATCATTGCTGAAAGGACATACTGTTGACTGAATTAAATTTCCGCAGTTTAATGAAATACATTGCGCTTGTGTGAGCATGTGATCAAATCCGCGTGTCAGAAACTCACAGTATCCGATAGTATACAATTTCTATACAATCATAGTAATCACGTGCAGTCTCCGCGAAGCTAATTGGATATATGAAGGGAAAACGTACTTTGGAACTTTTGTAACTGAAGATTCACATAATTTCAATGAATTAAAGGTCGAATTGCATCTAATTATAAAGTTTCAAATAACACGGTAAACTCATTTTGATAAAGGATTCACTCAAAAATGTTTGTTTCGAGTTAAATAAATCGTTTCTTTTACATCCTCTTGTATTCTCATTATATATGAGAAAGTTTTAGATTTGTGGAAAATTTAACAGCCACTTTTTTTAAGGGCATGTGATAGTTGAGAAAAGTAGCAAGTTTATATGAATAATTTGGTCCAGTTTCTACATGTTTGTGCCCAAAATACATAAAACGTTGTTTCCATAATTTGAGAAATGTAAAAAAGATAAAAACAGACGTAGATAGACTACTTTTGGTTTTAGCAATAAAAGAGAATCTCATATATTTTGCTAAAATTGAACTTTTTTTGAATTTTAAAACCAAAAGTAGTCTATCTACGTTCGTTTTTATTTTCTCGAACATTTCCCAAATATTGAAAACATAATTTTATGCACTTTGGACACAAACATGTAGAAACATAAAATATTCGACAGAAATTTAGGAAATTGGACCATTTACAAAATTATTCTGAAATTTTATTTTGTCATAGAGTAACTTTTTTCCATATTTTGAGATAATAGAAACAATTGAAATTCAGAAAAGGAAATGATTCAGTCATGAATTTTGATGGGGGCCCTTTTTAGTGCCAAAGACCTTTTAAAGATTATATTCATACATTGTTAGGAATTTTTTTATTAAATTTAATATAAGACTATATCGTCATTTGCTTGTATAGCATATGCAATTATCAAATTCAATATTCGTGAAAATGTTGATAAAGAAGAATATTTTCTGGATTATTTAATATCTCATCAATTATTAGATCTGGTAGATTATAATTTAAATCAATTTAATCATCAATATTAGTACACTTTTTTTTAATTATGTCAGAAAATGCGACTTAACGTATAGGGGTAAACTTGGGCTAATAATTTCTCTAAATATGAAAATTCATAAAGTGGCCTGAGTTTTTAATTATTTGAATATCATAATTAATTAAAAAATTAATTTGTATCCTTATGAAAGAAAATAACCTACTTTATTATTTATAACCTAAATTCACTGCAGAAATTAGTTTAAAATTACTTAAAATCAAATATATTTTTTCTTCGATTCAAAGAAATTTTTTTTAGTGTTTAGTATTATTCCAAACATGAAATAATCGTATTTGCTTATCAAATTTCATGTAAATATAAAATGTATATGTTTTTCTCTGAAAAGGAAATAAAAAATAATATTCATTCAAATTATAAAGCTTGCATAGAGCTTTTTTCGCAAAATTGTATAGCATTTTTAATGCAAGCTAATTTATTATTTAGTTTACCTCAAAAAGAGTTTTTTCTCTATTTTTGTTTTAATGATCCCGGTGCTTGAGGCAACACAGATATTTTTCTCTCTGCAACCTATTTTAGTTGTTCTGATGCTCGCTGAAACAGTCTCGCATGCATTGAAAAAAAATGTAGTTACTACACTCAAAGCTGATTTCCTAGGGAACGTTCTTTTCCATCACAGATAATTCTAAACTTTACAATCTTGTGTAATACACGCTGGCGGCTGAATTCTCTACAAAGAATTTTACATCAGCATGAATACTGAGTCTGTGTTAGTTTTGCATGCGAGGACGAAAATCTCATTCTAGTAGGTGGAAATAATGATAAAATCTTGAAAAGTTTACTCCGGAGCAGAAAAATTTCACCTGGAGATGAAACCACTCACTGTAAATAGAATCTCAACCCTAGACATTTTTAACGGAAAACAGACAGGCTTTTAAGATTAAATAGGGGTCTGGGGAATGAAAAGAAAATTAAAAAAGAAAATGAAAAGCATATGGTCGAGAGATAATCGTCATTTTCTGGTTTTCATGAAATTCTGTTGACTTTTGCAGGAAAGTTATTTTATAATTTTTGGTCTCTTGATTGGAATAAAATATTATGTTTTTGAATAAAGATATAACATTTTTAGAGAATTTAAAAAAACTAAATAAACTCATGATTAAAGCAAACTTTGGAAGAAGAATTTAAAGGTACTTTAGAAAAAACATATTATTATTTATTATTACTTATTTAACGATGGTTATTTTTAATTTTGTGGTTTCCTTTAAAGTAGTTCACGAAAATTAGACCTCAGGCAAAGATAGATAATTTTGTTTTCAAGAATAGCAATATTATTATTGAAGGGCTAATTTGAAAGAGAAAAGATTATTTTTCATGAAAAAAATTTAAAACACAAAAAAATTATTTTTTTAATAAATTTTATTCATGCCCCAACTTTTTTCTTATCGCTTTCTACCAAATTTTAAAAAATTATGCGATTCTGATAAATCACGGTTAATTTTTTTAAGAAAAAGATTCTCTACAACTTGACGATTTCCAATTTTTGAAAATGAATTCTTTAATGGCTGAAATTATAAAAAACAATTTTCCAAAACAAAATTTTTATAAATAAATTGCTGTATTTGATAATAATTAATTCAATTTCAAAAATCGGAAACGGTCATGTTGTAGAGAATCTTTTTCCTTAAAAAACGAATCGTGATTTATTAGAATCGCATCATTTTTAAAAATTTGGCTTGAAGCGATAAGAAAATAAGTTTGGGCAAAAATAAATTTTATTAATGATAGTATATTATCCCCGAAACGAAGCCCAGGTGCGATCAGTCCTGCGATCATTTTAGCCCATTAACGCCCAAAATCACAGATTTTTTAACTCATTTTTGGCCCTTGTTGACAAAGCGAAAAAGGGAATATGTCATGACCAAAACTCGTATACATAATGTTTTTGGATCTCCTCTTTCGATTAATGAAGTCAAAATTACATTATCGTGCACTGGGAAACCAATATGGCGGATTTTATTTAAAAAAGTACCGAAAATTTGAATTTTTTTTTTTTCTTTTTTTTTCAAATGGATAAAGCATATTGATTTATTTAAAACTATGGACAAAGGTGGATAAAATAGTTGCAGTTTATGAAAAATATTTTTTGGTCCAGCTCCTTATATTTTATTTTTTCCAAAATGGCGGAAAACTACGGAAATTTTGAAAAATACGCGTTTTTTCATGACATATCTAAAATAATTGGATAATACACGGAATTTTATTGATCAAACCGTCAAAATTTGATTGATTAATTATGTACAGACCTCTTCTAGTATATGTAATGACCTGATTAATGGCGGATTCAATATGGCGCTTGGAAAACTTGGAAAATACCGAGTTTTTCCAAGATTATGGTTGATGAAAATTTCTGAACCTTTATTAAATTCAATTTTCCTATGTTTCTTGGCACATTATATGAAAATCCGGTGACAGTGTTAAAAAATTCAAAATGGCGAATCCAATATGGCAGTCCGAATATTGAAGATTTAATAGAATGCTAATGAAAAAAATATTTTCGTATTTTATGTAAAATATGTGATCAAAAATGTCTTTCGACATTTTTTGATTGAGATCGCTAATTCAGCGGAAAAAATTCGTAAAGTTCTGAATTTATATTTCTCGATCTGCATATTCTCCAACGCTTGATGTATGTGGCTAAATGAAGTTGGATGATGGATTTAATAAATGAATAGATTGAATCAATATGATCTATTTTAGGGTGAATGAGTGGATCGAATCAATATGATCTATTTTCGAAAATAAGAAAAATTCTTATTTTGATTTTAATAAATATCAATTTATTTGGTTACAAAATTATATACTTTTTTTTTGTCACATCAGTCATACCAGTAGTGGAATTTTGAAGCGTGAAACTTCTGTATGAGATTAAATTCGTTAAGTAGATCAAATAATCACTTTTGACCATTACGTTATGAAAACTAAGCCAAGTAGAAGTCGAATAATTTCATTTAGCCACATACATGAAGCTTTGGAGAATATGCAGATCGAGAAATATAAATTCAGAAATTTACGAATTTTTTCCGCTGAATTAGCGATCTCAATCAAAAAATGTCGAAAGACATTTTTGATCACAAATTTTACATAAAATACGAAAATAATTTTTTCATTAGCTTATTATTAAATCTTCAATATTCGGACCGCCATATTGGATTCGCCATTTTGAATTTTTTAAGACTGTCACCGGATTTTCATATAATGTGCCAAGAAACATAGGAAAATTGAATTTAATAAAGGTTCAGAAATTTTCATCAACGATAATCTTGGAAAAACTCGGTATTTCCCAAGTTCTCCAAAGCGACATATTGAATCCGCCATTAATCAGGTCATTACATATACTAGAAGAGGTCTGTACATAATTAATCAATCAAACTTTGACGGTTTGATCAATAAAATTCCGTGTATTATCCAATTATCTTAGAAATGTCATGAAAAAACGCGTATTTTTCCAAATTTCCATAGTTTTCCGCCATTTTGGAAAAGGTAAAACATAAGGAGCTGGACCAAAAAATATTTTTCATAAACAACGACTATTGTTTCCACCTTTGTTCATAGTTTTAAATAGATCAATATGCTTCATCCATTTGAAAAAAAATTTCAAATTTCCGGCACTTTTTGAATAAAATCCGCCATATTGGTTTCCCAGTGCACGATAATGTAATTTTGACTTTATAAATCGAAAGAGGGGATCCAAAAATATTATGTATACTAGGTTTGGTCATGATATATTCCCTTTTTCGCTTTGTCAACAAGGGCCAAAAATGAGTTGAAAAGTCTGTGATTTTGGGCGTTAATGGGTTAAGCAAGTCTTGTAATTACCCGAATTGTGTGCATTAGCACATATTCTATTTTATGTGACTTCGTTGCGTATACGAGTTTTTCTGCGTACATTCGAATCTAATCTAATCTAGTATTCATCATGATTCTCGTCCATTGGACTTGATATTTCGCGACTAGTTCCGGCCATTTTGATTTTTTCGATCTTGTGTAGCAGTAGCGTATTGTAATAAAGCATAACAGTTCAAATGTACAAGGCTTTGTCAGTACGGTACCAACGCTGTACGAAGAAGAATAAGAAGAAGAATATGCTCCGCTGTATGGCTATAGGCACATGCGCAGTTCAATTTTTACATTACATTCCTCTGTAACGGAATACACAACATTCCGTTACTCTCAGCTGTAGCGAAAAAACGAGTTTACGCGCCGGAGGCACATAATAGTATATTACGTGCCTAGGCGCACAATGAGGGTTATTGCGTGACGAGCGACAATGCTCGCAGGAGATCGAAGCCAAGTCGTAGTCGAGGCCTAGGTGAGGCGCGATCAGTCCTGCGAGCATTGTCGCGAGTCTCGTAATTTCCCGAATTGTGTGCATTGGCACGTATTCTATTTTATGTGACTTCGGTGCGGATACGAGTTTTTATGCGTACACTCGAATCTAATCTAGTATTGTAGTTGTTTGTGGCGCTAGTCATTACACTTGATATTTCGCGACTAGTCCCAGCCATTTTGATTTTATCGATCTCGTGTAGTAGTAGCTTGTTGTAATAGAGCATGCGCAGTTTAATTTTTACATTATATTCCTCTGTAACGGAATACACAACATTCCGTTACTCTCAGCTGTAACGGAAAAACGAGTTTCCGCGCCGAAGGCACATAAAAGTATGTTCCACACGTGATATGAACGATATCTTTTGTTCGCTGTATACCAACACGGCTAACTTTCGGTGTAAGGCGGACAAAAATTTTTTTTTCATCGTTTCAACAAAAAGAGCAACTCAAAAACTATCAAAAGGCGTCAAAACCTGGAAACCCATTTTTTTCGAGCAAACCTCCTTTCTTCAGTGCACGTCACATATCAAAACAATCAGGGCTGTAGGAACTATTTCAGTCATGGGAGAAAGTTAAAGCGAACACGACGAAGTAGCGATGCCAAGTCAAGTTCCTTAAGACACTTGACGACTTCAGATTGTTTACGTCAGCGCTCTTTCGAGCTCTCGCACCGCACCATCGTCAAACTAATTCTAGTGAGCTCCTAACCCGAGTTGTTTTATTCTGAACATCTAGTGTAATGGCAAAAGTGTACAGAAAACGCAAAAATCTAAGTAATTATTGTTGAAATAAACAACCTGAGAAAAAGAAGAATTTCTAATATACCTATGACAAATTAATTCCAGAAATAATCTATTTTCTACAAGCAGGTTCAGTAAGATTTGCAATTTTCATCGATCTCGTTAATGACGGTTCCGAAATTATGCACTTCTTCCAATCGATGAGTTCAGTCTACACTTGAGATTCCCTTCAACGAGCGTTACCTTTTACGAGTGCGTCACCGATCCCTACAACGAGCATCTAATCGATCCTTCTTGCCCCACTACCGTGGGATAAAGCGCGCTTGAATTTGAAACAGTGAATAATATTATTTTAGGTTAGCACACTGAATTTAGTATTTTTTATTTATGATAACGCGCAATCACGTAATAAATTGTTATATACTTGTAAACAACAATGGCGGGACTCATACGAAGCCAGTTCCCCTTGCCGCACTCCGCCCGCTTGCGACAACTAGCGCCGCGTACAACTGTGCACATAAACTAAGCTACGCGGACACCTCATCCATTAGAGGTTGACCGGCCCTGATTAGATTGATCGAACTATATTTGGAATACACACCGTCAAAGAAGGCGATTCTATGTTAAATACTCGCAAATTACTCTTTCATACACTTTTTCACTACCTACAATTATTCACATGGCATCACTGACTGCGCGCATCATATAACGCGCATTACAAAAAGTTGGGTATGGAGGGGTTCCCTCTCGCGCTCGTTGCAGAGAACACTCCGATGCTCGAGCTTCTCGTTGGAGGGAATCTCGAGTGTAGTCTTTATTTTATTTGATGAAAGTGATATAATTCTAAGAAAATAACGAAAAAATTTATTTCTGGGGATTTTTTAAATCATCTACGTCATTCTGGCTGGGTGAAATTTATTCAAATTACTTCGTCACTGTACAGTTATAAATCTAGGTAACTCGAAAACATTTCTACTTTATTAAGTCACCGAAAATAATTTTGATGTGAAATAAAGAGCAATATTTTACTATTAGATATTTTCTTGTAATTCAAAGTCAATAAGAATGATTTTAATATCGACATTATTCATAAATTATTAGTGTAATATATTTAAAAAACATTCTTCTTAACATATATCAGACATTGCGTGGTCAAACAGTCGAGAAAATTGTCGTAACTCAAAGAAAATAGAGAAAAAGTCGACTTCTTTTGATTTTTTGTAATTTCAAGGCACTTAAGGGGGCATACTCAGGCAGAAATTTTGAAAAATGCGATTTTACAATGATTTTTTATATTAAAGTGGAACATCTTATAAATGTTGTCTCAAAATTTCAAGACGATTAGAGCAAAATTAAAAGAGCCAGAGAGTTTTGAAAAAACAAATTTATTAAGGTTTGATTCTTATTGAAAATTTCAAACGCGTTTATCTCAAAACCACATTTTCTAAGTCGGTAGACACGATTACTCAAAAACTAATCCACCGATCTGTTTGAAATTTTCCAGACTTATTTACTTATACGTAAACAAAGGACTCAAAGAAAAAATTACAAATCGTTTTAAAAAATAAAATGGTCGATTTTTTGGAACAAAAATCGTGATTTACACTTAAAAGGTTCTCCAAAAATTCAATTATTTTCAAAATCCTTCGTTCAAGATCAAGATAAAATCATCTACCAACAAAATCCTAGTTTTTTCCTTCCTGACTGAGTATGCCCCCTTAAGGTAGTTTTCATTCACAAAAATTAGACCTCAGGCAAAAAATAGATAATTTTGCTTTCAAGAATAGCAATATTATTATTGAAGGGCTATTTTGAAAGAGAAAAGATTATTTTACATGAAAAAAATTTAAAACACAGAAAATTAATTTTATTAATAAATTTTATTTATGCCCCAATTTTCTTCTTATCGCTTCTTACCAAATTTTAAAAAATTATGCGATTCTGATCAATCATGAATCATTTTTTCAGAGAAAAGATTTTCCACAACTTCGCCGTTTCTGATTTTCAAAAATAATTTCTTTAATGGCTAAAACCATAAAAAAAAATTTTCCAAAACGAAATTTTTATAAACAAATTGCTGCATTTGATAATAATTTATTCATTTTCGAAAATTGGAAATGTTTAAGTTGTAGGGAATCTTTTTCTTGAAAAAGTGATTCGTAATTTATTAAAATCGCATAATTTTTTAAAATTTGGTTAGAAGCGATAAGAAAAAAAGTTGGGGCAAAAATAAAATTTATTAATAAAATTATTTTTCTATATTTCAAATTTTTTTCATGGAAATTAATATTTTCTCTGTCAAAATAGCTCTTCAATAATAATATTGTTATTCTTGAAAACAAAATTATCTATTTTTGCCTGAGGTTTAAGTTTCACGGATCAACTACCTTAAGGAAGGTAAAAAATATTTTAATACAATTTTCGCTATACAGGTATGAATTGACTTGCTTTGAAATATTTTTATTGATAATTTAAATCGAAAAGAAATTTTTTTTGGTTTTCAAATTTGAAGAAGTGTGTAGTTTTTCATGATTTTTTACTATATCTACGATGCGGAGATAGAAGGAATTTTTTTTTAATGAAACTTTAGGGAAGATTTTTTGACTCCCAAAAGAAAGTTTTCATTGCTATTAAAACTTTGCGCAAACAACTTTTTTTTCTATACGCTCTAATACACTCTAAAAACAAGTGTGTTACTTTTACACGTGAATCACGATAGTAACTTTTTAGGCATTTGAAGTGTGTATTTTTAACACACATTTTGGGTACAAAACGTTAAAGTGTTTGAAAATTAAACGTTACGTTTGTAATGTGTATTAAAAATAGACACTTCAAATGTCTAAAAAGTTACTATCGTATTTCACGTGTAGAAGTAACACATTTGTTTTTAGAGTGTACACACCCTGAAGATTGGATAAAGACAAGAATCAAGATACTATCAAGAAAATTTACATATTTAGTTCTTCCCTTCTGGTTAATACAATTTTAACACAATAAATGATATATTAAGTGAATTATGTATGAGATTTGATGTTTACTATAGAGGATGTTCACAAAAGCGTTCCCCACAGATCTTATAACACGATTTAACATAAATTGCGCCCTACCTTGTTTCATATCCAAAGCATCACTTTAATACCAAAAATCTAAACGAAACAACAATATCAAAATTAATTATCAATCGAAATTACCTTCAAAGATTCCTCTATCTCCATCCATAAGTTTCAGGGCACCTTCCTGCTTTTTCAGCTTCTTGAAATCCTTATTTAACTTGTTTGTAAGAAATCCCTTTTTTACCTGCTTTCCATGCAATGTATTATTGCTGCCTTCTACTATAATCACAACTAAGATCACAATCAATACCAAAACTAGACTAAATCTGCACATTTTGTCTCTGATCATTTACATATATTTGCTTCAGTGAACGATTTTTGACTCTTACTTAATTATTGTTCATAGCACATTAGTTACGAAGAGAAAGTGGAAATAAATCACAGCATCTTCAAAGTTACAAAAGAAAGGGTAATTTTTCTTGATTTACTTAAACAGGGGGAATTATTTCGACATTGTTTCGAAGATTGAAAATGATCCTCTGGTTTGTATCCTCATGATACACTTGATGTCTGCAGTTGATCAAAATATATGCGCAATGTTGATAGAGTGAAATCCTTTCGAGAGGGAAAATATACTGATCGATGTGAATAGTGTAAAATTAGTGCACGTGTTTTTCGCAGAACGTTCTCCTCGATACTGAATCTATGCTCTGCTTGTCATGCGATGTAATATGTCTTATGCTTTGGCATTTAGTGAGTAAGTACTACGCTCCCTGAATTATGGATACGTAAGTGCGTAACGATTACAAGTGACTTCACACTTGACCGCATGGCATCAATGACACATTGCCGGAGAGTTCGTCTATTTTTCCCCTTATCGATCTCAACATCATGCTTATTCCTCGTAGTTTCTTCTGCCTGACATCGTGCGACCTTCTTCAGAATACAGCCGATTGTCATAGAAAGAGATCCATGCTATTTGCACTCGATCTTGAAACGCAAGATGACGCACGAATGCATGTGTCTTTGTGTAAGTGATGTCTGTTATAGATGTTAAATCGTTAGGTTTCTTTTAAGACTGAACTTGATAAGATCAGCAATAAAACAGTTGATGATGCACTCATTCTGAGCTTTCCCATTGCTCTTTTGTGATCGAAGTGCCATAGCAAAGTTACCATGGCACAATTAATTGGCCATATCGACTGGCCATGTGCTTTATCCTCAAAGTCATAAGAAAATGTAGAAAAAAAAGTATTCAAGGAGTATTTTTAGATAGAATGGGCTGCAGATAATAGTTATGTGTTATGTAACAATTATTGAACACTCTAGCCTACTTTCTGTTTTAATAAACTTTTAGAAATATTCGGAAATTTAAAAAATTTGAATGTCACAAAGGTAACGTAAAATTGGACGATATTTATGATGTTTGTAAAGGTATCTTAAAATTGTGAAAAATGTATTGAATTTGTTTTAAAAAAATGTAATATTATAAAAATCAATTTAATTTTCATAAAGTGTATCATAAAACTACCGAAATGTAGCAGAATTTTAATAAAATTTATCATAAAATTACGAAATTGTAAACAAATTTTTCAGTTACATGTAACTGAAATTCTATTTCAATTTCACGAAACTGTGACTGAATAAAACTCCAATCACGTGTTTCGGGAAATTGCGGTAGAAATTTCTAACAGTGAACCAAACTGTTACAGAATTTCTATAAAATTCATCATAAAATCACCTAACTGCAACAGAATTTTCAGTTACATGTAATTGCATAAAACTTCAGTTACTCAAAACGTAAAATTATTCCTGTTAAAATTTTCAGAATTTCCAGATACAAGTATCAGAATATTCAACACTTTCTAACTGAAAATTAAGAAATCGATTCATAAGTTTACTAAAAAGCAACTGATTTATCTCAAATTTAATCTTAATTTTTTACGAAACTGTAACTGAATAAAACTCCAGCCACGTGTTTCAGGAAATTACAATAGAAATTTCTAACAGTGTATGTAACAATTGTATAAGATCATTACTGTATCAAATAAAAGTTATGAAACTTTTATGTAATAAATATTTAAATGACTATTGGATTTTTGTAAGTTATATGTGATTTTTTAAAAGGCGTCACGTTATTCTTTAATTTCCCAACCAAAAACAGACGTGCGACAAAAAATATCCAATGACTATTTTTGTAAAATTCTATTTATATAGTTTTATCGATTACTTAGATAACACTTATAAATTGAATTTAGAACATTAGTGTATCAAATGTTACATTACATAAACCATCTCGTATTTGAAAGTATTCATAAATAATTCATAAATTCTATTCCTTGTAAAATAAGAATTGTTATTGCACACTGTTACATTTTTGTTATGGTACAGTTATAGAACATACTTTCTGAAAATGAAGGACTGACTGATTAGATAATAATAATCATTAAAATTATATTTTTTTCTTGAAACTTTCAACGCAAAAATTAGTCTACTGTCATTTTGAAGAAAAGTAGATATCTAGTTTCTTATGGAAAATAAGTTTCTTGAATCGTCGAAATTATTGTAAAAATTGCATCTATCAATAATTTTTTTAACAATGGTAATTAACTTTTACCATATTTAAACTTTAATTGCCCTGTGTACAGTGACTTTTGTCAAATTCCGATGAATAAAATCGTATTCGCAAACATTTGTTTAGTATCAATTATAAGTTAAAGGAAAAGACGATGTAAGGATAGAGAAATCTTAGTGACAAGAAGCATATCTGTAAAATACGATGTACTTAGTTCTTGTATTAAAGATATCAAAATAGGATGATGTTAATATCTTATATATTACAGATGAATAACTAGATTTTACAACCGAATATGAAAGATGCTTGTCATAAAGTTGCATATTTAGATATTAATTTTGAATATCCATGTACCTACTCTCTAAATTTGAATCAGTCAAAATCTACTGGTTATCAGTGAAATTTGACTGATTCAAATAGCTAAAAAGAGGTTACTGTAAATCAGTCAAATTCCACTGATTATTTCAGTGAAAATTTGACTGATTCAGATTTAGAGAGTAGTTTTATCAAAACAAATAGAACTATAAGTATATAAAATCCGAAATTTTATGATGCGTATTGTAATTAAATATTTTATTCTCGAATAACATAATGATTCATAAATAATAAATACAATTTACTAATTGAATTATTGTAAGTCAATTGGTCATTAAACATGACCTAAAACATGTCAAGAAATAAATATTTTCGTTATATTTATTGGGTTCACAAGTGATACAAATTATAACAAAATTTCATTTTAGAAGTTGAATTTTTTGTGAGGGAACTTGAAATAAGTAACTTTGATTAGCAATTCATTAATAAGCAACTTTTTGTTTAAAAATTAAAAATAATTTAGGCAATGACGGCTCAGGATGTTTTTAGATTATTCTTTTCACTGCGTAAACAAATATTATTAATGCTTGAACATTAATTCACATACTTTTAAAAGACAATCTAAAGTGTCTCTAATTGGAATTTTAAACTTTATTATGGAATTTTCAGTTTTCAAAATATATTAAGGCCATGGATCAATCGGACCACGTGATTAAATTATACATTACTCGTTCATGTAAGATAACTTTTTTAATTTACAAAACATTTTTCTGGATATTTGTGAAACCTAGTAAAAGACAATAAAATACGTCTATTAACTTCTTTTTAGTAAAATATTTATAAAAAATTGGAAGACTTATCGACTATTACAATCAACTGTGAAAATTTTTACATGGTTTGGTTGATCTATGGCCTTAAATGCTACTTCAACCCATTCGGGATGAATGGTTTCAATATAGACCATGAGTTTGCTTTCTTTTATTTCAAAACCTGTAGCTCCGATATTCATAAGCTTGGTAAACAGATGTTTTTGAAATCGTAGAATTCTGATATTTATAATAAAATAAAAATATATATGTTCCGTACCCTCGTTTTTGCTTCCCATATAAAAATACGTTTTTTTATGCTCTACACATGTTCCCTTTATTCCAAACTTCTTAAACGCGTATACAATTTTATATTAGTTTTTTTATCTATTTTTTCACAATAGTTGACTTCAAAATTGATTGAACCATGTACCCAGGAACGACTGTGAAAGTTCCAAAAAACATTTATACGTTTAATTTACTTTTTAATTTAAAAGAAGCACTTTCCACATGATTAAAAGAAGTTATAAAACTTGAACATGCAAGGATTATTAACTACTCCTTTAAAAGAAACCTGATTTACATAACTAAAATTATGTTGTTTTAACTGGATTTAGATGCTAAACCCTCACTATAAGATTCTAATTTTGTTTAGGACTTTTCAGGTAATATTTTATTTATACTACGTAAAATTCTAAACATTATATTACTTTTTGTTTTTTGTGAAAACGAATTTCAAAAATGATTTGTTAAAATTTAAGTTAACTGAACAAAAATTTGAGTTCGGAAATCTGGCCAATTAGCAACTTGCGTGTTTCCTTAAAGTGAGATTCATCTGCAGGATCAATTGGGAATTTCTTAAAAGTGTTGGGAAATTCAAATAGACTTTATCGATAAAAGCATAATTAACTTATTTTTCGATTAAATAATGTGAAGATGATGTCAAATGCGACAATTATAATAATTGCAACTAGAGATGCTCCTCAAGCATTTAAATTTTTAAAAACTCCAATGATCTCTTGCTATTTTCGAATAAATTTGAATATTTTATCTAAAAAATTGAAATTCACAATTTATATATTGAATGAGAATGTATTAAAATTTGCTATAGGCAGATTTTACAATTTTCTGTGTAAGTTTGATTTTTTCAATTTTTGTAATTGCTGTAACTTTTTTAATTTTTCCCGCACACTGAGAAAACTGTTTCTTTAAATCAAAGAAACATTTCTTTGATATACGCTCCAAGAAAAAATTCATTTAGATTAAAGGAAGTTTTGTTAATTAAAGAACATTTTTTTGAATTTTTTTGCAATTTGATACTGAAACTCAAGTCAATTTTATAATATTGTAAATTTTTGATTTTAAATGAACAAGCAAATTCAATTTACTTAAGGTTCTGTTGGCCTTAAGGGCATGTGATATTTCCAAAATTAGCAAATTTGATTGATTTTAGGTCTCTGCATGTTTAATGTTTATGTCCAAAGTCCATAAAATTTTGTTTTCAAAATTTGAAAAATTGTAGAGAAGTTAAAACCGGACGTAGATAGACTACATTTGGTATCAAAAATGAAAAAAAATTAATTTTCACAAAATATTTTGGAAATTTGTTTTCCATTATCAAAACCAAGAGTAGTCTATCTACTCTCTAAATCTGAATCAGTCAAATTTTCACTGATTGAATCAGTGATTTGCCTTTTCACAGATTCATCAGTGAAAACAATATTTTTCACTGTCAAATCAGTCAATTTTCACTGAAATAATCAGTGAAATTTGACTGATTTACAGTAAGCTCTTTTTAGCTATTTGAATCAGTCAAATTTCACTGATAATCAGTCGATTTTGACTGATTCAAATTTAGAGAGTACGTCCGTTTTTATCTTCTCTACCATTTCTCAAATTTTGAAAACAAAATTTTACGTATTTTGTACACAAACATGTAGAAACTGGGTCAAATTGTTCACATGAACTTGCTACTTTTTTCAAGTATCACATGCACTAAGGCCGTGTGGTGGAGTCTGACGTCACCAATTACATACGATCACTTTATTAATGAAATAATAATTTAAGCCAATTTTTCAGAGAATGCAGCAATGCGTTGCACTTTTCCGCATTGCTGCCCTGGCCGAAGTATCGGATAAGAATACATTCTGAGCCAATCAGAACTATTCCGATTCATTTCGATTTCAGTATCCGAGCCAATGCAAACCATTCCGAACCAATCTGAAAAACGTTTTGTATCGCGTTTGATGAAAAACGGTAAAAAATTTATCTGACCTTATCAGAATGAATCCGAACCTATCTAAAACCAAGTTTTTAATCAGAATTAATTCGAATCATTCCGGCCTCGGATTCATTGGGATTGATTCTGATTGAAAATTTGGTTTGGATCAATCTGATTTCGGTTGATTCGGATTGATTCGAATTCATTAGGATTATTGCCTCGGATTAAATCGGATTACTTCGGATTAGCTCGGATCGATTTTTTACCGTTTTTCATCAAACGAGATACAAAACGTTTTTCGGATTGGTTCGGAATGATTTACATTGGCACATTGTCCTCTCTGGAAAATTTGTTAAAAGTATTATTTGATTAATAAAGTGGTCATATGTAATTGATGATGTCAAACTCTACCACAAGACCTTAATAAAAGATTTGAGCTCATCTAATTTGGTTTTGATCTCAAATGAAAAAGGTAATTCAGGCCAAAAGGAGCGATGAATTGACTGAAAATTCGGATTTACTTGAGAACGTGAGCTTAAACAAAGTTTGAAGTCCAAACAAAAAGTCATGAAAATATTCTTAGTTTTTCATGTTCTCCTGAAAAAAGATCACATGGAAAAAAATCGTAGACTTTATTCAAGCAAAGTATTTTGCATTTTAACGCTTTTCTCATATCTTACATATTTTGATTAAAAATGGAAGTTTTTATTTTCAATAGTGTTTTTTAAAATTAATACATAAAATATACATCATGTTAAGAAATATCAAAATGAGAATTTGTAGGCCTCATTTAGGCAAATTATTTTCCATCCCAACGTTTTTTGTGTATCTCACATATTTGTTTAAAAAATGTAATTTTAATGATATTTTTTGAAGTTGAAACGAAAAATACACATTAATTTTTTCGAAATAGTAATACTGTAAAAGAAAGTCATGATTTAAGCCCAAAAGTCGGCTAATTTTTAGGTGTGACCAAGACGACCATTAGAAAAGGAAAGACTTATGCGCGTATAAATTGAGTGGCTAGATTAACATTTCTCTTTACGAGTTGATAAATAAAATTTTGGAATTGCTTCGAAGTTAATATTCTTTTTGTATAAAGCAAATTTTTCATACTGTGAATTGCATAAAAGTTGAGCTACGTATTTCGAAAAATTCTGACAGAAATTTCTAGCAGTATCTATGTACAGTATATTCATAACACTGGTCAACAGCCATTTTGCTGCAGGGTATACAACAACTTTTTTACAGTAAATTCGTCGCGCTGAATCCAAAAGTGACCATCATTTTGCACAATCAGCTCTGGTTTCCGCGATATTGCAAAAAAAACGTTTTTTCGAAATGCAAACATTCAGATTTGCATAATTTATTTTTTATCAAATACCTTAACCAAGGACCATTTATAATGAAGCTATCGGTCCTAATTAAACTAAAAAACCAGAAATTATACACATTCATAAAGTTATTTCCTTCAAAAATCATGTTTTAAACGAACAAAACTCGAATTTTTACCAGAAATTCGACAATCATAAAAATTTAAATTGTTGTTACACAAACAATTTTTGTTCAATTTAAATAAAATTTACTGAATTTGTAGTTTTATCTATCTCCTTCATTGTTTTAAAATTTGAACTCAATCAAATAAAAATTGGTGATATGGTAATAAATATTTAAAAAAAACTTAAAAAAGTTCTAGTATACCCTGCAGCAAACAGAAATGATTTTTTTAAGAAATCGATACAGACATCCATTGAAAACTGATTTATCTGCCTGAGTTAGCTATTCGATATTGTTTTGCAAAATGGAGTTATGCAACGCCAAACGGTATCTTGAATGTAACAACTATCATGTATCCATGAGACCACAGAGTCTGGAGAAGCTTGTTCAATCGAAGACTTTCTACTCCTATTTCTTTCTTGACATTTTATTTCTCACCCTCCTTCAAGTGAAGCGGTATTTAAAACTTAAGAGACTGTCACGTGACAGCCTGCGGCTCTTTTTCGTGGTTAAAGAACATAAAGTTGCATTTAACTTGAAGAGCCAGCCTTCGCTCGATCAAAGGAACTTTATTCCAGTCGTTCGAGTTTATTACATTCACCTTTATAGCAGAGGAATTACTTTATTTACGCACGTTGCATACCCTTTATGATCACAAAGTAAAAATCCCTTCAAGCACTCGTTACTTTATGCGAAGTTTGTGATTAAAATGTTGAAAGTTTACGACGATAGTTTTAACGGTGAGTGTAAGTTTCATATGTATATGAATGAGTTGATTACCAGTAATAATGAAATTAAGATTTTCAGATTTTAATGAGTAAAATAATAAGAAAATAATGCTCTTGTTGATTTATTGTTTTTATCCTTCTGTAATTTTCATCGGGTTTGGGAATTTATTCCTTGATGTAATATTATATTGGGAGTCGAAAAATCGGATTTTAATTGGGATGTTCCAGGTATTGATTTTATATAAATTCTCTTTCCTAGCTGCCCATATCAGTTCCATTTAAAAACATTTGATAGTGAAAGAAAAATGAGTCAATAGGAGGAAAAGAACTTTTGTTACGCAAATTTAATCTCGTACAATGAATTCTCTTATGCATTTTATATGTTGCGTATATTATTGATACACTTATAAAGGATTTATTGTGTTTAATGTTTGCATAAAGGGAAACCAAATAAATATTCCAATTACTTAAAAAGAGGTATCAGTTAATTAATTAGACCTATTCTGATTATTTCCTCGTTAAGATCTTGACCTTATTTTTAAAAAGCATAATGATTGTTGTGACAAATCTATTTTTCACGCTTTATACGGTATCTTGAAGTTAATAACGGACGTTGCGCATCAATTGTAGTGAAAACAGCCCACTATTCATTCTTGACATACTTACAGTAAGAGACTCTTCTCATTTCCGATTGACGAAATTCACAAAGTGACTAATCATACCTCATCTTTCAGGCCTGACACCACTGTATTTTGAAATCAATAGTTATAGTTACATCAATTCCTTATCGTATCCTTAATTGAGTACCCTGGCGAAAGTTTCGGACTGAAATTCATTCTGAACCATTACGACATTTTCTGAATCATTCCGAATTTTTTTTTTAACCAAACAGTTTCATTCTGATCTAATCCGAAAAACGTTATAAATCCCATTTAATTCAAAGCGGTTGATAACCAATTCGATTTATTCCGATCCAATCCGAAATGCTAATCCAAATAAATCAGAACTGAGTTTTTAATCCGAATCAATCAGGATCAATGCGGACTCGGATCAATCCTAACCCTATTTCCAATACTAATCAATCCGAATCATTTCAACCACAGTTTCATTCTGATTTATTCGGATTAGCATTTCGGATTGATTTTCAACCGTTTTGAATAAAATGGGATTTATAACGTTTTTCGGATTGGATCGGAATGAAACTGTTTGGTTCGAATACAAATTCGGAAAATTTCGCGTTGGTTCGGAATAAAATTCAATTTGAAGCTTTCGCCAGGGTAGTGATTTAAAATTTTTGCACCCTAGTCTTTATTTGTTACTCAAACCTGAGATATTTTTCCTTGCATTGAATGCCCCATTCACCTGGCTAGTCTGATTTTTACTGAATCAATAGATATACAATATAACAACAAAATCAGTGTTGAAGGTTGCAATCAATGTAATCCAATTTACAACTCTGTTCGTTTGAAATCAAAGCTTGCATTTCATAATGGCATTCGGGCTACATTTTATATACGGAAAAGGAGGTTTGGTTGCGTCAACCAAGCTTTTTTTCAGTGTATATTTCCAGTTCATCTTACATAAAATCTAAAGAAATTTTATACTACGTGCAGTCATAAGTAAATAAAGTTGATTTATTGTATTATTTTCAAATAGAAGGGTATTTTTATGAACATTTCTCTTTACTGCAACAACTATAAATAAGTACTTTGTTAGAAAAAACTCTATATGCATTATATGAAGACATTTGCATAAATGTTATATTAAACTTAATACAAAATATTATAAAATTTAATACAAAAGTATATTAAATTTAATATGATAGTTTATTAAATTTAATATAAATGTAATTATGTCAATGTGTGTGAGTTAAGATTTTAATATTTTAGTATATTGATTTCAGCTGATATTTATTTCATGAATTTAATATTCAATTAGAATACATCTGTATTAAAATTAATTTGCCTCTGTATATTAAATTTAATAATATTATTAAGAGTGTAAATCATAGTTTAATTTTTCGTCTGATCAATCGTTTCCTCAGGAATCGTTTACTCTAAACTGACCAACCTCGGACAATATGTTACAGTATTATAATTTATTATTAATTAGTTGAGTTTGAAATTTTTGTCATTGCCTACATTATCGGAGGATCACTAGTCGCGTATCAGATAGGATACGTTGTCGACAGGTGTCCTCGTAGACAATTTCAAACTCTTATATCGCAAATAATGCAATTGAATTCAAATATTAAAGAATTTGAAAATCTTTAATATTATTTATTATAATGTTTTAATGACTTCCTCTTTAGATATGTAAAATATACAATATTCTGTAATGGTTGTTATTTTTCATACGATGTTGATGTTAATAATTAGCTTCAGGGTCCAGAAATAATAACTCTGAAGGTTATACATTTTAAACGTTTTGGCTTTGATCGGAGTCCTCATCAGTGATCTTTATTTCTGAAATATCAAAAACAATAAATTGAATAAATGCACATATGAGCTCTATTTTGGAGTAAACTTTGGCAATGTGAGAAAATGGTTAAAAAACGTGAGAATATTTATATAAAATTGCACAAAAAACATCGATAAAATACCTAAACTTCCTTACGAATAACAATAAAATAACATATATAAAAAACATATATATAAACATATATAGTATAAAATTACAAAATATTATTTATGAAAAATAGCTAAGAATTGCCAATACGAATTCTGGTGTTCAAACATTTTTTCAATAATAAAAAACTTCTGATAAAAACAAATAAAAAATCATTTATTTATTGTTCAAATATTAACTGTATGGAAAAAACATGTGTTCTAACAATGGGATATCTAAAGTTTTCAATCTTATCAAAATTTGGAATTTGAACACTAGATTTATCAAACAAGTCAAAAAGACTGGTGGTATATTTCATTAAAAATTTAAAACAATGTTTTTATATTAACATGTTGTATGGTTTTAAGAGCAGCATATGAATGAATAAATAGAGAAATGAAACACAATGAAATAAAATGAAATAGATGAAATAGATAATGAAAATAAAATAAATGTAATAGATATAAAAAATGCTGGTAAATCTAGTGTTAAATAAAATGAACTAACCTCATGTAATGCAGTATGCACGGAAAAGATGGGTTTCAAAGTCTTCGATTTCACTGCTATCTTTTCGGACCTCATTCCCAAACGAGTCTATCTTTTCAGATACAGGATGAGAATTCAATAAATGATTCGCATGCAAGCCTTATGATTGGGGGTCAAGCGACCAGGGTATATCAGTAGGCACTCCTGGAATCTACCCAGTTGAGTCTAGCAGTCAGTTCTATTGGGTTGGCAACAAAGTCACTTCGCTTTTTTCCGCTAGATGACTTCAGTCGTTCGAAGTTGTTTTTCTCCATTGCAAACTTCAGACCGTACATGGTATTTGACAGCTGACGTTTCATAGATTATTCAGTAAAAAAAAGTTTCAAGTTTTGTTGTTATTTATTGTTTTGCATTGATTTTATATGGAAATTCCAGACGGTAATTTTCGTCACATTTTACTTTATTACTTTCGAAAAGGTAAAAACGCAGTACAAGCTTGGAAAAAGTTGTATGATGTTTATGGTGAAAAACCATTAACAGAACGCCAGTGCCAGAATGGGTTTGCTCGTTTTCGTTCCGGAGATTTTCACCTCAAAGATGCACCACGCGCTGAATGCCCAACTGAAGTTGACGACGACAAATTGAAAGCAATGATAGAAAATAACCGGCGTAGTACAACACGAGAGATCGCAGAGAAGCTTAATAACATATCACATACATGCGTTGAAAGACACAAGAATTTCCATTTGCGATTCACTGCTAAAAAGTAAGGAAACCGATCCATTTTTAAACCGAATCATAACGGACGATGAAAAATAGGTTGTTTACGATAGCGTCATGCGAAAAAGATCATGGAGCAAGCGAGATGATCCTGCACAATCGACATAAAAAAAAGTTATGCTGTTTGGTGTTATTGCAAAGGTATTGTTGATTTTGAACTGCTCCGAAAGAACCAAACTATCAACTCGAATGTCTACTGTCTACCGCTAATAAAGTTGGACAAAGAAATCAAGGAAAAGCGGCGTGAACTGGCAACTCGTACCAGGTGTACAAGTATGAAACCGCTAATTTTTTTGAGAAAATGCACGTTTATTTAATAAAAATGGTTATACATTCAATCTTCAAAGTAATGGCCATTGCTAGCCACACATTTTTCCCATCTCTCTGGCAATTTGTGTATGCCTCGCCAAAAAAATTGTTCGTTTTTTGAGTCAAACCAGTCATCGAGCCATTTCTTCATATTTTCGTACGAATCGAAGCGCTGTTCAGCAAGTGCGTGCCCCATTAATAAAAATAAGTGGTAGTCAGATGGAGCCAAGTCTGGTGAATAAGCCGCATGGGGGAGGGCTTCCCAGCTATACGAATTTACCAATTCCCGAGTCTCTTTTATTCGATATGCTGGTGCATTGTCATCAAGAAAAATCACTTTGTGTTGCCTAGTTTGATATTCTGGACGTTTTTGGCGCAAAGCACGATTCAAATCGGCCAATTGTTGTTGGTAGCGTTGACTAGTAACTGTTTCACCTGGTTTCAGAAGGTCAAACCAGATAACACCCTTCTGATACCAATCTTCGAACTTTTTTAGTGGTTTTCCACGATCTTCGTTTCTCACATCAAAATTACCACTTTTGAATTTTTTAAACCACTCGAAACACTGTGTTTTGCCTAGAGCATGCTGGCCGTAAGCTTCCACAAGCATTCGATGGGCTTCCAAAGCAGATTTCTTCAATTGGTAACAGAAAATCAATGATGTCCGAATATCGTAGTTTGAAGGCACAAAAATCGACATTTTTACTAGCGAAAAAAAATTAGTCGTTGTATGAAACTTGATTGTTTATGAACTGAATATTCTTGACAGAACTCAATGCGAAGAAATGGCGTCAATGATTTGGTTTGACAGAGCGTATAGTTTTACGTAGCGACACATAGATGTCATTACCGGTTTCATACTTGTACACCTGGTAAAGGCGTCATCTTCCATTAAGATAATGCCAGACCACATACGACATGTGTCCAAAAAGTACCCGACCTGCGTTTATATCTTCGCGCCAGAGCGCTCGATTGGCCTCTGCGGGGTATGAGCGCAACCAGTAGTCCTTCACGAACTCCTTGAATGCCGTAGTTACCGGCCGGATGCCTTGGGTCGCGCCCAGCGTGTGTTTATGTCCAACATGCTTTTTCCGTTCGTCGCATTTGTTTACAGTTGAAAATGACAGAAAAGACAAATCAACGAATTTGCATCAAGTTTTGATTCAATCTCGGCAAGAGTTGTACGGAGACGATTGAAATGATACAGAAGTCACTGACAACAACACCGGAAAACATCGAGCGTGTGCGACTTGCCATTGAAGTTGATCGTCGATTGACTGTTCGTGAACTAGAAAATGATCTCGGAATACCAAAAACTACTGTTTGGGAAATTTTGAACAAGATTTTAGGAATGACTCGCGTTTGTGCGAAATTCATTCCGAAATTGCTCACGACTGAGAAGAAAGTCATTTACTCTGATATATACCAATATACCAAAAAATAAGGTGGGCACGGGCGAATAAAGTATCATTCCCCACGGAAAAGACAACTACTACTAATATTTTAGAAATGTATGAACTTTTCAAAAAAAAATAATTATAATCAATTGAGTTGCAAAAGATTCTGTATCAACTAGATCTTTATATTAAAAATGTACACGGAAAAAATAAATTCTATGAAGTTTAGAGAACTAGTTCTAGATTTGATGATACAACGGATAGTTGGATAAAAATTAATGCTGTCTGTTATAGGATAAAATGATATAATGTCCGAAAATTTGGTGTAATATTAGTAATTATATTAATTATTAATGTAGTAATAATTCTATAAAATCTGAAACTGAAAGCAATATATAATTTATTGGAGTGATCTTAACACTTTAGAAAAATGTTCATTAAAATGATGACTCATTTTTAAACGAAAAAAAATATTCTTCATATTATTATCATTTAATGCTTAATTTATTTTAAAGTACACACTAACTCACTATTGCAAACACTTACTACACATATAATTGCTTGTTCAAACGATATTAAAATTATTCCTAATCGCTGCGGGTTCGAACACTCTATACTTATAACTAGCGCATACTAAGCTACCGATTAAGCCTACCGGCTACGCACGCTTAGAGTAATAAAAAGAAAATAGCGGTTATAAGTTGCATGGACAGTTGAGATGCGTGGTCGGCGGCATGGTAATCAACCTTCCAAATTCTACAAATCATGGAAGTTTGAGGTACATTATCTTATGCATCGTCTTCGGGAAGTATAGGACTGACTACTAAACGTTTGGAAGTGTGCGCAAAATGACACTTACAAACTCCACAGTGCATTTCACAATTTATACTGTGACGCATTTTTTGACCAGTTCCATTGCATCTACATATGGTAATAAGCTTTCATTTTATAATTCCAGTTGCAATGATTAATCTTCAAAATATATCAGGTGTACAAATAAGTTTCCGCCGTTTGACAAAAGTTGGTGCCACCAGTAAGTTTTGGTTGAAATTGACAAATGTAAAACGTCTCTGTCGTAAGGTTAGACATCTGTCAACAACATAACTTTGAAATAGTAGTGAATTTTTATCAGTATAATATATCCTTTTGTGTTCGAAAATGTCAAGTTTTGAGCCGAATAAGCGTCATTTGCGGTAATTCTTCATTTACTTCTTCAATTTGAAGAAATCTACAGCTGAGGCGCATCGATTGCTTGTAGAAACATATGGTGAGGCTGCCTTAAGTGAGAGAAGTTGTCGTTAGTGGTTTCAAAAGTTTAAGAACGGTGAATTTAACATCGAAGGGCAAAGAACGTAGCGGAAGGTCGAAAGTGTACGAAGATGCGGAATTGGAAGCATTACTGGATCAAGATTCGTGCCAAATGCAAGAAGAAAAATACGATGGACAATACTTCGAATAAAATATAAGGTTCCGTTCTTTCACAATAAATGCCCAATCTTTGATAAAAAACGGTGGGAACTTATTTGTACACCTGATATTTCTATGTACCTTTAAACTCAATTTAAAAATAGTTAGGTTTACTTTTATTTGAAGAACCGATACATGGATTTTCTTTAATAGAGCACAAAAATTTGAACTACGATTACATTTTGTAACTAATTATAATCATAAGATATCTTCAGCATTGCTTTCTTCAACAAAACCTCAATTGTAATTTCTTCAATTTTCTCCTTTTTTGTTTCCTGGCAACCCACATATTTAAACATATTTGAACTATGCAAATGAAGTTTTGTTATGACTTAAGACTGAAAGTGTGGGATGAAATTGGAGGGTATATTTATTCCTGTTGTATCTGGAGTTGAGATTCGAAGGAAAAAATGGAAGGTTGTGCACAAGATTACTGGAGTGCTGTGGCAAAGAGGGGCCATAAAGTGTAATAGGAGTTATAATAATTTGTTTCTGACAGATTTTGAATTTTCATAGGAAATTTTTGCATGTTTGTATATTAATGGATGTGCATAAAAGATACAAATTTTTTGGCGAGATTACAATTTGTCGTTTAAAAGAGGGAGGTAAAAAACAGATGAGTTTTCAGTAGCAGCTTTTTGGCTTACCGCACGAGGATTGTCAACTGTATGGATCATTTCAAATATCATACGTTTTTTGTAATTATCGGATCTGTCAATTACTTTTACTTCATCGAAATTGAGCTTGTGGTCTTGGTGCCAAGCATGTTTGGATAAAGCAGTCCATTTTTCCGGTAGGTTTTAAACATTTTTTGTATGTTCATGTATTCTAGTCTTTAGGGGCCGTTTGGATGTTTTCTTTGTGAAAGTTTTTGTGCGCTAGGGTGATACCTCTGTCAACTAAATTATTGATAACATTAGTTTTATAATTAATGGATGATGCGAATGATAGTGTATAAGCCGGCCGAACCACACCGGCTTTTGATACCAGTTGGTCTTTATACGAGGTGTGTCCGAAAAGTATCCGACCTGCGTATATATCTTCGCATCAGAGCGCTCGATTGGCCTCTGCGGGGTATGAGGCGTAATCAATAGTCCCTCACGAACTCCCTGAATGCCGTAGTTACCGGCCGGACGCGTTGAATCGCGCGCAGCGTGTGTTTATGTCCAACGTGCTTTTTCCGTTCTTCGCATTTGTTTACAGTTGAAAATGACAGAAAGAACAGATCAACGAAATCGCATCAAGTTTTGCTTCAATCTCGGCAAGAGTTAAACGGAGAGGATTGAAATGGTACAGAAGGCCTTTGTGGACGAAAGTATGGGCATAACACAGATAAAGGAGTGGTACAGGCGGTTAAAAAAGACGTCAAAGTCGGAACCATGTCAAGTCAATGCTCATTATTTTTTTTGATTGTGAGGGTGTTGCGCACTACGAATTTGCTCCAACAGGTCAGACGATCAACAAAGAATATTACGTTGAAGTTCTGAAAAAATTGCGTTATGCCGTGAGAAGAAAACGACCGCGTTTTTGGTCAAGCGGTGACTGGCTTCTTCATCACGATAACGCGCCAGCGCATTCATCGAACTTTGTGCAGCAATTTTTGGCAAAACACAAGATTGTACAACTACGCCAGCCTCCGCGCAGTCCCGTCATAGCTCCCTGCAACATTTGGATGTTCCCAAAATTGAAAATGGCGCTCAAAGGAAAGCGGTTCAACGACATCGAGACGATTTAGAGTAATGCGACGCGCGAGCTGAAGGCCATTCCAAAATTTGCGTTCGAGGACTGCTTTAAGATGTGGAAGCCTCGCTGGGAGCCTGTGGTTCATTCAAATGGGGACTACTTCGATGGATGCCACAAGTAGAAAAAACCTTGAGAAAAAAAACAAAAAAGGAGGATAGAAAAAAGAAGGCAACCTTCCAAAACCCCTTCCTTCTTTTTCTTTCTTTCGTCCTTTTTTGTCTCTACCACCCACCACCATTTGCCAGGTCTAGAAGTATGAAATTGAAATTTTTTTGTAAAAGTTACACGTTAGTTGCATGAAAATGATCAAAAATATTTTATTCAAAGTAATCTCCATTGCTATTTACACATTTTTCCCACCTCTCCGAAAGGTGATGAATGCCACGCCAATAAATCTATTCGTCTTTTAAATCAAACCTGTTATCCAGCCATTCTCATACATTTTCGTATGAAGTGAAGCGTTGTTCAGCGAGAGCGTGGCCCAGTGATGCGAACAGATGGTAATCCGACGGAGCGAAGTCTGGAGAATGAGCGGCATGCGCCAGTATTTCCCAACTGAACGTCTCGATCGTTTCCTTGACCCGTTTCGCTGTGTGTGATGGGGCATAATCGTGAAGAAAATAACTTTGTGTTGCCTTCTTCGATAATCTGGTTGTTTTTCTTGTAATGTTCGATCTAAATCGATCATTTTCTGTTGGTAGCGATTCGTGTTCACAGTTTTACCAGGTTTTAGCAGCTCATAATAGATAACACCCTTCTGATCTCAGTCTTTGAACTTTTTCGGTGGTTTTCCACGATCTTCGTTTCTCACATCAAAATTACAACTTTTGAATTTTTTAAACCAAGCATTCGACAAGCATTCGATGCGATTCTGTAGCAGTTTTCTTCAAGTGATAACAAAAAACCAGTGCTGTCCGCAAATCGTAGTTCGTAGGCACAAAACTCGACATGTTGATGCTTGTAGTAAATACACTGGTATATCGAACTTGGGTTGTTGTTTCGGTGCTCTTCCAGCACCCTCTTCAAAGCTGCAACACTAAAAAAAAGAAAAAAAAGTATTCAATAAATGTTGCGTCTCCTATCACCCTCCATGGGGACGTAGATCCTTCTCCATGGAACGCCAACAGGGAACTGCAAGAAGGCCCTGTGTATCCCTCCCTTTTAATTGTGATTTTGTTTGGGCGTTGAGGGGAATCCAGGTTCGTGGTGATACGAGTTCGAGTTCAGGTTTAAATTTATGGTTATAACTGTTAAAAATATTTTTGATTGTGGTAATTTCATTACTCGGTACCGCTGTTATAATGTCGTCCACATATCTGAAATAAAAAGGGGGGTAAAACGGGAGAGAGGCTATATATTCTGTTTCTAGATCATCCCTAACAATATCAGCGACGATAGGAAAAAGGGGAGAACCCATCGGAAAATCAAATTTTTGTTTATGAAACGCTTTGGAAGTTGAAAGTGGCGTCCGATGAGCAGATTCTGAGGCCATTTTCAAATTGGTATCATGGGATTTTTGTAAGCGGTTGTATTTGAGACCATCTGTCTTTGATGTCTTTAATGGCTATACTAATTTGAAAATTTGTAAAGAGTGATACTACATCTAGAGCAATAATTTTGTGGCCCGGTGGGATTTGAAGATTTCTGATTTTCTCTGCAAAATCAAAACTGTTTTTTATACGTGAAATGGGAGGTTTTATATTATTTGAGATAACGTCATTGTAAAAAGGATGCAAGGTTATATGTGGGGCTACCTCAAAAAGAGACAATAGGTCTGAGGAAGTGGTTGGGTTTATGGATTTTTGGTAATCTGTCAAATCTGGCTGGTAATGGATTACTTGATTTAAGAGAATAGGCAATTTTTTCATTGATGTAATTTTTGCTCTTCCAGAATTTAATGATTTTATCTGCATGTTTCTTCAGTCAAATAGTTGTATGATTTTCCTTGTTCTTAGTATATCTGTTATTACAATCCAGTCTAAAACAAGTATTTTTTATCATCATTGCAGAAAGATGTTATTTAACGCGTTTAATGTCTGGCATTCCTAATAAATTTATTTTAGAAGTTAATGGTTCTTCCAGAAAAGCGATTAAAGAACGAGAAAAAATCTGGCTCAGCCCGGATCCGAACCCGGATCTCCACTTACGTTAGTGGTAATCAGTTAGCGTATTACTAATATAAACTGGGGTCCCCGGTTCAAATCCGGACTGAGGCGGAAATTTGGTGGAAATTTGTCTGCAAGAAACGTTAATTTCTAAACTAAGAGTATTTTTTGAAAATATAGTTAAATAACACATCACTCAATAAGTTCGTAGGATGACATATAGATGGTGCCACTATTTACAAATCAATATGATTTTTAAACAGTAGCAACCTTTAAAAGATACATGTCATAATTTCATGACTTTCTGACTTTTAGTTCACAATTTACAGTGGTTTTAGTGGCGCTACATTTATAATTTTCAAAACAATGGAAAAATCTGAATTTCGTGAATTGATAAAGCATTGCCTTTTAATGGGAAAAAAATACCATTCAAGCAAAGCAATGGCATGACAAGTGTTATTCGGACTCTGCGCCATCGAGACATATGATAGAAAAGTGGTTTGCTGATTTTTAAATTCGGCAGTTGTTCCAGAAAACATAAAAAGAGGCCGCAAAATGGTAACGGCCAATCGTAAATCGTAATTGGCAGTGGATTCATCATTTTACATGAACATTTGAGCATGAAAAAGCTCTGTTCGAAATGGGTACTGCGTTTGCTCACAGCACAAAAAACGTGAAAAACAACGTGTTGACGATTCAGAGCGCTGTTTGAAGCTGTTTCAGCGCAATAAAAAGGATTTTTTCATGCGGTATGTGACAATGAATGAAACATGGATCCATCACTACACTCCAGAGTCAAATCGACAGTCAGCTAACTAGACAGCAAAGGGTGAAAACCGTCCCTCGTAAAAATAAATACCATTTTTAGACCGTGTATACCGCAGGTAAAGTGCTTGATCTCAGAGTGGCCTTAAAGTGGTATATTCTGGCTCCCAGAACACCACATACCAGAAAAAGATCAAACTATTATATGGCATTATTGGTGCCTTTAAAGAAAGAAATTGTGAAAAAACGACCCAAAATGAAGAAGATAAAAGTGCTCCTTCACCAAGACAATGCTCCGTGTCACAAGTCGATAGCAATAATTGCAAAATTACACGAATAGCACTTTGAATTACTTCCTTATCCACCGTACTCTCCGGATCTGGCTCCCAGCGACTACTACCTGTTTGCAGACCTAAAAGGAATGCTTCAGGAAAAGAGATTTCACTCCAACGAAGTAGTTGCCGAAATTGAAGCATATTTTGAGGCCAAAGATAAATCGTTCTACAAAAAAAGTATTGAAATATTATGGAAGCGTTGGAATGAATGTATCACTCTTGAAGGAGACTGTGTTCCCAAGAAATCAACAGATTCACTGAGAAATCAGATTTCAAAATACAAAATTATTTACTTATAAGGGGAATAACAATAGTACCGTAATGTCAAATGATCCGTACAAGATTGTGCTAATAATTGGTTAGTTAAATTTTAGAATTAAAAAAAAGTATTTAAGTTATAGAAGTATGTATTAAGTTATATTATAAGTTAGATTATAATTTTTACATTCTCATCATATGAGAATGTATTTGTTTTATGTAGAAAATCACTTTCGAAATTTTCATCAAATCTTTATGTTTTGAGACCCTCTGAGTCAGAGAAAACGTTTTGTACGAAAGTGTCTGTCTGTCTGTCTGCCTGTCTGTAGTAGTAGTAGGTCATGTACTCGATAACTTTCGATATAATTATTGGATTGAATAGAGCTTTGGAATACTTTATCGGGGTCGAAAAAGTAAGGACAAGTTCGTTAACCAGCTTCATCCGAACAAAATTGTGAAAATAAGAGCATTTCTGCGTTTTTGAAAAAACCGAAATCTCAATACTGGTTTCTGATAGTGCTTATAAATCTCCACTTATTATCACCATAACATTTTTCGATTAAACTAAAATTAGGAAAGTTACAGGATGTTATAACTTAAAAGAAGTCAATATCTAAATTCCATTTTCCAGTTAAATTATACGGTATACGAAAAAAAGTTATGATATAAAATTGTTCGCTATATAAAGATCTACTTTGAATTGCAAAATTTTTTATAAAATGTGTGTATATATTTTTTTTAATTAAAAAAATACTATTGAAAATCGAAAATTCAAGATTTTAACCATAATATGTGAAATATGAAAAAAACGTATAGCTGGAGAATCGTTCACTTCAATAAGGTCTACAGATTTTTTCTGATAAAATATATATTTTTCGTTTCAATTTCAAAAAATGCCATTAAATTTAAAAAATCGTCAGTGTACCATTGATCGTCATGTTACTCTTGAAATTTGACCAAGTACTGAAAAACAATTTTAATTGAAGTGTTTTACAACAACTTATGGTACGATTTAGTAACAGGAATTATAAAAAATTATCAAAATAAATTATAATCCAATAAAATGTAAGATTATTTATGTGTCGATTACTGAAACTAAGATACCGATTATTGGAAAATTTACCCTATATTTTATGTTCTGATTTGAAAAACACTATTGAAGATCAAGATTCAAGAATTCCATTTTTTACCAAAATATGAGATACGGAATAAGTCTTTAAATGCAAAATCGTTTACTTTAATAAAGTCTACGATTGTTTTTCCTTATTGAGATATTTGAAACAAAATAAATTATTAATTTATTTTAAAAATGCAATTTATTAAAAATTTACAGAAGTGTATACAGAAAATCGAGCGCGAAGCGCAAGTGTCAGCATGAAGATGTGTTCCTTAAGGCTGATAGAGCTTTGGTTAATTGAATTTCCTTTTTCGTTTGAAATCAAAAATAAATTTAGTATTATAACTTTTATAAAATTTAATTCACATCTTCAATATTATAAAATTGATTTGAGCTTCAGTATCAAATTCTAAGAAACAAACTTATGTGTATGCGAAGAATATAGGACCAAGCGCATAATACAATAATTTTAAATAAAAAATATTAATCGTGAAATAAATAAACAAATTGAAGACGTAACTAGAATCACCAAGACAAGTCAGATTCAGTTCATTTTTACATGTTAAAATGATTAGGATAGAACATATCTATTAAGGTCATCTTGAGCAAATTAATGCACAGTCAATAAATGATTGTCTTGAAAATATTATTTCTTCATATGGAAAAAAACTTAATATAAAGCAAATGTAAAGAAATATAAAAAGGTTTGAAAATTAAAAAGTTACAAAGTTCTGATTAATTATTTAGTTACTTAAGATTATAAGAGAATAAAACTTATTAAAAGTGTTACAGAGTCATTGTGAATACAACATTACAAATAATTCGTAAGGATTGACAATGTACAATTCATTTAAAAAAATAATGCAAAGCATGAATAATTTCGAAATTAAATCATGTTCTGTACAAACTTATGTCATTTTCGAGCACAAAGTAATTTTGAAATTTACTTGAATCATTTGAATCAAGTGACTTCGAATATAAATTTAAACTCTGAATAGATATTGCAATGAATTAAAATGTCGATTTAATGCTGAATCCTCTTTTCAGAATAAAAAATTCTATATGAACTTTTATAATTTAGAAATTCATCAAAATTCTTGTAAAAATCTAGATTATTTTGTAGTATATAATATTGTTTACTTAAACTTAAATTATCATGGAGTAAATAAAAAGTTTTCTAAAAACTTAAATCATTTTGCACTAATTACAATTTTTTATACAAGCTGGAATCATTTTGGAGCAAATAAAATGCTTCATGGAGTTAATTTATACAGAGTAAAGTAAGATTTGAATTTGAACTCTAATAAATTTAGGGTGAAGCAAAACAGTTATATGAAGTTGATCAGAAAAAGAGAGATTTCTATATATGAGCTTCCCCGGCGAAAGTATCGAATAGGAATTCATTCCGATCCAATCAGAACTATTCCGATTCATTCTGATATCTGTATCCGAGCCAATGCGAACCATTCCGAACCAATCCAAAAAACGTTTTGTATCGCGTTTGATGAAAAACGGTAAAAAATCGATCCGACCTAATCGGATTTAATCCGAGGCAACAACCCGAACCAGTCCGAAACCATGTTTTCAATCCGAATCAATCCGAGGCTCGGATTGATCCAAACTGAACTTTCAATTAGAATTAATCCGAATCATTCCGACCTCGGATTCATTGGGATTCATTCTGTTTGGAAATTTGGTTTGGATCAATCTGAGCTCGGATTTATTTGGATTGAAAACTTGGTTTCGGATTGATTCTGATTGAGAATTTGGTTTGGATCAATCTGAGCTCGGATTGATTCTAATTGAAAACTTGGTTTCGGATTCATTCGGGTTGTTGCACCGGATTAAATCGGATTAGCTCGGATCGATTTTTTACCCTTTTTTATCAAGCGAGATACAAAATGTTTTTCAGATTGGCTCGGATACAGATATCGGAATGATATCGGAATAGTTCTGATTGGCTTGGAATGAATTCCTATCCGATACTTTCGCCAGGGTTACATCATTTTGAAACTCATAAAAATTCCTATATAAATTGAAACAATTTTGGAACACAAAGTAATTTTTAAATTTACTTGAACAATTTTGTATCAAATAATTATCACGAAATAAATCAAACTTGTCTTAAAAATATAAATCATTTTGGAGTAAAGCAAGATTTGGGTAGAGATTGAACGTATTCTGAATAAAATTCAAATTATTACAGAAACCTGAGTTATTTACAACGAATTGTGATTTTTATCATGAACTCAACTCGTTTAGAATGAAGGAAATTTTATATACCAGAAATACCCACTAAGTGGACATATATCTTCATAAATGTCCTAATAATTATTATTTTCTGATATATGTTCTCTGCAATATAAAAATAACTTTTAAATTGATTTGAATTTGAATTCTTAGCATCTAAAAGTATCTTTTCTGAAACAATTTTTGTTTTGGTTGAAAAAAAATAAAATTTGGTTTTACAAAATAGCCGATTATTTACTTACAAAACTTTTAAAAGCTATTACGGTAATTAATAATTACAATTATTTTGCCATTAACTATAATTATTTTAATAATTTTAAACAATTATATTATTTAAATCACTTTTTCCAGAGAAAGCACTATAGTTCAGTCTTTGTTTATAAATACCATTTGCTTATAACAATGCACATGGACATTAAATAAAATATTTGTTTTCGTTGTAAATATACATTAAAAGTGAAAGATAATTAATTAGCTTCATTCTTATTCATAAATAAAAACTAATATTGTCGTACATGTCGTTCCGTCCATTTTTCTGTTTTTATAGAATTTTACATAAAAAGTAATTTGAAAATCGGCTTTGGCACTTATCTTAACAATCTAATGCTAAATATTTTTGAAACAAGTACATCCAAATTCATCGAGAATAGCGCTATCTAATTTGTTTTGAGCCTTAAATTTCTATTTAGCCCGAAAATATAATCTCAATCTTGACAGCTCATAATCAAATTTTCGCGCTCTAGCTACCCCAATTATAAGGCATTTTCCTTTCCTATCCGTACTAAAAACATCGACTACTGGGGGAACAACAAACTCACGTGACTAATGCTTTTCTCATGGAATCTAAAATATCGATAGATTTAAATTACAATTATGGTCCAACCGTGTAAATTAGGAGTTTTTATATTATTCTTGTAAAGATTGAGTGACCATCCGTCCGGATTTCCCCGGACATGTCCTCATCTTAGGGCTTGTGTGAGTTGTCCCACAGGATTTTTGACTTTCTCCGGGTTTTTGTCCGGATTTTTCAAATGATAAATTTTTATTTTTTAATCAACTTTTGGATCTTTTTTTGTACAAAAGTTTATCATTCAATGCCATCTAACGATTTCTTCGTCGGTTGGCAAGCCTCAACAACTCAAAAATAATCTTTTAACTCAATAGATTATTAATTAAAACGCATCAAGGTTCAAAAATAAAAATATAAGATAAGTGTTGATATTATTTAATAAAATAGTCACTTTCTGTCCTATCTTTTCCTCTTTTTCAAACTTTTCTGTCCTACTTTGTCCTCTTTTTTAAATAAATTTTTCTCCTACTTTGTCCTCATTTTTTAAACCTTTTTGTCCTACTTTTCGAAAATTAATTATGGTTACCCTATGTAAAGAGGATCCATTGTTATATGGAAGGAATACACATGGAATATGTTGAAATGAAATTTTTTTTTCATTTCATTAATAATACCAAGTGTCTTGAGTTCTGCTGCACTGGTCTAACACTGTTGGTCATACACTCTGTAAATTTGCTAAAATTACTTATTTTTATGAATTTTTGAAAATATTATTATGAATATATGCTTACAGATCTGTAATAGTCGATAACACTTTAGTTTTATATTTTAGAATAAAACAATTGCAGAATTTTTATTGAAACGAAGTTAACAGTACATTTACCAAATTTTGATCAAGATATGTTATAAACAAAAAATTGGCCCATGGCCTTAAATAAAAATTGACATAATGACACTTAACCTATATGTGGATGTTATGACTAAGGGGCAAAATTTGCCAAGTGTACCGCTAAAGAAATTTCCTTGTTCCAAATGTTTTGAAATTTTCAAAAAATGTCTGAGAGTCAAAGCTTCAAGGCTCGTTGTAGTAACCCTTTCAACAAAATCAATCATAAATCTAAATCAAAAGATTTAAAAAGAATTTCATCAAACCTACAAAAAAAGTTTGCCAACATTCCCTCTGATTCAAAAGTTTTCGGATTTGCAGTGAAAAGTGTAAACTTATTACCCCTGTAATTTATTAACTGTAGGTGCTAATACAAAATCATTTTCAGAATTATGAGTTCATATCTAGCACAACATTTTT